>CAWUFW010000146.1:4389228-5852304 GCA_963921515.1 Calotriton arnoldi
GGGTCAGCCTCAATTATGATGGTATGGGATACATTAAAGGCGTGCATCCGAGGTGAAACCCTCAGGTTTTCTATAAGGAAAAATAAAAAAGAAAAGATGCAGATTTCGGAACTCCAAGATAAGTTAAAAAAAAGCAGAGGAAAAACTAACTCATGCAGTCCAAATCGGGGCGGAAATAGAAACTGCCCAATTTGAAGTGACGGTCTTTAAGGCTGAAATAGGGTCAATTCTTGCTGAGAAGGTAGCAGCTAAATGGGCCTCTGTACGGGAGAAAAGTTATGAGTGCAGCGAACTCATCGGTCATCAACTGGCTCTCAGAATCAGACAGCAGGTTTCAGCCAATGAAATACTCTGGATCCAACTTCCAACTGGAGAGGTTACCAATGACCCGATTAAAATCCAAAGGGCATTCTGAGAGTATTATCAGAATCTCTATTCAGAGGAGAACCGCAGTCCAGCAGATTTGAGAGAGGACGAGATCGCTAAATACCTAGAGAAAATCACCCTATCCCAACTTAGCACCGAAGACCGTGACCAACTTGAGGAGCGTGACCAACTTTAGGAGCGAAGATTTTATAAAACTCACCCGGGATACAGTCAGCCCCTGCAGCCTTCCCATCTGGCAAACTAGCTAGCGCTATGGCGATATCCTCCCAAGGATATCGCCATAGCGCTAGCTAGTTTGCCAGATGGGAAGGCTGCAAGGCTGACTGTATCCCGGGTGAGTTTTATAAAATCTTCGCTCCCAAATAAAGGCTATTTTCACTTCACTGTTAGCTTCTATATTTGATGGGGCTTCCCCACCCGCTTCCTGGTCCAATGCTAAAATCGTAATTTTAATTAAAAAAGATAAGTCACCACTTGAAATGGGTTCGTATAGGCCGATTACTCTCATTAATTGTGATTCGAAGATATTCTCAAAAATGTTTGCAGCTAGACTTTCTTTAAGAATTGAACCCCTGGTGTCAAATTGGCAACACAGGTTCATTCCCAAGAAAGGTACTACCGAACACATCCGGCGAACCATCACGTTATTCGACGCAGCTCAGGTATCAGGAGACCCGATGTCGCTAATTTTATTAGATGCTGAAAAAGCATTCGACCGGGTCTCCTGGCAGTTTCTCTGGGGCGTTATGAGAAGGATGTGTTTTGGGCCCAAGCTAATTCAAGCCATTCAAGCTCTCTACATTAACCCTATATCCAGTGTATCAATAAATGGGAAGTTAACTGAACAATTCGAAATTTCACGGGGTACTTGACAAGGGTGTCCTTGCTCCCCACTGCTTTTCGCTTTTTATATAGATCCTCTGATCAAAAAAATTGAAAACAACCAAGCTATTCGAGCAGTGAGCAGATTTGGCTGGGACACCAAAATCATGGCTTACGCCGATGATTTGGCCATAACAACCCCGGATCCCGAGAGCGCTATTTTGGCATTGGAACAGGAGGCTCAGGAGTTCGGGAACATTTCGGGGTATGCTCTTAATAGAAACAAAACCCAGATCATTTTAAACAATAAAATCAATTGGGTGGATAGTCGGGTCGTCCCGAAAGCTAAATATTTGGGGGTGACTGTGGTCGCAAACACCGATATGATTGTGGCAGAAAACCTAATCCCATTGGCAGCAGATACTAAAAGAGCGCTTAACCGGATCAATAACATGCATCTGACCATAGTGGGGCGATGTAATGTCATCAAGATGACTTATTTCCCTAAGTTACTCTATTTCTTCAGGGCCATCCCGCTAGAGTTCAACAAGACTATGCTTCAGAGATTCGAACAACTTTTTTCACAATTTATCTGGGCATACTCTCAGCCTAGGCGGGCTTTCAAGCAACTCTCTCTTCCCAGGGAGAGGGGTGGATGGGCACTCCCTAATATAAGACTATATTATTGGGCTTCGGTTCTACAATATAGTTTGGAATTGCTACACGAACATTCCTATACTCCAACCACCAGGCTCCCGTCTCCCTTCCAACTATTGCTTGGGGAAGAGGCCCGTGGTTGCCTGTGGCGGCAAGTGACCTTTGGCTATTACAAACGGGTCAGATTTAAGACCCTGAGGAGTGTATTTCAAGTTTTTTCTAACGTTCGCAGGATTTATGGGCTGGGTAGATTGAATTACTATTCTCCCATTAATATGAACTCTAATTTGCCGGCTATTTTCGGGAGATCTTATCTCCAAGATTGGTATAAAGCGGGAATTTTAAAATTAGGAGATTTAATCACTACTGACGGAATTAAGTAATTTATTGACCTCAAAACTCAATATAACCTATGAGACCAAGACGCTTTTAAGTACATTGCCATAAGAGATTTCTTGGCCCGAAAGGCTCGTGGCTCTGCTGGATTCGCACAGATAGACCTTATTGACAAACTAAAAGCCCCCGTTCTACCCCGGATTGGATTTATCTATTCCGCTCTGAATAGTCAAATGCCCGATGATCTGCCGAAAATAGCCGACAAATGGCATTCGAAGCTTGAGGTCCCTCATAACATCTTCTATAGTGCCTTGAGATCCGCCCAAAACGATCTGCTCTCGGCTAAATTACAGGTGCAATTTTTTAAAACCGCTTTTTTTCTTTACATCACACCTAGTAGAGTTGCTAAATGGGGAACTGGCAAAGGGACGTTGTGTCCCAGATGCTCGGAGTTCAGTGTAGATTCAGTACACATGTTCCTTACCTGCCCGAAACTCACCCCACTCCTTGTCAAAATACAGAATTTCTTAAGGAAAGTCCTTTCTTTGGACATTGAGTTAACCCCCATGACCATCCTGTTAGGGACTCAAGACAAAGTTAACAGAAAAAGCGGCGGCGCATTTATTTTCGTAGCCATGACAGTTTTGCGTATCTGTATAGCCTCTGAATGGATAGACTTAAATCCCCCACTGTTCTCCCAATGGTTGGCCCGATTGGTTACGACATGTCATCTAGAGAAGGCTATCTATGCTAAAAAAAAAAGGTATTCGGGGAAAAAGGAAGGGCTTAATCATATGGGATCCTTTAACGGCATGGCTCAACCAAATACAACAATAGGGCCTTTGAAAGCCATGCTCCCTTCCCTCTTTCTCATTTCTTTTTCTTTTATTAACCGCCTTTCAAGGTTGCTTGTCATGGAGGTATAAGTTGTTAGTCTATTTATAGGTTTTCTTTCACTGATGGTTTACTGCTCATTATGGTCGCTAAGAAATTGTTTACTCCTATTCGATTTACTTATTTCTTGTATTATGAAAGATATTTAGAGAACAGAGGTAATTGGTTCTCTCCATCTAGTGTCTAATTTTTGGTTTTACATTTGGGATGGTGGGGTGGGTCTGGGGGGTTTGATATTATCTTATCTTTGTATTTTCTGTTGGTGTGTAAATTTTAAAAACAATAAATAAAAATTAAAAAAAGAAATGTGTTGTAAACTCTTTAGAATACTTGTAATTACTTTAGATTACTTTCTAGTTACTTTTTTGTTACTTTTCTATTTTAGGGCAAAACAAACTAATAACACAGTTTAGGCATTTTTTTTTTTTGTGGAGTTTTATATAGCGCTAACTTCACCCGAAGGTATCAGAGCGCTTTACATGAGCACCAGTTACGTTACATACAGATGCATTAATTTTTTTGTTAGGCACGGGGAGATTAAGTGATTTGCCCAGAATCACAGAATGTTGAGCGTCCCTGCCGAGACTCGAACCCGGTTCCCCAGCTCCGAGGTCGACCGCCCTAGCCGTTAGGCAAAGGCATTGCAGTACATCAGTAAGCAGGCTAACTCGTTTGTAGACACCAAGTTACTTTGTTGCAATACAAGACAGAGTCAACAACATTTTTCAGAGAAAAACCCACCATGCAATCCTATGGGAGAAAACGCCGTGTTAAATTTGCAGGTAAGTAAATGGTTTTTGTAACTGAGTTTTGGAGGGTAGAACCAAGGCTCAGGTTAGCATTTCAGGTGCACCACCAGCGGCACTAGGGCAGCCGGGTGCAGAGTGCAGGGTGCCAAGGTTAACCAATGGTGCTAGGGGGCACCTCGATTGGTGGCTGCTCATGGGCAGGCCACTCGATTTTGGGAGACAAGCTACTGGGGTTAAGGTGAGGGCAAAGGGGGTCCCAAGTCAGCACTAAGACTACACCACCAGCATCACAGGGGCGGCCGGGTGCAGGGTGCTTAGACGGTGTCGGGAGCCCAATGCTATCCTATGGGGGTTGTCATCTTCGGATTTCGGCTGCAGGCTCTTTCCAGGAAGTCTTCCGGGAGGAACCAAAAGCTGGGCATGTAAGTAGGGATGCCCCTCGATGTCAGGACACTTCAGGATCTGGTCACCAGGATGCAGGTTTGGAGACTTCAGGGGTGCCTTTCGTTGTCGGGAATACGCTTACCGGTTCGGTCACGGTGGTGGGGGGTCATTGTGAAGAGGCTGCAGGCGTCGACACAGGACCTTAGAGATGACACCTCTCAATGGTTTGGAGGTCAGCAGTGCTGGGGAACCACTTCAGGACTGGTGGACCCTCGGGACACAGGTCGTGGATGGCGGGTGCAGAGGTAATTCCTGGAGCAAGGTTTCTTGGTTCTGCAGGGGCTGGATCTTCTTTTGTGGACAGGGCAGCGGGAGTCTCGAGTCTTTATTGAAGTGGGGGATCAGTCCTCACTAAATCTGGAGGTTGCTGATCCTTTTTGGAGCCGCCGTTTTCTTCAGAGCTGCAGGCAGGCCGGTAGGGCTGGGGCCAATTCAGTTGGGCCTGGGGTCTTCACTGCTGCGATGTCTTCGGGTTCCAGTCTTCTTAGGTCATCAATTCTAAATTCTGGGTTCAGGGCTGCCCCCTAAAAACTGTAGACTGGGGTCTCAAGGTAGTAGGTAGTAGCCAATTGCTACTGTCCTTAGGGTGACCACACCCTTAGTGTGCTCACCCAAGGTGGGGGAGTGGGCACAATCCCTGACCATGATTGGAGGGTGCCTACCATCTGCGAGATGGCAGACACTGAGGAGTAGGCTTCACCTCGCCTCCCCCACCTGAGGGATGGGGTTGCAGATGTGGGCACACCTGGGCTGTCCTGATCTTTCCCGCCTGTCTTCCCACCGAAAAGGGGGTGAGCCACGAAGGGGGCCTGCTTCTGATAGCAGGAGGGGCTGGGGGTCGCGTTGCAAAGGTGGCAAAGCCTTTGAAGCTCCCCTGCCACAGATGGCTCTTCCTGACCTGGGGAAGGTGTGAACACCTCCCCCAGGAAAGGCTTTATTTCTGGGCCCAGGGAGCGAAGGCTCCCACCCCAGGGGTCCAGAAACCAGTCTCGTGGTGGCAGGCTGGTGTTCACCAGTCAGGAACCCACCAGCGGTTGGTTTGGTTCAGGGGTCCCCTCTAGAAGGGACACCTGAGTGCATGCAATAATAAATCTGACACTGGAATCAGTGCAGGTTTATTATTCTGAGATGTTTGATACCAAACATGCCAGGATTCAGTAAAACCATTATTGTGCTAGGAAACTCGTAATGACCAGTTTCTAGACCATATACTAAGGATGGCTTTACTGGGCACCTATAATATCTAAGAATCTTCTTAGATATTATAGGAACCGGTCTCCTCAAGCAGATAGGTCCTCACATGAGGTATAAGGCACCCTGACTTAAGGGTGACTTACCTAGGCCTCATGCAGTGCTGGGCAGGCATGGCACACAGGGATATGTGCCATGTCGACTCTTTTAGCTGCACCACAACACGCAGGCTGCAATGGCAGTGGTGCTGTTTGTGGTGAGAGGTCTCCGAGGGTGGCATAATTCATGCTGCAACCCTCAGACGCTTTTCCCTGGCTACCCTGCCCTTGGTACCATAGGTACAATGTACTTACAGGTAGGCCAGAATGTGCCAATCGTGGAAACAATGGTACAGGTTAGGAAAACAACACAGGCCCTGGGAACCTGATTGGCAGGGACCCAGGGCACACTCAGTCAAATGCATCAGAAATCTGGCAAAACTTTATGGGGCCACCATGCAGAAAAGGCACTTTCCTACATCTGTTCTCTGTATCTAGCTGTACGTGTTCTGTCTATATGGGTAGCTAGCTATCTATGTTCTGTCTACATGTCTGTCTATCTCTCTAGCTGGCTGTCTATATTTAGTTATAGTTCGTACTATTGACGTGCCCGTCTGTCTCTCTCCTCGTCTCTACTACTCTTTAGTTTACTTTCATGTTCCCTCTTTATAGTGTTTCTATTTATTTTTTACCTGTAATTTCCTTCTTTGTCATAGATTTTCTTCTCATATGTCTTCCTTTTCTCTCTAGCTCACATTCTCATCTGCACTGTCTCTTCCACAGCCTCCCTCTTGTTCGCTCACTCATCACACGGGGAAAAACAAACAGGACTCCATGTGATTCAGCCGGACAATCTGAGGGTATTTGAGACGAAAGCTGAAAAATGAGCTGCTACTACTGGCAGTCATAGCTGACCTATGACCTCTAGCTGAAGGTCGGATGCGCTATGTAGCAGCAGGTGTGATCTGAAGCGACGGGAGGGGGCGTGGAGGGTGGGTAAGGCTGGTGGCATTGATATCACATAGGGGTGGGACACGGGAAATATAAACAACAGCTGTGGAAGGGAGTGCGAGTGGCTAGTCAAAGGGTTGGGGCGCCTCTCACAGAGGCTTGTATGTGTGTGTGTGTCTGTGTTTGTGCAGTAGATTCAGCTCTGCTCATTGAATATGTCGCATTAGCAGCGTTTGCTTGTAATGTGATGTGCTTCGAGCCCTGTAACAGCTTAAAATTAACCCGGAATTACAGTCTATAAATTTATGAAATGGCAACTGTTTAAAAATACCTACCATCTGTTTTTAAATCACACTCTAATACAGCTAGGGGACTAAAATAATCATTGCAAATACAACTGTAAAAGTGTATTTGCGAATGTTTAAGAAAATATTCGGGCTTGCTTCAGTATCCCGGCTGAGTGATGGGGTCCCCGAAGTAAAGGTGACAATAACTTTGCGTGGAGCAGAACACTGGACTTGCTTTGCTCATAAAATGAGGAATTCTGATTTTGACAAAGTCACCTTTGTTAAAAGGAGGTTCTCTCACAGGATTCTTCGTATGTCTTGGGCCTCTGTTGTTTAACTTTCCCTTTCTCTCTGGCAATCTCACATATTCCACAACCAACTGGGAATCAGCTCAGAACAAGGAACATGGTCCTTCAACATTTCAAAAACGGAAAAAAACATTGGTGGAGTGTGGGGTTAGATGGAAAGTCCAAGTTTTGGCCTGTAGGAATTTTTGACAATCATTTAAGCAGATAAATCAGTTGATTCTCCTTCACACAACATTCTTCCAGCCATTACTGTTGGGAGACTAGAGAAAAATGTGTGCACAATACAACTTGTAAGGAGACAGTTTTTCATCTTCTAGAATGTAAATTGAATACCATTGTCTGTTGTGACAGACACAGGTAAACTATCCCAACAAAAGGTTTTTTATTTTAACAAATTCTAACACAATATTAGCGATGGGTCTCTATCAAATTTCCATTACACCCACTTAGAAAAGTAGTCAACCAACAAAATAACATACTTCAAGTCACTATTTAAATAAACTAAGAGACAAACTTAGAAAATCTATGGCAACATGTTACCATAAACCCTCTGAAAAAGCGACTGGAATCAAAGGCGTATTAAGCATTTTAAAATTTTATAGATCTGGTCGATTTGTTCATATCTGTGTATACAGTCAGTGGTGGCGGTAGTGAAAGACTGAAAAGTGTATCGCTTCCGTTGACTTCCAAGCACAAAGGTTGGGACAGCCTGGCATTCTCTTTCTATAGTACAACACCTGTGTAAAGTTGAAGTCCAAACCTTAGAAGCAAATGCAATCAGTTAATAAGGAAACCCCTTAAACAAGGAGTTAATAATGCTCACAATGCCCTAAAACTATGTCAACTAATTCCTTTCTTCGGAACTGGTCCCTCTTTAATGACCTTAGACAAAGATTCTTTTGGTGTGATACCATTTATTGGGAAACAAATATTCCACCTCCTTGCACAGAAATTTTCACTTATCCATCTGCATGGTCATACCCGTGCTCTGTGAAATTTCCAATACTTTATCCAACTAACAAGTTATTTACCTTTGGTAACACTCTTTGTGGTAGAGACTCGATCTAACCACAGATTTCTCGCCTTTTGAATATTCCCCAGGTATCAAATTGGATCTGGAAAATTTTGAGGTGTACCACTGCGCACCTGCAGGTGACGTTGTGTGGCTCCACACTGATGACGTTTTGCTCCGGAAATGACATGCAGGGCCTGTTTAGGCGCCACTACAGCACAGTGTCGTCTGTTGCTTTCGAGGCTGTCCATGTACCCAGACGCAGAGCCCCAACAGCATATTGGCTTTGACCAGTGTGCAGTTTCCTAGACTTGGAATCTTAGTAATGGATAGAGCTCAATTCACACAACGGGGAGGATGGGCGGGTCAATGATGAATCTGCAGTTAGAGTTTCTATCCGGAAGAGCAGTACCAAAGGTAAGTAACTTGTCCTTCTGATAGAGACTTCTAACTGAAGATTCCTCACCTTTTGAATAGATACCAAGGCACTACCTACTATTTGCAAAGTTTTATATTGCGCTGGCTAGACCCAGAGGTATCAGAGCGCTTTACATGAGGATCAGAGGTTTACAAGTTACATAATTACGTCAGTTACAGGAGCCAAGTATAGACATAGGAGAAAAACATGAGATTACACAATAATATGGGTAATTAAACACATAGTATAGCCAAGACACTGGGAAGAGGAGGGGGAGGGGAGGAAAACAAAGCGGGGAGACGAGGAAAACCGTGTCAGATGTCCGGCTGGGTAGGTGCCGGCCGAGGGGGTGAACCCGAGCCAAACTCCTCTATAGCTGCATAGGACAGCTCCACTGGGCATCGGCCAAGGTTGCTCGGGTACCGCTGGAAGTACGAACAGTTAAGGTATCCGCCCAGGGGGCATCGTCATAGATCCATGAACGCACCGTTCCCGGTGTTACAGGGAAACGCCGACCGCCTCGTCCTCATCTCACCCCCAGGTCGAGAATGGGGAGAGCAGAGATGCAAGGGACAGTTCCAAAGTCTGTAGAATTGAGGGACAGACCATCGTTCTTGTCTACAGTCCTCTTTGGCGGGAGTGAAACTGAAGAGGGGTTGTGAATAGAAACCTGAACTTCATCAGAAATTAGTCCTCAATAGGCCCCCATAGTGACATTGCAGATATTGATTCTGGGCGCCATTTTAGAGTCAGGCAAGCCTGGGCCTGACCTTTCCTTGCATTAGAAGTTCTCGCTATGCCCCAGGTAAAGAGCGATGATTATGGGGATCTGTTTAACCCCGTGACTCTGCAGTTGGTCTTGCCTCTGGTTCTGTGATTCTTTTACTCTGTAATGCCTTTGATCCAGTTTATACAATGGGATCCTCCCTCACCGGTGGTATTTCCCTGGCAGGCGCCATTTTGGAGTCAGGCATGGCGTATCCCGCTTAGAAATATTAGCAAAGTTTTTATGGGGGATAGGTTCAGGCACCCTCCGGTCCTCAAATCTCCCAATTGGATTGCCTGAGGCTTTCTCCGCTCCCCTACTCACCGCCTCTCAGCCCCTGCAGCGCGTCCGCTAAGGCGTGCGGGACTCTCGCAACAACGGAGCCGACTCCCGCGGGCTCCCGGTGTGCTCACGGTATGATGCTGTATCTCGCGTTGTCACGGAGTTTCCACGGTTACCGGGAGATTGTTGGGTGGTTCTCGGGCTTAGTGGTTGCTGCTTTGAGGGCTGAGCGTCTGCGTCGCTCCGTGTGTTCAGGGCTGCAACATCGGTAACAGCTGCTCCACTTCTGCTGCAGGCGCCCACCGGGGATGCAGAGGGGGCAGCTCCGGGTCTCGCCGCTCCTCCGATGCAGTCTCCCGGGGGCCCGCTCCTGATTACGCGGCCCCCGCTCTGTTACACATTAAAGCGAGTCCGCTCCGCTCCATGCGCCTACTAGGAGGTGTGTCTGTGAATTGGCTCGAACCAAAAAGTCCTGCAGGATTGAGGATGCAAAATGTTCCTATTGGTGAACCTGGCTGTCCAGACAGGCTTTATGAAAGTATGGAGTAAAGCCCACATAGCTGCCTGGCAGAAGTCCAGGGCAGGAACTCTGCATGCCAATGCAGTGGTAGCAGCTTTGGCTCTGGCACCTTGCAGATGCTGCTTTCTGGCCAATCTGTAGCAGATTTTAATGCAAAACAGGATCTGGTGGGAGATGGTCCTTTTCTGCACGGCCTTGCCTTTTTTCTGCACAAGAGAACCTCACAAAAAGCTGATTATCTACCCGGTGTTCTTTGTTACAATCGGTGTAAAACATCACTGCTCTTTTGGGGTCCAAATGAAGGAGTCTCTCCTCCTCCTTAGAGGAAAAGAACAGCATACAACACTGGCAGGGTGATGGTTTGACCAATGTGGAATGGTGTCACAACTTTTGGCAAGAAGGATGCTCATGCCTGCAGAACCAATTTGTCTGGAAAGAAAGTGGTGTACTGCAGATTGACATAGAGAGTCTACAGCTCACTCACTTGTCTCACCAGTGTTATGGCAGCAATGAACAATGTCTTCAGTGTGAGAAGCTACAATCGGCAGCTGAGTGGATCAATATGTGAAGAACAAGTTAAGGTCCCACTGTGACGGGAAACATCCATTACAACGCAGTCATTACATCGCAGTGCTTTTACAACACAACTGTTACAACGCAACTGCCTTTACATTGCATGCCATTACAACGCATGCCATTACAACGCATGTCACTACAACGCAAACCATTACAAAGCATGCCATTACAACGCATTATAAGGTAAGTAATGGAGATTGTTTAGTTTTAGGGTGGGTACGGGTTTTGGGGTAGATGGGAATAGGAATTTTTACCCTTACGCTATCCAACACTTTCCCTACTGTTGCACTCACTGGAGTGGGAATAGTAATTTTTACCCCTACACTATCCAACACTTACCCTACTGTTGCCCTAAAAGTATTATAAGTTGTAATGGTATGTGTTGTAATGGAATGCATTGTAATGGTAGTTTTTAAAAATGCGTTGTAAAATCATGCAATGTAATGGTAGTTGCGATGTAAAAACCGCCTTTTAAAAGCATGCGTTGTAAATGTTTGCGTTGTAACGTCATATATTCCACTGCGACATGTCAAAAGGAGAGGGAGGAAGCAAGTGTTGTAGGCCTTTAAAAAAAACACATCACAACTGGTGATTCAAACAATGAGTGCTTGTTCAGCAACGTTAAAAAGGCCAAAAGAGACAAAAGGAACCCCTTAACTGTGTCCAGAGCAAAGCCTTGCCGGGCATGAGACAAAACAAACAACATAACATCAGATAACGTAGACTGGAGGGGATCAATCTGTTTAGAAGCACACCAAGCCACAAATTTGTCCCAACAACAGGCGTATACACTTTTTGTCTAGGGATATCTGGCTGCCAAGATGACATCAGCCCCCTCTGGAGAAAGGTTAAAGGTGTTCAACTGTCACTGCTCAATCTCCATGCAAGAAGGTGAAGATTGCAAAGGCCCGAGTGCAGAACCCACCCTGTTGTTATGACTATAGGACCTTCAGGAGGGGCAGCCTGATTGGAGGACATGCCTCAAGCACAGCACACACTTTCCCTGCCGAATCCAAAGTCACTAGGATGACTTGGGCCCAGTCAGTCCAGATCTTCTTCAGAACTCGGGGTAGAAGAGGTATCGGCGGAAAGGCATACAGGAGCCCTGAGCACCACCCTAGGTGGAACACAGTGAGAGATGCCTTGAAAACTCCAACGCATAGAGCTGCTGACATTGCGTGTTCTCTGTGGCGGCAAATAGATTGAGTCAAGGTTCTTTCAATTCGCTGAAGGGACCTCATGCCACCTCTGGATGTAACGGCCACTTGTGATCAGCTATGTCTCTCCGGCTGAGCTCGTTCACTCTGGCATTCAAAGATCCTGCCAGGTCGTTCACCATCAGGAAAATCCCTCGATGGTCCATGCATTTCCAGAGGTGTAGTGCCTCCCGGCAAAGGGCCAGGACCCCACTCCACACTGCCTGTTGCAATACCACATGCAGTGATGTTGTTTGTAGGCACCTGTATCAGCCTCCCCTTGATAGATGGAAGGAAGGCTTTCAATGCCAAGCAGGTCGCCCACAGCTCCAGGAGGTTGACATAGAGCCAGGCCTCTGCCGGAAACCAGAGACCTCTGATCTCAAACTCTCCCACTTGCCTGCCCTAACCCAGAAGAGATGCATCGGTCACCACTGTCAGGTCTGGGTGAGATAGGGAGAGGATCTAGAGCTGACCCAATCACAGTCGCAGGCAGTGTCCTCCAAAATCTGGGAATGGCCGGAAAGGTCCCCTTGATGTTGGGCTCACTGAGACTTCAGACCCCACTGCTGAACCCGCATATGCCATCTGGCGTTCCTGACCATCAGGATGCAGGAGACCAGCAGTCCCAGCAGCCCCAGAGTTGACCTCACTGAAATCCAGGAAAGAGGCTGAAATATGGGATCATAGCTGAATGTCCTGGACTCTCCTTTCCGGAGTTGAGGCACAAAACTGAGCAGGGTCCAGAATGGCTCTGATGATAGGGAGCATCTGAGAAGGAAACAGGTGTGACTAGGGCACATTGACAGTGAACCCAGAAGATGTTTGCTGTAGCCTGGGGATGGTTGATGACTGCCTGGTATGAGCCGGCCTTCAACAGCCAGTCATCGGGGTAGGGGAACACTGGGACCACAGACCTTCAAAGGTGTGCTTCCACCACCGCCATCACTTTTGTGAACCCCGAGACCAAAGGAGAGTGCAGCAAACTGAAAATGCTCCTGTTTCACCACAAAACACAGGTAGCACCAGTGGGACTACAGGATGGGTGTATAGAAATAGAAGCCATGCAGGTCCAACGCCACCATCCAATATCCAGGGTTGAGAACAGACATGACCGAGGCCAGAGGGAGCATCTTGATTTTTTCCTTCCAGAGGAAGGCATTGAGAGGGTGCAGATCTAAAATAGGATGAAGGCCTCAGTTCTTTTTTAGCACCAGGAAGTAGCAACCAACAACCCACCTCCGATGCTGGCACCCTCTCAATAGCCCCCTTGGCCAAAAGGGCTAGCACTTTCTGTCATAAAAACGGACAAATGGTCCTCCGTCAGTCCTTTTGAGTATGGTGAAACATGGGGTGGCATGGCGCGTAAGGAGTAGGGCATACTCCTTCCAGATGATATGCAGGACCCACCTGTCCGATGGTTGTGCCTGCCAGCCCCGCAATAATCTTTGCATCTCGCCTCCAAACGGGTGGATGTGCTCCACTAAGGAAACAATACAAAAAGACGATGGACGGAATGCTGAACATTGTCAAACATTCACCCCTAGTCACAGATCTGGATTAAATTCATTGTATTTTTGCTCACCATGCCACCCCAGTTTGGGCCCAGCCATAAGTAAATCAGTCTTGACCCTGCGCTCCATGGGATCCCGAACTGCCAGGCCAGGTCTGGACCGGAAAACAAGCATCCTGGGACAGGTTTCGGGGTATCACCCCTCATCAGCCACGCTAGCTTAAATCCAGTGGCATAGTGAGCACGGAACCCACATCTGGGCATACCCTTCTCACTAAGAATGACCGTAGCAATATAAAAAGTTCAGACTGGACTGTTTCCATGGGGAACAGGGTCAAGACTGGTTTGCATATGGCTAGGTACAAACTGGAATGGCATGGTGAGCAAAAAAATTATGCATTTAGAACCATATCTTTGTACTGGGTGTGAATGCTTGACATTGTTCAGCATTCCGTCCAACAATAGTTTTTTTTGCATTTGTCACCCCAAGTAGGGCGGGTATGCACAGACGTGGGTCCCATGCTCACCATGCCAGTGGAGTCAAGCTAGCCTGGCTGATGAGGGGTGATACCCCGAAATGGGTCCTAGGATGCTTGTTTCAGGTCCTGGTAGGACCTGGCCTGGCAGTTCGGGCTAGACTGTTCCCATGGGGAGTAGGGTCAAGACTGATTTGCATATGGCTGGGTCAAAACTGGAATGGCATGGTGAGCAAAAAAAAGATGGATTTAGGCCCAAATCTCTGTATTGGGGGTCAATGTTTGACATTGTTTAGCATTCCGTCCGTCTATTGTTCTTTTTACATTTTTCACTAAGGAAGGGCTGGCTAAAGGGATTTGGCAGCTGGGGCCGCAACAGTAGTCTGGCTGGCTCATTGACCCTGACTGCAGGGTCAGCGGGTGCCAGGGGCATGAAACAGCTGGACTCCTTGTTGAGGGTTTTATCGACTGCAGGTGTGGGGAGCTCTGCTGAAACTGTGAAAGAAACCATAGGGTTAATGCGGCTGCCGAGGCTAGGGAAGATAAGCCCAGGAGTATGCTGTGGCCCTACTCTCTTTGAAACGCTCCAGAGTGCCTTGTCCTGAAAAAGTCAAATCCCTACAAATGGCATGTCCATAAGGGACAACTGGACATCACCTGAAAATGCTGTTAACCCCAGTCAGGCATGGCGACACTGGTGCCAATGGGTAGCAAGATGGAATGGAGGTGTCTAGGTCACAACCAATTGAAAATCTGGCTGGTTCACAGCCATCCTGTATAGCTTGTTTGAGAACAGTGGAAGGTCTTCCAGATCACCTTGCACGTGGGAATAACGAACCAGCAGGCATCTGGCATTGACGGACCTGAGGGCCAAACTGATGCAAGAAAATACCCTCTTCCTAAAAGGTTTCTACCATTTTGAACTTCCTATTGGGAGGAGTAGTCGGAAAAGTGTTTGGATTAGTCCGACGATGCCTGCACCACTAAGCTCTCAGGAGAGGGTGCTGAGACAAAAGCACATGGTCGCCTGGGGCAGGTTGGTGACATCGTGCAACTTGTCGACTTATCGGGAGCGTAAACAAGATTTGGCTTGGGCCCTTTAGAGGGTGTCAGTGATGGCCTCATTAAAAGATAATAGGGGTTCGGTACGGGTTTCCCCGATGGGAAAACTTCAGTCAAGACATTGGGGAGCTGGAGTTCAAGAATTTCAGCTGCCCCTAGCTTAATCACCACATAAGAAGCACTCACCTCAGTGGCAGGACCTAGAGGTGTGAGGAGTCAAGAGCCAGGAGAGAATTTAAGGCTACTGATGTCTTCTAGGTCATCATACCAGTTGTCTTCATGGTAGGGTTGGTCAATTTTATCACCTGCATCATACTTGTTGACAGAATCTGTTCCAAAGAAGGAATAGAATGTGTGGGATCTTCCTTGTGGAGGGGGGGCGTCAAGTTTCTGGATCCAGTCTGAAGGCTGAGGAAAATTCAAAAGGTGTGGAATCTGCAGTTAGAACTCTCTGTCAGATTTGGCATGATATACCTCTAGTGAATTTGCAGATACTAGGATGTAAAGTCTTGAAAAGTAGCAACCCACTCCTTGTTAACAAAAACATGCTCCATAAGTCTCTGGAACACAGAGGCATCTGAGGCCAAGCTGAAAGGCATGCACAAATAATGGAAAGCACCACCACCATGTTAAAGAAAAGTGATCAAATCATGACAATTTGGAGGCAATTCTATCTGGTGATACACAGCATGCAATTCAAAAGTCGAAAAATACCTAGTTTCTCCCAGTGCAACAAATACATTCTGAATCTTGGGTAGAGAAAAAGACTCCATGAAGATTTGTTTAGTAAGGAATCACAATCGGCACACAATTGAAGTGTGCCAGTTTGGAGCAACCCACTCGGAGTATTAAACAGCCTTTATTACTCCCTCTTTGCACGTCTTTCAACAAGCAAGGCAATTCCTTTCTAATGCTCAACAGTACATTTTTGTGCTTGTCATTTACAGATATAGCAGAATTTCTTATATGAAAAACATTTTACACTACCTGATTCATTTCTGAGTAGAAGAGGTGTGGTGTGGTGCAGCGGCTAGGGCGGCTGACTCCGGAAAACATGGGGGCTCACGGTTCGATCCCCGGCGGCAAGTTAGCCCAGCACCTTGTGACTCTGGGCAATAGCTCGCTTAATCTTCCCCACGGCCCCGGGACACCTCTCCGGAGGTAGCTGTGCGCTTTAGAAATGCTGGTATTTTCTTTTCAGAACGTTTTCAAACATCTAAAACATCGCTCTTATGAACCACTACAAATAAAATCTGGACAGCAGACCCAGGTCTAATTGTCAAGCCAAAGTTACCTTCGCGTTTCTAATAAGGGAGATGCTGACCCTCCCTCACAACATGCACGTTACCTAAAAATGTTCCTGTCCTGAGTTAAAATAAAAAATTCAATCACATTAATGGAATTATCCTAACATCATTGTCCTCCAGGTGTTTGTCACTCCAATTTTCTTCAAAGAAAGTGACGAAAGTGATTGTAAATGGTGAACGGGAACCCACCAGTAATTGGGTACATCTACCATCAATAGCAATATAACTAGGGCTCCCAGTTTTCTGTTTAGACTGATATTTACAGATAAATACAGACCGACAACTATCTATACTCATGGTTGTCTTTATTTTTAAATATGGATAAATATGGAAAATAGGCCTTCTTTGGATGATTCTCACTAAGGATACTCACAAGTGCCAGGTTAGTAGGATCGACAGGCAAGGGACTTAAAAAAGAAAAAAGGTTTCCTAATGAAGCTTACGTCAGTGAAGATGGACAGCTGGATACGCTGTTATCCAATGCAAATATGTTCAGATGACTGTATTATACTGTATATAGCTAAACTCCTATTGGACATTAAAATGGGAGTATTTAGTTAAATAAATGCGGAAATATACCCATTGCAGCTTCATTTATACATTGGACACAAAATAAAAATACAGATAAAATAAGCAAAATAAATATGGATAAATGCAGACGGATGTGTGATAAATACCACAAAACTGGGAGCCCAAAATATAACACAAGAGCAACATACAGTTCGTCTTCAATCCTGTACACTTTCTTGGATTCTGATTCAGAAGAATTTTGTTCAGAAACATTTAAAACCATATTCACTCGAACCTCAGTGGTATCATTTTCAACCTCATGACAGGATGTAATCTCCTAACATTACTGTTACGAATGGTTGAAAAATGTTAAAGGTTTCTTGCATATGAAACACTCTCTTGCAGAGAGAGATTGGGCCAGATCTAGAGTTTGGCTGATGGTACTTCGTCCATCAAGATGATGGAGGGCATTGTATCCGACACGCTGACAGACTACCATCCTCCAAGTTTAGAGATCATCGCTGGTCATCATTGCAGTTTCTATAAAGGTACAAAAAGTTTGGTGACAGCCACTGTCGGTTTTGATGGCCATCCACCAAACTATTACAAACGTTTTGTTTTTCATTTCATACTGAGAAGCAAAAAACGAACGATCCCCCGCTTTCAGGGAGTTTTTTTCTCCACTACGTTGAGGGACAGGAAAAAGAACATGAAACCGTCCCCCCTCAAATCCAGGGGAGGGCCCCTAATCCGTAAAGCCGTTGGATGAAGCTTTCCATCAACATGTCAGCAGGGACTTCAAACAACGGTACGCACGACCCTGTCCGCCAAACTCTAAATCACTCCTTTATCTTTACTCTTATCCTCAAGTGTATCCTGTGTCAGCTTGCCTTTTATAGTACATATAGGCCCAGATGATTGCTTGTCATCAGCTAATTCCTTGACAAAACAAATAGCCCATTTCAGGCTCTTAATAATACCAATGGTCTCTTTAAGAGATAGGTTCCTATGTCATAATAAATTCTTCCTGAATGTGTTTAATATAGTGCCTAACAAAAAAAAATGAACGTGTCCATCTGTAACGAAACTGGTGCTCATGTAAAGCGCTCTGATACCCGATATCTTTGTGACTAGTTCGCGCTATATAAAACTCTAAAAAAAAAAGTAGCAATGTACTACAAATTTGTCTCTGATTTACTGATCAATGGTCCCCTCAACGTAACTTTATGAAGCTAAAATTCTAGGTGTTGCCAGGCAGAACACAACAGGTTCCGGAGGTAGCATATATCCGATATAAAAGTCAATGGGCGACTCATCAGTAAAATGTAAAGTGAGAGGTCTAGCAGCTTGTACACATTCATTGTACCCCCAATAAGTGGTAGCATGAGCAAAGGTACATTTGGGTCAATGTTGAAACACATTTTGAGTCTCCTTGACCAATACAACCAACTAAAACACCTTCTTTCTCTCGATATCAAAGGATTTACCATCAATAGCGATCATATAGCTAAAACGTTCGTACCAAAATGTCAATTTCATACTGCCTTTGCCAGAATACTCTACAAACGGTAGAAGGTGACGACAGCTTTTCATGTTGGCCTACTGAAGCACAGAACACCATTATGTTGGAATCCACCTGATACTAAAGTTAAAAGGTAAGTTGTTTCTAGTTAATCATCGACTTTTTGTGGCTGATAGGGCATGCAGCATAGCTAGAAACACAGCACTGCCTTGTGGTCGAGCAACAGCTACACTGCATATGAGGTAACAATCAGCCAGCAGGTGCTGCATGTTCACTGCTAAAGAAAAGGCATCAGTGTCGAAGACCACCCCAAACAACAGCCGCAGCAGCCAATGAGGGAATCCTGTCAATTCCTCAGATGCTGTCAGTCACCATGATGAACAGGCAGGAATGACACCTGCTAGGACTGGAGAGAATTTGGAAAGTGCAGGGAGCTCAGAATTTTGTCACTCACCGTCAAAATATTGAAGACAGAGGTCTTCAAACTTGCTCCGCAACTAACACGGAGAAACATCCAAAAACTATTGGCAAGAATGGAATGGTCGCTGGTCTTCCTTGTGCGTCCCCCGTGCCATGCCACGTCACGTCTTCCTGAGCACTCTTCTGTTTCCTGCTGTCACTGTCTCGTGCCTGGGCTCCGAATGTTGGGTAAAGAAGACTGACACCATGAACTCTCATTATGCAGCAATCAGTCTTATATCACCCCACGTTTTGCAATGGTATTACCTCTTGTAATTGCACTTACGTTTACACTGTCACTTTATCTTTGTCGCTCACAAAAGCCCTATGGCCGGAAATGTTAAAAAAATATTGAAAATTAAAACATTTATGCTTGACTGGAACAAAACTACTAACTGCACAACTTACTACAGGTCTTCAGTCCTATGAGAAGCACAAAATCAACGCTGTCAATCAGAGAGGCTATTCTCATCACCTTGATGAAGGCCAACAAGTTGCCTTGATGTCACTTACTACATAGTGGGTCATGCAACTGAAGAGCCTAGAAGACTGGTCTATCTCTCACCACTAGGGTAGTCTTGGGTGATTCAATACCCCTGTGTTATAAAACCTGAAGCAGTTTTACCAGAGCAAGGCCTGATCAATGTTCAACTTTATGCGCATCAAGCTACCAGGTGGGTCAGGTGCTTTGACACCCATGCATGCAGCGGCTGGTAACCAACGCATCAGCAAGCAGTCCAGCTCACAGTTCCCAATAGTGCCTCCTCAAACTCTCTGCATTGATGCTTGAGTATGGTGACTCCTGGTATAGGTTCAGCAGCACGACTAAGTCCCTTACTGACAGGAACCCGCCCTATCAGTAAGGGACCAAAAGGTGGTCTCTGATCTTTGACTGTTGTAGTAAGGTCGGCACCAGGCCTCTGACAGATGACAGGCACATCGCTGTTTCTATAGCTGACACACACTGGGCATGAAAGTGGGATTTGGCTCTGGTGTCTTGTTGTGGAAAGTTGTAAAGGGGGGGGGGCAGGAGACCCTTTACACGTTTGAGTCAACACTAGTTACACTTCCCAGTTTAGTCCCCTTCATCAGGGATGCCAAATACTCAGGGCAAAGAAGCTGGGCTTTTCCTCCATGGGCACGCTCGTCCTGTAGAGTCACACACTCCCTCTGTTCTATTGGAAGGCAGCCCTGGATCTCAGTAACCTTTCAAGTATTCTGCAGAGCACTTCCTCCATTGGCCAGTGAAAAACTTTAAACTGGAACCAAGAGGGATAGTTTGAGTCCCACTTATATAACACATTTTCCAGACAGGGGATGCTGAGCCCACTCTCACTGGTCAGGAACCAGTTTGGAGTGGTTCTTTTTCTATAGTTCATTTTTCATTCTTCAGAGCAGACATATTCTTTGCCAAATGTGCTGGCCCTCACAGGAGGTAGAGGAAATGCTGACTCTAACTGAAGCACCCAAAACATGAGCACAATGACATACAAAGACTTGCCAACTGGCTGCTATTAGCATTCTGGAGTAGAACTCAGGCAAGAGACAAAGAGGGCAGGGTCTGCCTAGTAGAGACACTCTCCTTAATAACAGAATCTGCTTACCACCTCTGCTTGCTGGCAGTAGCGGCTGCTACTGGACCCAGGTGGTGAGGCGGGGAAAAGAGGGGGCAACGATGAAAAAAAGAAAAAAAAACACATCTGGAACGGCCGGCTGGCCGGCCGCCACCTCTCCTCAGTCCTCCGTCATCTTTCTTCTTCATACAGTCTCGGCCGGCAGCAGGAAGCACCCGGGCTACCCTGAGTCAATCACAAAGCTGCAATGCAGCGTTGTGATTCGTATGAGCGTCATGGTTCGGCGCTCAAACGGGGAATGGGAGGCTGGGCATCTCCATCACTAGTCTGTGTAATGCAGCCTGGTGGGGAAGATGCAAAGTGTGCATGACTGTTTGGCCTGCCCTAGAGGGCAGGCCAAGCAGCGGGCGCACTTAGGGAGATTAAACCACTCCTCCCCCTGCTCTGACCAGCCCCGCCCCACCCTGAGAGCCACTGACTGCAATAGTAAAACTAAAATGATAATAATCATAGTTATTATCATTGTATTTTTCCTTTTGTTCAGTGGGGCGATGCTCCTCCGCCTTAGCGGAGAAGCCGCCACTGCTTACTAGTGGCAGGAACAAGAGAGAGCTCCTCAGACAGAATATTGATACAGCAGAAGGATTCATATTATTTTCCAGGACTTCACTGCTCTTGGACGTTTGGGCCTCCTACTTGTAGGGAATCAATTGAGAAGCTCGACTGACCCAGGACATAGATGTAAAGAGATCTTGACAGCTAATACTACCTAGACATCAAAAAGAATACAAGCACCTCCAGCTAGAGTGAAGGGGGTGCAGAGTTCGGCTGGTAGCCCCTTTGGTAGGTCAAACCTGGTGAAGGCAAGGCCAAAAAGAGGATTCATGCTCCTTGTGAGGGATCTAGCGAAGTTCAGGATATGGCAAGATGATTGGGGGTGGGGGGTGGGGCGGGGGGGGGTTGCTTGCTGACTGCAGGATTAAGGAATATCTATAAAAGGGATAATACATATATACAAGAGAGTGCCTAAAGGCTGGGAGGAAGGCAGGAAAGAAGCTGAGCACTCAAGCAGATTGGTACAGGCAGTGAATATGGAATTAGAAAGTCTGTAGAGGAAGCTATGAAGAGAAACTACAGGAAGGGTAAGCAGAGAAAGGACAGTCAAACTATTTGTCTGCTCCCCAGAATTGACCTTTCTGTGAGGTGAAAAAGATCTTACAAGAAAGCAAGGAGCAAATTAACCTCTCAGAGTTCGGGGAGACACACACATCAGCTCCTATGGAAAAGTAGTGCTGGGTGGCTATCTGTGAAAAAAGGCACAAGCCTTGGAGTCTAACTGGCACTCTTGGAAGCAATGAAAATCAGGATAATAATATAAACACACAAGACAAAGGAAATATTGGAAGATATACAGAAACAGGAACTGGACTCAGGAAAATGCTGGACTTGAATAAGAGTCAGTGATGGAACTGGAATACACAGAACTGTGAATACTAGAAATCTACACACTAACCTGGACAGAAATATACAGTCAGAACAGGAATATAGAATACAAGACAAGGAATCTGCAGATACAAGACAGGTCAAAGATATGTGTAATCAGTACTAAGAACAAAGCAAACAGAGGCAGGAAGAACAAGAGACAAGCAACAGACAAATAACTAATCAGAACATGAACATGGAATCAAATAACAAAAAAAACAGAAATCTAAATGCAAGCCTGGAATATAGGAGCAGGATCAAACAGAAAGCAAGGAGACTCAGCAGCAAGGTCAGATGCAGGCTGCTGCACTCTGGGCCAACCAGGCAGAAATAGCAGAAAGCTCAGGGGAGGAGAAAATGTGCAGAGAAAGAGCCAAGTGCAAAGAATCAAGCAGGTGCAAGGAACGTGGGTACCATCCATGAAGGGAAGGCTAAACTAGGACTTGTAGATGGAAAAAGCAGCAAAACTAGGAGGCATAAGACAGGATACAGGAAAGCCATTAAGTACAGGCCAGAGCCAAGAGAGTGAGAAGTCTGAAAGGCAGTGGCATCCAGGATTCAAGAGATAGACTAGATCACCACCATCAGGGCATGATCAGGGCAGGGTTTGGAGACAGAAAGGACTACTAAAGGGATTGTGATGCTTCAGGAAGGTGGTGTGGAAGCCTGGACAGGAATATGAAAGGGAACTTGGAATGTAAGGTGTAGAAGAGTATGTAATCCTATTCAGGGATAAAGACAGGACCCTTTGCACCACTTAGTGGCTGGATGGTAAAATCCTAACACTCCCTCACCCTAGAGGAAGAGGTGGGCTCTAAAGGGTTAGGCTCAGAATGTGTTTTTCTTACTTCTCTTTAGCCTAAGGCAAACATTATGTCTACCCTTCATTCTCATATATATCATCTTCAAACATATTTTACCTGTCAAACAGGGCCTACATAATAAAATTAAAAAATATGAGGAACGACTTGATCAAACAAGGAGTAAAAAAAAAAAATAATAATAAAAAAAAAAAAAAAGACTCCTACCACCACATAAAAGGTTGAAAAACAAGACATCTCTTTGGATATCAAAGAAAACTAAAAAATAAGATTTCACCTTTTCTCTTAAAGGTAGTGTCTGGGAAGTCAGCAATGTTTGGGGATCCTAGTTCTGCAAGGTGGAACAACAAACTGCCTCACTCACACTGCAAGGGCATGTTTGGCCTCTGGTTGTTTTAATTTGAGTAACTGTCTCATAATACTGATTTCATGTTGTGTTTTAAGTCAAATATACTTTGTCATGAGTGATTGATTGATTTTTAGTTGTCCGCAGAGCAGAAAGATTAAAAATGATGCATTCTACAGACATATTTTCTTAATTTAAATCATTTTGAAGTCTTAAAACATATTCTTAAGCCTGTGATTCGGAATCCCCCATACAAAGACATATTATTATTATAAATATCAATTATAATCCCAGTATGGAGGGCATGGCCATCATCCCAGATGTGCTTTTTTCCTTTAAAAACTATCCCCATTCCAAGAGACTGGCCATGTTTTCAGGAAAATCTCAGCTTATGCCTATCACTAATGAGCAAGTTACTTACCTTTGGTAACTCTTTCTTGTGGGTGCTCTATCTATTCACACAATACTCACCTTGTGAATATTAACCCAGACGTCCGACTGGATCGAGAAACTCAAATGATGTACTCCTGCATGCCAGTGGATGGTGTTGTGTGACTCCACACCAACTTGATTTCACTCCAAAAAAGACGAGCGGGGTCGCATATAAGCGTCTTCCAGGTATGCTGACGTCAGTTGCTCTCTAAGGCTTGTCCACTACCTCAAGAGCAGAGCTGATCGGCAAACTGACTTGACAAGTGTGCAGATTTCTAGATTGGCACCTTTTTAATGGGAAAAGAGCCCAGTTCTCAGAACGAGGCGGTGAGACGGTCAGTAAGGAATCTGCGATTAGATGCAGTATCCAACAGAAAGAGTGTTACCGAAGGTAAGTAACTTGTCGTTCTGATGGGGAATTCTAACCGCAGATTCCTCAACTTGTGAATAGATTACCAACGTAGCGCCTCCCCGATGGAGTGTCTGTGGAATGGATCAAACCAAAAAGTCCTGCAGAACGACCGAGCAAAATTCCCATCACGACAGACCTGTCAAGGCAATAGTGCTTTGTGAACATATGTACTAATGTCCATATAGCAGCCACTCCACATGTGAGTGCAATAGTGGCAAACCTGACTCAAGTGGAATGAGCCTTCAATCCTTTATGCGGCTGCTTCTTAGCTAGTGCATAGCAGATTTTTATGCCCACAAAGAGTCGATTGTCCACCTGATGGTCCTTGGTACGATCAATGTAGAAACTTGAGGTTCAAATTATGCAGTTTCTCCTCTTTCAGTGGGTGAAGCGGGGCAAAGAAAGGTGGAAGAGTAACAGCTTTCCTCATGTGGAAAGGTGTTACCACCTTTGCAGAAATGCAGCTCGAGTTCTCAACACCAGTTTCTTTGGGAAGGTGGTCTATAAGGCAGCTGGATTGAGAGGACCTGTAGCTCACACATATGACAAGGTGATGTGATTATGACCAGAAAAATGTTTTCAGGGTCAAAAGATGTAGTGTAGACAGCTGAGCATTGGCTCAAATGGGGCATACATGAGAAAAGTGACAACCAAATTCAAACCCTACTGTGGCAATCACTTTAGATAGCTTAGCTTGTAGCAGGTCCATCCGATAGGTGGTGAATCAAGCCACATACTTGTCCCAGTAACCAGCATACACCAATTTCTTAGATGAATGCCTGTCTGCCAGAATCACATCACCAACTTCGAGAGGAAGATCAAAGGAGACTAGCTACCACCACTCAATCTCCACACATGCGGGTGCAGAGTGTAGAGACCCAGGTGTAGGCCCCTGCCCTGATGCTGTTACTGTAGATCCTCCTGAAGCAGCAGCTTGATTGGAGGACAGATGCTCATGCCCAGGAGTTCTGGATACCACACCTTCCTGGCCCAATCTGGAGCAACCAGTATGACTTGGCCCAGTCAGGCTTGATCTTCTACAGAACTCGAGCCAAGAGGGGTAGAGTTGGAAAATCATACCAGCATCCCGATCTTCAATGCAGGCAGAATGTGTCGCCAACAGAGAGCTTTCTTAGGAACACCAACACACAAAAATGCTGACATTACGCATTTTCAGTAGTTGAGAATAGATCAAGCCAGTATTCTCTTCATTGCTGGAAACACCCTGTGCAACATTTGGGTGTACCTGCCATTCGTGACATGCTAAGCGTCAGCGAGTGAGTTCGTCCGACCTGTCATTTAAAGATCCGGCTAATGGTTCATGCCAAGAGAACTGCCCTGGTGAGACAGACACTTAAAGAGGCACAAAACTTCAGGGCACAGGACCCAAGACCCCACTCCCCCCTACTTTTTGCAGCACCAAATGGCAGTAGTGTTGCTCATGAGAACCTGTATTAGATTCCCCTTCATGGAGGGCAGGAAGAACTTCAATGCCAAGCAGATCACCAGCAGCTCCAGCAAATTGATGTGGAGGCAGGATTCCGCTTGAGACTAGAGTCCTCTGCTCTCCACCTCTCCCAGATGGCTTCCCCAGCCCAGCAGTTATGCATCCATGACCGCAGTTAGCTCTGGCTTTGGTGTGCCACTGATACAAGTCTAGGGTTCCTAAGCCACAGGGGTTGGACTTCTAACTCTCTGGTGCAAGGGCATAGTTCAATGCACCAGCAGTGAATTAGAAAGCTAACTGGACCACAGCCCGATACGAGCCGACTGTGCAATCTTGTTCAGGCAGTGTTTTCAGGTGACTATCAGTCCTCTAAGATGAGTTCAGGGACACAGTGGAAAGCCAAACAATCTTTCGTTTATAAATAACACACTCAACGGTAGCACTAAGAAATTGGGAAGTGCAACTTAAAATGTTTATTTTAAAATCATGTAACTTAAATGTTTTATTTTAAAATTATTTATCTTGTGCATAAAACATGAAAGGTAACCACAAGGAATGAAAAAATACAAGCAGGTAGGCGCACGTAATGATCATTGAAAACAAGAGAAATGTTTCTAGTGAGTTTCTGACATCCTAAAGATATTCCTAAGCACTATGCTAGATGTTAGCTAACACAACAACATGATGGACGGAGTGCTGAATCTTTTCAACTACTCACCCCCAGTCAAGAGATCTGGGTTGAATCCATCATTCTTTTGCTCACTATGCCACCCCAGCTTAGACCCAGCCATATGCAAATCAGTCTTGCCCTTCTCCTCATGGAAACAGTCCAGCCTGAACTGCCAGGCCAGGTCCTCCCTGGACCGGAAACAAGCATCCTGGGACTGGTTTTCGGGTGTCACCACTCATCAGCCAGACTAGCTTGAATCCAGTGGCACAGCAAGCAAGGGACTCGCATCTGGGCATACCCATGGCCACTTAGGGCGAACATATTAAACACAACAAGATGATGGACGGAGTGCTGGAAGTTTTCAACCACTCACCCCCCAGTCAAGAGATCTCAGTTGAATCCATCGTTCTTTTGCTCACCATGCCACCCCAGTTTGGACCCAGTCATATGCAAATCATTCTTGACCCTGCTCCTCATGGGACCAGTCCAGCCCAAACTGCCAGATCAGGTCCTCGCTGGACAGGAAACAAGCATCTTGGGACCAGAACTAATTTAGCTAAAGCATTAAACAGCAAACCGGCCTGCTAATCTGTCATGATCACAAGTGATAATACTAGCGCAAAGCCCTCTCCAATCAATGGTAAAATCCTGGGGTTTATATGTAGTTTGACCACTGTTTTTAGGTTATATTTTCAAAATAAAAAAGGGGTCAGAAACACTAAGACTTCTGCAAGACTAAACAAACATGGCATAAAACATGTCAGCTCTATCCTCATGTTGATCTTAAGCATCCATCTTTGTAAACAATGAGTATGGCAGCCTATACTGTAAGGGGGGTCACATTGTAATGGCCGCATCCATTAACAAAAACAAATAAACTTTTCAGCCC
Organism: Calotriton arnoldi; assembly: GCA_963921515.1. Lineage (NCBI taxonomy): Eukaryota > Metazoa > Chordata > Amphibia > Caudata > Salamandridae > Calotriton > Calotriton arnoldi. The sequence continues at coordinate 4,415,985 of CAWUFW010000146.1, forward strand.
CACAGAGTGGGTGCCATGATGATATCAGCATTTTTGCATGCGCCCAAAGAACTTAACACTTTCTATTAAAGATTAACAAAAGCTAACAGCAGGTAGAGAATGAAAACAGACTAAATGAAAACTGTCATGGTGTTCCTGACAGCATGGGCCAATAGAGATATAGCAGCCACCACTGCAGATCTTTTCTGCAGGTCTCCTCTGAAACCTGGATGTAATCTGGTGCTGTGCCCACTGGGACTTTAGACCCCACTGCAGAGGTCTCATGTGCCATCTGTAATTTTGAATTAGCAGGATGCAGGCGGCCAAGAGTCCCAGCAACCTCAATGCCATACTCACTGAGATTCAGAACATCGGGCTCTTAGCCTGAATGTCGTGAACTGCTCGCTCCAGGGGGAAGGCACGAAACTGCACCATATCCAGGATAGTTCTGATGAATGGAATTCTAAGGAGTTAGGGGTGACTTTGGCATGTTGACAGTGAACCCCAACGATGTTAGGAAGTTTGCCGTCGTCTGGAGGTGGTCTGAGACAAAACTGCTTTCAACATTCATTCGTTGAGGTACAGGAAGACTGGTACATCCAACCTCCAAAGATGCAGTGACCACCGCCATCACTTTCGTCAACACCTATGGGGCGCTGATATGGTCAGAGGAAAGCACAGCAAACTGGAAATGCTCATGGCCTATTGTTAACTTACCTTACTTGCCTTACCTACAGGATGGAAATAATGCATCCTGCAGGTCCATTTGTGCCATCCAGCCTCCAGGATCCAGGGCAGACAAGACCTGGGCAGAATGAGCATCTTGAATTTGTCCCTCTACAGTAAGGTGCTGAGAGGTCAGAGATCCATACTTCTTCGGCACAAAGAAGTAGCAGGAATAACACCCACTTCCTACTTCCGAGGCAGGAACCCTCTTTTTGGTTCATTGGCCAAGAGAGCCTGCACTTCCTGCTGCAAAAAAAGACACGTCTTCCTCTGTCAGCCACGCTGATGGAGGTGGCAAGTGCGGTGTAGTCGAAGGGAATGGGATGGCGTAGCTCTGCTTGACAAGTTGGAGGACCCATGAGTCCAAAGTAAAGTCTTACCACCTTAGAGGAAATGTCTGATCCAGCTTTCTACAGGGTGGGTTTGTGTTGAAAAGGACAAACTAAAGCGGTTTTGCTGTTGTGGGAGCTGGAAGAGCAGAGAACTGGGCTGCACACTGTCCCTGATGCCCTGGGTGTCGCAGTCACGAAATGGTTGAGCAGGCCTTTGCACTGGTGGTGGGGTTTGATATTGGCCATATTGGAAAAACCCCTAGGGAACTGCTGAGGAAATTGTCTGGTAACGACAGACAGCCCCAGGGAATGCGCTGTGGAACGACGGTTCGAGGGCCAAGTCTGCTTTCTCACCAAAAAGGTGAGAGCCATCAAATGGCTTGTCTAAGAAAGATGTCTACACATCCTCAGAGAAGCACTAGACCTCATACCAGTGTGGGACCAAAGCACCGCACTTGTGCCCATTGCTCAACCCAAGCTGTCATTTGTGTTGAAACTAATCTGTATAACATATATTGCAGCATCTAGGCTGTTCTATATGGTTTGTGCTAAAGACGCCCGTAGGTCCTCTGGAACCGCTGGCAGGATTTGACCAACTGGATCCCATAAATCATGAATTTAGCGGCCTAGAAGGCAGCTGGCACTGACTGACAGCAAAGCAAGGCTAGTTGATGGAAATATACACTTGCCAAAAGTTTCCATCCGCTTAAACTCATGGTCTGGTGCCGTGGGAAAGATATTAGGGTTGACACACCTGTTGGATGGCTAAAGTACCAGACTCTTAGGTGTAGGGTGTTGCGTCAAAAAGTCAGGATTGCCTGGTGCCGGTCTGTGACAACTAGCTATGTGTCTACTAACTGGGGGCCAATAAAATGAATTTGCCCAAGTCCCTAAGAGGATACCCATTAAAGTGTCATTGAATGACAAGGCAGGTTCAGTATGTTCCTGGCCAGACTGAAGAACCCGTCAGCATGTTAATTTTGACCTCCATTGCAGGGAGCTGCAGGTCAAGAACCTCTGCAGCCTTTCTCTTGACGATAGCAAAAGAGGCACTTTCCTCAGTGGCAGGACCAGGTGGAGAGACAAGTCCAGTGTATTGGTAAGTGCCCAGACCACTGGAATTTTGTAGTTTGGCTTACCAATTGTCCTCATCGTACGGAGGGGCAAATTTGTCCATTTCTTTGTAGTCGTTATTGTCGAAATCTGATCCAAAGAGCTGATGTAAGGTATGAGCTCTGCTGCATAGTAAGTGCAAGGTATCTGAGCCTAAACGACTGGTTATAGGGTGCTCCCCAGTGAGATCGGAGCCCGGCCTCAATTAAGGTTGAGTCAAAGCCAGCTAGGAGTCTACTAAATGTAACAGCTCCTCTTCCAGCACCCTTGATGAGAAAGGAACTGGTGCAGGGAGTGGTATGAAAGCAGCGTCAGGAGTGTTGGGACTTTACACTCCCATGCAGACTGGGAGCCTGTGCCTGCTTTCTCCAGCCCCAGCAACGCAGCTGGGGCTAGAGAAAGCTTCACTACGCATGAAGGTTTGGCCGGCCTGAGAGAGCCGGCCAAACCCTCATGACCAGAGAGGGGAGTGCACTATCACTCCCCCACTACAGTGTCATCCCCCCTGGACCCGCCCCCAAGACTCGTCAGAGTCCTGGAGGCGGGTCCATGGGGATTAAAATAAAACGATATTTTATAACCCGTTGTATTATCGTTTTATTTGCGGGTGGTGGCAGGGGGCAGTGCTCCTCTGCCCTAATGGAGGGGCCGCAGCTGGTTATCACAGAATTCAGAAGAAGACATTTGAGGAACAATCACATTGCTGAAATTAAATCCACACAAGGTCACTGGACACATTTCTTCACGGTCCATTACACAGCTGTAGTGTAGAATATGCACTAGACATTTAGCCAACTAGGTCGCACTTACTAATTAACCAGTAAAACGTACTCCAGATGGGTAGACTTTTTTTTGCAAAACTGTGAACTCTTGTTGGATAAACGGGCAGGTGAGGTTCTTCTGTTCTGGCCCTGGTGCTCATTTCACAGAAATTAAACCTCAACGGAAGCACTTACAAATTAAAACATAGCAGGTGCCCCCAGCTGAAGCTCCACTTCTGTAAAGGACGAATGATCATAACTTCTTGTTATGTTGCAAAGCAAGTGTGTTTTCTCTGCAATTCGGCCTTGAAAACAATCTGAAATCCTTAATGCAGATGAAAACATTATTGATCTATTGGAGCACAATGTCTTCTGTAGTGACTGTGACCAATGGTTTCTTGTTTGTCAGAAATTCTGAGATTCACTGTTATAGTTAGGAAATAAAATGACACATTTTTAGAAATTCACTGAAAAAAAAAGGTTACAGGGACTTTATAGTTGGGTACTTATTTCATGTGCATAAAATCATAGAAATTTAGCAGTTATAGTTGCCTGAGCTAACTCTAACTGACGCCCCCGCAATGCACTGCTTATGACCTCACATATTACATCACTCACGACATGGTCAGTAACATCACTGATGACCATAAATGATATCTCAAATGAAATCACTGATGACATCTTCCAGTGAATGAGTGTTTTGTTAGTTATATAGTTAGCTCAGGTAACTATAACTGATGAATTTCTATGGTTTTGTGCATGTGAAATCTGTACCTAACTATAACGTCTCTGTAACCTTTGTGTTTTTCTGTGAATTTCTAAGGTTTTTAAAATCCCAACCATAATGTCCCTGTAACCTTTATTTTTTCAGTGAATATATATATATAATATCTTTACAAAAGTTAAGAAACTTTTTTTTTTGTAGCATTTTGTAAACAATGCTGTCATCAATGTAGTTTATGATGGATTTCTGGCAGTGCAACAAATGTGGAAGCAATTGTTGGCAGCTTACCTATGGAAATATTATATTTAGTGCTCCATACATCAGGTGAAATCTTTGTGTTTTCTGTGCTGGACCTCATCCAGGTTCACTGGGGAACAATCTCCTTTTTATTTCCAAGAAGAGATTAGTATTGAAAGAGACCCTACACTTCTTAGTGTGACAGAAGCTGTCGCATCAAGTTTGATGGTTTGGGTATCATGTGGTCCCAGAGTGATAAACCCTATTGGTACCAGTGAGAGGGTTTTTATCCATTCCACCTCCACCACTCATACAGGAGAAAGAGCTTCTAATTCCACGCATTTGTTAGTATGTCTCAGAGAAAGCACAAAGTCCCAAAGCTGGCATCCGGTTCTTTCTTTCCGTGCCTTAACATAACATAAAACATAACATGTGTATTTGTAAAGCGCACGTTCACCCAGAGGTCTCTTGGTGCTGGATAACAGATGTTCATTGTTACCCAACTCAATGGTACTCATTTTATCGACCTCAGATGGATGAAAGGCTGAGTGGACCCGCCGGGATTTGAACCTGTGACCATGAGGTCGAACACAGGCCCCTGCAATGGACGCATTAGTCCACTGAGCCAACAGACCCTTCAGCTGTGGATTTGGAGCTTACTCCGCTCGTCTTTGATGAGTAACTTTCTCCTAAATTTTATTTTTACCAGTGTGCAAGGAACACCATGTCAACTCCCAAAACAGCAGAATTTAAACCAGATAGGGACTGTTGCAAACAAATATCTGTGACAGATCCCCATGAGGTATTCCTGTGGCACCTAAGGTTGGAGCATGACTCCGTGTCCTGCAGTGACTGTGCCCAGATGAACCCAGAGCCCATACAGGACCACAAGGCAAAATTCTATGTCGTCAGGCATCGGAAGATAAAACAAAGGGCCTATTTCTGCTTCCGACGTCAATACTGCGCAGGTCTTCGTTGCATTTGAAGTCTTAGAGTAAGTGCAAAAAAAAGTCCCCCTTCCCGCCACTCTCAAACTCCAGAGAGGAGGCAAGGGCATCAACGTACCACTCAGGCTCTCTTTCACACTCCTTAGGAGACAATTCTGAATTTGGTCCCAATGCAACCCCAATTTCTGGGTCTATCAAAGACATGACAAATAGAGACCATTAAGGAGGCACTGCTGCACATATCTGGCACCCCTCCAGCTCCCTCTGGTACACCTTTGGGTCCCAAGGATCCTCAGAGGCCTTCAGTTGTGGACTCTTGATCCCACATAAGGTTCAGCACTGGCTTTGGTGCCCTTTCTACTACCAAGTTGGGTTGTGGAAACAAGACTGGGAGCTCAATGCTCTGATTGAAGGGGAAAGATGAGAGTACCCTGTGCATAAACCTGGGGTTGGTCCTGAGGACCACCCTGTTCTTGACCAGAATAAAAGGTTCCTGGATTACTAGGGTTTGAAGTTCACTAATACAATTGAGTGAGGTTATTGCTATTAGGAAAGCTACTTTCCATGACAGAAACAAATTTACAGGAGTAGCAGGATTCAAAGAGTGGAATTATAAGCCATGTAACTATATTGAGATTCTATATGGGGCAGGGGGTTTCTAGGAGGAATCAACTCTTAAGTTCCTCTATGAAGTCCTTAGCTGCAAGGATTTTGAAGAGGGAGAATGCTCCATATGTTGCATATAAGAACAAGTTACTTACTTCAGTAACGCTTTTTCTGGTAGAGACTATATCTAGCCACAGATTCCCTACCTTTGAATTTGCCAGGTGTCAGACTGGATCTGGCAGCTTTTTCGTGAGCAGCACCCCTGTGAGCCAGTAGGTGGCGTTGATCGGCTCCGTCAGTTTCTTTTCACAACCTTCCACACCAGAAGCGCAGAGCCATGAAGTACACTAACCACTGGTGTGTAAAACTATGGCCCTGAAGTGAGTCAAACCTGTCCCTAGAAATCCATTCACAGAGTGGGTCGGTAAGGAATCTGCGGCTAGATATAATCTCTACCAAATAAGGCATTATAGAAGGTAAGTAACTTGTTAATCTGATTATAGACTTCTAGCCACAGATTCCTTACCTATGAATAGATACCCATCCCCGGAGGTGGGTCTGCAAACCAATTTTACACAAGGAAGTCCTGCAGGACCAAACTGGTAAAGTGCCCATCTCTAAGGACCTGACTGTCCAAACAGTAATGTTTGGTGAACCTGTGTGGGAAAGCCCACGTTGTTGCCTGGCAGATGTCCAGGACCAGAATCTGCACACTAACGCAGTGGTCGTAGGTTTAGCTCTGGTGGAATGTGCTATCAAGCCTACAGGAGGTTGCTTCTGGCCAGTGCATAGCAGATTTTGATGCAGAGCACGACCCATGGTTCGTTTCTGTACAGCCAGACTTTCCTTCGCACCCACATACCCCACGAAGAGTTGGTAGTCCATCCATATATCTTGTGTGCAGTCAACGTAGAACGACAGCGCTCTTTTTGTGTCCAGATGGTGGAGTTGCTCCTCTTCTTTAGAGAGGGATGTGGAGAAGCGTTAAAAGTAGGCAGGGTGATAGATTAGCCTACATGAAATGGGGTGACTACTTTTGGTAACAAGCATTGACAAAGCCAATAGGTCTCGCAATGGCTTTGTTTTTTTATTTCCTGACACGAGTTGGCTTTGTAAATGATATAAAAAAGTTGGCACAAAAGTCTTTTTTTCGGGCAGTAGTAACACAGAGGACTTATGTGGTTATCCAAGTTACACTTTATTCTAATTACACCCATTCCGGTCTGAAACACATGGATCGCTTACACAGGCTCTGCCCTCCCCCAGTGTCCAACCCGAAATGGAGACAAGGTTTAGCTTAGGCAGGCAGACCGCTTAGGCCACGCAAAAAAGAACCCAGTGGCCTATTATAAAATAAATCGGAGAGGGAAAGAGAGGAAAACATACTGCAGAGTGAACGATCTGTCATATATATATATTTTCACAAATCTTCCTGCGCTGGACTCGTTCATCCGCAGGGTTTGTACCGAGGTACACAGTGCCGTCGTGTGTGGGCAAAAAGTGCTGCAGCAAAAAAATGATGTGGGCACGCATGAACCACTTTACCTTACAGTATATGTAGGGTTACTCTGCGGCATTCATGTATGCGGTGGGCATCTTACTGCATATATGTTGGTATGCAGGGTCAGCTGTGTGTGTGAAATCACCCACGTGTACGGATGTGCACACGCACAGCGTCATCTTGTGTATACGCATATGGTCAACATACAGTATGTGCACTGGGTAATCTTGCCAAGCTGTGTGTATATATGGTCACTTTACTATGGGTGCATACACCGGGCCGTTTTGGTGTGTGTGCGCACCAAGTCTAATTGCTTTGGATGTGTGTGCGCACACAAGGGATTCCTACTTTGTGTAAGAATGCAGTCATTGCTGTACTGTCACCCAGTGCGCGCCCACGAAGGGTCCCACTGTGAGTTCCCTCTCGGCTCACATGTCCACAGAGGACTGCCTTGTGGGCATAAAATCATTTCAGTGTGTTCATACGTGCACATATTTGGCTGGCTGCAACTATAGAGCCAGGCTTTGCACATCCATGCATATATGCACAGAAATCTCTCTCCTCAAGAGCTCTACGCAACCGCTGACCAAAGAAGGACAGAGCGACTCAAAACACGAGGGTTAGTGTTCCAGTTAAAAACAATGTTAAAAAAAAAAGCGAAAGCACTGCGCGTTGTCTGTAAACAGTAACCTGACCCATGAGGAATGCAGCTGCCGCCCTGCGCGCCGCTGCTCGCTCCCGAGAACAAAACGCAGTGGGAGTCAACATTACACAAAAGAGGTGGGACATGCACCCACCTTTAGCCATTTGCGTGCCTTCATTCTTGAAAGACACCCGGAAAAGCCAATCCTATGCGTGGGGGAAGTCAGACCCACACGGAGTAGTTTAGAGTAGTTACAAGAAGCCTCGCAGAGCAGCGCATGCGCGCTGCGCTAGGCTCGACCTAAAAAGGAGGCCATTGTGCAAAGCACCAGTTTGTCAGGATAGACGGAGGAAAGGCGGCTTAGATGTTGAGGCCTGCGGCTCACTCACTCTCCGGGCAGATGTAAGTGCCACAAGAAAAAGCGGTTTTCAGTTTGAGAAGTCTGATGGGACAATTATAGAGACGCTCGAAAGGAGCACACATTAAAAAAGTCAAGACTAGATTAGGGTCCCACTGAGGCATAATAAACGGTGGGGAAGAGATGAAGACGACCCTTCAGAAACCTATGTACGATAGGGGACTTGAACAATGAGTGTTAGTCAGGCAGCCACAAGAAGGCAGAAAGAGCAGACAGATAGCCTTTAAGAGAGCCCAGATCAGAGTAAGACTTCAGAAAGGAGGGCAGAGAGGAGATCAATATGTTTTTCTGCACACCATGCCACAAATGTTTTCCAACGGCAGGTGTATACCGCCTTGGTGGAGGGACGCCTAGTTGCCAAGATAACGTTACTGACTTCGGGAGGAAGATTAAAAGCTGCTAACTGCACCTGCTCAATCTCCATGCAAGAAGGCGGAGCGTGGATAGTTTTGGGTGAACAACCCCCTCTGCTGCTGCAACAGAAGATCCTCCCGAAGGGGCAGCTTGATCAGAGGATCGATGGCCATTCTCAGTAGCTCGGGATACCAGACTCTCCATGCCCAGTCTGGAGCCACAAGGAGGACTTGGCCCGGTCGTACCTGATCTTCTTGAGAACTCTGGGCAGGAGTGGTATGAGTGGAAAGGCGCAAAGGAGGCCGGAGCTCCACTCGAGATGAAAAGTGTCTCTGAGTGAAAGTCACCTTCGAAACGAAACTCCAGTGCGCAAAACTGCTGACATTGCATGTTCTCGGAGGAGGCAAACAGATCTAACCAAGGTTCTCCCCACTGCTGAAAGAGACCTTGAGTCACCTCCGTGACCATTCGTGATCCACTAGGCATTGGCAGCTGAGTTAGTCAGCCAGGGTGTTGAGAGTCGGCCAGGTGTTGAACCAGCAGGGATATGCCCTGCTGTTCTAGCCATGTCCAGAGGCGCAGGGCCTCTTGACAAAGGGTCCACGACCCCACCCTGTTTGTTGCAGCACCATATGGCAGTGGTGTTGTCAGTGAACCCCTGCACTAGCCTTCCTTTGATGGAGGGTAGAAAGGCTTTCAATGCAGGTCGGATCGCACGGAGCTCCAGCTTGTTGATGTGGAGTCCAGATTCTGCGGGAGACCAGAGTCCTCTGATCTACACCTCTCCCAGATGGCTGCTCCATCCCACGAGTGACGCATCTGTCACTACTGTCAGATCTAGTTGGGGAAGGGAGAGGGGTCTGCCTCTGGCCCAATCACGGTTTGTTAGCCACCACTGCAGATCTTTTGCAGTACCCTCCGAGATCTGGACCATGTTGGAGAGATTCCCCTGATGCTGTGCCCTATGGAACTTCAGGTCCCACTGCAGAGCTCGCATATGCCAGCGGACATGTGTCACAAGCAGGATGAAGGAGGCCATGAGGCCCAGCAGCCTCAGAGTCAGTCTCACCGAAACCCAGGATAGAGGCTGAAACATTGGTATCATAGCCTGAAAATCCTGGGCTCGCCGCTCGGGAGGATGATCCCGAATATGCACTGTGTCCAGAACATCTCTGATGAATAGGAGCGCCTGAGAGGGAGTCAGGTGTGACTTCGGCATGTTGATAGTGAACACCAGCGAGTGCAGTATGTTCGCCATAGTCTGGAGGAGGGAGACCATCTTCAACAGCCAGTCGTTGAGATAGGGGGGAAGACTGGCACCCCTGATCTCTGTAGATGAGCTGCAACCACCTCCATCACCTTGGTGAACACCTGAGAGATGCTGAGAAGGCCAATGGGGAGCATGGTGAAATGAAAATGCTCGTGGCCTACCGTAAACCGCAGATCTCACCGGTGGGCAGGCAGCATGGGAATACGGAAATAGGCATCCTGCAAGTCCAATGCAACCATCCAGTCTCCTGGGTTCAGGGCAGACAAGACCTGAGCCTACGTGAGCATTTTGAATGTTTCCTTCTTGTGGAAGAGATTGAGGCCCCACAGATCTAGAATAGGACGAAGGCCTTTATCCTTTTAGGGAACCAAGAAGTAGCGGCAATAGCAATCACAGCCTACTTCTGGCACCAGAACCCTCTCTATGGCTCCCTTATCCAAGAGAGCCAGGAATTCCTCGCAGACAAGGGACAGATGATCCTCCGTCAGTAGGTTGTGAGATTGTGGCATGGAGGGACAGTTAGTCTCGAAGGGGAGGGAGTAGCCCCTTCGGACAATCTGCTAAACCCACCTGTCCGATGTTATGGACTGCCAGTGGGGCAGGTAATGGCCAATCCTGCCGCCAACTGGATGCCCATGGTGGTAAAGGGGCAAGTTAAGAAGGTTTGGAGGCTTCCGCTGCCGGGGAGGAGGGGTGGCGTATTGACCAGACCGCTGGCTAGTTGACCCACGAGGTCTGTGGGTACTGCGCCCTCATCCACGCAGAGGCTGGGGAGCATAGACGGCTCAGTGGCTAGGAGGGAATTGGTGTGGCTGGAAGCCCCTTCTGTAGCCCCAAAAGGAGTAAAAGGTGGATTGTGTGGGGCCATAGAAAAGCCTATAGACTTGGCCGTAGCCCGACTGCCCTTAAAGCTCGAGCATTAAATCTGCCTTGTCTCTGAAGAGATGGGTGCAATCGAAGGGCATGTCCATAAGGGAAGCCTGGACATCCTCCGAAAAGCCAATCATCCTCAATCAGGCGTGGCGCCTCAGGGCCACCGTCGATGAAACCACTCTGCCTAGTGAGTCAGTTGTTTCAAGTCTGCATCATATCGTGAACTTTGCTACATCTCTCCCTTCGGCAACAGCCTGGGAGAGTATGACATGGGCCTCCTTCAGAACCTGCGGCAGCAATTGAGCAAACGTGTCCCAGAGAGTTTAGGAGTAATGGCCCATAAGGCTGCTGTGTTCACAGACCACACTCTTCCCCGAGTCCTAGCCCAAGGAAATAGGGCCCAGACACCCATCTAGGAGGCAAGTCTCCTCTCGGCGCCAGATTCAGGCAACGCCCATCCATCTCCGTATCGAAGCTAGGATGTAGATGTGGTGGGGGCATGGGTCTGTTGGGGCCCCTGAGTGGGTGGTCCGCATGATTATCGCAGTGCTATTTCTGGTGAGGGCTGTTCATCCGGTCTGGTGGCCGTCCTGGTTGATGGTGGGTAGGTTAGCGAAGAGTTCTCTTGGGTTGGGTTTGTGAGCAAAGCTGCTATAAATGTTTGTGGTTTTGCTGTGGAAGAAGTTGGATCGGTTGTCACAAAGTTGTTGGGAGTCAGCAATGTTGTTGACAGTGACTGAGGGTAAGGTGAAATCCTTGACGATCGAGAAGATCTCTTTGCAGCTGTTGGAGCTTCTTCCAATGCGGTTCACTAGTGCTTTTTACTTGGGGTCTTTGCTGATAAAGCAACTATATATATATACATATATATATATATACATATACATATATATATAAACTACTGGCGGATGCCAGTCGGTAGTTATAGTTAGGATGCAGTTTCCATAGGAAGAGTGTTTTTTGATTTGACAATAACTTTGGACGAATCCTCGTAAAATTTTCAAAATTAGTTTGCCACTCATTTCAGCTGCTGTTTTGAAAATTTCGTGGAGCTCCTTCAAGCGGGGGCCAAGAAAAAGGGGGGATCCCAAAACACTTTTTCTCCATGTTAATTTCCATAGGAAACTTTAGACATGGCTACAGCTCGAACTATCTAAACGGAATTACACTAAATTTGGCAGAAAGGTAGCTCTTGGTCCTGAAAGCACTCTTTTTGTTAATTGGTGTAAATCCACTTAGTAGTTATTGAGAAATTTAAAGAAATTCCCAGTTGTATATATAGGGACGCGGTGGATCCGTTACCCATCCCGATCTCGTGCTGAGATCTGATTGGCTGTCAACACTTCAAACCAAGAAGTGTTGGCATTTATCTTTTGACTCGGTTGGAAATAAAACAAGCATTGGCATAGCCAATAGGTCTCGCCTTTGGGACCTTATAAGTGTTTAGTTATCCAGCACAATATCCTTGGTGCAACAACATCAACTGTTGCATGGCTAAACACTTATAAGGTCCCAAAGGCGAGACCTATTGGCTATGCCAATGCTTGTTGGAACTGCCGGTGCTCAGCACTGGCAAGACCTGGGCCACTTAAAGCCCTGATTGCTGGCACTTATCAACATCAGGTAACAGGTACTGAATGACTGTGAGTGTTCCATTTGAGCACCGATTTTGATTACACCTTTACAAAGAAGTGAACGAGGTATTGTGGATAGCCACAAAGATGTTCTAATTTGGACTGCAAGTGTTATTACAATTCTTTGCACTGTGCCTCCAAGTCACTCATTTAAGCCATATCGTTTATTTCTCGTGATAGCGTTTTCTGTCATCCAGGCCACTATACATAAGATAATTCCCTCTGCTTTATGTCCCGTGCACGGTTATCAGATAACTATCACTGACATATCACGTCAGCAAGGGCTTTAAGTAGGCCGGGTCCTGCTGGTGCTCAACACCAAAAATTCTAAAAAGCAGGTGCAATGAGGGTCCAATTTTGCCCTCACCCTCACGGTTCTCAATATAAGAAGCTGACAGTGCCCGTCTGAAGGTCTGCCCACTGCCTCCCGGTATCAACATGAAAATAGAAAACGGGCAATGCTCAAAAATACATGCTGATATAGTGACGGGAGGTTTATTTCGTTTGCAACAACTAGGAACTCATTTGTGTAAATCGGTGAAATGACTGGGGAATAAAAATAAATCCAGAGCGTGTTTGCATAATTATACTCATTTCAATGACATAAAAAATTTGTTTTTTTACAAAGACGCTACATAGTTTCTTCAACTAGAAAGAAAATGTCCTACAAAATCGTTTTTGCTGGTGTAAATGCTGAAACTAACATTGAAGTGGCTAGAGAAAGAAAGGGAGCAAGGCTTCGTGCGTGCCACAAGCACCAAAACGCCTAGGTCCTAGTAAAAAAAAACACTTATATCTCTGTTCTAATTCCTCGACTGAACCCACGGTGACGAGTAACGGTAATTCTTGGGACTTGTGGGTTATCTTGCATGCCAGTGCCTATTGCACTTGTGATGTGTAGCGCCCCTCCCAAGTAACCTGTCAACCTTCTCCAGTCAATATGCTTAATAATAAACCCAAGATGACTTTCCTTCTCCTATTGCAGGCTCTCATCGTACTCTTTTCTATATGTGCATCATACTAGGTAGATTTGCACGCTGTATATTAAATACCTACACACGAGTGTGAGTTGAAGGCTGGGATATGTCATGGGAGTTGAAGTCCCTAATTCTGAGAGAATGCGCGGGAATACTCTATAAAACTGGACGCTCCTTGTAGCCCTGCATATAGGAGTGGAAGTTTTAAGTTCGTTTTTTCTAAACTCGGGTCGCAGATAAAGGTTATTGGCTATGTGTGCATGGACCACCGTATAGTTGTTGTAAATGAATGGAAAAAGTTTGTGTCATTGTGGTCTGCGAGTTGCCGGAAGGTCATGTTATGGAGCGTGTGAAGGGAAACATCTGAACTTGTACATTGGCAAGTGGAATCCCGGCCATGTTACCTAAGTGTGAACGGAAACGAGTGTACTCTTGCATGTCAATGAAGTCTCAGGTTATTCTGCATATGAAAACAGAACCAATGGGAGCGGAGGACCACGTAATTGTTTAAACTCCCGTTATAGTGTTCGCGACTACAATACAGTTTTACTGTGCACCTGTGTGTGCACAACCCTGTCACTCTGCAACTGTAAGTAAAAGCCCCTTCTCATGTTATTTACGTGCGAGGAGGTCTAAGGATATCATGGTTTCTCTTGGTTGGTTAATATATTTGGAGGGTGGGGCTCACAATGCCTACCCTGGGTATCCCTCATTAACTGGTAGTGGCTATTGTCACCCTCAAACACTGCCTGTGTCGTAGCTGGCTGGGACTCCCTCGCACGGTGGCGGGGTCACCCTAATAGAGCGATTACGCGCTTGCCCTCTCTTACCCCCCCCAGATCCCAAGCTTGAGCTGAGACCGGTCCAAGTTCTCACGTAATCTCCCAGGTCCCGGTTCAGGAGGTTGGCGACCACCGACTCCAGCACCATAGTGACAGCTGCTGCGGGCGCACTCATGCTCACACTGATGGAGCCTCCCTCTGCGCGCTCCCGCCCTGACAGCCACACACAGCGCCCCCGCTCCTGATAGCCACTTCGGGCACGCAGCTGCCCTCGACCTGCTTTTGACAGGCGTAACAACACTAAAAGCGCGCTGCCCCTCATACCAGTGTGAAACTGAACGTGGCCGCGCGCAGCCTTCAGTCTTGTGACGTAGGGTGAAGGAGTGCGCCGACGCCGTTGATCACGAACGAGAAACCCATGAGAAAGATTAGACATAGAAACAAGAATGCGCAGTTCTTAATGCAGCGTTCGGGCGAAAGACTTAGTTACGTTGTAGCTGCCAAAATTAAGTTACAACTTTGCAATTAATGTTGTGAATCCGCCAAAAGCAAAACATATATTTTGTAAATATTTAAGAAGAAAGTAGCTTTCGGAAAGTGGTGTTTAAACTGAGAATTTGTTATTAGCAGTTGCAATCACAATCTAATTGACCTTCACGAGGAGAGGAGGAGGCGGGAGGGGAGAGAGGAGGGGGCCTGGGCCTGTTTCCCTTGCGGGAGCGACCAGGAACCATATGTTAATTAAAACCAGATGGTTTTAAAGCTCGCTCCCGCAAGTGAATCGCAAACGTGCACGCGTTGCCATTGAAAGCAATGCAACGCGTGCACGTTTTTTGGGACACAAACTGAATCGATTGCTAAAGGTCTTCCTACGCAGCGCTTGCGCGCTGCGTAGGCGAGACCTAAAAAGGGGGCAGGATAGAAACACCCTGACCCCGTAGGCCTCTAAAAAAAAATAAAAAAAAAAATAAAAAAAATTGCCGGGAGTCACGCTGGATCCACGACTTGGGAGAAAACAAGCACGGTCACTCGCTCTTCACTTAATATAGGCCCCCGGGTGGGCCAGGGGCATGCTTAAATATGTAGGAGGGGCGCACGGGGTCCGCCCCCTAGAATACTTAAAGCCCCGCGGGCCACCACCTCCCTGGGGCATTTTTTAAAAATGTATGCAGGGGTTGCCATAGCGGCAACCCCCAGGGCAAATTATTTTATAATGATTGGGGGGGTGTCGGGGGGGAGCCCACACGGCCCCGGGGACCTACACCTCCCCAGGGCACATACATATATATATATATTTTTTTAAAAAGAGCCCCGGGGACCACCACATCCCAGTGGCTCAAATTATATATATGCAGGTGGTCCGTTACACACCACCTCCCTGGGGCAAATTTGAAGAAAGGAGGAGGGCCGCATAGCCCCCTTCCTGGAGCCCTAGATGGCCCTGGGGACCGCCACCCCCCCAGGGCCAGGTCCAGCAATCTCCCGGAGTGCCCACCCCCGGGACATTGTAGTTTACTATGGCTTGACCCGCCATACCATAGCAAACACTCTGCTTTCAGCAAGCGAGAGCAGAAAATGCTCTTGCTTGCTGAAAGCAGAGCATGTCTGTTTCTCTGCCCAATGTGAAGCGAGCAGGGAAACAGACATTGCTTTGGGATCCAGGGAGCTGCATATTCAGCAGCTCCCTGGGTCGCAAAGCAATTCCGGCTCCACAGGAGGAGGGGAGCCGGCAGGTACATCAGGGTCATCAGTGATGTCACTGACTGTAGGAAGGTGGAATCTGACTGCATGGTTGCCCCCATTTTTTTCCTGGTGTTTTGCTGGTTTTCGACTTAGTTTGGCTGGGATCCTGCTATTCAGGACCCCAGCCTATCTGCTTTCCCCTTAAATTGACTGTATGTACTTTAGGTACACTCCAGATTGGATTCTGGGGTACCCTTGTGAGTCCCTAGTATATGGTATACTATGTACCCAGGGCATAGGTACCCCAGAGGCCTACCAGGGGCTGCAGCATGTATTGTGCCCCCCCTGGGAAGCCTTTTAAAATGAC
Organism: Calotriton arnoldi; assembly: GCA_963921515.1. Classification (NCBI taxonomy): domain Eukaryota; kingdom Metazoa; phylum Chordata; class Amphibia; order Caudata; family Salamandridae; genus Calotriton; species Calotriton arnoldi. Next base: position 4,431,912 of record CAWUFW010000146.1, read on the forward strand.
ACCACAGGTCTGCTACAGCAGACTGTGTAAGGTGGTATATGCACCCCTTACTGAGATATAAGTTCCCTATATCTCTCCATATCACTGCACATGTAAACCTATCAGTCACCCCTATGGCAGGCCTTAACAATCCTGAAGGCAGGGTGCTGGGTTTCATGTGAGAGGGTGCCCATGCATGAGCAGAGCCCCTCTGCAGCTTTCGGAATCTTTATTCCGGGGTTGTTTGTGATGCAGCCATACCATATACTCTTAAGTGCATTATAACCCCGCGGTAAATGCTAACTTGAGAATGGTTGCATGGAAAACTGTCGTGTTTGGTGTCAAACACCTTGGAATCATACATCCACCCCAGTACTGGAGTGGGAGGTATGATTCCTCCCTTCTAGTGGGAGCTACATGGCATCACCGGTACACCCGGTACCAGCTTAACAGAACCCTGGCATCACAAAATGGATGCTGCAGCCACAGACACGAGTCTGCCCTCCTGCTGCTGGACGAAACTCCGGCAGGGGAGGCCTGGACAATAGGTTTCCTGTCACAGGGAGGTGTGACCACCTCCCAGACAGGCTTTAGTGTATTGGGGCTGGGTGGGTGCACTCCAAGAGTGCTTTGAAGTCTGCACTGGGGGCACATTTGGTGTCCCTGTGCATAGTCCAGCTCAAACCGGTTGCAGGGGCTACCAGCCCCTGCTCTGGCGTGAAACTGGACAAAGGAAATGGGTGTAGCCACCCTCTTTCCTGACCCTCCCATAGGTGGGTCCCCAGAGTTTGTCCCACCCCTTCCTTGGGTATAAAGTAGGAAACCCTGACTACAGGACTTTAGATTACACCTGGACTAAACTCTGTTACCAGAAACCAAGTACTTCGACGATCTGCACGACGCTGGATGACTGAAGAATCTCCCTTGGAGTAAAGGAGTTACTCCCCTGCAAGGCAGGCACCTTTAACGCAACTGACCGGTTGGCATCTCCGAAGCCCCTGCGGACTCCGAAGAATATTGCCACACAGGAGGTGGGCTCCCGAGGTCTCTGAGGTCGATCTGTGCCCACAGCAAGTCTGAGGCCCGTATCCCTCGTGGAGACCGTGCAACCCGAACCCCTGGACACCGCGACCATTTGCAGAAGCATCAGCTTTCCGGCGATCCCTGAGGCTGAGCTTTGGGTTACTTGTAGCCCTGACCCCGAGCAGTGATCACACCGAAGATTGCAGGCCTACACTCAACGAGTGTTCCGTGGGCTGCCATTTTGCGATTCCTCTTGAGGTCCCTTCGCGATCCCTGGTCCGTTGACCTGTGGGTCCCCAAGAAGGCAACTCTAACTTTGATTGGGCTTCCCTGGTTGCTCCAGACGTGCCCTGACTCTCCATCACTTGGGGAGTCCCCAGGACCTTGCTGGTCCGCACAGAAGCATCTTTTCTCTTCCTGCGTGGGTTGCTGTTGCCAAGGCTTGTTGTGGTCAAACCAATCACCGACACCCCAGCACTCGACATCCTTCGTGGGACAGCTCGAATCCGGCTCCTGGTCATCGTCGACGTCTCCGGGACCCCAGGGCTGCAGAGTCAAGCTTCACCTCTTCGCACCTGAAATCGATGGGCATTCGATTGCTCCGCTCCTGGTCACTGGCTAGTGACCCAGACTCTGTCCCCTCTGCTTTCAGGTTCTTCACATCTTCGATCCAGGCTTAGATCACACCGGACACTTTTCTCCTTCACGGCAGCAGCACTTTGCAGCAGATCGCCATTGAAAACGACGACGATTCCCGACACCTTTTGACACCTATGCACCCGGCTTCCCTGGGTGAGGTAACTCGAGTACTCCGGTGCTCACGTGGGTGTTGGCCCTAGAACCCCTTAAGTCTAAAGGGGTTTGCTGAAAGTCCTCTCCTGAGTGTCCTTTATCTTTAAAATTCCAACCGCGACTTTCCACATTGAATCCTATGGCGCTCGCGGCTGTGTTCTCACACTGCACACGTCCCCCGTGGGTCTCCTGTGTCACTTACCTTGGGTGGTTCCTTGGGGTCCCAGCGATTCTACGTGCTCTAGGCACTGTGTCTAGTCAAGTCGTGGTTCTTATACCACTTTCTTAATATATGGTTTGGTCCCCCCCTGGGGCCCAGTGCATATTGTGCTATTTACTGTTGTTTTAAGACTGTGATATTGTGTATCTTGAACTCTAATCTCATATAGAGATTAGTAGTTCGTGTTTAGAAATAAATACATATATTTTTTATATATATATATATATATACACCTTGTGTGGTTCTCCTTTCATTTAGTTATTCAAGAGGTTATAATCTGGTAAACCAAGCTGCTTTACACTCCTTCAAGACTTAGCCTGAAGGCTGCTCTCCATAGCTACCACTAGGATAGCTTTCAATAAAGGTTGTTTTTAAACCTATCATCAATAAGGGTTGTTTGGACTGGTGCAAGGTGCCCACTATAACTAGTGGACAGCATATGTCAGGTCAACTTCTCACATTGGTGTGCAGCGGTGGGATTCAAGCTTGCTATTGCTTTACCAGATAATCTCTTTGAAGTGACTAACTGAAAACCACTATAGGTACATATAAATCAAGTTTAGAATACAGTAAGTTCTACTGAATTTAGAGTTGTGTGTCAAGGGCTTAGCACACCCTTTCTACAACTCAAGAGAGTTTCAGTTCCCACTAGAGTAGGTAGGTGCATACACCACACCACACTAGAATGTCTTCAAGGCCTGAAGTCATTGACTCCTTGCTCACTAGGTATGACAATCTCACATTCCAGGAATTGAGAAATATGTGTACCTCTAGGAGACTGAAAACAGGGAGACATGCAAGCACTCAACGCCTCATAGAGGCTTTGCTGTTAGATGACCTCAGAAAGACACCAGGGTCTGATGAGGCAGGCAGGTTGGGTGGGGCAGTAGAAGAGGAAAGGCCAGGTAATGAAAACTACTATGACCCAGACTCTGATGCTGGCCAGGGGGATCAAAATGATTCCCACCTGGAAAATCCAATTCTTCCTGAAGGTGAGGAAGGAGACCCCAGTGGGGTTCTCTTTACCCCACCTGGAAGGGTTAATAGTCTACCAAGAAGATCAAGATCTCCTTCTCAGGAATCTAATCATTCTGGTACTTCTATAGGGTCCTCTGCTTCTCATAAAAGGTCCTCCTCTTATGAGAAGAAATGCCAACTGCTTTAGTTTGAGAGAGCAAAGCTCAGAATCAAGAGAGAGCAATTGGCCTTAGACAGGGAATCCCTGGAGCTTCAGAAAGCTTCTCAAAAGTTGGGGCTAGAGCCCCATGGTGGCAGCAACAGTGTCCCTAGGAGTAGAGGAGACTCATCCCCATAGGAACCTGAACAAGATTGTCGCTCCCTACCAGAGTGGGGATGACATCCACAAATGGATAACTGCACTGGAGAGGGCCTGTAAAGTACAGAGGGTCCCTCAGCAGCAGTGGGCAGCAATTGTGTGGCTCTCCTTTGCAGACAAAGGTAGAGACAAGCTCCTCACTGTAAGAGAAGAGGATGCTGATAATTATAAAGTCCTGAAGAGTGCTCTGATTGATGGGTTTGGCCTAACCACTGACCAATACAGGTTATAGTTCAGAGACACCCAAAAGGCACAGACTCAGGACTGGGTTGACTTTGTAGATTGTGCTACTGAGGCTCTGGAAGGTTGGATACATGGCAGCAAGGTGCATGACTTTTTAGGATTGTACAATTTGATTATGAGGGAGCAGATCCTTAATAATTGTCAAAACCAGCTTTTACACTAGTACCTGGTGGACTCTGATCTGACCTCCCCCCAAGAATTGGGAAAGAAGGCAGACAAATGGGTCAGAACCAGAGTAAAGCCAAAGAATCAGTGTGGTGACCAGAAGAAAGATTCTACCAAGTCCCAAGAGAAAGGTGGGGATAAATCCAAGGATAAATCCACTACAGGGCCCCAAACGTCCTCTCCTGGGGGTGGGTCCCAAACTCATTCCTCTCCTGAAAAGAAACCTTATTGCCATAACTGTAAGAAGCCTGGCCACTGGAAAAATGACCCCAGTTGCTCACAGGCTGGCAATAAGGAAAATGTTCCTCCCAGCAATACTACCACTCCTCCTGGTACTACAAGTAGTAATCCCCCAGGTGGTAGTAATGCACCCAAAACGTTAGGTGCATTTTTATGGGGAACTGAGGTGGATCCCAGTTTATCAAGGTCCTCCTCACAGGCCTCCTTAGTCTGTGATGGTGGCATGGGATTTGCCACTTTTACTATGAGTCCCAATACTTTGGGCAAGTACAGACAGGAGCCCTTGATAAATGGTCAGAATGCTGTGGCCTTCAGGGACACAGGGGCTAGTGTCACCATGGTGACGGAAACTAGTCCCCCCCTCAACAGCTTTTACCTGAGTTCAAGTACCAGGTGACCAACATTGATGGTATCAGAACAGGTCAACCTCAGCTGGGGAGGGGTCACTGGCCCAAAGAGAGTGGCAGTGTCCCCAAACTTGCCTGTAGATTGCCTGTTGGGCAATGATCTGGAGGTTTCAGCCTGGGCTGAAGTTGACTACCAGGCCCATTTAAAAATGTTGGGCCTCTCTGAGAAGGTTGGTGGGGCTGTTAGGGCCTCAGCCCCATCCCAGGGAAATTTTGGAGAAGTGGAGCCTGAAAGAGTGGCCCACTCTACTCCACAGGAGAGCAGAAGGGTTGAAGAACAGTCTTCTTCCCCCCAGACAATAGGTACGGGTCAGCTTTCTCAGGGAACTGATCCTACCCCTAGTGCAGGAACTGCCCCAGAGGTGGTCAGGCCTGGCCTGGCAACACCCCTGATGGCAGGGGACCCTTCCAAGGTGGTACCCAGTCTGGAGCAGGTAACCTGCCCCTCTCTACCCTTCCTCTGTCAGCCCAGGGCTGCAGTGGTCAGTGGACCCCTAAGGGCTCCCTGTCCAGAGGAACTCCCTCATCCACAGATTAGGGGCACTCAGTCTAGTAGCCCTAGCCAGGTGAAAATTCCTCAGCATACTGAGGGATCCCTCTTACCATTGGGTAGGGACCTCCCCCAGATGGATTCTGCTGGGCAAAGGCAAACCTGGGACCAAGTGGTTCCAAACCTACCAGTCCCTCCAGTGTTGCAACCAAAGGGACCCAACCCCCAGCTGTAGGCAGCCAGAGGTTGACCATTAGGGCCAGATACAACTCAGTCAAGGAAAGAAAGGCCTCCATGGTGACCAGTGATCTGAGGAAGCTGAGACCAACTTTATTAGGGCCTCACTTCTCTACTCAGACACCCCACCAGCCTTTTACTTTGCCAAAACACACCACAGGTAGTAATTCCAAATGGTGGAGATCATCCAATACCCTTGGGGGTTAGGAATTGCTTAGTGGACCATAAGACAGGGGGTAACCATGCTAGTGCAGGTTCTTCCTTATATGGCCACTTAGTCAATAAAGGCTCAACTGGACAAGGTTAGCCTCATCTCCTTTTGTTTGGGGGGGGGGGGTTATGTAGGAAGGTGGAATCTGACTGCATGGTAGCCCCCACCTTTTTCCTGGTGTTTTGCTAGTTTTCGATTTAGTTTGGCTGGGATCCTGCTATTCAAAATGGATGCTGCAGCCACAGACACGAGTCTGCCCTCCTGCTGCTGGACGAAACTGTTGCTGTTGAAATTGCAGATGCATATGAGGCAGGGCAGCTGTTGCTGTTTGTACATTCAGTGTCACTTCATGAAGTGTTTCAAGAGAATTGTGAGATTGTTGATCCCATCCATATCGGCATAACTGAAGACTCATTTGCAGTCCCTCCAATGGGTAACTGTATTGCATTGTAGAATACCTGATGCTCACTGATGGGTCAAATTACTCCCCAACAAACAACAGGAAGTACAGCTTCTTGTTCAAAAGGAATCTTAAAGACAACAGTCAACAAGATTGACTTTTACAAAAGCAAAGTATTTTGCACATTTGGTTTAGCAAGCAGTTCATTTTCAAGTCAGAATGCAATAACTTTGAGGCATTGACATTCAGTTGGGTAAGTGCATTTCCGTTTATGTTGACTTTTAATACTTCAGTGAACAAAATCAAAAACTGTGCAACCCATGACGAGAAAGGTAGTTGATATTCCACCAAACAAGTTTGAAAACAAAGAACCAGCAAAGGAAGTAATGCATTCAAAAACAGTTTTAAAGCCAGTCAATAAACCAGATCCAATGGTTTTAAAAACATGGGTCTTGCTAGTTATGTTCAAAACATGAAACACAGTGCACAGTGGAAATTGAGTTTGTAGAAACTGTTGGATTTCGGACGCAGAACAGGCTGTTTAGAGAGCAAATATCTCAGCCGCAGAGGTTAAAGGTACCTCTTTCTGAGTTAGAACAGCAAAACGCTTATTTAATTAACCAAAACATGCATTTATCATGTCCATGAAGCACTTTCAAAAACCTTTGTTTGGGGAGGATAAAATGTAATACTGCAACATTTTATAACTTTAGCCTGGACTAACCCACAACAGGATTAATTTGTTTGGATGATATAGGAGTCATTTCTTAAAAGCATGTGATTTGAACAAATTAAATAAGCAAGTGTTGTAAGTTGTTTACAAGCATGGCTGGGTTTCAAACGCAACGCTGTGATTGTAAGAGAGATGTATACAAAAAGGTGATGGTTGGAATGCTTGCATTAATCTCAGCCACTGGCAATTAATTGGGCCGCATCCCAATCCATCATTATTTTGCACACCATACCTCCTCAGTTTGGACACAGCCAGATGAAAATCCGCCTTGACCCTGATCCAATAGGAACAGTCCAGCCCGAACTGCCAGGTCCTCCCTGAACCAGAACACAAGCAACCCAAGACAAGTTTCTCCCTTATTAGGGCTCATCAGCCAGGTATACCTTGGTTCCAGTGGCACAGTGTGCATGGGACCCACGTCTGGGCATACCCGGCCAACTTAGGAATGCCTGAATTAATCTCAGCCTCTGGTAATTACTCAGGCCGCAACCCACTCCATAATTATATTGCACACCATGCCTCCTCAGTTTGGTCCCAGCCACATGCATTATCAGTCTGGACCGAACCCAGACTTGGGTTGCTTGTGGCCCGTATCAGGAAGGACCTGGCCTGGCAGTTCGGGTGTTTCTGATCCCATTGAAGCAAGGTCAATACTTTGCTGCAGCTACAGAAAAAGGAGTGCACTCCGTCTGCTCGATGGAAAAGAGATTGTATGATACTTTTTTCTTAGCAATCGTTATCTGCCTTGAAGTGAGGTTATATGGAAGGAGTAGCAAAGAGTCTTTTATGAGTGTCTATGGCATCTTATTTAAATGGCTACAGATCTTTTATTTTTCACTGGATTCAGTACAAATAAAAATCACTTAAATCCATATCTTCATTGATCTTTGACATGTTTCATTACAGCACTCAAACTAGATTGGGACAGCCATCTTTGGCACACGTTCTGTAGACTAATAGTAGTTATAGCAATAGGGAAGTATGTGTTATACCTACGGTTTGATCTACACGCTAATTGACCAGAAAGAAGCCTTAGGCACAAACCTGTGCATGCACTTATCATTGTCTATTGGCCATGGGACTATGCCATCTGAACCAAACAATGTAAACATGCATGTTCCATTCTGTGCCATTTCAATCACGTTATCAGTGATGTTTTCTCTCCATTTCTAATCTGTAAAGTATCAGAGTAATTTTTGCAACTAATGATGTTCTTAAATCTTTTCATGCAAGTTGTTTGTTGCACAGTCTTGATTAAAAATCGAATTGCTATAGGAATACGAGTTAACATTTTCTTTGCAATAGGTATAACCTTGTTCCAGAAACAAATCAAACCTTGGTAAATAGATAAAATGGATAAATCTGTAACTAGTAAGCAAAATCTTTTTCATCATTTGGAATATATAATGCAGATGGGTTAGATCTGTCATCGCTGTTAAAATAAGAAAACCTTTTCTAAAGCCTTTTAGGACTATTAACCAGTGGGGTCTGGGTACCTACTAGGTAAAAATATATATTTCCCTTGGACTACAAGATCGATGGATGAACTGATGTTCATAACGATGGAAATGTAACAGCTGATGATTTTCTGCATCAAGATACGGTTCTTCATTGTCCAATGAAGATTACTAGCTCAAGTCAGTCATCAGTTGAGTGGCAGCACTGATGCCCAATTAATTTGCAAAGGGACCTGGAGTGACAAAGTCATCCAAGGAGATTCTTAAAACATAAGGAATCTGGATCATTTCTGTAAGGCCCAAAATTTGATTAGAAACTTTTTCCCACGTCACACCATCAAGCACAGGGTATGCAGTAATGGTAACGGTATGGTAATCCCCTTTTCTCTGAAAGAAGAAGGCAGCTGCAAATCCTGACCCACAGGAGGTGTTGTCTGACTTCCAAAACTATAACCAACATTGTAATCTACAAAAGGAGTGATATTGTTATCAGAGAGATCCAAGTGCAACAGGCAAGAACACATCTATAGCGTTGGTTATTTCGAAAAATCAAATACAAACCTTGAGATACAGCAGGCTTATCAGTCCCTAGAATGAGGTCAATAATTTTAACGTAGCTGTAATCTTCTTTGGGTAACTCCAGAGTACGGAGCGGACATATATTTGACTAATCTAGAGTTAATTTGGTGTCAGTGGGGATCTGCTGAACAGAATCGAACACAGTGCTTCTTGATGTCATCAATCAACAGCTTCCTGTTTTTCTCTGCACCAGGAAGTGGTGGCAGGATTACAGTGCATGTGCCTTCTACCCGAAGAACTAGAACAGATGGTCTGTATAATGGTCCAAAGGCTTGCTCGTCAAGGGTCCATTCATCAATAGTGGCTGGGTCCTTTTTGTTGAAGTTCTCTCTAATTAATATTACGTAACAAACCCAATTATGAAACGGGGTCAAATGAACGCGGTTTTAGTTCCACCAACCTTCTAGGGAGATCAAGATCAGGTAGATTCATTGAAACTCCACACAACATTTAGTATGGAATGAGACCACCTAATACTCCTTTAGGCAAGATACCGATTGCTCTCGGAGCCCCATACAGAATAGGGTACCACGAAAATCCTGTGTCCAATACCCTAGCAGTCAAAGCTTGCTTAAGTGTACCACTGGCTCGCTCGACCATCAGGAGGAAAGGGTGAGAGAATTGCAGACGCAGCCCAGAGCTGACACAGCATCCCCTATAAAGGATGGAGGCCTTAGCAGCGAATGCAGGACCACTGTCTGAATGAATTCTATGAACTCCTGCCACTTCTACTACAGACTACAAGTCTTATGACCACTCTATCAGTGTCTGTCTTTTGTGGCCACACCCAAAGGAATTTAGAGCAGGAATCAATCACAATCAATATGTACTTATATTGATTAACTGACAGTAGTGAACTGTTATGAGTGAGGAACAGGACCCTGAAAGGTTTATCAGATATCGTGAGGGAAGTAGGTGCTGGTCTTACAACAGATACTTTATTTGCTATCAAACTTAACATTGTTGTACATATTTTGTTGCATTCTTTGGTAGATATGGTCACCACTATTGTTGCTGTAGCACTGATGTCAGCATAAACCAAAGCTATCCCTTCATGGACTGCCCTAATTAAATCTAATCTAGCTTGCTGATTAGGTATATGCCTATCTCAAGTACTAAAACCATAGGAATATTATCTTTGTTGAGGCTATAAGAATATTTGGAAGGGAAACAGTCTAGAGGCTTTTCAACGTTGCTTGTATTGCCATCGTAATTTCTGCATTAATCTTAGTTTGAGATTGAGTTACTGCAGTTTCCTTAAAGGTTTGCACTGCTGTCTTTGCAGCAAAGTTAGCTGTATGGCTCCCTTTAGCTTAGACTCCTACACTTTACATCAATATTGGGTGCTGGACGTGGACCAAAGGAAGTTTTTCATGGAAAACAGCTACCTTTCCCCAAAGCTGCTTTGCTTTTATCAATTTACTCTTCGAATCTCTGAATAAGTTCAGGTTCCAATGTGGCAAGCCCACATTATAACCCTGTACACAAAAGGCAGAGTCCGACACAGTAAGTGTGGGAACAGATGGATTAGCCTTAGAAAGAGCAAGTAATGAGGTGTGTATTTCTGCTATCAGCGCAGTGAAATCATCAAAAACTTTGGTCTGTGTACACAGCGTCTTTTGTTCAAACTTTCCTTCCACTGCAGCAGTAGACACTTCGAGAGCAGGTGTAGAAAACAATAACTATTTGCTTTCACCTGTGCACAAGGACGTTCCTTCAAAATGGCTCCCTGTACTACCGTGAGAATTTCCATGAGAACGAGGACACTCCTTCAAAAGGGATTTCTGTATTTTCATAGAAGAAGTAATTTGTTCCTCTGCAGTCAAGTATAAGTGTGATCAATTCGCTCTGAGAGTCATCTGTCCCTCACAGTAAACTACTTGTGTAGCAAGAAGTGGCAAGAACGCGAATTACTAAGTTCGTTTTGCTGTCCCTTGTCTGTCATGGATCCTTGCAGACTACATAAAATAACTGTGTGCATTTTCATCCAATTCTTTTCAGAAAACATAGCAATACTAAACTCATAAGGGCTTAACCTCCTCAACATAGTGTGGCAAATAAGCTCTTCCTGAGTTCAAAAACTCCATCAGGGCTAGTAAGTTTCTAAATGTGTTTGGAGGTTGCAGTACACTTCTGCTGAAAGTCAGCTGCCACTCCTTTACCCTCACTAGATAATTCACACAGAGAAAATCGTGTTATGATAGACAATTTTTTAAGTTTGTTGTATGCCTGTGCTGAACTAAGAGTCACTATTCTGTGCTTACTATCCAAGTGCTCCAGTAAATCATCTGTGATGTAAATGTCATGAAAGTGTGATAACACTCTGGATCTTCTTGCCACAAAGAGCCCAGGGCTATTCTTATCCTCCTGGGGGCAACCTCATATATGTGAACTGACATCTGCTGAACGAGAAACTGCGATTATGGTGCTATGTTTTCACTACAGAACATGTTTGAGCTATCTCAAGCTATGTTTTGTATTATTTCCAATTTGTGATCGGTCTCGTACTGTGAGCGTTTTTCATCGCATGTGTGTATTTTTAAAATTCAATAATCTAAAACTATTCTATAGGATTTATCTCGCTTCAGAACTAGAAAAAGGGGAGTGTTCATGGTTGAATGATTCTGTAATTTTTCTAGAATTTCTTTGATAGCACACTTAGCTTATGGTGTTAAATGCCACAGACCTGAGCTTAGGGCTCACTATGTAAGGTAGTCACTTTGTCCCACGACACTTGTTTCCTTTACAACACCAGAGCTTGCTTTAAAGCTAACTCATGGGCATATTTCTCCCTTAGGTCTTCAGGTACTGGGGAGGAGGAAATTGCTTGCACTGTAACCGCCTCACCTTGAGGTGGGTCCCTTATAAATAGAGGCATCATCCTCTGTGAGAATGATGCTGTGAGCATCCTACAAATGTGACCAGAATATAACTATAAATCTGCGCAATACATCCATATCAATTTTTATTTGTACATCATAATCCCTATCTTAACAGTTCGAGTCTACATTCGGGGTTTCAACCTATATTCATTTTTTAGCTGGAATCACCACTAGATGCTCTTTGAGAGTCTGGCAAGCTATACTTAGTTCTGCTGGGCTTTTAAGAGGTGCTACTGCCCAACTCCCATTCTGCAGAAGTATGTTCAGTTTCTGAGGCAAGCATTTTGTTAATCCAGCTACTTTCTTTTTCTTGTTATGTTATGTTAAAGGAACTTCTTAAGCGCACGTACACCAAGCGGTTTCATGGCGCTGGGGGCGGAGAGGGCGCAGTGTTGAGGAACAATCACCATTACTGATAAGCTTGGAAGAATAGCCAGGTTTTAAGCTTTTTTCTGAACTGGGCATAGGGGGAGGCTGTTCTTATAATGAACTTGAGTCCAAACTGCTCTTCATGCAAACCACAACCTCGTGCGCCAGCTTTCTTTCACTTTTGTCTGATGTATTTGTCCTTTCTGAGATACTGATTACGAGTTTAGTTACGGGCCAGTCAACACCGCCAAGCTGGCGGCATACTGCCCTCCATATTATGATGTATCTGTTGTGCTGGCAGGCTCATGGTGGCGGTCTTCTGACGGAGGGGGACCGTTGTGCTAGAAACCTCACTTTTTTTTTAGATTTTTTTCCACAGTGCAAATGCATGTGTGTATTTACACGAAGCAAGTCTGAAAATACACACATGTACTACACCTATGAAAAACATACCTTGTCCAACAGCATGGGTCCAAAGCCATTGTAACAGTGAAGAAATGTACGAGTGGCTTACCTTAGAAGTGGACGCCAACAGTGTGTATTTTCTATCCGGGTAAGTGTCTGCAGCTAAGGGAGGCCCCGGGCTCTGTGGCAAGAAGAGGAGTGGAAACTGGATAAAAGGTGAGTTATAACATTATTTCCTGTGTTCCCGCCGGGTCACATGTGGAGGTTTTCCCACCAAATTCGGTTTGGCGGGAAGACACATTGTAATCTGCACGGCGGTTACGGTGTCTGGACTTCTACCATCCGCCGCTACAGCCTGTACTCTCTCACAGCAGGGTGAAAAATCCTGGCGGTGGCAGCGGGAACCGGGAAGTGGAACCGCCAACATTGAAATACAGCTGCCAATTAAGCAGGCGGGGAGACTCCGATGCCGCTGCGACATCGGTACAAAGAGCGGCAAAGTCGTAATCAGGCCCTGAGTCCATCTTCTGCTTTTACTCTTAGTAGAACCCTGCAAAGAACAGAAAGAATGGCTATCACAATATTCCTACTGAACAGTATATCTAATTTTTTCACTGTACCTCAAATTATATCCACCCCTGCTGGACTTCTACTGTGGTGAAGATTTAGTCCTAGTTTCCCGTTTAGCTTTCTGCTTTATCTTAGTTTCTGTGGCAACTTTTTCTTTACAGGAATCCTTACACAATTTTTTTTATTTTGAGTTACGGTTTTGTGGCTTCGGAATCTAAGGTATTCCTGCCCACGGCAGAGTATATTTCTGAAATCATTTTAGGTAGCATCCATTTATGATCCTGAACAAGAACACAACCAAACGCTGTCACACTGCCAAAACCGCCTCTTTCCCCCCAAACATTACTCTGAACTATCTATTCTATCCCTAAATCAATCATCCATGCCCATTCTCTATTTGTTTCAACACCTCCGCTAGCCCCACCAATGAGGGTGTGCCATGTACAGTAGTGCAAAAACTTGCAAAGATTGTTCTCCATATAGTACACTCTTCTGCAGATGGCACCATACCAAGTGGACGCATCCTATGTTTGCCTTCGGGTGAAGTGTGAGGATAGACCGCTTCCAATTAATTAGTTTGGTGAGGACTCTAGAATGGTATCTTGTCTTGCTGTATGGATAATTTGCCCATGATCGCATTCATAGTCTGTGGACTAATGGCCTGCACTGCAGAATGATGCATTTGTTGTGCAGGACCAGGGACCAATACTCAAGTTGTCTGTAAAACATAGTCTAAGTCGCCTATGTACCTCCACTAATTGATTTAATAACCATCTTAATTCTGGGCTAATATTGGAAAGGTAGCCCCTATATTGCTTAATTGACGGATTCTGCACTACATGTGGTAAACTAAGCCAAGCTTGATGTTGCTGACGGGATTTCTAGGTGATGAAAGGGTTCATATTCTGTAGGCGTTGGGGCAGGTTTGTATATATGAAAGTGTCAGGAGGTTTGGATCTACAGGATCAAATCAACTCCACCCATGAGTAGAATATCTCAAAAGGGTATGGAACATCTGCCTTTATGGTCATCTTTACTCCACCACCCCATCTCAGGGATGCCCTTTACTGTGAGATGTTGGGTTAATGGTGTAGTGAAGTTTATTTTTATACTAACAGGTGTGCCATTACATAACAGACACAAAATGAGATTCAAAACTGAAATCGAAATGAGGGATACCTTTAACTAGTCAAGCACCTGATAAACCCACAGCAGAGAGGGCGCTCCTGTCTGAACTGAGGAAAAAAACCAACATTACAAAAAGTGTAAGCCGTTAGTAATTATTGGTAAAATCTTGTGTGTGTCATTCAAGATTTCTCAAAGATCAGCCCAACGTTGGGAGCCAAATGATCCATTGTTTGATATATCGCTCTCACTACACGGTGAGGTTTAGGCCTGAATCTACGCTGGAGGCAGAGGCAATGACATTCAGTGTTAAACACAATAATTGTGAACTCTTCCCAGGCCTACTTATCTATAGGTCGCCAGGGACAAGAGCTTCTTTTATTAGATCATTGCAGATTTTTCTGGAATCATGCTTAGACACTGCCACCTTCACAGTCTTGGGTGATTTCAATTTTCATTTAGAAGCAAATAACGATTCAGACGCCACCTGTCTGATTGATAATCTGGCAGATCACATCTGAGCCAACCCATCAAGCCGGGCACACGCTGGATGGTATTTTTACCAACAATGCACACATTGAAGTGGAGAGTGTGCGACCAGTACATTGGTCAAATCATGCCGCAGTGTACTTTAAAGTTAATACGTTAACAAATAGTAGCTGTCGCAGGGAAAGATCCTCTTTGGTCAAATCACGTCCTTGGAAACTTATACAAGGAAATGACCTGATCACAGCCCTAGCAAAGAACCCTCCAGTTATAGGGGACTGCAACGCAGCTGCTATAAACTTTGAGAACTGGCTTAGTCACGCAGTAAATGGGCTGGCTCCAGAAGTGATGAAGCACCCCAGGAGAAGGCAAGTTACGTCACCCTGGTATTCAGCTGAGCTTAGGCTAATCAAAGTTAAATGCAGACGTCAGGAACGTATTTGGAAATCCGACTACAGCATAGAACACAGAAAGGAATACAACAGAACCTTAGAGGAATACAAGATGGCTATAAAACAGGCGAAAACTGTATATTTTACCAATAAAATCCAAGAGGCCACCAACTCCTCCAAGGAACTATTTAAAACCGTATCCGCCTTATCAAAGTGCCCGCGAGACACGGTATTTGTGCCTGATCAAAACTTTGTAGACAAAATGGCTATGTTCTTTCAGAATAAAGTTCAGACAGTCTACAACGAACTTGTGAACATAGCAGATAACACAGGGAAGGACAGTAGAGAGTTGGTGGAGGGCATTCCAACTCAGTCTAGCCTGTCACGGTTCTCAGTGCTAAGTGAAAAACAGGTTGCTGACCTGCTGTTACAAACTAAGTCCGGCTCCCCCCTAGACCCATGCCCCCCCCTACATTTTACATCTGGCTCCGGAGGAGGTCAGTGCATCTCTGACCCCCCTCCTTAATGAGATCACAGGATCAGGGGTCTTTCCACAGCTTTGGAAAAAGGCCTGTATCAGACCTATCCTAAAGAAAGATACACTAGATCCCCAGGAGACCAAGCACTATCGCCCTATATCTTGCCTCCCGTTGCCCTCTAAAATCTTGGGAGAAAGCCATGAACCTGGAATTGATGGAGTATTTGGATTCCAACAACATCCTGGACTCCACACAGCATGGCTTCAGATCTCGGCACTCAACGGAGTCAGCATTGATTATGGCAACAGAAGAGATCCGCAAGGTGATGGATGGAGGGGGCAGGGCTGTTCTTATCCTGCTCGATATAACTGCTGCATTCGACACCGTAAACCATGCGGTATTACTACGGTGGTTGAAAGCAGTGGGTATCAAGGATACAGCTCTAACTCTACTTACGTCCTTTTTGGTTTCCAGGGTACAACTAATTCACTGGGATGGTCTTCAGTCAGGAGAGTTCTACCTCCCATGTGGAGTCCCTCAAGGATCAGCCTTATCCCCGACAATGTTCAACCTGTACGTCACACCACTAGCTAGACTAATAAAAGATCATGGGCTGACGTTAGTGTCGTACGCGGATGACACCCAGCTTGTGGTGTCACTCACGCAAAGTGTGGACATAACAGCTGAACGATTCCGCAGCTGTCTCACGGCGCTGATGGCTTGGATGAATTCTAATTTTCTGAAGCTCAACACAGAAAAAACCGAGGTTGTTGAGTTTGGTCAGAAACCCTCAGTATGGAGCCAACTATGGTGGCCCCCCGAAGCTGGCTCTTGCCCTGTCCCTGTGTCCAAGGCTAGGAACTTAGTTTTCCTGATTGACAAAGACTTAACGCTTGCCCCACAAATTAACCAAGTCACCTCGGCCTGCTTTTTTATGATAAAGGTCCTACGAAAAATACTTCCTTTTATTCCTTTCTCCCTAAGGAAAACGGTAGTAGGAGCCTTGGTCCTGTCGAGAGTCGATTACTGTAATGCACTGTATCTGGGAGCTGGCGCAAGACAGTTCTCCAAACTTCAGTCACTACAGAATGCGGCCGCTCGACTATTGCTGGACTTACCTAAACTTCATCCGACGTCCAACGGTATAAAGCAGTTACATTGGCTTCCAGTTCGACGTCGAGTGGACTTTAAGGCCCTCTGCTTGGTGCACAAAGCTCTGTATGAATGAGGATCGGCGGATCTCAGGCCCCTCTTCACTCGGTACGTGCCAGCACGCGCTCTTAGGTCCGCAAATATGGGGTTGGTATGTCTCCCCAAGACAAGAAGAGTCAGATGGGGAGGAAAGGGCTTTTCATTCCAAGCGGCTAAGCTCTGGAACTCCCTCCCTACACAGATGCGACAACAACCCAACAGGACTATTCAGAAAAATGTTGAAAACCTGGCTTTTTGCAAAGACCTAGATCTTCTAACGCTGCACCATTCGTACACACCTCAGTGCTAAGACGCCTCGGCAATAGTGCGCTTAAAAATAATTCAGTCAGTTTGCTATTCTAAACCAAATACAACCCGAGATTAGGTTTTGTAAACTCTCTGGTGAAATGAAAACTCAAGACAGAAATCCTTGTGGAGTGCAGCCCATGAACCACCTGCACATGACATGAGGATGGTGCATTCTGGGTAAAGATCAGTCCTGCGATGCTCACAGAAGTATTTGTTGTTAATGGGTTCCAAATCTTTCTTCACCATGAATAGACACAATCAAGAACACACTACGGATATATTTTTATCATTTTATTAAAACTAACATCCTAACCTAGTGCAAACAATTTGCATAACTATAAACAAAATATTAAAATGAATTTCAACTTTGAAACTGTAATGATGTCTCAGAATACGCTTGCATAAAAATGCTCGAAACAATCTGGTCTTCAACCCCTCCCTTTTTGCACTCAGAGAGGGGTACATTAAAAACAGAAAAGGTGACGAGAGGAATGCTTGCAATTTGTTTAATCACTGGCAACACCATGCCCACTCAGTTAGGACATAGCCAAATGCAGATCAGTGTTCATCCTGCTCCAAAGGCACAGTCCAGCCCGAATTGTCAGGCCAGCTCTTTCTTGAACCAGAACACAAGCAATCTAAGATTGGTTTTGCCTTGATTAGGGTTATTCTGTCAGTTGTAGCTTGGTTCCAGTGGGTGGCACAAGGGAGCACAGTACCCACATCTGTACATACCCTTGCCACTGAGGGCAGTACATCAAATCCAATGGTGGAAGAATACAATCTGAGGGGGAGTCTGTGTCCTCATGCGCTGTGGACTATGGGAGGTGTTACAACAGGTCCAGCACTAAATGACAGAAGTATTCAGAGCATGTGTATCTACTGCCACACATGCTACATACATATGGTTACCGAAAGCAAGTAGCATGTTCTTCTAAATGATGCATCATGTATGATTACCAAAGCAATATCCTCTGGGAGGTAATGTTAAGTAGTACTAATTAAGTCATGAAGTCAAGCAGCACAGCCCTGGTACCGTCAGTGTGTGATTGGGCTGTGAGATAGTAACGTTTAGCAAATGTATGCAAGGATGACCATTTGGACAGTTAGCAGAATATGAGCCACTGAAATGCTTATTGTGAAAGTCATGAAAGCTGCCATGCCCTAGTTGAGTGGGCTCAAATACCCACCAAGAGGGTTTTTCTTTGCCAAGACATGGCAGATCTTGATGCACAGGATAACCCAGAACAAAATGCAGCATTTGGTTACTGTCCTGACATTTGTGGCCTCCGCAAAGCCCAAAAACAGCTGAGCATCCACTAACCTGTTGAGTGCAGTTGAAGTAATAGACTACTGCACAGCTGGGGCCCAGCCTATGGAATGGGCATGCCCCTCTTCTTTGGAGGAGTGAGGGGTAGAGAATAATGGAAAAGTAATACACTGGTCTATGGAAAAAGCAGATACCACTTTTAGGTTTAAATCTATTTACTATCATCATTATGGTCTCAGTTGCTATGAGCACATCACAATTCGTAATATACATCTGTTACACCACCTACTTCTTTCTTCCATTGCAGTTACATTCCATGATAAGCGGTGTATTACATGTAATGTGGTGCTATTCCTAAATATGTGAAGGAGAAAAACAAAGAAAAGAAAATTCAAACATTTCCCAACTCCCCCCCGCCCCCTTACCGGTATTCTTATTACAAACTATAATTGTAACACTGGTATACAGAGGTATCTCTAAACTAAGTTTGTTTTTGTTGGGGGAATTATTCTGCATTTGTTAGCCGAACGGGGCGGAGATATTTCGGGCAAGTGATTTAATTGAATTCCGTTGATAGGAGGGTGAGGAGCGGTTTCCCAGATACCACGTTTGGTAGAAAAGATGGGCAGATGCAAAGAACCAAATTTTGGGGTAGAACACCGTGAGTGGTGGTCAAACTGAGAGGGCCTAGAGTTTTGAAGTTGGTGTGAGGCACCACCATGCACAAGGCCATCAGACCCAGCAGCATAAGATTTGCAGAACCGGGATGCATATCAGAGTCAGTAACATCTGAATCATATCCCAAACAGCCCAATCCCCAGGAGCAGACGAAAAACCTTCATACACCTCCTATGAATGTCAGTCCCTGCCTATGGGTAAGATGACATTTTTTGGGTGCTGATCGTAAAGTTCTAGTCTTAGAGAGAGGTCATAGTGCCCTGAAAATGTTCCTTGGCCAGCTAGTCATCCAAATATCAATACATGAACTCCTGACTTCTACAGAAAACCCGCCACAACTGCTAACCCGTTTGTGTAAGCATGCGTTGTGGTTGTCAGATCAAAGAGAAGGACTGTAAACTGACTGTGATTGAACTCGACAGTGTGCCTAAAGTAACATCTGTGGGTGGGGGAGAATTGATAGATGAAAGATTAAAATAGGCATCTTGAGGGTTCAAGGATGTCACCCAATCACCCACATTGAGGGTTTGCAGGATTTGGCACTGGGACACTATCTTGCACTTGTCCTGTAGAATGAACAGCTTCAAGAGGCGGAAGTTGAGGATGGGTCTCAGATCTTTATCCTTCTTAGAAACTAAGAAATAAAGAGTAGAAACCTGTACAGCTTGTCCCTACAGGTGCCTCCTCTCATCCCCTTTGCTCAGCAGTGCAAGAACTTCTGGCTCCAAAATCAAGGTGTGTACTGGAGAGCATGTCTTCATAAACAGGGGTCCAGGGAAGAGTCAGAGATGCTTTGAGGTAGCAGTTACAGTGGAAGATGGTGAAGCATGGATAAGCTGCTGCTGGTGATACCCCTGCCCTAAAAATAGAGGTACGTTTCTTGAGGCTCCTGGATCGGCTGTAAAGGTTGTCTCTGGTCAGAATAGGTAGGAAATGTCCTGTATTTCCTGTGGAACAGCCTTGTTGTGGGAGAAGGAGGTGGAATGGGAGCAGGGGCTAGTAAGTTCTTCAAGCATTCCAGTGCTTAGACAGCCTACTTGCCAAGTAGCCGTTTGCCGTCAAAGGATGTTGATAAATGTGGCTTGGACATCTCGAAAGAGGCCCATGGGTTGCATCCAAGCATGATGCTTAGGTGAAAGCCATGCCCACGGTTAAGTCAAGGTATCTACAGAGTGAAAGACGCACTTCAGGATTAGTTTGGTCACATCAAAACCATCTTTGGCCAGATCTGAAGTAATCTGGAAGATTGTTAAGTAATTTTTTGCTAGCTCCAGCAGGGCATGGGCAAGAGACTCCTGGTGCTTGCCATGAAGAGGGTGAGGCCGTCAGAGAAAAGGCTTTTTGTCTAATAGAATCCAGTCATTTAGGCTTTCAGTCTGAAGTTGCCATTATGAGAAAGACATTGGTTTCAATTTTATGGAGGAGGCTTGGATCACCAGCCCCTAAAGTGAATGGGGGCATAACAAGTACTTCCGATCACACGGGACAGGTTTGTGCCTTCTAATAATCTGTAAATTCCTGGGCCAGAGAAAGGATTTACCAAAGCAGCCAGGACAGGCTCTAGGAATGCCCCAATAAAAGGTAGCAAATGCTCTGAAAGTGTAGAGCAGGGATGCAAGATCTCCATTAAAAATGGTCGATTTTAGCTCTGCAAAGGGTAGAATCAATCGGCTGCTTTTCGTACCACCATAGGGAATGAATAAACTGCCACTGAGGGTGACCAAAGGTATAACGGATAGCCCCCTCAGGAGCAATATCCAAAATGCTTAAATTTTAAAAGTCAAAGTATGCGCCAGTGTTTGTTTTGTAAGAGAAGACGACGTTATCAGCCTCTCAGTCATCATCTTTGGTAATAATCCCCATCAGGCATTGCAAGAGCATCAGAATCAGACCCAACAATTTCTTCCATTCAGACAAATCTCTGGCCCTGCAAAGAGGCAGCACCGAGGGCTCATCAGCAACACAAACCTTAAATTTCACTTTTGACACTCTAATACACTCGTCCAACTTCGAGGAAGGTGCCGAAGGTGGGAGCGCCTTGAAGGACACAAAGGCTGGATTCTGTGGAAGGGCAGAGTAGGGTGGCATCAGAGCCGGAGCTACCACATTTCTACAACCTGCAGGCCTTAGTCTGCTGTACCAGAGTGACCTAGAAGGCAAAAGAGCAGTTCTGAAGAGATCTGGCATAGGTGACCGAAAGGACTCCACCTGCACAGGGTTAGCCGATGAAAGTGAAAACTCTGGTTTAGTATTTTTTAACATTGGAATCAATCTGCTGACAAGGATAAGACCTGCATCGGGAAACACTTTCAAGACTCCAAATGGTGATAGGAGAGGGACACTTTGGTGAGACCAGAGAAAACGGGTAAACATAATTCCACCAACTTGGAAAAGGGAACATATTTCACCACATCTATAAGAACAGCTGTCATTAATAGCCTCTTAACTACAGGCCACTAGTGTTAAATGGCGTAGAAGACAAATTGTATGCCTCTTGCTTACTTCAAGACCTTCAAACCTGGTTAATGAAAAAAACATAATACCAAAAACACAAACAGGGTTTAGATCAGGCATGGGGAAAATTACAAACCTGTCAGTATTAACCATCTTAGAGGAAAAGACAATACAGAAAAATCCTATTTGCTTACATTTCATTGATCTCAAATCCGCATTTGATAAGATTCCCCCGCAGCCTTCTCTGGGCAAAATTGGCATAATGGGGTCTCTCAAGAAAACTGTTAAATGCAATAATAGTACTGTACAGTGACACATAAGACCAGGTCAAAGATGGAAATGGAAGCAGAGTAATGTCAAAAATCCACACAACGAATGGCCTGAAACATAGGTGCGTCTTAACCCCAAGTCTATTCAACTTATATTTTGCTGATTTAGAAAGCTACTTGATACAAGTGGAAAGTCGTTCACCAAAACTGGCAACAGAGAAAATTGCGTGCTTGCAATACGTTTATGATATCGTCATCTTGAGCCAAACCCACATTGGACTTCAAAGGTCTACCGATGCATTAGCAGGTTACATAGAGCAGCAAGCTTTAGAGCTGAACCTAAGTAAAACAAAAGTGGTTTGTTTTGCCAACTCAAAACACAACTCATTCACACTTGGTTTATAAAGGGCAAAGAAGTTGAGACTGTACGTTCATACAAGTATCTGGGGATTAACATGGAGTGCCAGCTGCCCATTAAACAACATTTGGCCATACTACAGGCGAAAGCGCATTAATTAACATTTGCATTTAAGCTCATGAAAAAGAAACTTAGCTGTCCTTCGTTTGAATATCTGCTAACAATAATGGCAGCCCAACTTATTCTAACTGTAGGATACAACTTGGGGATCATGCATGGTAAGGAAACGACCACCCTGAATTTGTTACAAACGAACGCCAACAAAGCAGTTTTTTGCTTGCAAAATCAACTTCACCAGCCCAGGTCCAGCTCGAATTTATCTTAAAAAAGAAAATCTAAAGCAGCATAGTTTGGGTGCTTTGGTCAAATTATGTTGGAGACTCCGTGCCACAGCAAGTGGCTCGCTGAATAACCTATGCTGGCTGGCAATCCAGGGTCAGATGAAGAAAAAACTGAATAAATGTTGGGGTGACTACTCAGGACTGGCAATAGATGAACTAGGCATCAAGATGTTCAACAAGAAGTGGTGGGATGAACACCATGTTTTTCTCCATTAATCCATTTTTGTCCTCAATAGTCCTCAGAGAGTGCGTGCTCACTGGGTTCGTGCCTTGCCCTATCGGCACGCTAGTATAAAACCGTGCAGTGTGGGGCAACACTTCACCCCAACCCAGTCGCACAGCAAAACAATATAGTCACAACAATACTCCTATTAGATCTACCATATTTAACTCCATATTACGCCGTTATTTGCCCAAATTTTCATCATTCTTCATATTTAATCCACATGTATGGTGCCATGCTGTTTCACAGGCTTCTAATGCTCAAGATGTGCCCATCCGGACCTTGCTCAAGGACACGATGGAAACGCATGATAAATTCAAAGCAGTGTTCTTTTATTTAGACCCAATGCATTTCGGGCTTCACAGGCCCTTCTTCAGGGGTAACTGTAAATGAAAAATCAGACATTCACTATTATTACATTATGCCTCGTTTTACATATTTAATAATCAGTGCTCACGATCTAATCTAGTTACAACCCAAAAATCAAATTAACCTCATGTGAAATACAATCTTTATACTATTAATCATTTACGTTATCCTTCTTATTCAAACCCACCAGTAACATCCGACTCGTGACAAACCATCTAATTCCTCCCCCCCCTTTTTCTCTTGTCCGTAATGCTAAATATGTATTATCACCACCCGCTCCTCTCCAACACTTATTAAACTCACAACTCTCAAATCCTACCACTCTAACTTACAATCCACCCACTCCAACGCATTCTCAGAATGTCTGCACTATCTTGGACTCCCCGAATCACACCACTCTACCATCCATCCTTTTCAAATTCTTCCCACATCTACACTCACTAAGCTAAAGCGCTATCATGTTCACACTTAACCATTCCCTTCAAAGTTCTCACTACGCTCGCGTTCTATCTACTCCAACACATTCCTACTCACACTGCATTCACCACTACTCATTCAAACAACACCTTCCAACCCGCTCTTCATTTCACACTCGCCTATCCTCTCATTTTCATTTCAATCACTCCTTTCACCCCTCACATTATCAAACACTGCAATCACCCCTTGTCTCCCGCATTTGCACCTCTTTAACTCCCCGAGACACCCAACTTCCTACCGATGCTACAGCTACAAATCCACACATACCTGCCAAAAATCGCTTCCGACTTTCATTTTCGAAAAAGCGTTACCTTCCCCGTGACATCACCCGCTTTTAACCACTCACCCCGGCATTCATATTTCATATTTTGGTAACGTTATGTGTAAACATCTATAAAAGAATGTTTAATAATGTAAATTTACTTAAAACCGTAAAAGAATGAAATAATGTTTAATAATGTAAATTTACTTAAAAACGTTTTGGCTGTTAAGTGACAATTGAGTATTGCGGTCCCGGGAACCAAGTGCACTATGGGGGTTGTATGTTTCGCACACGAGGCTGTTTTTAGGTAGTAGTGAGTAGATCAGGTGGTTTATTTAGAAGCATGATTGAGGGAGGAACCTGGGCGGGGGTGAGTGGTTAAAAGCGGGTGATGTCACGGGGAAGGTAACGCTTTTTCGAACATGGAAGTCATAAGCGATTTTTGGCAGGTATGTGTGGATTTGTGGCTGTAGCATCGGTAGGAAGTTGGGTGTCTCGGGGAGTTAAAGAGGTGCAAATGCGGGAGACAAGGGTTGATTGCAGTGTTTGATAATGTGAGGGGTGAAAGGGGTGATTGGAATGAAAATGAGAGGATAGGCAAGTGTGAAATGAAGAGCGGGTTGGAAGGTGTTGTTTGAATGAGTAGTGTTGAATGCAGTGTGAGTAGGAATGTGTTGGAGTAGATAGAACGCGAGCGTAGTGAGAACTTTGAAGGGAATGGTTAGGTGTGAACATGATAGCGCTTTAGCTTAGTGAGTGTGGATGTGGGAAGAATTTGGAAAGGATGGATGGTAGAGTGGTGTGATTCGGGGAGTCCAAGATAGTGCAGACATTCTGAGAATGCGTTGGAGTGGGTGGATTGTAAGTTAGAGTGGTAGGATTTGAGAGTTGTGAGTTTAATAAGTGTTGGAGAGGAGCGGGTGGTGATAATTCATATTTAGCATTACGGACAAGAGAAAAAGGGGTGTGTGGAATTAGATGGTTTGTCACGAGTGGGATGTTACTGGTGGGTTTGAATAAGGAGGATAACGTAAATGATTAATAGTATAAAGATTGTATTTCACATGAGGTTAATTTGATTTTTGGGTTGTAACTAGATTAGATCGTGAGCACTGATTATTAAATATGTAAAACGAGGCATAATGTAATAATAGTGAATGTCTGATTGTTCATTTACAGTTACCCCTGAAGAAGGGCCTGTGAAGCCCGAAATGCATTGGGTCTAAATAAAAGAACACTGCTTTGAATTTATCATGTGTTTCCATCGTGTTCTTGAGCAAGGTCCAGATGGGCACCTCTTGAGCATTAGAAGCCTGTGAAACAGCATGGCACCCATACATGTGGATTAAATATGAAGAATGATGAAAATTTGGGCAAATAACGGCGTAATATGGAGTTAAATATGGTAGATCTAATAGGAGTATTGTTGTGACTATATCGCTAGGCATCAAAGAAGCATGGGCAAGCAGCTTGGAAAGAACAGCCTTCTTTTGAATAATTAATTCTTCAACAAAGCTTTTGTCTCAGCTACAGGAAAAGAATAGATTTGCAAAGAGATGACATACCTGGAGAGTAGTTAATACACATTGCATTTTGAGGCCCCAAGCGTTTTTGAGAGCTCATTTTTCTTTACCGTTAAAACGTTTGTTTATGCTATACTGCTTTGGGCACCTGGACACAAAAGATCTCATTCCTACATGGAAGGGCAGCCTGCCGCATCCAAGATGTCGTCTATGGGGATATAAAACAGAGATAATCACCCACATCTTTTGCACCTGCCCTGCAGTTTTGGGACAAAGAAAGAAGTTACTTAAACCATTGTTTTTTAAACTCCACATCCGTACCTGCAAGCAAGTTGTCATCACCTGGTTGAGTGGAGTTTCAATACCCCTAGCCTGCCAGGGAAATAAATTCTTACATTTGGTGAAGAATCATCTCGGTGGCACACGGGACTAGGGTCGTTGACCAGGTTCTTTCATTCTCAACACTCTTGCACATTTAGGATCATGAATAATTAATAAGGGCGTAGCGGACATCAGGTGTGCATTATTCTGATCACAAAGATCAGAAAGGGTTAAACCGCACCTTACAAACTAAAAAAAACAATGACTACTTGCACAACACACAGGCACTTTAAGAGCACGCTGATGGAGAATAACAAATAAAAAAAAGGAACCATAGCTCCAGAAACTGACAGACTATGCCCTAACTGTAAGATCAGATGATTCACTCCTTATGTATTATGTATTTATTCCTCTTTTTAACCAGAAGTTTGCATGATGCGTTGCATGAATTGTTAGCACTTTTGAGCTTTAAATGCAATGGTTTTTTATCAAAGTTGTTGGAGATCAATAAGAAAAAGGAAGCACTGCTCCAGAAACTGACAGACTATGCCCCGCCTGTAAGATCAGACGATTTGTACCTTATGTATGATGTATGTATTCCTCTTTTTAACTAGAAGTCGTATGACATCTTGCACAAACTGCTAGCACTTTTTCAGCTTCACATGCAATGGTTTTTATTAACTACGCAATAAATTTATTTTGGGACAACATAAGAGAAAGCAATCCCTATTTCCTGAATGCCAGGTGAAAAAACCCACAAACTAGGTGCATTAATATAAGGGTGGAGTTCAAGTATGTAAATATTAAAAATCTTTAATGTGCCATCATACTTTGTTTTGAAGATTTTCTGGTAGTGCGTGTAATCCCAGCAATCTCATACCAGATTGGACAAAGTGACAAACTAGTTTGCCAGAAAGATTTTTACAACATGAACACATGATCTCAGAGTCAACTAATAGATCTGTTGATCTTTACAACTCAAGTATGCTTTAATACCATGTGTGATGACATAACTTTAACAGTGTCAGTATTGAAAGACAATGACAACAGAATGGACCTTGTACGCAAAGACTGACCATGTTTGCTGTCTTTGACATACTACATCCATCAAGCAGTATCACATTTTGCCCATATCAGTCAAAGAAAGAGTTCCAATCCAAGGTCCCATTCTGGGAGCAGTTACAAAATACATTGATTTATTCTGGCCATCAATGAAAGTTTGCACACATTATTCTTCCTTCAGAGTGCCACAAAGTTACTGTATATGCAGGACTTGAGATTTAATACAAAGAATAGACATGTAAAAGCAGACAAGCTGTCATTCATTAAGCTTTCAAAGTTTCCTTTGGTGTCAGAGTTCTTAAACGTGTATATTTATCTAACAAAGCAGGTATAAAAAAGCTTCAAAGTTGCATTATTGCAGTCTAACATACCAACTCTGAAATACAAAATTTAAGAAAAACTTCAGTCACGAGAGAGATGATCAAAGTCTGGTAAAGTCTAACAGTATATTACATGTTCACTAAACGATGAAAAGTGAAATATTTTACAGGTCTAAGTACGATCTCACCCAGATTAACCTAACATACTATTCACAGTAACTGAAAATGATAATTTACCTTCATTTCCTGCTTAAGACTTTTTTTTTGCATTTAAAAGCACGAAAAGAACTCTTTGAGCAGCTAGTAGTCCTAGGAAAAAACTACATGTACCACACTCTGCCCCGGGGTTACAACGAATCAGACTAATGGCATCTCACTGTCGGCTATATGTAACACGTCCCAAAACTAACAATTTTATACTCTCTGTATGAGGATTACCTTTCACATACTTCCTTCAAATGAGTAATCTATGTAAATAGGTAAGGGTTGCTAGAGAAACTAGATTCAGTCCTCAAAAAAGGTATGTATTTCAACGCAGTGGAGGACTAATACAAAATAGGAAGGCATCAGTTGAAGAGCAGCTGACAATGAGGGCCCGACTGCCATCATTAAGTCTCTGTATCGATCTTTAAAATGAAAACAACGATGGCCTCCTTCCCAATGCAGGCACAACTTTAACTCAACAATCTGAAGTTTGATTCACATGTGACACGGACGTCAGACCACAAGTTAAAATGGGTTACACAAAAAGCACCCCGTTTCTGCTTATCATTCTACAGATGTTAGGTAGAACATTAGAGATTTGGCTTGTGCTGAAACAGTGTCAACGGTACTAAGAGGTATATATGTTCGTGGTTTGTCAGAGAGCCCCAACTCACCTCGACCCAACAGCATACAAGGCTCGGTTTAGTGACCTGCTTACGATGCATGAATCACTGGGTCTAACCAGCAACTGGTCACATTTTTTTAGGTTTTTTATCTGCTCAAAGTATTTCAAATCATGGTACACAACAGAACATGCACCTGAAACGTATCCCTCAAATCGAACAGGAATATAAAAATCAAAGTGCACTTGGGTAGATAAAAGGCAATAAAACCTAAGAAACCATTCTAACTACTTCTATCCACATAGGAAAATCCACAGACATCGAGTTCAAACAAATAATGGATCATTCCTACATTTAAAGTTTGTGAGAAAGCCGCCTACATTGCCCCTAAACACTTAAGCATGCATTTGGAAACATTATTGTGCTCAATCAAAATACATATTAAAAAGTATTTTGATTCTAAAAAAAAGTGTTTATGATTTAATATCATGTATTGCGTGTGATTACAAATCGTGTTATTCTCTGTGATCTATTTGCAGCACATACACTGGGTGGTACGCGGCCTTATGGCATACGTGGCACAATTCGGAAATCGTTTTGATATGTTAAGTACATTTCTATTGCCACTGGTTCTGATAGGAGAGCCACTCCTTTCTAAATCTGATATAAAAACCACAGGAACATTTTTTCTGGATTGCTGACCATATAATCCACATGTTTTTGGAATACGTAAATCAAATTAAAAAACTGATTATGAAAAATGAATGATACGAAATAGGAGATTTAGGTCATACATTTTCTAGAATTCTCATTTAGTGTAAAAACAACGAAGCCTTTACGAGCTAAAATCACAAATGCCAGTTACTGTGATAATATTTTGCTGAGAAAGGTCTAAAGCAGGCATTTTTTGGCTGAGAAGTAATTTTCTGCTGAGCTGAAGTCTATGTGGGGACACTTTCAGGATTCACGCGTTGTATATCTCTGATTATACAAAATTACTTTGCAACCATCTTTCAACTATTTCAGGGTGGTAGCCTGTATATGAGGTGTGGAACTGTGCTGTTGCTTCTGCAATCCACATACTGGTAGTCTTCAAAAAATAATTGTTCGGAATGACCCATGAGTGAGCAAGTTGCCGTCATCCTGTGAGTGAAGTAAGAGGAGAGTTAAGAGAGGAAACTGCCAAGGTACATTTTGCTCTTAAGTGACATACATTACACAAGTCAAGCTATGGCAAACGTAAGGACACTTCTTTATATCATCACCAGGGAGTTTGAGTCTTTAAAATATATACATTAAAAGAAAAGGTTAGTTATGGTTCAGTTAGGTTAGGTTAGGTATGGTTCAGCAAACACGAAAACCAAAAAAAACCATGACACTCACCAGTTATATGTAACATGTACACACACAAATTACTCAAGCCACCCTCCATATTTTACTCTTCGTTGACAGTCTTAATTATTCATATGGCTTCGACAAAATGTTGTACTGTGAGATAAAATGGGAAAACGTATTTTTCTAACCCATCCAGCCGTTTTTGCCCCCTGCACAGAAATTCACAACTTTAGTTCATATCTGTCCATGGGGTCCAAAGTTCTAGGCAAATCAAAAAATACCTTTTCAATGGAAAGTGTGGCTAAATCAAAAGTACACACTGGTAATTGCCAATATGTACTAATAAAACGTACTGCAATAGATGCTCCATTATATATTTGAGGACTGCTTATTTGTGTGCTCTATCATATTTTATATGTGAGGACTGCTTATTGGTGTTCTAGGTCAGACTGTCCACAAAGGACATCACTCCTCTTGGCGGATATGTGGGCAAGCGTTGCTGGTGAGCCATCCAAAGGTGCAGTTGAAACAGATGATGCAGCGTCAAATCCACACAATTGGAAAAGTAATGCTGCAAGACGTAGCTCTCTAGTGGTGGTATCTGTCATCGATGCACATGCTAAGAAGCAGCATTGTTATGTTATATAAGACTCACCTTAGTGCCACCGATTCTTAATATTTAGGAGTAATGACGCACAACTATATGCATGTTTGGGGCGTGGCTTGGCGCGCGGCGAAATGGCTGCGCTGTAGTGCAGCTCCACCGGCCGACATGTAATAATCCTACAATATCCTGGCTCTTCACCGCCATCCACGCATTACCCTGAGTGGCATTGCGTGCTCTTACTGCGGGGCACCCGGCGATTGCGATTCTCGGGGTGTGTGATGCCCCTGGATACTCTCCACGCTGCGGCGGAATCGGTGAACCGGACGAACATGGCGGCCATGACAGGGTCCTGCCGCCGCTGACTCCAGGGCCTCGCTGCGGGAGCGTCTCTACTTGGATACCCCACAGCAGCTGGTGCACAAGGAACCCGCAGAGACCACCGCTCCACGCGACGGTCCCCCTACGGAGATCGAGGCTCATCTGGGACAGACGACGAGACGAAGATCCGACATCCGGGATCTGGCCCCAAGACGCCCCGGGGCTGCAGAATCCACATCGCTGGCTGTGATCGCCGGACTGGGGTAAGGGGCTGAATGTGTAACCCTCATGCCCCCTCTCCTTTCGCATGGGATATGCGCTACATATAGTGGTGTGACACCCGACTGGGAGACCTATAGGAAAATAGCGCATCGTGGTGAGCTCTGTCTGACCGGATTGCTGGACGGTGCTCGCGCACCCCCACTGCGCCCCCCCGATAGCTGCGGGATCTGGTTTGGCCCACATCATGGAGGTGAGCGACGGAGGATTGGGGTGTAATCGGCGCCCGGGAACTGTGTGGGGC
Source organism: Calotriton arnoldi (assembly GCA_963921515.1). Lineage (NCBI taxonomy): Eukaryota > Metazoa > Chordata > Amphibia > Caudata > Salamandridae > Calotriton > Calotriton arnoldi. The sequence continues at coordinate 4,462,229 of CAWUFW010000146.1, forward strand.
CTAGCCGCGCGGATACGATCTAGGCCTCCCTCCCCCCCCCGGATCAAACGAGCCTTCCACTGGGGTTGAAGAAAGCACTGCAGCGCCGCATGAGAAACATGTATGCCTGGGCTTGGACGGCTGCATAGCGCGACAGTCTGAGGGGCAGTTGCGGCCTGTCAGGCCTTTGCTGATCCACGCACGTACTACACTATCTCCACACACGCATTGCTGGGCTGGTGCACTGCTGCTCTCACCTCTGCGTTGGACCTCCTCCCCTTTCCTCCTTCATCGTCCTTTTCTGGAGGTGCAACGACGCCGCCTGCGGCGGTATCGCGCAGGATACTGCTTCATCTTGGTCGAGGCCTGCTGCAGCCACACAAGGGCGGCCATTTTAGGCACTGGCATTGTCGGACTGTTCTGCTGAGCGGGGCGTGGGGATCTTCCCGACTGATATCCGAGCTGCGGCCGCTTGCTGAGCCGGCAGGGTCAAGGCGGGCTACCTATCTACCTAGACACAGACCGTAAGAGTATAGACTTGGGTGCGAGGTGACAATTTCTGTTAACGGCTCACTACGGTGGACACGTAGACCCTTGTTTTTATTTTCGCTGGCCCGGCGCCACCTTCAATGATGGGGAAACCTGACAAAACCCAGCAGCGCCTCACTTTTGAGCAGCGGAAGCCTGGCAGGCCGCCACGCGGTGCCACATCCGACTCAGAACTGGACACCCCAGCTGACTCTTTGACTATGATGGAAAAAACACTGGCAGCGATCCAGGCCAGCCTTCAATCCATAGATGGTAAAATTGAAGCCCTGAACGGTCGCATGGATCACATATCTGCGAAACTGGACAAGCAGGCCTCGCGCCTAGGAGAGGCCGAACAATTCATATCGGATGCGGAGGATGGCATCCAGCAAGTCACGTCCAATGCACAGGAAATGGAAAAGATTCTAGCTGTCATCCAGGCAAAGAACGAAGACCTCGAAGAGAGGTCCCGTCGCAATAATCTGCGTATCACGGGCCTGCCAGAATCAACCAATGTAGGCAGACTGGAGACGTACATTGAAAACATGCTTCGCGACATTTGTGGGGCTGAACAATTATCTCAGCTTCTTATCGTGGAGCAAGCACATCGGTCCTTGTCCGTTCGCCCCCCTCCAGGGGCTCCGCCCAGGCCGATAATTGCACGGCTACTTAATTATCGGGATCGCGACTCTGTTCTGCATGTGACTCGTCAGAAGGGTACAAGTACATATGAGGGAAACACACTGTCATTCTATCCAGATTTTACAGCTACCGTCCAGAAAAGAGTATCAGGCGGTAAAAAAGATTTTAATCGCGGAACACTTCCCTTATGCTATGTTGTACCCAGCGCGACTGCGCATTGGCGCAGATGATAAAGCAAGAATTTTCACGAATCCGAAGCAAGCGATGGACTTGCAAAAGCTCTCAGCCACAAGAAAAAGACTGCACCTGCTGATTCAGATGAAGAATGCTAAGATGTACAAGTGGTGATTAGCTCTCTCCTTACTTTGCCGATCTGATGATTAATATTGTTATTTGGTGCACTGACTTACTTGATATATGTACCACATATAGGTGGCTCATATTGACACTATGTTCGCTTGGCTGCACCTCAGCTCTACAATGCCTATACTGTTATTTTGTGTTGATATGAGCACTCTCTGCATGTCTGTAGCTGGACACTGTTGGATGGTTGTGAGAGCACGAAACGTGGTGGTCGGCCACCTCCCTTATCACCTAGGGAGTTGAAGCGCCATAGCGTTCCCCCAATGGGTATTCCCTAACTTGCATTTTTTCTATGCTTAACTTTGTGGGGTTTTCCTTGAGTTTAAGGGATGGCTTTGGCAAATTGGGTATGCTAAAGTGGGTGGGGGGGGATTATTGTTATTCGATTGAGTTTGTTCACGGTGACTGACCTGATCCCTAGATGGTGGTATGCACATGGTAATATGGAGGTATACAAATGGAAACTTGCTACGCTTATGTCTCTTGTTATCAATGACTTACGCAGGGGATAAATTTACTTGTTTAACATGGAATGTCCGAGGGCTTAACTCCCCCAGGAAAATTCGTAAAGTCTTCGCATATTTAGCTAGACATGGGGTCCAGATCGCTCTCCTTCAGGAGACGCATTGAACTAAAGACACTGAGGCCAAGATTGCTAAATGGCTGGGTATAAACTTGCCTCGTCTTATTCATCCTATGCTAGAGGTGTTCTTATCCTGTTAAAACGTGGTCTGCTCTTTACACCTATAAAAACACACACGGATGCTGAAGGGCGGTATGCTCTTGTACATGGTAAACTGGGGGCCACACTGCTAACGATTGTTAATGTATACGGCCCCATCACAGATGAGCCTGAGATATTTGTGCGCATTGTTAATGTATTGCGAGAATGGCCTGTTGCGGAGGTGTTGTGGGGGGGGATTTCAACTCACATCTAGACACGCAGCGAGACAAATCCACCCATCAGACTACCCGCACCCCTAGAGCCGCCAAGTGCATCAGGGATGCTATGTCTGAGATTGGTTTACTAGACGCATGGCGCCTTAGACACTGCGACACAAGAGAGGGCACACATGCCACGCCGGCATACGGTAGTTGGTCCCGCTTAGACTACTGGTTACTAAGCGAGGGGGCGAATGATTGGGTTACGGCGATAGCATCCCTCCCCCGCACTCTATCAGATCATAACCCAGTCAGACTTAACATCACTATACCCACCAACACTCACTTGCCGTTTACATGGAGGTTCAGATCGGAGGCCTTATTGGACCCCATCTATGCTGAGACCATCAGAAATGGGATTGTGCAGTTCTTTGAGCTAAATACAGGCACAGTAGATAGCGCCTCCACTCTGTGGGAAGCTTTTAAAGTTACTATTAGAGGAACATGTATCAGCACCACAGCGGGCATTCTTAAGGACATTAGGGGGCAGCTCGACAAAATAGAAAAAACACTAGCGCAATTAGAAAAAGATTACACTGCTGACCCCTGTGCCACCACACTATCCCTTATTCACGATTCGCTCCGAGAGTACGACAAGATGGAAGAGACGGAAACCCGTTATCTCTCTAAAAGACACGTTGCCCGTGCCTATGGGGAGGGAGGTCGGCCTGGTCACAGCTTGGCGACTAAGCTTAAATTTAGATCGGATCACCATCACATCACTAAAATCGTCGATGATCAAGGTGGGGAACACTACGCACCGCAGGCTATAGTTGAACGATTTCGCGATTACTACGCCGCAATGTATACGTCCTGGGGGGGGAGGGGGGGACTCCCATGATCTCACAGAGTATTTGTGGGCTATTGCCTGTGCATGGCTAGCGGATAATCACCGTGAATACTTGAGCCAACCGATTGCAGAAGCTGATGTCAAAGCAGCAATACGGTCGTTGTCGAATAAAAAAGCTCCAGGACCGGACGGCCTCACGGCCGAGTTCTATAAGGAATATACGACCTCCTGACGCCTCACTTACTTGAAGTCTATGGCGAGGCGCATGAAACTGGCCGCCTCCCTCCATCGCTCAGGCAGGCCTTGATCATTACGCTACTCAAAAAGGACAAGCCGCCTACGGCGTGCGAGTCCTACCGACCGCTATCTTTAATCAATTTGGATGCCAAAATACTGGCCAAGATTCTTGCTGACCGTCTACAACCCCTGATGCCCTGCCTTGTTTTACCGGACCAGTCCGGGTTCATACCGGAGCGCTCCACATCTCACAACCTGCGCACCATCTTTGCTATGGTACATGTATTGGACCCCGCCCTCCCCGCTGATGCAGCACTGCTAGACGCGGTGAAGGCCTTCGATTCTATCGAATGGTGCTACATGTTTCACATACTAGGACACATGGGGTTCCCTGGGATTTTTCTAGGCTGGGTGCAACTCTTGTACTCTGACCCCTCGGCACGGGTGAGGGTGGGTGGATTGACATCGGAGCCCTTTCAGATAGAGAGAGGTACACGTCAGGGTTGTCCATTGTCGCCGCTGCTTTTTGTGCTCATGTTGGAGCTACTGGCGTGCATTGTTCGACAGCGCCACAGAGAGACGGCTCTGAATTTTATGCATCGCCCGGTAAGCATATCTATGTATGCCGACGACATGGTGCTGTTCGTCAGAAGGCCCCAGCAGTATCTTGCCCCTGAATTGCGTGAATACATACGATTTGGTCTATTCTCTGGCCTAACTATTAACTGGGATAAATCAGTAATAATACCCCTGACTGAGGTAACGCCCACACCAAATCTTGAATACTCATTGCTGTGGTCTACTGACCCTGTTAAATACTTAGGCATTTGGGTACACCATGATCCTGAGGTTGTAATACGTGACAATTACGGAAAAGCATGTGAGGCCCTGGAACACCAGGTAGAAAGATGGACAGCACTACCGTTGTCCCTGGCAGACCGCATAGCGGTAATAAAAATGATAATTCTGCTGCGTTTCTTATATCTTTTCTGTAACATCCCAATTGTATTAACCAAACAGTTCTTCATGACACTTCGTTCATTACTGCTGCGACTTATTTGGGGTAATAAACGAGCAAGGGTGAGCTGGGACACGCTGACGCTAGACTATGACAGAGGTGGTTTCTGTGCACCGGATTTTTATATTTATTATCTATGTGCACAAGCGCAATACGCATATTACTGGTTTCACCCTCATGCTTTCACTCCGCATGTTGCGGTGGAGGATGGGGACGCACACCCCTTCCCACTTGCTGGCATCATCACGCACTCGAAGAGGAGCACTCCCAAACATGAAATTAACATGCTGGATACCACTATAGCTGCTTGGCAGGCCATCGGCAAGCTAGCTAACAAGTTGCCATTATATGCCCCAGCACTGCCGCCGACGCATCATGCGGCGCTGTCGTTTACTCAAGAGGAAGGCCCGTTGCGCTCCCTAAGAGAAGCTGGCATAGACCACATGTGTGATCTTTACCCTGAGGGAACTTATGTTACCTCGGAAGAGCTTAGCTACATCACTAATCCAACTATGTTATTTCAATTCACTATACACAGATTGAGACTTGCCGTCAAAAAGCACTACACTTGGGGCGTGGCCAAGACCCGGACCGCGATGGCCGCTTGAGAGCATCGCTCTGTAACCCCCTATCCCTCTCCCGTCTATCCGAGAACGCAATCCTGCATCCTGAGGCGGGCCGCTGTGTCGGAGACCCGGCGGATCACCGTCGGCCAACCCCCGCTCCCCGGGACCACTGCTGCGTGAAGATCTGAGCATCGGCAAAGAGAGGCCTGCGCACGTATTGCAGCCGGGGGCTCAGGTACTTGGGCCCACCGAGCGCTGGCACCCTCGCGGATCGGAGATCTGCCGCGGGGGCTCGGCGCCGGAAGACTAGAACTGCGGCGCTGTGGGCCCGGATTCGGCTCACCAACTGGCACCAGAGTGTGCCGAAACGACACTGGCAGAAGCGGTGTTTCAGGCGGCCCCTGCGGAGGCGGTAAGGAGGCCGATGTGAGGAGCGTGAGGCCGGGGGCGGCTTGAAGCAGATTGAGGCGATCGGCAGTGAGTGGGGCCGGGGGTGAGCGGATGAAGGGGTCCTGAGGTCTGCAGTGGCGGTGATATTGTCCGTAAGTGCCCCGTGTCGGCCCCTTGCACCGCAATCCGCACGCAGACGGGCACCGGCCGGCCCTCCCCCTGGTCTCCTTGGGCAGCAGTGGCATTAGAGGCTGGCCAGCGGCACCGGCCATAGAGAAACTTCTGGAGCAGTCGAGGGCCGCCCCTACCTTTGGATCGGCACATACAGCGCAGCGAGGGCTGCAGAGAGCGTTGGCCACCTATTCATGTCCTTGGAGGTGGAGAGAGCCTGGACGCACACGATCTACCCCGCTCTCCCTCCCCTCCCCCGTTCGCCAGTGGAATTAAGGGATTGTGCAGCGCCAAAGTGGTGAGGGTGGTGGAGCGGCTCGTTCCCTTACTGCTGCCTGGGCGAACTCTGCACTTCCCGGGTGGCGGGGCACCTGGAGCGTCACCGGGGGGGCCTGGACCCGCCCATACGACATCTGCTGAACGGATCGTATCGAGAGCCCGCACGTGTGCCGCTGCGGTACCAATGGAGAAGAACTAAGCCACTGGCACGAGGGGCCCGAAGCCTACTCAATCGAATAGACTTGACCGCTACACTATTCCTAAAGACCTGCTCCAGGGCCGGCAGTCGGACGGGGGAACATCTACCGATCACGGAAAGGAAGAACAAGAACTCACGTTGAAAGATGTAATGAAGGTAATTACAACTGTCCACACCTCCCTGGACCATAAAATGGATACCATCGCAATCGAGGTTAATCTGATTAGAGCGGACCTCACCAAGCTTAATGAAAAGGTCAAGCAAGTGGAGCTCACCGCCTCTAGCCTCGTAGGAGAGGTCACCCAGCTCCAAGGCGAAATCCAAGACCTACAGTCTTTTCGCAAGGCCGCTGAGATCAAACTGGATGATTATGAGGGGCGCCTACGTCACAATAACCTGCGCATCTTGGGTGTCCCTGAAAAGGCAGAGGGGCAGGCCCCGGATCTCTTTGTGGAGGACCTAATTTTACAGCACTTACAACCGAAAGGCCTTAGCAAATTCTTCGTCGTGGAAAGGGCTCACAGAGTCCCTGGAGGTCGGCCTAAGCCGGGGGCCCCCCCACGCCCGATCCTGGCTAGAGTATTGAACTTCCGGGATAGAGACGTCATCCTTCAAAACGCCCGACTGGGGGCCACCCTCCGGTATGAGAACGCCGACATTTCCTTTTTCCCAGACTTTACACAGAGAGTTCAGAAGCAGAGACGGTCATTTACGGCGGTGAAACAGCGGTTCAGAGAAAAGGGACTGAAATACTCTATGCTCTTTCCGGCGCGACTCCGGGTGGAGGCGGAGGGAAGAACCTGGTTTTTTGAGCAACCGGAGGAAGCGGCAGACTGGCTCGAACTTCGGGCCGGACAGTCATCCAGGGACCTTAGAACTGGCAGTGTCGCGGACTCTCCGACAGGGGACTAATGAAGTCACAGCCATCGTGATGGCCTTCTGATCGGGACAGCTACCTATATGGTCAGAGCCAGGTATCGGGCTGCACGGCAGCCGAACCAGAAGGGGTCCTTTTTCCCCCCGGATGGCTTATGTTTAAGACATATAATGTGGGCCTTGCCTTAGAACAGTTGTAACTGATATTTTTGGATGGGGGGGATAGGGGAGAGCGGGAGGCCACGTCCTTAACTTTTCTACATTTAGTTTCCTTTTTCTTTGTGTTTCCTAGGGCGACAGTTTCACATGGGCAGTTTCAAGCTCAAAGTACAGGGCAGCAGGGTGGGGGAATTGTATTGTTTCATTGTTATGTTTTTATCATCGGTATTCGAATCTGATTTTATTGCAGAGGACAGCGAACTTCACGCCACGTGCGATGGGTGTAGTGGGAGACAGAAACGTTAAGATATTGAGTTGGAATGTGAATGGACTTGGGGATAAAATTAAGCGTAGCGTAGTTCTTCAATATATCAAGAGGCAGGCTCCGGATATTGTTCTGCTACAGGAGACACACTTAATTGGCAACCTCTGTAAAGCAATGCATAGAGGGGGATATAAGATGATAGCCCACGCAGGATTCACCTCTGGCTCTCGAGGCGTAGGCATAATGGCAAAAAACACATTCCCTTTCGCCATCAGCTCTGAGTGGGTGGACGCCAGGGGCAGATACGTGGGGGTATCGGGCATGTGGGAGGGCCGCAATATCACGTTTATGTCGATATATGTCCCCCCGGGCCTACAGGGCACCACCTTCGCTGACCTGGGCTCAGTCTTGCTCACCATCCCCGAGGGCCTTTTGGTCCTTGGGGGCGATTTTAATGCAGTAGTTTCGGGTACCCTTGACCGCCATCCCCCAAGGGAGGTGGGACCCTCTTTTAGATGGCTGCCTGATTTCCTCGAAACCATGGGTTTGGTAGATGGGTGGAGGACATTTCATCCAACGCAGATACAGCACACGTTTCACTCGGGGGTGCACCATAGTCTCTCAAGTCTAGACTACTGCCTAATTCCTGCGGCGCAAGCCACATACATCAGGGAAATCAAACACTTAGCGAGGGGCATCTCTGACCATTCACCGGTATGGATCCACATAGTTCTGAACCAGGCCAAAGTGGGAAGAATAGCGCCCATTAACCCATGGTACCTCTGTGACCCGGCAATCCGTAAATCCATCATCAAGGCTACAAACAACTACTTTGCCGAGAATATGGGGTCTGTGTCCTCCTCCCAGTCCTTATGGGAAGCATTTAAAACTGTCATTCGGGGTCAGGAGTTATCATTAATATCTGGAATGAAGAAAGACAAGCAAAAAGAGGTTCTAGATCTGGAAGATGACATCTATAAATTGGAAGGGGAGCTGGAGGCAGGTATCACGCCTGAGAAGCTCCACCTACTTTGCCTGAAACAACATGACTATAAATCCCTAGTTATGGACAGAGCTAAGGCGCTGGGCAGAGAACGACAGGGTAGGATTTATGAAATGGGGGACAAAGCAGGGAAGCTTATTGCCTGGCTAGACAAGAAGGAATGGGCCAGTAGAGTAGTCCCGGAGCTTAGGGCAGAGGGAGACGTCATTCTCACTGATCCACAAGATATAGTGGACGAGTTTGCCAATCACTTCCGTGCCGTCTATACGGCAGTCTCCACACATACTGAAGAAGACTCTCGGGAGTTGCTGCGAGACATCAAGCTCCCCTCTCTCTCCCAGGAGGATCGTGACTTTCTAGATAGCGACCTGACAACAGACGAAATAGCCCGAGCAATCCGATCCTTAAATTCTGGGAAGGCCCTTGGTCCCAATGGAATTCCCATTGAGTTATATAAGCTGAGATCCGATAAACTGGCACCCCATCTCAAGGCTATGTTTGAGGAGTCCAGGGAACTAGGAATACTGCACAAGGAGCAGAGAATAGCAACGGTAGTCACTAAACACAAAGAGGGGAAACCTAAGGCTGCGTGTGCCTCATACAGGCCGATTTCGCTTTTGAATGCTGAACCTAAAATACTCGTTAAACTCCTGGCCACACGCCTAGTTAAAACTATCGGCAAACTGGTCCACCCCGATCAATCGGGCTTTATGCCGCATAGGAACACGGCGTTAAACCTGCGTAGAGTTCACAGGGTTTTGGCTAGGGCGCACACTATTCGAGAACCAGCGATGATTGTGTCCTTGGACGCAACCATGGCGTTTGATACCATCGAGTGGCCGTACCTTTGGGCGGTCCTGGACAAGCTGGGATTTGGCCCGGGGTACATTCAGTGGATACAACTCTTATACCAAGAGCCCCTAGCCCAAGTTGTAGTCAACAATAAAGTGTCAGAGCCATTCCCACTTGGACGGGCACCCGTCAGGGGTGCCCGCTCTCGCCGCTCCTCTTTGCCTTGGCCCTGGAACCTTTGGCGGCCTGGATCCGACAGGATCCGCGATTGAGAGGTCTGCGATGGTCCCCAACATTGGAAGACCGCATCTCACTCTATGCAGACGACATATTGCTCTATCTGGCCTCCCCTAGGATGTCCCTCACAGTAACATTGGATATTTTGGCGGTGTTCGGCGGCTTCTCTGGCTTTACGGTGAACTGGAGTAAATCTCTGATGTTTTCCCTTCGGGGAGAGCTGCCCCACCCCCCGAGAGGCTGTCCAATACAGACCAATGAAGCTGGCTTCAAATATTTGGGAATATTTCTCTCGCTAGATCCTGCAGCCCGTTATGCTCAGAACCTTATTCCGCCGCTGTGTAAGCTAAAGGCAGATATTTCCCACTGGAAAGCCCTTCCCCTCTCACTCCTGGGCAGGGCCGCCCTGTTCAAAATGATGGCTTTGCCCAGGTTCCTCTATGTATTGCAGAACACGCTCGACCCGGTCCCGGCGCGCTATTTTAAAGAAGTCGAAAGTCTTCAGAGGGACCTGTTGTGGGATGGTAAACCTCGCATAGCCCTGAACAAGCTGACTCTAAATTGGTATGATGGGGGCATCAGCCTCCCGGACATTAAAAAATATTACTGGGCCGCTCAATTGGCAGCCATAAACCATGGAACGTATGGCCATGTTGATGATCCCGGCTACGCCATGGATCGCTGGCTACTCTCCGGCGGCACCTATAATAGGGCGCTATACTCAAGACCCAATAAAAACAACAATACGTTAACAGGCCCTACCAATCATGCGGTTCGCGTCTGGCATGACGCCACCAACTCCCTTGGATGGGGTCAGAGGTTGACACTGTCCACTCCACTGTGGGACTCTGAGAAGCTGGGGAATTTATGGCAATCGAAAGGGTTTGATAAATGGGACCTTATAGGTATCTCCCGTATTAAAGACATTTGGGGGTGGGGGGGAGGGGTCAAATCCTTCCCCGAGTTGCAGGATGAATATGAGCTGGCAGGCACTGAATATTTTCGGTATATACAGGTTCGGCATTCGCTTCGATCTCAGCTTCACGGGAATCTTATACTCCCTGAAGCCTCGCCACTGGAGGACAGAATCCTAGATGGTCATCTGCCTGAAAAAACGATTTCTCTGATATATAAGAAATTAGTCAATAACATGGAGGATCCCCTCCGATCACTTCGGGAAAAATGGAACGGGGATGGCCTTGAAATAGAGGATGAGGATTGGCAGGAGGCAGTGTCCTCTCCTAGGGTGGTTGCCATTCCAGCACGCCTGCGGTTAGTGCAACTTAAGATCCTTCACAGGGTGTACATTACTGGGCCCCACCAGATGCACATGGGACGATCCGATGATGGGGGCTGTTGGAGGCATTGTGGGCATGAGGGGACATTCATGCATATTATATGGGAATGCCACTATATAGTCTCCTACTGGAGCAAGGTGCATGATGTTATTAATAAGGTGCTACATGTGCAACTCAGTCTAGAGGCGCGCAGGTGCCTTTTAAACATATGGGAACCCTCAGACCTCAACACACATCAGACTCAGTGGGCCACACTGGGATTCATGCTTGCTAAACGAAACATAGCACAATTGTGGGGAGCTGCCCAACCATTTACACTTGAAACCTGGGAGAGAGATGTTGACTGGTGCATGTTCAGGGAAAAAACTGTATCAAGCCAGGGGATGTCCTAAGAAATGGGCCCGTATCTGGGGCCCCTGGAATACATACCGCGGGGAGATCTGTGTGCCACCACGCTGTACTGAAGATGATGATCCCTTGTCCCCGTGACATTCCTCTCCTGCATAATGTGACACTACTGTGATCCTCCCTTGTACCACTTTCCCATGTACAACTGTATTGCTCCCTCTGTGTTAGTCATTGGAACCGATGTATGTTAATAAAAAGATTTAAATAAAAAAAAAAAAAAGCACTACACTACGTTTCCTGCGGAACCACCCCCCCTGCAGTCCTTGCAGCTGCTATTGGTTGCCCCCACAAAGCACAAACTAGTCACTAAACTGTACAGGGCGGTGCAAGAGGAGAAAATTGAATCCCGGATAAGAGTCTTGTGCGCTGGAACGCAAAGATTACCGCTCCACTGACCCCCTCTGATTGGACACAGGTCTGTAAACTTACCTGCTCGCTTACACCAAATGGCAATCTGAGAATTATACACTTTAAATACATTCATCAAGTTTATTATACCCCTTACAAACTGCACAAACTGGGTCTTCGAGACTCTAGTGCCTGCAAGCGCTGTGGTCAGACAGAGGCAGATTTCTTGCATTTAGCATGGGATTGCAGGCTGGTACACACTTATTGGGAGGATGTGGTGAAGCGTATACAGACTATGGCTGGGGTTCCCTTGCATTGTACACCACATATCTGCTTATTGTGTTATGTGCCTCATCTAAAAGGAGTCATTGGCAGGTTCGTTCGAATTGCTTTGCTTATGGCGAAGCGACGTGTGGCGCTGACATTGGAAAGTGCATTAGGTCCACGGGCAGAACACTGGATCAAAGACCTAGTGTATTGCAAGGAAAACCTTGAACTTTATGCTGAAGAACTTCCAACTTGCTCAAAGCCTAAGGACATATGGGAACCTCTGCGGCACTACCTCTGTGCACAGGCTCAGTCGATATGTGATGACGAGTAATGTTGACCGTTGCTTTCCTCTAATTACCTGTGGCTAATGTATAATACAGAATGTACATGTCTCACTATTTGATATGGTCAATCAATCACCTGTTGTTTGATGTTGTTGTTCTTTCTGAATATACTGCCCTGCGAGGCAGTGATGCCAACTATGACTTTTAAAATCCAATTAAAAAAAAAAAAAAAACCTATATGCATGTTTTCATGAACAGCATGGGAAGTAACCAGTACAACTGCAACATGTTTTATCAAGTGAAAGGGTGCGCCAAATCCATGGATTTCAACAGCTAGAGGGAGAGGTCATGCCATTCCGAGGAACTAGGTCAGCCTGACCAGTGCCCTTTCCCTGAAGGGTGCACGCACCTCAGCTAGCTGAAGGGGAGATAAGCAGAGAATCTGGTTACTTTTCTAAGACAGCAGCAGAAAATCAAATGCAGGCATCTATTAACCCTTATTAAAGGTTAGACAGTTTCTATTGTTTGCATTCCTAATACTCATCTCTGCCAATGCTTTATAATTAACGCAGTTGCCTTTGATGTTTATGCTCTATTTTAGAATGCAATATAGATTTCTAAATAGGTTACTCTTGGCAGATCTCAAGCAGTTTCCATACAGATCCATCCCCAGGAATTACACCAAAGGGAATGTTGGTGAAACCACAGTCTCTTCTCAGTGCATTGTGGGGCTTACAGGCTTTCCACAGGGGTCCCACAGGTTCCACAGGGGTCCCATCTCCATGTTGGGGGGAGTCAGTCCCTCTGCAGCAATCTAAGGAGGCTGGTCAGACCGGACTCCGCTCGAGCGCATTCTAATAAATAACTTTGGTTTGTATTCTCTACTGTCTGACCGACTCTTCATTTGTATGGAAGGCTGAGAGGTGGTCGCGAGTGACCCGGGTGACCCTAAACTGGTCACTTCCTTCACCACCCCCATCCCAGGTCAACGTTTACAGGCCTGGACGTAGGTTGATGCAGTTGGATAATGCCTTCAACAGAAGGAGCCACACAAAAGTGCAGCCATCTCGCTCGGTGGCTCTCCGACGCCCCCTTCTCTGGCCAAATGTTATCTCCATTTCTTTCGAACCAAGGAAATATGCATTTAAGCTCTAATTTCTAAGCAAGCAAACTGCCAAATCTTTCTAATTACGACTTTTACATTCATATGATATGTGATGTTTTATCAAACTTTACCACAATTTTTTCACTTTTTCAAAACTTACTGTATGTGCAGCAAAAGATTGTGAACTTTAATTTCGGGCCACGTGCATATCTTACTGAAAAGAACAATAAAACATAATTAATAGGGGAATGAAAATAAAACATGTTAACTCAAATCGAATTCACATTAACAGCACAACTATGCACATATTTTATTTTCTCCTCAATATCAAAATAAAAATGGCAATGAGAAAGGAAATATACTGCAACATGTTATGTTCTATTTCACTGAGAATACAACATTCATCCCTGGGGACAAGTTAGCTAACTTATCTGCATTTTATATATTTTACTTCTCTTGTGGTTCTAAGTGAATGTCTCTGGTTAGTTCAGATGATGTCAATTCTAAGCAAACTCTTGAATAAATAGATACAAATACATACTGTGCGTGCCTTTCCTTAAACCTATTTCACTGGCATCAACAATCAATATTATTTTAGAATTACATTGTAGCTTTGCAAACTCGGCGATGCATTGACCAAAATCTTCAATCATCAGATGCTTATTGACACTTTTTATCACCATAATGTAACACTAAACACAATGAACAGATGATCAGCAAAAGAGAGAATCGATTTATTAACTACACTTTCAACCCGTGAAATAATCTCTCCTACCCTTTACTTCTAGGTATTCCACCTTCGATCATTAAATCCTGAAAAGTGCCCTTGATAAGTATATCTTACCCTGAAATAGTATATATAAAAAAACTAACGTCTTTCATCTTCAGCTGGCAACTGTCAATTAGTATTGTGCATCAACTTGTGATAAATACTTCCCTTAATAAATCCTCAAAATCCCCCTACATCCAACTGTTAATAAAGATGTGGTCCTAAAAGAACATCACAACTTGAGTCCCCAAGAGTAACCAATGATCACCCGGTGGAACACATTTGCTGCCAATCCCAAACCAAAAGGAATTAAATAAAAAATGTAGGCTCTAAAAGACATCAGTTGGTGCAATTCAAAACACAGCATAATCAGATGGTAGGCAAAGGGAAAAAATATTCGCAAATCCATTCTGCTAACCCCACAGCACTCAATAACAGGTTGAGATTTGGCAATGGGCACCCATTCACTTTGATACAGTGGTTCAGGTTGTACACACATCTTTATTACAGCATCCCCTTTTCTTGCCAGAAGCCATTCCACCTCCCCAATCATCTTAAAGATATCTTGGGCCTATCCAGTTGCATCTGGTTAAACTCCCTATGTAGATGTCTCTTTTTTTCTCTGAGACTTCTAAACAGGAGGTAGCAGCATCTCTTCGAATTCCATCTCTTCCGACTCCAGATCAGCTGTTTTCATAGCAATTCAGTTAGGGATCAGTTCACGTTCTTTGTGGATATTTGACAGTTTCACAATTGAAGACTGCACTTGAGACAAGTGTGCACCCAGTGTTACAGCACTATAAACATTGCCTTCTGGTGCGGCACTAAAGATTCCTATGGTTCTGTGTAGGTTGCCAGTTATCTAGGCATCTTAGCATTTTCTTTCGATTCTTAGTATTGTTAGAACTCTAGCGCACTCAATTTTCGGCTCAATGCATGATGCAATAAATAAAGGCAATGGAAAATCTAGATACTTCCACAATGAGTGTGTACCAGTATAGGGGCTTCTTTGTAACGTTTTAATAATATTCCAGTAGTAGCCTTAAAAGACCTTGCTTCTGTTACATTCACAGCACAATTGCTTTAAAGAGAAGGCTGGGCAAGTCACTTCAGCAATTACTTAACTTAATAGGGAATGGCGATTCTCAGATTAACATGACAAGAGAATCAGAATTTCATTAAAGACGCAGAGGCCAACATTTTTGCGTAAACTTTTATTATGCCACTCCTGTCAGCAGCCCCTTTAAAGAATACTCATGTCCAACAACAATCCAGAATTGGAATACTAAAAAGCTAACAAAAGTCTCCATCATGAAACTCTCTGCCTCTTTTTAAATGCGAAACTGTGAAGATAAACACTCCTTCTTTTCCATCCAACTTATCCACGAGTCCTGACGTTTACACCGGTGTATCTGTAAACAAAGAACAACATTAAACTCTAAAAAACCTTACAACCTCTTAAAACCAACCTTTAATTCTGCAAAATTACTCTTAAACTCTATACAAATAAATTTACAAAACCTTAAAACCTCTCTACTTTATTCCTTTTTTCTCCCCTTATTTTTTTTTCTCAAAATCAAAAACTTTAAAACTCCAAAGGAGTGGTGGGCGGGATAATGTTAGCCTCCGCTCCTTTAATGAAATCCTGATTCTCTTGTCATGTTAATCTGAGAATCGACATTTCATTACAAGACCGGAGGCTAACATTATGCATGTTGAAAGCCCTTCAACACAACATTCGACATGTGCTCGATTGGTCTAAAGTAGTGCTTTGCAAACCAATCTGCTGCCTTCAAAATCCTTTCCAAACTTACACCAGACCAACAAGCCTTACTTGCCATAGCACCCCTTAACGAGTGTGCTTTAAATCTCTCCACATTCACTCCAGACTCCTTCATAGCAAACTTCACCCATCTCGAAATTGTAGCCGTACTTACCGCACCTAAGGGTTTAACAAATGAAATTAATAACTGATGCACACCATGACCTCACTTCTCCTGCATCCTGCACTCATACTCCCTTAAACACTCAACCGCGCAACGATTCTTACAATCTTCAAACCTGGGATAAAAAAATTCGAACTTGTCATGGTCTTTGTTCTCTTCCTTATTAAAAAAATACACCATCTGGGACAAACACTCTATTACTTACCGCCAGACACTTGACATCTGAAACCCTCCTACATGACACTAAACATAACCAGGTCGCTAACTTAACAGTAATATTCTTATTCAAAAGCTACTTGTTTGATGGCCAATCCATAAAACGTTTTAACACCAAGTTCACATCCCATAAAACCTCATATCTAGCTTTAGGAGGCCTCCTAATCCGTATACCTTTCAAAATTCTACAAACTGAAGCATTACTTCCAACAGACTTACCGCCAACCACCGAATGACCTGCAGAAATTGCAGACCTATAACAATTTATAGTCTTATAACTTAAACCTTTCTCAAAATTCTCTACCAGAAAATTCACTACTTCTACCACAGGAGCTTCCACGGGATCCAAATTCCTCTCCAAGCACCAACTTGCCCAAAATCTCCAAACTCCTTTATACCTTCTCCTAGTACCTGGGGCCCATGACTTCTCGAGTAACTCTGCAGCCCCCTGTGAAAGACCTCTGGATGCTCCAGAACACCTGACACCTTCCAAACAAGAAGGTTCAATACTCCTTCCAATACAAGAGGATGCTCCCCTCCTACCTCGTTGCTTAACAAACCTTCTGATGCCGGAATCATCAAAAGAACCTCGCATGCTAATTCCATAACTCCTGGAAACCGCCCCTGGGACACCCAGAAAGGGGTCACTAGAACCAACTGACATCTCTCCTTCCTCACCTTCAGAAGAACCCTCTGAATCATTGCAAAGGGAGGGAAAGCATACCCCTTCATTACTGTCCAACTCTGTTGAAAAGAATCTAATGCCTTCACTCCTGGATCTGGCAACCAACTGAAATACCTTTCCACCTGACATGTCAGCCTTGTTGCAAACAAATCCACTTCTAATGGACCAAACGTCTCTTCTATCTTTGCCAAATAATCCCGATTCAGCATCCAATCGCTGTAATCTTTTACATATCTTGAGTTCCAATCTGCCACTACATTCATGCTCCCAGGAAGATACTCTGCTCTTAATGCAATCTTGTGTTCCAGACAAAACTCATTTGCAATATCCGAAAGATCCTTTGACCTGCAACCTACCAGCCTGTTTATGTAACATACTAATGAAATATTGTCCATCTTTAACACTGTACGTCCCTGAACCTCCTTCTTGAAACTCCTCAATGCGAATAAACCTGCTGTTAATTCTAGGCAATTTATGTGCATCTTCTTCTCCAAATCTGTCCATGCACTGCCTGTCTCCTACATTCCCAATCGTGCTCCCCAACCGGAGCCACTGGCATCCGTCTCTAAAACAAAATCCGGTTCGTAGCCAAAAATCGCCCTTCCATTCCATGAATCCAAATTGTGTAACCACCAATCTAACTCCTCCTTCGCTTCCAAATCCAACTTCACTTGGACCCCATACCATGAACCTCTTCTCAGAGCTTCCGCCTTCACTCTCTGCAAAGCACGATAATGCAAAGGACCTGGAAAAATCGATTGGATTGAAGAAGAAAACAAACCCAAAACTCTTGCAAAGTCCCTTAAGGATAAAGAATCTTTCCGCAACACAAGAACAACCTCTTTCTTTATCATAGTCACCTTCTTCACTGGTAACTTCAATATCTCTTCTATTGAATCTATCTTGAATCCAAAAGAAAACAAGTTACTTACCTGTAACTTTGGTTCTCCAGTATTGGAAACTTTCATAGATTCCCATGCTTGAATCATTCCCCGTCGTCGAGATGGGAGTCCCCGGTATACATAAAATAGCAATAGAAATCATTACAGAAAAAGAAACTAGGCCTAGGCCCATTCTAGTTTTGTAACATATCCACCTCTTTTTGTAAAAGAGACCAAATAAAATGAACAACCAATCAGATTAGCCTCACCCTCTAGAACCTTCCTGAGAGAACCTCAGACCCTCAGATTTTCGTAGCTGTTGTGTAATCATATAACTGAAGATGCTGAAGGCTGAGCTTTCCCAGGGGAGGAGGGTATTTCGCATGGGAATCTATGAAAGTTTCCAATACTGGAGAACCAAAGTTACAGGTAAGTAACTTGTTTTCTTACTCCAGTATTGGAACTTTCATAGATTCCCATGCTTGAATCAGAGTAGCTAGCAGTTATGAGCACATTTTCTGAACCCTTGATCCCTTATTTATCTATTATTAATAATTAAAATCGAAAGTTAATGGTCACTAAACACATTTGTAAACATAAGGAAACAAGGAAGAAACCAGTAAATGAACTTCAAAAATGTGCAAAGAGCATAAACAGGAAGACGGAAGGAGGGTTGAAAGGGAAAAGCTCACCACTCAATGAAAGAGGTTTCTCAGGACTGCCTGGCCCACTGCTGTGTCACTCTGCGTTGAAGAATCCAGGCAGTAATGTCTTGTAAATGTATGAGTACTGCTCCAGGTTGCTGCCCTGCAGATCTCCCGGATAGGAACTCCGGCAAAGAGGGCTGTCGAAGAAGTAATCGTCCTCGTGGAGTGAGCACGGACTCGACCCTCAAGGGGCTTGCCCGCTGCTCGGTGACAATACTGGATAGCGCTGGTAATCCAACGAGCAATCCCCTGCTTGGAAAGGGGGAAACCCTTACGAGGGGCGCTGAAAGACACAAAGACCTGAGGTGACTTCCTGAAGTCCTTAGTACTTTGAAGATAGAATTTTAAGCACCTCTGAATGTCCAGTGAGTGTAGTGCTTTCTCTGCCGGAGTAGTAGGTTGAGGGAAAAAAGTTTTGAGTATGACCGGCTCATTCAAATGAAAGTCTGAAGGTACCTTCGGTATGAACTTTGGGTTGGTACGAAGTATCACTGTCCCCTTTTTAAATTGTAGGAAAGGTTCCTGAATGGTGAGTGCCTGTAATTCTCCTACTCTCCTAGCCCGAAGTTAAGGCTAGCAGAAGAGCCACCTTCTAGGAGAGAAATTTCAAGTCCGCCCGATGAATAGGCTCAAAGGGATGCTTCATGAGATGGGTGAGAACCAAATTAAGGTGCCAAAGAGGAAGCGGAGGCTTGACTGGAGGGAAGACGCTAAAAAGGCCCTTGAGAAACTGCTTAATGATCCTTGCTGACCTGAGGGAAGGACCAGAAGACGTGCGTCTAAAGCGAGAGATGGCGGCAAGATGAACTTTGATGGATGAGTGAGCCTGCCCTGCTTTCGCTAATGAAAGGATGTAAGGAAAAACTTCATGTGGTGCAGAAGAAAGAGGATGAATGCCCTCCTTCTGGCAGCAAAGGCGGAAATGCTTCCACTTTAGCCGGTATGTTTTTTTGGTACTAGGGGCTCGTGCCTGAGAAAGTACGTCTCTACATTCTGCCGAAAGGGTCAAACCAAGAAATTCTCGGTGCTCAGGAGCCATGCCGATAACTGCAGGGATCGAGGATCCGGGTGCCAGACTTGGCCCTGGGACACTGTCAGCAGCGAAGGAATCGGCTGTAAAGGAAGTGGACGTTCCAGGGAGAGGAGATGCAGCTCTGTGAACCAAAATTGGCGGGGCCGCGCAGGAGCTATCAAAATCATCTTGCAAGTTTCCGCCTTGAGCTTCCTGAGAAGTCTGGGGATCAGTGGAATGGGGGGAAAAGCGTAAACAAAGGCGCCTGACCAATGCGCATTCCCCAATGATCCCCGGATGGTGAAGCCTGCTTGCGTAGAATTGGCATTTCTTGTTCTCCGGCGTGGCAAAGAGGTCTATGGACGGCTTGCCCCATAGGCGAAACACCTGCTCCAGAGTGGACTGGTCCAGTTCCCATTCGTGGCTGACAGATTTCAGTCTGCTCAGCGTGTCCGCCATCTCGTTGAGAACGCCCGGAAGATGTACCGCTTGTAGAGATATCCCATGCTGGATCGCCCATTCCCAGATCGTCTGAGCTTCCTTTGATAAGAGACGAGACTTGGTGCCGGCCTCTTTGTTTATGTAATGCATGGCCGTAGTGTTGTCCGTTCGTACCAGGACCACAGACTGTTCTATCCGCGGGAGGAAAGCTTGCAAGGCCAGGCGAATCGCTCTGAGCTCCAGCAGATTGATATGTAGAAGACGATGCTGGGGTAGCCAGCGGCCGTTTACGCAAAGGTCTTGCAAGACCGCTCCCCAGCCCTCCAGCGAGGCGGCCGTAGTTATTATTTGAGGAGCTGGGTCGACCCTGAAGGAGAGACCCTGCAAAATGTTTTCCTCGTTCGTCCACAATGATGCGGCCTCCCTCACAGACGCGGTAACAAAGATCTTGTCCTCGAAGGACCCGTCCACTTGGCGCCACTGCAAATCTAGCTCCTCCTGGAGCGGGCGCATCCGCAACCTGCAGTGAGGAATTAGAGGAATGCAGGAAGAAATGGACCCTAGGAGGGACTTGTAGAGGCGAACTGAAAGTGACTGCTTTTTTATAAGTAGATTGGCCATGACCATCAGCTTTTCTTGTCGCTCCAGGGTCGGAAAAGCTTTGTTGAGGGACGTGTCCAGAATGGCTCCCAGGAACTGGGCTGTTCTGGATGGGCACAGAATCGACTTTTCTGTGTTGAGAGTAAGGCCCAGATTGTGGAAAAGATGTGTGCACACCGCGACTGATTCCTCTGCCGCGTTCTTGGAAGAAGCCTTTAGCAACCAGTCGTCCAGGTAAGGGAAAACCTGCAACTGTTGCTTTCGCAGAAAAGCTGCCACGGGAGCTAGTACTTTTGTAAAAATCCACGGAGCAGACCTGAGTCCAAATGGCAGGACCTTGAACTGAAAGTGGCTCTTGGCTACTGTGAAGCAAAGGAACTTCCTGTGGGATGGATGGATGGGTACATGAAAGTATGCGTCCTCTAGATCCAATGTGGCCATGTAATCTCCTGCGTTGAGGAGTCGAAGGATGTCCTGCAAGGAAACTATTCGAAACGATTGTTTGATGAGATAGGTGTTGAGCTCCCTCAGATCTAGAATAGGGCACCACTTCTCTAAGGTCTTCCGAACCAGGAAGAACCGGGAGTAGAAACCCTCTCCCCGCTGAGAGAGAGGAACCGGCTCTATCGCCCCTTTCAGGAGCATTTGATGGACTTCCAAACGTAGAAGACGAAGATGTTTTGACTCTGTGGCGCGAGGGGGCTTGGATGGCGGTGCATGGACAAACTCCAGAGTATGGCTGTATTGAATGATGTTCAGAACCCAACGATCCGATGTTATTTGCTGCCAGTTGTGGAAGTAATGTGAGATTCTGCCTCCCACTGGTGTTACAGGAGGAGAAGGGACAGTAGTAAGAGCCAGCAAGCCGCTATTGACGCTTAGAGGAGTCCTTCCCCTGGCGTCCTTGTCGTCCTCTGTTGTTAGATCGAGAGAAAGAGGATGATTGACCCTGCCGCTGGTTATATTGCGGGCGGTAGGACTGAGAGGCTGATGCATATGAAGAATACCGTTGTTGCTGGTATCCTCCTCTGCAGGTAGTAAGGCCTCTGCCTCTGGCCCAACGAAAGGGGACCTTGCGGTATTGCAGAGTCCCTAAGGATTTTGCGGTCTCTGTCTTTCTTAATATCTTGGAGCGCATCATCAATATGCTTCCCAAAGAGCGCCTCACCATCGAAGGGAAGATCCAAGATTTTGTTTTGGACCTCTGGACGGAACCATGTAGCTCGAAGCCAGCCTTGGCGACGAAGGACAGCAGCTCCTGCTAGGGAGCGGATCGCAGTCGTTTCAATGTTCATTGCACAGTCAATGACTTTAGAAGATGTTTTCTCTCCCTCTTGAAGAATCTTTTTTGCCTCCACTCTCGCATCTTCCGGCAATTGATCCAGATAGGGTGAAAGGTCGCACCACATCTGACGATCGTAGCGACCCAGTATTGCTAAGGCGTTTGCGGCCCTGACCATCAGGATGGACCTGGAGGAAAACCTCTTGCCGGCGTTATCGAGGCGTCTGCCCTCGTTATCTGGAGGTGTCGTGAGGGGAGCTGAAGGATTTTTAGACTTTCTTTGGGCTGCCTGGGAGATGAGTCCGGTTTAGGCTGACTGACCAGGCAGGCCGGGCTATCCTCAGGAGCCTTATATTTCTTTGCGAGGCAGTACTGGAATTACCGTGGCTGGACTTCTCATCACCTTTAGACCTTCGTCCCAGACATGACCCACTATAGGAATGGTCCGAACTGATTTTCTGTAAGGCTCTTTAAAGTCATAAAGGAAACATTCGGACTGCACCGTGGGCATGGGCAGTTCGAATCTCTTAGCTGCCCTTTCCATCAAATTATGGAAACCCCCTATGTCTCCAGGGGGAGAATCCACTGGCGCTGGAGAAGGAGAAGGTGAAGCTGGATCAGGAATAATATAGTCATTCCACTCCGCGTCTGGATCTGGAAGCGTAGAGTTGCCCTGGTCCTCATCCGAGGCATCATCCTGGATGAGAGGGACTATTGGTGGTGTATCTGAAACCACGGGCAGTGGTGGTGGTGGCAATTGAGGGGTAGAAGTCAGTGCAGGAGGAACAGCTGTAACTGGCACCCCAACCGGAGCCGGAGATTGTGTTGGGAATCTCAGTCTATAGTCCGAAAGCATGAATTGCAAGTCCGTTAGTAGGGAGGAAGGCATAGAGAACATCTGCTGCTGGTAGACCTCTTGATAACCTAAGGGAGGATCATACTGCTGCTCCTCCACATATACTTCCTCAGAGTCTGTGTCTTGGCACTTAACGTGCAACTGAGACGGGCTATTTGCATACCCATACGGCCCGTCATCTTCCTCAGATCCCTCCTCTTCAAGGAGGAGTGCAGGTGGAAGAGGTGTCACCCTCCTGGGGGAAGTCATTTCAGGGGTAATCTGCCGCTTCCGGATTGTAATTGCAATTTTTTCCCTGGTCGACGAGGTCGTCGACAGGGTTGTTGACGAGGATGTTAGGGTCGTCGTCACCACTGCAACAGATGCTGCCGTCATTGTCGTCGTGGTAGACGTAGTTGACGTCGTCACCGCCGCCGTCGACATTCTCGTCGAAGTCGTCGACGACAGAGTTGACACCACCGTGGATCCTACAATCGGCGTCGATGCTGAACCATGCAGCGTAGGCGAAGATGAGGAAATAACAGTCGACGAGCCCGTCGACGGAGCCGGAAGTGAAGGAGACGAGGACTTAGACTGTACCTTGGAAGTCTTAGTCGACGGAGTCGTTGACAGCGTCGTCGACGAAGGAATTTTCTTCAGAGACTTGCCATCAGAAGAGACAGATGAGGGCTTTTTGAAGGCCTTTGGAGCTGCAGGAGGAGACAACGGAGGAACCGAGCTGGATTTCCTCTCTGATGATACTCCTGCTGATAGTCCTTCCCTCTCCTTTACACCTCGGTGAGGAGATTTGCTAGGACTACGCCTTTCAGACCTATGAGAGATCTGTTTCAAGGCTTTACTGGGACGGTCCTTAGAAGGTGAAGGGGAAGACCTACCTCTTTTCCCAGACCTCCTAGAAAGTGAAGCAGAGGAGGCCTCATCACTATCACTGGAAACTGGCTCCTTCCTTGATTTAAGCTTCTGGAGCCAGGTCAAGAGACGCCCCTCATGGTCTCGCAAAGTCTTCGTTGAGAAGGTCCGGCATATTTTACAGTCTGCTTCCTTATGGTCTGGGTACAGACAGTAAATGCAATCCTTGTGCTTGTCCTCCACATAAAGTCTCTTCTTAGCACAGGTCGCACATGCTTTAAAGAGGGCTTTCTTTTCTTTGTCAGACATATTGACACGTAGTCTAAGTAGGTCTTGTAGAAAAACAGGTGAAAAAACTTGTGGAAAAAGGTTGACAGGAAAAAACTGAGCAGAGCTCAGTGGAGACTCCCTTGCACAACGTGCGGTAGAAAATCTGAGGGTCTGAGGTTCTCTCAGGAAGGTTCTAGAGGGTGAGGCTAATCTGATTGGTTGTTCATTTTATTTGGTCTCTTTTACAAAAAGAGGTGGATATGTTACAAAACTAGAATGGGCCTAGGCCTAGTTTCTTTTTTTGTAATGATTTCTATTGCTATTTTATGTATACCGGGGACTCCCATCTCGACGACGGGGAATGATTCAAGCATGGGAATCTATGAAAGTTCCAATACTGGAGTAAAACTCCATACTCTGTGACACAATCAAAACAGACTTCTCCCTGTTTATTAAAAAACCCAACTTCTCTAAAAGATTGATCGTTTCCTGCAACTGAAACTTTAACACCTCAGCATCCTGAGACATAATTAAAATATCGTCCAAGTAAACAATCAACCTGAAACCTCTCTCCCTTAAATAGGCCATGACAACTCTCATCACCTTTGTAAAACACCACGGTGCCGAAGAAAGGCCGAAAGGAAGGCAAACAAATTGGTATAACTTGCCTCTCCATCTGAACTGCAAATAACTCTGACTCTCCTCCTTCATCGGAATTGTAAAATACGCGTCCTTCAAATCTAACTTCACCATCCAATCTCCTTTCTGCAAAATGTCTCGTAAAAGATGGATACCCTCCATCTTGAAATGCCTGTAAACTAAGTTTTGGTTTAACCCTCTCAAATGTATTACTGGTCTCCACCCCTTCTCCTTTTTTTTCCACCAAACACAAAGTGCTTACATAACCTCTCATTCCTTCCTCTACCATACAGATGGCACCCTTCTGCAACATTGCATCTATTTCCTTGACTGCTAATTCCATCTTTTCTTGCAAAAGATTTAACTCCTTTGGTTCTATAATCTGTTCTGGTATACTTACGAACTCTATCTCGAACCCTTGAACTGTCTTTAAAACCCATGGATCCCTTGTGATCCTCTTCCATTCCTCCTGAAATAGCCGTAAACGTCCACTTTTCCTTGGGAAAAACCAAAAGAAATCTCCGTACTCACCTCTTGAACCTGCAGCTGTTTGCCCTCTGCCTCGATTTCCACTCCTTGCTCTTCCAAAACGACCACGTTGTGGGAAGAATCCAGAGGAGCCTTGAAAACCTCTTCCTGCTCCCCTGTGCAAGAAGTTGTATTGGGAGCTCTGGAAACCACGGCCAGCATAAGATCCCCGTCTGCTGGCTCTTCCAAAAACCCCACCAAACACCTTCCTCATATTGTATTGAGCCTTATCTAAGGGTGTATAAGTGGCTACATGCTTCCCTAAGCCTTTCACCATACCTTCACCAAAAAGTAATCCTTTGACGTCATTACTTGTTTCCTTCTTTGCCATCTCACCCAACTTAGGGTTAATTTTCATTAACACTGATTTTCTTCTCTCAGCCATCAGACTTGCATTAGCGTTTCCTAAAAACACCATCGTCTTCTGACTCCAACCTCTAAGCAACTCTACATCCACCTGCTCACCATTCAAATGAGCTTCCTCAGCCATGTCCATAATCTTGGCCAGAGGACCTAGAGTATCCAACAACTTATCCTGACATTGCTTTAACGACCGCTCCAGACCCTTGCGCAGATCTCTTCCCAGCTTATACAAACAAGTAATCAACTCTGGGTCTAGGTTAGGTGTGTAACAAACCTTATTTTCAATTTGAGGCCTTGAGCACTCTGCTTTCAATATATTCCTGACCTTTTTCTCAAGAGGTTTTCTGATCCATTTTTTAATGAACTTACTGATGTGGTCCAATGGCCACCAGTCCGCACTTCTAGGATGACGCAGCTCAAAGGGGTTAAACATCTCAGCTCCTTAAGGATCCCTGATAATTGACTTGCTTGATGTAGCTACATCATTTTTTAAGTCATCATTCAAATCGTCATCCTGATCCATATCAAATACATACTCATCATAAAATCTACCTGACCCTTCCAACACAGGGTTCTCAGCCTCCATCTGATCATCATCATCAGACTGATCCTGCGTGCCGCCAAGGACACCTTTTCTCTTTGTGCCGCCATGGACACCACTCTTGGTGATGGAGTTAAATCCATCCTTTCTTCTCTTATCCAAATGTTATGTTAATATGTTTTTTATAGCGCGCAGCTGCCTCAGCAAAGACTTCATTTGCTTCTTACCTCCTCTTCGTCTGAACAGGACCAGAAATCCTCTTCAGATCTATTTCCCTTTCTCTTATTGTCTAAAACAATCTCTACAACTTCCCTCATGGAAGACTTCACCTCTTTCTGAATTAACCTCCTTAGACTCTCCTCACTAACTCTCCCTTTTACAACATGCGACTGAACCACAAAATTTTCCTCTGTATTCATTTCAGCTAAATCCTTTCTAAAACTCAAATTCACTAAAATTCTCATGATCTACTGCTAAACTAAAGCGCCCACTCGAAAAACCTCCGATCAGTAGAATAAACTGTCAACCGATCCACTCGAAGCATAGTTCGTTGCCTAGCAACGAACTTTATCTGTTCTTTGTATCTCTTCTCGTTAAAATAGCCCAATGCAAAATGGCTATCGTGATCTTGCGAGATCACGAGTAGCCAATCAATGTACGACCACTCTGACGTCTGCACGCGTTGCAACAGACGCATGCGCCCACGTCTATTACAAAGAGAGAGAACGAAGAGAGAGAGCTAGAGCAAGCACTCACGCTCCGCTCCCGCTCGACTACAAGGAAGATCTCCACGCGAACGAAACGAACGTGCAGAAAAACTGAAAGATGCGCTTCCTCACACGCACGAAGCAAACGGTAAGAGATTCCTACAAATCTTACCGTATTTATACAATGCTTTAAAAACTCATTTTATCCACAACATAAATCGCGCTAAGACGAAAAACATATAAGAGTTAACCATACATTTCCTCAACCTAAATACATCGCATTAACCCAAAAAACATCCTCCAATTAAAATTAATCACTCAATCAAACACAATCTGCTTCTGAAAATTAGAAGCACCCTCTCAAACACAGAAACACTCATTGCATAAAACTCTAAATTACATTAGTAAGATAAAATCCAAAGCTACTTATCTCATCAGGAGCAGCATTTAAAAGAGGCAGAGAGCTCCATGATAGAGACTTTTGTTAGTTTTTTAGTATTCCAATTCTGGATTGTTGTTGGACATGAGTATTCTTTAAAGGGGCTGCTGACTGGAGTGGCATAATAAAAGATTATGCATAATGTTAGCCTCCGGTCTTGTAATGAAATTCCAAGGCCAAGTATGTAAACGTAGACCGATCCTTAGAGAAGAAAAAGTTATCTACCTGTATTTCTAGTTACCAAGTATTGATATCTTTCATAGATTCATATGTTGAATCACCCTCGTCATTGAGCTGGGATAGTAGTAGTAGTGCCATTTTAAACATAGCCCATAAGCTGTAAACACAGCTGTTTAGTAGTCTAGTCACATTTTAAAAAGAACCAAACTCTAGTCTATCAGAGACAAACAAACTGAAGACCACACCCTGAGAGGCTACTATACTTCAGGCTTCAAAGCACTAATGTGAAAGATTAATTTTGGAAGGCGAGCCTCTTGAGAGATGTAATCCATCAGGAGATACTTTGATTTGACACAGCTTCCCCTTTTTATTGATTCCCAAAGGCAATGAAAAGTTGTTCCGATTTCCCAAAATGTTTGGTACCATCTATGTAGACTTTTAAACATCTTTTTATGCCTAGAGAATGTAAAGCTCTTTCCGAGACTATGCACTGATTCTTGAAAAATGCCTTTAGAATACTTGGTTCATTTAAATGAAAGTCTGGTGGCACTTTAGGTATACATTTTCGGTTAGTTCTCAACATTAGCCGGTCACTGGAGATAGGGCCCCTTAATTGAAATGACCTGTATCTCACCGATCCGCCGCACTTAAGTCAATGCTAGAAGTAAAACCAAATTCCACAAGAGAAATTTGAGTTCAGCCCTATGATAGGTTTGAACGGTGGCCTCACAAGTTGTGACAGGACTGTATTTAGCTGCCAAAGAATCAGAGGTTTTCTTACAGGAGGGAAGGCCCTGAATAGCCCTTTTATGAACTTTTTTAATGAGCATGTTTTTACATAGCAATGGTTTATCTAGATTTTTTTTTAAATGGGAAATAGCTTTTACATGAACTTCAAAAGATGAATGGGTGAGTCCTGAGTGGGCAAGACTAAGCATGTAGTGAAGGATTTCATTTGGAACTGCCGATATCGGACATAATCATTGTGAGTTATACCAAGGACAGAATCTTTTCCATTTGGTGCAGTAAGTTTTAGTAGTGGAAAGAGATCAAGCCTGTGCTAAAATTTGTCTGTAATCTTCTGGTACTTTCAGTTGGGAGAATTTGTAGTGTTCGGGACAAAGTGTTCAACTTCACAGATGTTAGGTGTGGGTGCTGACTGGTGGCTCTGGTCAGAAGATACTGCAGTGGAATTTGGGCTTCCCAGAGTAGCAAAAGTTCCACAAACAAAAACTCTCATGGCCGCGCAGACACAATCATTATTATTTGATAAGGTTCCCTTCTTATTTTCACAGCACTTTCAGTGTTACAGACAAAAAGTGGAAATGAGTACGCATAGGGCATTGCTCCAAGAACCTAGTAAAGCTGCCTACTTGAGTAGAATTGGCATTTGCAATTTATGTTTGTTGAGAAAAGATTGATATACCGGTTGCCCCAGATCCCGAAGTTTTTGTCGACCTGAGACTAATACAAATTCCAAAGGTGACATTCTGCGACTGAGGGCATCTGCCCAGTTGTTGTCCTGTCCTGATAGGTTTTCCACTGACAAGGATATGTTGTGTTGAACTACCCCCTTCCAAAGATTCAAAGCTTCTTTCGACAGACTTTCTAATCTTGTACCTCACGGTTTGTTTATTTAAAACATAGTGGTATTGTTGTTTGTGCATAATAACACTAATGAAGCTCCCACTCTTGGAAGAAATGAGAGAACTGCTTAAAGCTATAGCAGATTTATATGCAGGTGTCTTTCTTTTGCCATTAACGCCAGTTCCGGCTGGACTGTTCCCATTGGGTGCAGGGTCAAGACTGATTTGCATATGGCTGGGTTCAAACTGGAATGGCATGGGGAGCAAAAAAACGATGGATTTAGGCCCAGATCTCTGTACTGGGGTAAATGTATGACACTGTTCTGCATTCTGTCCATCAATTGTTCTTTTTGCATTTGTCACCCCGTGTGGGACGGGTATGCCCAGACGTGGGTCCCGTGCTCTCCATGCCACTGGAGTCAGGCTATCCTGGCTGATGAGGGGTGAAACCCCGAAACCGGTTCTAGGATGCTTGTTTCCAGTCCAGGGAGGACCTGGCCTGGCAGTTCGGGCTGGACTGTTCCCATTGGGCGCAGGGTCAAGACTGATTTGCATTCTGTCCATCAATTGTTCTTTTTGCATAAGTCCTGCAGATGAGCACCCCCAGCTCTACATGGATGTGTCTGTTGTCATTATCAAACATGCAGGCTGTGTCAAGAAATTAATTCCTTGTGTGTGTTGGCTCTCTTTGTCCGCAATAGCAGAGCTTTGTTTGCTGGTGTTATTTTTATTTTGTCTTCAAAGGATTCCTCTATTTAAACCTATTGGCAATATAGGTCTCCTTTTTGCAGTGGCCCCATTTGCAGTCATCAAAATGGATTCAGAAGAATACAAGAAGATGTACTATAACACATTTACTAGATTGAATCGGATTATATAAATCATAAAATCTGTGCACCCTCTCTTGCAATATAAATGCTTTCACTTTCCATGTATCCAGTATCGCTCCTAGAAACTGGATTCTGGTTTGTTGAGTGCTTGAAGAAGTTTGTGCATTGACTGCTAGACTCCACCTATTTAATAGGTTGAGACATGCTTGAACTGAATTTATGACTAAATCGCATGTTGGACTTTTATCAGCCAGTTGTCCAAATAAGAACACATTTGATGACCCCGTTTCCTTAAATGCGCTGCTACTGGAAACATGCATTTTGTAAATATACTTGAGGTTGACTTCAGTCCAAATGTCAGTACCTTGAATTCATAATGGCAACTGCCCATTTGAAAACAAAAGTATTTTCCATGCTCGGGGTGGACAGGGATGGGGAAATATACATCCTGGCCCATAAATTTCGATTCTCTTAGCAGATGGAGAGTGTTTTGTAATGAGACCACCTTGAAGGTTTGCTTTTTGAGAAAATCATTGAGCTGGCACAAGTCTAAGATTGGTTTTCATTTTCTTGACTTTTTCCTGATTAAATGAAACATGAATGGAATCCTGAATTTTGCTGAGATTTGGGGACATTTTCTATTGCTCCCTTGATAATCATGGAGAAAATGTACTCTTGTATTCTGTTAAGATATAGATGTTGCATTCTGGTTGGAGGAGTTCCTCAATGTTTTTGCACAAACTCCAAGGTATAATCCGTCTTTACTAGATCAAGGATCCAAAAGTCCATTGTAATCTCTCTCCAACATTTTGTAAAGGAGGAAAGAAGTTCTGGCACAAAGTTGGCATTTTGGGGATTGGAGTAACTGGTTAACCGGTACCTGTAGTTCGTCAGCATGTTCTTCGTGAGTCCTGGGATTTGGTCTGGGTGGTGTTTCGTCTTCTCTGGACTATGCCATTGTAGATTGCCTATATTGAAGCGGATACTGCTGGTGATATGGTTGGTGTTGATCATGAAACGGCTGGTATCTGTATTGTTGATATCCACCTATGTAGGCTGGTTGTCCTCTCCCTGTACAAGGTTGAAAGGGCTGCTGCTCCGCTGTTGCAGGACTCTCAGCAATCTTGCTGTTTCAGTATCAGTTTTTATATCATGCAGTGCCTCGTCTACATGCTTTCCAAAAAAAGATTTACCATCAAATGGCATATCCAGAATTTTACTCTGCATCTCTGGTGTGAATGATGTACAGCGTAGCCATCCTTTTCTTCTTAAAACTGCAGCCCCAGCAAGTTGTCTGAATTCTGTAGCCTCAACATTCATAGATGTGTTGATAATGGTACTGATGTTCATTCCACTTCCATTAGAATAGCGATAGCTTTATCTTTTTTTGTCGTCAGGCAGATGATCTAACAATGGAGCCAGGTCTGATCGCATTAGCCCGTGGAAAAAGAGTAGAATAGCCAGGGAACTTGCCACTCTGATAGTGGTTGCTTCCACTGCAGAGACTCTTTTGCCGAAGTTATTCAAGAGCCCACTTTCTCTCTCTCTGGAGGTGCTTTACAGGGGTTAGATAGGTTTCTTGATCTTCTCTGTGCAGCTTGCATAATAAGAGTCTGCTTTTGAATGGCCTATCAGGCAAGCTGGAGTCGTTTCTGGTGCTTTATATTTTTTATCAAGACACTTCTGAGACTGTGGCTGGGTTTGGCACAACTTTGATCCCTTTGTTCCATATATGATCGATGATTGGCATTGACCTTACTTATTTCTTTGGTGTAGCCTTCAAATCAAAGGTAGCTGTCAATCTCTTTGGTTGGTAAAGGCATGTCAAACCGTTTATAAGCCGTTTCAATGATAACATGGAAAGCTGCTGTGTCATCTGGTGGCAAGTCTACAACTGCTTGCAGCAGGGAATCCAGCGAAGAGAGTACGTAGTCATTCCATTCTGGGGTTCTCGGAGATAAATTCCCTCTATCTTGATCATCATCTGTTGGGGAAAAAAAGATGTTTGTGCAGGCGATAGAGGTACATTAGCTGGTTGAGGTGTTAGTATAATAGATGTAGCAACAGGGCAACAGGTTTCATTTGCTGTGCTGAAGGTGCTTTTCAGGAAAACGTCTATTATAATCTGACATCATCAAGATGTCTTGTGCCAAAGCTATTCTTATTGTATTGCATCGGGTCACAATATTGCTCATAATATGTTTTGTATTCTTGAGTACCAACATCATCAAAACTTTATTCGATATTTGTGACGAAAAAAATCATACAAGTATATATTAAAATGACATTACAAAAATATAGAAAAAAACAAAATCAAACCTGTTCATGGATAAAAGACTGTATTATCAGAAAGTATCAATAAAAGTCAATAGCTCACTGTCCCACATAAACGTGAGTCGTGTCACAGAGAAAAATGTAAATCAAGACCACCATGATATCAGTGCAAAGAAAGGCTAAACACTTGCAATAAAAACACCAACCAGAAACTATGATATATAAAAACAAAAGTTGAGATGTGGATAAACGTTGCAAATATAAAAATGCAGGTCAAATCTGATTAAAACCCCTAGAGAACAAGAGGGCCTTATGTATTTATGACGAAGGGTTGTGAATCTGGAGGGTGTAAGTACTACATGCACAGTGTCACAGACTGATGCGTTGTCACAAATACACAGAGGCAAATTAGACGGTTTGTACCAGACCCGCTTGGGAAACATTAGCTGATGTATACCCAGTCTAAAATAAGTCAAAAGACAACGATGTACCTGCAGGGGGTCTCCACGGCTAAACTTTTACCGAGTCAGGCGGAGGAGCTTGAAGCCCCCATTAGGCTGGAAGAGGTCATCTCCGCCATCTCTCGCTTAAAACTCCATAAATCACCAGGCCCAACTCCATAAATCACCAGGCCCAGACAGATTCTCCTCCGTCTTCTATAAAAAGTTTTGCGCAGTTCTGGCCCCGCTATTGGTGCGGGTCTATAACTCGATCGGGACCGCTCCTGCCGCCTCCTCCCCATCCTCTATGCTGGAGGCGCTGATCACGGTAATACCCACACCGGGTAAGGATAGGCGTTTGTGTGGTTCCTTTCACCCTATATCCCTCCTTAATGTAGATTTAAAAATCTTTACCGGGATCCTGGAGCGGAGACTCTCTCGCCACCTACCCGGGTTAATAGACCCGGACCAATCCGGGTTTGTCCCTGGACGTCAGTGCTCTGATAATACCAAACTACTCCTGCACCTGGTGGACAGATCTGAACGTTTCCCGGCGGAATGAATAGTTCTCTCTGTTGACGCTGAGAAAGCGTTTGACAGGGTTCACTGGCCGTACCTCAAGGCGACGCTGATTCACTTTGGCCTTCCCAGCCGCTTCATCGACTGAGTTTTTGGTAGCTACGCGAATCCTACTGCTAC
Organism: Calotriton arnoldi; assembly: GCA_963921515.1. Taxonomy (NCBI): domain Eukaryota; kingdom Metazoa; phylum Chordata; class Amphibia; order Caudata; family Salamandridae; genus Calotriton; species Calotriton arnoldi. The sequence continues at coordinate 4,495,118 of CAWUFW010000146.1, forward strand.
GGTGCGGGTGAACGGGACTGCTTCGTCGGCCTTTCCCATTTGCAGGGGGACGAGACAGGGTTGCCCTCTGTCATTGCTCCTGTTTGCCCTGTATATGGAACCAATGGCCCAAAGAGTTCGAGACGGTCCTGGCATCAAGGGGGCACGCTTCGGGGCGACGGAACACAAACTCTGCTTATATGCGGATGACGTGGTGGCTATGCTGGAGCACCCTAGGGAATCCTTACCCGCACTACTTGCTGAACTGGACAGGTTCGCATTAGCCTCGGGCTTTAAGATTAATGTGCACAAGTCACAAGCCCTAGATCTCTCCTTGGAGCCTGAGACATCGGGGCTGATACAGCGATCCTATCCGGTCCAGTGGGCCCGTGACTCAATTCCTTACTTAGGTTTGCAAGTCTCCGCTACTATAAAGGCCACCAATGAGACGAACTACACAGCAATACTACGGCAGGTCCGAGATTCCCTCCGGAAATGGAGACCACACTCGCTATCATGGCTGGGCCGCATAGCAGCTGTGAAAATTGTGATACTACCCCAAATTCTCTATCTGTTCCATACACTCCCATTAGTACCTCCGACAGGGGTCATTCGCTCAATGCAGAGGGACATAGAACATTTTATCTGGCGAGACCAAAGGGCTCGGCTACATAGGGAGCTTACCTACAGAGACCCTGTCGAGGGGGGTTTGGGGGTCCCTAACTTACAGGCTTACTGGCGGGCGGCCCAAATGAGAGTGCTAGTGGAGTGGTCCCGCCCGGAGTCTGAGAAGCATTGGCTATTTATGGATAGGTCTCTCGCTGGTCAGCCTCTGTGGGGGGTTCCCTTCCTCGCGTGTGCGGGGAGACCTCGGAACCTGTACCTCTCCAAGGTGACTCAACCTACCCTATTGGCCTGGGACAAGGTCGCTGCCTCTAGAGGGCTTACGACTTTTCCGTCTCCGATCACGCCTATAGTTCATAACCCCGACTTTACACCGGGTCTGGACTCTGAGGTTCCGCCACTGGACCAAGGAAGCACGCCGCTCTATAGGTCACCTTTTTGATCTTTCTGGGCCCCGGTCCTTTACCGATGACGCTGGGAAGACTCCGGGCCAGCTACGCTGGGAAGGGGAGCTAGGCAGAGCTATGACGCAGAAAGAATGGAATGATATTTACTATAGGGCCCGAAGTACAGCTCGCAATGTGGCCTCCACCGAGACGGCCACTAAAGTGGCCACCTATTGGTACCTAACCCCTGTTCGACTCCATAGAGGTAACCCTATCAGCAGCCCGCAATGTTGGAGAGCCTGTGGCTCGCTGGGTACCCTTACTCATCTGCTGTGGGACTGTCCTTCCCTGGGGGTATATTGGCAACAGATCCTTGATGATGTAGACTCCCACTTTGATACCCAGATCCCCCGCTTTCCAGTATATGTCCTCCTGGGCCTTCCCAACGCCATTACTTTCCCCCTTAAATCCCGGAGGGGTAAACAGATGGCACTAGCCCTGGGGGCAGCGGTTCAAAACATACTTGCCCACTGGGGTACTAAGACGGTCCCAACCCGACTGGGGTGGCTCCATAGATTGTGGGGCATTTTGGGGATGGAGAAGATCTCACTTTCTGACGCATCCGGGGGCTTCCTTTCACGACCTGTGGGAACCTTTCCTCACTCTATTGACGTCAGAGTTCACAGAGCTCACCTGCCCCAAATACCTGAGACTCCTGAGACTTGCAGACCCCCCTAAGCAACCAGCCCTGAACACACTTGCTACCTAGTGTATTCACCTATACGTTGCATGGGGGGAGGAGGGTGGGGAGGGAGGGAGGGGGTTCCTTTTTTCGTTATTGTTGTCATAATTTGCCAAATGTAATAATTCCATTGCCGGATTGCATTCCGATGAACATAGAGCATGTTGGCTTGTTCGTTGAATCCTTCGTCTTGAAAATCAATAAAAGAAATTTAAACAAAAAAAGACAACGATGATGATTGGACATTTCCAAGAGGAGGTATGGCTCAATCCCACTAACGGATTTGACAATAATGTATTTACGCATCAACTACGTGGACAGAGCAGTGGCCTCCAGTTCAGCTGCCACCCTGAGTGAGGTGGTCTGCTTCACCAACTCGAGATCTTTTTTCGTGATGCCCTTGGGATCTGAAAATAAGCCTGGTCTCCTTAGATGTTTAATGGTGAACTTTATATAATGGAGCCATGGTGTCTGAGATACATTATCCAGGGACAAACTATTATGGAGAATTAACCTATTAAGATGTAGCTTCTCCTTGTACCATACTGAGCACCAAAGTAAAAGTGTACAAAGACGAATAAAGTCTGTAATAAAATCATTGTCCAATTCTGTGTGAATAATTTCAGCTGGGATGCCCTGTTCCCAGGCCAAAAGGCCCCTCAAAAACGTGTTTTCCGTCACCTGAATCTGGTAGACTGGTGCATATCCTCATATTTTGCACCCAAATATTGCCATAGGGATATATTTGGCCTTGTATATATATATATCTGTCAATAATTTGGGAGGCCTGGCCAAGGCGACTGGCAAAATCATTCAGGCCAGAAATTGCCATTTTGAAGCTCCCTACATTTTTCTTAACCAGGTTAAAATATGACCTTGGGCAGATAAATTAGAAGTTTTGTTCTTAGAGCCAACCACCATGAAATGCGATTTTTTTAAATTTGTGGATAGATCTAGACTATCCATAAAAACAATAAATAAGTCTAAAAGACCATGAAGGCTTTTGGCTGTGCGTGCAATTAAAACTGCATCATTGGCGTATAAAAGCACGAGAATCGCTCTACCACCTACTCTGGGGACATCAAGGCCACAATTAGATAATACCCCCTGCAGCTGATTAATATACATAATGAATAGGAATGGCAGGAGGATGCAACTCTGTCGAACACCTCTTTTTAGTTAAAGGGGCTGGGTATATTCCCCATTGGTACCATATCTGACTACTCCTGTCAAACTATTATGAAGATCTCTAAGAAGGGCAACGAGAGCCGGTTCGACCAATCCCCCCCACCCCCTCCAGGGACCCCAGCTCAGCCCAAAGCTTATCTCTATTGACCTTATCAAAGGCAGAGCTGAGATTCATAAAGGTCAAATGTACTGCATAACTGCAGGCCTTAGTATATTTTGAGATCAGAAGGTATACATTTCGGTTCTGCTCCACCGTACCCCTTCTGGGTCTGAACCTATATTGTAAGTCAGACAGGATGTTATTCTCGTTTGCCCTGCTGGTCAAACTCTCCAGCATGACTCTCTAAAATTTTTATTTCTACATCCACTAGAGAGATCGGCCTGTAGCAGGCAGGATCAGCTCTGTCTCCTTTTTTATATACTGGGACTATTACAGACTGACACCAGGCATCGTGTGAGGGTCCTATGATGGCAGCATTTACGCGGAGGGCAATAACAGAAGCCCAGAGGTCTACTAGAGACTTCTACAAGTCTCCTGGGACACCGCTGGCTCCCAGTGCCTTGCTTAAGGGTAGAGATAAAATGGTGTCTTTCAGTTCGACCCGCTGAATTATAGCCTTATAGCCCTTGGGGTAGCATGGGTCTGAATCTCTGGATACTCACAATTATAGAGGCTAGAAAAGTGGTTCACCAAGCCTACATCAACACTGTGGCAGCGTGATCGGAAAACTGGTCTTCTTTAAAAAAAAAAAACGAATCATTCAAAACCCTCCAAAACAGAGCTGTCCTTCAGTTTGCTGCTTCTCTCACCAGGTCCTCCCAGAGTTCATTCTTTAACTAATGCTTCCTATCCCCGAGTGCAGTTCTGTAAGCAATTCTGCTCCTATTGACCCCCAGACTATCTCTGGGTATGTTTCTAAAAGTTGCCAAAAGTACCTTCCTGGCCATTGTACAGTTCTTTTCGAACCATCTGCAGGGCATGGGAGTACTCCACACCCCCCCCCCTGGATTGGAAAGGGCTAGTTTAAATATATTCACAAATAGAGTCAAACGCCTTTAGAATACAGTCATCCGAGGTGCTCACAGGACAACAAAACGCCCAGAAGAAAAGGAAAGTTAGAGGAAATCACTTTAGGCTTACATTTCAAATAGAGTTTAACTAGGGTGACCAGCCCCCCTCTAGCTCAACCACTTGAAGATGGAATTCCCTTGATGCTAAAGGATACGTAGCCATCTAAGTGAAACTCCCCATAGGATCCCAAGTTTCATGTGAGCTGATATCATGATATTTGACAGTCTTAATCCAAGCGGGGTCCCCATTTTCCCCTGTACTCCTGCTATGTTCCAGCTCAAAACATTTAAGACCTGCATAGTAGTTTTTGTTCTAACGGGAGTAGTGTGCCAGTACTGCTACCCAGTCATTCCTGGTCATTCAGCCCAATCAGAGGCTCAAAGCGGTTACACAGTGCCAGGGGATGTCTCTGGTATCGGGATATATTGTGGGCGGGCTCTGGTCTTTGGACCGAGTTAATCTCCCTATGGCAAAGCTCTCCCCCGATCCTGGGTTTATTAAAAAAAATAACCAGTGGTAACACTGAGATTCTGCTCATGGGGTTTGTATTAGTCATTATTTCATTCAGAATAGCTCCCACCGTGTGGGCATTTGAGAAATTAACTACAATACAGTTCCCTTCCCGAGTCTTCGGGGTGTCCACCGCTCAAGTTAATTTCGTATTTCCCTATACTAATTTCCCCATTAATCCTGTTTGGGTTCCGGAGTAGCGTGCTACCCGCCAAAAAGCGATTCAACACCTCATCAGGGGTAGCAAGCGCTATATAAAAGCAATCCCCTTCCCTCTTCTATACTTCCACTATCTTTTACAATCCAAATAACAGACTAACACCGCTCAAATTAATTTCATATTTCAGTATACTAATTCACCACTGATCCTTTTGGGTTTCGGAGTAGAGTGCTACTTGGCGAAAAAGCGCTTTGATGCCTCGTCAGGGGTAGTAAGCACTATATAAATGCAATTACAATACAATACCCTAACTAACCAATCTTCTAATCATGATGATCTCCTGAAATAACCACTAGCTATCGACATTGGGAAGCCTCCATGCCAACCAGTGTACCACCTTGCTTTTAATTTGCGGGTAAGGTTCTGTTTCACAGTGTTTTATAGCTTCCTCATTAGACAAAACAAGAACATATGGTGTGCACGCCGGGGGAAGTAAGATGGAACCATCACAGTGAGTAGTGCCTGGGGGAATGCTAGATGAAATGTGTGGGTCAAACCTCTGACCACGTGCCTCCGCTTGTTTATAGTGATTAAGTGGGGATTCACCCACTTCCCTCCCAGTTAAAACCCACTTTGATGCCCCCTCAGGGGCTGTTGATATGGACGGGGAATGGCTATGACCATGGGCTCTACTCTCTAGTGGCCTGGCTCGCCCAGTCTGATCTAGTACGTGGGTTGAGTTGGTGCCTCCTTCCTAGATACTAAGGGGAGGGTACTTGGGCCAGGTGGGAAGATTTCTGTGGAGGGTCTCTTCAAGACCGCAGCTTTCATCTGCTCTCTCAGGGTCCCCACCGTTTTACCTATATTTCCCACCATTTCCTCCAGCTCAACAATTCTCAAATTGATGGCATCAAGCGCAGCTAGGATCTTGCTTTTCAACTTTTTAAGCAACTGTGTAAAGCAGGTCTCTAGGGGAAGGTGACATGAGACCCCCTTTGGATCCATTGACATTTTTATTGCCTGATGACTGATCAGGGGAACAGACCCCCTTTTGCTTTTCAACCATCTCTCAGCTCTACTTACTTTCCGGGTAACCACATGGGCTGGCTTGTCAGGGATGATGAATTTCACCTGGGCGTTAATATGGACTGGAGAAACTTAGATATGGGAGGAGGGCTGTGTTTGACCTGATGAAGTAACTGCAGGGGCCTTTGAAATATATTCCTCTAGTACTGCTAAGGAGTCTGTTATCTCTTGGATTTGAGTGAGTTGCTCTTCTACATTTGAAATTTCTTCACTGAAAGCCCGCACCGCACTATTAAGGAAGGACAGAATTGTGCTGTTAGTTCTAGGGCGTTTGTCCATAACGTTTTGCGCCTCTACTTTCCTCTTCCCATAGTTTCTAGAATGTGGGCGTGGATATCTGCTATCAATAACCTGTCTATAACCACACTGGCAGCAAGAAAATACATACAATAGTAGCTAATAGGATATCAGGGAACAACAATGATTTCTCTGAGGCCGGTACCAAGGAGAACACCCCACCCCACAAGAATCTCAAGACGTTGGAAACCGGATATGAGGAGTCCTTATAGGCCAATGAGGTAGCCAGGGAGGGTGTCAAATACAATATTGCAGGGTCCCACACAATGGGACAGATGAATGAATGTTCATATAGTTCATTAAATCATGTACCAGAGATCAAAAAGGAGCATCCTACTTGAGTCCGGCAGGTGCACAGGGTAACTTACCGAGTCTTTGCAGTCAGTCAACCAGACTGTAATCAGGGGGCCCCCCTTCCTTGCGGCACAAACAGATTAGAGAGTCAAGCAACAATCAAAGTCAGAACCTCCGTTGCAGAGCACTGACCCCCCCAACAGAGCTCACCACCAGCAACAGTCAGCAAAGGAGGGCTATCTCACGGCAAACCGTGGAGATTTAGTGCTCTGCGTCCCGTCCCACCGAACAATGTAGAGAAAACTACTGCCATCCAAAGTTCTACAAGGGCCCGAGTGCTGAGGAGTGCTTCAAAAGGTTCTTACCTGTCAAACAGATGCCTCCACGCAGGGCTGAGGGGGTGGCCTTGACCTGCTTATTCTTGGCACTGAGGGGTGCAAAACGGGCCCACATTTGGTCCGAGCCCGCCCTTGGTCCAGACTTCGCCCGGGCACATCCCGCACCGCATGAGATGACAATGCGCTTAGTAGCGCTAGCGGTGCGGGAAATGCAGGAACAGTCCCTCCTCCTGTGGCTAGGGTCTCCTGGGACTACGAGTCCCCACCACCTCCACTTGCGGCAATGACAGGCAATCACCGTGTCCCGTGCAGCGGGAGATGACTAGGCGCTTTGTAGCACTGGCGGCGCAGGAAATGCAGAAACAGACCCTCCTCCTGTGGTTAGGGTCTTCTAGGACTACAAGTCCCCACCACCTCCACTGGCGGCAACAACAGGCAATCACCGTGTCCCTGAATATTTGAGTAAATTGCTAACATGGAGGTTGGGATTCTCCTTTGAAAGTTTCATATGACATCGAATGATGGGTTTCAACTTGGGATGTGGCAATAGGATATTCTTTGTGATCATCATACTCCTGGCATTTCACCCTTAATTGGCCAGCACTATATGCAGGTCCAAATGGGCCTTCATCCTCCATCTGGGTCCAGAAGCGTTGCAGGTGGTTTCTCCGAAATTTTAATAGGGGAAGCATGTTGCAGCATGATGTCTGATGGCACATTTAATTCAGATATATATGGTATTTATGCAGAAGTTTCTTCCGTTGACGGGCAGAATCTTGTCGACAGTGAAGTCATAGATGAGTCCCTGTCTAAAATGATGTAGTTAATAGGTGTCTCGAAGTAATCAAAGAGTATTTAATCGACACTGGGTTTCGACAGTGAGTTTGTCAATGGATGTATCGTTGACGGTGCCATCCTTGCTCTTTGAAACTAGGTTTCTATTTTCGTCACAGTCTTGGTCTTCTCAGTTCTCATCGACGGAATCGTCAATAGTTTTTGTGCAGATTTCTCCATTTATGCGTCATAGATGATTTTTCCTACCGTGTCATTGACGTGTTTACCCTTGTCGACGATTAAAGTTTCACTGTAGGCGAGAGGAAGGCGGATGGTGAAAAAGTCATTTCCTAGGGCTTAGGAGGGGAGCTCTCGATTTCTTTGAATATGATGCTTCAAGTTGAAACTATGGCTTTTTCAATGCCTTGGGTACCTCAGGAGACCTACTTTGATATCTATATTTTAGTCACTTTTTTTTTTTTAAGTTGATAGGTCTTCTTCACTTGTACCGGTTTCATTGAAATGTATTTCTTTAGATTGAGACCTCATGCGAGTCTTTTTGGATTAATCTGAATCTTAATCTGATTCAGTTGCCCCTTTTCATTTTTGCAGCATAAATAACAGCCTTGCTTTTAAAGTTTTAGATGAGAATTGTTCGGCATACCTTAGAGCCTTTTGGCTTGTGGAAGAGATGAAAATGGAAAATACAGTCATTATGAGGGCCATCAATATATACTCTTTTGGGAGGGATGAAGACGGAAAATGAAGACAGAAAATACAGTCTTATGAGGGTCATCAATACTCTTTTTCCCACAAAAGCTGCAAGGTCTAAAAAGGCTCTTCTGGTTTATCAGACATTCTGAAGTATTACACGAAGTGACAAATTTTGAAATTCTCTATAATTCTTGTCTCATAGTTCTTGAAGTATCCTGAAAATTAATTAACATGAGAAGATGTGAGCAAAGCTCAAGAGGGCTCCTGTCACATACAACATGCAGTAGAAATCTGAAGGATGGTGGCCTCTCAGGGTGTGATCTTCAGACTGTTTGTCTCTGGAGGCTAGAATATTTTATGTGACTAAGTTACTAAACAGCTGTGTTTACAGTTTAGGGGCTATGTTTTACATGTTACTACTAATATAATGATACAGTGGGACTCCCAGCTCGACAACGGGCAACGATTCAGCATGTGAATCTACTACAGATGCAATACTGGAGAAGTAATAAATGCTATAGAGCCTGCTGCCTTGTCCGTCACAGTGATCTTATGCTCTATAGATCACATCCAGCACACAGGACATAAATAGACTTTGAATGAATTCCAAAACTGTGTGTGGATTGATAAAAGCACAATAGGCTTGCTTGCCCTGTGATACATTACAATGGAAGTTGCAAGACATGCCTGCTTTGTCGACATTAAAATGTGTTTCTAAAACAAAAAAATACATGCTCGCCTAACACTGGATTGTTTTGAAGTGGCTTCTAATTGGGAAATGTGGGTTAAATCGGGATGGGTTAACTAAGGATTTACAGACTTAATGAAGGCACGAGAAGATGGGCTGGGATTATCCTAAATGCAATGAAACCCCTGGCATCACATGCTGTAGTTACACCGGGGCAGACGATAATTGGCACCCATAGAAAAACGTTTAAACACACAACACATGGTGGAACTGCAAAGTGTGTTCCTATCTTCTCTGCGTAATATGGGTTTGCCCTTGCAGAAAGAGAGAATATGGTACCCCCAGCAAATGCACATGTGCAGTGTATTCAGCATCCCACTTTCTAGGTAAAAAAGAAAAGTTTATTTTGAAAATGAATATAATACTGAAAATGTCTCTTAATTGTGCATTATTCAAGTCAAAGTAAAATGTGTAATTAATTATATAGTTTAGAATTTAAAAAACAAAATGTGTACAGGCTGCCATTGTTTCCAAATGAATGCAATTTGCTAAAAATGCAGTTTTCAAATATATTTCAATAATTTTGACCTGAAATTTAATACTTTTGCTTCTTGTTTCTGACATAATTGACACTCGGACTGGGGCTGCCCCACAAATGGTAAGAGATCTTTTAGTGACGCACACATCACTCTTTGGTGGCTTTCCTAAAGGCTACTGTTTAGGTGAGAAAGAGTAACATACACCTTCATTGCATTACAGCTTGCAAAGACTACGAAATCAATCACATATTTTTTCATACATGAATTACCAATTTTGGGCTTGTAGATACTTAGCTAAAATTCCAGAGGGCAGGCAAAGGGATAGTTTGGTGAATGGGAGGTTGTTTTCGGAGTAGAGGCTGAGGAGGCTTTGAAGGAATAGAAGGGAATGAGCAGCCCTTTTGCTGCGGTCTGTCATGAATAAGTGGCTGATGGCAGCACTGATGAAGCTATCTAAAAGCTGAGTTGGCGTGTGTTATCCACCCCCTCCTTCTGGAGCTGTGCCAAAAGCAGGCACAAGGTAGCACCTCGAGTCACAGCATGTGGTGCAGCCCGCCTCTGGCATCGATGCAGATCGCAGAGTCTAGAACTGCTTGAAGTCCAAGTCTGTGGTAAAGTGCTAGCGTATTATCCCAATTTCATCTGCCATCGCACCACTGCCTTATCCTACCACAGCATGGGCTGTTGAGGCATAAATGAGGTAACATCCCTGCATACCCCTCTGTGAGTGGAGCGCCCACAACAGCCCTAAAAACTATTTTTTGTTAAAAAAAAGTGGCGGAGCCTCAATCCCTCGCTTATATTCCTTTTTATTTGAATGAACAGCAAATGTGACGAGATGAGAACAAGAATTACAGCCCTGTTTACAGAAAAGCTCTGTTGACGGTGAGATGTCTTTCTAAAACAAGCATTTGCATTGCAATAGGTCTCGCATTTACGAAACTCTTGTAAATGCGAGACCTATTGCACTGCAAATGCTTGTTTGTCAAAGCGCCCATGTGGCGCTTTAACTTTAATGTTGACCGCGCCCCTTTCTTTAGACGAGCCGCGTCTAAAGAAGTTGCCGTGGCAGACATTAAAGCGAAAGCGCGGCATGAGGCGCATTTACAAAAAAAGAAAGGCATTTGTTTGTCAAGTTGACAATTTATTTTTTTGTAAAAGCACCGCATTCCGCGCTTTCACTTTAATGTCGGCCAATCCCATTTCTTTAGACGCGGCTCGTGTAAAGAAAGGTGCCTGGCTGATATTAAAGTGAAAGCGCCGCATGGGGCGCTTTAAATAAAAAAAATAAAGCATTTAATAAAGAAAGGAGCGCGGCCGCTCTATTCAAAGCACACCGCGCTGGAAAAATAAAGAAAGAAAGGCATGCGGCTGTTGCAGGAAAGCACATCATGTCTGGAGTAGGACAAAATAATGAAAGAAAATAGTTCGCAGACTAAATAAACATACAGTGTAACTACACAAGTAAAAGGTCAAGTCCTTATGGGAAGTTACAAATGCAGACAAGGCGTTACTAAGGAGGGACTAACAAGCCTATTAATGAATCAGAAGCAACTATTTAGAAAGGACACTAACAGGAGCCATTTGAAAAGATGGGTAGAGAGTGAGCGGAGCTCCAAATCCATTCCAGAGTACAGCATGCCTCGCAAAGCAGCGCATGCGCTGCCCAGGCCTGACCTAAAAAGACACGCTCGCCTAACACTGTATTGTTTTGAATTGGCTTCTAATTGGGAACCGCGGGATAAATGGGGATGGGTTAACCAAGGATTTACAGATTTAATGAAGGCACGAGACAATGGGTTGGGATTATCCTAAATGCAATTAAACCCCTGGCATCATACGCTGTAATTACACCTGGGTAGATAGATGAAAAGTCAGATAAAGAAAAGTAAACAGCGTCTGACATTTGATCTTGGGATCTGAATGGACAGCAAATGCTTCACCAGTGCAAGAGGTCTTCCTCTAGTGACCTTGTATGTGTGTGGGGGGCATAGTGGCACTGCTTCAAAAGCACGTCATCAACGCCAGTCCGAACTAGTATATTCCTTGTAGAAAACCTCTCAATAAGGGGCCACTGAATGCAACCCTGAATGGCATGCACGTGTCCTTAATGTTGAAGGCTGATCTTAAAACACGTTTAATGTCCAGGTGCATTTGATAAATAAGAGCCCAGAGAAACAATTAGAATGAATTAGCTGGTGAAAAACGAACAAGCGCGGATACTTTGTTTTCCCCGCGGTTGGCCTACCATGAAATGATAAAGGAAGCATTTATTTTACAAGAGTTTACCAAAAACATGATGGCAAAACCTCACCATTGCACCCATTTACACTTTCTTTCATGAAACTAAACTGCGCTCAGCATGCACGCGTAAAGAAACATTGAGGAAGACTAGAGAAACGTCTACCCTCCGTTAGCCCTGAAACTAGATGTATCTGGTATTTGTGCACATTAGAAATAAATGAAAATGGTGTGAACAGTAAGGGCAAATACTGACCGCGTTAAAATCGCCCACTTGAGTTTATAAAGGTATCTAGATTGAAACCCCACGGCAGCATGAAAGATGGATGCCTTTGAAAAATTCTGTTGCTTTGCTCTGGAATCGTGCCCTTGATGTTAGAATCACTATAAATATTCTACCACAGCTGGTGAAGAAGAGGTAGTAAATAAATAAATAAAATATGAATTTCTTTGAAGGTCTACTACCTTAAAATAATCAAACCGGTCAGCCTTCCATAGATGCCCTTTCATGATAAATACATGCACAAAGCCATCAAAATTGCTCAGTGTGTTAACTGTCCCTGTGATCATTAGCACCCAAGTTCAAATCCCATTATGGCCAACTCAGCATTCCACCCTTGCGAGGTTGGGAAATTGAGTCCCATTAATCTCGACAATAGAAAAACATATTGTCAACATTCCTGCACGTGCGTAAAGTGTGGTATGAAACGCTATACATAATGACCAGTTATTATACCTCAGGGATGCAGATGTCAGGCATTCAAAATGTAGTGACAATTACTTCATCATGCGAAAAATATAACCAGCATTGGCAAAGCCAATAGGTCTCGGCAATGCGAGAGCTATTGGCTTTGTCATTGTTTATTGGCCATTGACTAGTGCATTGGCGAGTGCACTAAAGTAAACAACACCGGACTTGCAGAAAAAGAAAGCTATAAATTGAAAAAAGGAACAATGGAAGAGAAGATGATTAAAAGGAAAACAAAATAAGAATTGGTAGTAAATTAAATAAAAAAATAAAAAACAAGGGGGAACTAAAGGAGACAAACACACGAAAAACAATCAACATAGAAAGGTTACAGAGTACACACTACTGCAAGGAGCAGTCTCCATCAGAGTAGGCACAAACGCCTTGATGTTGAAGGATGGGTGTCTGACTGCAATGGAAGGATGTGGCAGTCCACCATTAATAAGGTGCCTCATCCTGCCGGCTTGCAATGGATGGGACGTTGTGCAGGATCAGGAGGTTTTCCCTGAAGTAACGCTTGCCTGTATTGTCTGCACTGGACTCCTTTGCACCTTCCTCACTGGCTGCTTCTCAAAGGGACAGTGACAGCTCCTCTTCCTTGATGCCTGGCCACAGTGTTCTCACAGGCAGTGTTTCTGAATCTGAAGGTCACTATGTAGCTTCTCAGCTGAATACAGTTAACATAGCAACAACGCACCCCCAGTGAAACAAGCGACAGGGAATAGGCTTTATTCAGAGGCCAGGGTTCTACATCTGTCCTAGCATATTAATGACAGCCCTAGTGACTCTGTCAATGCTCTGTCAAATGAGGGTCAAACTAGGTCCACCGACTGAGAGACACACCCACATTGCTTTAAATGCAATATTGACGGTCGCATTTCATTAGAGGCAACTGAAGAATCGATACAAAGATTAACACCTTTTCCGAAAGGCAAAGAAATTGTCCCTAAAAATTGTCACAGTTAGGACGCTTTGGCTTAAATCGCAAGCAAATGTTTACCGAATGCCTTCGACTTATTATATGCATGCACACAGAAAAATGCACACAAACAGGGTCTGCGACCAATGTGTGACTAGAGCCAGCTACAGATAAAATGTACTTCAAATTTCACTATTTAATACTACCATTATAATAGCAAGTTGATTTAAAGTTATGTAATCAACATTCAACTTGCCACCATGTCTTGCATACCGAAGGCTATATGAATGAATATGCTCAAAAAGGGAGACGCTAAAATTACATATTTTATTCAACAAAGAAGACAGCCTGAGGTGGAGTGGTTGTTTAATGTGCTACCAGAAAAGTAATAGTTGAACGCCAAATCACAAGGTGGTGTTGAATTTGCAGTCTTTTTCCAAATAAGAGGTCGTCAAATGACTATGCCTTTGGTGGCCTGTGTACCATTTTAATTAAATAGAAGAAAACGCACTTTTTGTAACAGGCCCTGGTCGTACCCATCTTAAAATGATCATTTTAAACGTGCATTCCACTTGTTAAAACAAATCAGTCACTCACTTAATCTCTGTTAGTCTGGTTCACTGGGAAAAAATAGACACAAAACAAAAACATTCCGAATAATAACATTAACTCGCTTATACGAAGGCACATCAGATGTACTGACTGCATGTGAAATATCAATGTGCCACGTTAGTCCTGTTAAAAAAAGCTATGCAGAAAAGGAGGTTTTTTGCCTCCATGCGAGCCTCAACAGGCAATGAAAGGAAACGCCACTTTCTAAAGCTTGACATTTATTAAATGTTGCTGGAAGCGGGAATAATTCATATTCTGCCAACTCTACATGCAAGGAATATATAACAAGACTATATATTTTGAGGCGGTTGCTGGAGCTTATCAAAGTTACAGACACATGCACTGGACAAACCGAGTTGCGAGGTGCGAACGTTGAAAAATAAAGCTGAGGGTAAAACGAGATGGTGGGATCAAAAAGGGGAGAGGCGTGCGGCACAGAGGCACAAACGAAACGCCTACCGCGAACCATTTAATTGTATTATTGTTAACTGAGAAAGCAACAAGCGGCCAGGCAAGGTACAGAGCAGGGGACTGTGAGCTAGGCAGGAGTCACACCAACGCGCCTGTCCTCGGAGAAGGCCAGGAAACAGGAGCTTTCACTGGTACACTGCAATGAAAGTGTTCATGTTCCACGCAAACTGGGAGTGTGCGCAGGAGGCGCTTGTGCGAGAGCCCCACGAGGTCAAACAACGTGTCCCTGTTTTTTTCCCCCAAAAGCCCTTTCGTGCCTCCCTTAAGTAGACTAGCCACTGACCTTTTTCACTAAACAAGATGGTGTCAAAAACCCAAGAAGGACATTAATGCTTACATTTGTAAAAGGCGCCTTTAAGTAAAAAAAAAAAAAAAAATTTAAAAGGAGTCCGGAACAGTGCCATACAAAACAATGCCCGCTGCCTAAGCTGAAAGGTAGTTGGGCAGAGCTAAACACCGGAAAAGGCATGACGTATGCATGCCCTTCATGAATGGGGAGGACAAAAAAATGGAGCGAAGGTGATGCCAGCAAATGGCAAGCCTATGGGTGGACTGCAAGCCCAGATGTACCTACAGTAGGCTCGGTTCGAGACAGCGCATGCGCGCCGTCTAGAGCCGAGACCTAAAAAGGCTTTAGTGACCAGACCCCGAACGCGCATGGAATTCAAATACATACAGGTAAACATTGGCGTCACAGTGCGTGAAGTCTGGCCCGAAGGACTGGCTACACCGGTTTCCTTTGGAGGCTTACAGAAGAATGGTTTAAAACTGGAATACTCCAGTACTGATCTGGTAGGAAGCTCTGGGGAAGTCTGACCAGTCGGGTCCATTAATGAGTGGGGGAATCATCAACCTACTTTCATGATGGCTCCACCTCTCCTCTACCGGGATTTCACCTCAAAGGTGGAGCATAGACCGTTTGCAGGGCGCCACCGCTAATCGGCTCTGTCTGATTACAATCTGCTGCGTCGAGGGACACTGCTAGGCTGTGTTCATTTCCCTCAGTTGACAAGCGTAAGTGCTAGCTACCCTCGCTCATTTGATACACAGATACACGTTTTCATAAGTTTCAGCTATTCATTCTTATATAGCCATAGTGATGGAGTTATTTTTTTATTTTATTAGAATATTCGTATTATACTAACAGTTTACAATTGATACAATTGAGAACTTGATCGTACTGTGTCAGTTTCGCAAACAGGATGATTCAAGTGGCCAACTCTTAAACAAGCAATGGCATAAAACCGAGCCACTCCGAAATCACTCTCAGCTGGCAGAGTCTCACTCACACAGAAGTAGGGACAAAGCAGCCCAAGGCAGAGGGCCATTACAGAGCACTTACTGACTGCAGGCAAAGAGAGAAGAGTCACTCTGCAGTTAGCTCACAGTTTTAGAAACCCGAGCTGACGGTAATGTTTGTGTGCAGGGTGTGTCTGCAGCAGTCACGTGCTGCGCCGAGCACTCAAAGCAATACTGTGAAGCAAAGAAATGGAGGTGGCTGGCGCCCAAGTTTAGACGAGAAGGCAGGTATGAGGCAATATTAGTGCACTCTAATGTATCTCGTCACAATAATGCAAGCAGCAGCGAGGGCCCGAGACCAGTGTCTAGAGAGCTGCTAAGCTCTCGCAAAAGAAACGAGGATAGCTGGGGACATGAGTGTGCTATACTCGTCTCGGAAATGCAATGCTATCAGGCAGAAAGTGATAGCGGCAAACCCTGTGAGCAAGATTGAACAGCAGCCACTTTAAAATGCCTGTAAAAGATGAGCTTCTAATTATTTTTACAACGTAGAATTAAAATGTGTCTTTCTAAAAGGCATGGAAAATAGACCAAGAGATGTTTAATGTTTATGTTAAGAATTGCATGTTAGTTAAATGATTGTTTTGGGTTATTTAGGAAAAGTTGGATAGAACCTGATAATCGCAAACAAAATAAGGACATTAAGTAAACAGGTACCCTCGGAAAACAGCTTCTGACATTTGATCTCGGTCTCTGAATGAACAGCAAATGAGACAAGATAAGAAAAAGAATTGCAGCCCTGTTTACAGAATTGCTCAGAGGAGTGAAAACATAAAGCACTCATGTGAACTCCTCTTAGACAAAGAACAAAAGTTCCTAAAGCAGTTGCTAAAATGGGACAAGTGTAAGGCTACAAGTAATGGGGAGGTGCTCCGTTGCAGGGAACAACCCACGAAAAGGAGGGACAAATAGGAAAGATTAACCACTTGGAAGCAAAGCTTTTAAAAGGACACTCTAAGAAACAAATGAAAAGCAATTGGTGGGCTGTGAGCCCACAAAGCATATACATGTTTCGAAGAGACAGTGCAAGCGCTGTCTGGGCGAGATCTAAAAAGGGGTATTGCCGGGGGTCGGAGGTAAACAACTGCTTGGTTGGATTTCCTTGCAATTGTCTCTTTATCTTTCACTCTCTTGCTCTTTGTCTCTCTCACTCTCTCTCTCTCCCTGGGACACACCACAGGCCTGAAGCCCTTTTCAGTTCAGGGTAACTGCCCCAAATAAATAAATAAGTACCCTCCTGTTGCGCAGCCTAGTAAGGAAGCACTTATTGAAGTGCACGTTAGAACTGCATTCTGGGCAGCACCTTGTCTCCAGAAGTCACCAATTCCCTACCTACTATTTGCATAGTGCAGCCCAAATAGTGAGCTGTGTCTTCTTGTCTCCTACAAGTCATGCAGGGAAGAGACCGAAACTCCTTGGTAGGGGAAGAATTCACCCAGTGGGATGATGATTTTTCAGAGGCAGGGGATGCCTTAATACAGAGGGCTGTGAGCACTATTCAGTTGATCTTTATTCGATTTTAAAAAAGAAATCATAAAAGTCAAAACATTAAAACTGATACACAAATTATCATCAACATACTCATGCTTATTTTAAAACTGGAGACCCCTCCATCCGGCAGACCATTGTGCAAGCATCTGTCCTATCTAGACTGGACTACGCCAGCGTGCTCTATCTTGGGGTCAATAAGACCGAGTTCTCAAGACTTCAGAGGGTCCAGAATGTTGCCGCCAGAACTCTTCTTGCCATGCCCAGTCGCTGCCCCACCTCCAGCACCATTCGGCGGCTACACTGGCTGCCAATGGAGAGGCGGGTGGAGTTTAAATCTCTCTGCTTTGCTTTTAAGATCTTGATATCCCCCACCTCTGGCATAATATCTGGCCTGCTCTCGACCTACACTCCCTCGCGTCATCTGCGCTCTGCAGGCAAACACTTGGTCTCTATACCACGTGTGAAGAGGGTTCGTGCTGGTGGTCGCTCGTTCCGCGTTCTGGCTGCCAAGCTCTGGAATGATCTTCCGCCTCACATCCGGAGCATGGACAACTACATGACCTTTCGAAAAGCGTTAAAGACCCATCTGTTCCCTCATTAGGTCCCCCTTCCTCTGACCCTTATGTCTTCCCTGGTCCATCTTGTCTTCTCTTAGGAGGGATACTCGCTGCTTAGCCTCTATTTTGCTCAGCGCCGGGACGCCCCATTGCTGGGGCAGCTGTGCGCTCTACAAGCTATTTTAACATAACATTTTAACAAAGCGCACAAGAAAAAAGCAGACTGTGGGTGCATTTAGCAGCTGTAGGTACAATAAAGCAGGCCTAACTTGGGTAAAATTCAACTGTTTTAAAAGTGGGCGTAAAAACTTGTGTCGCAGATTATTACATTTTGAGCAGAACATGACAACATGAAGTGTGTTGTTAATCGAGGTGTTGTCACAGTTACAAAGGGGCAAATCCGAATTCATAAAACAACCATGATTAAAAGGGACTAATAGAGGAAATGAGTTCAATCTAAAATGAGTTAACAGGTGACGTTGATGACGTGTCATATTCCAGGTCAAATAGGGCTCTATGTTTTTGATAGCTTACACTAAAATCGCATGTCGCATAGAGTGTTTCATTAGTGCAGAATCCTCACGGTCTGCTGACAACTTATCCCTAAGAGCATTTTCAACCCATTTGCCATCAAGGTGAGTTATACTAGAGGGGTTACCATACAGATCAGACCTGCCTAGAATCCGCATATTATGCACAACATATGCCAACCATGGAATCTGGTAGGATTTATACAGTTTTAATCAATCCTGCAAGATCAATCTGCTGTGAGCACTGACCTAATGCCCGTTGAGAAACCAGCCCTATTAATGTCTTACAGCGATCCCCCCATGGAAGGGAAGATCAAGGTTCACCTAGTGGAGCCTTTAAACTCTGAGGGTATCACGGCGAGACTGCAGTCAAAGTCAAGTCCAACAGAAAGAGGAAACAGGTGTATGAGCCGGATGCCTATGGCAAGCATAGGCAGGCCTTCATTGCATGGACCAAATAAACCAACCAATACTGGGCTCTGATGATCAATGTCTGGACGTTCATATGGTATTACAGATCCTATTAACGAACCGGGATTGGATACCATTCCCAACTTAGACACTGAAACGGATGATGATGACTTCAAGGGGAGTTTGGTGGGGTTTTGATGCAGCAGACGCAGTCCAGAATGTAAAAGCTGCAAGGAAGCCGAGGACTATCTTGACAAGAGATCTTTTGGTATGTTTGACCCTGAGGACACCTATTACCCGCGGTCTTCAGAATGGACACTGGCAGAGTATGTAGCTTAACATGTCGCAAGTCATCTGCAAAATACCTGGATATGGAGGTCATGGGCCATCTTTGGGCAGAATGTCCCTGTCCAAAACTAGAAGGAAAGGTTGCAGTGAAGCGAGATATCGATGGCCGGAGGGCCACCTTTCTGGATAAGTTTGTCAAGGATCCGAAGAAGGGCATTGACAGGTCTTGGCATACTTGCTGGGACAAGCTTTTGGATATTGCGGGCCCCTCACAAAAACTCTGGACATCGCTTAAGAGGTCAGGAAGTGAGGCACTTTTTTATCCAGAGATCCTCTCGGGCTGGGAGCAAAGGGCCATTATATTTTTGGGGCAATGCAATGTGCATGATATCTACAGAACGGTGCATGTCTCCCCTCATAAACGTGGGCCCAAAGCTGAGTGACCCTGCCAGCTCTGAGGCTGGTACAATGGCTCAGGATGGCGTCTTTGGTAAGCCTTTCCTCAAGGAATTGGGAAAAAACGTTTTGATATTTGCTACCCTGGATAAGGGCAAGGCTTCAACCAAGAAGATTCAGAAAAAAGGGTTTTGGAGGGGCAAGGGAAGGTAGCGGACACTCTGCCTGCCACTTCCGCTATTAAAGCCCTTAGGTGAGGATTCCAGTCATGCAGCAGGACGTGGCAAGAACAGAACCGCTTTAGTGTTTTTCCCAAACCAAACGATCCAAAAGAGGTCAGGGAGTGAGAGGCTCCTTGAGGGGAACCGCCACCTCAGCCAGTTCTTTCTCTGGTAAGTCTAGTCACTTCTTCCTTGGCAAGAATAGGAGGCAGGTTGGCATAGTTCACACAAATGGAGGGAACTATCCAATCATGCTTGGGTCAGGCAGACAACCCAAAGTTTTCACCTGGAATTCTATGGTTTGTCCAGGTAGTGTCAAAGACCGAGGGCAAGCAGACCAGGAAATTCAGGCATTACTGAAGAAGGAAGCAACCATTACTGAAGGACTACCCCATAGGATTCCCCTCTGGTAGAGAAGAAGGACAAAGGTTTTGTCCTGTGAAATCTCAGGGACCTAAATAAGTGTGGTTAATTTTCCACCCCTTCAAGATGGGGCGTATCCATCTCTTCAAATATATCCTTCAACTTGGGGATTGGATTGTGCGTTTGACATTTCCCATTGCTCACCATTTATGACATTTCCCAGTGCTTCCCATGCTTACCTGACAATTCCCATTTTATCTCCTTGCTGGAGGATCCTTCAAAATCTTTGGAAGCATAAAGTCTATAAGTTCAAAGTCTTGCCTTTCAGATGTTCCTCAGCAACATGGTGGTTTATGAAGGTCTTACGCCCGATAACGGAACATCTTTGGGCCAGCAGGATCAGGCTACCTGGACGACATCCTAATGAAGGACCAGTGTGAATATCGTTTGCAGCTACATACAATAACTCCAATGCAAAATCTAGAATTTAGTATAAAGGAGAAGTCAGAAATCAGTCAGAATCAACAAAGACCTTCCTTGAGTACATCACAGATTCGGTCCTAGTGACACAAACTCCTTAACAAAAAGGTGGCAGCGATCGGAAAAGAGATCAAAGCTTTGGTTAAGGCAACTCACGTAGGCCTTTTGTCATCTTTGATCAAGGCAATCTTCCTAGGGCTCCTCCACTACACAGCCATTTACTGTCCAAAGGCTCTTTTGGACACTGACAGGAACATGGTCATGAGCTACATAAAGCATCTGAGGGGAACAGGGCCATGAGCACTCACGGAATTGGCCGAAGACTTCTACCACCATGGAACCAAGAAGCATTAACAGTGGAGTACCTCCCAGTTCACCAGAATATTTCAGCGGACTGGCAGTCAAGAAACTTTCAAGACTTCACCATGTGGAAAGCCGAGGACCTACATCTTTTGAGCGTTGATGGAATGATGGGGACTGGACCATCAAGTTCCCACGGTACTTCAGCAGCCACCAGCACTTTTCTTCCGGATTCAGGACGGAAGGAGGGTACGAGTTTCAACTATTCGCCATGATCTCTAGGGTGGTGGCTTAGGTAATAATGCAGGAAGCAGATATAGCAGTGATAATGTAGATAAACAAGTTACTTACCTTTGGGAACGCCTTATCTGGTAGAGACTCTATTTAGCCGCAGAATCCTTACCTTAGCATAATCCTCAGGCGTCATTGTGAGATGGTCCGTTTCTGCACTGCCTTCCCTTTCTTAGCTCCAACATTCCCTCAAAGAGTTGATCGCTCACGCAGGACTATCTTGTGTGATCATTGTAGAATGACAAAGCTCTTTTTGGTTCAAGCCAGTGGAGTCTCTTCTCTTCTTTAGAAGGATAAGGCCGAGCATAGAAGGTAGGCAAGGTGATGTTGTGGCCTACATCCAAGGGTGTCACAACCTTCAGGAGGAAGGAGGCATTGGCCCTCAGTACTAGCCAGCCTTGGTAAAAGGTGGTATAAGGAGTGTGTACAGAGAGGGCCTGCAGTTTGCTAACCCTTCTGGCCGATGTTATGGCCAGAAGAAAGGCTGCTTTGATAGTCAGTAAACAGTGGGTAGTTGTGTAACGGCTCAAAGGGCGCACACATAAGGAAGGCAAGCACCAGGTTAAGATCCCACTGGGGCATGATGAGGGGCCTGGGGGGAACCATGTGTTGTCCCTTCAGGAACCTAGTCACAACAGGTGACTTGAACAAAGAAGGTTGGTCTGGCAACTGCAAAAATGCCGAAATGGCAGACAGCTAACCTTTAACGGTGCCCAGAGAAGAGCCCTGCTGGGCCAGAGAAAGAACAAATAGGAGAACTTGGTATAAGGGTACATAAAGTGGAGTCAATGTTTCTGGATGCACACCATGCCACAAATTTGTCCAACAGCAGGAGTAGAGAGAGGGGTAGAGAGATGCCTGGATATTAAAATAACATCACAGACTTTGGGAGGTCAAAAGCGGTCAACTGTCACCGCTCAATCTCCACACATGAAGGCGGATGGCGCGCAGGTTCGGGTGTAGAACCCTCCCCAGTTGCTGGGATAGAAGATCTTCCTGAAGGGGCAGTCTGATCAGAGGACCGATGCTCATGCTCAGATGTGCGGGATACTAGACTCTCCGTGCCCATTATGGAGCCACAAGAATGAATTGGGGCCAGTCGTTCCTGATCATCTTTATGAGAACGCTGGGCAAGAGTGGTATCAGCGGAAAGGTGTACAGGAGGTCTGAGATACACTCAAGATGAAAGGTGTTCAAAGTGAAAACTGCCTTGGAAACTCCAGCGTAAAAAAGTGCGGACATTGTGTGTTCTCGGTGGTAGCAAAAATCAACTGATCTAACCAAGGCTCTCCCCACTCTAGAAGGAGAACTTGAACCAGCTCCAGGTGGAGACGTCATTTGTGATCAGCTAGGCATCAATGGCTGAGTTTGTCTGCCCTGGAGTTCAGAGAGCCTGCCAGGTGTTGAACCCCCAGGGAAATGCCCTGATGTTTCAGCCGTTTCCAGAGGCGCAGGGCCTCTTGACATAGGGTCCACAACCCCACCCAGCCCCGTTTGCTGCAGTAGTGGTGGTGGTGGTGCTGTCTGTGAACATATGCACTAGCCTTCCCTTGATTGAAGGATGAAAAGCTTTCAATGCCAACCGGATAGTCAGGAGCTCCAGCAGGTTGATGTGAAGCCCAGTCTCTGCTGGAGATCTGATATCCACCTCTCCCAGATAGCTGCCCAAGCCCAGGAGAGACACATCTGTCACTACCGTTAGCTCTAGGTGGGGAAGAGAGCGGAGTCTGCCACTGACCCAATCACGGTTTGTCAGCCACCACTGCAGGTCTTTGCCGTTCCCTCTGGGATCTGGACCATGTCGGAGCGATTTCCCTGATGCTGTGCCCACTGGAACTTTAGGTCCCACTACAGAGCCATCATGTGTCAACGGACATGTGTCACAAGAAGGATGCAGAGGGCCATGAGGCCCAACAGCCTCAGAGTCTGTCTCACGGAAATCCATGATAGAGGTTGAAACATCGGAATCATAGTCTGAATATCCTGGACCCGCCGTTCAGGAGTAAAGGTCCAAAATTGCACTATGTCCAGAGCAGCTCCAATGAAAGCGAGCGTCTGAGAGGGATTCAGATGCGACTTCAGCAATTTGATAGCGAACTCCAGCGAATGCTGGCGGTCCGCCGTAGTCTGGCGGTGAGAGATGACTGTCTGGGGTGAACACACATTCAACAGCCAATCGTCGTGGTAGGGGAATACTGGAACCCCTGACCTACGCAGCTGCAACCACCGCAATCACTTTCGTGAACACCCGAGGGGCACTGACACGGCAAACTGAAAGTGCTCTTGGCCCACAGTAAAAAGCAGGTAGAGACCGTGGCCCAGCAGGACGGGGATCTGGAAATACGAGTTCTGAACCTTCAATTCCACCATCCAGTCTCCAGCGTCCAGTGCAGACAGGACCTGAGCTAAGGTGAGCATTTTGAACTTCTCCTTTTTCAGGAAGAAGTTTAAAAGGCGCAAGTCTATGGTAGGACGAAGGCCTCAGTCCTTTTTGGGCACCAGAAAGTAGCAGGAATAGCAACCACGACCTACTTCTAATGCCAGCACCCTCTCAATGGCTCCTTTGGCCAAAAGAGCCAACACTTCCTGATGAAGCAAGGAGAGATGAAGGTGGTGGGAATTCCAGAGGGGGGATGGAGTAGCCCCCTTGGACGATCTGCAAAATCTATTTGTCTGATGTTCTAGACTTCCAGTGAGGTAGGTGATGGAGTCATTCCACCACGGGCACCCAGTGGGTGGCAGAAGGGCTAACTAAAGGGATTCGGAGGCTACTGGGGATACAGGCGGGGGGGGGGGGCAGGGTGTACTGACCCAACCTATGGCCGGTGGTCCCATGTGATCTGTGGGAGCTGCGTCCACAGTCACAAAAGGGCTGGAAACTCTGTAGGCTTTGGTGGCTGGGTGGTAAAGGATGCAGCTTGTAGCCCCTACCATAGCCAAAGAAGGCAGACTGGGGTTGGCGAGGGGCCATGGATAGGCCCTAGGACCTGCCCATAGCTCTGCTATCCTTAAAGCGCTCCAGCAATGAGTCTGCCTAATCACCAAAGAGGCAAAAGCCATCAAAGGGCATCTCCATGAACGAAGCTTGGACATCCCCCAAGAACCTAGTGGTTCTCAGCCAGGCGTGGTCTCAGTGCCACTGACTATGAAGTTGCTGTGCCCTAGCAAATGAGTCATATCAAGCCCACATCTGATGGTGAGCTTTGCTGCATCTCGCCCAGCTGCAACTGCTTGAGAAAGTATGGCTTGGACCTCCTCCGAGACCAATGGCAGCACGTGCGTAACCAAATCCCACACAGTGTGTTGGTATTGGCCCAAAAGGAACACGGTGTTCACTGACCACAGTGCTAGGCTGGCAGAAGAGAAAATCCTCTTACCGAAGGTATCCAGCCCTTTGGATTCCTTATCTGTTCATCTTGACAGCCATTTTGGGCAACTGAAGGTCCAGGACCACAGCTGTCCCCCACACCACCATTGCAAAAAAGGCACCCTCCTCTGTAGCCACGGTAGAGGGAGAGACCAGGCCAGAGGCTGGTGAAGTGTCCAAACCACTGGCATCCGCCAGTTCCTCATACCAACTGTCCTCTGTATCATCAAGGGGATCATGGTAACCATAAGGGTCCTCTGACCCCTCCCAATCGTCACTCTCTTCAGGTCTGAAAAAGAAAAAGGCACTTGCTCAGGTTTGGAAGGCATGGTAGCAATCGATGCCGGAGTCAGCGTTGGGCAACACCTATCCGGCTTCATGGTGGAGTCAGGTAAAAAGATGGGGCCGGTGCCGCTGCCAGGTGTTGGTGGTGTCGGGAGTGACTGCACAGGAGCGGGTGCCAGGGAAGAAGACGGTCTCGTGGGGCAGCGCTGCTCCGAATCCAAGGGGCCCAATTGGTGTTGCAAGTAAACCGGCCGGCGGAGAACCAGAAGCGGCCCCTCCCGCACCTGTGGGGCCGTAGGCACTCCAGAAGGGTCAGGACACCCAAAAATGAGGGGCATAGATTCAAAACTCTGAGTTGGGCAGGGGTCACTCTGGCTCCAGGAAACTCCGGGAGGCCGGAACAGACCCTGGTACAGGCTCCACCACAGAGCAAGGCCTAGAGTACCAATGCTCCAGTGCCAGATCCAAAGACTTGGACCAGTGCAGAGAAGTCAAAGACCACATTGACCTCTTTTTCTTGAGGTATTTACTGGACGACCTGAATCAAGACGATGACCGTAGGGAGCACCTCCCCAATCGGTCAAGGGACTGTCTGTAAAACCAGGATTGAGAGCGTCACAGGGTCGTCGGGCGGTGAGGAGCTTGAGGGACCGTTCGCTCAGCACCTTAGGATTCATGGTGCGGCAGTCCTCGCAGGTCTTGTAGTCATGATCCCGCTCCAAGTACTAGAGAAAAAACAGATGAGGGTCTGTCACAGACATTTGCCTGTGACAGGCACAACATTGTTTGAAGCCTGTAGCTTCTTGGGGGACATCCCTAGCACAGCAGGAGATGAAATCTTGATAAAAGCCTCAACAAAAAGTCAAGTCAGTCAAAAAACTGGGGGTAGGTCTCTCTGGATCTGCACTGACTGATGTAGAAATAAAAGAACTAACGTAAGCGTGCTGGGGTGGCACCTATGTAGGCACCACGCACGTCACTTCGAGTCAAACGACGCCACCTACACGTGCCCAAGTGTACTGATTATTCTAACATAAGGAATGTGAGGCTAGAAGTCTCCGTCAGATATGGAGATCTCAAGTGTGGTTCTAAGTTCTGATGGAACTTAGGATTTACAGATCCGTTTCCCCATCATCAGAATACTTTTCTAGATCCTCAGGGTTTCTGCCACCGTTTGGTGGCTTGGAGAATTACCAGGAACGCTTGGAAATCCCAGGACTTTCTCAACAGGCATCGAGCTTCATCAAGCGAGCCTAGTCTCAGGGAACTATTAGGGTGTACAAGTCAGCTTGTTGACTATGAACTAGTTGGTGCCTATGACGAAGTTTGGATCCTGTGGATACGAGCTTGTTAATGTTCCTAAATCTCCTCTCCAACAAGGCGCAAGAAGGACAAGCTTACAGGTTGGAAAATACTTTTAGATCGGCTATTCCAGGTAGACATCTGACCGTGGATGGTGTGGCTGTGGGGAAGCATCCACTGGTGTGGAAGTTGTTGAGAGGGGTAGGACTTTCCGTTCCTCCGGAACCCAGATACTCATCATTGTGGGGCATTGTCCTGCATTTATTCCTTTTGTGTGAAGGAAATGAGTTTATATCAATGAAGGAGCTATCAGATAAAGTGGACAAGCATCTTAGTTATGTAGAAGGGTGTCTGACATCAGGGCCCTAGATATCTAGGGCAGAATGTTTACACCGCATGTGGTAACATTTGCCATCTCTAGAAGGACAAAAATCAAATCCTAGAGTTATTTCAGACCCTTAATTTGAAGACTGTCCTGAACTTTGTGTTCTGGGTGTAGTGCTATTTGCACTCATATGTATTGGGATTATGTGATGACCTTTGACTACCAGTAGTTATTTGACTCTATGTGTTTTAACTTACTCTAACTTGAATGTACAACATCATTTTTTGTGCACTTGCATTTTGACTTGTGATTTCATTTCGTGTCTCCTTATAGCTTCAGAATAGGATTGAAAATAGCCTAGCCTGGAACAGAACTTGTGGGATGTGCGTTTGAAAGCATGAGAGAGAATGTGTGGAATGTAATTCTCCGTCTCCGAGTATATTGATGTAGGCAATGGTGCACAAACGTGCATTATGTTGAACATTGGGAAATAAAGTTGTGACTATTGACTTTAAATTGCTCTAACTCCATCTTGAATTCTGACTCTATGGCCTCGGTTCTGCACACACAAGCAGGCTCCCAAGTTACTCACGGTTATTTGCGTTCAAGAATGTTTTCCTCTAGGAGGGTGTTTTTTGTACTTTGTGAAACATGTTCTACTTTCTCGAGCTTTACCAAGATAAGGGGCTTGAACATGTAGTGTGGGACGTGCGAGGAGAATGCAGGAGGAATCCTTCTCCTTGGAATGCTTGCAGGAGCCTGGCCAGCTCTGGTGAGTTTCCTTGACGTAGAGAGCGTCTTCTCGAAACTTCTAGTGCATTGAGAATATTATAAAAACTAGGGTTTCTTGGCTCTTAGACGGGGTCTCTCCTAAGAGGTGGACGCATCTGCTCAGTGCTACATTTCCCGGCTTGAGGAGGCTCTTGACCCTAAGACCGTTAATCTGGGACCCCAATCTTGGGAGGGTCAGGATGAAGATATTGCAGCCGATGAGGTATTTTATCTTATCATTGGTATTAAGATATATGTTTAGATATATAGTTATCTTTATATGTGTCTTTGGTCTGTGTGCACATACATTTATTATTTGCTTGTGTTCTATTTTCTTGCATTTCACTAGTGAATGTTTCATTATTATCTGACTTGTAAGTGTTTATTATTTGCATGCGTTTTACCATAATTATCTGCTTTGGTTTTAGCCCAGCCATTTGATTATTTTGTGAATGTTTCCTTATTATTTGCTTGCACATATATCTATATATGTAAATTTACATTTGCATGTTGTTTTACCTGATTGATTTGACATCTGGGAAAGCCTTTCTGTTAGAGAGTGTGGCACTAATAAAATCCCACACTTTATTTTGGAATTGTCTTTTTATTTGCCTCATTTCAGGAGTGTGGAGCCCCCTTTCCAGGTGTTTTTTCTTGCTTTACTGAGTGCCTCTGCTTGGGAGTGCTGAATGTCTTTTATTTGGGAGTGTAAAGCAAGACACTGGGTTGCTTTTGTTCCAGTTAAGAGAGAATCTGGCTGGACTTACCACTGGAGCAGGTTCAAGACTGATTTGCATATAGCTGGGTAGAAACTGAGGTGGCATGGTGTGCAAAATTACGATGGATTGAGATGCGGTCTAAGTGATTATCAGTGGCTGAGGTGAATTCAAGCATTCCATCCATCCCTGTTTTGTGTACTAACTTTGTCGCTTTAAGTGGGACAGGTATGCCCAGACATGGGTCCCGTGCACACCGTGTCACTGGAGCCAAGCTGTAACCGGCTGATGAGCCCATAACTAGGGCAAAACCGGTCCTGGATTGCTTGTGTTCCATTTCAGGGAGGACCTGGCTTGGCAGTTTTGGCTGGACCTTTCCCATTGGTGCAGGGTCAAGACTGATTTGCATATAGCTGGGTTCAAACTGACGTGGCACGGTGTGCAAAATAATGACGGATTGGGATGCGGCCCAAATGATTACCAGTGGCTGAGATTAATTCAAGCATTCCATCCATCACTGTTTTGTGTACTGAACTTTGCATGGTGCACTCCATCAAGAATTATGAAGCCATGATGGAGGAGGTTAGGGCCTCTAGGAGTCAATGAGCTACTTATTTAGTTCAGTAAATCTTTTATGGCTGCTCTCGTCTGCTATTATTTCTAGAGCAGTACAGTGGCTTATGCAAGAGGCAGGCCCTGATATGTACACATTTGGGGAATGTTCAGCAAGAAAGGCCATGGCACCTAAGGCTTTTTCTTTGGGTGCCTGGCTGGAAGACCTGATGAATGCAGCCCACTGGTCTTCAGAATCCATATTCAAGCATTTTTACTTTAAACCTACCCTGGATGTGGCGTTGCTGGTGGTGAGCAAGCTTTGAACTTCCATAATCCTACGGTCCAGACATCGAATAAAAAGGTTGTTGTGAAGGAAAGTTTTCAATTCTAGTAAGGACATGGAGGTAATGATTAACCCACCCAGCAGGAACATAATCTGAGTGATGGATTCTGCTCTGCTACCCTCCTGTTTATGGTACTGAGTGTAAGGAAGGAGTCTTGAATTTCATCAGATGCATTAGGATTCAATGATAATGCAAATACATATGCAATGAGAAATGAATTGATGTCATTGGATAGGTTGTTGCTATGCTTGTGACCTGGATTAACAGTTTAGTTAGTAATGCAGATTTTATTTTGAAGCAGGTGCCGATCAAAAAACAGGAACAGAATTGTGGGATGTTTTAAGCTAGTTGATGTTGCATTATAAAAAAAGCACAGAGTTGAGTTCTTGGAATTTCATCAGCGAATGAGACTGGTTCTTGGTGATTGATTAATGTCTAGACTGCATTTTTTCCCTGTGGGTATAAAGGAATGTACGTTTTTTTATGCTGCTCTTTTCGCTGCTGTTAGAAATAAAGCAAAGTTGAAAGGCATAATGCTTCCCTCCGTGTCCTTTATAGAACTGAACAGCTAAGAACGGCTAAGAAATTTTTCATTTTACTCAATAACACCATCTCCATTGCAAGTAAGAGAGTTCTACAACACATCCCTAAATGTACTTCCAATATTAGCTGGCTGACCAAACCTGCAGATGAGCTGAAGCCCATTAGAGGGGAGCTAATTACCTCAAATTTGCACTCACCATCTGCAAAACAAATCCTGGAAACCAAACAAGACATTCTTTTCTAAATATTTCTATAGCAGTTTTGAAGGATGAAAATGGGATAACACCTTATCAGACTAAATGCCAAAATAAAATGTGGCAGCTCTTGACTACAGTTGTGATACAACTGTAACATGACTCCAGGCATATGGGGATTAACCTACGATGTAATGTGCAGGTGATTATGGAAAAGTACTCAAAAGCCCGCTCATGGTTCACATCTTTCCTGGAAAACAGAACTCAAAAAATTCAAATAGGATCTTGCTCTTCTACCCCCAAAAGCATCAAATATGGCGTCCCACAGGGAGCCTCTCTAAGCCCAACCCTCTTTAATGCATATGTCTCTTCTTTAGCAGCCATCAGCAGGAAATGGGGCTTTGATATCTGCTCATATGCCGATGACACGCAATTATTGATCCCCCTGGATGACAGACTTGCTAGCACTGACACTAAGAGCAACCTAATTATCTGCCTCACTGAAGTCGCATCTTGGATGACAGATCACTGCCTAAAGCAAAATGCTGGAAAGTCCGAGATTTTGCTCTTCGGGGGTGCACACTCAATTTGGGACAGCAGCTGGTGGCCCCACGCGCTGGGAACCACCCCTGAACCCAAACGTGTTGCAAAAAATTTGGGCATCCTATTTGATGATGCCCTATCCATGCAGGACCAAGTACGCACGTTATGTGGAAAAAGTTTCGCCATATTGAAACTCTTCCGCAGACTCTTTCCCTGGATTCCTTTGAATTGCAGGAAAACAGTCACGCAGGCCCTTCTTCTGAGCAGACTGGACTACAGAAATGCACTTTATGTGGGCATGGCCGACTACCTTTTCTCTCGTGTTCAAGTAGTCCAAAATGCTGCCGCTAGATTGATCTGTAATAAAAACAGATACAGTTCAGCATCCGACAGCATGAAGGAACTAAACTGGCTGCCAGTGCACCAAAGAGCCAATTATAAGCTCCTATGCTATGCTCACAGAACCTTACACAAAAAAGATCCACACATTCTGCAAGACAAATTGGAATTCCACGTCCCATCACGCAATTTGAGATCTCGCCATCAGGCCCTGGCCAAAGTTAAACGCACCACTAAAGTCAGGATGGGAGATCGCTCCTTTTCTAAGTCAGATGCAGTTCAGTGGAATGACCTCCCTCTTGTCCTACGCCTGACAGATGACTATCTGCTTTTTAGAAAGCAGCTAAAAACCTTCTTGTTCCCCAGATACTAAGCTATTTAGATTAACCTGCGCCACAATCAAATACCCTCTTTTCCCACACTGCATTGTATGCCATCCTAGCGCCGTGATGTCCTTCGGGATGAATGTTGCGCTCTACAAATACAAATACAAAAAAAGTAGCACTTGCAAGCCTTGGTATTTGCAAATCACGGGGCACTGTGATAACATCGTGTTCTAAATTTCTGAAAAAGAATCATTCTGAAGAAAATACTCCAAACAACCAGGCACTTCTGAAGGATCTCTGATTGGTTCATGTGTACTGCCTCTGGCTGACCCTGTATTTAAATAGTTTTCATTGCAATACATGTCGTTATTTATACTGTACAATACCCCGATGCCCTTGGAAGACTTTGTCAGAGCTTACATGAACCTGCTAAAAACAAAATAAATCACTTTTTCCCCACAAAAGGATCACTTTTCCAGACACCAGGTTGCAGAATACTATATGGTTACATGCCATGTAAATGTCATTTTATACACACAGTAAGGAATGGTAAGGAAAACTTACTATGTGTTTTCATCTTTTATTGCGCTATCCACAGTTAAGTAGATCTAAAAATGAAACAGAACACGTAGGTAATCAAGACCTATACTGGATAACTTCTGCAGAATAAAAAGTATGAATTATAGTTTCATATGTTTAAAAGTGTAGAGTACTGAGATAATATACAATGTAATTCCACACTGGCAACCAGCTTAACACAAAACAAATGGCTCCATAGAAACAAGAAATTTTATGCTTTCTGCCTACATAGCCAGTTGGTGGCAGCATCGTGGACTCCCCCGTACGAAATGCATGGATGGAGTCAACATGGAAAAGGAGAGTGTGGTGAAAAAAAAAGTGCGATGAAGCAGCAGCGACATAACACTTTTTTTTGTTATGGGGATGGTTGGGGGCAAGCAAAAACAGGGGAGGGAGGGCAGGCGGAGGCAAGCAAAAACACTTTGAAGAGGGCAGGTCAGGGCAAGAACCAACACAGGGAGGGAACTGGGAAAACAGTTAGAGGAACTAAGGAAGCTGGGTGCTACAGCCCAGTTGAGATTTCCCCCCACTCTTAGGGTAATGTACAATAACAAAATACATAACCTAAGGGACCACAAGGAGGCGGATGAGCTGATGGAAATTATAAGAAAAGGAAATCTGCCACAAGGATAATGACGTACACTGGCTTATGTTAATGTGTCATAGTAAGATGTCACAGGGTTACACAAGTGATTAGTGGATGGTATAAATTAGGAGTCATTCTTTCTCTGACATCTTTTTTTCTTCAGTTATTTTTTCTTTTTCTTCTTTTTACATCCCAGCGAGTACTCAAAGGGCTTTAATGGCCATGAGAAAGTATGGGAGGGTTCTCTGGTTGGGGGGGGTGGGGGGGGGGGCAAGCTGGGAGTAAGGGGGTGGGGAGCATAAGGGGGAAAAAGGAAAAAAAAAGTCCTCAAACCTCTTTTAGTATGAATGCTTGTCCAGAACATAGTCACGTCCAACAGTATAATAAGTTATAGGTGGACTTTACAATCAGAGTTATGATAGTACCAGTTCAAATTCTATCTCAGAATGTAAATGGGCTTAGGACAAACAGGCGATGAAGAATAATTCAGTATTTAGGGGACCCAACTGCTCGGGTCATTGTCTTACAAGAAACTCATTTGACTAGAAAAAGAATGCTTGGATTTGTTTAGTAAACAGAAGTGCGTCGAACAAGTGATTTGCACTGATCAAAATTGTCATACGAAAGGTTTAGCTATTTTAATAAAACAACAGGTGGAGGCAACAATAGTAAAGAATGAGACAAATTGGGCAGATGGGTTATTGTTAGCCTCCAATTAACCAACAAAAGATACACCTTTGTAGGATATTATGGGCCTAATCTGGAGGATGCGAACTCCCTCAAGGTGGTCTTTCTAAAATTAGTGGAGTTCTCTGCACCAATTATCATGGCTGGAGATTTTAATACCATCATGGGTAACAACTTAGATAGATCCAACAATAGTAGGGCTAAGACATCCCCCAAAATGCAATTATACATTAAAAACATGGTGAGACAGCTAGGTTTGTGCGACATTTGGAGAATAAGAGCCAGGAAGGACCGAGGATACACATTTTACAACAAAATATATGGTCATTAATCTAGGATAGATTTCAAATTAGCTCATCAAGTAAGTGAGGACATTAAGAAGATTAAGTATGTGACAACACATCTCTCCGATCATGCGATGGTTATCTTAGAAATTAAACCTACTAATAGACGAGATTCAAAGAGGTGGACCCTAGGTCGCACTCTTCTGTGAGATCACGTTATTGACATTTGGAGAGTAGAAACGGAAGAGTATGAATTTAAATGTAGGCTCAGCTCCTTTGAATGTAGTCTGAGATGCCTTTAAGGCGTATATGTGGGGGAAGTTGGTTAGTATAGCAGCCCAGAAGAACAAGCTATGGAGAGGAGAGAGCAGAGACTGAGGTATTAGAGGAAGAAATGGTCCTCCTGGAGAGGCAACTACTCGTTCAGTAGCAGTCAGTCGATAATAGAACATAATTGGAGAGAAAGTTGCAAGAAAGGAAGGATCAGTTTACGTTATTATTGGAGACTAGAGTAAAGGCAAGATAGGAGGCAAGTAAGATGGCACATTTTGAATATGGGGAAAGTACTGGGAAGCTGCTGGAATGGAAAATTAAAACAGAACAAGCCAGGAATGTGGTGACGGAGATAAAGAGTGAAGGGACAGGATCAAATTTAACCAATAGCCAAGATATCAAAAAGGCCTTTCTTAAATTCTTTGGGGAGTTATATACGGAGAATTTGACAATCATGGAGAAAAAGATTAGTGAGTGGTTAGAGGGTGACCCACTAAATAAACTCACAGAGGATCAGAAAGAACGAGTAGACCAAGATATCATGCAAAACGAAGTCTGGCATGCAGTCAACTCTAGCAAGAGAGGAAAAGCAGCAGGCCCGGATGGTCTTCCCAACTAATTTTTTTAAGTGCTGGGAGTCTCAATAATACCTCTCATGACTAGGCTGTTTTGAGAAATCCTAGAGAATGGGGAACCATTGCCACAATCATAGGGGAAGCCAGAGTTACTCTCATTTTTAAACCAGGGACAAGCCCAAGCTGCTGCAAGTCTTATAGGCCCAAATCACTCTTGAACAGTGACTATGAATTCTCCACTAACATTCTAGCAAGAGGTTGAGTCAGGTAGTGGGGGGGGGACTTAATTCATGATGGTCAGAAGCGTTTCATGAAGGGAAGATAGCTGTACGAGCTGACTCACGGGTTAATAGGCTCAATAGATTTCGCTACCACCTTTAAAGTCCCACTTGCTGTTTTGACATTGGACGCTACTAAATCTTTCGAAAGGGTCAACTGGTCCTATCTGAATGCAATCTTAAAACTATATAACCTAGGGGATTACATTTCGGAGAGTAATTCAGTCAATCTACATGAACCTCTCGGCAAGAATCCTAATAAATGGTAGGTTAACACAAGAGTTTAAAACTACAAGAGGTACGGGCAGGGATGTCCTCTTTCCCCATTACTATTCAATCTATACATTGAACCACTGGCACAGAAGTTGAGAAAGGAGAGTCAGATAAGCCCTTTTAGATACAACATCTGGGAAAAGAAAGTATCCCTGTATGCAGATGACTTGATTTATACTACAAACTTACAAACTGCTCTCCCGATCATCGAGCGCTGGTAAACTTTGGTGAGGTGTCGGGGTATGCAGCAAATTCTTCGAAAACGGACATAATGGTGTAGAATATGGAGGGTGTTAAAGTAGTTCAAAGAGAGAGTAAATATCCTGGAATACAAATCACGCAAGATGTGGACAGGATCGCAGAAACCAATTTTTAAAATGTCATGGAGGAAACTAGTAAATTGCTAGCTAGCTGGTCTCATTTACTGTTAACAATATTTGGCAGAACCAATCTGATAAAAATGACTATCCTGACTAAATTTAGCTTTCTTTTCAAAACAATCCCCTTGTATTTTAAGAAAGAGTGGTTGGGGAAGTTACAAGGAAACATTAATATGTTTATTTGGGCGTCACAGGGAACAAGGATCTCCTTTAAGATGCTCCGTAGGAGGCGAGATAAGGGAAGGGTCTCATTTCCAGACTTCCAGATTTATGCATGGGCTTTTCAGTTGAAAAACTGTAGGTGTCTACTTAAGGAAGCAGTGGGGTTGGGGGAACCTGTTTAAGGCAATGCTGAAAAGCGTAAGAGGGGGTGAACCTCACTTCCTGAATATGTTTGGAAAAGTGAAATTTTACAAGAAGATAAAAAAATACAGTAAGTATCCTGGATCATTAAATCCATGACCTCTGGAGAGCTTCTAAACATTTCTTGAACACTCCTAACAGGAGCGCTATGCTCTTTAGCTGGAGTGCAGAGCCCTCTTGTGGTTGGTTCCACAGCTGCATTTTGTAACTTGAAAATGGTTTAAAAAACGACATGTTAATATTTTTTAATAAAACCTTGATTTTTTTATGATAATCACTTTTATTACATGTTACACTGTGTAATGTAATGAAACATACATTTGATTAGATCTGTAGTGATGTTTTTACAAAGTCAATAGGTGTGCTCTATATATGTTGTTATGCGGACCCCTTCATAAAGCCAATAGGCCCACTTTTATATTTTGGTGTTCTGACCCATTGACAAAGTCAGTAGTTCTGCCTTACTTAAAATAGTACATTTTATATTCTAACAGTCAGCCGTGGGCACTGATGAGTTTGACCCTGCGCCCAACTTCCTCACCAGCCTGGCCCTGCGGCTAACCACACGCCATGCACGGCCAAAGGCCGGGCCCGGTGTGGGGCTGGCTTTACGTATGGCAATAAAGGTAAATGCTACTTACCAGTATGCATCTGTTCTTGGCATGTAGAGCTGCAGAGTCGTACACTGTGCATGAGATCGCCATCTGGTGTTGGGCTCGGATGCTTGCACTTTGTTGTCGTCTTGGAAGAGTCTTTTGTAGTCACGAGATAGGTGACTCCTCCTTTGGACGATAGTGCGCATGGGCATCGACTCCATGGTTAGATTGTTTTTCGCCATGATGGGAAAA
Source organism: Calotriton arnoldi (assembly GCA_963921515.1). Classification (NCBI taxonomy): domain Eukaryota; kingdom Metazoa; phylum Chordata; class Amphibia; order Caudata; family Salamandridae; genus Calotriton; species Calotriton arnoldi. Next base: position 4,530,863 of record CAWUFW010000146.1, read on the forward strand.
GATGGAGTCAGTAAGAAGAAAAAGATGTCCATGTGAATATATCTAATTAAGATTATACTGGAACGGATACAGGTTCCGGGGAGGTGGGTGGGCGTGTACGACTCTGCAGCTCTACATGCCAAGAACAGATGCATACTGGTAAGTAGCATTTACCGTTCGAGGCATATGAGCTGCAGATCGTACACTGTGCATAGACTGTATAGCAGTGTCTCCCTAGCGGTGGTCACCTGTATCAGTTGCAGTAGTCTGAAAAAGTGTTTTAAGAACAGCTTGGCCCACAGCAGCTTGCTGCTTTGCGTGTACATCAACACAGTAGTGTTTGGTAAAGGTATGTGGCGTAGACCATGTTGCTGCCTTACATATGTCATTTAGGGGATGTTCCCTAAAAATGCCATAGAAGCCCCTAGTTTACGTGTGGAATGTGCCCTAGGGGAATTATTAAGGTGCGTTTAGCCTTTTGGTAGCAAATTTGAATGCATTTGACTATCCATCTAGCAATGCCAGCCTTTGAGATGGGATTACCTTTATGTGGTGGGGAGAAAGCTACAAATAATTGTTTTGTCTTTCTGAAAGGTTTGGTCCTGTCAATGTAGTAAAGTAGGGCTCTTCTGACATCTAGTGTGTGTAGAGCTCTTTCTGCTACAGAGTCTGGGTCTTGGAAAAAGACGGGTAACTCTATTGATTGGTTAAGGTGAAAAGCAGAAATTACTTTAGGTAGGAATTTGGGGTTTGGTCTGAGAACTACTTTATTACGATGGATTTGTAAAAAGGTTCTTGTATGGTTAAAGCCTGAATCTCACTCACTCTTCTGAGAGAGGTTATTGCAATTAGGAAGGCTACTTTCCATGTAAGAAATTGTAACTCACATTTGTGCAGAGGTTCAAATGGGGGACCCATGAGCCTGGTGAGGACAATATTTAGATTCCATGCTGGAGAGGGTGGCAATCTAGGGGAATGATTCTTTTAAGGCCTTCCATAAAGGCTTTAATTGCAGGTACTCGAAACAGTGACAAATGCTGTCTGTTTTGTAAGTATGCGGCTAGAGCGGCAAGATGTAATCTTATGGATGAGTATGCTAGGTTACATGTTTGCAGATGCAGCAAGTAACAGATAATGTTTTGTATGGAGGCATCTAGTGGGTTGATATTGTTGTTATTGCAATAAATAGCAAACCTTTTCCATTTTGCTGCATAACAAGCCCTGGTAGTGGGACGTCTGGCTTCTTTAATGACCTGCATACACTCAGGTGGAAGGTTAAGGTAACCGAACTCTAGGACTTCAGGAGCCATATTGCCAGATTCAGTTGACCTGGATCGGGGTGTCTGATCTCTCCATGGTTCTGAGTTAAGAGGTGTGGAGAGAGGTGCAGTTTGTGGTGTGGAACTACTGAGAGTTCGAGAAGTGTTGTGAACCATGGTTGTCTTGCCCATGTGGGAGCAACTAGGATCATTGTTAGAGACTGTTGTCTGAGTTTGCGTACTACTAGGGAATGAGTGGGAGAGGCGGAAAAGCGTATGCAAATCTGCCTGACCAGTTCATCCATATTGCATTGCCCTTGGACGACGGGTGTGGGAACCTGGCGGCGAAGGTTGGGCATTTTGTGTTTTCTTGTGTGGCGAACAGGTCTATTTGTGGATGGCCCCACATTTGGAAAAAAGGTTGTAGAACTTGCGGATGCAGTTCCCATTCGTGAATCTGTTGTGTCTGTCGACTTAACAGATCCGCAATGTGATTGTGAACTCCTGGAAGGTGTTCTGCAAGGAGGTAAATGTTTTGAGGAATGGCCCATCTCCATATGGCTTGCGCCAGGCGAGACAGCTGTAGAGAGTGTGTCCCCCTGTTTTTGTACATAGTACATTGCTGTCATGTTGTCTGTTTTGACTAAGACAGTCTTGTGAGTAAGATGCGGTTGGAATGACTTTAGCGCTAGAAATATTGCTAATAATTCTAGGTGGTTGATGTGGAGCAGTTTTTGTGACTTGGTCCAGCTGCCCTGCGTTGTGTGGGTAAGGAGGTGAGCTCCCCACCCGGTGAGAGATGCGTCTGTTGTGAGCACTATTTGTGGAACTGGCTCTAGGAACGGCCGCCCTTTGGAAATGTTTTGTATGTTCCACCATTGCAGAGAGCGATGAGTGCGGCTGTCTACCAACACCAGATCTGTAAGCTGGCCCTGAGCTTGGTTCCACTGACGTGCTAAGCATTCTTGCAGGGGCCGCATTTGAAGTCGTGCGTGAGGGACAATAAAGATGCACGAGGCCATCATTCCTACGAGTTGCATAAACACTCGAGCTGGAAGGTAGTGTTGAGGTAGGAATTTGTTGATGAGGGCTTGCATACTTGTTATCCTGGAAGGATTGGGGTATGCAAGGGCCCTGGAGGTATCGATTGTGGCTCCTAGGTACTGATGTATGTAGGAGGGATGGAGATGCGATTTGGTATGGTTTATTGTGAACCCCAAATTGTGTAGTAGCCGAACTGTTTGGAGTGTGTGCTGTACACATTGGTTGTGTGACTTGGCTTTTATTAGCCAGTCGTCTAGATACGGAAACACGTGAATGTGTTGTCTTCGTAAGTGCGCAGCTACTACTGCTAGGCACTTGGTGAAAACCCTTGGTGCTGTTGCCACCCGAATGGGAGGACTTTGAACTGATAATGTTGTCCGTCCACTATGAACCTTAGGTATTTCCTGTGCGCAGGGTGAATGGGAATATGGAAATAGGCGTCCTTGAGATCTAGTGTGGCAAGGAAGTCGCCTTGTTGGAGTAGTGGAAGTATTTGTTGAAGAGTGATCATGTGAAAATGATCTGAGTGAATGTAATAGTTGAGGGGTCTGAGGTCCAGTATGGGCCTGAGGGAACCGTCCTTTTGGGGATTAGAAAGTATAGTGAGTAAACCCCTGTGCCCTGATGTTGTAGAGGGACTGGTTCTATTGCGTGCTTTTGGAGCATAGAGAGAACCTCTTGATTGAGGAGCGTTAGATGTTCCGTGGACATGGGACGCTGTCTGGGTGGTATGTTGGGGGAGTAGAAGTGAGTTCGAGGCAGTAACCATACTGGATAATTTGTATTACCCACCTGTCGGTGGTGATGGAATTCCACGCAGGTAGGAACTTTGACAGTCTTCCCCGACGGGAGTGGAATGATCGGGGGAAACGGAGGGAAGTCACTGTTTGGTGGTAGGGGAGGTGCGTGTGTTAAACCCGCGTCCTCTACCCCTGTTGTTATTACCTCTGTAATTACCTCTGGAGTAACCTCTATTAGAGGAGGTTTGAGTGGTGTTTTTGTAGTTAGCAGAGGTGGTGTCTGTGGCTGTAGTTTTGGAGCCGCCTCTATATAAGGAGCGACGAAAGGAACCTCTGCTAGGTGTGGCTTGTAGAGCTCCCATAGCTTTGGCTGTGTCTGTGTCCTTCTTCATTTTTTCTAGAGAAGTGTCCACATTAGGCCCAAACAGGTGTTCCTGGTCTAAGGGTAGATTGAGGATGGTAGATTGTACCTCCTGCTTGAAGCCAGATATTCGTAGCCATGCGTGTCTGCGCAGCAAAACGCTTGAGTTTATTGTGCGTGCTGCTGTATCTGCTGCGTCAAGGGCGCACTTTATTGAGGTGTTTGTGACAATCTTGCCTTCTTGTATTAGATCATTGGCCTTGGTCTTATACTGATCTGGAAGGTGCTCAATGAGCTTTTCAAGCTCGTCGTAATGGGCTCTGTCATATCTCGCCAGTAAGGCTTGGGAATTGGCGATGCGCCAGATGTTTGCTGCTTGAGACGCAACTCTTTTCCCGATGCGTCGAGTAATTTGGACTCCTTGTCTGGTGGTGGTGTCTCACCAGTAGTCTGGGAGTTTGCCCTTTTCCGTGCATTAGCAACTACTAATGAGTCTAGAGGGAGTTGGCCTTTAATATAAGCTGGGTCAGAAGGGGCAGGTTTATATTTTTCTCGATCCTTGGGTTAAGAACCCTAGCCCTAACTGGGTCTCTGAAGACCTCAGGGGCATGTTTAATAATGCCTTTAAGCATAGGTAGAGTATGGGTAGACTTTTGAGGCTGGCTAAAAGTTTCTAGTAAAAGTCTTCTTCCAGGGGGTCTGAGTGTAACTTGACACCATGGTATTGTGCTGCCCTGTTTATCACCTGTGAAAACCCTATAGCATCATCTGGAGGTGAGGCTTTTGATGGGTATGGTTCAGGGACAGGTATATCTGGGAGGTCATAACTGTCCCAGGGGTCTTGTGGTGGGATACTGTGAAGGTCGTCATCAGTGTAGGTGTTGTGAGGTGACTGCATGTCATCATCATGATCCTCCCTGTCTGTATCCCCTTGTGGTGAAAAACAAGGTGGAGGAGAGTGAGGCGGGGAGTGTAGAGGGCTGAGGTGTTGTGGAGGTGGAGAGAAAGACCTTATAGGTGATGTGGAAGAGTCTTTCTTCTTATGAGGTGGCTCAGGTGTGGTTGGTTCCTGTATCTTCCTCTTGTGAGGTATTACTGATTGTACCTGTCCGGTAATAGGGTCAATGTGCAGAGTTTTCTGCTTTGGGTCGATGGGAACCAAGAGTTCTTCTGAGCTGGCGTGTTTGGTCGGCATCGAAGATTTCGGCTCCGAGTGTTGTTTGGGCTTGCGAGGTTGTTTGGTGTCCTTTGGTGAAGTTTTCGACACCGAGGGTTTTTTTGTCGACTCCGAAGGTTTGGTATGCTTCGGTGTCGAGGTGTCTGGGACCTTGGACTTTGGCGCCGAAGGGTCTGTTGGTGCCGAGACCTTAGTCTTGTGTTTCGGTGCCGATGAGTGTTTTTCGGCTCCGGGACGTGGCTGGCTCGGTCCCGAGCTGCCAGAAGGCTTTAGGTGCTTGGGAGTCGAGCCGGAAGGCGGGGCTCCTGAAGCTTTGTGATGGTGCAGACCTAGGCCCGAAGGCGAAGGTGTGACCGAAGCCTTTTGTTTCTTGGGGGCAGGGGCATCGACGTCAGTACTCACAGTACGTTGGTGTGGTGTGATGAGTTGGTCGTCGGACCCTGAGTCTTCGGCTCCGGAGGTGTCGATTTGTAAATCTCCGGTGTCCGGGTTGTCGGAGCCTGTGTCAAAGATGTCGTCCGGTGCGGGAGCGGCTGACCTGGACATTTCGTGTCGCCGGGCCCGGCGATCACGGATGGTCTTTGGACCGAAAGGAGTCACAGGCTTGGCAGTGTTGGCTCTCGTGTTCTGGAGAGAGGCAAAGATTACAGATCTCGTGGAGATCTGTGTGTGGGAATTTAGCCCCACACCTGCATTTTTTAAATGGAGTCCTTTCCATATGCTGGATGATGGCGCCGACACGCCCAACGGACCAACGTCGGCGACCGGACTCGAAACAGTGTTGGAGTGGAGACGCGATGAGGGGATCGCGATCGAAAACAATACCGTCGAACGGTAGGAGGTTCTTCTGCGCGTCGAGAGGGGAACCGATCGATGTGGATCCGGAGCGCAGCAAGGTACATCCGAACCCGATGGCGGAAAAAAACAATCTAACCATGGAGTCGATGCCCATGCGCACTATCGTCCAAAGGAGGAGTCACCTATCTCGTGACTACAAAAGACTCTTCCAAGACGACAACAAAGTGCAAGCATCCGAGCCCAACACCAGATGGCGATCTCATGCACAGTGTACGATCTGCAGCTCATATGCCTCGAACATATTACTTTATGTTATAAAAACCTTAGTATTTCACTGAAAAACTAACGGTCAAAGTGACAGTATAGTTAGGAATTGTAATTATATCAATTTACATTTAAACAACCTTAGAAATTCACTGGAAAAACAATTATTAAAATGACGTTATATTTAGATGAAAATGTTAGTTAATGCATACCGTTTTAAACTAACAAAACCAATTAAATGCACCAGTAAGTTATCACAAGTAACTATAATGTGTGCCCTAAAATAACTATAACTCGCGCTCTTACCATGCACTGCTTATGACCTCACATATTACAACACTCATGATGTGTTCTGTGAAATCATTGATGCTATTACTGAGGACAACTGAACTAAATGAAATATTACTTTACGTGGAAAAAAAATGCTTCCCCCCCCCCCCCACAACGTTTTTAGACTTATTTCCAGGACAGGGGACGCAGTCCCCGAGTTCTAAAATGGCTGCCATCACACCTTTGTTGATGTGGTGGCAGCCAATCAGATTTTATCTTAAGATCGGTCAGCTCCAAGGATCGTCCGCTATGTAAAACATCTATTTTCTTAACCTTGAATTCTCTAAAACTACTGAACTGAATTACACCAAATCAGCAATGGACAAAAAACTTGCTTTCTGCCAAATTTGGTTTAATTCCCTTGAGCCTTTTTAGGCTGAAGCTGTGTCTGATTTTACTATGAAAAAATAAATGAGGTAAATGTGTTCTGAGACCCCTTCCTTTACCTCAGCCCCTGCTTGACGGATCACCCCAAAACTTTCCAGAAAAGAGCAGTGGTAGATGTACTTTAGTTTTAGAAAGTTTTTTGAAGATTCATCAAACGGTTGGAAAGTTATTAACAAACCAAAAAGTGCTTTTCCTATGGGAAAGTAGTCCTAACTATACAGCGTCCTCCCCTGGTGATATATATGAAAATCTCCCATTACTCCAAAGGCGTCCAAAGGAGCAGGAGCAGACAGATTTATATAAAAAAATATCAATGTGGGAAGAGGGAAATTCCATAATAAATAAAGAAGGTCAACATAATAGGGTTATCCTGATATCAATTGCCATTTTTATTCAAATTCCCAATTGATATCTAAAATTTAGTTGAATACATGCGGAGAGCATTGTATTATCATTTGTACTTATTTAATCTGTACAGGAGTGTGTTATAAAAGTGCATTACATGTCCACAAATAGAGTGCAAAATTTGTTAAAATGGCTGCTGCATTCGATGGACATTGGACAATGAATGAAAGTCCTACTTTTATTTTGTGGAATTAAATGCATCACGTGGTGTATTTATGTATGGGGAAAGCAAACGTAACCTGACCAGTGATCAAGGAGAAGGGAGCTCCGAAAAGAATCAGGCAGATTGTGCTGCTTTGGATTGAGTAAATAAGCACGCTGCAACGAAACTGAGCCGTGGCCCATTTTCTCTTTGTACAAATTGAACGTATAAAGTGGATTGGAGTGGTGATTTAAGAGTAAGGGGCTCGCAGCAACAAGAGGCGGGGGATGTCAGCAAATGTGCGTTGGAATAAAAAATATATATCTCCTACTGGCGGTCGCTAGTAGGTAGTTCTAGTTAGGACCTAGTTTCCATAGACAAAGCTTTTTTTGTTTCGCTATTAACTTTGGCATTTGACGAATCTTCATAAAATGTTCGAAAGTAGTATACTGGTCACTTCAGCTGCTGTCTGGAAAGTTTCAGGGTGATCCGTCAAGCGGGGCTGAGAAAAAGGGGGGAGGGTGTCCCAAACACGTTTCCCCATGCAATTTCAGCCTGAACCGCTAAGCGGAATTACACCAAATTTGTCAGAAACCTATCTCTTAGTCGAGAAAGAGCCCTTTATGTAATTTGGTGTAAATCTGTTCAGTAGTTTTGGAGATATAAATGAAAAAAGAAATCTGTATAGCTAGGGACACAAATTCTCCGCAGATCTGGCAGATCTCGTGCTGAGATCTGATTGGCTGCCAACACTTCAACCAGAAGTGTTGCCAGCCATCTTGGGACTCAGACTCATCCTAGTCCCAAGAAAAAAGTAAGAAAAAAGGGGGTTAAGGTAGAAATACCCTGACCACCTAGGCCTGGTGGTGGGTCCCATAGGGACCCCGCCAGGGGCAAAAAAATTTTTTTTTGTTTTTACCCCAAATTTACAGAGGATCCACAAATCAGTGTAAAAAAAATAAAATAATAAAAATGCGGGCTCCAGCGCTTATACCTGGAGGGCTAGGTCCCGTGGGTGGATAAGTAATTATAATGGGAGAGGGGAGGTGCGTGTGACCCACCCGCCAGATTTCGGGCCCGGGGGACTGCGACCCTCAGGTGCCCTGTCATACACAATTAGGGGGAGGGGGGCCAGGCGACCTCCCCCTCCCCGGGCAGTTATAGGCATCAGGGAACAATATCCCCGGGGCCCCGCCAGGCTATTAAAAGGGAGGGGGCGGCACGTTTCCCTACTGGAACCATGAATGGCCCTGGGCACCCCAACCCACAGGGCAGGGCTCCTGCTATATCCCAGGGTGCTCTTGCTTGGCAGGGGCACTTCAAAGCTCCTGCCAAGCAAGAGTAAACAGTAAGTCCGCTTCCAGCATGCGAGAGCACGAAAAATGCTCCCGCCTGCTGAGAGCGGACATTTCATCTGAGCAGACAGGGAAACAGATGAAGAAATTTACAGCCGTGGCCTCGGGGAATGGGGTCCCCAGGGTCAATATTGGCCCGAGGAGGGGGGCTGTGTGCTTCCCTCCCCCTTTAGATAATAGCCAGGCCCCAGGGCCAAATATGGCCCGCTGAGGGGGGGGGGGGAGGGGCATAAACCCCTCTCCAACTCAAAAAGGTGGCAGGCTATGGAGGATGGGATCCCCAGGGCCGAAATTGGCCCGGAGAGGGGGGATGCACGCCCGACCCATGTTGACTGCCTTTGGGGGGTTGGCCACAGGGCCTGTGCGAGGTGGGGCTCGCTGCATGCGGAAGGTTAGCCGCAAGCCAAGCCCTGCGGCCAAACCCACGCCGTGCATGGCCAATGGTAAGTAAATATTACTTTGCGTTAAAAAAACCATAGAAATTCACTGAAAGGAACATTAAAGTTAGGTTCACTGAAAGGTTACAGGAACTTTATAGTTCGGAAATAAAATTTAAAAACCTTAGACATTCACTAAAAAACTAGGTTACAGGAACATTAAAGTTAGGTTCACATTTTACATGCACAAAACCATACAAATTCAGCAGTTATAGTTATCTCAAGTAACTATAACTCGTGCCCAAAGGTAACTATAACTCACGGCCTCAGCATGCACTGCAAATTCCCCATCAATTAAATCACTCATGACATCCTCCATTACATCATTGACAATATCAGTGCAATATTTGCTGTAAAATTACTGATGAAAAAACTATGCATGGCTGGGGCGCGAGTTATAGTTACCCTAGGGGACGAGTTCTAATTATTTGAGATAAACTATAACTGCTCAATTTGTATGGTTTTGTGCATGTAAAATGTGAACCTAACTATAATGTCCCTGTAACCTTTGTTTTTTTGTAAATATATATTATATGTAAATATATATGTATAGATAGAGAGAGGGCTAAAGAGAGAGATGACAGATAGATAGATAGGTTTCTTCACTTACCTTATACTTACCATGCTGGGTAAAGGCATCTGTGTGGTAAAGGTATGCATGGAAAAGGCACGCATTGTATCATCAAACAAACGGGAGGGAGGGCAAACAACAACACGGGGCATTGAGGGAAAGAAAAAAGTGGGGTCAGGAGGGAAGGAGGGTACGAGCAAGCAACACAGAGGAGGAAGGGGAGATAAGTGCACAAGGAAGCCAGCTGAAAAAGACACATTCTGGTAGAGCACTTAAACACAAAGTAAAAAGTAGCGCCTAAAAAAAGAAGCAGTGAAAGGGCACATATAATGCATCCATGCTTCAAGTGAGGGACAAACACACAGAGGAAGGAAGCCTGCAGCAGTTGACCAATAAGAAGTTAGCAAAGGAGAGTGACAATGAAGTCAACCAATTGCAAGCAATGGACGATCTCCAAGCCCACAGATAGAATACAAAAGGTCTTCAAGAAATGGCACATGCACTGTCTAGGCGAGACCTAAAAAGTAGCCGCTGAAGTTGGGTCACCTCTGGGATCACCTTGCAGTGTTCTCCTACTCTTGCGCTTTGTCTCTTTAGACACCTTTTTAGAGCTCCAGATCCTCTATTAGGATACGGCTGAAAGCAGTAGCTGGGCAGGTCTCGACAAAACCAATTATCATGAATGCAAGGTCACATTGAAACTGAGTTTCTCAAAACAAAATGCGCCAAGCGGGGCAAAAAAGGAAACCTTGACCACTGACTGCACATCTTTCTCAGACAGCCATCATGTCATGGTCCTCCGGAGATCAAAATAGTTAGAAGACACAATTTCCAAAATGCTGGATATCTTCTTTCTAGCCACTCCAAAAAAAATCTCAAACTACTTTGTGGATAGCAGGTCACAGATAGCAGTGGACAGCAGTGTTGCTTATTTCCCTTTCGGATTTAGCCAGTAATGTTAGGTAAAGGTGTGTCTGTTCTTCCATGTCACTGCCATACAAATGTTTAAAATGGGCATGCTGGAAAAGAGGGATGTGGACAAACTTGTCTAGTGCACTCTTGCTCTTCCTTGGAGAGGACAACCTGCTAGTTGAAGACAAGAGTATAGCTGAAGACACCCAGCGAGCCATACTTTGCTTAGATAATGGTTGCCCCTTACTTGGTGACCATACGTCACTAGCAGTTTGTTAGATTGCCTGACTAGCTTGATTCTGTTTAAAACTTCAAACAAATTTAACGTCTAGAGTATGTAGTGCTCTTTCGGCTGCAGTACTTAGATTTGGAAAATATGCTTTCAGAATCACGGTCTCATTCAAATGAAAATCAGATGGAGCTTTAGGTATAAAATGCAGATTTGTCCTTAGTATGACTATTATCTCTGAACTGGAGGAATGGTTCATTGATTGTAAAAGCTTGAATTTCACTGACCCTTCTAGCAGATGTCAGGGATAAAAGAAGACCTATATTCCAGGAGAGATAAGTTAATTATGCTTTATGTATTGGCTTAAAAGGACTCTTAATCAACTGGGACAGAAGCACATTAAGCTGCCTTGAAGGTGGGGGATATCTTATGCCCGAAAGACTTTATAAAGACCCTTAGGGAACCCTTTAATGAGTTTCTTAGACCAAAGAGATGGCTGGTTCAATGTTCTTCTGAAATGCAAAATGGCAGCCAAATAGACCCAGACTCAGGTGTGACTCAGGCCTGATTTTGCTTGGTGAAGAAGATATGGTTGAGGAAGCAACCCAGCAGAGAGAAAACTCTGCTCAGTACACCCGATACATTAACGTTTCCATTTCGCTGCAACCGTCTTATTGGTAGATATTGCTCTGAACAGAAGTTCCTCAGAAATTCATTGCATTTATGAGCTATACCAACAAACTCAGAGAGCGTGAATCTCAGTGGAGAATCTGCCCATTGCACTGATACAGCAGGTCCAGACTCGGATTCAACTGAATTTTTAGGCATTTTCAAGAGGAGAATTAGCTCCATGAACAATACTATATGGGCAACCATAGTGCGATTAGAATGAGATGGGGCAGTTTCCTCTTTATCTTTGGAATCAGAGGAAGTGGGAGGAAATGGGTAAGCATAAGTTACTGACCAATTTACCCAAAACGCATGCCCTCATGACTATAGAAGGAAGTGGGTGGTTGCAAAGTACTGGCATTTCCTGTTCCAGCTGGTAGGAAACAGATCCAGATTTGGTTTAACCCCGTTATGAAATATGCTCTCCAGTTGGGTTTGAATTAGCTTCCACTTGCAGCACTCCTTTGTCAGCCTACGAGTTTTTTATTCCTAGAACACGTTCCATTTTTATCTGAATATGATGTTAAATTGCCCAATCCCATAAGTTCTGAGCTACTTTGAATAGTAGGAGGGATTGTGTTCCTCCATATTTGTTGACTTAAGTTATCAACAATGAAGAGCTGCTTATCCTTGGAAGGAAAGAGTGCACTCCTATAGCGATTACTCTCAGTTGGAGGAGATAGAAGTGAAGTTGATTTTCCTTCACAAACCACTTACCATTGGCTTAACTCATGCAAGTGTGGGACCCAACCTTCTACTGAGACATTCATTGTGATTATGAAATTGGCTTTTTACTGAAGAAAGGATAAGCTGACAGTGGTTTTCTTGCGCTGAACCCACCAAATTTTAGTCTGTTTCAGCTGGAGTGTTACTTGTATCAGGTTGTGGAATGAACCCACCTTCTGCAGCCACTGCTTGTCTAATGCCTCTTGGAATAGGCTCATGTGACTTAGTTTTTTGAGATGGGGGGGGGCTACTAGTACCTTGAACTTGGGGCACATTTGAGGGCAAAGGGAAAAGATTTGGAGCAGATAACAGCCGTCTGCCACTTGGAATCCTAACAAATGCCAAATGAGCGAAGTAAATGCAGATATGAAAATACACGTCCTGTAGGTCTAAAGATGTCGTAAAAGCCTTGTTTCTGAGAAGTTGTAGAACCTCCTGTTAGGTGACCATGCAGAATTTTTCCTTTTTAGATACTTGTTTTTAGATTCTGTAGATCTAATATTGGCATCCTCTCACCCGTTGTTTTATCTCATCAGGAAGAAACTTGAATAAAAGCCTTAATTTCACTGGGATGTTTGGAACCAGCCCTATAGCCCCTTTTCCAGAATGGTGATGGCTTCTTTTTGTAATAGATGACAATGTTGATATGGTATTTTGAGACGTGGAATCGTTGGAAGCTTCTGGATAAACTGCAGAGTGTGACTTGATTATACAAGAGCAAACACCCAATGGTGTGGTGTTATGCTGACCCACTGATTGTAATAAAGTGAGAGTTTTCCACCTACAGAAGCAGTCTGATGTTTAAAGACTATTGCCAATATACTGTCACAGCCTTCGTGATCCTTCACTGCCCAGAGACTTATTTTCCAGCCCTTTTTACATGGGGCTTGCCTTTATATATTTTCTCAATCACAATATAAATGTGGATACTTTTAAAAAACAAATAGCCTGTCGATCAGTATCTGAGTAAAGATGGGAAGCCACAGCTGACAAAAAGGAAATCGGATATTAACGACAATCAATCAGCATAGTGAGATATCACATAGAGAGACGATAGTATTTTGAGAATCTGCAACTTGGAAATGTGTATCGGAGAGGTTATTCCAGTGCTTTCGTCCATTCTTTGTCAAGCAAGGCTCTGTCAAATTAGTTTTCCCAGATTTTTTATTTTTATTGGCTTTTCAAACACTTTATAGATAATACAACTTATCATTGATAATGCTGTAAACATGAGTTTCGAAATTCGAGTGGATACACATTACAGTTGTGTTGACAACAATGAAAGTTAAAAAACAATTAACTAGAAGCAACGATCAGGGCAAAAGACTTAGGCTAATTAGGTTCTGCAAGCATATTATAGATTTTCATTGACGGAATATACGGTTGAGTTAAGGGGAGAACTTTGGTACCTGTGTGATGGTAAATGCCAATTTCAGTTTGTGGGAAGGGGCAATGCTGGGAGGTGAACCGGATCAAGTGTTCTAGTGTCTAAGAGGCTCTCGGGCGATCAACAGTAACTCTCTAGGACCAATCCAACCAGTGAGGGAAGGAAGGGACTTTTACAGGGTAAGGGAATCATCCCCATGGGTATTCTTTAAGGATTGCCACATATTGCATCAGTCTCTCGTCATCGGGCATTGATGTAGGCCCCAGGCTGTGCTTTTGGACTCTGCCATGTGCTTTAGGACTCAGACAAGTAGAGAAAATTACGCCAGGTGTCAAACACAAGAGAGTGGGGGACTTCCATTTGATCAGATTGGCCAGTTTAGCTATTAATAATGCAAGGTCAAGAAAACGCAGTGCTGTTCTGCTTTTTTGGGGCGCTTGAGAATGCCTAATGTGAGGGCTCCCAGGAGTAAACCTTAGAAAGCCCAGCCAGGTCTGCTAGTCGTAGGAGAATCACAAACGAGACTCCATAGCATATGGCAAAAGGCTGCCAGTGGGTATCTGCAACAGGCGCAGGTTGTAATCCCTGACGGGAATAGGTGGGTAATTTTTGAAGGTGATAAGTATGCCCTGTGGAGCTGTAGAATTGGATCCGTTTAAAACAGGCATACTGTGACACTTTAGAGGAGTATTCCAGTGCCCTAGTACATTCTTTCTCATTAACTTCCCTTTGGAACCGGAGTTCCCAAGCCTATCGAGAAGATAGCATTGTAATGTGGGTTTAAGCATGGATCGCCTTGTAAAGCCACTAACTAGATAGCGACCATGGCCAATTTTGTTAATGGTTCACACCACTGTATGGCACAGAGGTTTGATCGTGTCCATTTCACTTGAAGGGTGTGGGTTAGTGAACCATACACCAGGAATTGACCCCTTGTGTAACCGATATTGCTCGGTGGGAGAGGAGAAGCCTAAGAGTTGTCCATCTAGGAATAGGTTTCCAAATGTCATGATGCCAGCGGTTTCCCAATAGTGCAAATTTGGGCTGGTAAAACAAACCTGCAAGTATTAAAGGCCCTGTATGGGTATCACTGGGGCATAGGGGGTAACCCCCCAAAATGGTGACGTCTAGTGTAGCAGTGTAACTCTGCTCTGAAGAGATGGAGTAGTTCCCGGAAGGTCCGACTCTTAAGGAGCAAGAGCTTGTAAAGGTTGGGGCACCTGAAAATGGCTTTCACACCAGATAAAATTCCCTAGTTCTTACCCGCCAACCAGTGAGACACCACTGGAGTTGCACCGTCAGGTAATAATGATGATAATCTTGGGCCCCCAGCCTGCCCTGTTCTGTTGCCAACCGGAATCCTAGGTACCGGAAGGAGGTCTCTTCCCAATGAACTGGGCCACCACCCCAGACCTAAGGGTTTTCTGCTAGGGGAGAGTGTAAGGGGGGGGGAAAGAGACAGGTTTTTTGGCAGCTGACCTGGACCTCGGATAGCTCCACAAATTGCACCAGAGTCCTACACACATTGGAGGGTTCTTCCTGTAAGCCCTGTAGGTAAAATATGGCATCATCGGCATATAGGAATATAGCGCAGGTAGTACTATGCAGAGGAATACCCCAGGCACTCCCCTCAGCTCTCATTCAAATCACTAAGGGCTTCGTAGTTAAAGCAAACAGGAGAGAGTGCAGCCCTGTCTGCGACATATGGGAAGGGGGGGGTCGAGATTAGTTTTCCTAGTCTGACTCGGGCTAGTGGAGAGGCATAAAGGAACATAATAAACCCCATGGTCCAGGGCCCAAAGCCAGAGGATGTCAGTACCTGGAAAAGGTAGCCCCAATGGAGGGTATTAAAAGCTTTATAGAGGTCTTGGATCCAATGGGCTGCTCCAGGCCAACAAAGAGAGGCTGCATCCATTAGCATATAACATCATTTAATATCTCACCAAGAATTTAATAATTGAGGTTAAGAATGGAGATACGACGATTTGAGGCTGGGTCTGGGAGGTCCTTGCTAGGTTTTAGGATTGAAAGCAAGAGGATTTACAGAGGGTGTATGGGAGACTACCTGCTTTTAATTCAGCTTCGCAAAGTAGGGTTAATTTTGGAGCTAGGAGGGGTGCATACGGTTTGTAAGATTCATTTGGGAGTCCATCTGTACCGGGGACATTCCCAGGGCTCAGGTCTGTAATGGCTTTTTTTGACTTTCAGGATAGTTATTGGGGCCTCAATATCTCAAAGAAACATGGGAATTATTGGTAGGGTTAGACCTGCCAGGTAATCTGTGAGTTCCAAAGTGGGTAGCTAAAATAAGGGCTATAAACAGTAATATAAATATCAAGAAAGGACCTATATATTTCATTTTCAGAGTGCCTGCAGGATCTCGAAGGTAGGTAATCTATGGCTGGTATCTATAGTCCGTGTTAATTTTCCAGGCTTATTTATCCCCCGCCGAATGGGTGCGAGCCCTGTAGGCCATGTAATCTAAGCACCTCAGACGTACAGTGAGTGCAGCTTCTGTTTTGTGTAAAGCTCCTAGAGAACCCCGTAGTGTAGAGTCATCTATCTATATAGTTCCCTCTTTTTTTTTCTTCAGGTCATGCTCAAGGGTTCCCCTGGGTCCTACAATGCTACAGATAAAATGCCTTTGCATAACAGTTTTAAATGCTTCACATTCTACTAATGTGGGGAGGCCATCCCTTCATTTACTACAAAATATTCCTTCATATTATCCTCTATTATAGACCGAAAAGCTAAATTGTCGAAGGTGGTGAGTAGAATGCACTATGTGGAGATAGGTGCACTAATTTGGCCCCAGTCTAGGTGGACTCTGAGGGAATCGTGATCTGCGAGACCCTTTCCTGGATAATCAGGGGATGTTGATAATGGCATTTGAACAGACCACTCTGTCCAGGTATACGTAAAGATCATGGACAGGCGAGTAGTGAGGATAAAGTTGAAGTTATGGTGCCTTCACATGTCGTTTGAGGTCCAGTGGAACAGCCAGATAGCAAGGGCATTGGCACTGGAGACCTTAGGTGCTGTGGGGAGGGAAGGGTTTGATCTATCTAATCAGTATGCAATACACAATTAAAATCCCCCCTAATATCCATTGAATGTGTGCCCCAGGAGCCAGCTGGGTGGAGAGTTGTTGAAGGAACTGTGATTGATTAATGTTGGGGGCATAGATGCTCCTACGTACCAGGGGCTGCTATCTAGATACCCTTGTAGCAATTAAATCTACCTTCTGTATTTATGACCTGAGAGCTGACCAAAAAAGGAGTAACCACTTTAAGCCAAATTAAAACAAATCAATACTCCTCTGATAAAGATTGAGTAATTTGTAGCATATATTTGCACTTTCTTCCTTAATGTAAGATTTCTGAAATCGTGCTATTTGGGTCCCATGTCTCTTCAAAGATGAATGGATTTCATACCGTTTCACTGAGGTAGGTATGCCTCTAATGTTCCAGAACATTATGAAATAGTGCAGGGTGCGAATGGCAGGCCTTGAAATCACTGAGATAGGTATCCATTCCCACTCCCTTCACTGGGGCCTATTAATGATGTCTCAACCCAGTAAGGTTGGTGGTCCTTTGTAGTAGTCAGTTTCAGCCTAGTAAAGTAAAACAGTACAAACAAAACCTGAGGATGCAAATTAAAAAACTAAGTAGTGTAAAGGAGAGGGAAAAATGGCCTGCCGTCCAAACCGTATCAACAAGGTGAAAGAGTACATTTGGGGCCCATGCCACTGGAGATGGAGAACTGCCAAGTCGGGATGCAGAGCTGCCTAAAAGGAAGGGGGAATACGTGAATAGGGAGGTCTGACCTACAAAAGGAGTACAAGTCAAAATGACATTTGTTGCCTTTCAGAGAATGAGGCCAACAAAGTGTCTTTAAAGAAACATGCACTCGTCTGGGTGGGGCGGAGGAGGGCAGAAATCAAAGGCTACCATAAAGGAGTTCCTCAGCTGTCTGAGGTCACCTTGGGAAGTCAGGCCCAGGGCCTCTCAGTCAGAGGACGACAAATTTCCAACGTTTATGAGCCATCCATAGTTATGGAGGGCACCACACTGTGGAAGGTGACTGTCACCTGCCACGCCGACCGATGGCTGTCCTGTGCCTGGTCGCTGGAGGGCAGTGCAGAAAGTGATTTCATTCAAGTATAGCACCACCGAGGTAGGCCACGGTACCCCTGAGGGGGTCAGTTGGCCCGTCAGCCGGTGTTGCAGCATCCTGCCGCCTCGCCCAGTCCCAGGCCTCTTATAAGAAGAAATATGATCATTGGCCTAGAGACACTGAGTTTTGCTGGAAAAATAACACATATTTCCAATTAATTTCCAATAGGTTCTGTTCTACTCCTTGAAATGTCGATCTTTAGTGCTACACCGCCAACATATATTCCGTGAACAACAGGATCCAATGGTTGTCTACTTCTAAGCGACCCATTTATTGAGGGGTTTTCAGAATGGAGTCTTAATAGTTATAATGTAAAAGCTTCGTAACCACAGGTCTTGGTGGTGCCCCAGTCGCTGGATGGGCCTGTTCAAGTGAAAAAGGGGCTCAAGTTTTGCGGGACCATGAAGCTCTTACCCCAGGTTTCCAGATAGTCAATTATCCATTGTTCCTCGCAGTTCTCGGGCAATCCTATAATCTGAATATCATTGCGTCGGGTGCATCCATCTGCATCCTCACCCCTACTTTTGAGGAAATGGACAAGCTACTGGAGGTCTCCTACTTGTGAGACTGCCGTGTTCTGAGAGTGCAGCTCTAGGATTGTTTTTTCAGATTGACCAACTCGGTCCACCAGTTTCCTACGGTCATCCTGTAGGATGTTAAGGTTTATGGCTATCGCATCCACCTTCACTTCCACCGATGTCCTTGAGGTTTCGATGGCCAGGAGGATTATGTCCAGTTTATCAGGTAAACTTGATGGATACACTGATGGGGCCACTCCCTCATCTGCCTCTTTTGGTGTTGAGCTAGCTTTGATTGATTTGGATCGGCCCATATTTCTAACAGAGAGGGTCTTGGTGGATCTTGGAGGATTTTGCCAGATTTGAACGAAATGTACAAAGGCCTTCTTAACCAGTCGTATCCACTAGTGATGGCCTCGGGGCACTAGTAACACGAGCAGCCCTGTCTTCTAGGGGGTGGTCTCGGGGAGGACGGCCCAGGTCCCTAATGCACATGATCGGCAGTCATATCAAGGGTTCTGGCAAGGTTCTCTACTTGCAAGGAGTGTGGGGATGGCATCAGGTTAGTAGTTCTCTGGTAGTTCATATATATATCTCAGCCATTGAATAATCAATTAAAGAGTCAGTACAGTTGGGGGCAGGGGTGCACCATGAGCTCAGGTTTGAGGCTTTACCGCATGCCGTGGCAGTGGACCCAGGTACCCCTATTGTTTCCCAGGACCTTCAGTCCATTTTGCACCACCCCTAGCTCTTAACTCAGTGCTCCGGGACCCCCATGTGTGTCCTGTCCTTGCCGGCTCAGTCAGGTGGGTCCCTCCTCCTCCGAGAGGCTCTCACTGCTGCCTATCAACTCCCAGGCTCGATTATCAGTCCCACAGTGCCCCTGGCAATCACAGCTCTGAAGTTATGCCTAGCAAGCCCGGCAAGAACGCTGGTGATGTTGATCTCCTCTCCAGCAGGGATGCCCCCGAGGTCGGCTCCTATCTCCAATGGTGTTGGAGTCCTTATTATCTCAGATGGGACACAGGAAGGAATTGAGCTTTGCGGACGCAGGTGCCATGTTACCAAGCACCAGTTTCTAGGTTGTTTGGGTGATGCCTGTGGAAACGTGGGCAGGCCACCTCAGTCATCAGGGTTCACAGGGAGGCCGAGAAAGAATGCATGGTCATTCGGGGGTGAGGCTTTAATATTTGGCCACCGACTACTGGACTCCACGATCAGGTCGTTAAGTCCTTTGGTCATGACAGTGTAAGTTATGTCGAGTAGACTCAGGAAATCGGTGGTGCCTGCGGCCTCTTCTCCTCCAGGGGAGCACCTAAGGCCGCCATTAAACATCTCCGGTGGTAAAGTCCTTCTCTCAGCCAGGAAACAGAAAGGATCAGAGCGTTCCAGCCGCAGGTGCTAGGTTACCAAGCCCCAGTTTTCAATATGTCCGGGCAGCGCCTACAGCATCGTGGTTGGGCCGCCACAGCTGACCCCAATCATCGCCAGGTTTGAGGGGAAGCTGAGGGATAGTGCACGCCCCCACAAACACCAATGGACCCTGAGGTAATCTTTTGCCCCTGAATTGATAGGTAGGGAGGGATCTTTGGAGGTTCAAACAGGTGAGCTCCTGATTTGGAGCCCTTCTAAAAGACTTCTGCCATGTTGGCTGCTTGGCCACGCCTCTTTCCACATCTATCTTATGGTTTAGCGAGAGGCCCAAGTTTGGGCAAGCAGGGCTCTGGACTGGCAGGCTATAGGTCTACGGTTCATACCCATCGTATGCACGGAGTGCAGGAGTTGGTGGGTGGCTAGCTCTGCTTCTACCACCATCCCTAGGCTCAGAGGGCACAGCACAGGAGCCTGTATACAAGGAACAGACCTTCATGGATGTAAAATTGAATCCCCAAGACCGAGAATAAATGGAGTTGGCTATCCTGAAAAAAGGTCACCGAGTGTGGGGATACTTGCCTAGTCCCGGAACCTTAAATCTTGTATAGTTAGGTACCCATGAGGATTAGGGAGGGCAAATAGAGGTATTGTAGGAGCGTGGGGGGGGAGGGGGGTGTTCCTTGGTAACTCACAATTCCCGGATTCCCTGGCTAGGCATGCCAAATCCACCAGTAATAGATGGAGGAGTCCACTCCAGGGGTGGGTTTCTGGGGCCACCAGGACAGCAGCCTCGCCAATTGGCAGATTGAGGGTACTTGTTTCCTCTAGCGAATGTTTCAATATCCAGCGGGTTACCAATGTACTGAGGCTGCTAAGTTATAATATTCAAAATTGGTAGTGCTGAGGTCTCCCTGATCAGGGGAGTTGCAATTAAAGGAGGGCCACCCGACTGCGGCAGTTATGCCCCATACGTTTACCTAATAATTTGTCAAGGTTTCCAAATAGCTTCTAGGGGAGTGGCAAACGTGGGAGCATCACCATCTTTGAGACTGCAATACAACCTGAAATTGATGAAGGAAGGGAATATCAAAAGGCTATTTGAGTGCAGAGGGATGTCACTGGGGCTGTTAAATTGCCATCTAGGAGGTTCTTTTCGTCATGAAATATTCAAACTCCCCAGTCCCATTGAAGCGAAACTGTTCATGGGGGACTTACAAGACCATAAAAATTTCCAAAATTTATCAATCATTAGTAACGAATAGCCCCACCACGCTCGATAAACTCATGGTGGTGTGGGAGGGAGACCGTGGCCCATTAGACGGAGATGACTGGAATGATGCATTAGCATCCCCCCGGGGGGCTGCGATTGCAATGCGGCTCCGACTAATTCAATTGAACTATTTACATAGGGTCTACTTTACCAGAGTCCGGTTGTGGAGGGCGGGTCTAGTGGCATCCCCAACGTGTTTGCGATGCGGTCGGGAGGATGGCACCCTACTCCATACAGTGTGGCAGTGTACAGCGCTTGCTAGGTTTTGGCGGGGGTATTGGCCTGTTTGACGGAGGTGTTGGGGTGGGAGCTCCCTTCCTCGCCTAGGTTAGTGCTTCTACATATCATGGAAGGGATTGGTGGGAACATATATAAACATCATCTACTGTTATTGGGCCTAGTGCTAGCAAAACGAGATATTGCGCGTAACTGGAAAGCTGAAGCCCCGCCTTCCTTATCGGCATGGAAAAATGGCTTGGATTTTAACATGGGGTTGGAGATACCCATCTTTAAAGCACGGGGCTGCCCACAAAAACACCCAAAGATTTGGAGGCGGTGGGCGGAGAATAGAGGCATATATTTAGAGCCCATTCCATCCAGGGGCGATGCAGCGTAGCAAAGATAGCATGGGACTAAGATACATGAGATAAGTGGCTCAAAAGGAACTGCTTTACAGTGAATTAGAACGCAAGTGGTGCTGGAGACGCAGAATTATGACAGTGCAATGGGGGGGTAGTTAACTGGGGTACATTTAATTGTTTTTCTTATCCATGTTATAACAAGGGAAAGCGTGCATATAAAATGTCAATGCCAATGTGTTGTGCTTAAAATGTAGCAGAAGACCTCTGGTCGGAGGGGCTCTGCATTGTATGTGCTCATTGACGCAATAAAATATGTTTATAAAAAAAATATATATTCAAATTCCCAAATAGCTGAGAGACACGCCCTCCCACCTCACTGGTCCCTCACCTAGGCCCAACTGCACCAGAGCAACATTTAGATTCACGGAAAAGAGACAGGTAAAAAAATGTAAGTTAAAAAAAAATGCTTCAGGACATGCTTCAACTCACCTGCTGAACCTATATCATACCAAAGGTGGATAGAAGAAGAGCAGTGCTAGAGTGATCGCCTCACAGATCTTTAAGGTAGAACATCACATTGGCAGCATAAACCGAGACTGCGTTGATCCTGTCTGGAAACGGGATTCCCCAATCTTTCACGTAGAAGTGTGTGTGGGCTGCTAAGAGTTCCATCCATGTGAAGAGGAGGAGGAAGAGGGGGCAACCCCGTCTGTTGCCCCTGCCAACTGGCAATGAGGTGGAAACCAGCCCAGTCCACATTTCGCTGTCAGCATCTCCACATATCTATATAATGATCTAAAAATAGTGTGGACCTCAAATGAGTGTCCTAACTTACCCTACTCAGGGCTTTGTTCCTCCCTCATAAAGAAGGAGTGGTACTTCTCTGTAGTCGCATACTTTGAGAGGTAGATTTTTATGATGGGCATTTCAATATAATTCTTTCATTTCCTGACATAGTTAAAGACCCAAATGCAACTTGCTATAAAACAGATACACATATAAGCGTACAGGACATAACTTACATCAATAGCGATTTACCATGGCTTGCCTTTTAAAAATATAATCAAACATGGCATCTCATTATCATACATGAAAGGAGAAAATCGGCCATGAGAAATGTTCTGTATTTGCTCCTTCTGTAGTTTCAAGATGGTTGTACTGTTTATGCATATCTTACAGTAGCAGGTGCTTTCACAGTGCAGTTCCTATAGCATACGGACGCATACAGACTACAATGTTCTCACTTATCTTAAAAAGTGGCCCGTTAAAAATCAGATGAGGTTTACTCTTGGAGGTCCTTGGTAACTTTGTCAACTTGCCCTATTGACCTATTTATCCCCATGTCCCTGCATCAGACTCATGCTAGTTGTGTCCACTCACATAAAAATCTACCTCTCAAATTTGTGACTACAGGGAAGCGCCAGCCCTCCTCCTGGACTATGAAGTAGAAAAAGCCCTCAATAGGGTAAGCTGTGACACTCAGTTGGAGTCCACTATTTTTATATTATATATTATATACAAATGTATGGACGCTAATAGGCAAGTGTGTACAGATATGTATACAGTTGATATGTGTGTCCTCGGTACTCCAATTTGATTGGGGCTATCATGGAGCGTTTTGTTGCTGTGTTCATCAACAGGTGTGCAGGTAATGCCTATTGTCAAAAATAATAAAGTAATATTTTTTAAAACACATCACAGGTAATTTAAATACTTGGGAAAAACGGTATGAAAGCCTTATGCTCTGCTAAATTGCATAAACTTTATTGCAATCAGGCAGGGATTAGTTGAGCCCTGAAGAAAGCCGGATACCTGTCTGGGCTATTATAAAGGCTGAAACATGTAGGCAATTTTCCAATGGATGTATGAAAGAAAGAAAATGTTCTTTTCTGTAATCCTGCTTTTGCACTGTAGGGATCCTCACAGAAATCATAAACATGAAAAAAATTACACCTGCATGCTTGGATCCCAGAAAACATTTAATATACCACTTGGCTGAAAAGAAAATATATATTTTTATTACCCGGTGGAGGTCATCTTTGGGTAGCTATAGTAAGGACCACGTTTCCTTTGGAAATTGATTTTTTTTTTGCTAATAACGTTGGTGCTGTTTGGAAAATCGTCATGAACATTCCACCAAAAAAGTCTCATCCTTAGCTCCTTCCCGGAAAGTTTCGGGACGATCCATCTAGTGGGGGCTGAAATTGGGGGGCGGTCCCACAACACTTTTTTCCCATGCATTATGATATAGAATAATTGAATACAGGTACAGCCAAAACAGCTGGCAGAAAGCTAGATCTTGGTCCAGAAAGCATGCTTTTTGCCATTTGGTGTAAATTCGTTTTGGAGAAAGTAAGGGTCAAAACGTATGTATATTTCATGCCCCAGAGGATTTGCGGTTCTGACAGATCTCAAGATCAGATCTGACTGGCTGCCACCTATATATAGGGGTCAGGATAAGGGTGCGTGGGTGGGGCAGATCTGAGAAGTATTGGGGGGCCCCTGGGGCCAAAAACTATTTTCTTTTTGGTGGCACCGCAGATCTGACCTTTTCTTTTTTAAGTCCTCGCTGCAGGAGCAGAGTGAAAATCTGCTACCACAGGGCAGGAGCATAGTTGCCATTCGCTCCCACCAGCACCCAAGAAGGGAGCTGGCCAGTTAGCAGGTGCCGTGGGGTTCCCCCGCAGTCCCCCGAATTATTTTAAAGATGTGGGTGCATCGGTGGGCACTGGGCCATCCACACAAAAAAAAAAAAAGAAGTGTTTGGCTCCCGCCAGCACCCATAATGGGTCCCTGCAGGGGCCGCAGAGCTCCCACTGTGGTCCCCAACAAAACAAAAGCTGTGGGTGTCCCATGTGGTGCGGGACAACCACAAAAACAACATGTAAACTACATTATCAAAAATGAATATTAAATGAGAGGCTGGAGCCATTCATTTAATATTCACTGGACTGGGAAGGAGTGCCCCATAATGGCCTTCGTGTGCAAATTTAAATATATTCTTATTCATGGTGGTGCTCCAATCTGGGCAGGGGCAACACCAGCATATTTTCTTAAATGTTGTGGGGGGGGGGGGGGCTGCAAAGAGTACAGCAGCCCCCCAAAACTACTTAAATCGATTAACCCTATGTGTCCTGGAGCCTATACAACATGACCCTAGAAAAAGTAGATTTTCTTTTTTTAAGCATTCCAAAAGATGAAGCTTTTGCTCTTCAAACTGGGAATACAGGTACCCCTAGTGGTTGGTCTTATGGCTGCATTATGTGGCTTAAGAAAAGTAATAAAATTGTGAGCGTCTGGAGAATGTCAAAGATGAGGAACGCCAAGACCTGTGGCGATGCCTGTAGTGGTGCGAACGATGGCGAGATCTGGAACGCGATTGTCGCAGAGAAGATAAAGATCTCGGAGGAGGAGCTTCAACAGGTTGTGGAAGAGGTATTGGTGATACAAATGGAAGAGGTACCGGAGGAGGTGCTGGAAGTGGAGGCAGTGGAGAAGATGGGAGACGGAGGAGTAGGAGAGTCTGGCAGAACTATAGGCGACGAATGTGGGTACACCCTGGAATACTCAGAGTTCAGGGATGATGGTAGACCCCTTTGCCTTCATTTTTTGGCCTTTTGCGCAGATCTGGATGGTCTTGACGTCGACAGACTACTCAAGGTTGACCTTCTCCTACGTCTCGACATCAACCCACTTCTTGACTTCGACCTTCTCCTATCTCTCGACGTCGACACACTCAACGTCGTAGTCTCCTTTGATAAGGACCTTCTGTGTCTCGACCTCGAGCCTCGACTCTTCTTTGACTTTCGGCCTAGCCCTCAACGGTGAACTTGTAGGTATATTACCGTGTTTCGACGTTGATACTCTCGACATCGACTTGGAACGACGTTGTTTTTGGACTGTGCTTCTCTTTTTGGATCTCCCACGCCTGGAGTCCTCAGAGGAAGGTGGAAGAGCCCTGGTAGAGGACTGTCCTTCTCCTCGCTCTCTGGAAGTCCCACATTCTGACTGCACTCACTGCCTGCTTCGCTCCTCTGTAAGATGGAGGCGAATCTTCTACCATTCCCTCAAGGTACGTCAGGAAAACTTCCTGCAGTGTGGACTACTGTCAGGAACATGGCTCTCAGGAAGGCAGATGATGATGTAGACATCATTAGGGTCTGACCTGGCCTTCTTTCTTCCGCAAGCAGGACACTTATCAAAAAACGATGCCATTTTATTTGACAAATGGCAAAAAAATCCTGACAGAAAAACACAGGGGCAGATTAAATTCATCGAATGGATCAGTTAGCAGAAATTTCCCAGTGAGAATTTTGAAGGAAAAAAAAAAAGCCTGAGCTCAGTCCTCCAAGAGTTTGTCACCGGGAGCCGGAAAAAAGAACTGAAGCAACTGCGACCGGCTGAGCATGATAGGATATTGGTGGTCTCTGGGCCCTTAAAGGTGCAGACGCTGCTTTTGCATCCACATAATGGCAGCCCATAGGGCAACACTGTCATTTGAGATGTCATCAGTGATGCCACTGACCATGTCACGAGTGATGTAATATGTGAGGTCATAAGCAGTGCATTGCAGGGGCGTAAGTTATAGTTAGCTCAGGTAACTGCTTAATTTCTATGGTTTTGTACGAGTGAAATCGGAGTGTAACTATAATGTCCCTGTAACCTTTGTTCTTTCAGTGAATTTGTACGTTTAAAAAAAATCTATTTCCCAACTATAACGTCTCTGTAACCATTGCTTTTTTTAAAGTGAATTTCTAAGGTTTTTCAAAATCTATTTCCTAACTATAACGTCCCTGTAACCTTTGATTTTTTCAGTGAGTTTCAATGTTTTTTTAACTAGTAGTTGCGTTTGCAGAGTGGTGGAGAAAGGGAGCAGGGCCTCCAACCAGCTCTCAGGAATACAGCTGGTTTGGATTTACTGGAGCTAACAGGAGGGCTTCTTGGCCCCCAAGAACCCTCAGTATCCAACAGGACTTCATCCCCCAACCAGTAATGTGCACGGAGGCACGTTTGCAGAGTGATGGAGAAAGGGGTTGTGGCCTCCAAAGGCCTCTCAGCA
Organism: Calotriton arnoldi; assembly: GCA_963921515.1. Lineage (NCBI taxonomy): Eukaryota > Metazoa > Chordata > Amphibia > Caudata > Salamandridae > Calotriton > Calotriton arnoldi. The sequence continues at coordinate 4,557,013 of CAWUFW010000146.1, forward strand.
ATCCCACTGTGTGGGACTTACTAGAGGTAACAGAAGGGCTGTTGCGCCCCCCCCCCCCAAAGGACCCTGAGCATCCAAGGGGACTTCATCCCCCAAATTGTCGTGAACCAGGAGGCGCGTCTGCAGACTGGTAGTGAAAGGGGGCGGGGCTTCTAGCGACTTGCTGGTCCGTCTCTTTTTTTAAACCTTTTTTCCATCTCATTAGGGAAGGCGGGCCGCGTGGCCCCCGTTCCCTGGGCCGATTTCAGCCCTGGGGCCAGGCCTTTTGTGAATGGGTTCAGGCCTTTAATAGTGGAGCGGGCCTTTAATGGTCAGTAGAGCCTGATACAGCGGGCTCTAAGGCTATGTTAACCCATCATTGCATATTAGTTTTAATGCACATGATCCCGATTAGGACTATAGAGGAATAATGTAGCTCTGTTTCATGTGTCATATGATCTTTACCTTTTGTTTATTATAAGCTTTTACTTGGAGCTTAAGAAAACTATATGTCTTTGTTTATTTCGCATCCTTGAGGAAGGTCCTTAAAACACGTGTAACCTGTGTCTGCACTGATTTTGTGAAGCAAATAATGAACTTGAAGGACTTCTTTTAATAGGAAGAATACATCTTTGCAAAATAAAGAAAACATTTGAACTGGAATATGAATGTGGGACTATTAATTATGCTATTAACCTCCGCAAAGACACCACAAATATTTACAACAACGCAACAAAAAACTGTTCACCGTAGGCTACTCATAGCATTGGATGCTTAGAATCAAAAACCAGGATGCGCTCACAGATAGTGCTAACCTTTGTTGCATTTAGTACAACAGCATGTATTGAGTCTCTCTTACTTAATGTGGCTTACCCTACTGTAGCATAAACGTGATACATTCACTGAACAGAGCTGGAACAACCACATACTATTTTAAAACATTCACTCATACACAAACTACACAACAAACATCTCTAATATTATAGGACACAACATTATTATCCAACTGAACCAACACAAACCACCATAAAAGACTACTTTCAACAGACCAGCCTTTAGCTACAAAACATAACAATAGGCCATCAGGACCATAGTTAAAAAAAAATCCCAGGAACATGCAGAGTGTGCCCAGAATGAGTTAACAAGGGTAACCAAAATAAGTTCACAAAGAATCTGGTGAAGTAACATAAAAGAATATAAAAAAAATGTAGAGCTTACCTGAGTACTTCCCAGTGGAACAATGCGTGTTATATTCTTAATAGTGACTTTTCCTATGACAACAGTTACAAGTATAACTTCTACATCAAGCTGAGTGACACTAAGTCCATAATAATTTTGGTTGGTTACGTTCACAATATGCTGCAAAGAAAAACAGGTTTAGATGATATTAAATACATTCAAGCAATAAGAATCTGTAGAGCAAGAAGTTTGTTGTAAGTCCATCATTTACCAGACTTTATTACATTCAGAAGAGTCAGTGACAACCTTCACAGCTCTGCAATATGAAGTTCATTCAATTACGCTACAAAATAAATGTAAAATCCCACTAGAGAAAAACTCTGATTTCTAAAAAAAAAAAAAAAAAAAAAGAGAGAATACCCCATCTCTTCTTTTATTTTACCTTGGTCCATGAATAGTATGAAAATACTCTTAAAATCCTTCTATCGGCACAAAGCCATCTTGAATGGGAACTTTATGATATAATTCCCAGCGGCTCACAGTGGGTAATACATGATCCTGCCCCTCAAGTTTAATGATGAAAACAGTCTACTGAAATGAATCCAAGACTGAAGCCACACATCACCCCCAAGTTAGAGAAACAGAATATGCATCTAAGTGTAGTTTGCCGTTTGCTTTTTGGACTATTCAAACGCCCAAAGCAATTCTGTGATATCACAGAACAGACAAAAGGCAAGTGAGAGGAGTTGGCCTAACGGCTAGGGCGTCCGACCTCGAATCTGGGGAACTGGGTTCGAGTCTCGGCAATGACGCTGAACATCCTGTGATTCTAGGCAAATCATTTAATCTCCCTGTGCCTAACAAAAATGAATGTGTGTCCTAATGTAACGTAACTGGTGCTATGTAAAGCGCTCTGATACCCGATTCGGGTCAAGTTCGCGCTATATAAAACTCTGCAAAAAAAAGTGTAAATATGTGTTTTTTTAAATTATGTGTCACTTTCTAAAATTTACTTACTGTCCAGACAATGAAGAAACGTAACCAAGAAGATGGTTGCTGGTCTCACATGTGACATTATGTGTTCCTTGTGTACTGTAGAAGTGTTTTGAATTAAATCCCACATTGTCTGATGATAAAAAAACTCTTTATATCTGAGATGGTTCACTAGCTCACTAAAGGAAAGGAGCTCATGGCCTCAGGGCTGCTGGCCACTTCCTACCAATAATGTGATTGGAAGACAAGTCACAGACTGAATAGGGTTAGAGTTTTAATGGCCGTTTACTCCAAATTATAACTAGAAGCACATTAGCTGCATGAGAAATATTGCAATACTAAACATTCTCAGCCAGGCACTTTCAAAAAGCACAATAATTCCACATTAAAATTCACAAAAGCGATGCTAAGTGGTTCCAAATTAAAGAGGTGATATTTATCGTCCATCAGTGTCAAAACATAGTCAATACAATGATTTAGTTGTCCATCAAAGAAAAAGGGAAAAGAGACAAATAATCACGTACACAAGCTATCATGTACCCTACTATGACTATCTTGTATCCCATTATTAAAGGCTTATAAAGGAAAGATACCTCCGCTAGGCCTGTATGGGGGAGAGGTTTTTTCCCTTGATCCAACCTATGAATGGGATAGACTGGAAGGGGTAGTGCATAAAAGACTCCTATCACTCCTCCAAGGTACCATGGTTCAGGCCATAAGGAGAGAGTGCAATCTGAACTCTTGTAACATGGCGGCCTCTACTCTGGCTCTAAGATACTTTAACACATTGTTGGAGGATGATGAGGTGGTTAAAGTCTCCAAATTGTGTTGGCAAGAGATCCAAAGCAGTGAAAGGATGTGGGCAAAGGCCGTAAGAACCAGAATAATTGCACTTAGGAACCTCCATTTAAATAGTGGTACAGTTACATCTTGGCTCCCCTTCCCAGGCAAACGAGCACTGGGAGAATCTGTTGCTATGGCGTCAGAATCGATTGACCTACTGTATCTAAAGAAGAAATCATCCATTAGCTTCTCGATTGCTACATTGGGCCAGGATAGTGTCTTCTCTTATTTATCACGGTTACCAGACCCAGGATTGAGAAATGAAATATTAAGGGCTAGGGTGGGATGTAATCCAATCTACTCGTCCCACCCATACAGGATTAGGATGCAGAATAATAGTGGTCTCTGCCCCTGCCCCTTGAAAGTTAAATGTACCCTTACGCATATTCTTATGGACTGCGTCTTTTATTTCGCAAATCGAATCAAGTTTTTAAGACCTCTGTTTTTTAAATATGATGCTCTCCATAGGAACAAAGCTGTGGAGCTATTGTCTGAAATGCGTTATTTAGATGTGGCAGTTGGAATTGCTTGGTTTTTACGATCTGTCAAACAGAATTTGAATGATGAAATGTAATGGGTTGGGGTGGGGGAGGTAGGGTAGCCAGGAGGGGGGTCCTTTTAAATGTTTTAATTGTTAAGTGTGTTTTTTTTAGAATGTTTTATGGACAAATGTCTAAATAAACTTGTTTCTGAACCTGAACCTGCTAAGACCATGACTTAAAACAATCTGGAAAAAGCAACTAGATTGGTGGACCTTTTAAAATTACCTTGAGTAAGTCACAATTTGCATTTTCATCAGAATCGAGAACTTTGCTAAATTAGTAAACCAATTCCTACAGCACGCAATGAATGACTACATTAAAAGTCTACACCGTACGACTGTGCTTGAGTTTTGAAAAAGGAAATGACCTGAATAACTTATTTTAGAGTAGTTTGATTTGTTAAGAGTGTATGTAAACTGCAGTAGTGGTCCTAAGCATTAAATGGCAAAATTGTGAGAAATAAAGTGTACTTACTGTTGTTTTAAGGTTAACGCTTTGTGGAACTGTGGTGCTGAAAGATACAGTCGATGAGTTCAACCCTCCAGACACCAACTCAATCGAGCGAGGAAACAAAAAGAAAACCACCAAGGAAAATGCAAATACACAAGCCACTACAGCCACAGAGACATAGAGCTTCCTAAAAAAGAAAACAACATTCATGAGACATTATTAACAATTGTTGGGATCTTCATCATTATCATCACATAATGGAGAATACTCGCTTTCAGAAGGCTCCTATCAAGTGAGTTAACTAGAGTAACACATGCAGTTGGCACATGACCAAAAACCAATTAATTAAGCTCCTGCAGACCAAAACCAATTAATTAAGCTCCTGCAAGAAATTAGTTACCTGTAATTCCAGTTCTCCAGTGTTGATATCTTTCATATAGTCACATGCTTGAATCATTCCCCACTGTCAGGCTGAGAATCCCTGATACATTTAAATAGCAGTAAACGGTGTAGAAATGGCTACAGGCCTCAAAAACAATATTTATTTAGTAGCACTTCCACTTCATTTGAAGCAACCGGAACTTCAACCAATGAGGTGGAAGTGCCAGGCCCTCCTTCGACTCCTAGAGGCCACCATAGCTCAGATCAATTTGTTGGAGCTATTTTCTGCTTATTATCAGATGCGCAAATTAATATGAATTAACTGCAATTAAAGCGAAAGCACTGAGATATTTAGAAGTGTAACTTTCTGGCCTATGTTTAACTAGCACTCAGCAGCAGCCATCTTTTTCAAGATGGAGTCGAGGCCAAGTTGTTTCATAATAATAATCGTGATTACATATACCCTTACTTGACACTGCACACTGCAAAATGTGCACGGTTTGTAATGAAATGTTGTTCTCGAAGAACTCCAGAGAAGCCTTTGCAACATTCAAGGCTCTTCATGATGCACGCTGTACACCAGACACTTACAAGACTTTCAATTCTTCATTGTAACACAATGCTCAGTTACCTCAGATGACATTAAGGTCAAAAGGTGCGAATCAATATTCAAGTAGTGTAGTGGGCTAGTACTTACATAGTTGATTTATACGACGTTTTATTATTGTGAATTGCGATTTGCTTGTGGAAAGCTACATTTGCTCATCCAATGCAAACTGTAGAGCTCTTTTTTGCATTTATGTTGAAATTCATTTTAAAAGACGCCTGAATTTGGCGGTCAGCAAGACTCTTTTCTGAGCCTCTTAGCAATGCTGCCGAATATTTTCGATTTTGATGCATAATTTGGACTTGCACAGTTTTTCTTTTATTGCTCATTATTGCATTTATTTCTATTGCTGACAGCATTTATGGCAATTGGATGTTTTGCCCTATTATTTATTTCTTGAACTGAGCTATATTTTGCCCTTTTGTATTGCGCTTTAATATTCTAATAAACCTTTATGGTTTTCTATAATTTACAGATCTCACACTCCCATTTTGAGTCAGTACTTTCTTCTTTTTGACTGTCATTTTCAATGCTGTTTGTAGCTTATTGTCAGGGACACACTGCCTAATCTGTTTTTGAGGTTAACACTGCACCGGATCCCGTAATTTGGGTGCCACTTTTTTTATTTTTTTTTATTTGCACAAAACATATCCAACAACATTGCATGCACACATTGTCTACATACGTTACATGAAACAAGAACTGCCCCTATGACAGTACATGTAGGTTTACTTTCTCCGTTGTGCCCCTCTCGTGCAACTATCACAGCATATTCCATCTCCATTGTACAGTCAAAGCCCATTCCTCGTGTTATTGCACGGATGCCAAATTTGCTCCCATTTTTTTGGGCACCCTCTGCTAAGGTAAATGTGTTTCTCCATCAGTAAACACCAGTCCGTGTCCTTTTTCCACTGTTCAATGTCTGAAGGGTGAGGCGAGGCCCATCCCGGAGCCCTTTTCTCCTGGCCACTATGAGACCCACCCTACATAATAACTTTACATATCTTTGCAGCGTCACTTCACCCCAAATTTCAAGAATTGCCCGTTTTTCCCATAAGAGGGTCCTGTAGGCCAGTTATGTCTGTAAGGCAATGTTCCAGCACCAGCCAAAAGGGGCCTCTGGCTGGGCAGGTCCAGAGTGTGTGCACAAAGGTGTCCTTTAAGCCACAACTGTGCAAGCATCGATCTGTCTCCGTGCAGCCAATCCTTGATAGCAGCACCCTGGTTAATTATGCCCATGTGCAGGGTCCTCAGCTGCACCAGCCTGAACCTTGCACGTATTGCTACTTCCCTGGGTTCAGCCAACTCCTCCTCCAAGTCACCTTCCTTGAAAGGGCACAGGCCCGCCTCCCATTTCCCATAAGATCCACCATGGGGTCTGGAGTGTTCTGAATATTCTTTTTGCAAATGAGTGATATTGCTTTCTCTGGACTTACTTTTGACTGCAGTCTGCCCTCCAGCACACTTTTACGGCAGCCAACCCTCGCTGCAAACGGTCAGGCTCCCAGGCGGATGGGCGCCATGGGTCTGACTGCCCCACAATGGGTTGAGAGTAGGGCTTATCCATAGGAAATCCCCAGCTGCGCATGGCCTGCACCAAGGGGGCTGGACGCAGGACCTCGCCAAAAGCTTGCTCTGCACACAACCCCTGGCCAAAAGCCGTACTCAGCAGTGGTTGGCTGTCTAGTAGCAGGCTGAGTGCAGGGCCTAGTCACAGGCTAGACCCTGGAGCCAACCTCCATTGTGCATGGCCAAAGACCATGTGCAACCAGGACTGGCAGTCCCATGGCGGGTTGGACATGGACCTTGCTGCAGGCCAGGCCCTGCAAACAACCCCCACTGCGCAAGACCACAGGCCTTCAATCAATCAATCAGGGGTTTATAAAGCACAGCTACTCACCCAAAAAGGGGGAAGAGGGTGGGGCACGTAGCTCCCGGAAGTTCAGGGAGCTCCGAAGAGCCAGGTCTTGAGGTCCTTCAAGAACTTGCGGAGTGATGGCGTCTGTGGGAGGTGGAGAGGGAGGGAGTACCATTGCTTGGCAGCAAGGAGGGAGAAGGAGCGTGCTCCTGCTCTGGTCTTCTAGATGCCAGGTACCGTCGCAAGGGAGAGCTGGGCCGAGCGGATGGATCGTTGGGGTGCGTGGAACGTGAGGTGGTGGTTCATGTAAGCGGGTCCGGTGTTGTGAAGGGCCTTTTGAGCGTGGGGGAGAAACTTGAAGGTGATTCTCTTCTCGACGGGGAGCCAGTGTAGTGTCCGTAGGTGTTGGCTGATGTGGCAGTGGCACAGTAGTTTGAGGACTAGTCTGGCGGCAGCATTCTGGACGTTCTGGAGTTTGTGGGTGAGGTTCTTGTTGATACCAGCGAGGAGTGCGTGCGCCTTGCGCAGTGGGGTTGGCCACTCTCAGGGGTTAAGCGCAGGACCCAGCCGTAGACCTTGTGGTCAATCCCTGCTGCCACCCCAAGAGATTGGACAAGGAGCCTGGCACCAGGGCCTGCAGCCAACCCCTGCTGCACATGGCTGGGCTTATGGGGGGGATGACCGCAAGGCCTGGCTGCAGGTTGGCCGCTTCAGGGGGGGGGATTGTCGCCGAGTTGTGCAATGGAAAATAAATACCAAATGACAAATTGTTACTAATTGGGTCCCTGACAACTCATTTATTAACACTCTGTACATGGCTTGTGTTAGTTACCTAACAAACACAGTGGAAAGTGTTGTGAACGGATTTAATTTGCAATGCCAATCACAATTTTGATGCATGTTATATACCAATATGTATACACAGGAATTTGGCTCCTAACATAGCACCAACTGAAGGTAAGCATAACAAGGAGAAATACTTATTTATCCAAGCATTTCTCCCTTACAATATAGTAACACAGTTTAACAGACATAGCAAACAACTGTTTTTTTGTTTCTAATTTTTAACCTATAAAGGCGATTCTAAAGAAAGCCTTGGTTTTTTGATACTTTGAAAATGTTTTATTTTTTCAATTTGTTTTGGCATTCAAAAAAAAAATGGCAGCTGAACTTGGATCAAAAAACTAAATTAAAGATATTTTTTGCATTGACACGGATGTGCAGCCACCTGGTTATCCCAGTTTGCAGCACTCTGCTCTCCTACTTTAGAGCACTTAGTACAGTACAACCCTAAATTACCATAGAATAGGTTGGCATCTTGCTATGTGGCAAGTACTTCCGGTAGTATAGAGTCACCAGGTTGTGCAGATGGACCTGCAGCAGATGTCAAAGTTTCCCCCTCCCTCTTCATATTTACGCTTTGCAGCAGTCAGGTTCCTACTTGGCCAGGTGCTTTATTATTCCTGACGTAGCGAAAGAGTACTTCGTCGCAGTACACCTCCTAAAGTCTTTGCAGCTCCCCCACCAATAAGGTTTTACAAAAACCAATAAGCTGACCACCAATTTCAGACCTACTGGCTTTACAAATGCTTGATTATTTTTATGTTTCCCAGAACCTTATTGAAACTGGTTGAACTGATTTAACATTATGAATATTTTTGAGAAGTATTACCATACGTCAACACATTTTACTAAATGATGCTGCAAAAAAATTAGACCTAAAATTAGTAGTTTAGCGAAATTTAATTTTTTTCCTACTTTCATTTTTTTATGATCATTTTATTTTGAAAGCAAAGAATCATCAATCTTTCAAGCTTCTGCAAAGATTTGCATTAAATCAGAGAGCGTCTGGGAAATAATAGCATCATATTGATAAACTTTGAAAACGTGTGTACACATTTTTATACTGGAACCACTGGCAGTAGTGCAGTCAGAGCTTACAACATTTACTTAGAGTTCTCACCTTAATAATAAAGGTAATAACACAAAGTGGACAGTGGACTATAGAGCACTGGTGGAGCACCAGTTTAGATAGTTTTACCAATATATTTACAAAATTTGTATGAGTGTAACCAATGTGTGCAGGTTCCGAAAGCACCCCCTGCCCAAGGGTGCTACCTTTAAACAGGGACAACAAAACAAACAATAGATCCGAACTGCACCACCTTTCTTAACATATATGTAAGCAATCTTAAATGACCATAATATCCAGTTGAACCAATTAGTGCGAGAGAAGTTAATTGTCCCAACAGTTGGTTTATAATTTCTTTATTTTCAATCGAAAGCCATCAGCCAACGCGTTCCGTCCTAATCTAGTAGGACTTCTTCAGGGCAATTGTACTTTTCTTGTCACGCAAGTGCAAGCGAAAAAGACCGTCCGATGAAAAATAACCAAGAATCCTCTGTGAATGATGCTTCTCGACCAGTACAAGTTCCAATACACTTTGATTTATCCATATTTAAACCCAGGGGCGGCTTCTTCTGGGTCCCAGGGTAGTCCGGTATAATAACCGCAAAGACAGATGTGCAACGTGTACCCAAACAGTCTGTTAATACACGTATCAGTGGATACTATCCACCTAGACAATGGTCCTGCAACAGTAGCGCACCGCGACGTCGTCCAATTCTCCACAATTTTGTAAGAGACCCATATTGTGGTATTGTAAACTGGCAGCCAAAGGGTTTGTGCTGTAGGGGGTTGGGCCTACTTGTCCCAAGGACAAAACACACATGAAAACTTGCTGCCCTTGACCCCAAACAATATCTCTAGGGTTCGGGCTATAGTAATCCCTGTACGATAATTAAGTTATTGTGGTTATATCAACATCTGCAGCACTACTACCACCTAGGTCTGAAAAAGAGTCAGTGGTGCAGCAGTCAGTTTTTCAAACTTTCACAGCAGTCAGTTTTTCAAACTTCCACCTGGGCAAAAAAACACACAAAACATAAGAGCGCAAGGAGTCATGTTCACATTGAGGAAGCAAGTGCTCCAAAGTGGTAAAGCTGGACATTATTCCACAGGAACTTGTGGAATGTGGAAGCACATATGGGCTATACATAGGTCATGCTAAGGTGCAGAGAAGTCAAGCAGCAGAAGGGGAACAGTCTATGCCACATGAAGTGCTGTGTCAACGGCAAGAGGAGGAAGATGGGAAGATGAAGCATTGTGCTACACATTGCAGGCGCTGCCTAAAAGTTACTGCCTCTGTAGAAGCCAATTAAATATATTTTTTAGGCCATGGAAGATCAACGTAAGAAAAAAACGCAAAGACTTGTGGAAAAATATGAAATGAAAAACTTAATTGTATAAAAATATTTTAAAAGTTGAAAAAATGCACAAACTAGTTAAAAACATCAAAAAGAAGTTTTAAAAAGTTCTTAAAAATGTAATTTTTTTGTATAAAAACACAAAAAAAATTATTCAGAGGTAAAACTTACCATACAACTACATGTTGTGTATAGTAATACAGGCGCTGTTGGCAACAAAGGTCAAGTGCAAGTGTCAAGTAGAGACTGATGCAGGAGTAATAAAAACGTAGGATTTATTCAGCAAAAGGAAGCACCACCGGTTACAGGTCTTCAGGCACCGGGAAGCTCCGAGCAACTGTCCACTTTGCCTACTCTGACTCAACGGCCCGATCCCATGCTCCAACGTAGAACATCAGGATCGTGCCATGAGACCGAGTATTCAAAGAATAACAAAGAACACACAAAGTACCAGCACGTGCATGCAAGCACGTGAATAACATAGAACACACAAAGTACCAGAACGTGCATGTAAGCACAATGAAATACATGCCAACTGGATGTAACACACCTTCCCCCCTTAAAGACTATTAAAGAAGAACTAGTTTACAAATTTATTTTTAACAAAAGAAACGAAATCAGACATCCAAATGGTTTTTTTCTAGGACGTTTACCCAAGTCCTCAGAACCAACAGTGTTGTCTTGAATGCTGCTACCATCCGGAACAGAAACATGACTGCTAACAACAATTTCATCATCAATATTATCAAGACAAGTTGAATCAGTATGATTAAATTTCTCATTAGTGCAGTCATCAGTACCTGAATACACTTTTTTATCAGCTTTGAGAATAGCAATTCTACTCAAATTCCAAACTTTGTTGTCAGATAGTCTCACAGAGTTTTTTAAAACCTCCTTAATTTCAAAAGGACCCATGAATTGGCTCTCACCTTTTTTAACTTTCCATGGTTTTTTGACTTTGACAAGCATGCCAACCTTGCCAAAAGGATCTTGCTTTGAACCTTTTTTATTATCAAAATACTCCTTATTAATGGCATGGGTCTGTGCAATCTTTTCTTTAACAGTTTCTAAATCTAAGTTAGATGAAGTGGAGGAAGATAACCATGAAGGATTGGATTTGGTCCTGGGAAGTCTACCTCTCATGATTTCAAAAGGAGAACATCCAGTCATAGCATTCATGGTAGTTCTGTACATCCATACAGTTTTAAGAACCTGTAACTCCCACTTATCACTGTCTACTCCTGCAGCTTGTATGGCATTCTTGAGAACTTTGTTAAATCTCTCAATATCACCATTACCACTGGGATTATACAAGGAAGTGGTAGAATGAATTACACCAACTCTCTTGAAGTATTCTTTGGCCTTGTTGGATAGAAATTGGACGCCATTATCAGTGATAAGACGTACGGGTAAACCCTCTTCAGTAAAAGTCTCATCTAAAAAAGTCAAAACAGAATCAGTGTCAATTTTCTCAACAATTTTGATCACTGGCCATCTGGAGAAAATATCTATGGCCGCTAGAATGAATTTAGAATTGTAACCGACCGGCTCCATGATATCCATAGCAATAGTGTTCCATGGATTGTCAGGAATTATGTGATCACTCATATTAGGTTTGAGAGTAACAAGAGATTTATCAGAGTTGGCACAAGTGACACAGTTTCTCACAATGCGTTCAATGAACATGTCCATACCCGGCCACCAATAGAAATTTTTCACAGTCTGTTTTGTTCTTACAATCCCACTATGACCCTCATGGCCATGCAGAACTATAGAACGTCTTAATTTGCTAGGGGAACAGCACGGTCTCCTCTTTTGAGTATATTGTTAATGCATGATAATTCATCCCTAATTTCCCAGAAACTTCTGAGCTCTGAACTAATGTTCTTTTGTTAGGCCATCCACTTAAAATGTAGCTTTCTACTTTTTTAAAAGGGAATCATTATCAAATTCCTTGCACCACAAAGCTTGGTCAATAGGCATAGGACCCTCATCATGTACCAAAGCAATCTGTAAATCATCCCATTCATTGTAAAGATCTTCTCTGATGGATAAAGACATTCTTGATAAAAAATCAGCTGTTACATTTTCCTTACCGGGAACATACACAATGGTGTAAATAAAATCCTGTAGACGCATAGACATGCGTGCAATACGTGCAGAAGCTTTTAGCATACCTTCCGTAGTGAGTAAACGCACTAAGGGTTTATGATCACTCCTAATTAAACATTCTTTACCCCAAACAAACGCTCTAAAGTGTTCCAAAGCCCACACACAGGCTAAAGTTTCCCTTTCTATGGTAGAATATTTTTCTTCTGCTGGAGTGAGTGCTCTGGAGGCATGTGCAATGATGAATTCTTTCCCCGATTCAGATTTCTGTGCTAGCACAGCACCCAAACCTTTGGAACTTGCATCCGTGGTAATGATGCACATAAGAGTAGGGTCAAAACAAAAAAGAGCAGTGGCAGTACAAATAGCTTTCTTCACATCCCGAAATTCAACCTCACAATCATTTGACCATACAAATCTGTTTTTGTTTTTAATCAATTGTCTAATGTTAAAAGTACGACAAGAAAAGTTGGGAATGTACTTCGCGTAAAATTCTGTTAATCCTAAAATGGATCTAACATCATCCTTGGACAAAGGATGTGGTGCCGCTTGAATAGCTTCAATTAAATCAGATTTGGGTTTTATGCCTTCCTCACACAACTCATGACCAAGATAAGTTACAGAATGTACACCAAACTTGCATTTAGCATGCTTGATGGTCAAACCATGGTTGCTAAGGGCACTTAGAACATTCTCTAGCGCTGAAATATGTTCTTGTTCATTGTTCCCAAATACCAATATGTCATCTTGAAAAGACAGCATTTCTGCAATTGATTAAAATGTCCTGCATTACACGTTGGAAAATGGCAGCAGCGGACGCTAGTCCGAAAGGCATTCTATTGTACCTGAAACACCCAAACCGGGTGATGAACGCAGTGAAATCTTTGCTCCTATCATGTAATTCAATTTGATGGTAAGCCGCAGATAGGTCTACAGTAGAAAAAAATTTTGACCCACCAATAGTCGCTAACATTTCAGAAATGCGAGGTAAAGGAAATTGATCTATGATTATGTTGTTATTGAGATGGCGCAAATCAATGCATAGTCTAACCTTACCGTTGGGGCGTCTGGCTACAACTATGGGAGAAACCCATTCAGAGGATTCTATCCTTTCAATAATGCCTTCTTTGACAAGTGAATCAAGCTCGTTCTTAACTTCTTCACATACCGCTATGGGAATGTTGCGTGCCTTGTGAACCTTAGGGCATGCACCCTCCTTTAAGCGTATTTCATGTTTAAAACCTACCAACTTTCCTATTTCAGTTTTAAACACATTAGGAAATTTCTTAAGCATTAAATTGCTAATACCGTTTTGTTCATCAACTACCATCACAGGATCAGGACTATTTGGATTTCAAATAATGTCAAGTTTTCCTTGTTCAAACCAACTAAGTACAGATGGACCTTTTTTAGAAATATATAATTTCGCAGTGCATTGACGATTTTTAAATCTAAACACAAGGGTTCTAAAACCAAGAATATCTATTCTTTCACCTGAATAACCCTCAGGATTAATATCAGTCTTTTCTAACTTCTCTCCTAATCTACTGACAAATTGAGATTTCCAAACAGACTCATTTACAATAGAGTATGGAGAACCAGAATCAGCATACATATGAATCTTCACACCGCCAATAGTCATTTCACACACAGGTTTTTTTTGTGTTTTTTTTTTAACAACAGTATTGTCAATGTTTAAAATGGTGAGGTCAGAATCTTTAATGTTAAGTACAAACGAACTGCTACTAGAACCCTTACCGTCTTCTTCATCCTCACTGTCCTCACTATGGTCAATACACTTGACTTTATTATTACTGCTCCTCCTGCAAGCAGTGGTAAAATGGCCAATGACACCACAATTTGAACATTTTTGTTTGATTGCAGGGCAGAATTTATAATTGGCCAAATGTGATTTGCTGTTGCACCTGAAACACCTCCAATTCTCCTAGTTATCATCAATCTTTCCTTTTGAAGTATAAAATTGTTTTTTCTTTGTGAAATCTTCTTTTTTGTTTGAGTGTTTTGAATTAATTTTAGAAACAATCTCCTTGTTGCTATTAGTGTCACTTCCTTTAACTTGTTTAGCACTTCTGCACCACATTTCTGACTTCCTCACTATGGCTAAAATACTTTCAAGGTCTGCGTCACCATTCACCCATAATCTCTCCTGAATAGTTGAATTATTAACATGCATGACTACCTGGTCTCTAATCAATTCTTCTTGTAGCATACCAAATTTGCAATCCAGAGATAAAGTTTTAAGGGCAGAAACATAATTGTCAACAGTTTCATCAGTAAGTTGTTTTCTTTGAAAAAACTTATATCTGGAAATACCTATACACACTTTTGGTGAACAAAAACGATCAAAATCTGAAATCGCTTTCTCAAAAACATTACTATCACCTTCACCTTCTGTTCTTGGTAATTGGTGGTAAGCCTTAAGACCCTCAGGTCCTAAAGAATGTAAAAATATACCTTTTTTTTCCGCAGCCTTCATTTTACCATTAGCATCTAAAGTTTCAATGTAATTTAAAAAATACGCTTTCCACTCAATCCAAGGCATACAAGGTGTACTGCCTGCAGACCAAAAACACTGTGGAGGAGATAATGTATAACCTTGAGCACACATTTTGAGTATACGAATAATATAAAACAAATAAAAAAAATGAAGAGAACAATATGAACAATTTGAGAAAAAGATAAACAATGCAAGCTAAGGATAAACAATTCGATTGAATGAGGGTGACCTGAGAAAAAGAAAAATAGTCTATACTTCCCCAATGCTGAAATGCCGGTTGAGAAAAAAAAAATCCATAAAGGCAATCAGTACATCTTGTCTTGCGAGAATCCTGGATGAAATGAGAAACGTGAAGCTTCCACTTCTTCGATGAGATGATACACGTGAAAACTATACTATTAATGTGCCGCTAAATAAAAACATTCTTCACGCACATGCGCAACCTGAGCAAATAGGTCGAGATGTAAATACGTTGAAGATTGTCAGTGCGCATGTGTAATGCGAAGAAAATCTAACGTGAAGCGTCGTTGGTTACCAAGCACAGTAACGTCGAGCGTGTGAGACAGAGCTTCGTAGAACGTCGTACGTGTGAGACGAAGTTCCGTAGATGAAGAATCGGTTCCTGGAATGGCGCCGACGTCCACACTGGCACAGCCTTCGTCAGGAAAATGACAGTAAGTAGAACGCTTAAAAATTTAAAGGATCACAAGCTGGAAAGTATCTTTAAACGATGTGCTCTAGGAAAGTAAGACACCCACATGGCTGTAGCTGCAAGCGTGAAGGCAGTTAAATCCTGGGAAAGTCTTCTATAACCGTCCAAGCACAGCGAGGAAATCCAGGGCAAGAAACATACTTGAATTAGAAGTCCAAATCCAAGAAGAAATAAACAATCCTCTGCGAAGTAACCAATAATAGGCGTAACTCTGTAGATAATTATGCTGCGATATTCCTTAGACTTCTTTTTTCTTTTTTTTTTTAAATGGAGACAAAAAAAATAAATATCGCAGAACGAGAAAAAAATATAATTTAAGCAGATGGTGCTTCCTGTATTTCTTCCGGCTCCTCGTCGCCAAATTGTCAAGTAGAGACTGATGCAGGAGTAATAAAAACGTAGGATTTATTCAGCAAAAGGAAGCACCACCGGTTACAGGTCTTCAGGCACCGGGAAGCTCCGAGCAACTGTCCACTTTGCCTACTCTGACTCAACGGCCCGATCCCATGCTCCAACATAGAACATCAGGATCGTGCCATGAGACAGAGTATTCAAAGAATAACAAAGAACACACAAAGTACCAGCACGTGCATGCAAGCACGTGAATAACATAGAACACACAAAGTACCAGAACGTGCATGTAAGCACAATGAAATACATGCCAACTGGATGTAACAGCAAGTAGTCTACAACGGACATCACCTCTGACTCAATACTGCCATGTGGTCCAAAGCCTGCCTAGACATCACAGGTATAGTTCACTTCAAGATATGCCGACACGTTTTGCAACATAGTATTTGAGAGTTTAGCCAGGGCTGATCAAAGTGAAATTGGT
Source organism: Calotriton arnoldi (assembly GCA_963921515.1). Classification (NCBI taxonomy): domain Eukaryota; kingdom Metazoa; phylum Chordata; class Amphibia; order Caudata; family Salamandridae; genus Calotriton; species Calotriton arnoldi. The sequence goes on from CAWUFW010000146.1 coordinate 4,573,286, forward strand.
CGAAAGCTGGATGGATTTGCTAGATTGACTGCAAGTTTCTTCAGTAATGGAAGCAAGAATTGCACACAACTCAACCAACAAACTGCTTTCAATATGCAGGTAAGCCAAGAAGGGCTGACCTATTGTTCACTTTGGCATTACACAGAGACAGCGAGACAGACACACAAAGACACACAAAGACACTCAGATATGGGATGATAATAAAAATTCCCATTTCAACAGATCTTTTCACTTCTCTCTCACTCCAACAAAGCCATCTCAGGACCACAACTGTACACCAAATCTCAGATTAGACAACAGAGTGCAGTAACCAGTTAATCACACTATAATCATATGAAATGCCATACAGGGACCTGCAGAGCGGTCAAAGCAACCAGCATACTGAAATCCATAAAACTGTGAGCCTGCCTCACACTTCATCATCCAAAACACTGCTACGGGCTGCGACCATAACCCGATAATCACTCCTCAGTGGTTATCACGCACAACATGGGAACCCTCCCCACAAAGGAGCAAAACAAAAACAACATCCCTCCAACCACACACTGTTCATCGCCCCACATAGGAGTAGTAATGGGTAAATAAATGCTGAAGGGCAATACAATACTTATGAATGCATTGATGATAGAAAATGACCGTGCAGAGTCACCACATATTCGTGCATGATATATATATATATGATGTATATATATACACACACATATACTTGAAGATGAAGGATCACAAGAAAACAACAGCCAGCCAGGGCAAAAATCTGGATCCCAAAGGATACAATGAGTCACAAAGAAATAAAATATCCAAGAAAGAAGTGACTCAAACAGATAGATTCACCAAAGAAATCTCGAAGTCCTTGGTCTGTGGTTCAAGTACCAAATCAAGGGCCTACTGACTTGCAGTTCTGTGTGGACTACAGAGCCCTCAATAAGGTAACCTAAACCGAAGCCCATTCAAATCTAAGAGTGGATGAGCTTGTGGATTGGTTAGGTGCTGCAAAGTACTTGAGCATCTTAGATCTGACCAGCAGATATTGGCAGATTGCTTTGGTACCAAATGCTAAGGAGAAGATAGCATTTCCTATGCCAGAGGGGGTGTATCGGTGTAAGGTTATGCCTTTGGGTTGAAGAATGCTGCTGCCAATTTTCAATGCCCATGAACCATGTTCACGCAGGGTTGGAAGAGTTCTGTGTGGCCTACTTGGATGATATAGCGGTGTTCAGCGATTCATGGAAGGACCACTTGAGGCACCTTGAACAGGTATTGGCAAAGTTACATGTAGGTGTTAAGCTGATGCCAGTGGGCCGACACAGTATTTACATGTGTAAAAGATAAAAGAAAAATTAATGATGTAATACTGTTGCAACATGTGGTGCATTGTGCTGCATTTTTTGCCTTTTCTTACCACACAATTTAGTCCACCTAGCCGCATAATTCTTTTTTCCCCAGCTAATTAAATAGTGGCCCTGCCTAATCGTGAACAATATCAATACTTACAGTGGACTTAGGATCAACCCATAGCTTACCACGGATTGCCTTTCTCATCATTCATATGCTTGCATCTTATTCCGTGGCGTTCCTTCCTCTTGTGTGTTTTTCCTTTACTTGAAGCACAGCTTTTTTTTATCATCCTTTTGACAGAATAACTTGTATCCTTTCTTCGTACCACACCAGGGAACTATTTTTTTGTTGTTTTCAGATTTCAAAGAAGTTCATATTTTCTCTTGCTCTATCCTCCATGTACAGTTGTACCATCACATCCCCTCCCATCCATGGTCTCTGTTGTACCTCCAAACTCGTCATGCATTTGTTACAACTTGCTTCAGTTCAGCTCTCACAATAGGAGATCGTAAATTTGGAGCTCTGCGGTAAGCAATGACTGGCGGTTTTGGAAAAACCTTTTGCAATTTTTCACAAGTAGACAGTAAGGGAAATGTTTACCAGCAGCAATACTAAGGTAAGGAATCTATCACTATGTGTTTCTTTCAGATTAGAAGAACAGGCCCGGGAAGAGGAATTGCAGGAAGCAGAGGAGAAACCGAGGAAAAACGAAAGGAACCTGGAAAGGGAAGAGATAGCCCTGAGAAAGAGAGAAACTTAGGATGGCAGCAGTGACAACTCTATCTGGGATAAGTGACTTTGTATACAGTTCAGGCCAGGTTGTGGCCATGGATCTAAAAGATCTTGTGCATGTATATGTAGAAGATCAGGATATTTTGGAATAGTTTGGGAGTACTAAGGTCGCCAGTAAGGAGCAGGCCTTAAATGAGGTATCTAAGACAGCTGCTTTAATGGAGCGCACGTGGTGCTCTTGGCCCACCATGAACCGCAGGTAACGTCTGTGGGCAGGCAGGACAGGGATGTGAAAACATGCATCCTGCTAGTCGAACGCTGCCATCCAGTTTCCTAGATCCAGGGCAGGCAGGACTTGCACAAGAGTGAGCATCTTGAATTTCTCCTTTTTCAGGAAGACGTTGAGAGGGCAGAGGTCTAGGATAGAGCAAAGGCCTCCGTCCTTGGGGAGCAGAAAGTAGCAGAACCAGCAACTAAGACCAACTTCTGATGCCAGCACCCTCTCTATAGCTCCCTTGACTAAGAAAGCAAACATTTCCTGACAGAGTATGGAGAAGTGGCCTCCATCAGCCTGTCATAAGTAGGTAGGATGGGTGAAGGGGTGGCCACAAAGGGGATGGAGTAGCCCCTTTGGACGAGCTGCAAAACCCAAGTGTAGGGTGTTACTGACCTCCAGTGGCGCAGATGATAGCGTATCCTGCCCCCCACTGGATGCCCATGATGGTGGGAGGACAAACTAAAGGGGAGGTGAATTTGGACTGACTTCTGGTCTCCTGTCCCACATGGTCTGGGGGAACTGCATCCTCAGCTACGAAAGGATTACAAAGTTTGCTGGACGTGGCGGCTAGCAGTGTATAGAAGTGGTTGAAAGCCCCTTCCGTGGCCACGAAAGGTGCAGAAGGCAGACTGGGGTTGGCAAGGGGCCATGGAAAGGCCCAAGGACCTGGCCATAGCACTGCTGTCCGTGAAGCGCTCCAGCGCTGATCTGCTTTCTCTCCAAACAGACAGTAGCCATCAACAGGCATGTCCATGAGCATGGCCTGGACATCCCCAAAAAGCCAGTCGTGCTCAACCAGGCGTGGTGCGAAAGGGCCACCGTCGAATAAATCGCTCTGCCCAGCGAGCCTGTCGTGTCCAGCCAACATCGTATAGTGAACTTGGCTGCATCCCTCCCATCAGCAATTGCTTGAGAGAGTATGGCTCGGACCTTCTTCAAGACTATGGACAGCACTTGGGCATCCGACTACCAGATCATATGGGAATTTAGTCCCAAGAGGAACGAGGTGTTCACCGACCACATTGTCAATCTGGCAGAAAAGAACATCTTCTTCCCCATTCGATTCCCTATACAGTGGAGTGATAGGGAAGGCACCAGGGTTGATTCTGGGAGTGGAGGCCTGGACCAGCAAACTCTCCGGGGTGTTGTGCTGGGTGAGGACACGTGGGCTCCTATGGGCAGGCTGATGGCGGCGGGCAATTGTCCTATGCACAGGTGCACCTGTGCAAGGCTTGGACCAGGCCCGAGTAGGAAGTCTATAAGAGCTTCATTAAATGGAAGTAATGGTTCGGTGGGGGCAACTCCCGGCTGAAGAATGTCCATCAAAGCATTTATCTTGACTTCCACAGAGGGTAGCGTAAGGTCCAGGACCTCAGCCGCCTCCACACCACCTTTGCGAATGAGGCACCCTCCTCTGTAGACATGGTAGGGAGAGAGATCAGGCTAGTGTCCTGGGAGGTGTCCAGTTCACTGGGTTGTCTCAAGGTCATCTAAGGGCTGGTAACCATAAGCGTCCGCAGACCCCTCCCATTCATCATCCAATCCAAGCCGGTCATAAGAATAAGGCACTGGCTCCGACACGGGGAGTCTGCCCCAGTCGGCACTGCAACCAGTGTCGGATGATGCTCGTCCAGCTCCGAGTCGGAGTCGGGAATGACGATGGGGGAGGAGCCACTCGTGTCATCGGTCTCATCGGGGGTGTAGGGCCTTTGGGGGAATTGGCGGGGCAGGGGGTCGACACTGGTGCAGGCGCCAGGGAAGGTTGAGGTCGCCGCTCCGGATCGGTCACTGGATTCTTGGAACCCGAGTGGCGCTGAAGGCAAACTCGGAGACGGAAAACCAGCAGGGGCCTTCTGGACCTGTGGGGCCCAAAGGAGCTCCAGAGGAGTTGGGCCACCCAAAGATGAGGTGCATGGCTTCATAAAAGTCTTTGAGTTGGGCAGGGGTTGCTCCAGCTCCCAGAATTGTATAATAAACTCCAGTCATAGATGGTACCCAATCTCATGAATATGTTTCGGTAGGTGGGGAGAGAGGGTGAGCTTCCACCAGACCTATGCCATGCAACTATAGCATTTATACACAAACCAGGAAAGCCCAAGAACCTATGTGAGTCGTAACAGCCAATATCACTACTTGATAACAAAACAAAACTACAAGCTAAACTCCTGGCAATCTGCCTCGTCAAATAATCAACCCTCTGATATATGGGGGCGTGGTCTGCCGTGCAGCGGAATTGCTGCTCTTTGAGAGAGCTCCGCCGGCCGGGGATTAATCCTTAATCAATCCTGACATACGGAGGGTGTATGAGGCGGTCCATTCTGCCTACGGGTGGCATGGATACACCACTTAGTTTTTGTGCAACTATCTACCCAAGGGGAACAAAGATTGGCCAAACAGTATTATATTCAGGTCAAGGAGAAAAAATCAATTTCCTTAATTTGACAAATGACAATAGCGACCCGATATAGCACTTAAATAAGAACTTGTCTGGACACAACCAAATGGTCTACGCGTTTCAAACCCAGATTTTTATTTATGGGTTATCCTCAGGACCTGGAATATGAGCAAACGCTCTGTCGAATCATCGACTTGAAACCAATTGCTATTTTTCAATTTCCGCTGTATATCAACAAATTTTGTGATCGAAATTCCATACACGGCACTTTTATAAAAAGGAGAAGAAGGAGAAGGGAACTCTCTTCTGGGCTCGGACGATTTACCTTTCAATGCATTATTCAATCTCGTCACCCATTCACATCGCGAGACGAACCTCTTAATCTTTCGTTTCGTTCGTTTCCGCCGTTTCTTAGTCGTCCGTTCGCTTCAATGGCCATTGTTTGGCCAATCTTTGTTCCCCTTGGGTAGATAGTTGCACAAAAACTAAGTGGTGTATCCATGCTTTTTTCAACACTTCCTTAGGGTGTTTTCCTTTTTCTTCTTCTTTAATGATGGATGGAATTTGAGCTTGTTTTCACTTTATTAATTGTTTTATGAATGTACAGTATTTTTGTATAAGTCAATATTTGTATATATGTTTGTTAATGTTTTGTGGTCCTAAGTAATGTTGTAAATATCCATGATAAGATTAACATGAATTAATTTTCTAAAAAACAAATTTTTCGTTGCTACATGTAGCATGGGACTGTCCCAAAATTGCGGAATTTTGGTCTCTGGGTTTTACCTCAGAAAATCACATCTTTGACATGTCCACCGCTCCATCCCCCCACTTAGGTCTACTGGGCTATGTTAAAGATACGCCACCCGAGTTGCGCAAATTACACGCGCTCCTCCTGTTTGCTAAACGGCAGGTAGCAGTCCACTGGGGCAGGAAAAGGGTGCCGTCCATCAAGGGGTGGTTGGTTGATGTTACATATGGTCACACGCAGCTATGTACCTTTTGGGAGCTCATGCCCCCTGCTTCTAGGCCCCGAGACATCTGGGCACCATTCTTGGCCTGGGTTCAGAGACAACAGGGGACTGCCGGAGGTGTTGTGTGTGAATGACACTCTGTCTGCGTTGTTGCCAAGATGAGCTGTAGTCTCCCAGCCGCTTTTGAGACTGTTCTCCCTTTCCAACTTTAGATAAGATGGGCTCAATAGGCTGCGTGGACGATGTCGGTAGCCCCTGCTGCATCATCCTGAAATGTGCTTGTATCTAATCGTATTAGTGCTGCTGATTTTGTATGGGTACATGGATATTGGTCGACCTGATATTTTCCTTTGGTTGTTTTTCTTTGTTCCCTTCTCCCTTTATTATTGCTGAGGCGGGCGGTTGGGGCGGGACTTGTGGCTGATGTTTTTTTTTTTGCATTGTATAATTTGTGACTCTCTTTCATTTTGTATGGACTTGTGATCATGCTGGCCTGTTGTGTTGTTAATGTCTGTTTTTGGAAATGTCAATAAAAAGATTTTTTTAAAAACAAAAAAAAAACCTCTGATATATGAAGATAAGACGGGGTTCATGCCAGAAGGGCAACCAGGTTAAAGCTCAGATGAATAAACAAATGGACCAATGAAATAAGGCACAAACGTGGGAGACAATGGCCATGATGTATTTTAATGCCAAAAACGCATGTGATTCCATTGACTGGTGCACTTGAGTCAGAGCCTGAAAACATTTGGATTTGGACCCAAGTTCTCTAACTGAATGGCACTGTTATACAAGGCCATGACAGCAACCATGAAAGTAAATGGAGTTCTATCAGAACTGATTCCAATGGGAAGGGCACCAGACAAGGCTGTCCATGCTCCCCTCTCCTTTTTGCACTATGTATAGAGCCTCTGGCCTTTACCTCACGAACCCCATGATGTCCATCCTGGCAGCCCTGTCAGTATTGCAGTCTTTCGAGACAGTCTCTGTATTTAGGATTAATTTGAGTAAATCAGTGCTAGGGGTACTGGGTATATGGACTCATATACGGGATCCATAGTGTAATGTCAGGGTGTCAACAGAAGGTTTTAGTTATTTCGGGATCCAAGTAACAGGTAACAAATCCCAGTGTTTCCACAGAAAACTAGAGAAGGTCCTTCGGGAGTTTGTCACATGTGGAGAAATGGAGGAAGCTCCCGCTGTCCTTGGCAGGGAGGGCAGCAATATTTAAAATGATTACACTCCAGAAAATGTTGTGCATCTTACAGAGCACCTCCTACATCATACCAAACTCCTACTTCAAGAGGACCGACAGGACAGTTTGAGTGCTTCTTTTTGATGGATTGACATCTTGAACAGCATTGCAAGCCTTGCAGAGGACAGTGTACATTGGGACATTGCTCTGCCAGATGTCAGGCATATTAATGGGCTACCCAGGTAGAAGACCATCAACGACTGGGTGATCGCTTCAAAGGCAGATCCAGCTACAAGGCTGGAAAGAACAAAGACGAAGAAGCACACATATTCATTACATATATGGGAAGGCCTACTAGGCACCTGCTGGAGCTCACTTGGCTGACTCTGCATTCCTGGGATAAAGACACACAATGGTAATGTAGCAGGGGAGGATAACCAAACTGACTCAGTTATAGAAGGATCACATGTTGAAAGAGGGAGGGAAGCTAGAAGACCATAGGCATATCCACAATAGGAGAGGTGACGAATTTGAAACTGATAAAAACTTTTGAAGCAATACAGGGACAATTTAAACTAAACCCCAACTTGGGATGTAAATATTTACAATTACAATATGCCTTAAGAGCAGAAGGGATCAACTGTGCGGGGATCCCAGATTACAGCCCGCTCGAAGGCAGACTACTGGGTAAAGAGTTCAACACCAAGGCGATCTCGCAAATATACGTAACCATAATCAATAATAAACCTGACACTCTAAAGAAATTGTGACACTCAAAGGAAACGGAGATAGAGCCCTTACAGGACGTACACCTGTGGGAAGTTGCCATCTAAACAAGAGTCAGGCTCCTATCAAACAGTGCCTATTTGGTATGAACATGTGTATGGAGGTGGAAAGAGTGGTCTATGCAGGGAGGAATTATCTGGGGAAGTTCGAGAAAATCTAGGGCGGATAGAGAATGCACTATGGTCTGACATGGGAGAGCCAGACACCCCAGGTGTCTGGCTCTCCCATATCAGACCATAGTGCACAGCAGCATAAAATGGAGGATAAAAGACAAAGCAACTCCTAATGCCATCATCTGGTCGTGATCTTTGGAATGAAGGGGGTGAAGTGGAAAACTTTGGAGGGAATCAACCTATGTGCTATCATTGGTATGAGAGATCTGAAAACATGGGAAAGGGTATGAACAGAGTGATTTGATTATGCGAATATGATTGTATCTTATTAGAAGGCTGAAAATAAGCAATAAATAAAGTTCCAAATAAAAAACAAAAATAGCAGCCAACAAGCAGCAAGAAAATGCTCATATCTAGGAAAGAAAGGAGAAGAAAATAAAATCGAACCAATCGTCTTTATACATCGCGTAACTATAAAAAAGCAGAATCGTTTACAGTAAAAATAGTGTTTTGGAAAGGCAGCAGTGTTCAAGATCCAAGCTCAGTGAGTGGGGAAAAAATGAACAGCCTGATTGACTCCCTGCTGTATTCGATAGCACAGGACGTCTTCCAGTGACCTTGAAACAGCAACTTGAGTTTTGACTAATCTATAGAATCATTACACATTTTCTTTTAAAACAGATTACTAGAGTGGTGCTTTTAGTCAAATATACTTTATTATGACTCATTTAGCTAACTGCATCTGGTTTATAAAATTTAGAAGAATACCTCGGTGTTCAGCACATCCATAATACTTATGTACCATTTCTGAATATCGCATTAAACTCCCATGATGGGGAATAAACAAGTTTTTTTCATATGATGGCCTCGTCCTATGATGCAAATATAAAGGCCTTGAAGAATGTTAGCAGACATATAACTGAAGAGTGTGTTGCAGATTATTTCTGCTCAAAGTACATGCCAATAGTTGTTGCAAAGCTGGGTATAAGGGTTCTTCTGGCGTCTCCTACTATCACTGAAAGTATAGTTACATTTTGGTTATTAAAAAAACACTGTAAAAGGCAAACTTCACTCATTAGAAGTGCTTGTCGTAGTAAAAAAATAAAAATAAACACTGCCACAAATATAAAGAATGTTAGCTCATTAAAAAAAGTGCATAGCGCTCCAATGCAGAGAGAGAGAGAGAGAGAGAGAGAGAGAGAGAGAGAGAGAGAGAGAGAGAGAGAGAGAAGAGAGAGCAAGAGCAAACTACTCACCAGCAATTAATTTTATAGAAGTTCTCCAAGATCCTACCGTGGTGGCTGGGCTTTCGAAAATGTGTTATTTTATTTGTGATACAATGGTGGAGAGCTAAAAAAAAGTGACCATTTGTAAAGCGTACATACAAACTCTATTGCAGCTTGCTATGGGTACCAGGTGCTATTAACTAACTTTTATGCACTTATTTGGGTCTACCTCCAAACTGCTCGCAAATTTTAGATCAGACAAAGGCTTTTCTGATGTTGAAGCAACTCATTCAACTCTGTGTTTAACAGGCAAGTTACCAGGACTAGCTATTTGAAAAGAGCAACATGCTTTACGCAACAAATATTTAAAAGATACACTATATACTTACGTTCGTCTTGGCTTCAGTCTTTGGTCACTGTACGGGATCAGAGCCACTAAATCCTTTTCCTGATCTACGACAAAAATATTACTATCAATAAGTAGGCACAGCGCAACCATGCTACAAACAGATTACAACCTCATGCAGTGGCGTAACGCAAAATTCAGCCCCCCTGCAGGATATGATACGGAGCCCTGGGTCTACCATATTTCAGATATTCATTGGACTTGGACTGGATGGGGACTCCCTGATAGGTTGGGAACATCCCTGCGCCGCACGGGCTGCAGGGGACTTTGTTACAATCCTGGGCTCACACTCCAGCCTCATGCTATCTCCAGGTAAAATAAAACAGTCAGCTCTGGACTGTAATCAACCTAGTAAGGCGATACTTCCAATGATCTTATTTTTCTGCCCAATATGAAGTTCATCCCAATGCTGTCAAAAGATACGTAGCAAACAAAAATCGTTATCAATAATCACAACTTTACAATTTTGATATATTGGTGTTCTTATTCAAAATAATTAATGTTTCTATATCACAAAATGGTTCAGAAGCACCACAGAAAATGTTTCACATTCAATTATTTATTAAAAGTGCAAAGATAGTATTCTCACAATATATTACAGTAAATTCATTAGAAAAACAGTTGGAAATGATAAACAAATCCATGTAAATGTACTTCTTTGTGTTACAGTTCCTTTTGTCTGGATGAATGTCCCTCAAACACAGTCTCACTGTGCCTTCCTTCCTCCATTTTGTAACTTGACACAATTTTGCTCCCCATAAGTGTGCTAAAATCTGCAGGAGAAGGGGCACACATAACCTATAGTAATATTCAATAGCTGCCTTATACATTCTTATAAAGATCAACTTAAGGCTATATGATACTACAGGATTGGAAATAATCTAAACTTCAGTGTCTAGTTTACCTTATTAAGGCTACAAGGTACAAGCAAATAAAGCAAACTACAATAAAAAAGTATAAAAGGCTCAGTTAACATTTGAGGATTTAACGATTACCACAAAAATCAGTTATATTGTAGCAAGATAGATAACAGACTACAATTCTGTAATGTACAATATTAATGTGGCTCGAGTTCAGAGGTCGATTTTAGTGTCCTCTATGTTAGAAGCATCTCGTTCATTTGTTATTGATCAGACATATTTAGAATACTTAATATTGGTGTACATGGGAATAGGCTAATTCATGGAATGTATATGAGGATGACGACGGACTGTTGCATCTGAGGCAACTGCCTCATGGCTATGCCACTGGGTTGCTGCGTTAGGATATAAAAAGACACACAGATGATGGACGGAATGCGGAACAAATCAAACATTCACCCCCCGTCAAGAGATCTGGGTTAAATCCATTGTTGTTTTGCTCACCATGCCACCCCAGTTTAAACCCAGCTATATGCAAATCAGTCTTGACCCAGCTCCTCATGAGAACAATCCAGCCCGAAATGACAAGTCAGGTCCTCCCTGCACCAGAAACAAGCATCCTGGGACAGGTTTCGGGGTATCACCCCTCATCAGGCAGGCTAGCTTGAATCCAGTGGCACAATGAGCCCGGACCCACATCTGGGCATACCCGGTGCACTTACGGCAAGAAAGCAAAAGACACACAAATGATGGACGGAATAGCTACCCAGCGTCATCACTTTTTAAAATCTTGTTTTACTTAACTCACGCTGTAGTTTGTTTGGAAGAAACTTACTGATACTACAGCTGGCTCATAGAGACACAGCAAACTTGACAACTCACTTTTTTTACTGTTTATTTTTTTTCAAAATTCTTTTTATTGGTTTGATCATGTATAACCACACCAACAATAACTCACCACTGTGTTGTATACAATCCTTTCTGTATACAATCCTTTCTGTACTGTTTCAGAGGAGGGAGTGGGTTAGTGATTTCTGAAATTGAGAATAATCTAACACTGCTACAGATGAGGTTAACATTTGTTATGAAATGAGCAGAAGAAGTGGTTGGAAAAAAGTTTGTTTAATTATTTTTTAGACTTCACACTGAAAATTAGTGCAATGACCAAAATGCATTGGGTTTTCAGGATATATTTTCTGTGGACCTATGTAAAACATCCCATGGATTGATTTTGGATATATCAGACCAGATAGCGGCAGCCCCCTTAATGCGCAGGCTGAGAGTTTGGGCAAGCCCTATCATAAACTTAAACCAAATGATAATTACTGACTGTCTAGCGCTAGACAGAGCTGAACATATCCCCTGGCTAAATTACTTAAGGGAATTGACAAAATAGTTAGGTTGCCCTGAGTTATTTCTAAGCCCTAAACCCCTGGACAAATTTAAAATTAGAAATATTAAACAGCAGTTCATGATTAAGCGCCAGGGACTAAGGGAAGAAAAGGAATTGCAAAAACCAACGGTGAGAGGTTATGTTACATTATCTATACATAACCAAGTCCAACCTTACCTATTAATCGTTAGCAACCCCTTCCATCGTTTTGTATTAACGAGATTTCGTCTGCAAATGGTTCCCTGGCTTTTGGCGGTTCACCAAGGCTTTACAAAACCTGGCACTTTAAAACCTTGTCCTTGTGACAACTTCTCTGAACAGGATACCCTTCATTTTATTTTTTTCTGCGACTATTATGTTTCATTACGCAAGAAATTCATATTACCACTACTCAGAGATTGTCATTTTTCTCAAGTCAGGCCTGCCTTACTGTATCTTCAAATGTTATCTTCCCCCATGGTCTGTTTCGGGGTTGCAAGCTTTTTAATAAGAGCCATCAGGTGCAGGAAAAAATTGTTTTTTTAACGGTCATCACGTTTTTATATGTTTTTATTTTTAGGCCCACTATGTGTCATCAACGGGGACTATTGTATTTGACTGAGTTTGCTCTTTTGCACTTTGTATTTTATATAACGCTTCTGTACTGTATGCATTTTTAGGTCTTGGTCTTCTGGCTGATATCAAGGAATGCTTTTTTTAATTCTGGTTTTTAAAATTTGTTAATGAAATGTACCGCTGTATGATATGTTCACTTTTATGGCATAAAGTTGCCGAATAAAGCATTCTTGACTGACTGACTGATTTTGGATATATTATTACAAACTTCTAAACTGCAGATGAATTAATAAATTACTACACTCCAAGATACAGACTAAACTTGTGTTGACTGAATTATTACAACTGATGTACAGGCATATAACAGTGAAGGGCAGATGAGCGTGGATACTGTTGCACTGTAAATAAGGAAGTAATCTGGGGTTATTTACACAACTTCTAATTAAAATGCATGATCTTAACACAACTGCTGCCAAGATGGCCATGGGATAGGAAGCCTTTGTCCAATCAGTACAATTGCCACCTATGAATTTCGGGAGGCAACTCAACCACAGCATCCTTTGCTTGCTCAGTCCACAGCTTTCAAAGATACAGTGGGAAGGAATCTCTGGCTAGATATATATTTGATATCCCAGACATCTTGAAACAAAACAAAATTCTAAATTCCTTGAAATGACGACTTCCAAAGTGACGAATGTACAATTGTGCTGGCACAATCACAAAGCACAGAAATTGACAACATACCAGTAGCAGACCACATATACCACAGAGTAGTTACTCGAAAGGAAAGGTAGGGACCCTAGCTATGGGTGATTGAATAGATTTTAATAGCCGATTCAAATCCTTTCCTCTTTATCCACATGCAGAGTGGCCTCAAAATCTTCATACATCTACCAATTTACATCCAAGTCTACATATGAAAAATGTCATCACGCACTCATCGTTAGAAGACGATGCATCCATAGTGGTTCTAATGTGCACTTCAGCTGCTGCAGCAGTGGATCAAAGCATATAAGAATCAGAAGCCTCCCTTAGATGGGGTTGCTTAATAACTGTTGGCAGTGACATCATAGAAGTGAGGTCAAGCTAGAAGGATGCATCAGTTTAATGGTTTCTTGGATAGTAGTCAGATTAAACTGGCAAACAAATTTTAGACAGCGGGCCTATTGGAATTTGATTATTAATTTAGCTCCACTAGAGGTTCTTCCATCCAATAAGAAGCCTTTGATAAAAACTAACAGATGCAAATTGATGGGAGAGGGGGAATTCAAGCCCATATTGATGGACTGGCTTTAGAGCATCAAAAGCTGAAATGTGTGGCCTTAATAATGCTGATGGATACACTCCGAGAACTGTACTGGATAATCCTTTCTTCTAATAGCTTTCATTCAAACATAAACACTGCTTAATGTTCACATTATTAAAGATTATCAGAATGAATCAAAGAGTGAACATGAGGCTAAATCCTTTCCTTTAAGGACAGAACTTAAAATTTGTCATTGTAGCCAGTCCTACAAACAAAATTGACTGAAGGTCAGGTCCTCTTGTAGAGGAGTCTGAGCTAGTCATCCATGTAGAGCATTGGTGTCTAATCCAGAGTCTGATTTCGAAATAATAACATCTCAGAATATAGCAGATATTCCTGCCAAAGTTGAGGACATTGCATTAGAGGATTTTTTCTCAAATCAAATCGCCATGTGTTTCGAAGTCGCATCTAGCTTCCTTCCAAAAAGGTACTTTTAATAATACTAGAACAAAAAGACTATCCCTCAAATGATGATGATTTGAAGAAACAACATCCACGTGGGTCCAATGATCAATGGAAGCAGCAGGATAATATTTGCAGCACATATTAAATGCATTAGAGGAAAAGTTATGCTCGATTTCCTAGCTGTGTGCAGCCACACATCCTCTGAATCACTTGCACGGACAGGACTATTCCTTCTTTTAATTGGAGTTTTTTGAAGAACAGTTAATTTAGAGATTATCACAATAGTCCTGAGTGATCCCACTTCAGTTGTGCTTATAGTTATAACAATGGTAACTTTAGTCGAACCTGCCTGGCTAGAGACCATAAAATTGGACAATACTGAACTGATATAACTCTGCCATTGCCAGTCCCAAGCCCAGCTGCGAAAGGAGGATGGTTATGTACGGTACTATTTACCCCACCTTGTAAAAATATCCTAGCCACAGAAACATCAATGAAAAGACCAAAAGACATCCTGGACTTGGGGAGAGAGGAATCTCCTTCACGGAGAGATATGACGCCTTGTGGTGAAAGTCTGAGATTGTAAATAATATGACAAGCCAATCGACTCGAATGCAGTGTGCACTGTTCACTAACAATTAATTTATCATTCTTATGAACCACAATTTAGAAAATACTCCGTTTTACTTCCTCTTTTAATTTCTATTTTTACCCTTAGTTTTCTGTATTTACATTACTTTCTATACATCATACATCTAAACAATTCATTCTCCAACATGAATTTACATTAGACTTTTTTTGCATTGTAATTATACAATGTTGTCTTTCGTAATACACAGATGCACATCCGGATTCTTTCATCCCCGAGGCATTTCGGGACAGTTAAGTCCCTTCCTCAGGGGCATTCCTAAAAACCCAAACAAAATATTGATTTTTCAATCGTGTTCTTGGAGTACATAGAGTTGCTCAAACAACCAATAACCCATTTTTATGCATGCCGTTAGTGCACTATAACAGCTTTCATGCTCTGTCATATAAATTGCCAAAAATAAACTGAATGGTACCACCATTTGTGAAGATGTTCCCACGTGTCTGTACTTGCCATTAATCTAATTGCTGTAAGTATTGTGCGGACTCCCTGTGTATATGCAAATGCTTAAGAAGATTTTGACTAAAAATAAACATGCTTTATCCCCCTGTACTTGAAGTTCAACCGTAACCGTGACCATAACCATTGCCGTGTCACAAGGCGCCGATCCGCCTACCTTCTGCTTGTAATCAGACAGACAGGAGACTGCCTCCGCTGCTCGTGCGGTCGTGATTAAAAGAAATACCAAGCTGCAAATCATCATGACATTCGTAAATATCACCGCTCTACTAGGAGCTTGCTGTGCCACCAGAAATTGTACAATTTACAAAATATCACCAATCAAACCGTGTCGTAACTTCCTTCCTGTGCTCTCTGTTCTGTATTCACACGGTACAATTCCCTAAAGAGACAACCAAGTTCCACAAGTTACCCTCTGTTATAAACGATACTTCACTTATGAGTGCAGTTAACAAAATCCCTGCTTACCGCTAGTTGTTTATTCCGCGCCGACTCTTGCTCTGACCAAGATTCCCGAACTAATCATCTGTAACTAGTGTGTACGTTTTTATGAATCGCGTTCAATGTAATAAACGCCGGACTACACCCTCAAGGTAAACCTGCATACGAATATAATCGCGGGCGCCATCTTTGACCGCCTGATTATACGATAAAACCGATAGTTTATGCATTGGTCTGTCAGAACACGATCCTGACTAGTATCAACCTTGATCATAATATAAACTCTTCTTCGTTAGTATCTTACTCAAATATTCTGATCATATCAGAAGTCCATAATACCGAATTGCCTCTTCTCGAATAATATACTTCCTAGTGTGGCCGCCATCTTAACATATTAGACCTAAACATCATAAACGCACAACAATGTAACGTAATACCATATGGCTTAAACCTAAATACGATCACAAATATTGAAAAGAGCCTCCCCGAGATTATGAGTTCTAAGCGTCCTAATTGCGCTAAAAAAAACCTTGATCCGCGATTTCAAGTGAATCTAAGTTAAAAAAAAAAATGGAGCTTCACTTTGGCTGTCCTGACCCGACCCATCACTGCAAGGAACCATGTAAATTATACTACATATACCCGTGTGCCCATCACCAAGTAGTCTACCCCTTACTATCCTATCTAGTAATTGTGTAATATGTCCATCAGTAGTTTGTTCGAATGATAAGGTATGGCATTTGCATTCATACATGTGTGGTGTGCAGATTCCTAGAACTAAAACGTACGTTAGAACAGACTCCAGTCCTTCCAAGAGAAATACCTTGAGAGAGACATTGCCAGACTGATGGAGGACCTCAATGCCAAGATTGGAAACAGCAACCTTGGGTACGAAGAAGTCAAGGGCAACCATTGTGTTAGTATTGGAATATAAGATATCAATGTACGTCACAATATATGCATGTTTAATAACGAACTCGCATCACCATTGTTGAAATCATCCGATGTGACCTACCCCTCAACCTCGAGTCAGAAGTACGTGGTTAGGCAGGCCCTGTGACCTAGGCCCAAAGCAACTGATTGACAGACAGGTGGGGTGACTCGTAACCCTTAGATAAATGCACAAGCAGGAAAACCCAGATCAATCCCACAGATAGACAGCAAGATCACAACGGTATAAGGAGATTGGCCCCAATAAAACACGATTGGCCGGAGGGGCGCGTGTTCCCAAAACACCATAATGTGAGATGTCACACTAAGGCCTAATTACGAGTTTTGCGGTTAATAGGACTGCCAAACTCGCAGTCAAAGCGCAGTCGCGGACCGCCGCACCAGTGGTCTGACCGCCGCATTACAACTGCGGGGGTCCGACTGCATTAGGATCGCCGCAACCACCAGGGATCCGCGATCCTTGGTGCTGGTGCAGCGGTCTGAGGTCGCAATATGCTTGGTGGTGCTTCTGCGGCACCTCCAAGCATATTACAAGTTGGCTGTCAGCCACCCTTTTCATGTCGGTGAGACCGCCATGAAAAGGGTGACAGAGAGTCAATGTTGCCTCAAAGCCTTTGGGATGCATGCATGTGCCCCCCTGTCTGCATGCAACCCCTGTTCCAGCACGGCATGGACTTTACAGTCCATTCCGTGCTGGAACGCATTGTGGCGGTCCCACGGGGCTGCCTTTCTAAGGCTCTCCTATGAGCCTGTGAAAGGCAGCATTGTGGAACAGCCGCCGCAGGACCGCCCACCCGGATTAGAACTTGTAATCTGGCGGGCAGTCAGCGGTGGAGATTGGCGGTGTGGAAGCAGGGCAGTGGCATGCTGCCCCGCTCCCACACCACCAAGCTCATAAGTTACGAACACTTAGCCAATCAGAAAACAGCATGCACACAATATGCAGTGATCACATGCTCCCCATGTCAGACATCTGGACATGTACCCACTAGCTCCGCATTGTGTCCACGCAGGGTTGAGACCCACCTGCGCTTATCAAATGACCAGATTTATGGCCCCATGACTAGGCCCAGATTCCTGTTCTAAAAAGAATGCACAGATTGTTTTATTTCACTTTCAGAAATGTATAAAATGACGGTCAAAACCAATGTACTTCGAGACTCTGTTGCCTACTCTCCCAGCTGCTGCATTTAATTAAACTAACTGTTCCTGGTAAATTCATATTCGAGCAACAATTGCCTTGACTTCATGAACGAGAATGGGGAAAGGCTTGCAGATCACTGTGCCCTGAACAGTCTGGTGAAAGGCAGTTCCCACACAAAAGAATATACAAGCCAACATGGGTGTCACCAGACCATTCAAACAGAGAATCAGATTGACCATGTCTGCATTGCCAAGGTGTGCCAGAGGTCCCTGCAGGATGTGAGAGTGATGAGAGGAGCGGATGTGGCATCAGACCATCTCCTTATCGTGGCTAGGCTAAAACTGAAGAAAGCATGGATGGAACCGACAAACCAACTTCAGTGATATAAGAACACCCTCCTCAAAGATGCGATGAAACGGAATGAATACTCAGTCACCCTCAGTAACAAGTTTCAAGCCCTGCAAGAACTACAGGACAACAGAGACCCAGTCGAACATCAGTGGGAGAAGATCAAAGAAACAGTGATATCAACCTGCCAGGAGGTACTGGGTCCCTAGCATCACCACCAGCTCTCCGCTGAGAATATCGGCAAAATCCAGGAGATAAATAAAAAGAAAGCAAATGCAAATGCTCAAGACGAATACACCAAAACCAACAAGGAAGCAAAGAGAAGCTTAAGAGCAGACAAGCGAAGTTTCATCATTGGTGTTGCCACAGAAGCCCAGAAAGCAGCAAGCCATGGAAACCTGAAAGAACTCTACAACATAACAAGGAAATGGGACCAGTGGGCACCTTGACAACCTGGACTTTGCAGATGAACTGGCCCTACTCTCCCTTACCCATCTGCAGTTACAAGAGAAGACAGACAAGGTGGCAACCGCATCAGCACAACTTGGCCTCAACATTCACAGGGGAAACACCAAGATCCTGAAGGCTAACATGGCCAGCACAACTGTAGTCATTCTTGCAGGCGATGCACTGGAAGAGGTTGAGACCTTCACCTACCTAGGCAGTGTCATAGACAAGCAGAGTGGCACAGACACTGACATCAAGGCAAGAATCGACAAAGCAAGGGCTTGCTTCATTCAGCTAAAGAAGATCTGGAGCTCCAAGGACCGAACGCTGCAAACCACAATCAGGTTTTTTTAACACCAATGTAAATATAGGTCCTTCTGTATAGAGCAGAAACTTGGAGGACAACAGTGACCACCACCAACACAGTTCAGACCTTCATCAACACCTGCCTGAGGAAAATCCTCCGAATCCGCAGGCCAAACACCATCAGTAATACCGACCTACGCCAGCAGACTTTCCAACTCCCTGCTCATGAAGAAATCATGAAAAGACGATGGGGCTGGAAAGGTCACACCCTCTGCAAGCCCGTATCAGACACCACCAAGCAAACCTTGGCCTGGAAATCTCAAGGGAAAAGGAAAAGAGGAAGGCCAAGAAACACCTGACCTTGAGGCTGACTGCAAGGAGATGGGTTACACCTGGAGTCAGACTTAAAGAAAAGCCCAGGACAGACGTGGCTGGAGAGTCCTGGTTGAGGGCCTATACCCTAGCAGAGGTTGTAGGCATACGCAAGTAAGAACTGATATGAAGTGGGAAGGCATTGACTAGACTGCTTTGGGATCAACTGAAAACTTTTTAACCCGATCTTTACCTACAGAGATATTGTTGGCTTAGTTTATGCCTATCTGTTGTAACAACTGTTTGTAACACTGTATTGCAGACTCGGTTCTTAAGAGTTACAGAATAATATCTTTATAACAGAAGCCTTGAAAAAACACAGAATAACCATAATCCCATAGCCTACTGCCCAATATCTCTGTTGGATGCAAAATATTTTGGAAATTATTAATTGATTAAATATGGTATACACAGGTGCTACTACATACTTGGAAGCAGCATTCAAATAAGGCAGATTCACTATAGATAAGTCACATAATAAGCAGTTTAAAATTTTAGCCTCCAAATGGAGTGATTAGTTTCCCTTATCCTCTCCCTCCCAACCTCAAGCCCTGACCCAAACTACCATTTCTTCTTGCCCATCCTCTCCATAACACTTCTTTTGTGTTTCCTTTTCTTTTTGCCCACACTTTACTTCTCCCTTCCTATTTCTTAATGTTGCTTTCCATGTTCTGGAGCACAATTTAGTATTAGAATAGTTTAATTCCAACCCCATGGTTTTCTGCAATTCTTAAAATGCCTTACAATTTGTGTGTGTGGTGGAGTAATATTTATTTTTCAGGCATTGTCTTTCATCTATTTTTTAGAGTAAGATCCACATGTAGTTGATGTTGTGTGATACAATAGACTAGTGGATCCCAAACCTTTTTGACTTGCGAGTACTGTAGATCCCTATGTATGTAGATGTAAGTGCATTGATATTCTGTGCCTGTGTCTATTTGCATTAATGTTTTAGGTTGGTGTATGGATTTGAGCAATGTGACACATCCTTAGTAGGAGTAGGCAAAGGCTTAGAAGAACTAGACTCTAAAGGTCATGCCAAACCAGGCTGATTAAGTCCATCAGAAAGAGGAAACAATGCTACAAGTCTCTGGGTTCCCCGACACCCGGGCTCACGCATCAAAAGATATAGCCGTACCGTACTGTGTTGTGTTGTGTTTGACTGGAGGCTGGCTGGAGTTGGAGGTATTCTGTTTAAGTTGGAGGCGGCAAATTGGATTTGGACACCCAGTGATGGCTTGACCACGCAACCCAGGGTGAGGCGGGGTGCACCCAACAACTGGGGGTTGTAGCCGAAGCTCCCTGAATTGGTGGGAGAGTCCTTCAGACACTTATCAGAAGATTAGCAGCTGGCAAGAAATAGCGGAAAATGGGTGGTGGCGGAGGCGCTACAGCACAGTTTAAGTCACAGAGGGCAAGAGAAGGAGGTAAGTACACATCGTCAAATGGTTGAATTACCAGACTGTTGAACTCCTTGTGACCAGTATAAGATTGTAAAAGGTAGAAAAGGTGGTGGGATGACAACTAATACATCAACAATAAGAGACTGTTTAGGCCTTGTGTCTCCATGTCATAATGAAGCAATCCAAGTTGGAGCTGAATGTACTTCTGCAGTTGACATTGTGCATTTCTCGTCAAAAACTCTGGCAGTTTCAATAAAGGACTTTGTGGGTAAACATTTTAGGCCCTTTGCGTTGCAGGATTCTGCAAATGTCGGGCAAGTGGCTTCCCCAGTGGGCGGTCCCCAGGAATTATTAGAAGTCCAGGAGAAGAAACTCTGGACCCGTTTAGAAATACTGGTGTGATACACCCCCATCCTTCCTCCTCTGACTGTCGGTTCCATCTTTGTGAGCTGAGCTTTGCCAGCTCCAGAGAGGAGACTGTGGCAGCAGAGAGTGTAGAAGGGAATAAACAAAGCAAGGAAGAATTTGTAAATGGCCAGACGAAGAGAGTGCTGCCTGCCATGCCGGTTATGACCGGCCTGGCACTCCATGGTGGGGATCAAGGGACTATGGCCACTTCTGCTGCAAATATCGACTTCCTACTGACAGGTCCTTCCCCAGTGCTGGATGTTCTTCTTTTATGCAAAAACATTTACATGGACTATTTGAAGCCTCCCTTGCCGCAAATGAGTCTTTGAGAGTGGATGCTGGACTGTTAAAGGAAATCCTTTGTGAATTAAAATCTATTAACTCCTGTATGCCCTCACTTGTAAGGCCGGTAGTTTCCCGAACCTTGGGCAGTGATGAGCTTCAGGCACAAGGGGGGAGAATCAGGGAAGATCTACTATAGATGTATCTAGAAGACCAATGTTGGTGAGAAGACGAAACCACGGGTGGGCCACGAGAGTTCGCCCTGGCGAGGGATAATGACCAAAATTGTGTGTGTGTGGGGGGAGGGGGAGGGGGGTGGGGGGTGGGGAGGGGGTGGTTGGGTTGGCTTTGGAGTCTTTTTCTGCTCAATCTATAGCCAAGTTGATATCTTCCCTAAATTTAACTAAAGCAGCTGGACCGGATAATCTCCCTGCAATTGAGACTAATCCTATGTGGTAGGCAGCTTTCTTTTCAAAGGTTTTTATAGCCATAGCAAAGTCGAGTACATTTCCGCCCAGTTGGAAGGGTGCAGTAATCAAACCAATACATTAAAAGGGGACATGGATGCACCTGGTACCTACCTCTTGATAAGCCTGCTAGATGTTGGTGCAAAATTGTACTCCAAGATCATTCTCATCTTATTAAAGAATTGGATTGAGTGCAATGAAATGCTCCCAATGGATCAAGGGTGCTTCAAACGTGGGCACTCAACCATTGATCATTGCGTCTGCTTGTGGGCCCTGGGGCAAAAGGCAAAGGAAACTACAGGGAATTTGTTTTGTTGATTCATCGGCTTTAGCTCGGCATTTGGTTTGGTGGATCGTAGTATACTCTGGGCTAAATTACAACAGCAGGATATTCCCTTAAGTTTATTAGTAATCTTGCAGGAACTACACTATAAGAACTGGGACCAAGTGGAGCTTGATTTAGACTGAGCTTTATGAGAAAAATACCTCTAGGAAATGGGTCAAGGCACGGCTGCGTCTTGGCCCCAAAGTTGTCCTCCTTGTTCCTTGCAGATCTCCCGGATGTGCTGGCTGCTACCCAGTCTTTTTCGCTGAAAATAGGGGGCAGACATGTGCCGTGCCTCCTTTATGCAAGACGATCTGGCGATTTTAGACCTCACCCAAGTATGCCTACAGACGAGACTGAACAGATTTAACAACTAAAATAATCCCCTTCGGGAAAATCTCCAAACAATTTAAGTGGTCCCTGGGTAATAGGATGGTGGAGGTATCTTCCTACAAATATTTAGGTAGGACGTTCACCAAAAAGCTCAACTCGGCTCTACATAAAGAATTGGTTGAGACGCGGGCAGCCTCAACTATAGGGGGCCTAGTTCATTTTAAGAATACCTTTGGTGGTCCATCATGGTCCACACTTCTAATAGCCTACAATGCAATGGACCCCACTCAATGTCTCTATGGGGCTGAAGTACTGTCCCTACGTATGGAGGGAAGTTGGGATACTGTGCACTCAACTGATTATTTTACTGGTGTATTATCAGAAGATCGTGTCTGTACTTGAAAGTATAGAGGGGTGGTGACCGAGATGGGGTCAATTTTTAATGCACTATTTTAAACTGCATTTATGTACTCATGCTTTAAAGACAAGTGTCTAAACATTAAACTTGTACTGAACCCAAATCTTAAAAACTAATTAAAAAAATATTTCAGTAGTGTTAGGGCATAACAATTTAAACTCCGTAAAGAGCTGAATAAATAAACGTATTTCATTGATGTTAAAAAGAATGGGCATTCTTGAGAGAACTATCGGACTGGTGCAGAAATGAACGGACCAGTCGAAAATAGATGCTTCCTATTGGAGGCCTGAGAAGATGCGGTGTGAGGTCAATTTGAAGAGCCTGCAAATAAAGTTTTCGGAAGAGGAATGCCTTGGTAGAATCGTTGCCAAGTAACACCCTGGCTATTCCAGCTAAAGTGGCAACAGTTTCAAGTTGGGAATTGTGCACTCCTGCAGTAAGCTCAGCCAGAGGTCGCAGATGCTTTTGAAACTAATTGTGGGGAAAATGTTTTAAAAAACAATCATTTTCCACAGTTGCACCGCATTTTAGACCAGGAGCCGGCAGAGCAATGCCAGGAGCAACCCAAGAGTCGCAGTAGCGACACCTAAATGATGCCAATGCTTTTTAGCAACCGCACAATAACATAAGATTGAGGGGGAAAAAAGCAATAATGTTCTAAATGTGCCTGATGTTTGAGAGCAGCTTGCTGATGCAAGTTTACATCTCATTGCGCCACACTAAGAGGATTAATGCTTATGAACTTGAAGTAAACAGAGGATCTCTTTGACAAGGTCAGTACCTCACTGATCTTTCAACACAAAATACAAATCTGTGTTCTGCATATTACACGTGCTTTGCAGCAGGCACATAACCCCTGATTTAAGAAGAGTCAAAACTGTGACAAGGAAATACACACATCATTATTAGTCATCATTATTACCAGTGCTAGAAATGGAAAAACAGAAGTGCAAGTACTCTGCATCAGGTACCTTTAACCTCCATAAAATATTTAGAAATTCCTTTCGGTTAACAAAGACGCGTGTTATGGAAGTGTTGAGCATTCACCTTAAAGGACGGGTCACTGAGAGTCCAAGCGTCACTGTGACATGTTATTGCAGGTAACTGCATGATGGCCATAGTCACATCAAGGGTGGTGGGCCCGGATGTCAGTTCTTTCTCTCTCACGACCAGAACCCCCCACACCCAAGTCTGACACAGGGAGGGACGCCTCTCCTGAGAGAGCGTGGGTATGCGAGGGCCTGGGTGCAGGTCAACCAACACATTTCAAACAGGGCCTTCATTTGTAGTGCTTTGGCGCGCTATGTTAGAATGAGGGTCCTGTAACCAGGGGCGGCTCCTCAGCTAAGGAGGAGGAGCGTCGCCCTATTGCCTTTCAGCACGGCAAAAAAGGAAAAATAAATTGATAACGCAATGTTATTATCATTTTATTTTTCTGTGCTGGGGCAATTTTGTGGGGCGGGGCTAGGGGGGAGGAGTGGTGACACCCTCCAAAGTGCGTATGAATGTTTGGCCGGCCCTCTAGGGCACTTAGCATGTTCTGCACCCAGGCTGCTGCATTACAGCCTGGGTGGAGAGCATGCCCAGGCTTCCATTTCCCATCTGAGTCCCGAACCACGGCACTCAGACCAATCACAACGCTGCATTACAGTATTGTTATTGGCTCAGGGGAGCCTATCCTGCTTCCTGTTCCGAGGACTAAAGAGAGGCGGCGGCCTGCAAGTAAGTGATTTTTTTCCCTCCCCTCTCCTCCATCACCCCACCCTGCTCTCACCGCCCCCCACCCCACTACTGATTTGCGGGACCAGCTGCGACTGCCTGCAACAACCACTAGGACAGGATATGATATGATACATATTGCGAGGAAACAGAGTCATGGGCTTAGAAAGGAAACCTACCTACACTTACTGTTCTATTTCAAGATGGGCAAGGCCTTGCCTGAAACGGTATTCTCTTCCATGACTGCCCTCTGAAAAGGTGCAGAGCATGTAGAGAAGAGGCTGACACAGCAACCTGAGCCACAATACTCCTCCATTCTTCTTAATGCAGTTGAGCTGCCATTAGTGGTGATCGTGCACACTACACCGAAGTCAGATTTCTCTAACTTTTTTGCGCAAATCCTTGAAACTGCAAGCTCACTTTCGTAGGGAACATCTGTCACCTGTATCCATGAACTGACGCGGGCAGCAGAGTGAGTGGTACTGCAAGGCCAGCTGGGTGGTCAGCACATGCATCCCCTAGCCAATCACAGGGAGACCCATCAGCAGTCCGCACCCTGGACCCACTACCAAACTACACCAGTCTGGCAGCTTCCACGGCACTGTGCATCCAGCTGTCCCAGCGGCGCAAGTCTTGAAACGTGCACCCCAGCTCTTCAGAAGACTCTCATGCAATCCAAGGAATCTGCCCAGTTGTGCAGCAAAGCATACGTTTATCAGCGCTTGAAAGGTAATGTTCAGCATAGAACCTGTGGGGAGATCTGCATCTGGTCAGGTGTGTGGCTTACTGAGTTACTTAAACCTGCTATCCAGCAATCCATTGTTTGTCTGTTTTTTTATTATCTTTTCCTGACTCCCTGAAATGCTTTTAATATTCTCAGGTTGCAGGCAGTGTTTATGATCACCAGTAAACGTTGACCCATCTAAATTAAAAGGAGTGCAGTATTTTAGCAGAACATTTAGTTTATCGAGCGGCATCGACTACCCTTAAATCTCATCATTTGTGAGAGGCTCTGCTCTTGGCGCCTCTCTTTACCTCGGCTAGCAAGTAGTAGCTGTTTTGTGGCAGGAGATGATTTTTATCCAAATTCCATGTTTTAGTATGTATCTGTATGCCTCTGCTCCTTTCCTGCAGGGAGGTAGAGGTTTCTTCTGTTAATCTTTCTTTTAGATTCTGTTTTGATTAGTTCTGGACTCCATTTTGTGCTGCTAGAAATAGTGCATGTTTTTAAAAGATCTAAGCGACATGAAAGGTCTGCTACTTACTAATTTGAAAAATCGCCTCATTTTTAGGTTTTGACTGCACAGCTGTTGCGCTGTTCTTGTGAAATCTATTTTATTCAATATATCTTAAAAGGGTCTTACATCCCGCCTTCTCTTCTTGTTTGTCCGTGTGCTTGTCACTTTCATTTTTCTTTGTTTCTATTGGCTGCAGCTTTATTTTGGGATGTGCTTCTGGTATCGGTATCCTGGGGACCAACTACTCATTTTTATCCGCTTTTATCTGCTTTTATGTCTGAAACTAGTTTTATCACGTTATGGTTGGCAGCCAATTCCTTTTACCTTGCGTTTTTGAAGAAATCTTCTTGTGGCAGCATGCACGTCTTCATTTCTCCGACAACATTAATTATTTAATTGGGCATTTAATTAACTTTCCCTGCCTGCACACATTTCTTCGCGTGTTGACATCGGACTCCTTGCAACGAATGGGTCAGTACTTTAGCCAATGCATTTCAACACATCTTTTTGTGGCAGCACGCCCTTTTAACCCACCACTTCCTCCTCCCTGCTCGATCCACGAAGCTCGTATACATAAACAGACATATGCCAGTTTAAGATAGTTGTGAAAGGGAACAAGAGACGGGAAAGAAGTGCCAGTCCTCATCCAGTCCCTTATCTATACCATTTTTAGGCAGAGAACTACTTTGTAATTGGAATCCAATTGTGGGGGAACATGACATTTCTCACTTGAACAAGGGCTCGCCACTTTATTGAGGAAGAATGGGGCACGAGAAAGTCACTGCGGTGGTATCTTTCGAAGGCTGAGAAGACTACCACCTTCCCCTCCACTGTTGGTTCTCCTCCTACTGCGTGCCTTCTCCCACGAACCTGCAGGCCGCAATCACATGCTAAGGCAGAGCAGCTGTATTTCTGCACTTCACCCCCATGGCACTCTGGTCACAGATTGGGAGACAGTGTGGTTCAGGACACTTTCTTACATGCCTGTGCTTTAGAAAGGCAGGTAAGACTGGGGCCGTATCAGTCAGGTGTATTCTAATGCCTTTGCTTCAGGAGCACTTGCAGGGCTTGTTATTTGCTGTGATCAAAACCAATCACATGCGAAGAGAGCTTCAGGCACCCACCACGAACTAAGATTTTTCCACCCAGTGTCACTGCTTCTGGGCCCCAGGTATCGCATTTAAGGAGAACTGGAGGAACAAGGGGTACGAGGAGGGCATAGGTTTGGTCTTGGGAAGGGGGCTCCTGCATGAGTCGGCATGAATCTTGATTGTGTGGAATCGAAAGCTTGGACTGGATGCAGTACTCACTCATGGACCTGGGCAACTTGAGGGCTCAGGTTTGTGAGGAACCCAAACTCTTGGAAGCAGTCTTTCACCAAAAATGCACGCCATACCCTTGTGCGATTCATGAGTGCTTGTAGACCCCCCCCTGACCCCCCCCCCCAGTGCACTGCTGATTTTGGTACTGTGTTGCAGGGTACATTACTTTCTGCAAACCACTTAGAGCAAACGAACCAGAGGTATGTTGCTCCAGGCGCGAGTGATACACCCGGTCTTCTAGTCATATTCTGGTGCCAGTAGTCTTCATTTTCGCCTTTACAAAATGACTGCTCTGCAAGTTCCAAAATACAAAGGAGAAAACCAGACTGAGTTTGCCCGCGCCTGCCTTTGGACAAGTTTAGGCCTCAGATTCTTAAAATCACAAAGAAGAATAATGACTGTCAAAAATCACAGCACAGCAGTCCTTTTTGTTCACCTCCTCCTGCAGAAACCAGTGCTCCAATGCTGCTGATCAGCCTTTCATCCTAGCTAGATCTGTACAATTATGTTAACTTAGATTGGCGAGAATGCTGTTATTAGGTGAGTTTTTTATGACCCATTTACAACTTAATGTGCGTACGGTGTGAAATGTAAATGATGTTCAGTGATGCAACTGGTTTGTGAGTGGTATTCAGAGCTTAGCAATATATTTGAGTGTGTGTCTAGATAGCAGGCAGTGAAGAACGTTATTAGAGCGGTTATAATTAATGCAATTTTTATTAGACTTTGCATAATTACAATTGTCCTTTTGTGGTTGTAATAGCATGCACAAAATCAGGGGTGTTGTTGTTCCAGGCTGGACGTGTAGCTACAAGACAGTCCAGAAAGTAGAGTATTTCTTGATCGTCTTGTTTTGGGTTGCATGTTTTGGCTTGGTGCTTTGTTTTAGATTAGCTTGGTTCTCACAGAGTATCTATTGTTCAAAGATGACCTTGCCTCACTTTGTAAACATTGCACATGCAGTCACCGCTGGTGCAGAAAAGGTAACTGCTTTGTTAGTGTACTAAAGAAAAATTATCTTTTCTCTTTAGAAATGTGGCTCCGGAGATTAAAAAAAAAATACCTGTGCACCTATAATTGTATGTATGTATTTATGTATGTGTGTGGGAAGTGTATGATTCACCTAGCACACTTACTCCAATGGCCTCTATGGTTTTCACAGCTGCTTTTAACCCCTTCCAAAATCTTATACACATCTAAAGGAACATGTATCAAGCAGTACTGGTGAACCATTGCATACAATATGTCACAAAGGCACCTACAGACTTTAATGTGACAATGTGTGCATACGGGCCACATATACATATATTCCCTGAAAAAAATAAAAGGTTAAAGTAACGTTCCAGTTAGGTGTTGAAATAAGATTAAAAACTAAGGTTTAGAAACTCCCCCCCCCCAAAAAACTGAAATTTACCAGTTGTCATTTACTGAGCTAATGATAACTTGCGCCCACCATACCCTGCTTGTGACCTCACATATTACATCACTCATGACATCTTAATTGATGACATCAGTGATGGCATCCCAAATGACATCATTGATGATATCACTGATAACACCATAGTCCTATGCAGTATAGAGTTGCTGACTGTAAAAGTGTGTGTCCATGGCATGAAAATAGTGTAAGTCCTAGAGGCAAGTCTCACACTGCACTTTATGCCATTGTACTCTGCACCACTGCACACTACGTCACTGCCCTCTAATCTGCACCACTGCACACTACGTCACTGCCCTCTACTCTGCACCACTGCACACTACGTCACTGCCCTCTACTCTGCACCACTGTACTTCACGTCACTGCTTTCTGCACCACTCTACGACAGACAATGCACTCTACGACAGACACCCCACTGTACGACACTCCACGACAGACACTGCACTCCACGACAGACACTGTACCACTCTTCTCTGTCAAAGCACTCTACATCATTCCACTCTCAGTGGCAGCTGGTGACAATTGAAAATGGTGGGCGTAAAATTGTTGGCGTGTGTTGTGTCGCGAGCAAGCGAGACTGTCATAAGTGGGGGTCGGGGGTTCTCCTCTCGAGAAAATTTGGGGGGAAAAAACAGTTGGAAAAACAAGCATTTTAAAGCACATTTAAATGATGCAAGATTGTTTACAAAACAATTGTGATAGTGTAGACTTGAAATATTTAAACTCATGAAAAATACTCTATATTTTACAGAATTAAAATTTTAGTTACTGTAGTATGCAAATTTCACAGTGCACCGGAGGCAGGTGAGCACAGTGAGGGGTCTGCTTCCTTTATACGCTCCATGGTGAGGACAGCAGGCTTCAAAACCATGCCAGCCACTCCAGGGCACGCTCCCTCAGACCTTGACGTGGACGGCAGCCCCCTGTAACGGAGGGGTGGCTGCCAGCAGGCCCCCTACCACAGCAGTGTCTGGCTCTTGTGGGGGGCAGTGAAGGAGCTTTATTCTCTCTGAGCTGCGAGTACAATGCAGACAGGGACCATAATCCTACAAATATTTATAAAAGCTGAATAATTAAGCTTTCATGTGCAGTGATGCGCTCATGCAATCAAACTCTCAGAGTGACATTTGTAAGGTTCGTTACATCCGTTTAGCACTGTAATAAAAGGATTGAAGAGACGTGGTTGTCTGCGGTATTCGGTGCAGATTCAATGATTTCGCTAGAAACAATTATAACAGTAATCACTACTGAGCAAGAATGAATCCCATAAAGAAATTAATAAGCAGCAGCAGCCCGTGTAAACAGGACAGCAGTAAATAAGAACGTGGCCGGCCGTGCAGAACTGAACACAAAATATATTTGAAATGAGAGCGTCACCGGCAAACAATCGCATCAATTCGATGGCCGCCAACAGCACTGCGCAAACACAAGGAGATGATGGACTGAGGGCTGAAACTTTTCAGATACTCACCCCCAGTCACAGATCTGGGTCACTTCGCCACCCCAGTTCAAACCCAGCTATATGCAAATCAGTCTTGACCCTGTGCCTCATGGGAACAATCCAGCCCGAAACGCCAACAGCGCTGAGCCTAATACTTTTGACAAGGGGGCGGGTCTCTTAGAAAGTGGTGCCCTCGGCAACTACACATTTTTCTCACAAGCCTTACAACTTTCCTGTGTATCATATGAGCAACTGCAAACATATCAGCGAAGCTGTAGTAGTTTAAGCAATGCCGACAAGCGTGTTTTAATGCCAATCCTACTTAATTTCAAAGTGCATTTTGGAGATGGCAATGGCTTGTGGAATTTTAAAGTCTAACTGGATGAGGGCTTTATAAATGGATTGATGGGTTTGTCTCAAGGCGGGTACTAAGCAAACTTCGGTGACAACAGTTTCATGGGAGCCAGCGAAAAATAATAAAGGCATATTTATACCCATGCACCCTCCTCCTAATCCTCCACTGACTTTACGCTGCACTTGAGTCAATTGGGTCCAAAGAGTGTGGGGGCAAATTGTAAGTTGCCGTACTGGTAAGTAGATATCATGAGGCCTCATTATTAGATGGAAAACATTTAGAATTTGAACTAGTGTGTCTGTCAGTGTGTCAGGGACTTGGCCAAAGTGGGCATGAAAAAGCTGTAATTAGATCATAAATTCAAAGCTGTTTCGAACAGGGCCCTCCAAAATACATTTGGCACGGGGCCCCCAAAATCTTTAAGATGTTTCTGATGCTCCAGCTCGCAAAGATACCACAGCGACCATGAACAAGAGCCCCATTCGCCCCCGTCTGGTGCAGTCACTGAGCACAGGCATGTTCACTGCTTCGTGCATGGGTCAACTTTACCACTGAAGTATCCATTTACAATGTAATCCGTGTAAAAAGAATGAAAACCAAAAAAACAGTCAATTATTATTTGTTCTATTTTAGTTCAAAGATACTGAGTTCATCCAAATATTGGCACCACCCTAATGTTTTCTCTGATCGCGCCTCTCACCCTGACTCTAGTCCACTCCCCCGGGGATGAATACCACTGATGTTCTGGCACTGTAGTGAGTGAGGCTGGAATGCACATCAGCAGTGGCGGGCACTCACGGTATGGCATATTTGAGACTTGGATACACAGAAGAGCACTACTTCGTAGACTTACAGAAATAAAACAGAGAGTCTCTTTCTACGAGCATCGATCTGTATGTAACGTGCATGACATCCTTTCCCAGGGCTTTAAGTGGGCCGGGTCCTGTCGGGCCTCAGCACCGGCAGTTCTAAAAAGCAGCTTCTGAGATGGGTCCCTATCGGGCTCTCCGTTTTTGCCCTCGGGTGAGAAAAAACCTTAACTCTACAGCAGTACCACTCTTCACTGTCTTTGATTTAACGTTAAAGAGACTCTGTATAGTTCTTCTACAGTCTCATCAGTTGTTGCTTTTTTTTTTTTCTAATGCAACTAACCACCATTCGCAAAGCCAATAGTCCTGGCTTGTTGTAGGTATAATGTTACTTGTTGCATTATATATCTGGATACAATGAAAGAAATAGCAAAATGCCAGTCGGGCGGCACATTATGCGAAGCACAGATTTTTAGCTATTGTATTTTTAAGCCACACGCTTAATTACATCGGCAACGCCCCTTTGAGAGACCCCCCCCCCTCCCCCACCCCAGTTTTTCATCCCACTTAAAGCCCTTTCCTTTCCACTGGTACGTTCTCCATAATATAGCGGCTCCCGTTACATTTCAGAGAGGAAAGGGTGCTTACCATCAGCCTGTACAAGCAGGACGGGCAGCTGCCAGACTCCCCCTGAGAAAGTCCAGCCGAGCCATTGTGCGCTGTCCTGAGGACCCGACCAGGAGTGAGGTGCTCCTGAGCATGGGGTCCGCTGAGGGAGGGCAGACAGTCTGAGGACGGAGCTGAGACACAGCAGGGCATGGGACAGTGGGAAGTGAGCGTGAGCTTCCAGGGAGGGACAAGGAGGAGCAGTGCAGGCGGGAGCAGCTTTATCCCGCCTAGGCAGCGCAGATGGGCAGCTGGTGTGAAAACTACACTAGACAAGACCTACGTAATAACCGCTTTCCTAAGCCAATCCAAGTGCTGCTCCCATGCTCTTAAAACATGAGAGCAGCACCAGGATTGGCTTGGTCAGGCGAATCCAGCGCCCACTAGGCGTCTGGGGGACTGTGGCTGTGACCCACCCCAGCTCTCTAATTGCGCAGGGTGAGGATCTTCTAAACTCCAGTGCGCATGTCAGACTGGACACCGAAAGGCAGCCGGCCACCCCGACATGCGCACTTGTGCATGCAATTAGCAATTCAAATTCATGGCGGCTATCTGATGTCACGGTTAAGCCTTACCCCCGCACGCCTCATAATCGTCACTCTCCAGCTACTGTCTGCAACAAGGCCCGGCAGCAGCTGCGGAAGAATGCCAGCCGTAGTCCAATTGTAAATTTACATTTTATTTAGGGCGGAGCTAAAGGGATCAAATAAATAGGGGGGCAACGCCCCGGCGCCCCAATTAAGGAACCGCACCCGTCTACTCTACTCTGCACCACTCCAATCTGTGACTTCACTCTGTCACTCTACTCTGCAACACTGCTCTCTCCGCCTCTGTGCTCTTCGCCAATCCACTCTTTTCTACTCTGCACCACTGCACTCTATGACACTGTACTCAATGCCACTTCATTCTACTCTGAAATAACCTATTCTATACAACTGCAGTCTACGCCACTCTATTCCACTATGCACCAATCCACTCTATGCCACTACATCACTCAATTTTATACAGATGCACTCTATGCCACTGCACTCTACACCAATGGCAGTGATATTTATGTATGATCATCAAACAAGGTGTTTTCTTTCATAACAATTAGTGGCACGTCCCACCGAGACATATTTGGAAAAATGTACCAGTCTCTAGGGCTTTATTTATGTTTGGCTCATAACTGGTGTGGAGACATATAATGGATTAAACTGTAAAGTACAGCATAAGACTTCATTACAATCCTGCCCTTGTTAACCATCTTCTTTCATCTTGTATGCATCTTTAACTCATACAATGTAGCTTGCACTCCTTTGGAACGCACAATTAAAGCTTATTGGCTGCATTTGTTTTGTTTGTCCGACGTTTTTAATTTAATCTCCTCGTATCAGCATGCATTTCAAGAGTACTGGTCGCCTGCATGTTTTTCTTTCTTTGTCCTTCGCCCTTTACCTAATCTTCCTGCTTTATACTGCCACCAGTTACTGCACAATATATTAGCTCTCAAAAAACAAGTCATAACACTTTTACTGAGTTTCAGTAACTTATATTGCACAACTACTCACCAAGCTACAACTTATAACAAAAAAAAGTTTCGGTGAAACCTAATGCATTTACCAATGCTTGATGCCACTACTTGGGCATCTGTTTGTGGCGCCCCTGGCAAGTTTTATCAGCGCACCAGGGTGCTGCGGTGCACACATTGGGAACCGCTGCAATAAACACATCTTTGATGAACAGTAATAACCACAGATTTCTCACTTTTAAAATAATTCCAGGCTCCAGACTGGATCCTGTAGATTTTTCTGCAATGCTCCCACACACTGATAGGTAGCTCCAGATGGCAAGAGAAGCATTTGAGTAGAGCTGCATGCATGCGTCACCCCTGCGTGCTGCTGTAATTTCATTTCTTTCAGTGCCCTAAAGTGGTCCACTACCCGTCTGTTCTGGGACTCCTAATTTATCACAAACAGCGTGCTAGGGATGACGTTGAGTCCAAAAATGACAGGATTTAAACCATGTTGCAACTAGAGGAAGCTGATGCGTGGGTCACAACACTAAAATGTGTTCTATAAATATCTACTCATCCACCCGAAGGAGATAAGGGACTGGGAGATGAATCTCTACATCGCCGGACATAAGCAGAGGTCACAGTCAAATCTCTCCCACTCCAAGTCATCAACATGCTCGCAATCTTGGTCACGAAGCCCGATCAACGCAAAGTCCTGTTCCCGCTCAAAGTCTTCTGGTATGTCGAGAACACTATAAGAGCAAATTGGCTATGCAAGACTCGACCCAATCCTGAAACTCAAAATTCCTAGAGTGCCCAAATTCCTTTGGCTGTTGTCGACCCCGCAACAAATAGCAGTATTGAGTGAGACCATAATGCGGCACTTTCAGATGTTTTTGGCCCCCTCAGGCTTAAGCCCCATGGAGCCATAAGAGGCTCAAGTTGATCTCTGCTGGAGGACTCTCCCGCCACACCAACTGACACCATGGCACCCATTCCAGGGCCTGTACTGATGCTAGCTTAAACATCCACTCTGACCCCTGGGTCCATACCAGTCCCTTCTGTACAGGCACCGTAGCAGACTCTAGCCCCAGACCCAACTTCAATGCTGGTTCCCCGACCTCAAGCATTTGTGGGCTCGCTCCAGGTCTATGTCGAGTTATGGCATTACAAAAGTGCAAACAATCCGTATACAACCTGGCAACAATTTATGACCTTTGCTTCAATGCCCGTGCTATCAAAGGCTAGAGGCCGTTTTTGGATCGGACTCAGTGCAGGGTATGCAAAATGTCCCCCATGACACTGAGAAAAAGGCAGACAACCTGATCCACCCTCATTATACCCATAACGGGCTATACCACGATTTACAGAATGCCAGTCAGCTGGATACATCTCCAGGGGCTAAGCTAGACTAGCTACCTGGCCCACAACGTAGGAATGTGACTCTTTTGCAATAGTAGCACGAATGGAAACAGAAGTGCTAGACTTACAATTGCCTGCTGCTGAAAGTAAAACAAATGTATTAACTAACACCGTTCAATCAGATCCAACCTCTTATTAAGTCACTGTTGTCATTTAACAACCCTCTTACAGACACTCTTATGATCACTTGGTCTTAGTCGTGCTCGGAGGCTTTGGTCCGTCGACTTGTGGTCAAGTGAGAAACTAGCCCTGGTGATTCCGATTTTTTCACAAGGCATCCTACACCTGAATGTCTGGTGGCACAGGCGTCAACAAATAAAATCACTCCAAATGCTTTTCCGAACTACCAGCCTGATAGATGGTTGAAAATTGATGCCTTCACACTTAGCGGTTAGGAGGCAGGACAAAAGATTTGCTCCCAGACTGAGATAACTCACATCGGACAGATGGGTCTTGCAAATAGTTCAAAGGAACTACACCCTTCCTTTCATTTCTTCCCCATCTAGTTTTTCCCCCCATATAAGAACGACTCAGCGGATCACTCTGCAATCTTACTGCAAGAAGTCAACCTTCTGCTGGCCAATGGTGCTGGTTTCAGAGAGAAGAAAGGGGTACTATTTGTGCTAATTTCTTTTACCGAAGAATTATGAAGACCTCAAACCTATAATGGACCTCCACCCACTAATTACCTTTTTGAGGAAAGAAAGTGAAAATGCTCACCCAGTCTCAGATTCTTTCTGCTCTGGACTCAGGGAACTAGATGTGCCCCCAGACTTGCAGGACATGTATTTTCATATATCTGTCAAACGTTATCTGTGGTTCAGAGTGGGGTTGAAGCACTTCTAATTTGCTGTGCTCCCCTTCAAGTTTACCTTAGCCCCTCAGACATTCATGAAAGTTATGGTCGTGGTCATTCCCAATCTTCAAATTTAGGGATACATCTGTTCCAGTACCTCGACATTTGGCTGCTCAAGCCAGACTCGTCAAATTTGTAGCGGGCAACCTCCAAACGACAGTCAAGCTCTTGACATCTGTGGTATTTTCCATCGACTAGCCAAAGTCGAACATGAGCCCCCATATAGGATTTCCTTCATTGGGGCTATTCTGGACACAGCAGCGTTCAAGACTTTTACACCAACGAGTTGAAGACATTCAAGATATGATCCGGTTATGATTTTCGGCTCAATTCTGTGTGTCAGTGAGGACAGCTCTAAGGCTTCTTGGACTCCTGGCTATGCATCCTCCTCGTTCCAGACATAAGATGGCATATGCAGGGCCTGAAGCAGAACCTCAATATTTTGCAGGAGACAAGCTCACGACCTTCGTTGGTGACGAACTAGAGCCTACCTTACTTAGGAAGGCCACTCTCAAATCCCCACCCAAACTAAACACTTGTGACAGATGCATCACTGCTACTGGGGAAGGTGTAGATCCGAGGTCTCTGGCCTCCAGCGGACAGCCAGTGCTCTAGCAATCTTCTGGAGCTCTAGGCATTCCATGCGGCCTTGAATACCTTCTTGCCATTCATGAAGGGCAGGCTGAGGCAGATCTTACCAGACAATATGACCAACATGTAGTATTGCAACAAACAGGTAAGAGTGGGGTCCTGGATCCTGTGTCAGAAGTTCCTACATACCCAAGAGGTGGTTGGACCAGCAGAACATCTTTCTGGTAGCCAGCCAACAATCTAGAAGGACCTCTGAATACCAGAGCAAACAAGCTGTTAAGATGTTGGCTAGCTGGTCATGAGTGGCATCTCCATTTTGAGGTGGCAAAGGACATCTTCGACCACTGGGGGATGCCCTGGTTAGAACAGTTTACCATCATCAAGTACAAGCAGTATTAAATCTACTGCAAACTGGAGTTTCCTTCAAAGAAAGTCCCTACCAGATGCATTCTGACTGCAATGTCTCATTTAGATTAACCCTGGGCAAAGCACTACGCTACGCTTGCGTAGTTTGGGCTACTTCGCACTACGCGAATTGCACGTAGCACAGTGCAAACACGCGTAGCGTAGTGCAGGGGTAATTTTTTGCTTGCTCGCGGTCCTCAACGTCAAGTTGGCAACCGCGAGCAAGCAAAATGACATCCCGGCGAGACTTTTTCCTCGTTCGCGATCAGCAACATCAAGTTGCCGATCGCGAGCGTGGAAAATAAACCTCCCGGCGAGATTCTCAACGCGGGGAGGTCAGGTTTCTCATTGCGAGTGGACGCGTATGCTCGCGACCGCTCGCGATGAGAAACTACCAGTCCGCGTTGGGAAAGCTGCCGCTCGAGTAAAAATCTTCTCGAGCGGCAGTAAAAGACAGCTCGCACTGTGCAAGATGCCGTTTTCAATGATTGCACAGTGCGGACAAGCATCCGGCACTGTGCAATCATCGCGAACAGCGCACTGCGTAGCTCGCGTAGTGCACTTCGCGTAACTTCGCGTAGCGCTACTTCGCGAACTACGCCCAGGGTTACTTTAGATGCTAAGTTAAACAAAGAAGGACGAACCCTCTGTGTGGATGTGGTACAATCACTAGGCTGGTTGGTACAAGGACCCACTAGGTTAGTTTAAAAGACCCCTCACACACCAACCTAGTTGGTGTCATGCTTCATCATTGGGGTCCCAACCGGGTGGCCGAATGCCGCCCGGTTGTGCTACGACGCCTGGTTACAGCGGAGCTGGTTTGGTGTGAGTATGTGATGTGATGTGAACTAAAAATATCTCTGAGAATCCTTGCCTGTAAACTTTATTAGTGGCGGCTCAGGATATGGTTAAAAAAGAGTGTAGTACAACTAGAATCAGAGGTTATTATCCCTAGTTGACTATGTGGATGGTCTACATGTTTCAGCCCGCAATAGGGATTATGAGGGGCTTTCTTCAGGACCAAGTGGTGAAAAAGTGAGTGGCAAAGTGAGTAGTGCCACTTGAAAAAAATGAGAAAGCCGGGACGACGGGATACCACACTAGGTTCTCAGACAGGTTCCATCCTGATACCAAATTCGGTCATCGGATGGGACCCCTTCCGAGTCCCGATCGGCTGCCCAATTTCACACATAGTGTTTTCTCAGTGTCCGTAAGTACGTAGACACTCAGTCCACACACCTTAGCGCGTGTGTAGGTACTTTCTCATTTTTTTCACATCACATCACATACACCAAACCAGCTCTGCTGTAACCAGGCGTCGTAGCACAACCGGGCGGCATTCGGCCACCCGGTTGGGACCCCAATGATGAAGCATGACACCAACTAGGTTGGTGTGTGAGGGGTCTTTTAAACTAACCTAGTGGGTCCTTGTACCAACATGCCTAGTGATTGTACCACATCCACACAGAGGGTTCGTCCTTCTTTGTTTACCTTATCATTATACCGGGGATACGGACGCACCCCATATTTCCCTTGCTCTTACTTTAGATGCTCCCAACGCTTCTTTTCCTGCCTCGATTTCTGAAGAGTATCAGGCTGACCAGGTCCAAGTTGCCATAATCGCCCGAGACAAGTTGTGCATGTTAGACCTCTAGCGTGGGCCCAATGCCACAAGGTTTGAGCCAGCAAGGAATTGTCTTAATCTGGTTCCTCCCTGTATGTTGATATAATATATTATGGTGGTGTTGACTGTTTGAATCACCAATTCTTTTGTTGAGAGCAATGGTAAAAAGGCTTTGACAGCCTAGAGCACTGCCTTCAGTTACAGTAGACAGATGTGATAGGTTTCCTTTTTGTCCGACCTTAGACTTAAAATTGTCAGATGGTCCAAATATGCTCCCCATCCTGATAGAGAGGCATTCGCGACTATGGTAGAGAGACCTCCGTGACTATGATATGGGCTGAATTTTTCTTTTGAAATGGAGCTGCCACTAGTACGCCTGTGTTTTGCACCACCATGCTAGAACATTTTGAGTCGCAATTGTGGGTGTATGGAGTGTTCCAAACTGATGTGTCTTGCAAATCAGACAGATGACATTTTGATGGTTTTGGTGGAGCAGGTGGAAGACCAGCCTTGAATTGGATTGAGTAACCCTTCTGAATGATGTTTAACTCCCATCCATCATAGTTATGGGTTTCCACTCTTCCAAGATCGATGTCAAAGCTCCCACTACAGGAGTGGGTAACTGAGGGGGGGAATGTTGGTCCGTAGCTGTCTGTTGCCGGACGAGTTTTTCACTCGAGTGAGTTGTTTAAGGGGAAGTGTTTTTTGTTATCTTCAATGATACTGCCTTTGTGGTTGGCTCTGGTGTAACAAAAGTTGGTATGGATATTGTGGGGTTTGAATCCCCCTAATAGAAATACCTTTTGTCTTTTGGTGTGTACAGGTGTTTGAAACCCTTTTTCTGTTTTTCAAGACCTGCCGCTTTCAAAGTTTCCACTTCATTTTGTATTCTCATCATTTCTTCTCCTGTGTGCTAGCTGACGAGTACTGATCCCCAGAATAGTAAGTTTTACATCTTTAGCTGTGTCTCAGGTCTCAAAGATGATAAACCAGCCATGAGAATCTTCTTAGCGAAGGTCTGTGAAAATACCTAGCTGCAGAAAGTTCAGCTGAGTCCACTGCAGTGCTTATCACTTGATTAGACACCAGAGAACCTTCTTTCAGTATCTCAATGAAATCTTGTTTATGCGATGGTAAATCTGAGACAAAAGATATCATGCATCGAGTATATATATGCATCCCTGTACCTGACATTTATTTTAATATGTGGAGGCTGTCCCACATATCTTTCTTCCTGTTGCATTCAACCTTTTCATTTCCCTCTCTGGTGGAGCAGCCCACACTGGGACTGAATCATGTTTCCTTTTGACAACTGTGACAGTGAGGAAGTCTGGTTTTGGATCGGTTTTAAGGAATTCAGGGTCTTGTTGAGGAGGCATATATGTTTTAGAAGATTAGAAGTTGTTGCCTTAACCGCTGCAGGTGTGAGGTATTTTTCCTCTGCAATATCCAGGAGACCCGGCACGAGAGGTAAAAGTGGTCTAGGAGCTGCTCTCGTTTGAAGCATTTGTAACAAGATAGAAGCTGATGGTTGAAGAGTCTCCAATGGGATGTTTAATTTTGCAGCTCCTCTAGCAAGTACATCTTGAAATGTTAAAATGTCATCTACGGGAGAAACTCTAGAAGCAGAATGTGAGGATTTGTGAAACCTCACCATGTAATACAGTCACTAAACCATCTTGGGTCCAGTCAGGCTCGATTGTAAAACCTCTAGGTCAACCCTGGGTAGCTGTGGCTTTGATCAGCAAGGCTTAAACAAAGGAAATAGTGTAATGCATTTACATGCACCAAAAAGAATAATAAAGTTACACAACACAAAAGAAATCAGACACCAATTTATTTAAAAAAACATATTTTTATGAATTTTAGACACCAAGATGAGAAAAAACCATCAGAGCGTTCCGGAGATATAGTTTTTAAGTAAAATATTAATCTCAGTTTTTTTAATCCAAAGTGCCAACAAAGATTAGTAACCGTTAAGTTTTTAAACTTTTGAAACATTTGGAAGAGTTGTGTTCAACTATTCCGGCCCAGGTTGGGCGATCAATTCTGACACAGAGAAGATTAGACAGGCCAGAAAGTAGTTTTTGGACAGTTATCTGGTCACCACAGCAGTCTCGAGTCCAGTTCCACACTTTAAGCAAGGACCCCTATAGATCTCAATGGAGTGATCCTGATGCTGGGGATACAGGATGCTGAAAGATGTTCTGGGTGCTCTGTGGTTGACAGGGGTCTTCCTGGGGTTATTCCTCTGTCCACGGGTAAGGTTGGGTGACTTTGGCCACAAGAGTCGGTGTCCCTGGAAGTCCTCTTTGAGCCAG
This sequence comes from Calotriton arnoldi, assembly GCA_963921515.1. NCBI lineage: Eukaryota > Metazoa > Chordata > Amphibia > Caudata > Salamandridae > Calotriton > Calotriton arnoldi. The sequence continues at coordinate 4,613,696 of CAWUFW010000146.1, forward strand.
TAAAAGTCCTGCGGCGGCTGGACTACTGATCTCCAGCACAGCGAGTCCAGCAGTTTCCTTTAAGAAGGGCTAGTGTCCATTTTTGATCACCAGTCTGCACTCTGATGACTCTTCCAAGTTCGGCAGACACAGGTGCAACGTTTGAGTGTTGAGGGGAGGTCTTCTTGGCTGCACATCGACGGTCAGCAGCTATTCCTTGAAGATGGCTTCTGACTAGCCAGAGCGGGCTACTTCAGCTTTTATGACCCTGGGGCTGGAACAGGGGTCAGTCAACCAACCTTTTCTGTCTGGGGTTCTGGAGGGACTTTACCAAGAGTAAGGCACCACAGGCACAGTCCTCTCTTTACTAGCATAAGGAGCAGCAGGTGCAGTCCAGAAGGTTGGTGCAGCCTCCCTTGCTAGGTCCAGGGGTCAGTAGAGCAGTCCTTTCTCCAGTCCAAATGTGATCTAAGGTCCAGGGTGCCAGGGTTACCATATTTAAGCCCAGAAGCTAAGAATGGGATACCAGAATCCTTTCCACCCTATGACGACTTCCAGCTGTGTGTGGCATCTAGCAATCCCAGAATGCACTATTCTGCCCACTCTCAATATGTTTGAACCCTTCCTAGGCTGTTAGGAGCTTGGTGTGGCTACCTATGGGCTACATGCAGAGGGGAAAACCGGTTTGGCAATTGATTCCCCTTCTCTGTTCCTGCCGCCAGCTAAACAAAGGGGCAACCCTCCTTAATAGTGATCACCATTTGCCCACCAAAGGCAGGTTCATTTGAAGCTTAGCTTTTGGGCCAACACTCTCTGTGACTTCCAGCAAGGGAGAGGTAACACCTTCTATGGCAGGCCTCTATTGTTCCTGAGCCTGGAATTCATCCACACTACTCCCCAGGAGGGCAGAAGGCAGTCTGGTGGCCAGCAACTGTCAATGGCCACCATATAAACTGGGCAACAAAGTGGCAACTTTCCAAAAGTTCCTTTTGCTTAAATGGGGCATAAAATTCGACTTGGGCATCAAGGCGGGGTTAATACCACAATTTGATACCTTGAAGTATCCATTTTGGTAGACCCATTCAGAAGATAGCAGAGCTAAGATGTTAGCCTGCAACTCTGTACTGGCTTATGGGGCTTCTAGCTTTTCCACAGTAAAAAACATTTTGGAGGATTTACTGTTCTGACATTTTAATTTTAAATTTGAAAGGTATATATATTATATAGATATTTTTTTGCCATTGGTTTAAATAGCAAAGTCGGACTAGCAGTATAAAACTGCCTTTCCAGGCTGCAGGGGCAGGCTGGGTGCCACTTTGTCTGCAGGATGAATGAGTTGTATCAGAATTAATGAGAGTTAGAGTGTGAATATGATCTCGGTCTTTTGTTGATGGGTGTACTTGGAGGAGAAGCAGACCTCCACCTACTCTGAGATGACATGGATGTTGCCTTCCAAGTCTTCTTAATCGATGAAAGGTCTCAATTGTCAAAACTGTAATAGATCCGGGTTGGTATTTACTGCCATTGTCAAACTGTAGTTTCTTCTCTCCTTTTCTTACTGGGAATGGTGTGTAGCAGGGAAAGTCCAGAGTTTAATAAAGGATCCCCAGACCATCCTAGTGATGATGATAGTATGATCTGCGATATCTTTAACACTGATGATAAAGGAGCTGACATCGTTCTAGCCTTTTTGACCTTTGATGGGAACTAAGACGCTGGCAACCTAGGTCTCTTCAATGTAAAAGAGGGTTGCATTGACATCGATCATACTCTACTTGGCAGCAGTAAATGGGTTGACACCCATCTGACCTGTGCCGTTGACATTGGAAGCAACGGTGATCTCCTCGATGTTGATCTTGAATGTCTTGACAGCAAAGATTTTGAGGTATTGTCTGTCTCAATGAGTCACTGCATATCTTGTGATAACAAACAGGTCAGGACTGAGCCCGCCAACAGCAACGCTGCAGATCTCGAAGTCGATGATCGGTGCCAGCGGAAATGCTGTCAACCTGTGTTTGCCAGGGGTTTTCTTGTCTGAAGATCTCCCGATGTGGAAGTCTCTCTCAGCTGTAGGTATACTTACGATAAAAGCACATTTTTTTTTTTTTTTTTTAAAACAGAGTTTTATATAGCGCGAACTTGACCCGGTTTCGGGTATCAGAGCGCTGTACATAGCACCAGTTGCGTTACATGAGGACACATTCATTTTTTTTTTTTTGTTAGGCAGGGGGAGATTAAGTGATTTTGCCCAGAATCACAGGATGTTCAGCGTCATTGCCGAGACTCGAACCCGGTTCCCCAGATCCGAGGTCGACCGCCCTAGTCATCTTTTTTTCTATTTCTCAATTGGTCTTCATATCCACAACAAGCCTCTCAGTCTAATACCTTCTCTGTCTGAGTGTCCTTTGTAACTTGTCTTTTTTTAATTACAAATCTCACACTCTTTGATTGAATGGGACACCGGTAGGCAAACTACGCAGACCTTGTGGGCATCAGTAGCTGCTTTTTTACTTTCACGAGGGCAGCTGGTGAATATGGATGGCATTCTGGCAAAAAATATTAGTTAGACAAGTAAACAACAGTTTCTGGTTCAAAGCAGTTTAGAGGGACAGGCTTCCTTTTCGTCTACACTTAATTTAAACTTATCAGGCTGCATTTTTACCTTCATGCAAACAATGTTGAAAGGGACTTTACATGACAAATGATTAACTTTTATCCAATGTAACATTTCCAGCACTCAAGACCAAACACTGGCAATGCCAGTAGGTATGGCTTTAAAGGAATGTTGTGTAGTAATGTGAAGCATCACAAGTAAATAGCATGAGTATGGATAAGTATTTGTGTGAAAGCAAAGAACTGTAGAATAATATTGGTGCAGGTTTAAAGGTCAGGTGACAGTTGCACTGTCAAGCCAGACCTAAAAATCCATGTATGTTAATGACTGCCCTCCTCCCATCGGTACTGCTGCTAGGAAAAATGACCACTTTGTATTTTTCAACAAATGTATGAATTGTCAGCCATTACAATAACTGTCATATGACTTCAAATCTGAGGACCCGTTTAAAAATGAGCAAATAACCTGATCTGTACAAAGGAAACCGCACCTACTGCCACCCCCAGCTGATGGACAAACCTGAATAATGAACCAAATCAGCAAACAATAATCCAGCTGCTTCACCAACTCCACACAATTTGATTGGGCATTCTTTTTCATACAGCAACATCTGGCAGCATTAACCACAGCACCACCTGCCTTTGCTTGCACTTTACCAACAGGTTACCTGAGAATTTTCCTCATCTTCCGCCTCTCCTTTTATTTAGTTGAATGTCCAATAAGGAAGCTGTGAAATGTCCCTTTCTTACATAAGTTACAGGTGAGTTATTAAGAATTTCTCACTTTTCAGGTGTTTTAGAGTTCTTAAAAAAAGTAATATCATGGTTGTCATACATGCTGGCGCTTCTAATCCTGGTTTGATGAAAGCAAAAAGTTAACTTCAACACAGGTTTAGATACTGCTCAGTGCCGAGGTATTTTTAAATGAACAAACATTATGGTCTGTGGAGCTACAGATGTTTAACTTTGCAGCACCTCTTTCTAGGAAGTCATGAAAGAAAACAATGTTGTTGGTGTAGCACATTTGAAGGAGGAGTTACAATAACTGTTGCAGAATATGCTCTCCAGTCAGGTAGGATGGAGATATCAGCTGTAGTGTCATAAGCCATTTTGCCTTTATAGTATGTGATATGCAATATTCTGTGGACCCACGTCTGGGGCATACCCATCGCACTTGGGGCGTCAAACTGAGAAAAACAAAACGGTGATGAATGGAAAGCTCGAAATCACCTCAGCCACTGGTAGTTACTCAGTGCTGCATCCTAGTCCATCAAAGGATCACAAGTGGCTGAGATTATTTCAAGTATTTGTGACCCGAGTGATCACCAGGGGCTAAGTATGATTCAAGCATTCTTACCGTCTGTTTGTTGTTCTACAATTTGAGCAGTGAAAACTTAATAGACTACTCAATGACCACATTTAAATATAGAATATACCTATGTATAGTAACGTATTTTTGCATTGAGCTTCCTACCACAGTCCTACAGGTTTTGTGGCTAGAAAAATACATTTACTTACTTTCAATCCTAGTTTCATATTAAAGGAATTCCTTCTGAATTCTCAAATGGTAGCATTCTATTTTTAAAATCCTCCAAATATCTACATTAGAAATGATAAAATGCATTTGATGAAAATGGAATTTCACCAAAGAGCATTTAAAAGAAAAAAAAGGAAGATAATCATATCCTTAAACCTAGTCCATGGAAGAGTGAAAAATCGGATTGTACATTTTCAAAATACTTGAAGCGGCCAGAGCTCATTATATATATGGAGACTCAATCGGATAGTCTGTTCTTGATGGTCAGATGAACAAGTTACTTACCTTCAGTAACGCTTTGTCTGGTGGACACTATGTAACCACAGATTCCCCACCTTCATAATATTCCACAGCTGCCAGACTGGATCCAGAGGTTTTTCCAGAAGTGCTCCCATCCGCCACTTGGTGGCGTTATATGGCTCCATGTCAACCTTGTCCCTCCAGAGAACAACCCAAGCTGAGTCATATATAGGCACCACCCCTGCACGCTGGTGTCAGTTTTTTCATTGACTCTTTCTGCATCCTCGGACAGGGAGTTCAAAATAACGGTCCGTACTACTGGGCAGAACTCAAATTTGGGACCTTTTGATGGGAGAAAAGAGGCCACTCCACAGAACGAGAAGATCAGAGAGAAGTGAGGAGTTTGTGGTTGTACAGAGTATCTGTAGAAAAAGCGTTACTGAAGGTATGAAGCTTATTCTTATGATGGATACTTTTAATCGCCTATTCCTCATCTTTATAACAAATACCAATACAATATCCCAAGTTGAGAGTCTGTGGCATGGGCTCTGACCACAGAGTTTGTAAGGAACCAACAGACAAAATGCCCTTCCCGTTTGAAGTGGCTGCCAAGGCAGTAGTACTTTGTGAAGGTGTGCACTGACCCTCACATAGCGGCATGGCAGATGTCAAGAATAAGCACTCAGCGTGCTAATTCAGTGGTAGTAGCCTAGACACTGGAGGAATGAGCCCTCAGTCCTTCCGAAAAAGGACCCTACAAAAAGCTGTTTGCCCACTCAAAGGTCTTTGGTGTGATCGATGTAAACGTTCAAAGCTCTTTTGGGTCTAGTAGATGGAGTCTCTCCTCTTTGGAGGGGTAAGGCGGGGCAAAGAACAGTGGGAGGGTGTTAGATTGCCGAATGAGAAAATGTATCACAACTTTAGGCAAAAAGTCTGCCCTGGTCCTCAACAGCAGTTTGTATGGGGAAAATGGAGATGTAGAGCAACTGCATCGAGAGACATTGGAGCACACTCACGCAACAAGCTGAAGTGATAGCGATGAGGGAAATTGTTTTGAAAGTCAGAACAGGCAACGAGCCGCTGTGCATTGCCTCGGAGGTGGTACACATGAGGAACATGAGGGCCAAATTAAGATCCCCTTGTGGGATTACAAACAGTTTAGGAGAGAACATGTGTGTCAACTTTTAATGAACCGCATAGCAACAGGTGAATTAAAACAAGAATGGTGGGTCCGGCAAATGTTAGAAGGCCAAAAGAGCAGACAAGAAACCTTGAATGGTGCCCACTGCAAGACCTTGCTGGGCCAAAGATAAAATGAACAACATCACATACAACAGTTTGGCTTGCAGGGGGTCTGTATTGCAGATTCCACTTCAGGCCCCAAATTTGTCCCGATGTAAACAGATTGTGTGGAGGGACAACTGGTTGCTAGGATGACTTACACAGCCTCAGGTGGAGGACTGAAAACAGTTAACTGTTACCACTCAATCTCCACACATGGAGGTGTAGATTGCTCAGGCATGGGTGCAGAACATGCACTGGTCTTCTATTGATAAACAGGAGAAGACTTTCAACACCAGCCAGATAGCCTGCAACTATAACAGATTTATGTGGAACCAAGTTTCTGACAGAAACCAGGGTCCTCTGTTCCTCACCTCTCCCAGATGACCTCACCAGTCCAGCAAGGACGCCATCACCACCACCATCACCATCAGCTCTGGTTGGGGAAAGGAGAGGGCTCTGCTGCTGATCAAGTTGCGGTCTAGCAGCCACCACTGCATATCTTGTAGTCTCCTCGTAAACCTGGATAACATCGGACAGATTTTTCTGCTGCTGGACTTCAGATCCCTCAGCACAGCCTGCATATGCCACCTAGAGAAGTGGATAAGCAAGATGCATGAGGCCAGCAGACCAAGAAGCCTCAGAGCTGCTCTAACCGAGATGTCAAAACAAGGCTGAAACATCAGGATCATAGCCCAAATCTCCTGGACTCATTGTGATGGCACAAACACCCTGAACGGCCCTATATCCAGAATAAAGGGAAACCTCTGTGAAGGAGGCAGGTGTGACTTCATCTTGTTGACTGAGAACCTCAACAGTGTCATGAGGTTTGTCATCATCTGGAGGTAGTCTACGACTGACTTGGGGGAGCCCACCCTCAGCCAGAAATCGAGGGAGGCGAAACTCGGTATCCCCAACGGATGGGAGGCGACCACCGCCATCACTTTTGTGAACACCCGGAGTGGCACTGGTAATACCAAAGAGGAGCACAACAAACTGAAAATGCTTCTGGCCAACCATGAACTACAGGCAATATCCGTAGGTATCCTTCAGGTCCAGGGCAACCATCCACTCACCCAGATCCAGAAGAGACAGAACTTGTGCTAGTGAGAGCATTTTGAATTTTTTCCTCTATAGGATGGCATTCAGAGAAGAAAGAAGCAAAATAGGACAAAGACCTACACCCTTCTTCGGCACAAGAAAATAGCTAGAGTAACAGCCTGTCCCCGCTTCCACCATCGCCACTCTTTCAATAAACCCTCTAACCAGTAGAGCCTGCACCTCTTGCAGCAAGATGACTAGGTGCTCCTCTGAAAAATGTTCTGATTAGGGATGAAGCTGAAGTGGGTCAAAAAGGAATGGAAGGGCAGGTCATGCCGTCAGATGTAATGGTCTGCTACCCTGGAAGAAACTGGCTGATCTTGCCTCCTACAGTATTGTTATAAAGACGCCTGGAAACAGGTAGGTGAAGATTCAGATTCTCTTTATTACGGCCTCCACTCTGTAACCTCAGACACGTCGAGCACAGGGCCAACAACCAACGAACTCTGCCAGTCAGGCTGCTCATCAACATTCCAAGGCAGCCTCTGGCTAAACAGAAGGAATGTTCCAAGGGGTAGAAAGAGGGAGGGGGGCAGGGGACAAAGGAGACACCACGGAGGGTTCCAACAGAGTCCCATTATCAAACCTGGAAAGGCGAGATTATAACAAGTATGGCTATGTGCCATTAAGGGCAAACTAACACAGCTTGGAGGCTGATGGGGGAGGCCTGGGTGAAACACTGGGCCTGGTACCTGCACTGTCCATTTGATTCCCAGCAGGAAAGGACTGGGGCTACTGCTGCTGTGGAGGCAGGGTGTGGTAGTGTCTATATGCCAACCCTCTGCAGTAGCCTCAGAAGAGTCAGGCTGCTGAGTAAACTGCCGGCCGGCACAGGAGTGGAATGGTTCAAAGAAAGTGCTGTGTTCTGCCTTCATTAAAGTGTTAGAAGGCAGAACTACCCTTTTTGCCAAAGAGATGTGACCCATCATTGTACATGTTCATGAGAGATTCTTGCACGTCCCCACTAAAGTCAATGGACCACATCCAAGCATGCCAGCGGAGTACCACTCTAGTGCCCACTGCAGGCAGTGGTATCCAGGCCAGCCCTAATTACATATTTAGCAGTGTCCTTGCCATGTTGAATGATTTGAGCTAAAGAGACCCGAAACTCCTCCAGGACTGCCAGCAAGATCTTGCTAGCCACGTTCCACAGGGCAAGCGTATACCATATAGAAATATCTCAGACAGACCTATGTTTCCCTTTATTTATGGCCTGGGTGGGTATAGATTCAAACTTATCTTGAGGTGGATTAGGATGTTATGGTCCTATGACCCTAAAATGACCATCAACATGTTTCAGCCTCTATTCTAAGGCCCCTTAGGATCAGAACTTTCATCAGGAAGTTAGGATGTTGTTTGCCGTGGTATTACATTTATTCACTGCTTTTTATAAAAGGGCATGCAATGCTAAATTGCATGCAATGTGTGTTGTTTTACCCGCCTCCATTTAGGATATCGGTTCCAGGAAACAAATAGTAATGAATCATCAATATTTCCGATTATTTTAATCAAAGTGTGATCCCCCACACCGAAAGAATTGGAACAAATCAATGTCTGCTTCCCAGGGCACCCAATTGATGGTATATGTGACCATAAACTAAGGAGTGCCAAACCACGCATATTTGTGTAGAACTGGTGTCAAACTCATGTGAGCTACTGCACTCAATCATACACCACGTGTTTCACTTGTTATTTACATACTTAATGCTACACATATTTAGTGATCATTGTTGTCATGCCTTAATCTCAAACCATGTGTCATTAGTGACAATAAAGCAACATACCTAACACCTAACAGCATTTACAAGGTGCAAGCACCACCATTCACACCGTCTACTGATGGTCACTTACTGCTTTTGGGATTATTGTCCTACCACTCGGTTGTTTTATGTTCCTTTAGTTACACACTGGTATTTTTAATCCACCGCTGAAAGGTAAATAGTGGAGTCAAGGTATTAAACAAGGTCCAAAACATAGTGAGAAAACCAAACAATGTGCGTAATAGCCGAAGTTAAGGAGACAGAGTCTCCTACTTACAACATCAAGGGTAACAGGCCTCTCAGTTACCCAACTCAGTGACCATACTCTCCAAGCTCGTCTCAATTTGATATGCGCGGAGCCCAGCTTCAAAAATGCCTTCTAGCGGTTCCGGGGTCGTTTCACGTTGAGCACGTGATGACGCAGGGTGTCAAATTAGGTGTTGTGCGTGCGGAGGGACTCATGGGAACTAGAGTCCCTTCGTGAACAAACTTAAAGTCTACGCGATGACAGGGGATGTCAAATGTATGCCGTGTGTGTGTGTAGGGATGATGGGAATCAGGGTTCCCTTATCGCCGTAAGTGTTGTTCAATTACGCTACTTGAAAGGATTTGAATGAACCAGGGGTATATACATGGAGTGATTACTCCTAAAGTCAAAAGAACCGAATTATAACCAAACTTTATTGATTATGACACTTGTGTTGATCTCTTCTTTTCTATGTGTGTATGTTGAGAGATAATTCATGAGCTGGAAGGAAGATAAAAACCCATTAATGAAAACAACCTTCATGATGAACCTCGCTTTCTAAAAACCCCGGTTTTCTGATATTAAAAAGTGGTTTCGAAGAGATGTGGTCCCTCTATATTATGTTAATTACTTCCTTAAATATCGCCCTTTTATGAGCCACTTTATGGATGTGGTGCAGTGGTGGGGTAGAGGGGGTATATTTAAGGTGTCAGTATGCATATCGGCCCACAGATGGTGGTGTGGGACCTCAGTGAGTCTTATACTTCAAGAGTGGGCCTGGTGGAAAAAAACTTTCCAGAGGAAAAGTGAGCGAGTCCCAATGGTAACCAGGATTCCGCTGCACCTTCTATTGTCCTCATAAATGAAAATAATTCAATTGGTTCCATGGGATCTCCTCACTGAGGCTGGTTTTGTGTCTTTAATTTGTACACCCATCGTTGCTCCTTTTCCAGGAGTAATTTCGTATTTTCAATGTGTTGTGGCATTTTTCTACTATTGTCCAGTAAAACTCATTTTCACTGTCGTTTCTCTCCCGGTAATGAACTGTCAAACCTTATGGATGTCTTTTTGCAGTGGATGGTACTTCTATGCTCCCCAATCCTTGTCTTTATTTTTCTGATCATCATACCTATGTGGCATAGCCTGCAAGGGTACTAAATGAGGTAGACCATGTTCTCAGAATTACAGTTGGTGTGCATCCGCTGTTTCCATGGTGTGGATAGGCCCAGGACCAAAGTAAAGGAACTCTAATTCCCATCTACCCCACACACACACACACACACAATATAACTTTGACATGCCGCATCATCCCGTAGACGACGCCCAACCATGTGACTCCGTCAGTGTTCACGAAGGGACTCTAGTTCCCACGAGTCCCTCCGCACGCACAAAATGTAATATGTGCCTGTGTCAACACTTGGTCAACTTCAAATGACACTGGAACCGCTGGAAGGTATTTTTAAAGCTGGACTGCCCGCACACCAAATTGAGTCAAGCCGGGAGAGTGCGGAAACTGAGTTAGGCAACCGAGAGGCATGTTACCCATGATGACGTAAGTAGGAGACTATCTCCATAACGTCTGCTAATATGCACCTTATTTTGTTTTTCTCACTATGTTTTGGAACCCTGTTTAATACCTTGGCTCCACTATTTACCTTTCAGTGGTGGCTCAAAAATACAAGTGTGTGACTACAGGAACATGCTTCCCCCTAACTCCCAAGTAGCAGGACTATAATCCCAAAGGCAGTAAGTGACCAACAGTGTGAATGGAGGTGCTTGCACCTCGTATATGCTATTTCGCATGTTTGTAATGGATGAGGGACGGACCTCGGCACTGATCCTATTGGACCTCAGTGCCGCCTTTGATACGGTCTCGCACCAGATCTTGATTCAAAGACTGAAGGAGGCCGGCATTGCGGGCGCTGCCCTGTCCTGGCTCACCTCTTTTCTCTCAGACAGGTCTTTCCAAGTTTCGGCTCCCCCTTTTTCATCTAGGGTGTTTCCCATCAAACAGGGGGTCCCACAGGGCTCTGCGCTAAGCCCTACACTTTTCAACTTGTATGTCCAGCCGCTGGCCGCACTAGCTAAAAGGAGAGGGTTGACGATCGTGTCATATGCAGATGACACCCAACTTGTAGTCGCCCTCTCCAATGACTACCAAAATGATGCGGCCAAGTTTCAAAGTGGCCTGGCGGATGTAGCAGAGTGGTTGACTGCCAATTGCCTACAGCTCAACACCAGCAAGACTGAGGTCCTGCTGGTCGGGAAGGATCATGAGCTGTGGAGCGGACATTGGTGGCCCTCCTCCCTGGGCCCTCCCCCCCCCCACACTCCAAAAAAGGTGGTGAAAAATCTGGGCGTATGGGTTGACTCGGCGCGGAGCTTCCAAGCTCAAACCAAGAGGGTGGCGGCGACATGTCTTGGCATTCTGCGCAGTCTTAGACCCATGTTGGGTTTCTTTGACCCCTCCATCCGGCAGACCATTGTGCAAGCATCTGTCCTATCTAGACTGGACTACGCCAGCGTGCTCTATCTTGGGGTCAATAAGACCGAGATCTCAAGACTTCAGAGGGTCCAGAATATTGCCGCCAGAACTCTTCTTGCCATGCCCAGTCGCTGCCCCACCTCCAGCACCATTCGGCGGCTACACTGGCTGCCAATGGAGAGGCGGGTGGAGTTTAAATCTCTCTGCTTTGCTTTAAAGATCTTGATATCCCCCACCTCTGGCATAATATCTGGCCTGCTCTCGACCTACACTCCCTCGCGTCATCTGCGCTCTGCAGGCAAACACTTGGTCTCTATACCACGTGTGAAGAGGGCTCGTGCTGGTGGACGCTCATTCCGCGTTCTGGCTGCCAAGCTCTGGAATGATCTTCCGCCTCACATCCGGAGCATGGACAACTACCTGACCTTTCGAAAAGCGTTAAAGACCTATCTGTTCCCTCATTAGGTCCCCCTTCCTCTGACCCTTGTGTCTTCCCTGGTCCATCTTGTCTTATCTTAGGAGGGATACTCGCTGCTTAGCCTCTATTTTGCTCAGCGCCGGGACGCCCCGTTGCTGGGGCAGCTGTGCGCTCTATAAGCTATTTTAACATAACATAACATAACATAATGAAGCATGGTTTGCGATTAAGGCATGAAAACAATGATCACAAAATATGTGTAGCATTAAGTATGAAAACAACGGGTGAAACACGTGGTCTATGATCAAGTGGGGTAACTCACTTGAGTTTGACACCAATTCAACATAAATATGCACGGTTTGTCACTCCTTAGTTGGTCACATATACCATCAAATGAGTGCCCTGGGAACAAAGACATTAATTTGTTCCAGTTTCTTTCCCTGTGGGGGGGGATCCCACATTAAATATTAAATTAATCGGAGACCTTGATGATGTATTGCTTTTTCTTCCAAGGAACAGAGATCCTACAACGAGGTGGGTAAATAACTCACCTGGTATCCAATTTAGCATTGCATGCCCTTCTATAAAAAGCAGTGAATGAATGTAATACTGGGGCAAACAACATTCTAATGTCCTGATGAAATCCCTGGACCTGAGAGGCCTTAGAAAAGGGCTGAAACATGTTGACCGTTATTTTAGGGTCATAGGACCATAACATCCTAACCCCCTTCAATATACATTTTAATCTATACCCACACTTTAACCATCAATAAATGTTTGTCTGAGGTATTTTTATACTTTCTGGGTACCCTGGTCACAGAAATATCAAAAGACCTCCCTGGAATATGGTCAAGCCTATCCTGGTTTTCAGGAACCAGCATGAAACCCCGATGATGAAGCAAGTCACTACTAGAGTGGGTGAGGGTCTTGCAGAAAGAAATGAAATACTAATTAATGATGGAGTATCCTCGTGGAAAAGGAATTTCTTTAAATAGGCAAGGAATACCCCATGTTTGACTTTGTACTGAAACACTAGGGAAGAGTGTATTCCCTTGGGCCAATTCACTCACTGGTCTCACTCTTCCTCCCCGTAGGCGGGGCTCCGTTGGGCCCCCATTCTACTGAATGTTCGAGCATGCATATAACTGCCCAAGAGGCAGACTTTACTAACTGACCTCAACAGCAATTTGGCATAAGAGAACACCCACTTCTCGAACGCCTCAATCCTCTTTGACTTGATATCTGGAGAAGTCATGGAGAATGCATTAGGGTTCACTTTGCTTATCAATGCTTGGACCACCAATCTCTCAGGAGTTGCACAAATAAGAAGTATGATTCACCCAGTGCAGTCAGTGGAGCCTGGCTGCCTGCCTGTTCACTGCCGTGGAAGAACAAAGATTTGCCCAAATAACCATAAGAGTGACAGCCAGGACTTCATTAAATGGAAACAAGGATTCTGAGGAAGCAGGCCCGGGGTACAAAACCTCAATGAGGACATTTGTCTTGACTTTAACTGATGGCAACTGTAGGTCCAGGAACTAAGCTGCAGTTCCAATCACTACTGTAAATGATGCACTCTTCTCCGTTACTGTGTTAGGTAAGATATCAGCATACTGACCTCCTGCAAATCTATATGTACATCAACATCATAATAATGCGAGGTAAATCATCCCCATTATCAGGTTGATCAGAGTCCAAGTGAAAAAGATAATGAAGCCTTTGAGGAATACCTTGTGAAAAAGAAAGTATTTTGTCAGAATCAGAGATGGAATGGAGTCAATAAGTGACCTTGGATGGGGTTGAAGCGGATTTTGATTGAGGTCAAACACTGGAGTCAGAACAAGCTCATCCTTCAGCTTTGGAGACATCAGCGTCTGTGGAGAAGGAACCAATGCAGATCTTGGGGCCTAAATATAAGTCAGCAAGGGAGTCTGTGTGGAACCTAAGGCAGGTTTGAGAGGCACACATGGTGATGAAGATGGATCCAGCAGCGATATTCCAACTAAAGGCCCTTGCAGATCTTTGAGGTGTACAGATGCACAGCAGGGAAATGGAAGAGTGCTAGATATTCCAAACCTGGCCACCTCAAAGTCCTCTGCCTACTGCAGCATCGCCAAAGGCTCAAGAAATTCTGGGCGCAAGGCGACCAGTTGAGGTACCGGCTTTCTGATCGGGAAGGAGTTTGGATGGCACCTTGATGCCCCCCTGACTTTTCTTCGGACAGAGAGTGGCGGGATGGTGTTGAGTCTCGCTTCGACTTCTTTTGCTGCTTCTTGGATTATGATTTGGACTTAACCAATGACCTCGACTGTGAAGAGGACGTGTAGCAGGACTGGACCTGGAGCAAGAATATGACTTATGCAATGTCCTGACTTCCTTCAGCGTTTGGCGAGGTACAGCTTAGCTTCACAGTCCAGGATTGCCTTCGGGTGCATAAGGGCACACTCTTCATACTACGTGCCTTGAGCACACACACCAGGGGCCCACCTCGGTGGGTCCGTCTCTGACACCTGTTTCCAGTAGTCACTTGAACTCTGTGGCCTTATACACTGGAAACAATTTTGAAAGGAAAAGGTCAATCGACAAACAGGGAGCAGACCTCCGGATCCGCACTTGAAGGCGCAGAAAGAAAGAACTGATGTCAGAGCACAGGAGTAGCATCTAATGTGTCTCTGCTCCATCACATCCGGGGCAGAACAAGGTCCATGTGAGCTACACAACGTTACCTAGCAGCATGTGTGAGCACTACTGTAAAAACTTCCATATACAATGTTGCGCCTGGGGAATATTCTAAAGGTGAGGAATCTGCAGTTAGAAGTATCCATCAGAATTAACAAGGCATTAGTCCAATACTATGATTCTGATCAATGAAGGGGCATACTGATGAACTCAAGGAAAATACCCATGAAGGAGAACTAAGATTACAAGTAGGTCATTGTGCATTCTCCATCAGGGGATCCTATGTCATATTCATGAATGGTAGAACAAGACAGCATGTTCAGCCCAGCCTTGGAAGCCTGAAATAAAAATCAACGTAAGGAATCACCAAGCAAACACTTTGCAATGCCTAACACACTTGGGTATTTATTTTGAGATCAACTTGTCTATATTGCAGCCCTTTGCCTCCCAGGGTAATACACACCGCAAACTTGGAATAAAAGAGGACTGGAATGGGTGGAGGAATTCTTATGGGGGATGGATGAACATAAGCAAATACCATGCAAGTTTAGTGAGTACAGTAGTATTGTTAAAAAAAGGCAAGCTCCACCAAGTCCAACTCAGATTTTTTATATAGTGCTATTTGACAAATTAAATACATAAATGTAAATTCTTACATTTATTTAAAAAAAGGAAGGAAGTAAATGTTACTTATTCGCAATCCTACTTCTCCATCATGAGTAGCCTCTTCCCACTCAAGCATTTCAGCTTATGTGCTTAAGAGCAGAAAAATATCATAAACTCCCCGCAGGACACCAGAACAAATTTAAACTGATAAACTCAGATCAATAAAAATTAATTGCAAAGTAGGCAGAAAATATTCAGACTGAATAAGTCTTACTATCAATTTAAATTTTTCTATATTACCTAACTTTCTACTCCCTCTGGGTTCTGTAAAACTAGAAGTGCAAGCTCTTCATTAAAAAAATGAAACTCGTTGGTAAGTTTTCTAATTTTAGAATGCCTATAGTCATTCACTGTCTCAATGGCATGACTAAGAGATGCTTCCCTAAATATGGTTACTCCCACCTTCATCTGTTTTCTGTAAGCATATTTCATAAGAAGGACAATTCCTTTAATCCAAAAGAACATGCATTTAGATTTTCTTGCGTTTACTTGAAAACAACTATAAAATAGAAAAGGTACATCTGAAGTTACCCACCTCCCAAGACTATCTGCAAGAGGAAAAACGTATACTTCCCTAAATATCGTTACTCCCACTTTCATCTGTTTAATGTATACCACTTTGTAAAGAAGAACCACCATTTAAAAAAAACAATCAGAACTTGCATGTTGTTTCTGTTACTTGAAAAAAGTGTGTTAAAAATGAACATTTATATTTATCTCCAGATTCCCTCAGAAATGTATACATACCCCGGGGAATTCGTCCTGTTCCATGACATGTGAAGCAGGTGGCGTGACTTTCAATTATCTCGTAAGAGGATGGTGAAGCTCCTCCCTCCTCATTAACGCTCAAATAGGGGGAGATTTTCTCCTCATCAGAACTTTGGCTCGATAAAATAGGTGTGACCTCTCCATTTTTCAGGGTGTCGATTTGATTTCCCATGCTTTACTGTTACTCACTAAACGTAAAAGAAAATATTAATCACGTAAATTTCCAAACTGCATAATGTAAACTGAACAGTCTTCAAGCACTTAATTGAAATCAAAGCTCTTGAAAGAATTCAAGCAAGCCCCATGTTGCTCGTCAATGTCTACTAACTCCACTCAGCAAGGGCGAGAAAGTGGTTTTACGTCCTCCACCAATTAGAACCACAAACCAGATGGAATGGATGTTTTGATAACTAAATGCTTGAGCAGTTTGGTATACACAAGTTTGAGGTGAAATGCCCTCCAACCATGTACCAAACTGTGTAAATATCTGGCCTACCAAAACAGTTAAGTTTCACTGAAACTTAGGTGATGAAGAGAATGTATTCCATCCAGTCAGGAAACCCTAGACCAGCGTTTCACAAACTGTGGGTTGCGAGCTGATTCTTGGTGGGTCGCAAAAGCCAAACCAATAAAGACGCCTTTAAATTCTGTAGTTATCTTTTTCACTTTTGCTGCGCTTCAAAGAGACTGGTCCAATGTCAGGCTATGTCTTTTGCTGCTTATTTTTGTAACGTTTACAAACTTCTCTCAATGTGCAGTCAGAGAAAGAAAAGTATAATGACTTATGTGATAATCACGCTGGGGCACATGAAGTGAAAAAGTAGCCAATTTTTGTAACACACAACAAAATGTAAATACCTTTAAGTGAACTGTAAACATTTAGCAGTTAGAAAAGAAAAAAAAGGAAGTACATTTCTTGGTAATTCTGAAGTGTGATGGAAACAAAGATTTTAAAAAGATCAGAACAAATCAAGACATGTATTATGTGCAATATAGTTTGAACATTAAAATTGTATGACACTGAGGTATGGAGGTACTGTTCCTATAGCAGAAAGAAGGAGGAGGAAGAAGAAGAAGTGGTAGACAAATCCAAGGGGATTCCTTAGGATTATTTCTTGGTGCCCTCACATATCCAAAAGGATGGTCATGCTTCATCATAGGGCGTGCCCCTTGTAGGGCTGATGCTTCAATGCCCTATGGGCCTCGCAAAGGGTAACTTTATAGGAGATCTTTTTATTTTAAGCCGTAATGAAGTATGCGTGTGTAAGGGCATAGAACATGTGGGGTGCAGTGAGTGTGTGAAATAAGGCAAAGTGAAGCTAAAACTATCTAAGGATGCCAAATTTTTATGTGGTGGTTCTCTAGGCAGGGTTAAAATAGACAAATGGAGGGCTCAATGTACCCAAATAGCCTAAATGAGTGGGTGTGGTCAGTTTGAACAACATGCCAACACCAATTCTCCAACTGAGATAGCACATTATTTAGGGTCTCCAGACTACCCCATTGACACTTCAACATGGCGGTCGCTGTAACATTGACGCACGCAGATGCGCTAGCGGTCCATCGCAATTGACCTCGATAAGCCCCCACAATGCTCCTGCGTGCTATTCCATGTGACGTAATCTTTATATTTACATTTGGTCTTTAGACCACGTCTCCATTTATTTTATTCAAGCATTGACTAAGAATACATGCTACTACAGAGGCTCCCAGTGACACATTTTCTAGGGCTATAGACACCCTCATGTACACTCCAAGATGGTTGCCGCTATTACCTTGATGCATGCAAATGCATGTGCACTAGCCGTTAATCAAATTTGGCCCCGATACACCGCCACGGTGCTGGCAACTCTGCCCACTGGTCACCGTGCACCCATGCCTGACCCCGCCCACTAGTGTTGCGGCCACAACGATAACACCTGGCTCCAATTTCTTTAATCACGGGTACTTCATATACCACTTGCTCCCCTCACTCCCGATCCAGGCGAGCAGAGGGCAGGTCTCTGGCGCTCTCCGTGCAGGACCACGTGAGTACCATTGTGACTTTGAACCTTAATTTGCCATCTCCTTACCGTGCCTACCGAAGGTCTCTTCCCGGTCTCCTAGATTTACTATACCTTTATTGTTATTACTGTCATTTATTTTAACAGTTTAGTAGCTGTGCGCTACCCTTTGCTTTTTACCTAAGGGGAACTACAGATTGATCCAAAGGGTAAGATCTTTTGCTCTCACCTGAGGACAGCTCACTATATTCTGTATGTATAAATATAAGCTTGACTTCTATTTGTACCATGTGTGTCCACTTGCCTGACCTGTCTTTTGTGTGCGTTTGTGTGTACACCTCTTTACTTTGTGACAACTTGTCAATGCCAATAATAGCATGAGCATGTCTACCATTAGGAGACATGATAAAATATTGTGCTAAACTTGAGAAGCACCTGACCATGTAATATGACAACTGGTTTACCTAATGTCTTCTTATATTTCTTCATTTAGGTTGGAAGATCATTTTATTAAGGTATTTTCTTATAGGGGGGACCCAACACTATATATCACTTCCTAGGTGTGGGTGAGGGATATTTTCTAGGTCCTGAGGAAGCGCCGAGGATCTGGCTGGACCATAAGGCACGAAACATGTGTGACCTGACCACATCCACTCATTTAGTCTATTTGAGTATATTGAGCCCTTACAACAGCCTCACTTCACCGATTTTAACCCTTCCAAGGGAACCACAACATTAAACCTAATTTGGTACCCTTAAACAGTTTTAGCTTCACTTCACCTTATTTCACAAATTCACTCCACCCCACACGTTCCACGCCCTTACACATGCATGCTTCATTATGGCTTAAAATAAAAAGATCTCCGATAGCATGACCCTTTGTGGGGCCCGTACGGCACTGCAGCGCCGGCCCTATGAGGAGCACGCCCTATGATGAAGCATGACATCCTTTTTGATGTGTGAGGGCACCACGAAATTATCCTAAAGATCTGCATGGATTTGTCCACCACTTCTTCCTCCTTCTTTCTGCTAAAGGAAGAGTACCTCCATACATTAGTGTCTTAGTGTTTTCGCAGCGTGGGTACTGGAGCTTTATTTGTTACCAGTCCCCTCTTCTATTTTATATAACATTAAAACTTAATGCCTGTGCCAAACTAGTAACCATTTCAATGGAAAATTTGCTAAATGTAAATGACGATGCGATGCCGCATGATGCTTTGGTTACATTAAAAGATCGCCTGCCTAATGTCTATTAAAGCTAGGTAGGTTTGCTAAAGTTTGTCAAAATCAGAAGTCAGTTGTGGTCGTTAAAAGATTAGGAAGCAATGCCCTAGACATAGACCAGACTTCAAACAACTGCCACTTTAACACAGAAACATTCAAAAGTACAGATCACTCAAACACTGCCAAAAGCGGACACAAACAAATCCAATCTATGTAACAACACAGCACGTGGCTCACACACATGCTTACTTCCTGGTCCCTCTGAAGTGCACTACTGACTTTAATGCAGTCACAGACTTGAGAATAATTATCTAGCAAAACATTACCTGGTGCTGCAAATCCTCAAACCATACTGGTGTACTCTTGGATGGTAGCCTCCTCTGTCGCTGTGTAACTGAATTTCAGCAAACCTATCAAAACAGAGGAAAGATATGTTTTCACCTGGATGCCGTGAACTCTCAGCCATGTCACTGCACTCCACCATGGTTTAAATGAAACTTACCAGCAAGAAAGAGCATCTACCTTTATGCTCGAATCTTGACTGCAAAGAATACAAATATAAACAGGTTATATTATTGTTGTTACTGTGACTTAAACCCTTAACTGCTGGACCTTTTCTCCCATGCACCCCCCCACCCAGGGTTGAGCCATTGATGGCTATGTGGAGTACTTTGCGGTCAGGGCTCCGCAACTTTTTTCTGCAAACTATCCATGCCAAATTGGAGTCCTTTTTTCCCCTAACATACTGATTCCCCTGGAGGTGACAGAGAAACTAGGCAAAATATAGCAAAGTTTTCAGTTTTTTGCGAAAAATAGGAAAAAGTGCTCCAGACAAAAGTGTCTGGTATTTTTTCAAAAAAGGGCATCAACAAATAGTTTGCTGCGCTAAATTCACCATCTTCCCAGCTTTCAGGAACATGCATAGTTGAATAAAATAAACTATATTTTTAATCACAGTTGTGGCATTTTTCAAAGTGTTAGCCCATTTTTCCTATTTTTTGTGCCAGTATGAAACCCATGGGCGATCCAGGAAAGCTATCGTTTTCTAAAAAGTAGACAAAATTCCGCAACGGCTCATATGTGTAAATCCCTCAAGGTTTTCGCAAAGAAACTAAGGGCCTCATTTGGATCTTAGTAGACGGGTTACTCCATCACAACGGTGACAGATATTCTGTCCACCGAAATATAAATTCCATTATATCCTATGGAATTTATATTTTGGCGGACAGGATATCCATCACCGTTGTGACGGAGTAACCCATCCGCCAAGATCTAAATCAGGCCACAAGCGTTGAATTAAAGCAATACTGAAAACGATTATGAAAAACTGCCATTTGTGACAACATTATCACCTGTAACTTTTTGTCATGGTGGTTAATTTACAAAAGCAGTACGCCATTACGCTACCTAGACACTTCTGGTTACTGGGACACTCACTTGTCTGGGTAGGCCTAGTGCCCACTGCAGAAAACAGACCAAAACGCAACATGGATACACTACTAAATAGGTTGTTGCCTCACCGGTCTTCTCATGCCCCCCATTCTCTTTTTTTTTCTTTTTTCATTTCTATGTACCCAGGGATTGTGGGGTGTTACGATGCGTGGCGGAGAGAGCACAAACAGAATGGGCCCAGTGGTAGCAACTCACACCGCTGTGCATACAATACCAAACATAAACCAAAAACACCCTATCAGCACCACATGCGTCGTCCACCACAGTTGAGTTGAACCTCGGCCCTCTTGGTATTAAATCGTCTATAACCAGAGGGGGAGCTGAAAACCATAGTCAGCTTACCTCACACAGTGTAGTGAAACCGCACTAGTATGCTCAAAAGTTCTTGTTTTTTTCATGTTTAAATCTGTTGCATAATGGTCTAATGGATGGGCTTCACAAATGTATGGTCTATTTGAACGTACACATAATCCTTGGACAACTCTGATGTAATGGGACAGTATGTTCGTAATTATTGCTTTACAAGTGATAAACAGGTCTGATACATGTCAAGTAAAGCAAAATGTTAAATATGTAACATGCATGCAAACGCAGCTAAAACTAAAAATCAATAAACAGATGTTTTAATAATGGATACATCACTAAAAACTGAACCTTTTTTATTTGCAGTGTGGGTAGCTGCGGATTTTGGGCCATAGCTCAGGCAGCATAATTTTACCCAGAAGCCCTTACAAATGGCGAACTTTGATAAAAAACACACATTTCCTTACATTTTTGTGATGGAAGGTTCTGGAATCTGCGGGGAGCCACAAATCTCATACCACCCCAAGTTACCCCATGTCCCCAGATAAGAACAGTACCTGACTTTTGTGGGTGAGCCAAGAGACCACGACACTAAAAGCCCTAAAGTGCTAATTTGATAGATAAGCAATAGGGGCAGCTGCAGAATTTGAGGCAGTGCTGTGGCGTCACCCATGCAAACCTATGAACCATAGACATTTTTGAACACTAGATTACCAGGGGATTCCATGTTGGTGTGCCTTACCCACAATGCCCTGCACACCTCAAACTTTGCCTGAAATCAAACATTTTCTTTACATTTCTGTAATGGAAACGTCCGGAATCCACAGGAAACCACAAAATTCTTACCACCCAGTGTTACCCTACTTGTGCTGATAAAAATGCTGCACCACTTGTGTGGCTGGGCCTAGTGCTCAAGACAGTAACGGCTCAAACAGAGGTCAATGGGAGTCCCCTCACAAGGGGCAGAGTGGAAAAGTCATCGGAGAGGGAGGAGGGTAAAGTGCTGCTCCCCCATGTGATGAATAAACATGTGACACTAACATCCATTTTGCACATGCTGATAACCTAAAAACAAAAATATTTCGGGAGTATACACCACATACAGTACACACGGGCTGCAAAAAGCCCTATTGAAAGAAACGGAAAGTACAGTTTGAGCCAATGTCCCTAATCAGAGAAACTATGACATATGTGGTCATTTAAGGCAAGAAATTGAGCACCGATTTGAACCGGTATAGTACAGTCCCTCTACCAGGACCGATACCACACTGAGCAACCAGTAGTGCTTGCATTGTGTCCGGTTAGATCTTATTAGGTAAGGCAGACTGGAACCTCTCAAGGAAATTTCCTGGATGTTGCATCAGGCCAGCAGATAAGCCTGAGGGAGCGAGTACAGCCATGAAGCTCAGCCAATAGCTTTCAGTGGAATTGGTCATCAATGCAGTGACATCACACAACAACCCCAGCACACTGCTACATAACCACATGCATCACACTGCATCATTCTTTGCAAGCTGGTAGCCTAGGGGTGCTGACTTCTGGCACAGCCTAACCATAAAGATGTTAAAGTGTGTTTTAAACACGTCTGTGAAAGCAACCCAAAAGGTTTTCATGTTTACTTTGCCCAAAAAACAAGCAGGTCCAACCTCCTTAAACACAAACCCTTTGTCTGCCAACCTACAGTAAAAAAAATATATATATATATAGATATATATATATATTTGTGAAAGATTATGGTCTGTCATGAAGGCAAGATTTGCACTTTATGTGCAAATTGCTCAAACCAGTATATAGGATCCACTAGTGCCTTTGCTACTTGGGTTAGCGCTGTAAAAAAATGCATAGAGCTGTGTGCTCAGCTTGCATTACTGAGAGTGGTTCCATTATAAACACATGTAGATATGTTTACACAATGTAACAATTTTAGGCTACTTATGATACTTCATGATTATATGCAGAAGCCTAAAGCAAAATGGGTGATTGCTTTCAAAATAAAATGTACACACAAAATATTGCAGATTGAAAAAACATTTTTCTAAATTGTTATGTTAAATGTAATTTGGTAACTGTACTGGTTTTTAACTTCACTCACTTTTCCCGGGCCCCCACTTAGCTTTAGAAGTGCCTCCCTGTCTCCAGGTGAAGGCCCACCCTCTACCAAACCGAGTTTCTAGAGGGCGAGGACTGCCGATGATGAAGCAGGACACCTGGTGGTGTGTGAGGACAGTCCTTCCCTTTTTAGGTCTCGCGCCTAGCGTTGCAGTGCATAGCACAGCTCGCGCAGCGTGAGACTTCTTGTATGGGCTTCAGAAAGCTAACCACACGCTCGTGCGTGTGGTTTTGCTTTCGCAGGCTGGCATTGGCTGTAGCGTGCTTTTTTTAATTAAAAAAACGGCACGCAATTGGGCAAAGGCGGGCGCATGTCCCGCCTTTGCTCCGCCCATTCCCGTCCGTGTCTAGGACGCGCATCAGCGCACGGCACAGACGACAGGCTCCCTCGCCCCCCGGCTCCTCTGTGGTGCGCGCGCACCACAGGTTTCGATTCTGTGCTTGTTTTTTTTTACTTGAGGCGCGCACGCTTGTTTTTTTTTTTTTTTTTTTTAACACACGGGTAGAGCGGCTGATCACATACCAGGTGCGGGCTTCGCTATAACTTAATTGAATTAAGCAATCATGCTCCTTGAAGTCGATTGCAAATTTATGGCTGCTTGAGCAGTATCTGAGCTTGCTCACCCGCCCGCACACGTTGAGCGGGGCAGCAGCAGGAGCCGGGGATTGTGAGCCGCAGGAGCCGGGGATTGTGAGCCGCAGGAGCCGGGGATTGTGAGGAGGGAAGGGGCGAGCCTTTGTACTTCTAATGCTTACACGTACCTGCCAGGGTTTGGAAAAGCGCGCGAGCAAGGGCTTGCAGTATAATGGATGGTGTCTGTCCCGAAGTATAAATAATGTCAACATTTTCTATTAGGTCAATGGGTGTTTGCAAAGCGCAGCGTTTGCCTTTTGGCTTCTTGGCGCTGTATGCAGACGTTATTTAATATGTAATTTAACATTTAATCCTGGTGTGGAGCCAAAGATTCACTTTGGCTCATGTCCTGCGGGAGTATTGTTTAGTTAGCATTTATTTTAACCATGTGATGTTATGCCGAAATAACTCATTGTAGGGCCGAGCGCTTTATAGACTGATTTGATTGTAACAGCCATAGATTAAACATAACGTGCTGTACAAAAATATGAGTGTGTTGTGCGCGTGAGTGTATTTCGGACAGCACACTGCAGTTATTTTATGGTCTGGTACATATTAACACGTTTGTATGATTTTTAGGACACCTTTTACAATTTGACGTCCAGGAAGATAAAAGACTCGGAGCAGCGTCAGGCATTTGTTTTCATCAAGTCCCGACAACCAAAGTGTGCAGGTTCCAAAGTCATCAAACCAGATGCATTCTGGTTATTGGAGTAGTTTTTCCATTATACATCATGAGCTCAGTCTCTTCTTACACCTGCATCGAAGGATCCAACTTTTTAGCAGAACGGAAATCGGTGGCACAGGGCACTCAAGTTGTTCCATGTCTGTTAGATGTTCCCAAAGGGTGACTGTTGCTTTTACACCTCAAGTTGTTGTAGGCGTGGATTTATGATGAGTAAAGGACCTCTGCAAGGCTTTCAATGCAAGGTGATTTGGGCATGGTGCACCTACGTCACAATGGAGCAATAATATCTCATCGCCAGTTGTACTTCACTTGCAGAGGATCACACAATCTGTGTAAGTGGGGATGACGGGATGAGAACGCTGGCCACCTGTTCACACATTAATCACACAACTAGATCATATTTTGTCCATGTACATTGTCTAGAGAGGGTAATTGTGTTCACAAAATATTGAATCCTGGATGGTCCCATAATGTGGAGAGTCCACACGCAGCACCAAGGCCCTTTGCAATCTGGTCACAGCGATGTTCTCAGCCGTCCAGTCCTGCATGGAAACTCTAGAGATTGATTCATTGGTGCTCTGGAACCAGGGCAAAGCCGTCCAACCCCTCGCCCACACAGTAATTTAGTGGGAAATTGCTGAGAATGCTGAAGTAGTTGTGCAGTAAACCGCATCCCTTTCCCCCTACTTGCGTAATATATATGTGTTTGCCACACTCAGTAAAGCTTCAAATGTTCACCGACTCATGCAGGAAAGCACACAAGACACTTTTCAGTTCAATAGAGATTTAGTTATGCTGGACAGTCACTCCTTTTTAATCTACCCAAATCCATCAAAAAAAGGCAGAGCTCATTATTACATTGCTTCAACAATATTCCTGCAAAATGTGCTTGTATTATCAGTTCGAAATTCTTTTTTCGACTCATTTGATTTGGTTTCATATTAATGTTCTTACAGTTCAAGTACTAGCAATTGCTTGATTTGGTTGCACCATGTCTGCCTCATTAGTAGTGTCATGCTACTCTCAGTTGTAGATTTTAAACAACCCAGGTTTGTCAGCATTGCTGAGATTCGGCAATATGTGCAGTGCAGTGCGTGGACATGCTTCTAGGATGCTGCGTATTGTGTAGTGCTTTTTGCCCTCACAAAGTCACCTCAAAAGACTGGGAAGAGTGGGGGAAAGGTAAACAGGTGATGGCAAAGCCAATAGGTCTTAGCATAGAAGATCTATTGGCTTTGTCAAAAAAATGTAACCATGTTGCATAACAGCTTGGTTGCACTGCAACATGGCTGAAAGTAAGAAAAATAAAAGCGCTAGGACGTTGAACAGCTACCGCGCAACACGATTAACAAGCATTGAAAATGCAATCGGTCTCGCCTTTGATTAAGTTAAAGCCATTTGCTTTGCTAATGGTATTGTATAGCAAAGCAAATGGCTTTAACTTAATGAAAGGCGAGACCTATTGCATTTTTAATGCTTGTTGTGAGATGCCAGCACTCTCACTTTTCACTTAAGAGAGCCTTTCGGTCATAATCTTAGGAGCAGCTTCTGTTGTGTACTCATATTAGGTTGGAGGCTAGCTCGCTCCTAGTGCCCCGTGCCTCTAGTTCCCTCCCCTAGGACTTTCCTGGGGTTAGTGTGTTCCATGTAACTTTAGATACCATTTCTTGGAGGTGTCATTTAGTAAACCTTGTTTGATGCATGCCATTTCAAAACAATTGAGGGGGAATCAGTGTAAAACCATTCCGGGCAACATGTAAATAAGTTAGAAGCCCAATTTCTAAAAACAAAAAAGTGAACCCATTTCAGGTAACCGGGGTGGCAAAAAAGAATATAGCAGGGGCATCATGGTTTGGGGGGGAGGAGGGGGGGGGGGGGAATTTGACTGCTCCAAAGATTGGAGACTGGAAGAGAGATGTGGACTGGTGCCAGCAGGCCGAAAAGGTTATTTACAAAAGCAGGGGCTGTCCCTAGAAGTGGGAAAAGATATGGACTGAATGGACCAAATACAGAACGAAATCATGAGGAGCATGGATGGGTGGAATTGGGGGGAGGGCGCGGGTATGTAAATCAGTGTTTAACGTGGGCAATCTCCTCCTTTTATTGTATAATTTTTTGTAAGTGACTAAGCTGTAAATGGGTCCCCAGATTTGTTGTCTATTATACTTCATCCTGTAAATGCGATAAATTGAAAGGGGCAAGAAGCAATGGTTCAATAAAAAGAATGTTTAAAAAACAAAAAACAAAATATAAATAAAAAAGTGAACCCACGGGTATATGTGCTTGCATTGGTGCAGATTTAGGACTTTCAGTAATGTATTCACACGTTTATGCCTAGAAACCATACAAGTTCATATTTACTGATGCAAAAATCTGTTGAGCTACTGCAAATTCACTTTTCCTGAACCCTGAAAAACGTTCTACATCTACCCTTGCCAGCTCCCAACCTCTAGTGTGGAAAGGTATAAGAAGGAGTTAGTGAATATCCTTATACATACAGATTAGTTAGCGGCTGTGCAATCACTCACAGGCCATTCAAACCTGGAACTGCCACGTCGCCCCTACTTTCAGCCCTCCCCCCGTCCCCCTGTGCAGATTTACAGAAATATCGGAAAATCTGAGTTTTGCTAGAATCCAAACAACGATATAAATTAACATAACTAGAGAATCTATTGTCAGAGCTCTGAGAAAGCAGCCATAATTTGAAATGTCGCTGTATGGCACCAAAAGGGACAAGTGGATTTTTGTTTTAACAGGGCAAGTAGATTTTTGCAGCACTAAGTTCCTTGGGCAAGCCGATATTTGATAAAATTCCACACCTCTGTGCGATTTTTAATGTTCAAGTACAGAAAGCGATAAATTAAAACCTTCTTGCAGCAGTCATTCAGTGCAAGTGTAGGCAGCAGTGGCGTAACATAGGCCCCCGCAGCACCCGCGGTGCAGGGGGCCCCGAACCCAGGGGGCCCCCTCAGCACAATACCCTGGCTTGAGAGCTCCTGAAAGAGTCTGGAGAGGTGCCCAGCCACATACCTTGCACGGGGGCCCCTGAAGTTTCGTTATGCCACTGCCAGGAACACTAACTGAATGTATATGCGCAAATATGGAGTGCGACAGAGACTTGCTCGGGGGAATTGCCAGCACCAATAGTACCTGTCTGATGGAAAAAGGAGAGGAAGAAGATGAAAATGAATAGAAGAATGGAGAGGGTTGAATAGAAGAGCTGAGGATGGCTTTTTCTATTAAAAATAAAACCCAAACAGGATCATCATAATGCCAGGCTTGGTAAAGGAGTCCAGACACAAGCATTAGAAAAATGCTTGCTGCACTGAAAAAATATAACAAAAGAGGATTTCATTTGGCACATAAACAATTTATGAGATAAGTAACTGGATGCCATTAAAAGTGTGGCAATTGTTTTTTTTAAGATGTAAACTAGTCTCAAGCTTTACGACGGAAGCACTTTCTAGGAGCTGTAAAAGATACACCGACCAGCCAGTAGCATAAGGTAAGACATACAAGTGTATTGCTGTGGGCTGACTCAAGATGTCAAATCACAAGGTTTTAAAGCACTGGCTGAAGGGAGTGGATTCAAACAAGTAAATAGCTCTTGTGGGCTGACCCAAAACACCCTCGCTTTATTGTGGAAACAATAGGTTTTGCATACAGCTGCACTGTCAAGCCAGGCAAACATTTAAATTCTGAGTCAGAGCTGGTACGAGGAAGAAGGGTTGCTATTCGGAGAGCTTCTATTTGGTTCCAACACCAGGGGATCATTCTCAGAGCGAGGCACGTTACGAGATTTGCTGAGGCCAACTATGTAGATGGAAAGAAGTAGAAGATTAAGAGCAGCCCTCCAGTTTCAGCAGATTATCTTCACAGACAAGCAAACATCAAATTCCCACTAACACTGCTTTCAGTAAGTAGCTAAGGAAAATAGTCACAGATTCAGTCAGTTCTGAATTATTAAGTTTTGGAAGAGAGGAGCGCTCAAGGATATAGCCAAATACAAAGTGGAGCTTCAGCCTACAGTTCAGTCTCCAGAGGTTGCAAGTCTGAAGAACAGTGGCCCTGCAGGACCTAAACATGGTCATACTGGAGACTTACAATGGGAAAAATGAAGGTGTGAAGAAGGAGGACTGCTGCTAGTTAGTGTAGTGTGGTCGGTAGCAATTGGTTTCGATGTAGGAGAACAGCATGTCTCCCATTTGTTCAAAAGAGATTGGAAGTTGAATTTCAAAGGTTTGAAGGTTATCTTTCAAAGCCTGAATCATGACTTTGCTGGCCTTCAAAGTGGAAGTGGCTAACATCAAAGGAGCAATTATTGTTTTTCTTAGGTTATTAGAGACTGTTTACTTCCAATGATGAGTTTTGATGAAGAATATGATGTCTGTTTTCAGCCAACAGTATCAGCAGCCAAATGTGGTGTAGGAAAGTAGGATCTGCTTTAATGGTTACCCCACTTTTTGTTTTCGGACTAGTCTGACTGAGATCCTGCTAATCAGGACCATCACTGTGCTTCCTCCCTACATTTGACAGTGTAAGTACTTTGGTACCTTCCCAATTGGCTATTGGTGTGCCCCTGTAAGTCCTTAGTATATGGTACTAAGGTACCCAGGGCATGGGTACACCAGGAATCTCCCATGGACTGCAGAGTGTATTATGCCACCCATGAGAGACCACTCAAACTGTGACTACAGGCCTGCCATTGCAGCCTGCTTAGGTTGCTAGCACCACTTACAACAGATAGGTTTCCTTATTTCTGATGTCACTACACTTAAAACCTATAAGTCACCCCTATGGCAGACTCTTCAGTCCTGAGGGTTAGGGTGCCTGGTTACAAGCGTGAGAATGCCCCTGCATGAGCAGGCCACCTCTACAAACCCCGCAGTAGATTCGCCAGGCTTTTTAAGAGCGGTCAGCCATTTAATAAATATAGTGGACATCAAGTCAATTACGAGATGTCTAACTATATATTGGTTGTACTGAAACCGGTCATGTTTGGAATCCTACCCTAACACCAATTTCAGTGTTGGATGTAGGATCCCATGTACTGGGGGGCTCCACTAAGGTGCCCCCCTGTATTCCCAGTACCTGCCCGTTAGGGTCCAACAGCAAGCTAGTGCTGCTGCCGACCACAGACCCGTTTCTGCCCTCCTGCTGCTGAGCTGTGCTCGAGCAGGGGGAAGGCAGAACAATAGGTTTCCTGCCACAGGGAGGTGTGACCACCTCCCAGACAGGACTTCGTGTATTGGGTTCGGGTGGGGGCGCTTGCCAGTGCCACTAGACTGCTTTAACATAACGTGTATTTGTAAAGCGCACGTTCACCCATGGCCATCTTGGCACTGAATAACAGATGTTCATTGTTACCCAACTCAAAGGTACTCATTTTATCGACCTCTGATGGATTAAAGGTTGAATGGACCCGTCGGGATTTGAACCTGTGACCATGCGGTCAAACACAAGCCCCTGCAGTGGACACATTAGCCCACTGAGCCACAAGACCAAGCACATTTGGCGCCCTCCTTGTATACTCCAGTTTGAGCCAGTTCAGTGAGCCGTTGCCTCCCGTTCTGGCGCGAAACTGGACCAAGGACATGGGAGTATCCTCCCCTCTGTCCAGCCCCTCCTCTGGGAGGGATCCTTGAATTGTCCCAAAGCTTTCCCTAGGGTACTTAAGGGCTTAACTGTAGGTGGCTTTTCAGATTCGTCATGGGACAAGATTCAAACCTGAAACCACTTCAACTTCAACCGTCTGGGCACGTTGGACTTCGCCTGGAACCGAGACTGCACGAAAGAAAACTCCTGCTGCTCCTGGTCTTGTCGTCCTGCCAGTCTTCTGCGTCGTCTGTGCCTGTGCTCCATCCAGGTTCCTCTCCAGGCCTGTGGGCATCAAGGACACCCAAAGTAATCTCCCTTGGAGTGAAGGAGTCACTCCCCTGCATCTGCAGGCACCGCAACGAAGCTGACCAGTCTGTGGCTCCTGACATCCTACGGACTCCGAAAGGCCCAGCAATGCAGGTGGTGACCCTGCAACTTCCTCGGGGCCTGCACTGTCCTCTCAGCAAGTTTGAGGCTAGTATCCCTTGTCAGAACCGCTGTAACAGAACTCATGTGCACCACGTCGACTTGCCATTGCCAAGGCTTGTTGGCTTCAGAGATCTTCAGCTACAAGAAGCTCCAGCCTTCAGCATCTCCTCTTACCAAGATCTTCTTCCTCACCACATCCTCTGCACCGTGGGCCTGCATCTTTGATGAGCTGCTCGAGGTCCTCTTGCGACTCTTGTGCCTTCGGCCTGTGGGTCCTCAAGGTTTTTCTTTGGCTTCAGTGGGCTCTCCTGCTTGCTCAGGGCCTGCTCTGACTCTCCTGCACTTGGTGAGTCCCTTGGACCTTGCTGGTCCCAACACTGCACCTTCTTTGTTTACCACGTCTATTGCTGCTGCCAAGGCTTGTTTGTGCTCCCACCGGACGCTGACCCCCCCCTGGTTCTTGACTTCTGACGTGGGACAGCTCGTGAATAGCTCCTGGTCTTCCACAGCGTCACCTGGTCCTCACAGCTGCTGCGACAAGGTCATTACACCTGCATCTTCCGTCATCAGTCTTCGGAGCCTCATGGTCACTTCCGAGTGGCATAGACTCTGTCCCCTCTGCTTGCATGTACTCCTCTTCAAGAATCCATCATTGGATTCCATTGGACTCTTTCACCTTCTTCGTCAGCTGCATCTTTTCTGAAGTCCTCCATTGTGGTCTACTGGGGTTTCCTACGTCACTTCACATCTATGCACCCGGCTTCCCTGGCGTAGGTATCCACAGGTGGGGTGACTCTCCAACCTTCTGTCTTCCACAGGGTTTCTTCAGGGTCCACTGGGAAGGGTCCTTCTTAAAAACTGCAACCACAACTGTCCCATTGACTTGCATCGAGTACGCGGATGTGTTTCCACTCTGCACACAGCCTCCGTGGGGTTCCTGGTAACTTACCTCGGGTGGTTCCTCGTGTCCCCAGCTCTTCAGAGTCTCCTGGTCCAAGTCCCGACTTCGGTCGCAGTCGCATTCCACTTCCTTTAGTATATGGGTTGGTCTCCCCCTGGAGACCTCTATGTAATTGTCCTTACTTACCTGTTTTACATTAGAAATATTGTGTTGATATCTCTGGGAAGGAAATATATCAATGTGTTAGTGAGTGTGTATAATAAATATACTATTTTTATAACTACACTGTGTGGTTCTTTTTCGTTTAACCTACACTATATGATTAGTTCTGGTAAAACAAGCTGCTTAGCACTCCTTCTGGACTAAGCCTGAAGGCTGCTCTCCATGGCTACCACTTTGAGAGCTTTCTATGGTTGTCTAAGACCACTAAAATCACCATAAGGGTTGTCTGGATTAGTGCAAGGTGCTTCACTTAAATAAGTGTGCACCATATACTAAGCACCAGCGTGTTACATGTGGGTTTTAGGGAATATGAATATTATAAGCCTGAAGAATATGAGGTCTGTATAAGAACGAACTCAAGGACGAAGTAACATTGGTCAGAGAGGTGGGTTTTAATAAATACTTTTAGTGTGTAGTGTTGATATTCTTTCGTTACATATTTGGATAGGTTGGTTGGGTACATTACTTTAAAAGATTGAGATCATTTTCTCTTTGGCATGATGGACATAACATCCAGTTGAAACTTAAGGAGACTAGTTGTAGGAGACTTTGAAAAGAAGGAGTTTCTTCCAATAAGAATGCCTTCAGAGGAAACATGTGACGTAAGACTGGCCACATATACTACAATAGCTGGTCATATGCACTTATAGCAGGTTCACCATAAAAGCAAAACTCTGTAGTATAAAAAGCTACTAATTAGCAATTAATTTCATAGAGTAGCACAAGAACTGATTGCTGAATAATGGCTAAATGAATCACTGCAAGTAAAATATGTGATACGCTATGAAAAAAATCATTAACAGAATATAAATCAAGTAATTAGGGACAAATAAACTGATTGCTGAGAAATAAAATACAATTTGGCCTCACCAAAGTATCAAGAGAAATAAAATCATCCCCTTCTATTGATTGAAGCCCATACTCAATATAACAGAGTTAGTATTCTAGGAAGAGAGGAACAGAAAACAGACTACATACAGTAAGCTACAGGAGGAGAAGGTGCACGCCAAATATAGTGTACAGTTATGCAAGGATGAAAAGCTGAAGATAAACTTTAGAGAACTGTGAGTTCAAAAGTAGAAACAGATTAAGCACTGGAGACTAAAGGACCATTGACGAGAGGTGGAAGAGACCAACACAGAAATGTGAAGAAAACAAATTTATGAAGGAGTGAATCAAATTTGCAGCACACCTGCACTCAAAAAAGAAAAATCAGGAATTTAAGCAGCACAATATTTTCATGGACACTCTCAGCATCCATCAAACAGCCCATGCTACCTCCAAACACAATTTCAGTACCTAGTATCAGATGAATTCTAGAACTAGAGAAAATATTCTGAAGAAGGACCTCAACAGCCTATGATGTCGGCCTGTCCCCCCGCAGTCCAGAATACCATCTGATCGTGGCAAAAGGGGGAGGTGGCACCCTACCCACTCCAGCGAGGGCAGACTCCTCTTCTCGAGATACTGAAAATTTTGCTGACCTTGCAGAAGGAGAGGAAATCAAACCAAGACCTTTTGTTTACAGAAAAATGTTAGCACCTTTGGGTCTGGGTTTCGAGCATTAGTGAGAACAGTGAAGGGCTTTTCAGAAATCAAAGCAAAAGGACAGCATAAATCATTGGGTGACAAATGTGGAACGGCAATCTCTACTTAAAGAAGTGTGAATTACCTACCCTGAAGAAACAGTCATTATACAAATAGATTATATGCGTTCTCCTGTATCGGTCTCGTCAATGGATTCAGATAAAAAGATACTGATGGTTGTGCTACAAGATTCTGTAGTAAAGAAGAGACTTGACATGTCTGAAGATAAATAAGATCACAAATGTATAAAAAAAAACAAATACCAATTATGATATACATTTGCCTGCCACTTTTTATCCTCTTTTGCACTTTATCTTCTTCT
Source organism: Calotriton arnoldi (assembly GCA_963921515.1). Lineage (NCBI taxonomy): Eukaryota > Metazoa > Chordata > Amphibia > Caudata > Salamandridae > Calotriton > Calotriton arnoldi. The sequence goes on from CAWUFW010000146.1 coordinate 4,646,942, forward strand.
TTCTTTGGGTGAATATAATGACTTGCCCTAGTACCAGCCTCTAGTACAGGTATGCCAATGGGATTTCACTTTGGAATTATCTTTGAAATCCTTAACCTCCAATTACCCAAGTATAACAGCATCATCCCCACGATTAAGGCAACAGTCTTCTTAGGCACGGGACGGTTCCTGAGTTTTACTGCATTACCAACTCTTTACCAGGTAGTAGTTTCTCAGCCAATAGACGCAGGCCTTGAGAGGAGCAGTCACAGGGATCTGTCCACTGCCTACAATGCATTGTTTTAGAGCAGGGATGTCTAACTTATGTCATGGAAGTTTGGCTCCATGCCAGATGGTCAGACTATCCACACAGAAATGTGTAAATGAAATGAATACACAGAGAATTCATTTAGCCACTCACTTTAACCCTTTCCGTGCTCATGACGAGCTCAGCTCGTCATGCTGCGCGGTAGCGCTGTGCGCATGACGAGCTGAGCTCGTCACGACCCCACCCGCGATCGGAATGTCCAGCATACGAGCGGAATTCCGAAGGGGTTAATAAACAGCTTCCATAGATCGGTCCCTCGTGGGCCTCCGTTGGAAATCCTTTACATTAAACCTACCATCAATGGCATAAAATAATAAAAGAGGAAGCAATGTTTTTAGCCAACCGACAAAGAACAAAATATAGAAATTGCCCCTTTCAAAGCAGAATGACAGAATGACAGAATAAAGTGAGGAAGTGTCAAAAAAAAGTGGGCGCACTTTGAGAAGCAGACCCCTGTGGTGAAAGAAAAATATGAACTGGAGAAGAGTGGTTGGTATACATCGGCGGAGGGTTTGTCCTAGGAACACACAGGAATGCTTAAACTAGGGCAACAATACATTTTTTTTTTAAATTACAGATTACTTTGTAGATAAGCTTTTTCATATCTTACCTCTGGCTGCAGGCAAATCTTAAATAGCTGGGAAGGAAATGAACGGCAATTGAAATACAAAAGTTAGAGTGTGGTAACTACCAAAGAATTATATACACACATTACTGAAATTTGGTTTGGAGCCATCTGAAAATTGGAATACAGACAGGTGCACAATAGAACTCTGTAGACCAAAATAAATAAACTATTATTTTTCTCCTCATGACAGGGTTTTTTAGGTCCCTAGATTTGAGGACGGTTTTGAATACAAATGGACATGAACGTTGGCACAGATCATTCTGATTTTCAAGAGAAGGTTTAGAAAGGTTCCTCAACAAACATCACTAGAGTTCCTTTTGCAAGTTGGTGGTGAAACAATTTCAAAAATTCATAGAAACAACAGTTTATCACCATGCCAGGTGGGATTCAGATAGTGATCTGGTACAACAGAGTAGATCTGTACTCTGATTGTAAACTTGACAAAATAATTTTAGCCCAAAACAACTGCTTTTCTATCTGGAATTTTTAACAATCTGAGAAAGGATCGAATCACCAAATCGGACCATTCTCTGCAAAGTTTAAACAAGCATTGGCATAGCCAATAGGTCTCGCTTTTGGGACCTTATAAGTATTTAGTTATGCAGCACAATATCCTTGGTGCAACAACCTCAACTGTTGCATGGCTAAACACTTATAAGGTCCCAAAGGCGAGACCTATTGGCTTGTGCAACACAGCCCAGTGGAGAACATGCCAAGTGCACATGACTGTTTGGATGGCCCCAGAGGGCCGACCAAGCTGGCATGCTCACTTAGGGAGGGGGTGTAAACCACTCCTGCTCCCTCTGATGTGGGGGAGCCCAGCCCCGTCCCACCCGACCTGGCTGGAGTCGGAGTTCCGATAAAAAAAATAAAATGATAATAACTTGTTGTTATTATCATTTTCTTTTTCTTTTGCACTGCTCAACGAGCAGTGGGGCGACGCTCCTCCGCCTTAGCGGACGAGCCGCCACTGGCCTTGTCACATAATTATGGGACTGCAGAAACAACGCGAACGAAAGCAGCTGTGCGCTGGATTTGTGTTTTTGGCACTGTATTTTTAGAACGAAATTCATCCTTGCATCCAAAATCAAAACAAGGACACATTTTGTGCTAAAATATAGGCCTTAATGCTGGATTTTCATCTCACAGTTTTACGTAATTTTCCCAAATTTTTACGTAATTACACAAGAGCAAATTGCAGAAATTTCGCACGCCTCTAAATGTATTCCGACCATTCCAAAAACACAACAGAACCAATGATTAAATTAGTAATGTTATACTTTTTAATATGAAAGTCGATTCAGAAAATACTACTTATCACGGGTCGCGCCACAGTAAGAAACTTAACTCTCTGTGTGGTGGCTTTCCATGCGATAATTGCTGTAGCTGAAAAATTGGCTTTTCATGGCCTATGCCTAGGACTGAAACACAGCACTGGGAACAGCGCCCTCGAGCTCAAAACACAAGCATTGAAAATGCAATAGGCCTCGCCTTTGATTAAGTTAAAGCCATTTGCTTTGCTAATGGTATTGTATAGCAAAGCAAATGGCTTTAACTTAATGAGCGCCTCAAAAAACAATAATTGGGGGCTGCTCCAAAAGCGCTGAGTTGCGAAGAGTACCCAACACTTTCTAAGGGGGGAGGGGTTCGAAAGCAGATCCTCAGCCCACTAGTCACTATAAGCCTTTTCGCCCCCAATGAACTCTGTACCTGCAGCGTGGCTCAAAAGCACAGCGAGGGGCGGCATTTTATCTTCAGCACAGCGCTGGTTCACGGTGAGCGCGCCTCCAAGAACAATAATTGGGGGCTGCTCCAAAAGCGCTGAGTTGCGAAGAGTGCATCCCCCTTGGAAAGTGAAATGGAATGCTTTTAACCCGTGCTGCTGGTTCACCTGAAAAAAGTCAGAGAGATGCAATCTAAAAAATCAGGGTTGTATGAGTGCAGAGAGGGAGGTCCTCTCCCTGCATAACTCAATGTGGCTCCAGTGCTGCTCTGCGGGGTGTGCGAGGGTCAGACGAGCCCGTGTTACTCTGTTGCCTGCTGCTGCTCCTGGGCCCCAGCCGCTTCCTATGTGAACCTGCACAGCGGCACCAGTAACAACACAGGGGCCGATTCCGATCTCGGCCGGTAGGGCTCCGAATCGGATTCGGCTTAACCGGATCCGATTCGGAGCCCTGTTTCCCGACCGATTCGTACGCGCGTCCGGGCGAGCGAGTACGATGCGAAATCGCCGACCGACTCGTCCGGGCGTCCCGACCGCTCCGACCGACTCGTTCCCGGGTCTAACAGCACCGACCGACTCGCTCGGACTCGACTCGCACCGCGCAATGGAGACGTTCCCCGGCCGGGTAAGTACGATGCGCTCCGCGAGCAGTCCGACCGAGCCGCGCACTCCGGCTCGAAAGAGCAGTCGGAGCCGTACTTTGGGGGTCCGTGTTGGACCCCCTGTACGCGTAGCCGCGCGAGTCGCACACAGGGGGGACCCATGGGTCCCCCTACCTGTGCGTGTACGGCGCGAATCGCTCGCCGCATACACGCTGTAGGGGGCGCCCTTGTCCGACTCGCACCCATTGAGTCAATGGGAGCCCGCGTACGCGTTGTACGACCGGCTCCCATTGACTTCAATGGGAGTCCGACCGACTCGAGTCCGATGGCATACGTGCGCATCGTACTCGTTCGGTCGGGCTGCACGGGTCCGATTCGGTCGGAAATCTCTCCGGGTCCGGCTCGGTCGGAGAGATTTCCGGCCCGAATCGGAATCGGCCCCACAGTGTCAACAACTACGCCAATCGCGAGTTCCAGTGGGCAATCAGAGGGCAGCTGGGAGGAGGGTACTAGACTGTAAAGCCCACAGCCGGGTCAGCTGTGAGGAGCAGGCAAAGACCAGTGTCCCGTGCTCTAAGGCGGCAGTATAACTCACCTTCTCCATCCCCCTGGCTCCGCTGCTCTGATGGAGCCCAATGACTGATTGGGAGGGGAGGAAGCAGCTTGGAAATAGACCACAAAGAAAGTGAAACCAGCCACGGCATCGCTTTGGTTGATGTTTGGGAGGTGGGAGGGGTGTTCTGTGCAGAAAGGCATTACGGCGCTCTACTAAATAAATAAATAAAAAGCCACCGGCGCGATTGCTGCTTGATGCTGTTTGGGATATGGGAGGGAGCCACGGTGTTGCAGAGGGCTGAAAATCCTTGCAGGCACTGCAACAGCAGTCTAAACGTGTTAGCAGACGCACTGGATATTTTAGGAGAAATGCTATTGCTGAACGCATCGGAAAACGCCAGCACTTACAGCGAAGCAGGCAGCGGGAGTCTAGGAATGCGAGCATGCACTACTTAACAACACATACTGAAAAAATAAATAAATAAAAAAGCCACCGGAGCGATTGCTGCTTGATGCTGTTTGGGACATGGGAGGGAGCCACGGTGTTGCAGAGGGCTGAAATTCCTTGCAGGCACTGCAACAGTCTAAACGTGTTAGCAGACGCACTGGATATTTTAGGAGAAATGCTATTGCTGCACGCATCGGAAAAGGTCAGCACTTACAGCGAAGCAGGCAGCAGGAGTCTAGGAATGCGAGCATGCACCACTTAACAACACGTACTGAAAAAATAAATAAATAAAAAGCCACTGGCGCGATTGCTGCTTGATGCTGTTTGGGACATGGGAGGGGCGCCTCACAGTTCGAGAGAAAGAGATAGTCGGGAAGGAAGAGGGAGCCGGACTCGCTGGTGTTTTCCTCTGTGGTCGGAGTGCCGGTCGCCGAACTGTCGGTCGAGTAGGGACGGGTCAGCCGTTCTCGACGTGTAAATGGAGACGGCCGGCGACGGCTGGAGGGAGGAGGTGGGGTAGCAACAAAGTAGCGTAACAATAAAAAACAAAGTAGCGTACAAGCATACAATGCCATTCCACACGGAAACGCATGCGATGGTTTAAAAAACAAGGACAACAATGGAGGAGCGGGGGCGAGCGAGCGCGGCAGCCTGCTCAGCTGACGAGACGCTCAGCTGACCAGACGCTCGTGCGTCATGGCCTTTTCCCCGCACGGCCGGCATATGTTTCCAATTATCGCGCACGCGTCTGGGCACGATAATTGGAAACACATGTTTGCCGCGCGTACCCATCCCAAAAAGGCCAGCCACGACGCACGAGCGTTTTTGGGACTGCTTTTCAAACTCGCTTACAATAAGTCTTCGCCTCTAAGCAGCGCTTGCGCGCTACTCGAGGCTCGACCTAAAAACGAAGATCTTGGTGAAAGCATGTGTGAGAGAGCAACACATGCCTGTACCCCCCCCACCCCCCAATTAGGGCAGAGGAGCGTTGTTCCCCCCTGCTGCCAGGGCAGAAAAGGTGAAAAATAAAATGGTAATAAAATTAATTATCATTTTATTTTTCACTGCTATCAGCCGCGCAGTGTTTGGGGGCGGGCTGCTGCTGACTGGCAGCAGGCAGGTGGGGCTCACTCCATCAGTATGTCTCTTTGGTCGGCTGTCTTGCGACGGTAAGCCTGACATGCACAGTGTAAACTTCTCCACCTAGCGGTCTTAGACAGCTGGGTGGAGAGCAGGCACAGGCCCCTGGCGTCGAAACAGCCCGCTCCAGTCAATCCTGGCGATGCTCTCGTGCTGCTCATCTGCAGTATGAGAGCAGGGTTGGGATTTGGAGAGGGTTGGCAGAGGCTCCAGGAGGATTCGAGGAAGCATAGGCAAGTAGGTTTTTAATTTTTATTTTTTGGCACACTGACAGGCACTGTGAGGAATTCACATTGCCTTCAACCTTAATTCCAGAGCTCTCAGTCACGGCCCATTATAAAATCTGTTAACGAGCCATGATTGAGAGCTTTGGAATGCGAGTCTAAAGGCATTGTGATTTATCACAGCACCAGCCACTGGGTTTGGCACTGGCTCGACGACTCTCCACTTTTGAGGGTCACTGACCGCCACAGAGTATGGTTGACTTCTTCCTGTTGCCCAATGTAATGAGGAAGCAGTCATACTTCACTTCCTGTTTTTCATTTCTGAATTAGAGAGAACTTTCTATCATACTGCATCTCACAGTAAGCATAGTGAGGTGCTGCAGCACTCAAGGGAAAATTTGGCCATACTTCTGACCTCTGGAAGATTTCTTCAGTCAGTATCAAAATAAAGGAGCACAACATCCTTTCTCTGCATGCCTTGGTTAGAAGGGGTATGCTGCAATAAGCCTAATGTTGACAAACTGTCATTCTTAAGGTTCCTTGCAAGGCTCTATCCACTTCACCACTTCATACATTTGCGGAAAAGATTCTTCCCACAGTTAAGATGGGTTCTCTGGTGGCTGGGTTATACTCCCAGGTCATTATCTCAGAGGAAGCCGCACCCTTGGATGTTGTGGAAGAAAAGTCAAAATGTGGAATTCCGATCCTGAAATTATTTATTTATGAGTTTTATATAGCGCTAGCTAGACCCGGAGGTATCAGAGCGCTTTACAACATATATCGTGAAGCAAATAGTTACTCAGTGTTACGATAGACAGCATGGTCTTGTGTCGAATCTTGTTCCGGTGGTCTTGGGAACGAGGCTAAAAGGGAAGGGGAACAGGCGATGGAAAGTCTTCTTGTTGAGGAGTCTAGGTTCTGCGCTTAGCAGGATTCTTTTGATGAAGGGGCTCTGTCACATTGTGCAGCATCTTTCACTTCGGGTGTGATCTGTTGAGGAAGAGGTCTTTGAGCTGGCTTTTGAAGTTTATGAAGGAGGGGTTGGTCCTGATGTGAACTGGTATGGAGGTCCAGATTTTGGGTGCATTTCCCGAGAAGGAGCGAGATAGGGTTTTTTGTTTGCGGGCTTTCGGTAGAATGAGAAGCGTATTGGTGCTCCTGAGGTTCCTCGTTTGTCCTGCCTTTTTGAGTTTGGAAGCCAGGTAGGCCGATTTTCCGGTGTGAAGAGCTTTGTGTGTGAGACAGGCAGTTCTGAAGTTGGCACGCATTTCGATTGGTAGCCATTTTAGTTCTCTTAGGGAGGGAGAGATGTGGTCGTATTTTTTTGCTCCTGTGATCATCCTGGCAGCTGCATTTAGGGTTACTCGGAGGGGAGCTAGGTGAGAATTTGCCGTGCCCGTGAGAGTTGCGTTCCCGTAGTCCAATTTGGCCAGCACCAGGGATTGAGTGGCCAGTTTAAGGTCGTTGGGGGGGGGGGGGGGGTGGGTGATGAAGTGTTTTATTTTGTTGAGTAATTTTAGGCTCAAGAATGCGCTCTTTGCTGAGTTCTTGATATCTTTGTCCATGTTCAGGCTTGCGTCCAGGGTGATACCCAGGGATTTTACAGAGTCTGCCAGGGTGAGCTTGCAATTAAGAGCGTCAATGGATTTTAGCCATTCTGTGGCTAGGGGGGGACTGCTCCTTGCTGGAAATGAAAAGGATTTCCGTTTTGTCTTGGTTGAGTTTAAGGTGGTTGTGGGATAACCAGTGTTGGACTTCTCGTAGGGTGTTGTTTAGTTTCTGTATGTCTCCTAGTGAGGATGCTTCTAGGTAGATCTGGGTATCATCTGCATAGAGGTGGAAGGGGATGTTGGCTTTTTTGAGTATGGAGGTGAGGGGTTCCATGTAGATGTTAAACAGTGACGGGGAGATCCTTGTGGGACTCCCCTGGTTATGGGGAGAAGGTCAGACGTAAAGTTGTTAATTTTTATTCTTTGTGAGCGGTTCTGAAGGAAGGAGGTAAACCATTGTAGGACCACCTCATCTGCACCAATTCTTTCTTGGAGTGCATTTAGGAGCAGATTGTGGTCAACCGTGTCAAAGGCTGCCGATAGGTCGAGGAGTACGAGTAGGCAGCCACGGTCTGCATCGAGTTATTTGTAGACATCATCTAAGATGTTCAGGATCGCTGTCTCTGTACTGCAGCCTTTTCTGAAGCCTGATTGTTGAGTATCCAGAAGATTGTTGCTGTCAATGTGTTGGTTAAGTTGAAGGAGAACACACCTTTCCAGGATTTTTGATAGGAGAGGGAAATTGGAGACCGGCCTGAAGTTGTTGGGGTTGCTTGGGTCCAAGCCCATTTTTTTTTTTTTTTTTTAATAATGGCGTGACTTGGCCCATCTTTAGACAGTCTGGCATGATTCCAGTACTCAGGGAGCTATTTATGATCTGGGTCCAGAGGGGGGCTAGGGTGAGGTTGAGTTTTTTTTAGCCAGTTGGACGGGAATCGGATCCGCTGTGTGTGAGGAGGGTTTGGACCTGAAAATCATTTCCGTGATGTCTGCTTCGGAGATGTAGTTGAATGTCTTCCAGCTGCACGGAGGGTGCCGAAGGGGGTTATTTCCTTCAATACTGGGAGGCAGGTTGTCGTTAGTTGCCAGGAGGTGTTTATCAAGGGAGCGTTCGATCTTGGTGATTTTATGGTGAAAGAAATTAGCAAAGGTGTCACATAGTTCTTTGGAAGCCTGTATGGTTGATGTGGGAGGTTTGGCTGTTTGTTGTTTGATGAGATTGAATAGTTCTTTTGGACGATTTTTAGCGTGGTCTAGTGCACTACGGAAGAAGGTGGATTTTTCATTCTTGATATGCTTATTGTATTTCCTGCGTTCTGATTTGAGCTGGTCAAAGTGGGTTGAGGATGGGTTGTTCCTCCAGAGTCTTTCTGCCGCTCTGAGAGGTCTTCTTTCAGAATTTAGGTCTTTATTGAACCAGGTTCTCAATGGGTTGTTCCTGACTCTTTTTTGCTTCAGGGGGGCTATTTGGTCTAGTATGGTTGTCATTGTTGTGTTGTAGTGAGTAGTGAGCTCAGTTGCCAATAGGTCGTTCGAGTTGGGGGGGGAGGGGAGGGTGGTGTTCTTACCCTTTCTTCCAGGTCAGCAAGGGGAATCTATCTTAGATTTCTTGCCCAATGAAGGGTATCCTGTGGACAGGTAGGGCAGTGGAACGGATGGTTAATGTGAAAAGAATGATGTGGTGGTCTGACCAGTCGACAGGGAGAATGCCCAGGATATGAGTCAAGGAGAACATAATGTAATGTTTATATAGTCCCATGGACAAGTAGAGTCTTTTGCCCTTGTATAACCACAGACACAGTGAAGTCTGACTGGAATATGAAATCTTTGATTATGTACCTTTCCATCAGTAAATACTGCAAACCTGATAAGCAGTGTCATGCCGCCTATAAGACAGAATACCTGTGGCATGCTCCAATTATTATTATTATTTTGAGTTTTGTATATCGCTAGCTAGACCAGAAGGTATCAGACAGCTTTATATATTATGTGATAACGTTTACATGAGGAACACGAGGAGATTCATAAGAGTCATACTTGAACAATACACCATTAAGTGGTTATAAAGTCACATAAGTATAATACAAGGACGCATTGAGGAATGGCATTGGGGACAGAATAGTAGACAAAGTCATGTACCCGTCTTGAAGGAACTAGTCAAAGAGGGAAACTTAGACTGCTTCTGCGCAAATGTATTTACTGTAGTTCCCTTGCAAGGACATGTGCCTGACCTTTAGATACACAGAGTGAGGGGAACCGCTGCTTCTCTGCAGACTTTAAACAAGCATTAGCAAATCCAATAGGTTTTGGCTTCGCGAGATCTGTTCGCTTTGTCAATGTGTTATTGTCCAAGCAGGGATGATGTCGGCTCAACATCCTGTGACTCTGGACAAATCACCTATTCTTCCAGTGCCTATAAAAAATGAATGTGAGCTGGTGTAATGTAACTTGCGCTCATGTAAAGTGCTCAATTAATCGGAATTGTGCAACATGGGATCTAGTCCTGGCGCTCAATGGTGAAACTGAAATTTCCAGCAATTTTGAGCTACGTGATTGCTAACGGGTGGTTAGACAGTCTCTTGATTGCATTCATTTCGCTTTGCATGCAGACTGATTGGTGGAAATCGAACTGACACACTACCAGGGCACAAGCTGGAGGTGGATGCGGGTGTATGGAGTCCCACCACTACTTAACAATGTCACCTTGTGCTCCAGCATTGTAGCTGCTTGGGTTTGCACACACTACATGCATGTAACCTGGCCTTAGGATGTTTGTAAACTTCTATTCCACAGGCAGCACTCCCTACATTTGTGAGAAAGGCTAAGGAGGGGTCAAGTTTTGAACTATTGTCTGATAAAGGACATCAGCAGGAAGCAAACACTCATTTAGTTTACTATTTAAAAAATACACCCAGTACATTTTGTTTACTCACTAAAGTCTGTTTAAAATTGTAATTTCCAGGAAAAGTGCACGGGTTACACCATTACAGTTTATTATAATTGTGATGCAATATTACTCATGGAAATATGTTTATATATATGTAGCCCGGCGGGCTGTATGATCACAAACATGCAATAAAATTTGTTATGGAAAACAAAATGTAATTTCCACGTTTAAAAATGCTGTTTAAAAATACTTCCACTTTCAGCCATTTCCGTGCTCATTTAAAAATTGACATGCAAAAAAAAAAAAAAACGTGATCTATAAAAATTAAAACACAAAAATGTTCTTTTCACATTTCTTTGCAATTATGTTAATCTGTTGTTTTTATAAAGTAGACCCTTGACCATTAAAGTAAGGATTATTAAAAGGGCATAATATCATTTCTCGTGAAATCACTTTCTGCGACATCATTATAACTTGCATATGAAAATTAGAAACCGCACTCATTTCGTTAGGAATTGTGCCGGGTGTGCCCTGTCCACCATGGTCAATTTCCTGTCCGGACATGGCAAGCACTTGATGTTTAAATGAGTGGTAATTGTGCGCTCTCTACTTTCTCTCTACACTGCTGCTGAGCTCTGGGGGCATTGAATATCCCACATACTACCTTCAACTGGAGTTGAGCTGTGTTGTTCCAAGCTCCTGATTTTCCCAATGAGAGCCCCTCGTCCGCTTTATCTTGCTAATGCCTTTGCATTATTACTCCAATTTGCCTCGTACCCAGTCTCTTCTCGTATCTGCTCTTTCTTCACATCAATCTCTCAGAGTAAGCCCATTCTACATTCCCTTCCTCCGCGTCCCCTTTCAGAGCACACTACGTGCACCCACATGTCTTCATACAGCGTGCATTACAAGTTTAATTTCCATTAAGCTCTAACAAGGACTCAATATGCGCTTTCCTACACTCACTAGCTGTCATATACAACAGTCTCCCTTCCACAACATGTACCTTTCCACACTAGTACATCTACGGATAGTCTGTTCACTTTCACTTAACTTACCAGCAGCACTTCTGCGCAATTCAGTGGCGGTTCCTCCGCTAAAGCAGAGGTGCGTCTACCCACTGTTTTGCAGCAGTGAAAGAAAGGAAAAATAAAATGATAAACTAAGTTATTATCATTTTATTTTTCCCTGCTGTCGGCAGCTTTGCGGGCGGGGCTGCTCCGATGACAGAGGTGCAGGGAAGAAGTGGTTTGCCTACACCAAAGTGCGCATGACTGCTTGGCCGGCCCTCTCGGACTTTGCATGTTCTCCATGCAGGGTGCATTACAGCCTGCGTGGAGAACATGCCCAGGCCCCCAGCCCCTGTCTGAGCGCCGAATCACGGCACTAAGACCAATCACAAGGCCTTGTGATTTGCTTAGGGGAACCATCACAACGCTGCATTGCAGCAATGTGATTGGCTCAGGGGAGCGTCAGCCTGGGTGCTTCCTGTTTGGAAGACCGGCCAGGAAAATATACGGCAGGAGGACGGCGGAGAGGGTAAGTTATTTGTTATCTTTTTTTACTCCTACTTACCCCCTTGATCGGTGCGGGGCGCTCCTGTGCACAATGCAGGTCATTATACTTAAATTATATACATGCTATACTTACATAAAGGCACTTTCTCCGCCACCTCTCTTCATACATTAGTCTATTCTTGTGCAATTCACATTTTGCTTCTACACACTACAACATACACCATGGGGAAATAGGTCAGCCTACTTCAGCCACTGGCTAAGTTAAGTTTGAGTGACTACTGTGGTATCTGGTTCCCAGTGCAATGCATCTTTCCTGCTTCCTTTCCCTTGCTGCTCAGCCAGTGAGTATGTGTGGGAATGTTGGCGTGCATGGTGAGGTAATGGAATGTTGGGATGCCTGGTTGTGGAGTGTCAGTTGAGAGTATGGGCTGAGCAGCAAGGAAGCTGCTCCTGGTGGGGCTCACCTTTTGATTTATATATATCTTCTATACCACCTAAGAACTGCATCAATAAACCTTCTTCATTGATCTACATCTCGGCTACTGGAGTAATTTACCTTCATTACATTTGGCGACGAGGATGGGAATGCTTTACTTATTGGGTTGCATGTTTCGCAGAATGTTTTTATTCTCATGTCTATTTTAAAATTTAACAGTATGCATTTCCACCTCCACACAAATATTTGTATGTGGAATTTTTCACTGTTTCTTGCAAGAGTTGGAGCGTGTTTTTCTTTATTGACTCCACCTGTGCATATTTACTGTGCGTGGATTCGTTCATGGTTTCCATTGTGATAGCCTTTTGGCTATGTGACCTTCCACTTGTATGTGGATTCGTCACCTACATTGTTTCTACATGATACTTTACTTTACAGTGCTTTGTTTCAAGTTTCCGGAAGGGAATTTTCATTCTTTGAGGTATAATTTATTATAGTCCTATGACTATGTGACTTTCCACGTCACCTACATTCTTCTTGCATGATATTTTACATTACAGTATTTTGTTTACAAGTTTAGTTAAGAGAACTTTTCCTGATTGAGGTATGCTTTATTAATAGCCTTTGGCTATGTGACTTTCCACCTGTGCAATTCATGTGTGTGGACTCGTCACTTGAGTTTTCCCTGCATGATTCCTTATTTTTACAGTACTTTACTTACAAGTTTCCGCAGAGAAATTTCCTCTAGTAGAAGTATGCGTTGTTATAGCTTTCTAGCTACGTGACCTTCCACCCCTGTGCAATTTAATGTGTGTGGATTCGTCACCTACATTTTCATTATATTTTACTCTACAGTATTTGGTTTACAAAGTTCCTGTGCTTGGGATCTTCTGCTGTGATTTTTTATTTATTTTTGGCAGGTTCTATTCTACCTTCGCGCAAAAATTATTGTGCGTGGATAGTCTGGCATTTGAGGTTTTCCCCTCAAATTTCATTATTGTAGGTACTTCTAGCGGGTGTAGTGATCACCCTTCTTTCTGTGTGCATGTAAAAGTTTCTTGTTTGGAGTACCTTTTTGTCTTTCCTGGTTGTTCTTTACTCTTCATTTTGGCGTTCGCTGTTTATCATCTACATGCTTGTCTGGCCAACTGGTGTGTACTGGTGTACTCTGGACGTTTGTCCTGTGTTCGTATTTTGCTTGTGTTTGTGTTGCTGTGCGCATGGTGAGAATTATGCTTTATTCTCACTTTTTCTTCCTCTGTTAAGTGTTTTTTGCTAATATCTTGTTCTCCTTCAGCCTTTAATATGAAAATTATCTGTTATAAACCAGGGTTTGTATCTTGCATTTTCTTGTTATGTTTTGCTCCGAAAAAGGGGAAGATGTGTGTCATGTCATTATTTACTTATCTTTGCATTGTCTTCTCTTTCCTTATTAGTGTTTCATTTTAATTTCATCTTATGTATTTGATTGCCTTCCCATGAAATGCTTTGTGCTGTCTAGTTTACATTACGTTGTTAGCAGCATGTTCACATCAATGTAACTTATGCTATTTCTATGCTTACTTCTGATTTATCACTTTGTTGCTGATTTGTAAAGGGGGAAGATGTGTGGTATCTGGTTTCCAGTGCAATGCATCTTTCCTGCTTCCTTTCCCTTGCTGCTCAACCAGTGAGTATGTGTTGGAATGTTGATGTGCATGGTGAGGTAATGGAGTGTTGGGATGTCTGGTTGTGGAGTGTCAGTTGAGAGTATGGGCTGAGCAGCAAGGAAGCTGCTCCTGGTGGGGCTCACCTTATAATTTAGATCTATCTTCTATACCACCTAAGAACTGCATCAATAAACCTTCATTGATCTACATCTCGGCTACTGGACTAATTTACCTTCATTACAACTACATTCAGTCCTATAACCCCTTCCTTGCTCATGACGAGCTCAGCTCGTCATGCTGCGCGGTCGGGCTGTGCGCATGACGAGCTGAGCTCGTCACGACCACGCCCGCGATTGGAATGTCCAGCACCTGGCTGGAATTCCGCTCGCAGCGAAGGCGTTAACAAGGAGCACATCCACACACAAAGTAGTTCCCTTCAGTGCCAGTGTTTTTGTTTTTACTTTATTATTACTTTAGTGTTGCCTTTGCTTCTAGAGACGGATGTGATAGCAGAAAGCGTTCTACCAGATGAGAGCACAGGACACAAACCAGAATTATCACTTCAGGTCTCTCGCCAATGCTGAATTCCTTTTGAAGAGGCCTTCGTTTATCTAACTGCTGCTTTTTCACACCAAACGAGCAGCTCACAAGAAATCTAAATAGAAGCTCATGAGGGTGCCCTATTCTTTGCTACCCTGTCTGTGATTCCTTCTTTCTTTGCTTTTCTTTTTTCCTTTCTTTCCCATTTTCCTTCATTCATTCCTCCTTTGCTTCTTTCTTTCCCTTTTTCTTTCTTGCCTTCCTCTTTCTCTCCTACTTTCTTTCCTTCCTCCTTCTTTCTTCCCTTCTTTCCCTTTTCTTTGCTTCCTCTTTCTTTGTGCGTCTTTCTTCTTTTGTTCCTCCTTTCATATGTTTTGCCTTTAGCCAATGTTTTTGTTTAGATTGATGAGGGCACGGCAGTTTCCTGAACAATAAACGTTTACAAACACCATGACAAAACAAGAATTGGCAAAAGGCTGGCAGCCAACGCCAGACCACCTGGCTTTGCTAATGTGTGGTCTCTCTTGAAGTTGTTCATAATATCCTTTTCACATCTCTCACCTTTATACAGCCTCGACCTCGCACGATCCCACATGATTAGTTCCAATGCCAACAACAGCACCAGTACTGATGCGCTCTTCCTCTTCAAGTTTTTCACGAATAATATCCATTGGTCTTTTCTATAGTATGCTATACCCACTCCTGCAGTTTCAACGAACTGTAACTATCGGATATAACCAATATTGAATTTAATGCAACTTAGCTGCATCTTCTGACCTCACAAGGCTGGAAGGAGGCGATCAGGAGGTCAGACTACATGTCAATGTAAGCCTTAACTTACCGAGTGATTTTGGTCATTTGCTTCTTCCCGTTTATAGAATGCATGCGTGTAACACAAGCAAAAGCTGCAGTGTTCCTCTTTGTGGCCTGGTTCACTCGAATACTCTCACTTTATCCTGAGATTCAGACCCCTCCCTCATAGTGCAGTTCCTTCTCCTGTGACCAGCACTCCGTGGTCTATGTGCCTTTGGTATTTCTTGTGTTTCCTTTGTTAAGAACTCATCTTGCACTCTTTCTGCACCTGACACTACACTTTCCCATGTCAGCCACTCCGACACTTGCTCTCCCTCCCCTAATATTACACCACGTCATCCCTACTGCAGTACTCTTGGTCTGGGGCAGAACCTTGCTCAATTACAGCCCTGTCCTTTCCTCAGTATTACTGCGTCATCATCCTAGAGTCCTTCAAGACTAATACTGGTACAGTGTTCTTATCTATAGTGCTTCATACCATACACATGCAGTGTCCAAGTATTGGAAATAATGGATGTTACAATTGTTTGATTCAATTATACACAATTTACTGACTTCAGAAAGATGAAGGCCCTGCAAGATTCAGGTCATGACTGAAGAGCACATGAAATGTAAGCTGCAAACCTTAACTCACTAAGCTAATTTGCCAGTTGGCAGAGCCGCCTCTCTCCCCTTCTACCCTGCCTTTGTGAAACACAAGCGGAGGCTGTGGTCCTACCATTTGTGTCCCGGTTAAGCCGACTGTTCTCTCTCCCTCCACAGATTAGCTATATGTGCAGTTCTCTTATGCCTTGTGCTCCATAATGTGTGTGCCTTTTTTCTCTCGCTAGCTGTGTTTCCCTCATGTCCTACGGTATTTATGTACACTGCCATTAACACTGCTCTTCCTAATTCTCAACCCATGTCCAACATCCTCTCTTCCCTCAAAGGTCATTCCTACCTCTGTACCCTTGCCCTATGCAAGACCCTTGCTCCCTCAAGCACCATCATTTACCCAATACTGCTGCTCCTTTACCCTCTTCGATTTCCTCAGGATTCATTACAATAACTAGTAGTCAGTCAGTCAAATATACTTTTATTTGATTTCGTAAAAAATCGTAAAAGGGTGGAAGAACCACCGTGGAACATGATACTTTAAGAATGCATTTTAAAAACATTATTAAAAAGACCACAAGGTCGTGACCACAGACAGAAGGCAACTAATTAAGTAAGGGTGTTGACAGTTATATCGGTGCTATTGGAATTTGTGCATTTACAGATTATTTTTAGGCTGCTTAAATTAAATTACTTTTTTGTCCAGTTCTTTTGCCACGATTTTCCAGAATTTTATGGCTCTGCAAGACAGAGGAATCGACGACCCTCCTAGACACTTGATGACTGCTGCTCTGCATGTTCTTATTTGTTCCTTCCTAAAGGCCTCCCGAAGGACAGTTTTCCGAGTTTCTAATAGTAAGGGGCAGATGCATAATAGATGTAATAATGACTCGTCACCTTGTCCGCAGAGGCGGCATTCCTTGGATGGCCATGAGTATTTCCATTTCGGGGTCAGATCCTTCGAGGGAAAAGACCCCATTCACAGCAGCGTCAGATAGTGCTTTTTCTGGTGAGAATAGTGTTCGGACAAGTACAGTTGTGGTTTCAGTGTCTGGTAGGTATGTATCACTGGCCAAGCGTGGTATTTTTTTTGAGAAGGTAGTTTTATCCATCAATAAGGATATCCGCTTGATGGCGTTATTCACAACAGATTTAAATCCGGGGTACGTTGTAGGGGTAAACCAGGCCTCCTCTAGCTGTAATGCTGAGAGGGATTCCTTCAAAACTGTCGTGGTTGAGTTGACTAGCCTTGCTTGATTTTCGATCTCCACCCAACAGTGGTGAGCTAAGGTGTTGTCTTCTGCTTCCCTCATCCTCCAGTAATACTTTACTAGTGCACCTTGTCTGGCCAGGATTTGGTTTTTTAGTCCGTATTCAAGGCGGATTTGTGCCTGTGAGGTATGTGACGGTATTAAAAACAATCTCTTGAAAAATGAGGATTGTGCTGTATTTAGAACTGTGGCATCTTTAATATTCAGGATTTCTGAGCCATAAGAAATGGAGGGAAGGAATTTTGCTGCAATCACTTTTAGCAGGTGACCAGTAGAACAGCCTGTAAGCTTTTTTTTTTTTTAATCTTAAATGCAAACAGCAATTGTTTTGCTTTCATGCGTCCTTGGTCCAGATGTAGCTTAAAGTTGAGGTTGCAATCTAATTGGAAACCTAGGTATTTGTACGAAACTACCCGGGTTAACGGTTGCTTGTCTAATTTCCAGGAAAATGTACGTTTTTCCGTTATTTTATTGTGTTTAGAGAAACACATCACCTTTGTTTTTTGATGGTTGATCGTTAATTGAGCCAGGGTAGTGTAAGCTCCTAATTCCGTAATCAGTCTATGCAGGCCTACAGGAGTTTGTGCTAGCAAAACAATGTCGTCCGCATATTGGAGACACGGTGTCGGTATTTTGCCCAATTTTGGGGGGGGGATCGGCTTGAATTGACCGAAGGTGCTTGTCCAGATCTGAGATGTAAACATTAAATAGGCAGGCGCCAACACGCAAACCTGTTTTAGCCCATTGTGTGTTGGAATCTTGTTGGTTAAACTGCACCCATCTCCTTTCTTAATTTGGACCCACGTGTGAGAGTAGAGATTAATTATAGCTTCCAGGAGTTTGGTTGGTACCCCCCAGCCTTGCATTTTTGCCCATAACTTAGCTCTCAAAACTTTATTGAAGGCCGCTTTAAGATCGATAAAGCATGCGTACAAGGGCCTAGATTTTGCAAAGGCTTGATTGGCTAGGAGGGTAACCGCAGAGATGTTAACAAGGGTGCCCATCCCTGCCCGAAATCCGGTTTGCGTGTAAGGTATCAGGTTGGTTCGACTGACCCAGTCCTCTAGGTCCACCAGGAGATTCGATGCGTATATTTTTGCCTCCACATCAATTAATGCAATCAACCTATAGTTGGATGGATCAGAGCGAGAGCCCCACTTGTAAATTGGATTTAGAATGCTTCCTCTCAAAGACTCAGGGATCCGACTGGAGGCAATAGCATGAGTAAAAAGGGGAGTAAGGAGACCAGACCAAAATGAAGGATCATGCCGGAACAGGGCATTTGGTAGACCGTTGGGCCCTGGAGCACCCTCCGATTTTAAATTTTTAATAATTTTTAGCACTTGTTCTTGTGGAATCGGCACAGAGACTTCTGGTAATTTGTGAGTCAAGATGTTATTGACTAGTCCTACACCAACAACCCCCTTCCCTTTTGGTGTTCCGTTGTTCGGGGTGTTTGAGAGTGGGATTTCGTTATATAAGAGTTCAAAATGGGCTCTCCAAGTAGCTTCCATTATGTCCGAGTTGTGATGTCGGTTCCTGCCGTTTTGTAGCTGGTTGATGTGTTCCCAGAAGAGCTTGGAATCCCGTAGTTTACAGGCATGAAGCAGTTTCCCCCAAATGTGTTCGTGGAACTCTTTCTTGGCCGCCTTAGTATCCCTTTTTAACTCATTTCTTGTTTTTAATATTAAGGGCAGGAGTTCCTGGGGGGGTTCTGGGCCCCGGGTTCGTAATTGCCTTAAGTACTTGTTTAACTGTTGTTTTTGTTTCCTTAGTCTTTTGGTGAACCAAGCCGCCCCTTTTGATATTCCTGCTTTATGGCCATGGGCATAATTTGAGAATTTTTTTATTTACTTCCTGAATGAAGGATTCCCAAGCCTTTATGCTCAATGGCTCCACTTTGAATCTCTCCAAAAGACTGGTGTATGTACAGGTGATATCCTCAATGCTATCCTTTTTCCAGCAGAGACGTTTTAGGTTGTAGCATTGTGTTTGAAGAGACATCGCCATAGCTTGCGCTGGAATTGCGAAGGTTCCTAAAAGCCTGAAAGATTGCGGTTGATGATCACTTTCCGCCCTATCTATTATTTGAAAATTCGCAATGTACGGGAGAAGATCGTGGTCCGTAAAGGTGTAGTCGATGGTTGAACGTGTTTTATGGGTAACCCTTGTGTATGCTGCGGGGTAATCTGTCGGGCTTCGACCGTTGAGTACACACATTGAGAGATCGTCCAGACGGGCCACGCATCTCTTACCGAGTGTATCGCGTCGATTAGAGACTGTTGTGGGCGCTATAGTGCCCTTTTTCCTGTTATGCTGTAAGTTCATGTTGAAGTCACCCGACAATATGATGTTAGCGTCGGGATAGGCAAGTTTTAACGTTACTAATGATGTCATTAGTTGTTCAATTCTTAGCCTCTTTTGTTTAGACGCAGGGTGAATGTAAATATTCAGTATTAGCAGACTGTTGAATGGTGAGGCGTCTAGTTTGACGCATAGCAACCAGGAACAATCTAAGTCTATAATGGAGGCATGCCATGGGATATCTGTCGAAATGAAAGTAGAGAGACCCCCTTTTACTCTTCCATGTTTTGTGGCTCTCATGGCCGTGTTCAGGAATTCCTTGTAGCCAACTATTGGTGAGAGGATTTTCTGCCAGGTTTCTTGGAAAAGAAGGATGTTATACTGTGTAATAAATTCCCAAAAGTCGGGATCTTCTAATTTCGTGCTCATGCCGTACACGTTCCAAGAACAGATGTTGCAACCCTGATATGAATTTGGAGCTATTGAGGGTTTCGTTCATGCCATTCCAGTTGATGTGCCTGCCGAATTCGAGTGCCGGGAACCCGAAGGCTTAATAGCTTCTGGATGTTCAAAGGTGATAGTGATTTTCCTGGCCGTGTGCTCAGTACCCTTTAATGGGCTATGTTGGTCCGGGCCTTTTGCTCCCTTTAGCAGACCCTCTTTGTGAATTGGTGGTTGTAGCGGGCTGGGGTAACGGGGAGGGACTATCTTTTTTAACTCGATGCCCCATTTGGCGAAAGAATCCCTCTGCTGCCAAATCTGCTCGGTAAGGAGGTTATTAACGAACGTGGCTGTTGTAATTTCTTTATCATTGGGATTCAGGTTTTTTAACTCAATGCTTTCAATGTCGCTAGTGTTAATATGACTTACGGGAGGGAGGGCTATGAATAGTTTAAGCAGTATGCTTCTATTAAGGATATCATGGGTTCCCCTTGAGACATATTGAGGATTGAAATCCAATTTGTTGTTATTTGAAAGAACACACTGCGACACATTAGCTGAACCCGTTTCCGTTACTTTCTTTACTACCGTAAACTCCGAGGGGATCGGAGATGAATTCTGAAGGGCCTGTGTGTTTAGCTGTGAATAATTTTCGCTATCCCTTACATGGAAGCCTTCGTTGCCTACCTGGTTTTGGCTGTACGGTGTTTCCGGATTGCATCTTTCTTCTCTAACTTTTTCCTCAGCCAAGTTGACCTCGCCTGGGCAAGTTGTCCTGGTAGCAGTCGTGGTGCTCCCTGCTATTGATGTAGATTTCGCAATTTGTTTGGCCTGAATTTTTAAATTGTGTTTCTCCTTCCTTACGGGAGGTTTGAATAGACTGTATATTTTTTCTGGCGGGGATTGCTCCCTTGTGTTATGGCTTGGACTTCTAGGGATGGCGGACGAATTAGGTGATGAAATCAGTTGCTCCTTGATGCATACTGCTTCCAAGGTGTTTCGAATTACTTTGTCTTCGTGTTGGTTCCCTTTTTGAGCGGACGATACTAGGGATAAATTAGATACCTGGCTGGTTTGTTTGCTTTTTCTAGCCTTTCTCAGGCGTTTTCTCTCCCGTTTGGATAGCGGCTTGATTTCTTTTGATTGCCATGCTGGTAACTGCTTGTGTTGGTTAGTGAGTGAGAAATCCAAGACACCCGAGTTATCAAGTACTCTTGATGGATTAGGTGTGATTATGTTTTCCTTGGTTGGCGCTGGGTTTGGTTCCATTTCACTTGTTTTTTGTCCCATGATAGGACTTGAACATTCCAAAACCGTTTCCCTTAGTACTTTTTTTTCTTGTTCTGCTAATGTTGCAGGCTTAGTTAAAACTTCCCTAGTTGTACCCAGTAGTTCTGTCAGCAGGGTTGGGACTGTAGCTAATTTATCAATTATTTTAGTGCAATGGCAGTGACACATTTGATAGGTTGTTTCCCGATCTCGCTGCACCTTCAGGATCATCTCATTGAAGTTGTGCAACTTTTGTTCAACCCCCAGCACGTGAATTGCTAGGATATTTAGAAGATCTACTTGGGTATCCAACTTGTCTGCATGGTAGGTCATTGCTTTGCCGATTGTATCCATGGTGTTTAACAGGAGCAGCCAAACTGAAGGTGTTGATGAACAAGTTTGTTCTACTGTTGGTGAGTGAGCGCTATGTTCCCGGTGAGGCGGGTTCTCGGAGAATGGCTCGCTCAAAGAGCCCGGAAGCCTACTGGGAAATTCCTTTTTTTGGGTAGGTGACATCAAAGTAATAATTCCCAAGTAATTTGGTTGCCGTGACGACACATCATATGGTTTGACCTGGCAAAGATCCTGGCCGAATTGCTCTTCTGCCTCCATTGAGTGGAGAAATGTCTCGGGCTTGTCTTGGTTATTGGTGTCTGAGTTGACAAATCCCTGCAAATCTGGATGATGGACTCCCGACGATGCCGGTGACTTATCCGAAGGACTCAAGGTGTTTGTGTTAGTCTGGTGTGTTAAGACACTTTCATTGTATCCATCGGGTCTGCGGTATCCAAGTGAAATTTTTTGTTGATTCTGACAGGAAGTATCTGAAGAGGATGGGAGATGATGAATTAGTGCTTCGATTACATGAGAGTTATTGCTACAACAGGATTCCAAAGGGCGAAGAGCTTTAGATGTTAAAAATTGGAGGCTTTGAACTTCTTTATATTTATCGCACATGGTTTCCAATCCCGTATCCTGCGGTGCTTTCCTTTCGCCCTCACTACTGTTGGTGCTTCTGTCACCTGGAGGATTCGCATCGGCCTCACTTTGGAGATCTGTGGAGTTATTAGTTAGATTTGTGACTTTAGAGGGCTTAAAATCGCGATGGCGCCGATTTTCCTCAGTGGTTTTAATAGCAACTTTTAGAAAATCGGTAATCAGTGCCCGTTTACTGCTGTTGGGGCAAGAGTAGTGCCTAGTTGGAGCCATACAAGTTGCTTTCTTACGTCCTTCACGCTTGGCGAGCAGACTCTGTGGCTTTTTTTGTTGTAATTGACATGTTACTTGCCATAGCTACGGGAGCATCTATTGGAGCATCTATTAGAGCTCCACACTCGTTCCGTACTTCTGTCTTCTATATTTGACGGACCAGGCTCTGCTGGGGACGTTCTGGGGGAGTTGTACATATGGACTGTGGTATCAGCCTGGGGTCCCTCCTTGTCCTTTTCTTTTTTGGATGTAACTTGAGGATGTTTGTCTTTATTCTCCCCTCCTCTTGTTCTCCCTGACCGCATTCCCAGTTTTTGCAGTCCGGTCTGGGGAGGTTCAGCTGCTGGGAGGCGCCCGGTGAGGGACCGCGGCCCGCAAAAGGAAGAGGGTGGCGTGTTAATTAACCCACGCTTTTGACCAAACTATAAAGCTTGACAGACACCGTAGAATACAGGAAGATCGTTGGTAGCGGGTGCCTAAACCAATCAATTGATTTTATATATTTTAATGTTTTAAGTGCAAGGCCGTGGCTGGAACGATGACAGCTGGAGCGATGCACTGGGCGTCTGAGCGTCGATTTGGAAGCTATTGGAAGCTGTTTGGCCCCCCCAGATGAGCGTGGTCGTACAACTTCAAGGGAGCTGCTGGGAAGGGGGAGGGCTCGGGTGCCAAGATGCCAAAGCAGAGCGGAAGCAGGATAGAATCAGGTCGCAAGAGCGTGGGAGCAGGGCTCACTGGGGCGCCGCAAGCCACACCCAACCTAGTTGGGCCGCCTCCGCGGGCACACCCGGGCACAACACTCCGCGGCCACCGCTAAGGGGGGGCCGCGCTCACACGCTTCCTGGCCCCCGTTACGCACCTGCACTTGCCTGCTTGCTGCCTGCTTCCTCCCTGCTTGCTGCTTACTTGCTCCAAGCCTCTTTCCAAGCCTCTTCCACCCGCCGCCGCCTCCTTACCGAAATTTGCGGGGTTTGCGGGGCTTGGCGGGAATTAGCGGCGAGCCTTCACCGGGCTTTATCGAATCAAGTTGGTTTTCGATTTTCGGGTCCCAGGGGGTCCAAACGGCTCGCGGCGGCTCCCGGCTCCTGGCAGACAAGCGGACAAGCGACGTGGAGCAGCCTCCTCCCTCCTCGCTCGTAACTCTCTGGAAACTCTGGAACGGGACAAGAAGAATCCAGAAACGGACAAACGGACAAGCGGTGTGGAGCAGCCTCCTCCCTCGTAACTCTCCGGACAATAACTAGTACTTTTCTGTAGCACCTCGTTCCAAACCGAACTGCTGTCGTTTCTACGTGCTGTATTGCCAAAGTCTTCCTTGCCAGGATCTGAGCTTTGATCTGCAGATCAGAACAGATGTCAGTCTTGAGTGTTAACTGACAATTTCCCTTTTCTACTCAGCTATCCTATCACACAAGCAAAGGCACCATGCCTCCACCTATGTTTCCCTATCCAGTCTCCTGCTCTTACTCTGTCCTGAGATTATCTGATTTTAACTTCATGATCAACTCTGTTGGGACGGAAAAGTCCTCTGCATGGTAATGGATGTGCACCCCTCCCATGAGTGCCTAACTGTACTGTTGTCTGGATCCGTAATGCTGATTTTTGTTGTCATAGGCAAACATGGATCATCAATGTGCGCCATGACAAAGGCCTGTCTCATGAACTGCCGTCCTGGTGGACCGGAAGGGGCCCCCAAAGCGCCACCCTGAAAGTGGTGGAAGGTCACTGTCTTCTTCAGGAGTTATGCAACATGAGCGCAGTGGTGGCAGCATACAGTGTAGTGATCAGTAGGAGTGAACTGGCTCTTTTTAACTTTTGTTACTGTAGTGAGGCCTACAGGCTCACTCACCTTTTTAAAGTTCTGCTGCTGTGTGCTTAACTCACCCTTGGCCTACATCAGTTAGATGTGAAGTGCCTTGCAGTGCAGGAGTGGTGACTCTGCACTGATTGTATGGGTGACGCGGAAGGATACAATACAAGGATAGAGCAGTGCTGTGCAGTGCATGTATGGTGAATGCATGTACTGGAAGTACGTGTAACTGTGAGGAGTAAAGTTCATGAGAGATGTAGTGCTAGACAGCGCATGCATGGTGATTGCGTGTACTGGGTCTATGTGTACCTGTGAGGAGTAAAGTACATAAGTGATGTAGTACTAGGCAGTGCTGTACTGGGTGCATTTGACATGCGAGGAGTACAGTACAGTACAAGAAGGGGGAAGTGTTATGCAGCGCACGCATGGTGAATGTGTGTGCTGGCTGTATGTGTGCCTCCAAGCGGCACAATGCAGAAAGGCTACAGTACAGAGCAATGCATGCACAGTGAATGTGTGTGCTGAATGTATGTGTGCCTGGAGTGACAATACATGGAGTTAAGTGTTGGACAGCGTGTGTGTTGTGTACATACACTGAGTGCAGATGTGCCTGTAATAATACATTACATGGTGGTTCCTGGTTTCCATTTTCAGAAGCCCAGGCCTGCAGTGTGAAGATATGAGGAGGTAGAAGAATCCCCCAGATAGATAGTAATGGTACATTCCTGTGAGCAGGAGGGTACACACTGGAGGAGGCAGAGAGAGACTCCCCCCTAAATACTTCAAAGGGGGCTCTGATTCAGTGAGAGATCATGAGGAAGGGGCCTGGACACAGAAAGTGATGGGGCTGATAAGGAAATCATTAAGAGTAGGGTTGGGAGCCCGGGATTCATCTTTTGACGCACATATCACTGTGGCTGACATCCAGGTGTGCCCTCATATTCACTCATATGGCCATGTTGTGAGACTATCAGCTTCGGAGTCTCTGCAGCTGCAACAGACAGCCTTTCAAGAGGAAGAAGGAAAAAAGAAGTATGTACTTCAATAGAAGCAAAATCCCAACATAAAACTTCAAAAACCCAGACCCTAAATCACGTTTGGTGTCTAGAAATGGACTATAATAAGGGGAGTTAGAGACCCCAAAAATTATCATCTGCCAAGCAGCCAGATGGGCTATGTGAGGAAGGAGAGCTCTGCAAGGCTTCTGTCAGTAACCAGGACTGGAGGCCAAGGCCTGCTAGTCTCACTGCTGGGTGAGGGGACATCACCCAGGAAAACCAAGACCACCTACTCTGGAGCCTGGAGCACCTGCCTGCTTGCCCTGACCAGTCTGCTCTGTGAGGAAGAGGAGAGCTTTGTCGGGAGTGAGGTCCAGTGTGGAGTCCTGTTGAGTTGACTCCCTGTGCAAGGTGAGAGGAGACTGCTACTGCACAGATCGGGTCATTGCCCATGTACCGATTCAAGTAGGTGATCCCCGTATGCCAGGAGAGTGTTGCAGTGAAAATTACTGCCGGCTAACGCGAGTCGAAGCCTGTGTGGGATTGTAGCGGTGACTGTGTGCCAGTAGGGGCTGGCCTGGTGCAGACTGCTGTGCGAGGAGGGATGGCGCCTGGGTGGCAGTGGTGCAGCAACCCCATATGCCAGGAGGGGCTGCCGAAATAATCATGCTGTGAGGATCGGGCCAAAGCCTGAGAACTGTGAAGCCAGGATGACCCATCAGTCATAAGGAGCATCGCAGACTACACCAGACCTGACACTGTGGACTAAGTGAGGATGCATCGCCACATCACTGGATCCCAGATTAGGACCAGCGGAATCTATCCCTACCAATTCATCCCCCAACCCCTGTTGGGGAGCGCAGGATTTACCGTGCACGAGGAGAGTGGGAACAACCCCAATCGCTGCCGGAGATGACTGCACAAGCTCAGAGGAGAGGCTGTGCTTGTCGAGGGCTGCCACCCCCCCTTGTGCAGCTGTCTCACTGAGCAGGACCGGAGCCTTATGGGTACGCGCGGGCGGGGCACCTGCTGAGACGCTGAACACTTCCACTCTGCTGGAGCGGGTAAGACTGGTAACGGGCCTATAGGGCCCTATAAGACTCAATGCTAAGAGGGCTGCAACACCAAGGCACTTTTGACTATTTTCTAAGAGTCAGAGAGGACTCTTGAGGGAAAAGCCTGCTAGTGAGCATTCCCTTGATGCGGCAACCAGTGAATGGGGAATTAACCCGACCACATTACGAGGAGCGGGTGGGACAGGGATTTGCCAGCGAAACACTAAAGAACCAAACCTCAAGGGAAAAATGTGTTGTCTATAAATGTCATAACCTGCCTTTAAATGTGTAGAGTTATCAAAATAAGTAATTGACTGGACATTGATTTATTGATTCTGCTGTACGTTCTTTGAATTATAAGCCACGTTTACTAACCTGTATCCATACCCCCCTCCCCTAATCCCCCAAATGTATTTATCTATTGTGTCAGCCTGACATAGGCCCTACAATATACATAAAATTTAAATAGCATACTTAAATGATTAAAACATAAGATGACAATAAAAAAACATGCTGGTACATAGCCGACAGCCAGCTCTAAAATACTAATGCATAAAAAGTACATTTGTTAAGGCTAATCAGAGGGTGAACATTATTGAGCCATGCAAGTAATTAAAAAGTCGCCGCATCAGAATGAATCAATATTAAAAGTGCTCGTCACAATGGCCTGAGCATTTGTACAGTTCTTGAAGCAACTGACCAGAAGTACATGAATTGCTGGATCATATTGATAATTTTTATACCAACCAGGACTCATCCAGGGATTGGTTAAAATTAAAAAAAAAAAAAAAAAGAAGAATGGATTAGGCAACATACCCAGTCTAGGAAGCAAGCTTTGATAGTACCCCTAGCATTGAAGCCATAAATGGAGGTTTCTTTGCTCTCCAACTACCGGCCTATATCCCTGCTCCCATTCATATCCAAGATATTGGAAAAATGGTGACTGGGCAGCTAACTAACTTTCTAGAAAATAACAATACACTGAACCCTTCTTAGGCGGGCTTTCGGCCCAAAAATAGTATGAAACCTCCCTCTGGCCGTACTGGACGACATCAGGTCAGTAGTCGATCAGGGCAAGGCCACTCCCCTGATCCTACTTGACCTGTCTGTGGCTTTGACACCATCTCTCATAGTCGGCTGATAACAAAACTTCATAAAATTGGACTCCACTCTAAACCCTTGCAATGGTTAGGATCGTTTCCAAGCATCAGAACATAAACTGACCAGCTGAGCACTTTTAGATCCCGCTCCTACTTATCCAATTGTGGAGTCCCTCAAGGATCCTCTTTGAGTCAGACTCTTTTTAGCATTTATGTCTCCTCCATAGCAAAGCTAGTAAAGAAATGGGGCTTCACGATTGGCTCATACGCATTCAATACTCAGCTGCTCATCTCCATGGGGGAGAAACTTGATGAAACCTGAGGTAACTTAACCAGTTGCCTCTCAGAATTAGCTGATAAAACTGAGATCTTACTATTCGATGTATCCCACCGAATATGGAATTCATCTTCATGGCCCACATCACTAGGTGAGCCACCAATACCAAAGAAATCAGCAAAAAATCTCCGGGTCATCACTGAGGACTCATTTTCCACCCAGGAACAACTCAATGCCACTTGTGGCAAATGCTTTGGGATCCTCAAATTACTGAGACGGTTGTTCCGGTGGATACCGGTTGACTGGCGCAAAACAATAGTCCAGGCCCTAATAACCAGTAGATTAGGCTATGGTAATGCCCTGTATGTGGGTATGGCAGATTATCTTTTTACTAGACTCCAGGTGATCCAGAACGCGGCTGCTAGGCTGATTTGCAATATGGACAGATACAGCTCGACATCAGCCTGCCTAGCAACCCTACACTGGTTGCCAATGAGAAAAAGAGCCAGATTTAAGCTTTTTTGCCATTCACGCAGAACATTATACAACACTGGGCCCGAAATTCTTCAAGCCAAACTGGAATTTTACAATCCAGCACGCTAACTGCGGTCACAAAGCCTTGCACTTACCAAGGCCAAACAGATTTTTTTTAAAAGTCAGAACTGGTGGCCGCTCGTTTTCACTTTTGGCAGTGGCCCACTGGAAGACTCTACCCATAGACCTTCACTTGACTGATAACCATTTGTGGTTCAGAAAAATATTAAAAGCTTAGTTTTTCAAAGGTTAAGGTATTTTTCAGCAGTTAATCCTTAACCTCATTTCCAGTTCTCACAGTCAGAAAGCCAGGGAGCCTTCGAGTGCTGTGATGTCCCTTAGTGGGTTAATGTTTGATCTTTATAAATACAGTAAATAAATAACCAGGACTACCCAATGAAGAGCATTTCAAAGTGACCCAGATACTATTGCTTTTTTACAGCTGACCAGAACAACATCTGGGTAAAAGGCCATAGAGATGTAAATAAAAATTAATTCTAAGTTAAGGTGCTAATTACGGTGGCCTAACTACTAAGAATGTCCTAGTGCCTGGGCAAGGGTCAGTCCTTGAAGCGTTCGATCTTGTGAGAACATATTATTGCAACCGGTCGGGGGAAGTACATCAACTGCTGTGCCACACTGATAATTTTTGTACCAACCAAAGTGGCCATAATGCTATAGATTTGTTACAACTAACCATAACTGCATCTGGGTAAAAGGCCACAGAAATACATATAAAAATTCATTCAAAAATAAAATTAGTGTCCCAGAGGCCCTACTACTAAGAGTGTGCTAGGGTCTGGGCATTGGCGAGTTCTTGAAACATTAAATCTTGCGAAAACATTGTTGCAACCGGCCAGAAGTACATCAGTTGCTGGACCACATTGATGACTTTCGTACCAACCAGGACTCACGAATGATGAGCATTTCAAGGCGATTCTGATACTATAGGATTTGTTACAGCTAACCAAAACAACATCTAGGTAAAAGATCACAGAAATACATATAAAAACAATCAAGATTGATCAAGTAATTCAAATGTCCCCACCACTTGCCACAGACAAATATCAACGGCTCAAGGACAGTCCATAATACATACATTTAAATTTAAGTGGGTGGGAACTGTAATCAAAGCTCCCGAATAGCCTGACTAGTGCAACTGTCTAGTTACTCTCCAAGCTACATATATGTATGAAGATACTTGATTAATGATTTGGTCAGAATCAGTACACATACACAATGTTAAGGCATCCTTACAATAGCCCGCAACATTGGCTATAAAAAGTGGGCGGAGATATTCTCTTCTGGCTTTCAACGTTAAAGTACAAAGTAGCATAAAGAGCAATAGAGACTCTACCCCCCTCCCCCCCACCTTCAGTTCACATCCACAGTTGGATGAACTACTCCCACCCTTTTGCCATGAGCTAGTGTACTGCTTAACCGGCAAAGTACCTAGCCTAAAATTAATATACAGGGATCTTTTAAAAGGGGGATTCAATTTATCCAAATATGGTTCGAATATGGGAAAGGGCTGGCGTATCCGAAGATGCTTTAACTTCCGTCCCAACAGGTTTATAGATCTATATTGCCAAAACCTTTCCTTCACAACCTGCCCAGTATCCATCATTCTTCCCGGTTCAGACCAGCAATCAGCACATCCTATAGTTTGCAGGGTGTTATCCACATGACGAAACCAGTGACATTTGCCTTGTTTGGCTAGCATCCATACCTGTAGCATAATGTCCAAGTAGGGTTCCAACTCAAATGTTGTCCAAATTCTTACCTAATATTGAACGGACATAATGCTGTGTGCGGCTCAATAAATTTAACACCCAGTTCGTGACTTAATGCATCCATAGGAGTCCCAGGACCAAGCAGAAGAAGGTGATGTAGAAAGAGGTTCTCAAGCTTAGCCAACCCATTCACAAAATTTTTGTAGCCCCATATAGGCCGGCAGCAAGGACTTGTGCTCAGTAGGCTTCAAGGAAGGGGCCAATCAGTCTGCTCTTCTGGCAAAACTGAGTACCCAGTCAGCATATTGACTCAATGTCGCCTCTCCTTCAAGTAGTTGGGCAAACTAAGCAAACTTGGAGTCAAACCTTACTCCTAGATAATTGTAGTGGGGGACACAATCCAGCGATGTTCAAGACATTTTTAAGAGTTCCTCAGTTTAGGACTTCCCTTTATAATCATATATTTTGTTTTCGTGGTATTGATCCGTAAATCCTTTTTGTTACAATAGTTTTCAAATAAGTACAAGAGCTTGTGTATGCCTAGTTCTGTACATGACAAAAGCACCACATAGTCTGCGAAAAGCAAAATGGGCATTTTTTTGCCTCCCACAGACCGGTACATCAGGTAGTCGGCAACATTGTTGATAAAAATGTTAAACAAGGCTGGAGCCAATACACACCCTTGTCTGACCCCAATGTTTATACTAAAGCTTTCAGTAATTTCGCCCCTGGGGCCTTACCTGACCGATTAAGTATCTGTGCTATATAATTCCTTAATAGTTGACACTAATTTTGCTCTGCAGCCCTGAGCTTATAATATTTGCCAAAGTAGCTCACGGCTTACAATGTCAAAAGCCATTTTTTGATCTAAAAAAGTCAGGTATAGTTTTGACTTTTGATGCTGGTGGATTTCAGGCAGATATTAAATAGTCGCATTGCTTGGTCGATTGTTCCTCGCCGGCTTCTGGAAACCTGCTTGTGAAGCATTGATGATCCCATTATCACTTAGCCAGTCATCTAGACGAGTGTGCAAAAGCTTGGAGTAGATTTTCCCCACTGCATCGAGGGAGAGATTGGTTGATAATTAGAGATGTCGTTCCAGGGACCTTTCTTGTGTAAGGGAAAATTATTGCAGATTTCCATGACGCTGATCCCCAGTCCTGGAACCAAATTGCATTGTACACTGCAGTTAAAATAGGTACCCAAGAAGTAAGCTCCGATCAATACCTGTCTCCTGGAATCCAATCAGAACCTTCGTCCCGGATTTTGTTTCTGGCTGAGAATTGTCAATCAAACTTCACTCTCAGAAAATTCCTTGTTTGTTGGTTCGCCTTCTAACACCCTATGGCCCCCATTACGATGTCTGTCGGAGTTGCCTCCGACCGACACCGTCTTGATGTGGGAACCGACCGACCGAAGGTCGGCGGTTCCGAACACCGTATTTCGATGCGACCGCACATGGTGCGGTCGCAAACTCCCTTTTCTCTATGAGAGTTTGTGTAAATCCCTGCCCCAGGTGGCAGACACCTCACGATGCCTGCCATATGTTGCAAGGATTTATAGGGGTCAACATAGGTGCCCTATCGGCCCCCAACCGGAGGACGCAGGGAGAGGGAGGCCCCCCCAAAGTCGCTTTCCGTCAGGCTTTCCATGTCGAAAAGCCCGACATGGAAAGCCTGTCGGAAACAGACATCATAATCCCAACGGTGGAAGTGCCGTCCGCACAGGATTATGTTTGATTTCCGACTGGTCGACGGGCTCCATGAGCCCGTCGGAAGCCAGCTGGAATGACTGGCCGGTTTGATTTCCGACCGCCTTAATCCTAATACGGCTCTCGGAATTCAAACCAATGGTGTCGGTCGGACGCTTTCCGACCGACATCCTAATGAGGGCCTTAATGTTACAGTACTTTGAGACTCCTTCATAGGACAATCGTTATTCAGGTGTCCTTCGTTCCCCAGTTTTAATCCCCCAATACTAAGGTTCTTCCTGACTTGGAGGACTATATAGCAAGGAAAATGGTAGAATCAGAAAACAGGCATAATACTATTTTCCAGCTGTCTTGGGGATCCTTGTGATCCCCACCTTACTAGCTCCCAGAAGCGCCTGGTGTTCTTACTCCTGAGAGCATCCAGGAGAGCCTTCCAAGCCTTACTAGGACTTGGCTTTTTTATATTTAATGAGATGCTTGTACCTTCGCCTAAGTTCTTTCAACTGGTTGTACCCATCAGGAGTGCCATACATTGCTTTCAACGTTAAGTGCAGAATTTAACTAGCTGCAATCCTGATCAAACCATTCTATATGCAAGGTGTTACAATTACCGGTGTGCCCGCTTCCACAGTCTGGTTGTCGACCACCAGGCCTCTGGGACAAATTCATTAAATTCTCAAATCTTGGATTGATCTCTGGTTCATTGACGTCACTAGACTCCTGGCAGTCCCCGAGTGCTTTTTGCAGGAAGGTTTGAGCTCTGTTGGGGCCCAATTCTGGTCTGCTATATTTATGCCAAGCAGTAAGGAAATATTCCTTTACCCAGCAGTGCGATAGACGGGTGCGCAAGTCATGTGTCTTTTGGGACACTTTATGGATCGAGCTGTGATACATGGGACGGTTCACAGCATCTGTTCGCACGCAAAACATTTTTGTGTTTTGGCACGACAAACTATCATATGTTTAAGGGAAGGTGTGCATTCTCATATCCCTTTCTTGCTTAGCAACTTCGTCCCCCTGAGTTTGCACCCCACGGATTACCAGGTTGAATTTTCTAAATATATAGCCATTGAACACTTATCACTCCGGAGACAGTGCGGGAACACGGAATATTTTGAGTGGACTGGATGAAGATATGGTGGAACATAAGTGACGTGCACAGCAATTCCTACTGCACGGGACAGTTGTTACGGACTGCATCAGTGGTTTCTTTTATTAACATGTATTTCCAACGGCTGTGTGATTTTTCATGGATTTCACGTATTTAATGGTTACAGTCATGGGTTTATTTATTTATTTATTTATGTAGGACATTTTGTTGTAATTCTTATATCTGCATGGGTGGGTTTTTGTTGAGGGTCATTTTCTGGGTTTGTTTCGATTGAGTGCGGGGTATTGCATTATGGGATTTTGCGTTTTCACTGAGTATTTCTTCAAAGATTGTAGTCACAAGAGGGGTAGGTCACGTGGTCAGAGTTAATTTTCGAATCTCCAAGACTGATTGTGTTCACGTGGGAGAGGATTTTTTTATAACGGACTAAGGGCAGAGGAAGCATAAGTTTCTGTGAGGATGGAGTGAAGCACACGAGGAGATTAGGTTGCCGGTTGCGGCTCTTAAAGGTAAATATTTATGGATAGAATTTTTTAGCACATGGGGTGGGTTCACCTTAGTAGGAAGGGGGGTGTGAATGAGAGTTTATTTTGGGAAGAAGGATTCGGATCAGGAGAATGGGTGTTGTACATGAGTTTACATTAGTTTTTGCACGATTCACACAGTGGACATTTTGAATTTTGGGTTTTGAGATGGGTTTGTGCACAGTGGGAATGAGTTGAGTTTCTGTTTGTTATGTATGGGGTTTTTTAAGTTAGGTTAGGGTATGATGTGTGGGTTGTTGAGTGTGAAGGTAGAATGTGTTGCAGTACATTTTTTTTAGTACACAGATAGTTGCCATTGAGTAGTCGGTTGAGCTATTTTTTCGTTTGTTTCAGTGACCCCTGATGAAGAGCCCTGTGGCTCGAAATGCATTGGGTATAATGAAATGAGCCTACTCTTATGAATGATCTACTCTCACGTGTCGCTGTTGAAGCCTGGATGGGCACGCAGGAGACATTTGAAAATTATTAAATAAAGGATTATGGTGGAATCACGCTGTCTCCCTAGTGATTTAAAAATGCATGGATGAATCACGAAAGAAGGATTGGTACAATTATTGGTATACTGGCCGAAATATTGGATTACTTAGCAAGGATTGGTTCACAGTAAGGAAATAATCCTTTACCCAGCAGTGCGACAGACGGGTGTGCACGTTACGTGCCTTTTGGGACACCTTATGGATCGAGCTGTGATACATGGGACGGTTCACAGCATCTGTTCGCACGCAAAACATTTTTGTGTTTTGGCACGACAAACTATCATATGTTTAAGGGAAGGTGTGCATTCTCATATCCCTTTCTCACTTTCTAAAAGTGACATTTTCTAACACACAATATATAAATAATCTTCACTAAAGGAAGTATTTTTAAATTCTGAGTTCAGGAAGCCTAACCTCCATTTCTCTATCGTGTAAGATGTTACAAGGCAGCGCCCGTGTTAACATATGTGACAGAAAGCCATGCAATAGTGAAAAATGAACTTGGCTGTATTTCACTATCAGGATATGTAGAACATACTAGCACGTCTTACCTTTCACATACACTGCACCCTGACCACAGGGCTACCTTGGGTCTACCCGAGGGGTGGCTTACATGTAAGAAAAGGGAAGGTTAAGTCCTGGCAAGTGGGTGCACTTGCCAAGTCGACATGGCAAATAGAAACCATGTGCAGACACTGCAGTGGCAGGTCTGAGACACCTTTGAAAGGCTACTTGTGTGGGTGGCACAACCAGTGCTGCAGGCCCATAGTAGCATTCATTTGATTTACAGGGCCTGGGCACACACGGTGCACTGTACTAGGGACTTACTAGTAAATCAAATACGCCAATCATAACACAATTTACAGTAGGAGCACCTGCACTTTAACACTGAGCAGCAGTGAGAAAGTGCGCCGAGACACTAAACCAGCAAAAACGAAGTCCAGGATACCATCAAAAACAGGAGGTCAGAAAGAAAAAAGACGGGGGAAACATGCCAAAAGATTCCAGGTCTAACAGCTGTTAAATGTAGTGCACTTTTCCTCCGCTCAGGTACGTCAGTAGCATTCGATTTAATCCTTGCTGGAACATTTAAACATGCTATCCACGGGTTATGATCACTATCAAAGCTTTTCTCTATTACAAAGTCGTCAACCAGCCGCCATGATTCCAGATTCACTAGAATATAATCTATCAAACTTGTGTACCCCCCTGATCGGAAGGTGTGGTGAGCAGGGGAATGTGATGGCACAGATTTGTTTAGAAGACAAAGATAATTTTTAGGTGCAAGAGATGTTAGGGAGACACTTCTTCTTAAGCGGCGAGTTAGCAAAGTACGTGGATAGGTTGGTTTGCGAATAACATGATTGTGCAGCACATCTAAATTGGCCATTGTGTCGTCGAGTCTGGTATGGTGTCTTATTGGTGTAGTATGCAAGTGACTATTTTTTGTAATTTGACATTGTAGGTGAACAGTACATTATTGAATGTTTTCAAATGGCAACACACAATCCTAAAACTTCAGGAAGACTTCTTTCAAGCAAAGTTATATTTGTACCCGACAGACTTATTATTTATTTAAATAATTAGTTGAGAGAATTATTGTTCTTTTTTCTACATTAATTGACTTTTCCTCCATCCACCATTTGGGCTTGATATCTTATTTAGAAACAGCAATGAAAAGCACTGCGAAAACAAAATAAATCTAGCTGACATGCAGCAGGCAACATAAAAACAAGCATTTGCAATGCAATATGTCTCGCATTTGCGAGAGTTTGAGCTAATGGCAATGCCTTTTATTTATGTGTTTTGAAAACCTGCAAGTGGTGAGTAAATACGCACCTTGTACTTATAGGCATTGCTTACAAGAAGCCCCCCCTCGGTGAGTGGAGTCGGAGCTGTTGCATAGGGCCACACTTTACTCTGGAATTGGATGGGACGGAACAAACCCAGTCTAAGAGTATGCCTGTTCAAAAGCAATGCCTAGCCAGGTCTCCTGCTCAAGACCTAATTACCAAATCAATCACAAACTAAATTCTATGGGGCAGATTACGAAGATATGAGAAGTGAGGGTAGAAAAGGTAGCTTCTCATCTGACAGCAACAGAGAGGCAGATGAACGTAACAAAGGGCAAGATAGACATAATGGAAACAGAGATGTGAAAACTAGGGAGGTTCTCGTTTGAAAACATCCAGAACTATGCTCAAGCCTCGGTTTCCTTCTTGGACGACTATATATAGAGGCAAAAGAATCAGTGATGTGTCAACATAGTAAGGATATTAGAATGTCTCCTGATGGAGAAAGAGTCCACATAAAAGAATTAATCATTCTTGAGACAAGAGATTCTATTCGAAAAGCCTGAAGTGTCCCATATGGTGTGGAATGCAACTCAAAACACAGCAGGTAGAGCTAGGCGAGAGAGAACAGACAGAATAGTTTTGGTGACTAACTGAGAGGATAGCTCTCGAAAACTTGTCCCGACAAGCCCAGCAAGAGCTACTCTTCCGTGACTGGTGACAAAGAGACAACATATAAAGATCTTAGAGAAGAACGTAATGAGAAACTCTGCTTTCCATCTATTCTGTTAGATGCGACTCGTCCTCCATCAGTGGACGTCCCAATACCCTACTATGTTGGCATGCCACGGATTCCCCAACCTCTGGACATAGTCTTCTAAGAAGGAAACAGAAGCTGAGATCGTTCTTGCATGGAAAATAACTTGAATTGATTGGCCAGCCTATTTCCTTGCTACTATTTGCCCCTCTATATCTTTCACTGAGTACATGGGATGACTGGTGAGAATCATTCTATTTGGTGGATCTCCACCCATTTCCCCCTTCTTTCCCTTTTTCCCCTACACAAGAGATACAATTCATCACCCAGAAAACGTTGGGCATTCCCTTGAGGTCAGATTCTACCTTTTTGACTCACATCTTCTTTATTTGATACTCTTTTCCTTTGCTTACTTGTTGCCTTTAAGGAAGTACCTGCTATCATCGCGGTGCCTCACAGGGTAACGTTAACGTGCTCACTCTCTGGTGGGACCCCGAGATCAGAGGGATTTCCATTCTCTCTCCGGTTTATTTGGTTGCCATTCTTGGTGATTAATAGGGGAACTCAAACGTTTGCACACCACAGGAAGTTGAATATGGTGATTTCGGTATCTTCTAATTGGTTTTCTCTTGTAGATTTTGACGATCGGATTGTATGAGATATGCCAGAGATGTTACTGACATACATTATGTTTGCAATGTGGAAAGCAATAAAGTTATTAAAAAAGAAACTGCTGGAGCCCTGGAAGCTTCTAAACACACACACTGCATTCATCGCCCACTGATGCCCAAATAGGACAGCAGCAAAGAAGAAAGACTCCCTGTTCTGTCGTAGTATTTTAGGGACAGACTTAGGGAGCTTACTGTGATTGATTTAGAGGCAGTGGGAAATGCAACCCTAGTAGGTTGTTTTCTTTTGAAAGATCTAGTTGAGGGTTGCTATATTTTTGTTTTATGACCGCGAATTCTGAAATGGCTGTGTTCCTATATAATTTGTGTAAGAGTCTTGTTCACGTAAAAAGCATACCTGGGCATAGAAAGAAGTTCAACAATATTGCAGACAAGTACCTCAAAAAAAGCAAATGCGATAAGATTAGGGTAACCTCCTGGAGTCGGAAGCTCAGGAACCTTTAAACTTGGACCATGTTGCTACCTTACGCCATTATATGCTAAATAGCCTAACCTCAAACACTACTGAACATTAATGTCTGGTTTAAATGGTCACCTGAAATTACCCCCTCGGGAACCACACACTGCTGTCTTGAACCAGCGATAATAACACTGCTGTATCCACGCTGCCTTCTGTCAAAATTATGGCTCTTCGCATTTTTCGGGAAGTGAGATTAATGTATGCGTCACATGTGACCCCGGAATTTCACCGAGGCCTGCGTGTGACAGCGAGTTCCACCTACCGTCACTTTAGGGCTCAGAACCCTTTGGCTGCGCCTCGGCCTGTCCAGTTCACCTTCACGGAACCCTCACAAGACAAGACCTTAGGAAACGAAAGTTTCTCTTAGGGTGCGCGCAAGCCATGGCCCCCGCCTGGACTGTGCAACCGAAAAGTAGGCGTGGCCCTGATGCGTCCCAGCCCTCACCACCGCCTGTCAGCAGGTAAGAGGCCCGCCTCCCCCTCTCTGGCCCCGCCCATCGTACCCGCCTTTTCCGGCTAGGCCTCTCCCCCGGGCCAGCATCCCGGGCCAGCCTCCCATCTCCGCGACTTCAAAGTAATAGAGAGCCTCAGGGCAGGCGAGGATTTGAGGTGCGTAGAGTCCATAGGTACTCACAACATATTCCTCGGTCCCAAACATTTGGTCAGTGATGTGTCTGACCGAGGGCCGCATTAAGGCCAGGGGAGGGGGGATCAGGGCTTTAAGTGGGCCGGGTCTGAGCACCGACAGTTTTTTTGAAGGGGGCCTCGAAACGGGTCTCTATTGGGCTCTGTTTTGTGCCCTGGCACAGGCGGTCCGTTTTTTCCGGACAGCAGGCACATCGATTTGCGCGTGCTCACTTCTCACTAGTGGAGAAGTTACGGCATGACGTCATGCCAGGTGAGCATTGTAGGGGAAGGGAAATCCTTTAAAGAGTAATTTTCTTTCTGGATTTCCCTTCTCTTTCTGAGACTCAGGAGCAGCAACCGGAATGCAGGCTGATCACTCGAAGATCATTATCGCCCTTCTCCGATTAAACAACGCGGAAAAATGAGCCGTGACGTCCCCGCCTATGACTACGCGAAGATGGCGCCTGGTGAGATGAGAGGACGTGCCTGGTGCCGTAAGAAGTGCAGCGTGAGGCCGCCGACCTCCGTTTTTACCCAGTTAACGCCCCCAACCCTCGGCTCGCATCTCGATTTGAGGGCCACTCACTGCGGTGACAATCATCTGGACGGACGGGGTGCCGATAGTGAACGGCCAGCGGGAGCAAAGGTGAGAGCTCCGCCTGAGCTGGCGAGACGTGGCGCGCCACCACTTCACTCAACATCCTAAGCGCTGCCACCCCGAGTGGGGATCAGGCCCCTTAATAGCAGGAGTACCGGAGGAATTTAAGTGGGGGTACTCCACCCCATGTCGCCCCCTTGGAACTGGGGAGGATCCCGGTGAGCTTGTTGAAGCGGGCGCCTGACCCTAAGCTTGTTGAAGCGGGCGCCTGACCCTAAGATGGCGGCCCGGTGAGGGGCGGTCGAGCTGGAGACACTGCGCGCATAGGTGGCGCGGGCAAGGAAGGAGCAACTGTCCAAAGGGTGTATGGTGGCGTGGACCAAATCACTTGCTTGGCTTCCCTGCCTTGGGACTTTGCCTTGAGACTTTGAGATGTTTTTGACCCTAAACCAGTGCTTTAAATGGGAAAAAATAAGTGCAGGTACTCATTAAAATGAGCTAGATGTGTAGTGAGTGGGCGGGGCTAAAGGCAAGACATGATGATACTTAACGACTTCTATATTAGTTGCAGCACATACCAAAACACATGAGAAATGTGTTTATATAAACAAAGCAAGTTAACTCATTACACAAAATGAAAGAGAAATGCTATAATATGTTAACATTTCCCTTTTTTTTTTTTTTTTTTTGCAATAGTTGCACCTTTTTAATGCCATACTGTTAATTGCTGTTTGGCACAATACTATATATTTTTCAGCACGTGAGTAGGAAGAAACTGAAAATACCCCCACTAAGAACCAAAGCTCTTATGGCACAAAGCAAATGAAGCAAATCATCATGACCCTCCCCAGAAGATATCTCTTGTCTCGTCCATAGATCTATCCATTCAACCTTTCATCCTACCATTTACCTGCTGATGTCCACCATTTAACCTTTACATTCTGTCGTCTATTCAGTCTTTCATCCATCATTCAGTTTTCACCATTCCGTCTGTCCACCCTTCATATCCAAACCTATCCATCCATCTCCAAACTTATCCATTCATCCTTTCACTCATCCATCTCTTTATCCACCCTTTCGCTCATTCATTAATCCTTTCGCTCATCTA
Organism: Calotriton arnoldi; assembly: GCA_963921515.1. NCBI lineage: Eukaryota > Metazoa > Chordata > Amphibia > Caudata > Salamandridae > Calotriton > Calotriton arnoldi. The sequence continues at coordinate 4,686,431 of CAWUFW010000146.1, forward strand.
TCCATCAACCCTTTCACTCCTTTATTCCATCCACCCTTTCATTCCATCCACCCTTTCACTCAATCCCTGCTTTCACTCATCCATCCTCACTCCCTTTCATTCATCCATCCAATCTTTCACTTATCCACCCAACATCAGCCCTTTTATCCAATCATCCACCCTCTTTCACTCAGCAATCCATGCTTTCACTCATCCATCCTTGCTCACTCATCCATCCACTCACTCACCCACTGAAAATACCCCCACTTCGAACCAAAGCTCTTATGCCACAATGTAAATGAAGCAAATCATCATGACCCTCCCCAGAAGATAGCTCTTGTCTCTTCCATAGATCTATCCATTCATTCTTTCATCCTACCATTTACCTGCTGATGTCCGCCATTTAACCTTTACATTCTGTCGTCTATTCATTCTTTCATCCATCATTCAGTTTTCACCATTCCGTCTGTCCACCCTTCATATCCAAACCTATCCATCTCCAAACCTATCCATCCTTTCACTCATCCATCTTTATCCACCCTTTCGCTCATTCATTAATCCTTTCGCTCATCTATCCATCAACCCTTTCACTCCTTTATTCCATCCACCCTTTCATTCTATCCACCCTTTCATCCATCCTCCCTTTCATTCATCCATCCATCCAATCTTTCTTATCCACCCATCATCCGCCCTTTTATCCAATCATCCACCCCCTTTCACCCAGCCATCCATGCTTTCACTCATCCATCTATTCATCCATCCACCCTTGTTCATTCATCCATCCACTCACCCACCCACCAACCCTCCCTACTATGCTATTTATGAATCTTTGTCGCCGAGCAGACGTCCACACAAAGTGCCACCCATTTTCTTTAAAATACCTCCTGTGAGTGTTTTGATTCTCTCTCTCTCTCTCTTTCTCTCACAAAAAACAGGCATACGAATGCAGGCAAACACACAAACATAAGCAGACACACAAAAGACTTTGATATGATGAAAGCCATGTTATACTCTTCACCTACCATGGCTTTTTTAATTGCCACCAGGGCCGGACTGGCCGTAGCCTGATTGCCACTGCCAGGGGACTGCCATGATTCCTGTGTTTGCACAAATGCACAGGATAGTGTGACTGTGATTGACAGCACAGGGCCTGAACGGACCCTGCTCTGTCAAACACAGCGTGATGGTGAGCACCCAGCAATTATTCAAATGAGCCCTGCTGAATAGCTCAGCTGGGGCTCAGATCGGGAATACAGAAGTGGCTGCCAGAGACACCTTCCCCTCCGGCTCACCAGCACTCACAGCCAATAAGCCTACCTTTTCATGAGTACCGGTACTCTCCTCGGCAGAAGAGAAGTGCCGGTACTCAGCGTGCCAAATCTAAGAAGTGCCGGTACTCAGTACCGGTGAGTACCGGCCCATTTAAAGCACTGCCCTAAACTGGGCTGAGGACTCGAGGCAGAGCCTGACCTAAGATGGCGCCCGAGCCGGGCTGCACTGAAATAGCCAATAAAAATATCCATGCATCTGGAGGGAGAGTCAGAATCTCCTTTGTTACCTAGCAGAGGCACTCCAACCCTGACTCTCAAGGGACCAAACTACTGAACACTGCTCTGTCACTAGCTCTCTAGATCTATGACCCGAACCACATGGCCAATTCCCGGTGGAGCTGCTGAACACCTGGCTGAACGATGGCAAGAATTTCCTGCTCTGTAAATATATAATTGTCTAAGCCTAATCGCTGTTAAAATGTAATCCTGAGTGAATTTGCTATTTGTATATTTATATAACTCTAACCACCAGTATATGTAGTAGACCTTTGTACTTACTACCATTCCTATGTGATTTTAGAGTGTATCTTTTTGTATCTCTTCATTGAGTGTCTTTACAACTTGTACATTTTCAATTTTTCCCTCCTTTCACTCCACTTGTATATTTGCAATTCTTCTTTTTTTTTTTTTTTTTTTTTTTTTGCATCTCTTATGTAACTCATGTAAACCAAAGTCCTTATGTAACGCAACTGGTTCTTTTGTAAAGCGCTCTGACACCTTCGGGTAATGTTCGCGCTATATAAAATCGCATTAAATAAAATAAATAAACCAGGGCTTAAGTGGAAGCTTTTTCGATATTATATACAAGCCATAGTTGCTGCTTATTTATCTTATGCAACTAACAACCATTGACAAAGCCAATAGTCCTGACTTGTTGTAGGTACGATGTTACTTGTTGTATTATACATCTAGATGCAATGACAGAAAAATACAAGTCAGGCGGCACACTATGCTAAGCACAGATTTTTAGCTTATATGTTTTTAAGCCACACCCTTAATTACATTGGCCACGCCCCTTTGAGAGACCCTCCAGTTTTTTCATCCCACTTAAAGCCGGGGGGGATGTTTGGTGGAGGGTTTTGGCGATAGGGTGTAGAGGAAGTGAAGCATATACATCTAGTCGGGGTTAATTTGTAGAAAAAATAAGTGTCAGTGCCCTTGTCAGGAGGCCACTGCAACTTGCACCACCTATTGCCCCTGCCAGCACTCTCGATGACATTACCATCCAACTAATCATCACACTTCTACAAGTGTGACAATACTCACTTTATACATTAAAATGAGTAATGCATGCCACCCACGCTATTCTTTTAGCTTTGGGTGGCAGTAATTAGTGATTTTGATGTATATTTAATTATTAAACAACTGTTGTGTGCCTCCCAAAATCATACAAACAGTGCCACCATGGTGTTGACAATAAAGTGCTGGTGCCGAGCACCGGAAACCACCGGCTCACATTAAGCACTGCATCTAGTGTCTTAATTGCACAGTATGCTACCAGAAAACCTGGGATTAATCACAGCTTCCCAATTTAACTAAATTGTGTGATCCTAGGCAATTGTTTTCGTTCACTTTCTCCTTTTTCTTCATTATCAAATATAAGAAGACATCAAATACATGACTTCAGGATTTGCGCTGTGCAAAACCTTCTCTTGTGTTTGATTTAATAAACTGTAATGTTGTTGTTCATGTATAATAAAACCCAGGCCACCCAAAGAGTGCACATGACAACTGACTTGCCTCTTGGTTCACTATAGGCATTGTTGTTTGGGGGGGGAGAGAGGAGGAGGGGGGAAGTGGGTGTAAGAATGAATGTTTCTAAATTCATGTTTGAAAATTATCACTTAAACAAAATACTTCTCAATGCACTGATATAATCTGATGTACTAAGGTGAACCGGTTCTGCATGTTAATGAAATACACTGTTTGAACTTAGAAGAGAATTCATCATATTTTTACACTTTTGCTGAAAGATTCTTTACAAATCAAAGTGTTCCTAAAGTTAAGCTGTACAAGACACCCTAGTTATTTCCTTTCTTTAACTTCAATTTTCCTTTAAATAAATGCTTGCGTGTTCACTCAACATCCCGTTGATGTTAGTGCTGAGTCGGGTAAGAAGCAGCCCAGTCAGTGTTGCTGTTGAGGAGGGGTCCGCTTGTAAAGGTCAGGAGGGCTGCATGCGGCCCCAGGCCATACTTTGAGTATCACTGGTATAGTGGGCTAGACCGTAGGGCGAGTGTTCATGTGTGAGATAGGAAACGGCTAGTGGTTGAAGTTTTTTATACAAGCATTGGAAAAGCCAATAGGTCTCGCCCATGGGAGAGCTATTGGCTTTGCCAATATGTTTTAACCAGCGGTCGAAGTGCATTAAAAAAAGTAAGGGAACTGTGAAGCTGTGTAGAATGGGGGCTGGGCAAGTAAAGTTAATCAGTAGGAAATGCACTATCGTACTTTATGAGACCTCTATTAGAGGTCTGTGCCTGTAACCAGAGAGCCACAGAATTGAATCTTGGTTGTAGTAGTGGAGAATTGTTAAGGGCGTAACACAGGCCCCTCCGGCACAAGGGCCTGTGTTACACCCCTTTAAAAAGCACACACTTCACAGCTCAGCTGGTAACTCCTTTCCAAATTCACTCAAAAATAATAAAACTGTGTCATCAGGAAGTGTCAAGTGATTCCATTAATTAAAACAAGTACCAGCATCTGAGCTCTCTTTACATTTGCAGTTCGACCCGTTTTGCAAATTTACATTTCTTTCAGGTTATCAGGAGGCACCCTGGCAAGAAGGCTTTTTTAGCTGTCTGCCCACAATCGGTTTCACAGCACAGAAGACTCCCTGCCTTTCACTGCAGCTGAAGCATTTCTGCTCTCGAAATTAACCGTCCCGGGACGGTTATCTTTTCACAGAAAGTAGGGGAAATGCTTTAATTAAATTACAAATGTATGGGCAGGTCGTACCCCTCCGATCCCGCCCACTTCGACCACTGGTTTTAGCCATGTTGTGCACCAGCCTCTGCTAGAGCTCATATTCTAGTTCTTCCTGCGAGGAGTGAATGAGAGCTCAGCCCGATCTCCAAATGTCTGACTTTCACTTGCATTGAGGTCTCTGCTGTTAGAGGCCTGAAAAGTTTTCAGCCTGCTTAGGTGTGACATTTCAATGTTTGCATAATGCCTATGTGTGACATTTCCATGTCTTATATGTGTGACTCCCTCAGTGACACTTAATTGCAAATTGGATTATTGCCCTGAAGAAGAGAAGCAGGTACAGTAGTATAAGACACAAAAATTAGAAGGAATGGGGCCCCTTAACCACCAAAGGAGTAGGGCACCAATTAAACCGTAGTTACAATGAAAAATCCCCTTTGGGCAGCTAAATCTCACCAGGCAAACTTTCACATCCTCAACAATCAATCACCAGAACAAAACACACCCACCTTCAAAGGCCAAGTGTTCACAATATTTAAAATGTTTTTATTTTTATCTAAAAAACCAGTAGGTTAGTCAAATACAATGAATTATTCAGTAGATCAAATACAGAGAATTATCAAACATTTAAAAAAAAAAAATTCAAAAATATACAGACATATACATTTTGTGGTGGGAAGAACCTGTTATGGTAATATTAAATACATACAAATGGACCGCAGGCAACCAAACCCATTTCAGAGGATATATAAATCTCTCAATTGGGCATCACTCTAAAATCCCAGGATAATTCTACTTTCCAATCCTGATACTTCTAGGATTGTAGCAAAAAGAAGGGAAAGGGCCAATAAAACGCCTCTTTGCATCTATGCTCTGCGTATACCCTCCTGGATGTTAGACTGTCAACACAGCATCTTTATTTTTATGTGTCTTCTCTGAGCAGCTTGTATATATCTCTTCCGCAAGATAGCGGTGTCGTACGGGGTTAGACCTCCGGCGTCCAGATTCTTCCCACCACAAAATGTATATGTCTGTATATTTAAAAAAAAAATTTTTTTTAAATGTTTGATAATTCTCTGTATTTGATCTACTGAATAATTCATTGTATTTGACTAACCTACTGGTTTTTTAGATAAAAATAAAAACATTTTAAATATTGTGAACACTTGGCCTTTAAGGTGGGTGTGTTTTGTTCTGGTGATAGATTGTTGAGGATGTGAAGGTTTGCCTGGTGAGATTTAGCTGCCCAAAGGGGATTTTTCATTGTAACTACAGTAGTAGAAGATACTGCCCTCAATAGTACATTCAACCATTGAATTTTCTTACAGCAGTTCCAGCAACACCCAGAAGTGAAATGACACCTGAGCTAGTGACATGAAGCTTGTAGACTGCTCCAAGGCTCTCAGGTTTATCGATTCCATGCATGGGGATCTTGTCCATGCCATGGTTTTCTTTGCGCTCTCCTACCTGGAATGCTGAATATATCATAGAAATGTACTACAGGTAACATAATGCAAATAAAAAACATGCAATGTATACACTACCTGCACACCTAAACTTAAAAACTCTGCTGGTGATGAACTACTGAACAGTAAATAACTAAGGGTCAGCCATTCTAGTACCAGGAGCCCTATACAAGCACTCCAAACTAGCTGTCAGCACTGCCCAGCCTTGCAACAACTTCTCCTCCAGCATGCTTCAGAATGCCTTGCCTCCAGCCATCTGGATCCATGACTATGTTGCTCCTAGTTTGTGAAGCTCTCTGTTCATGATACTGTAGTGCAGCCCCAACAAGCCCCTGTAGCAGTACTCCCTCCCAACACCCCTGCTAGTGTAGTACTCCTTCCTTTTCTCCCTTCAGGATCCTGTCGCATTCCATCCTTTTGGGCTCATGCAGAACTAACTTCCTCCATGCTTCTGAAACACTCACATCCTTATTTGTCTGCTTCCTCCAGGATTCTGCAGCGCTCCTCCCCTGTGGGTGCTTACAGCATCCTTGACACCCAAGGTTGTACAAAAACCGTCACGCTGGTTTCATAAAAGCTGTCAACTGACCCTGTGTAATAAGAATACATTTCAGCCAGTACTATTTTTAGCCAATATCACTAAGCTTCCTGTGATTTATGAAATAAAGCTACAAGTCCCAGAGTGCCTGTTGCTGTGGACAAAAACTGTTTGCGCAAATATAGCCGCCATGGTGCTTGGAGCACACCCACCATCCTGGCGTCTGAGTTCGTGGCCTCCAGATTACAGAAACTTTGTTACCATAAACTCCGACCTCTGGGCCCAGATCATCCTTGTTGTGTGTGTGTGTGTGTGCTGCATTTGCAACTTTTCGGCACTTTAATAACAACAAACTGTAGCTGAACATCATGACGTAAATAATGTAGATTACACTTACTCCATGGTCTCGTTTCCAAGGTTTTGCTTAGTGTCTCACATATGCCCTTTCCTCAGGCTCTTACTTCATGATTAATTGTAAAGGTTTGTATTGGGACCTGTGTAGTCTAACCTCTGATGACAGCTGTGGCTTAGTTCTCCTGTACTTGACAGTTTCTGTCTGTTCTTTCAGCTAATCTAGCAATAGTGATGGTTCTCAGACAGAGCCCTGACTCTCAAAAACCTAGTGGCAGCTCATCGTCTAGCAAGAGGCACTGCCTGGGTCTGCAGGGATAGAACATTTCAAGCTGGGGTGCTACAGATGTCACATCACCCCTCAGACGTGGCTGAAAACAAACTTTTTGTTTCACCGGTATTCTTGGTAAGAGCGGCTCTGTGGCTGACACAATGCACTGTTTATTTGGTTTCATTGGAAGTACAGCAGTTCCCAAATACTGAGCTGGTCAAGGCGCGTCATACAAGCCCTGTAAGTGATAAAGCTGACCTAGAATGCTTGCATTCAGCAAATCCAGCTGTGGCAGCCAAAGACTGGTGTTCACCTAAGAGACAGGACAAAGGTCCTCCCTGGATACTATGAGCAGGACATTCTAAAATTGTTAATGAACAACATGATCAGTGATTCTCCTCTTGTGTGATGCCCCTTCAATCCCAGCATGGAGGTAGGTCGGAGCCCGGGAAACACATTTTGGATTACTACACAGAGTGGGGGGGGAGGGGGGGCAAGAGCAGCATGTTCATGACATCCCCAAGGGTGGCCTTCCGGTTAACCAGAAAGCCCATGATATCCTCTATGAATGTAAAGAAACCTACAAGATCAACCTTTGAGGTCTTATGGAGCATCTTTACCCATTTGCTGATAGGGACATTATTTTGTCAGACTCTATTCAAGTTGAGTTTTTAATAACGATTTATAGGTGACTCAGCAGTAAGTCCCTAACATGAATCTGGCAATGACGTAGGATTACTCGATTTCAGTATATTCATTATTCTTAATTATCAACCTCCTAGTGATATGAGTAATTATAATGATGCGTTATTTGATTTGATTAGCACCAGACTCTCCATGTATGCTCTCTTTTGAGCAGTAGGAGCTTTAAATTTGTGGATGGACTGCCCTAATGAGGACCCTAACGGTGTTAACTTTAGTGAGTTATTAACTCCCTCGATCTTTATCAACTTATGAAAGTTCCTACCCATGAGAAAGATCACACTTTGGATCACCTCTGTAAATTACTGTCTGTCATCTGACCATTCCCCTTTCAAGTGGTCAGTTCCTGTTAAGATTATGAAGGGCTTAAACAATTCATTCAGAAGCACAATTAGTTACTGGACCTCTAAACAAGGCAACAGCTGTAATGACTAAGTTGGCCTTCTTTTCACCGAATTCGGTGGAAGATCATGCGGTCACCTTCAATGATTTGCTATTTTCTGCTTTAGATCGAGGACAAGTACACATATAAAGCTGAAATGATATCTTACAAGCAAATGATTTTTAAATGTAAACAGACTTTTATTAAAGCCTGATAACATCTTCTACCAATATTCATATAACAGATTTCCAGATAATAAACCACCTCTGATGCTAGCCGCCACTTAACATGATTCCCTCACAATAAATGTGCGCCAGCCTAATGCTCACTTTTTCTATAAAATGAAGACTTTGATGGAAAAGATTGACAAACGTAATTTTCCCTGTAAACACAATCTCATGTAATGATATTTCCCCCACGGAGTTTTCTACCTTTTTAATACAAGCACTTTATGGACTCGTATGCAGTGACTCAGTCAGGAATCCGGGTTACCAAATTAACTCGGCCTTGTGGCTGTCTTTAAACAGCTCATGCAAGTGATAGGAAGTTTGTTTACTTCCTTAGGTAAAGCGTCCTTGGACAGCAGTATTGTTCTTAAGCTTTTAAAAAGCCAGGGGTCAATCCCTGTGGTCTGAAAATCTTTCAGCTGATATCCCTCCTCCGTATTACTGTCAAGACACTGGTAGGATATGTTGCTAAACAACTTTGAAACTACCTTTGCGACAAGAATTGTTGAAACTCCAGCAGGATTAGAACCAGCCCATTGCCCGGAAACAGTGCTCTTGTCAATTATGGACGAAATTAAATGGGAACAAAGCATCAGCCACACCAGTCCCTCAATTATATTAGAGCAGCCAAAATACAATTGTTCACAAGGAACTCATTAAATAAAAAAAGTTACAAGTTTAGCAAGGAGTTAGTTTCTTGCGCGATTTAAGCAAAAAATGGCATGCGACAGAGTCAATATGTATATCATTTGTTATGGTTACACAATATAATTTCTTTGATTTTAGGGAACATATAAAACTTATGAGAAAACAGCCCACAAACAGCAGCACTTATAGTACACCCACTTCAGCCGAAGTGAGCGTGTATTGTATTTGCAATCACAATCTGAGAAAAATAGAATTCTGCTGTGTATTCCGAAAGGCGTAAGGCATGATTTATTCTGTATGTAAATGCCGGTCTTGCCACAATAAAGAATCTCTTTGAGATCGTTTGCTGCGGAGTGCGTCTTGTGTCAAGGACAACTTGGGATCATTTATTACACAGCCGTCCTGCCGTGAAGACAGCACCATCCTGTGTATGGAGCCGGAGGGGCATGGAATGGCCCGAGCCTCTCATCGGAGCAGCAGATAGGCCCAAACAATACCTGGCACTTACATCCAGGAGCCCACTGGAGGGCCAAAAACACTATTTTGTACTTAGAATCAAACGGCGCAGACCCACTGAAGGTGTAAGTAACAAGGATACTATGAATTCCAGCATGCAGCTCAAATTGATTGGAGTCACCTGTGAGGCCCCACTGGGGGGCGATAAAAAGCAGATTTCATGCGGAAAGTATCCTTGACGCTGCAAAGTTTTAATCTCAGCCTGTGATCAAGGACGAACAGTTCCGAAACGCGCAAGGCATGATTTATTCTGTATGTAAATGCCGGTCTTGCCACAATAAAGAATCTCTTTGAGATCATTTGCTGCGGAGTGCGTCTTGTGTCAAGGACAACTTGGGATCGTGTATTCACACTATATACAACTTTGTATTGAAACGTGACTTGTGACCCCAGTGATCTGACCATAACCAAAAAGGTGAAGTAGCTGCAGTGACAGTAATAAAACAGGCGATTTGTTATTGGAGTGAAAGGGATGTCCTTAGGATATCAGATTGAATCATTATTTCTAGATTATGTTTCTAGTATTCTGGGACTCTCCCTTTTTAGGTCTCGCCTGAGCCAGCGCATGCGCTGCTCTGGCGAGACTTTTAGTCAGAGGGCTTCAAAAAGCTCACCACACGCTTTTGCTTGTGGCCTAATGCTTGCGGTTACGCGCACAGTTACGCGCACAGGCGCCATCTGGCACGCACCACTCCCGGGCTTGTTTCTTCCTTGCAGACCAGCAACACGAGCGCGCACCACTCCCTGCCGGGCTTGTTAAATCTTAGCGTCCACTGAGCACACCGTCTCCCGACTATGGAATCTTTGGTAATCCCTGGTTGCTAACCATAAGGTGAGCGTTCGCTCTTTTTCTAACTTGTTCCTTTTCCTCCCAGTGATCCCGCTCTCTCGGGGACCCGAAGCCTAAAGGCTCTGGTGAACTGCCCATCACAAATCTTCTTTCTCCTGCCCTCTCTTGCCACTCTGCACTTCTTGTGAAGGCCTCCTTCCTCCAGTTCTGTCCCACATGTTCAGGTATGCTTAAGAAGCCCTGGCCTCGCTTAATCCTGTCTCCTCCCCACTGCGCATGAGCTAGTCCTCATCAGCCATGGTACGTCAAACATGACGCTGGTGACGGTGACTCGCCATTCCTCCCTCACCCACAACCGTTCTCCCCCGCCCAGCTCTCAGCTCTGCCTTTCTCTCTCACGGCTGCCCATCCTCTTGAGGCCTGGCCTCCCAGGCTCTTCCTTCCACTGGCAAACCCTTACTCCCATCCATGTGCAAATGTGATAGGACAAATATAAACATACATAATGTTGGTAATTCTTGGGATACTGACTCCTTTAGTAACATTTGCGGTCTGTTCATTTCTGGCTTCTTTCACATCACTACTATTGCCTGCAGCCGCAGGCAGTACATTTGGTGTTGTAACCTGTACGAGATTCACGTACTCACGTTCATCCAGCCATCCAGTCATGCACTCACGCACCCATCGAACTGTTGATTCATTCTCGCATTCACCCACCCACACAACCACACACACGTTTAGCAATCAATAAAAAAAATCACTAACTTTAAAAACTGAAACCTACAATGGGTTTATTGATGTTTATATCACACGTACATATCCACAGACACACACACATTTTGCACCACTGACTTTCAATTCACGAGTTAGTGGCTGAGATCAGCTGCAAATAAAGTTGTTTTGCTCTAGAACCCATCCTCCCCGGGTAATACTTTTATCAGCCTAACATATTGCAATTTTTGTGTTTTTTTACCATCTGATGATTAAACACTTTAATTCCCCGTTTCCAACTAGTGCCTATAAAATGATTTTATGCCACTTGCATGGTGGTCCCACGCTCATCATAAATTACAATAAAATTTGCTTTTAGTCCGCATTGAACGCAATTCTTTTAACGGTTTCCCAAACTATTTTCATCAATTTGTAATGCAAGTTCGCTAAATATTACATTTCTTTAGTAAACTACATTTAATTACACCAATATATTTTCTGAAAGTGCATTTCATTTTAAGATTGTTGGTGCTGCAAAATGTGTTAATCGAAATGGTGAGCTTTTCAGGTTCCTGAAAATGTGGTTAGTCTAGACACCATAGGGGATTGAGTGTCACCACTGACACATTATTGGGCATTATTGGCCTTTGAGTAAGCCAATGATGCTAGTTACACGCATTATTGTTGCTTTGGCCAAATGTGTGCCTCTCAGCCCCAAGGATTCCAGTCAGGGAAACTGTGAACTCTGAAGGAATTTTGGGTCACGTGCAGAACATATTTAGGGCCCCCTGCTCAGAACAACTTTTAATTTATTACCAATTTTCATCTAATTTAAACTGTCGTGAAGCCAAAAATAGTGAATTATAGATGACATTTTCAACAAGCATTGGCATAGCCAATAGGTCTCGCCTTTGGGACCTTATAAGTATTTAATTATGCAGCACAAGATCCTTGGTGCAACATCAACTGTTGCATGGCTAAACACTTATAAGGTCCCAAAGGCGAGACCTATTGGCTATGCCAATGCTTGTTCTAGTTGTCGACGGCTGCTCAGCTATACCTAGTTCGCAAGGGCATATGGGTCGCTCTTGTTTTTGTTTGAATCAATTATATTAGATCTCTTCTCTTCTTTCGACACAGTTGATCATTCTTTCATTTTAAATCGTGTCAAGGGTCTCAGCATTTGGGCACAGGCTCTAATGTGGCTTACATCTTTTTTTATCTGCCCAATTTCAGATCACCAAGCGGTGTGAATTTACATTACGAAAATTAGGTATGCCATGGGGAATCCCCCAAGGGTCTTCAATTTTCTCCCACCTGTTCAATATCTATGTGATCTTTTTAGCTAAGGCTTTAACGGAAATGGATGTCAGATCATTTATTAAAGCTGACGACACCCAGCTTCTACTTCGACTACACAACAAACCCTTGACATACAACAACTTCAAGTTTTGCTTCATAGACTCGAAGCTATCCAAAATATGGCAGGCAGATTAGTGGCACCTGTACCCCGCTTCGCCCATGCCAAACCCATCCTACAAAACCTCAATTGGTTCCCTCTGAGACATCACATAAGCTTGAAAGGCTTGTGCATTGTTCACAAATCCCAGTCTGGGGGGCGCTCCAGTTTATAATCAAAAGAGCTTTAGTCATATGTTCCAAGCAGAACCTTGAGATCTTTGACAGCCACTTTGCTGTTTGTCCCTAAATTTTGTAGGTCTAGGCTGTGAAAGCGGCGTCTTTCTACTAACACTGTAAAACTATGGAACTCTCTCCCCCTAGCTTATGGTCAGAAACATCTCTACTTCAGTTTCATTTTTGGCTGAAAATGTGGCTCTTCAAACAAGCTTTCACAAACTTATAAGTAGGCACTATTGGGATTGATCACATTTCCACTTTTTATAGATTCTAAAGATCACTGTTGATATTGCATTGTATAAATGCAGGTTAACATAACATCCCTTTTCTATGCCCCTCGCCAGTGGCCATTGTTCAAATGACTCTGGAGTCACTTTGAAGCCAGGCCAAGGACATCCTGTTAGCAGTTGGTCAGATTGAATTTTAAAAAATTCATAATTGTCGCCATTTTAGCTGACAATTCTGTTCTGGACAGATATTCATTTTGAGGTCATGAAAGGAACATGTTAGAGCCTGATTAACATCTAAAAGTTAGGAATATCTGCAATCCAAATATCTATATATCCTATTACCTCAAAGTAGTTTACAAATGAAGGTATGCTCGCCAGCCAGAGATGTCCTGGTTAAATAGCCAATCGAAAGGCGTTGATGGTACTATATGCTAATCCTCCTCAGACAGCTCGTCAGAAAGTTAGCTAAGTGAGTACGGTTTGCCTCCATGGACAGTGGTATGGTGTGCAGAGTAACAATGGACTGGGATGCAGCCTGCGTAATTGGCAGTGGCTGAGATTAATTCGAACATTCTACCCATCACTTTTTGTATACTTTAGTGCGACTCCATAAGTGTAACGGGTATGCCAAAACATGGGTCTCATGCTCATTGTACTACTGGAACCATGGTGCACCATCCTGATGATCCCCAATCTGGGCAAAACTGGACTTGGGTTGCTTATGTTCTGGTCCAAGTAGAGTGTGGCTGGTAATTTGGGCTGGACTGTTCCTATTGGAGCAGGGTCAAACAGATTTGCATAGGGGTGGGTCTAAACAGAGGTGGCATAGAGTGCAAACTAACAATAGACTGGGATGTGACCTCAGTAATTGTCAGTGGCTAAGATTAACTCAGGCATTCCGTACATCACTTTTTTCTATACTTCAGTGCGATACCCTAAATACAAAGGGGCATGCCCATACTTGGTTCTCGTGCTCACTGTGCCACTGAAACCAATCTTCATCCGATTGACAAGCCCCAATCAGGGCAAAACCAGTCTTGGGTTGCTTATGTTCTAGCTCAGAGAGGGCCTGGCTGGCAATTTGGGTTGAACTATTCGTAATGGAGCAGGGTCAAGACTGATTTGCATATGGCTGGGTCCAAATCCTTGGCGCATGGTGTGCAAAGCAACAATGGACTGGGATGCAGCCCTGAGTAATTACCAATGGCTGAGATTAATTCATAAATACCATTCTGCACTTATTTGTATATTTCCGTGCGATGGCCTAAGTGTGACAGGTATGCCCTGTGGGTCCAGTGCTCACTGTGCTACTGGAACCAAACTGCACCCAACTGATAAGCTCCAGTCAGGTTCAAACTGGTATTAAGTCGCCTGTGTTCTGGTTCAAGGAGGACGTGACTGGCAATTCGGGCTTGACTGTTCATAATGGAGCAGGATGAAGTCTGATTTGCATATTGCTGGGTCCAAACTGAGGTGGCATGGTGTGCAAAGTAATAATGGACTGAGATGCGGACCTTAGTATTTGCCAGTGGCTGAGATTAATTCAAGCATTCCATCCATCACTTTTTTGTATACTCTAGTGCAACTCCCTAAGTTCGATGGGTAAGCCCAGAGGTGGGTCCCGTGTTCACTGTGCCAATGGAACCAAGTTGCGCCCTACTGATGAGATCAAATCAGGGTGAGACCGCTCTTGTGTTACTTATCTATTGGTTCAAGGAGGACCTGGCCAGCAATTCGGGTTGGACTGTTTCTGTTGGAACAGGGTCGAGGCGATTTGCAAATGAATGGGTCTAAACTGAGGTGGCATCATGTGCAAAGTAACGATGGACTGGGATGCGGGCTGAGTAATTACAAGCGGCTGAGATAATTTCAAGCATTCCATCCATCACTTTTTTGTATACTTCAGTGCGACACCCTAAGTTTGAAGGTTATACCCAGATGTAGGTGCAGTGTCACTGTGTCAATTTAACCAAGTTGCGTCCAACTGATGAGATCCAATAAGGGTGAAACCGGTCTTGTGTTGCTCATCTTCTGGTTCAGGATTGACCTGTCCAGCAATTTAGACTGGACTGATACTACTGGAGCAAGGTTAAGACTGATTTGCATGTAACTGGATTCAAATTGATGTGCAAAATAATGCTAGACTGGGATGCGGCCGCAAGTAATTACCATTGGCTGCAAGTAATTACCTGGGGCCGGGTGGGAGTGGTATTCCGACAGACGACAACGAGGGAAAATTAATTATTTATTTAATTTTACCTCGTCGTCGTCAGACAAAATCCCCCCCACCCGGCCCAACCGCTCTTACGTGCACGAGTCGCGGCTGCTGAGATTAATTTAAGCATTCCATCAATCACTTTTTAGTATACTTCTGGGGATAAAGTAGACCCCTTGTCTAGAAGTCTCAGAATTGACCTACTATTCAGGTAATCCTCCAAGCCATAGGTTGTAGCGAGTCCTCGAAGATCAAGAGTGCGACAGTCGTATCGCATTGGTGGGGAAGAGGATTGGAAAATCCCAGGACGGTTCCAAGGAACGGGAAACCACATCTTAGCTGTCTGCAGACAAGTTGCTGAAAATCACATTCGCTCGCTGCTTCCTGAGCTGGGCTGTCACCCTGGCAATCATGTCGAAGGCCTTAAAACACTATTGTGTCCAGGATGGCCCCTAAGAAGGAAATCCTCTGGCGTGGTATGAACTGAGAATTTGGTTCGCTGATGGAAAACACCAAGCAACAAAAGACTGGCAGCTGTCATTCAGAGGTGGTCTGCCACTAACTGTGGCAAAATTGTCTAGAGCAGCTTGTCATCAAGGCATTGGAACACGTGTAAAGACGAGGGGCAGCAGTAAGGTAGATTTAACATAAGTTTATTTGAGGTGCGGCACAGTACATCCAGATCAGGAAAGCAGTAGCTGTAACTGCCGTACAGTGGCTCTGGAACATGGAACCACAATTGTACAACGCAGGTACATGGTTCCAAGTTCCATGCATGAGGCAGCGCACGGGGAAAGGAAGAAACAGGAATGCAACACATCTCACCCCAATGACAATGAAAGAAAAAAGAGGGAAAAAAAAAAAACAAGCGAGCACAATAGAAAAACTATGAGAGAGATTAGGACAAGTACCTTGCAGCTAAAGATCTGGTTCTATTGTTCTTTTTGACTCTGGAGGCTACAGTTTGAGCAGGTTGCATTTGGCCATCTTTGGAATTGAGACAAAGATTTGTTGTCACTGTCCATGCTTGGCCCTGGAAACCTGCATTTGTCACTGTCCATGCTTGGCCCTGGAAACCTGCATTTGTCACTGTCCATGCTTGGCCCTGGAAACCTGCATTTAGCAACTCTTCTTACATTCCACACCTTACCATCCTGAGTAACAATGCTGTTCTTACAAACTTTAACAGCCTTGATGGGATGACCGAACTTGGAATCCCCTTTCACCATGAAACCAGGTTTTTTAACTTTAACCCAGTCTCTTACGGCAAAATCAGGAACTCTCACACTCATATTAGTATCAAACAACTCTTTCATTTTGTTCTGCTTAACTTTTACACGCCTAGCAACAAGATTCAACTCAACGTTATCAACAGTTTTGTTAGACTTCTTGATCCACCATGGGCAGATGTCTGAGACAGGTTCTCTAACCTTCAAGAGCCTAAAGGGACTCACCCCTGTGATGGTGTGAGGAGTGATGCGGTACATCCATAATTTTTTTCTTAGCACATGCCTCCAAGGTTCACTGGGCTTGCTGGCCAATTCTATTCCTTCCTTAAGGACACGGTTGAACCGTTCTACTTGCCCATTCTCCCTTGGTTCGTAAAGGGAAGTGGTCACGTGCCTGATGCTACATTTACAGAGGAAATTCTCCATTTCTTGTGAAGTGAGTTGTGCCCCATTGTCCATTATTAAAACTTCGGGAGGACCTTCTCGCGCAAAAAAAACCTCTTTGAAAAAAGTGATGATGACCTGGGAAGTGGCATTGGCTACAAACTTTACTTCCGGCCACTTAGAATGGTAGTCCACCAGCACATGGGCAAAACGGGCATCAGAAGGTAAACGGTTGAAGGGACCAGAGATATCAAAGGCTACCTTTTGCTAAGGAGACTCAGGCCAGGATACAGGCTTGACGGGAGCAGAAAAGACTTGGAGCATCTTATCACTGCTGATGCAGTCAGGGCATTCTCTAACAGTCCTGTCAACCATTTTGTCGAGGCCAGGCCACCAAAAGTTAGCTCTAATGAGATGTTTCATTGAGGACATACCTAAATGTCCCTCATGAGCAAGTACTAAAATCTTGCCTCGCATAGACGTGGGAGGGATGATCTTCCCCCCTTTGAACAGTAGACCGCCATCTTCTTCAATTTCATCTGAGACTTGACAAAAAGGGGCTGTCTCAGCAGTGGCAGACTTTTCTTTAGGCCAGCCTTTCTTCAAATATTCACTGACAAGTTGACATACTGCATCATTATTCATCTCACTCTTCCATTCACACTCAGACAAAGCAAAAAACTCACTGGAAACAAAATCCTTGATGGTGGCGACCATATCTACATCCTGTTCATCGTGAAGATCACAATCATCAGAGCAGGGCAACCTAGACAAAAAGTCGGCAGTAACGTTGCTCTTACCGCGAACATACACAACTTCGAAGTCATATTCTTGCAATCTGGAGGTGAGTCTGGCAATACGTGCTGTGGAATTCCACCCTCCCTCCCCCGCCCCCCCCCCGGGAGATAAAATGCCAATGAGAGGCTTATGATCGGTCCTGAGCAAAAAGCCCCCTGCCCCATACATAGTTGCGGAAATGTGCGATGGCCCAAATGAATGCCAATAACTCTCTTTCAATTACAGCATATCTTCTCTCCGTTGCCGAGAGAGTTCTAGATGCAAAGGCAACACACCATTCATCCTTGCCACAACATTGACTAAGTACGCCTCCCAATCCATACAAACCCGCATCAACAGTAATGAGGCACTTCTTGTTCAAGCAAAAGGATTTGAGAGTGGGAGCGTTCACTATCTCATTCTTAATTTGTTGGAAAGCTGTTTCTTGTTTATCCGACCAGGCAAACTCGGTGGATTTCCTGGTCAACTCCCTGAGAGGCTCCATCTTAGTAGCGAAATTCTGTATGAATTTACTATAGTACTCACATAACCACGCAAAAGAGAGGAGCTTCTCTCTATTGTCAGGTGAAGGTGCATTGATAATGGCATCAACCAGAGATTTTTTGGGTACATCACCATCACCAGACAGGGTGTGACCGAGATATTCAACAGATTTGCAAAAGAATTGACACTTTCCTGCTTTAAGTGTCAAACCACATTTCCCCAATCTCTCACAAACCTCTTTGACATGACGGAAATGATCCTCATCGTTCTTAGAAAAGATGAGGATGTCATCCTGGAAACATTTCACGAAATTGCTGACATCTTTAAAAATATGATATATTGCCCTTTGGAAAACGGACGCAGCTGATGCTAGGCCGAAAGGCATTCTCTTAAATTGGAACAAGCCATGAGGTGTAATAAAAGCAGTAAAATGTTTTGAGTCTCCAGTGAGTTCAATTTGGTGGTATGCAGAACGGAGGTCGAGAGTGGAGAAAATGCAAGCACCATCCAACATGCACACTATTTCGTTGATGTTGGGCAGGGGGTGGCAGTCAGCTACTAAATTAGCATTTAATGCTCTCATATCAACACAGAGTCTCAAACATTTATCAGGTTTTTGGGCCCGAACAATTGGGGAAACCCATTCAGACGACTCAATCTCCTCGATGATGCCGCCTTCAACCATGTTGTCAAGCATTTTCTTTAACTCACATCTCACACTAATGGGGACCCCTCTAAGTCTTTGTTTAACAGGTACTGAGCCCTCTTTAATTCTGATTTTGTGGCTGAATCCAATAAGTTTTCCGAGTTTCTCAGAAAAAACATTGGGGAAGAGCTCAGTGAAGTCAGCGCTGGTGGGACTTACGGCAAGGACGGACACAGGTTCCTTATTCCTAGGATTCAAAATAATACCAAGTTTGGCTTGGTCACGCCATCCTAAAACATTCACTCCCTTAACAGCCACATAAAGCTTAATGACAGCTGTTCTTTGTTTAAACTCAATGTGTACTTCTTTAAAACCAATGAAATCAATATTGGATCCATCAAAATTCTGTGCAATTATGTCAGGTTTACACAGGGTGCTCAGATATATTAAATCACCAAAGGACTTGAAACAGTATTCTCTAGTGATTATGGTCCAAGGTGACCCAGAGTCTGCCATTAACTCAAGCTGCCTGCCCAAAATATACACAAGACATTTGGGAGGGTCAATCTTATTAGCCATGGAATCATCAAAGAAATCACGAATGGAAACTACAATACCAGTTTCTAATTCATCTTGGATATCATCATAATAATGAGGATCACGAGAAACACAAGAAACTTTCCCTTTGGAATAATTGACAGGAGCACTCGTCCTCACATCTTTACACATTTTAGAGAAATTCCCCAAACGCCCACACTTACTGCACTCTTTTCCAATGGCAGGACAACGTGGAAAAGATGCTAAGTGTCCTGGACTGCCACATCTGAAACAATAAAAATTTTGGGAGTTATTCTTGTAGTTAGAAATAGTCTTGGAAGTACCAGGAGTAACACTACTAACGTCTCCAGTTGTGGAAGATTTTACCTCTTTGTTAAGGGACTTCATCCATTTCTCTGACTGTTCTAAGGCTTTAGCTGTGCTAATGGCCGCCTCTAAATTTGGGTCACCCATTATCCACAATTGTTCTTGTACTTTTTTGCTTCTGACGTGAACTATGATTTGGTTCCTGATCATTTCATCAGTGATCAAACCAAAGTTGCAATGCAAGGACAAAGCACGCAAAGCCGTAAGGAGTTCATCAAAACTTTCTCCTTCTTCCTGGACCCTAGTATAAAATTTAAACCTGTTGAGGGCAACACTCGTAGTGGGTTTAAAACGGTTCTCAATGCGCAAAATGGCCTCATCATATGCATTGTAATCACCACCGGATCTAATAGGAGGTAAGGTTCTATAAACTACCTGACCTTCAGAACCTAAACAATGGAGGAAAATGTTCTTTTTCCTTTCAGCTGACATGCGTTTACCGTCAATCGCCTTTAAATAAATGATAAACTCCTTCCATCTGGTCCATGGAATTGGAGGTTCTCCCTTGTTTTGCAAAAACTTACAGGGTGGATCAAACTGCATAGTAGTAAAAAAAAAAAACGGCGACTGCAATGAAAATGAGAGATGATAGTTATAGGATGTTAAAACTATAACTAAACTCAAATATACTTAAAAACAGATAGTGAGTCTCGGTACAATTGAGGGGAACAGAGAACAATAAAATATATAGGTATACAAAATTATCAATAAAAACAAGCATTGGCATAGCCAATAGGTCTCGCCTTTGGGACCTTATAAGTGTTTAGCCATGCAGCACATTTTCCTGGGTGTTGTGCAGCCAGGAATTTTTGTGTTTCTGCTTTTGTACTGTTTGAAAGGTGAGCTAAAAACTACTGTGCTTCTGAAATTGCTGCTCTGAAATCTATTTTTGAAATAAAATGAATGCTTAGGAAGGCCCTCAAGACATGGATCTACGGAACATCTGATCGAATCTTGCCTGGCTCTCATCTGATCACGAAATACCCCACGACTGATGTTCGTTATCTGATAGCGCCAGGAGGCTCCATTGGGAGTGACAGTTCGCGCTTTATAAATAACTCATTTCATTATAAAAGTTAATCCTACCTTACTACCAAGAGTGTATTTTTAAATAAATCACCATAACCGAACAATTTTCAAATTGTATTGTAATTGCATTTATATAGCGCTTACTACATCTGTAGAGTCATTTAAGCGCTTTACTGCAGGTAGCGGGCTACTCCGTACCCAAGGTAAGTGGTTAATCCTGATTTATTTTGGTTATTAATAGTTATTGTTTATTGTTGGTTAATGGGATCAATTGTAATCTCTCACAGCAAGTAACCCCACACACTGGCCGTCGGCCTGTAACAACCTTAATGCAGCCGCCGAGCAGCCGGTGCAGTGAGGCGCTCCAGTCATGCAGGGGGAGGGGTGGGTCGCTAGGCCCTCTATGTTTTATTGTACCGAGCGCTCCCAGTCCAATTGTGGGGTTACGAACCGCTGTCTCTCGACTAGTAACTGTAAGGAAACACAGCTACCAACATGCTTTTGAAATTTGCTGTCCCCGTATGTGGTGTGTTAATGCGGTCCATGCAGTGTTGTTCTCTGCGGTGTTTTTGTTTGCCGTGCACAAATCCCACTGTTTTTCTTTCTCACACTTCATGAGAAGCAGGGACCGTATTTCAAAATGGGGGAAGACCATTATTTGCAATAATAGAAAGTAGAGCAAGTCCCCTGGGCGCCAAGGAGTATTACATATCCACCTGTGATCTACTGGCGTTGTAAATGTAAATATTTTTTGAAGCTCATTTACAAAAATCTATTTGGGGGCAGGGGTGTTCTGACATGCTAAGCTGTCAACAAGCATCCTGTGAGGTAAAAACAAAATGCACAGGGATACATAAGAACATGCGGCACAATCAGAAGCGTCAGCAGCAAAGAACATTATTTAAATAAAAGAAGCATGCACATTACAGTAAATATAATTTTTGTGGCATTTATGCAAGATTTCACAATCAATCGATTACGCAATAGCACTTCCGAAACTTCAGGAGTTGTGGGACAAAAGGGTAAAAAGGAACACCCACATTGTTACATGGTTGAATATTGAGATGGAGTTCACGGAATGTATGCAGAAAACAAGGTCACGAACTGGCACAGAGCTGCATTGCCGATTTAATGAATTCTCACCACTGTGCATTGCGTTAGCTGCTGAAAGCACCACCGGAAATTGAGAAATCGAATCCCACATGACGTCCTTGGTGCAAGAGACCTGTGTTTTGAGAAAGCCAGGTGTATTATAACCAAATACTATGGTATGCTAGCAAGCAAAATACAGAGTGGGCTGCTGGTACACGTAAAGAAGGAAAGATTAAATGTGGTTCAAAAGAAAGGCTGGGGTCCCTCCGCACACCAAGGGTAAAGTTGGTATTTTTAATACCGGTCAATGTTTTACGCCGTAGAACATGTTCCACTCTGCAATCATGGACGGGTTTCTTTCCGTTACCCTGGAGACTATACCGTCAAGAGCGCTCCTTATCTTCTCTGTGAAGCAGGCCAGCGGGAGATGCGGGGAGGTGGGGTTTTGGCGGGATGCTAACAAACACTTTATAGATAAATAAAGGAGCGCTTAAAGTGAAAGCTGCGCCTGCTCACAAATAAATAAAGGTGCGCTTAAAGTGAAAGCGGTGCCGTTCGTAAATAAAGGCGTGAAGGCTGCTTTGGAAGAAAGCTAACAAACATTGTAAGCACATGAGCGCAGGCAATGTAAACAAGAGCGCTTTCTTATCTTCTCTGTGATTCTGGGCAAATTACTTAACCTCTCAATCAGACATCCAACCACATGCAAATTAGGTCAACCTGCATTGCTAGATTATGCCCCCGGGAAGTCGGGCAAATCGTATTGTATCTTGGCCTTTCAGCCACTGCAGCAAACTTTGAGAGCACTGAGCAGTCACTGAATGGGGGATGCACTGTGGAGAGAGTGAGTGCGCCAGGATCACCATGGAGACGGCGAGTGAGGGAAAAACAGCGTCCAGGCGTTTAGTGGCGGAGAGGAGTGCAGCCAGTGAGAGGAGGAGCCCTGTGCAGAAGGTGAAAGGAGGTGCAGCGCTGAAGGGAGAGGTGTGGAGACGATCGCGATGCAAGCAAGACGCGCGGCCGCGAGACGCACTCTGTGGTGGGGGAGGGGGAGGAGCAAGTGAGATGAAAGCCAGATGGCGCCTGGAGCAATGCGAGGAATGCTTGTTATTGTGCGCGTACCCGCACGCTCTAGGCCAGCCAAAAAGCTGTGGTCGCATTTCTAAAAGCCCACTGACTAAATGTCTCGCCCAGACCAGCGCAAGCGCTGGCTCAGGGCGCAACCTAAAAAGGAGTGCCTGTCACCGGAATCAGGCTACTTGACCAGGTAGTGCAGAGTGAAATCAGTCAAGGTGTGCCCGTCACCGTGAATGAGCAGGCTGTGTAGTGTAAAGTGAAATCAGTCATGGTGTGCCTGTCACAGTGAAAGAGCAGGCTTTTCCTACCTGGACGAATGATAGGAGGTGTGCTCATTACCGTGTGTAAAGCTGGAGTAATCCGATGAGCATCCGGAGGATTGTAGATGAAGGGGTCTTGTTAAAGTTGTAGCATTCAAAGTGGAACGTAAGGTGTGAACAGCTTCAAGAAGTCACTAGCGTGAAAACGCGTGGTGTAACGTGTATGAAGAAACAGCATTCTGCAGGAAACAAATCAAGGGATAGATTGATTCAAAATGGCTACCGGCGTAACCACGTACAGCGTGACCTGCATAAGGAGCAGGATGACGAGGACGCAGGGTCGACGGAATCTGCCGGCTGTGGTTACCGTTGCTAGCCTCCAAGCGTTGTCAAGGAAGGCAGTGTTCGGGGAAAGCCATGATGTCACAGAAGGCAAAAAGTGCAATGGCCATCAACCCCAGCCTCAGAATGGACAAAGGAAAGCCAAAACGGACGAAAATCCACAACGAACGCACAGTAGGAGTCGGGGGCACTGGATTTTGAGCAGGTCCGGAGCGGTAAAAGGAAGAATCTAACGGTGCTCCGATAAGCAGGATTTGACAGGAACGGCGTGGAGAAAATGTAGCAGGGTTCAGAAGACATCGCTGCACCTGTGCCGCTGGGGAGATGTAGCAAGCGAAGGCTTCTTCCACTCGTCGCCACTTGTAAAGACGAGAGGCAGCAGTAAGGTAGATTTAACATAAGTTTATTTGAGGTGCGGCACAGTACATCCAGATCAGGAAAGCAGTAGCTGTAACTGCCATACAGTGGCTCTGGAACATGG
The DNA here is from genome assembly GCA_963921515.1 of Calotriton arnoldi. NCBI lineage: Eukaryota > Metazoa > Chordata > Amphibia > Caudata > Salamandridae > Calotriton > Calotriton arnoldi. Next base: position 4,710,096 of record CAWUFW010000146.1, read on the forward strand.
AACCACAATTGTACAACGCAGGTACATGGTTCCAAGTTCCAAGTGAGATGAAAGCCAGATGGCGCCTGGAGCGATGCGAGGAATGCGTGTTACTGTGCGCGTACCCGCACGCTCTAGGCCAGCCAAAAAGCTGTGGTCGCATTTCTAAAAGCCCACTGACTAAATGTCTCGCCCAGACCAGCGCAAGCGCTGGCTCGGGGCGCAACCTAAAAAGGAGTGCCTGTCACCGGAATCAGGCTACTTGACCAGGTAGTGCAGAGTGAAATCAGTCAAGGTGTGCCCGTCACCGTGAATGAGCAGGCTGTGTAGTGTAAAGTGAAATCAGTCATGGTGTGCCTGTCACAGTGAAAGAACAGGCTTTTCCTACCTGGACAAATGATAGGAGGTGTGCTCATTACCGTGTGTAAAGCTGGAGTAATCCGATGAGCATCCGGAGGATTGTAGATGTAGTCCATGCATGAGGCAACGCACGGGGAAAGGAAGAAACAGGAATGCAACAACATGTATCCCTGACCTGTGAAGGTGGACTGTGACCACTGCCATCACTTTCATAAACACCCAAGGTCTGGGGGTGAGGCCAAAGGGAAGACCGGCAGATTGATAGTGTTCTGACTCCACCATGGATCGAAGGTAGCATCTGGAGTCTGTAGGACAGGCACATGAAACTTTGCATCCTCCAAGTTCAAGCATACCATCTAGTACACAGGGGCCAGTGCAGAAAGATGCTGGCCAGCATGAGCATTTTGAATTTGTCCTTACATAGAAAGGCGTTCAAGGAGACAAAGATCTAAAATCAGTTTTGGCGCTCCATCCTTCTTGGGCACCAGAAAATAACAGTAGTAACTCCCCTTGCACTTTTCTGATGAAAGTACACTCTGGAGGACCCCTTTGCGTTGAATCCCTATAAAAGGACGGCTGCATGATCTACTGACACTTGAGCATGAACGGGGTGATCCAAAGAGGGAAGAAAAGAGTTGTAGTTAAAATCCTCTTTGAGGAATTTGCAGTACCCGCCTATCCTAAGTGATTAATTTCTAGGTGGGTAGAAAATACCGAATTCTGCACCCTCCCGGCTGTGCAAGCAGAAATCAAAGTAACTTAGAAGCTATTGCATCAGAAGAGAAAGTTGTGGAACATTGTCCTTAAAGTGTCCATGACCTCAGCCACAACCATTTCCTCTGAAGCCGAGAAAAGTCGGGGTCAGCTGCTGATCTGATTGTGAGGGCTGCTGCTGTCAATAGGCTAGACCTTGTGAGTAACCTCTGAATATTCTGAACTGCTAATGAAACCATCAGACCAGCAATGCTAAATTTGTGCAGGTGTTTTCCGGTGCTCAACACTGGCACTTATTTATAAACACTGGTACTTATGTATGAGAGCACACCACATGGTGGCACTCTCAGCCTATTTTTAGGTTTCGCCTGGCGTGGCAGCGCATGTGCCCCTCATTTCCATTGGCTGGCGTCACCGTTTATGCTAAACGGTGGCCTGCCATTGGAAATGGGGTATTTTGGTTGCCGCCCTTTCGCTTTTTGGTCCGGCCCATCCGGACTGGCTCGGCTGCTTTGCGTCTGTCGCAAAGCACTTTCTTATCTTTATGGGGCCATGTGTTTCTCATGGCCCCATAAAGACAAGAGATCGAAGCTTGTTTGTTCTTCTGCGCGGCACCATGCACGCTTTCACTTTCATTATTTCTTAAGCGGGCCATGCGCTTTCCGTTTTACATGGCGGCCCGCACACAACACTCCCGGAATGCTGCCCTTAATGAATAATGGCGGGCGCTTCTTTTTTTCACCCTGGAGGAGACCTTCGGTGGCAGGGGGGCAGCCGCCTGCGTGGACTTTTTTTGATTTCCACTCCCGGAATGCTGCCCTTAATGAATAATGGCGGGCGCTTCTTTTTTTCACCCTGGAGGAGACCTTCGGTGGCATGGGGGCAGCCGGCTGCGTGGACGTCTTTTGATTTTTGCGTTTCACTGGCGGTGAATGCGAGGTCGCATTACATGCAACTTGCAAACAACTTTAGAGTGTGTCTGGACCAGCAAATGCGCTCACTGCAACCCGGCGCTTTTTGACTTGTACACAAAAAATCTTTATTGGTATGACTAAATATGTTTCCTGACGGATGGGTTATATAGTAGATGATTCATTTATAATTAGTTATAATTTACATACAAAGCAAGCTATGCATGTGATGAACTCGGTTTGGACACATGGTAGATTGTTTCCTACATGTTCCATCATTGTCAGCCCATTTTTAGGTCTATTTTCTGTGTGCCTTAAATGTTCCCTTCTGCCAGATAGTCCACAGCTTGTTCTACTTATCACTGAAAACGTTCAGGCGGCAGCCCCCCTTGCATGGCTGTGTGTCCTGCTCCCTTTCTCCAGTTTCACCTGTTCTGCTCTCCCCGTGCCTCACATATCCAGGCCCGGTGGTTTCCTCCCACTATCGTCTGCCTTGTACCCGGGTCGCTGTTTCCCTTCACCCCGAGCCTGGTGGAGTCTTGGCCTTTCACCGATGGCCATGGCGGGGGTGCGGGCTCCCCTGGCCGCTGTGCTGCTTGTGCTGGGCTGCTTGGCGCCCTGCCTGGGCTGCTCCCTGGAGTGGTACACGGCGCTGGTGAACACGGCCTACACGGACCCTGTCAGTAACCTGACGGTGCTGGGGAGCATGGAGAGCGGCCGCTACGGGGACAGCTCGCCCAAGGAGAGCGTGCAGGGCCTGGTGGGGGTCCCGAGGGCCGCGCTGGCCCCCGAGGCTCGCCCCCCGAAGCTCTGGAGGGCTGTGCTGCAGACACGGAGTACTATGTGCCTGGTGCCGCCGCCTGGCCTCATCCCCCCCCGGCGAAGGAGAGGAAGGCGTCGCCGGGTCCTGAATTGCGCTGGTGGCCCGAGGGGGCTGCACCTTTAAAGAAAAGGTCTTCAACGCCGCCCGCAGGAACGCCGCCGCTGTGGTAATTTACAATGAGCCCAAGGCGGGCAACGCCATCGTGTCCATGTCTCACATAGGTAAGAGCCTTCCGTTGCCCCCCTCATACACTTGTAACCCCACCCCTTGCTGTACCCATGACCCACATCTCTAAGCGCCCCTCACCACCCGGTTCGACGTGTGTAAGAGGCTCACTACAGACACAGGAAAAATACATCTCGCCAACTAGGAGTGCCGCCTCTCCCCCACCACCTCCACAGCCCCAGGTACCACCCTGTTCATCTAGAAGAGGCAGCCAACCAACGTAAAGAACTAGGCTGGCACCATAGTCCACTTCCACACACATCCTTACCCCCCCCCTGTTACCACCGTGTTTTACCTCTCTATAAGAGGCTTCTTCACCCCGTCAACAAGAAGTGCCCATCCCTGAAATCCTGTCTTTAGACCACCTCCACACACAGCACCTGGTATCACCGTGTTCTACCTCTGGAAGAGACTCCCTTTCAACAGGAACATAGACATGGCTCCAACAAGGAGTGCCCCAAGCTTTACACATTCTTTTTTAAGTTCACCTCAACACGCAGCCCTCCCCCAGAGTTCCTCCCCACAGCTGCCTACTGACCCCCCCTCCCTCAACACACCATCTCCTTAGAGAAACCACCCCACATTTGTCTCAGCTCTAGAGTAGGCGCACGCACAACCTTTCACACCAAGCTACCCATAATGACCCACACAATATACAGGCCATCTCCCCCCAACTACCGCCCCTGTCAACACTGCTTATTGCTTTAGAGTAAAAGGCTCTAACACCAGCTCTGGGCCCCTTTGTGTTTTAATTTCCGACTGCAGACACACTCCTGTTGTTACCACTCTAACACCAGAAGGCATTTAGGACGCAAAGATCCATGTGTCGTTGGAAAAAAGGTCTTAATAATAGTGTTGTTTTTTTTTTATATACTTCATCTTAGGGGGGAAACAGTGTTATTAAAGCGCTGGTAACATTTGAGACATTTTGAAACCACGAACATGTAATGCCAAGACTGTTCGCTAGGGTTCGCATGGTACAACAGAGAATTCTGCTGTGGTTGAAGCACTGTCATTTAATTTTTTAGTTGGTTATAACGCGCTGGCCTAATTACACTGTTGGGCGTTCAGCTTACGGTAACATCATCTGTTTCCTCCACGTTAAAATTCAGGAGGTTGATCGGATAAAATCCTCTCTTGTGGACAGAGTTTGGAGAGTGTTTTTAAACTTGGTTGGTTGAGTGGCATTAGGTTGTGTTTGGTCGCCCTTGGGTACCTAGTCATGATTTGTGTGTGCCCTCCTGTATAAGGGGACTGTTTCACACATAAACATAAGTGTAAGTTCCTACCATGAATTGTCGGTTCTAGCTTCCAGGTCATAGACCGGACACCCTGTGCCTTTTTAATGCTTGTAAAACTACGACATTGAGCCACATATTCAACTGCAGTAAAAACAAGCATTAAAAATGCAATAGGTCTCGCCTTTCATTATGTTAAAGCCATTTGCTTTGCTATACAAAACCATTAGCAAAGCAAATGGCTTTAACTTAATCAAAGGCGAGCCCTATTGCATTTTCAATGCTTGTTTTTTTTAGCAAGCAGAAGCGTTTGGTAATTCAGTGTATTATCAAATAATAAAACTCACATTTCCAGGCCATCCCTCCAGCTTGGGATGACCTGCAATAGTCAAAATGGCACACTTGTTTAAGTGAGATGGTTAGTAGGTAATGCTGGCACTGCCATTCTGCAGTAGTGGCAGCATCTGAAGGTGCTGCCGACTCTAGTAGAATGGCACTTACCATTTTTTCAAATTAAGCACTGCGGACCACAACACCTAGGAAGAGGGCTGTAGCACCATCATCTTTGAAGCATTCTAGTGCCAAATGGGCCTCTTCGCCAGAGAGTTTGAGTAAGAAATCATGTTATTGGTTTTGCGAGAGGGGGTGGTGAAAGCCCAAATCATGCAACAATGATAATCCTTGGTGACTCACAAAAGATAATAAATTAACATCTGCTTAACTCTCTGGTAGCTTGGCACAAAAGCAGTGAGGCTTAACTTTGAGGCAAAGTGTAAAGTATTTATGCAGCACACAAACAGCAATACAGTTAAAACACAACAAAAGAAAAATCCTGAAACAATTTAGGAAAAAAAAGTACATTCTTAATAAATAAAATGCAACCAGAACAACAAAATCCAATCAGTAGAACTGGGAATATGCAATTTCAAAGTTTTAGGAAGATATAGCACCTAAAAGCACCAACAACACTTGCAGTAATCTGGTCATTGCAGACCAGGGAAAGTCACAAGTTCAGTCCAACCACAATGGAGCATGGGCTGGATACAGAGACCAGGTTAGTCCTGCTGAAAAAGTTACCTTCTCAAAGTCTGGCATGAAGAGTTCCATTCGTGGTGGGGGAGACTCCGTGGAGGAGGGAGAGCATTGTGGATGGTCATCGCTGTAGTGCGAAGAGCAGGCCAGGCTTTCATCGTTGTAGTGTATAGAGCCGGTTAGGCGTCGAGGGCTGTCGTCGTTGGAGATTCCCATTAGTGGTCACTGCTAGCTGTCATTGCTGTAGTGTGAAGTGCAGATCTTGCGTTGTCACTGGCAGTTGCTGTGGTGAAAAAAGCCGGTTTCACCTGTGCTTCATGTTGGTGGTCATCACGGGCAGCAGAGTGTCAGCGCGAATGGGCCTGTTCACGGTTGCGAAGAGCCCAAAACTTCAGGATTTTACCTTTCTTCTCAAGAACAGCTTTACTGATACTAGCCAAGGTCCAGGACCTGGAGAGGCACCTCTTGGAGATCAGGAACTCACTTCAGCAGAGGCCAGCAGGGCTCAGGCAGATCTAGTTGCAGGTCCAGGCAGGTCGAGTGCAGCAGGTCAGCTGGGCAGTTGCATGGAGGCTTCTGGAGCTTGTTCTGTTCCTGTGGCTCAGACAGAAGGTCAGCCAACTGACTCTTGGAGTCATTCAGGTTTGCCTGGGGTGAAGGGAACAGGTCCAGTCATCCTTCTCAGAGAGCAAGACAGACCTCAAGCAGCAAGCCAGTTCACAAGCAGCAGGTCAGACCTTTGGTGGCAGGGTAGACCTTCTTTTGTAATGTCTATAGGTATAGGAGTTATGTTATGTTATGGATATTTGTAGAGCACATGGCTACCCAAAGGCGTCCCAGCGCTAGCCGAGAGAGAGGCAGGTCACGACAGCTTAATAGGAGGGGTTTTGAAATAACCAAGTTTTCAGAAGTTTACGGAAGGGAAGGAGATTTGGTTCCGATCGAAGGTGGAGGGGGAGCGTGTTCCAGAGCTTAGCGGAGGTAAAGCGGAAGGAACGACCACCACTTCTCATCCTGTTGATTTTAGGGGCCGCAGCTAGGTAGAGACTGGATGAACGAAGGAGTCTATTAGGGTGGTAAGGGGAGACAATAGCTTGAAGGATGGGGGGCCTTTCTTCCAGAATGATTTGTGGGCAATACATAGAGACTTGAATTTTATTCTGTCCGCAACCGGGAGCCAGTGCAGGGTTTTCAGAGCAGGCCTTGCGGAGTGGCTGTTGGGAATCATAAAAAGCATATGTGCTGCACAATTCTGGATGACTTGCAGTTTGTTTGTAGTAGCCCTAGGAGCTCCTAAATACAGAGCATTTCCACAGTCGAGGCAAGAGAGGATTAAAGCCTGGACCATGAGTCTTCTTGCTGAAAAAGGGAGGAGCGGAAGAACTTTACGGAGCATCCACAGGATGCCATAGCAGGATGCTGCCAGTTTAGTTGCCTGATGATCAAAAGTGAGTGACTGGTCTAGCCACATGCCTAGACTTTTGATCTGATTTTTGGGTGTGGGTGGGGAGCCGAGGGAGCTTGGCCAAGCTAGGCCGATGCCAGAAAGGGTGAGTTGCCCAGCATCATGAGCTCTGTTTTGTCTCCATTTAGTTTGAGGAAGGAGAGTTCCATCCATTTGGCGACTCTCTCCAGGCAGGGGCCTAGACTGGACGAGGTGGATCCTGGGTGGTTTAGGGCCACCACTAAGCTGATGAGTGGCTCAGGATGTCCAATATTTATGCCTGGTGCCAGCCTTTGTTTTAGGGGTGAGGGGGGACACCCTGTCTTATTCCCATATCTGGTTCTGGAAAGTTCTTTCCTTCCCCTGTCAAGGCTCCAAGAAGTCGGGAGTGACAAAAGGCTGGTGTCAGTGTCCTTTGTTTGTGTTGGAGGCAAACCGTTGAAGTATAAGTGGGACAGGCACATCTCTGCCTGCAGTTATACTGAGAGGATTGCCCATTCTGCACACACCTAATCCCATTTTTGCTCACTGTCTGTAAGGAATATACAAACCCCAACAGCAGAGTCATTCACAGTCATGTGACTCAGTTTACTGGTAGGAGGTAAATGGTTAGGGCAAGAAAATGGCAACGTTCTAAAAGTGGTTCTTTCAGAATTAAGAATTAAAATCTGACTACCATTAAAGAGGATTTCAAATTACAATTCATTTGAGTCTAAACAGCATATTTCTTTCTGCTTCCAATACAAAGTTAGCATTTATGAAGTGTAATAAGGTAACCCAGTGTTAGACAATGGAAGAGACAGGCCTTAGTGGGAAATTACTTTAGGAGCTTTTCACTACGAGGGCATGTAAAACTTAAACCCACATGTCCTACTTTTTAAATACAATTTACCCTGTCTTCTGAGTCTAGCTTATGGGTGACATTTAAGTATTAAATAGAAGGTCTAGGCCTGGCAAAAGGTGTATTATGCCAGGTCGAAATGACAATTTAAAACTGCACTGCATACAGGCTGCAGTAGCAGTCCAGAGACATGTTTTAAAAGGCTACTTTAGTGGGTAGCACAATGAATGCTCCTACCCACTAGTAGGATTTAATTTATGGGCCCTGGGTGCCTGTGGTACTATATACCAGAGACCTACAAGTAAATTAAATGTACCAATCCGGTGTATGCCAAATGTACCATGTTTTAGGGACACAACACTAGCACTTTAGCACTGGTTAGCAGTGGTAAAGTGCACAGAGTTTTAAAAGCCAACAAAAACGGCTTCAGCAAAGGAAGGGAGTAAATGCAAAAGGTTTGGGGTGATCCTTCAGAGCGGGCCATGTCCAATAGTTTGGATCCATTGAAGGGCATGTCCATTTAGGACCCCTGCATCTCCCCAGATAGCCCACTAGCTCGCATCCAGGTACAATGCCTGATCACAAAACTGGTGCCCATGGCATAGCCCATACAACTTTTTGTTTAAAGACCAGCCCGTTACACATATTTGGCAGTGTCTTGTTTGCCATGCATTGTTTTGACAAAGACTGTTTTTAACTTGTCATGGATAGGCCCTTGAGGTCAAGATCCCACTGTTTATGTCCCAGAGAACATGTATATATAAGGCCAAGCAGACAGACACCTCATTGAGGGCTGCAGGGCCAAACTGGTGTCAGAAAACACCCTATACCCAAATGTGTCCACTGTGGTGGTCAAAGGAAAGGTGTTGGGTTTGACTTGTGGATGCTTGGACCACTAAGCTGTGGGTGCTGGGTGAGAAAAGCTGGGTCTCTGGGGTCTGGCCTATATCTTCTATCCACTAGATGACTTACTGGAGGACCCAAGTATGGCTTTGTCAAAGTAGTCATTAAAATGTCAGTCAGTGTCTCATTGAAAGGCATTAAAGGCTCCAGTGTGGCAGACCCAGGTTGTAACATTTTAGTCAATAAATAAATTGTTTCAACCATGGAGTTGTTGTAAGAACTTTGTCTGCCCTGCAGACAACCATAAAAAAGAGGCCTTTTTCTCTGTGGGTAGACCTGGTGGAGATTCCCATTCAGTGTCTGGAGAAATGTCTAACTCACTAGTATTTTGCAGTTCCAGGCACAATCCAGCATCAGTGCAGTGAGGGAGGAGCAAGTTGTCTTTCTTGTCATTGCCATGTGGTATTCTGAAGCCCCCGAACTTTGTCAGAATCTGAGCTAAACAGGATCTCCAACCTCCTGTAGTACTGTCATTGGGGAAGAGGCTAAGGATTATCTAATGTTGGAGGGTGTGCATGGGCCGATAACGGGACAGATTTCGCGAAACGCCTCCAGAGTCAGGGCTGGCACCGGTGAGGTAGGAACCACCGTGGCCTCGGAGGCTGTAATGCAACTGTGAACCACTTCCGGCAAGCAGCTGGTAGGAGGACCAATAGAGTGAGTTGGCACCAGGGAAGAATCTGTCTGTAGATGTGCCAATTTGAGATCCCCACTGCTCCATGGAACTCAAAGCTTCTCCCAAAGGGATCTGGCTTTGACTTAATGATCTGCAGCATGGTCCCTATGGAGTCCTCCATTTGCTGCAGAGTTGATGACATTCTGGAGCACTCTGGATCTGCTAGGACCTGCCTCAGAATAAACTCCGAATCAGAAGACACCGGCAGACGTGGGCTGTTAGAGTGGCAATTACACAGCTTCTTGCCTGTTCTGGAGTGGCGAGAAGCGGGCTAAGCCCGCCAGGCCTCCCTGCGATTATGGCACAACTTAGACTTGTACTTACCCGAAGACTTTGATCAAGATGTGAATTTGGTGCCGGAGCAGAACCACAACTTGGAGCAAGATTGTTATTTCGGGCACAACCTCTTCTTGATTTCGACAATGTGGAGTTTCACTCTCTGCTCTCCTTTGGGGTAGTTAGGGAGCACTTGTCGCATGACTTTGACTCTTGACTGCAACGCAGGCACTATAAACAAACGTCATGCAGTCCCGTGACGGATATCCACTTTCTGCAGTTCCGGAATGGTTTAAAACCTGTCTTAGGGGAAGACATTTCCCTGGCACACTGTCTATGAGGAATTAAGGCTTCAGTAGAACCGATGAAGTTGAGAGGTGCTCCGGATCCGCGTGGAAGGGCATGGAAAAAAATTGAATTGACGTCAGCGTTGGGTATTACGTATTGGTGTCTTTGCACCTTCATTTCCAGGGCAGCGTTAGGTCATTGCAGAATTCACTGGTGTCATCAACTAGCACACAAGCGCGACTCCTATTGAAAATCCAGATCCAGACTTGCCTCTGGGAATAATTTAAAGCTGAGGAATCTGTGGTTAGAAGTATCCATCAGAATAAATAAAAGCATTCTGGAAAAATGGTAGACAGCCATGTCATATGGCACTCCCAAGGTATTTGAACAAAATGCTTTTAGAACATTTGGGAAATTGTGCTGCAAAATGCATTATCTGGCCCAATCATGTTTAAAAAAATGGTGAGGGGGAACACACCTGAAACACCAAGAACACTCTTGGGTATATTGAGGATAGCGCATTCTTGGCAGACCATGAAATGCAATAATTTGTGATTTATACTACAAAGCAACATGTAACACCTGTGATATTTTTATTACATTTTATTTGAAAGATGCATTTACTTTTTAAAGTTCTTTTAGGCTGGAGAAGGGGATAAGATGCTGAGGTGTTGAAGTGCAAGGGGGTACCTACACTACTTTGATTTTGGGGTTGGCGGGGAACAGTGGAGATCTTGCTTCCCTGCTTCTTGATTAGTTAGTTATCCCTCAGCTGTTTATATATTCGCTATACACCACCGATGGACTTGCTGCTGCAATTTGACTCCAATTTGCTTTGCTTACTAACACCACTCGATTGGTCCTGAAAGTTTCTGCCGAGAAAGAAAGTGCTTTCTTCTACCTGCATATTAGAGCCCTCCTGACAGCAATATCTCTTTCTCTGCAGTACTGCAGTCGTTTTTGTGATGCTGCATTGGTTAGCTTCTTACCAAGAAATCGAGTGCCACCTCTACAGCACAATGTCAATCCTCTGAACTAAGGAAACCTTCAGGATTCCTTAGTACACAGGGTACTCAAGCAGGCCCAGTGTCAATAACCATGTCAGGCCCCCAGCAGTTGCATTAGACTAGCATACCTCCAGCCTACCAGGGCCTATGCACCACAAACCAGAAGGCAAGATAAAATTGTAGCCTAGAGAGAATAAGGGTGATAAAATGCAGAGAGTAGTTATTATAGGATGGAAAGTAGGTCATATAGCTGGTGCTTCTGCCCCCTCAAAGACCAACCCTGTGGCAGAAAGCCCATTCGATACCCACTAAGCACCATCCTGCACAATACTGACGCCACCCCAACATAGATTAGAGGTCCAACAAGAATGTTGGTTCTTCTCTTTATCTTAAAAGTAAACCTTGAGGTCAAACCTTCTACCTCCCTCTCACACATCCTATTCCACTGACAAAGGTCCGATTTGAGTTTGCAGCTCCCAGGAACCAAGTTGTCACAGGAAGCTACAAGCTTGCCTCCACCTGCTCATCTAACCACTTACCATCCTTAGCTACCGCCTACTCTAGCCATCAGACTCTTGTCTTTCCCTCGTAGTCAAGTCCAGCACTCCTCACTAATGAGATGGACATCGATTTATCAAAGTGCCAGGGGTAGCGGAAGTGACATCACATGCCATGTGACCCCTGCCTGACGTCACAGAAAGTGACATCACATGAGCTTTGACCTAATGACATCACAGGAAGTGACATCACCTGCCCTTTGACCCACCCTGATGATGTCACAGGAAGTGACATCACACACACTTTGACCTGGTGACATCACAGGAAGTGACATCACCTGCCCTTTGGACCCCCCATGAAATCAAAGGAAGCGATATTGCATGGCCTTTGACTTGGTGCTAACACAGGAAGTGAAGCATCTAACTTTTGGTTACTTGCATCACACACGGAGGATGGAAAATATATACTGATGCAAAAGAAGTACCTAATAAAAAGAAATACTTCAACTCCTAATGAAAATGCAACTGCATACATTGTTGCAGGTATACAATTAAGATAATGTAGCATTGATTAAGAACCTATCAAAAAGTGTACAGCAATGGAGAATACACTAGTCAAGTTGAAATCAGCCATTATCAATACCAAATAACTTATAAAATGGGAATGTTTATGGGCCTATAATGTTCAAAACAAGTTCACTTTATCATTTGTTTTAGTACTAAGAGTATCATGTGATTAAATCTAAGTCTTGGAACGTAGATAACAGTGCTGTTTAATGCAGGTCAAGTTCTCCCAGCAACCTTCCTTTCCATGACATGGTATACATACTTCTAAGCCTGTGGAGCCATTGAACCTTTCCAGGTTTACTATCATTAATTTCTTCTACAGAAAATATGCACATCACTGGTACAGTACACTTGTGTTGATCAATATCTGCAATAGCAAGATCCTATCTGTCATGTTGATACTGCATTACTGATAAGAAGAGATGCTGCTGCTCAGCTTTCTTGGAAAGAAGAAGGTGCTGACTGGGTGGATAGAAAGAGGCCAACAGTTCACGCCCCCATCTAAAATTGTGTCTGCTGGTATGAGCAGCAGCTGGTTCTAATATTGATTGGGGCATCCTCCAATGTAGAGACTGACTTGATGGTAAGTTGATGCGCAGCTAATATGAAATCCGGAATAGGCGGACAGTGCCACTGATACGGTATGCAGATCTCTGAATAGGATATTGGCTGGTACAAAAGAATAGTTGCTGTACTGATAATTGCCAGTCTTGATGAGAGAACAAATAGGTGAACAGTAAGTGCTTGGCTACAGGAAATCAAGGTGGGTAACAGTGCTTTGCAATACTGTTTCCATATTTGTACACATGACAAGCTAATGTGATGAGGCTACATATCCACTGTGACAGAAAAAAACAAAATGGACAGCAAGTTGGTGCTGTGCCAATAGTGCTTAGAAGTGTGGTTGCTGCTTTCTTCATGCCCCTACATAGGTTACTGACTTCTGCGATCACTGGCAGATATCTTCAGGTGGCATAGGCCTCAAGGGAATAGAAACTGATTGAGAAGTAACTATTGTTTGCCTGGCCATCAGGAGAAGGCCGATACTGCATGGCAGTGTGATAGACAGCAGCGGTTTCTCATTTCGGGCTCGTGGCGTCGCTCCCTGTTTGCTTGCCATAATAAATGTTTAATAAATCCTGTTAAGTCCATCTTTTCTTTTTGCCGCAGTGCGCGGCATGACCCAGGCAAAGAAGTTACATGAGGGGTGGGGGGGGGCGGAGCCTCCGCTCCGAGCCTGCGCTCCGAGCCTGCTTAATGATTCTTAGGTACCGGGCCTCCTTTGGGTGAAGTGTGCATGTCAAGTTGGACAGGTGCCTTGCTCCGACCAGCTCAGCATGCGCACTAGAACCCTCGCCAGGCTCTGCAATGTAGGAGCCCGGGGGAATTCTGCCGCAGCCCCCAAGGTTTGAAATGAGCATTGCAGCCCCTGACCCAGCCTATGGCTGGGTCAGGGGCTGTCAACGCTCAGCCAATCCTCATTCTGCTGAAGTCACGCGGGCGGAACTGGGCCTGAGGGAGGTGAGGTCATAGCACGAATGACTGGAGTGGAGTCTGAAGCTACGATCAACGCATCGTGTTCGGGGGTGAGTGTGTTTAAACTTTTCATTAAGTTAAATTAGCCTAAGAGTATTCTAAGAGCGCTTCAAAGAAATACAAATTCTCAAAAATAGCTGATCACTTTTATGAACATGCCGAGCTGAAGTCGATATACACAATTCTTTCACACAGCGCGCTGCATTAGTTTTATGCCACAACGTAAAACCAATGTAGCGTGCTGTGTGAAAGTAAAAGAATCACATTTTTTGGTTGTATTTCTTTGGTGCCCTCTCAACACATGTGGATGGGAGGTGATTGTTTATTATCTGATGGAGGGGGCTGTAAAACAACATCAGGCCAGATCTGATTAAATAATAACTTGCAAATAGCGCTCCTTGTTGGCAGCTGCTTTACTCTACTTTGGACCTTGGCTTCTAGTCACTAAATATATTTTCGCCTTTGATTCCTTGTTCACCTAAAAAATGATAACGCTCATTAAGAACAGTGTGCGGTTGTGACAACGAGAAATCATGGAACTTTTGTGTTGAAGGTGCACTTGCATAGTTTAAACCATTTACTTTTCTGAGACTGCGTTTCCATGGATAGGGTGCCAATCTTGTTTCGAGACCATTTGCTTCTAAATCACGCCCTTGTCCGTTTCATGGCAGAGGCATTTACATTTTAATCCTCTTGCATTACACAAGAGAGACCTGCAGACCTTTTGATGAGGAGAAAGTTTCATGCTATTACTGACATAGGCTATTACAGAAAGTAAAAGACAAACACTGCCTTGCTGGAACACCGTGTATGTATATTTGAATGAGCATTCCAGGACGCGCACATAACGTCAATTATCTAACGCACATTATTTTACTGCATTGACCCCGGCTCCCGTAAATCTGAAGTTGTTGCGAGGCCCAGACAACAAACTGAAGGGGGGGTCTTCATAGGATGAGGACCTGGCACCAGCTACTAGTATTAACCATGTTGGCTGTCTCGTCATGAACAAACAGGGCAGATTTGCTGAAAATCTATAAAAAATGTTTTAGCAGGAGTGGGGGACCTTCGGAAAGCATGAGGCTTTGGGAATAAGGACTCCTCTGCAACCCCCCTTCTGCTGGAATGCCAAGATTGCAGGTTTCCTTGTGTACGACATTTACATGTTTGTAATAAGCTTAAGTGTGACCTTCATGAATTAAGCGTGACAATTTTCATGTGTGGCACTTAATCACAAACTGAGCAAAGGGATTGGGTCTAAGTTTCATTATTAAAGAAACAACATCATTTTCGCAATGGTTGTGGCTCTTCCACTGGTAACATTTAGGTTCAAACCATATACCCCTGTGTGCTGGAATCCTGTAAGTCTCTCTTCCTATCCTCCGCTGACACGCCCTCTTTTCTATAATCCTCAGGTGTTATCTCTCCATCACACTACCCTGGTACTTTCTTGCAAGTCTGTCTCTTGGACACTCTTCCCTATCCCAACTCAAGGACCCTGTAATCCATGATTGGCCCAATAATCTGTCCCCCCCCCCATCTGACAGCAGGTTGTCCTCTGTTCTCTCAGACATTCGTGCATCAAGCTCTCCTCAGGTGTTCTCCCCTCTCCATCCCTATATAGGGAGGGACTCTGTAATCCCTGTAACAGATTCCCTCGAAGTGGTTTCAGTAAAGTGTCTCCTACACCCCTACATTAATCACAGTTATTCTCTGCAGCACTCGAGTATCTTTTGTCCCTGTAAGGCACTCTACTTCATTTTCTTCTAAGGACCTCTCCCTACCTCTGTAACTCTTAATTTGAAATATATTTTTTGATGTCATAACTACACATTCACAATTGGCTTAGTAACCTTCTTGCTTTCTCAAATTTGCTCGAAAACGCGCCATTTGCCCACTCTTTTTTCAAAATTTTCTTAGGGGTGGGGAGAATCCCTCTAAACCCCCCTTATAACTGTCAGACTTGCTCGCTCGTCACAGGTCACTCATAACAAACTTTTACGGGGGCGTGTCCAAGATGGCGGAGTGAGCGGACACAAAATACGTTCCCTCCACTCCGGCCTCGGCAAAGCATTGTAAACCCTGTGTATCCAGCCCATCAGGAGGAGGTGTTAGGGGTGCCAGAGCTCCAGGGACCCCAGAGGCGTTGTCGGGGGAGGTGGGGGGAGCCCGATCTGTATTGGCGGCCCCGGAGTGAAGAATACGCTTTGAGCGCGGGTGCCCGACCCCGGAAGCCCAGAAGGCAAGAGGCCTCGGCAAGGGCGGCCCGCGAGCTACGAGAGAGTACCCGGCGTTGGAGGCGGGGGCGGCTAGTGTCCCTTCCCGGCCCAGCCGGAGGACAAGAAAACACAGCCGAGAGAGGCCGGCTGGAGAGAAGAACGCGCTTGGAGCGCGGGCGCCCGACCTTGGAGGCCCAGAAGGTGAGAGGCCTGGCCGAGGGCGGCCCGCGAGCTACAAAAGCACCCGGCATTGGAGGAGGGGGCGGAGGCGGTTCGTGTCCCTTCCCGGCCGGAGGACAGAGAGGCATAGCGGAGGGAAGCCGGCCGGACGGCAACTCCCCGGTAGAGGCCGGGGGTGTGGGGGCTCCCGAGACAAGCAGGGCGGGCTGACGGGGCCGCTGTGGTGGGGGAGTCCCTCGCGTCTGCTCCGATGCGGCCTCCAGGGCAGACCCGTGGCGCCCGTGGAGCGCGAACGCTGAGAGGCCCCCCGGAAGAAATTGGGCCCCAACAGGGGCCGTGACAACGGTGCCCACCAGTGAACCTCAGCAGCAACAGGAGAGGGAGTCGTCCCTCCCCCAGTTGAGACAGAGCCTGGGAGACGGAGCCGAGCAGGGGAAGCATCACGCGGGGCATATCGGTCCCCACCAGGCAACCTGCATCCATTAGAGGAGCAAGCAGCGAGATGTGCGCCTAGGAGCACGATGTAGGGCACGCCGCAGCGGGGGAAAGAGGCATCAGAGACTGTAGGGCACTTTGGAAGGAAGGGCCTCTCCCGTCCAGAGCCAGGAGAGGGCCAGCTTCACAGTAAGAGAAACGGACATCAGGAGGACCGCACGCAATAGGCAGAAGGACTCGCGGGGGAGGCCCTCACGGCCGCACCAGTACTAGCGTTGGGGCATACCCAGGGACTTCCCCCAGGCACTAGGGCCCTGATACGGGCCGCGACTCCGGTGCCTTCCAGGCAGCAGAGTGACGATCATTGGCACCCGCAGTAGGGAGTCGCTCCCCCCACCCATCCCCCCCATGAGAGAAGGATCCAAAAGGAGTGCTGAACGAGGGGAAACACCACACTGGGCGTAATGGGCCCCACCAAGCAACCAGCATCCAAACCGGGAGCAGGCAACCAGGTTCTCGCCCCGAAAGCAAGGTGAGGGTTTTTACCACATGTTGAGGAGGCAACCACCAGCATAATTGCGACCATAGAGCCTACTGCACTCAGGACTTGTGTAAACAACCTGCCTGCAGACTCGATCGTATACACTGCTGAACTTCAGTAGGGGGGCCTACATACACACAGCGCGGTCGGCGCCCTTGGCCCTCCTGCCTGCAGGAACAGACATGTCAACACCCCGGGCCACGAAAGACGGCTGTGTGAAAGATATGCTCATCAAGCAACCAACCCCCCCTCGGCGGAACCCCCTGACCCTCCGGCGGCCCGCCGCTCCAGGGTGATGATGAAGGAGGGAATGCACCGGTCACCAAGTCATACATGGAGACCCTGTTTCGTCTCTGAGGGAGGACTTAATGTGGGTCAAGAGAGACTTGGCGCAAGATCTACAGGGGGTACGGAAAGCGATGTTGGAAATGGGGGACAGAGTCGACGCCCTAGAAAACCACGGGATCACCAGAGATGAAGAAATCGAGCAGCTCAGACAGGAACTCATTCGAGTCACGGACAAACAGATACACCTGCAGTCTCTTGCCGAGGATCTCGAAAACAGATCAAGAGGCAACAACATTCGAATTTGGTACGCACCAACAGCCGCAGAGGCAGGAAATGTGGAGGAATACGTGACAGAGCTCTTTGCACAGATCCTGGGAAATACGCAGGCCTCTGAAATTAAATTGGACATCGAGTGGGCCTACCCAAAGCTGCACATTTGCCCCCTCCGGACATTTTAGCATGTGTTCGCAGCTTCCCACTGAAGGAGCACATTCTCCGGAAGGCGAGGGAAACCAACCCGGTTCACTTTCGTTGCCACCCACTCCAACTCTTTCAGGACCTCTCGGCGATCACACTGCAGAAAAGAAGGGTTCCGCCCGGTGACTGCCTACCTTAGAGAACACAATGCCTCATACTCATGGGCCACCCTTTCCGACTAATTTTCAACTGGGAGGGAAAGGCTCATCAACTGCGCTCCCTTAAAGCAGCTTGCGACCTTCTTCGGATAGACCCTCCAGAGGGGGCCTCCGGGTAACAAGGCGAGATTAGAGTCTGGGCCTAGTAGACGATCTAGATGGAGGAGGAGACCGCAGGGCAGAGGCCTCGCAAAGCCAGACTCAGCTACAATGGCTTAAGAGAGAAAGGCAGTGTTGGAGAGCCTGGCGGGAGATCCGACACATGACCACATGGACGAGGAGGCCGGGGTTAAACCGTAACCAGTGAAAGATGCACGACAGACGCCGTCGGAGGCCAAGAGGGGTAGGGACCCCTCATTGATGCTATTGGCCAACATGGACCTCATCTTTTGTCTTACTCGGGGAGTGGCCGGGACCGACTTCGAGGCCCCACCCCTTCCAGAGACTTTGTGGTTTTTGTTCAAATGTTAATGTACCAAACCACAATAACATGGAGGGCTGCAGGATCAGACGAAGTCGTAGCTAAACTACACATGCTCACGCATCTTAAGGGTCCAACACACACAGTGGCACACTTTCCTCACCAGAAGAATACTAGGGAGGCACTCAGCATGATAGCACACTCATATCATGACATCCGGTGACCTCCTGAAGGTGCTCTCCCTCAACGTAGAGGGACTGAACAACCCAGTCAAAAGGAGGGCCATCCTATCATATTTAGAACATACTGAGGCCGACATTTGTCTCCTTCAGGAGACCCATCTCCTAGCAAGGGACTCCCACAGGCTCAGATCTAAAGCATTCCCACACCAATACTTCTACTCTACATGGCGTAAAGCAGAGGGGGTTGCAATACTATTCGCCCATAGGTTTCGGGGAACAATCGGACCTAAACATGTCGATCTTAAAGGTCGCCTTCTGGTATACCAAATACGATTGGGAGCCTGGACCCTTACCTTGGGGATCACTGTACGCACCCAACCAGGGGCAGGAGCACTTCATCTGAGCTGCCCTAGAAGAGACCCTCACATCCCCAAACCGCCTAATTTTAATAGGAGTCCTTAATAATAACCTAGACCGCTCGGGTTCCAGAGAGGGTGGGACCGGGGCCCTGACAGAGGAGGGTAGAGACTGGCTGAGGGAGGTGGGGCTGATTGACCTCTGGAGGGTCTCACATCCCCAATCCCGGGACTATACCTTCTTCTCACATGCTCAAAAGTCATATGCCCGCCTGGACTACTTTCTGGAGACTCAAGACATACAGCAACTCACACGGTCGGTGGAGATCAAACCCAGATCTCTTTCAGACCACTCAGCTCTAATACTGGAACTGCATAATCTTAAACAGAGGGAAACAAGGTGACAATGGAGACTCTGAGAGACTCTGTTGCAAAGACCGAAGGTGGTCATACAGATCCAAAAGGCGATACGTGATTATATTCAGCTTAACGACACTCCTGACATCTCCACATCTACCCAATGGGATGCCATTAAAGGCGGTCATTAGGTGGGAAATCATAGCAATCTCGGCAGCCGAAAACTGCCAACGCAAGGCAAAAAGGGTGGAACTCCAGGAGCAGGTCCGAGAATTAGAACATATGCACCATCTCACAGGAGCCCCCAGGATATGGCCTCAGTTAGAGACCACGCGGAAACAATTGGCGAGCCTAGACCTGGATAAGGCCAAGTACTCGCTTCTCTGGATAAAACACTCTTTTTCCGTAAACAGGAATAAATGCGGAAGGCTCCTTGCAACCAAACTTCGAGCACAGAGACAGTCCACTAGAGTGGACTCCCTCCTATTCGGAGACGGAGAGGTGATAAAAGGAGACACCCAGATAGTGGCGCACTTCAGGGATTTCTATGCATCCCTGTACTCGGAGCAGACCTCCCCTCCTGATGCCCCTTCTCACTATTTACGTTCAGCGGCGACTACCTGCCTGACTGAATCTCAAGCGACCTCGCTGGATGACCCTATTCGCATTGAAGAGCTAATTTCCGCTATTTCTAGACAGAAGGCTCTGAAATCCCTGGGTCTGGACGGCTTCTCCTCGGGGTTCTATAAAACAATCTGCTCAGACCTAACCCCAAATCTCACACAACTCTTTAATGATATTGCGCACTCGGCTAACCTCCTGCCCTCAATGCAAGAAGCGGCGATAGTTGTCATCCCCAAACCAGGAAAGGACAGACGCTTTTGTGGACGTAAAGCTATTTACGGGTATCTTGGCTGCCCGTCAGAATCCCTTTATGCAGGGACTGATAGTCCCGGACCAGGCTGGGTTTGCAACGCAGAGACAGTGTGCGGACAATACTAAACGGCTACTACATATCATCGACAAAGCACATCGCAGGAAGGGGTCTAGCATGCTACTTTCGGTTGATGCTGGGGGAACGCTTCCGAGCATGGGTCCTGAGCGGCTATAGGTCTCCAATGGCCACGATGAGGGTGAACGGACACGTCTCCTACAATTTCCCCATATGTCGGGGTACTAGACTGGGCTGCCCTCTCTCTCCCCTCCTCTTTGCCCTATACATAAACCCCTTTGCGCAGCGGGTGAGAGACCATCCTGGCATCAAAGGAATCCCCCTTGGAGGGGAGGAGCACCGGATCAGTCTGTGCGCAGACGACATAATGGTTATACTCGACGACCCACAAGAGAGCATGCCCCACTTCCTAAGAGAGATGGAGGAATTTGGTGTGGCCTCCGGGTTCAGCATAAACATTCATAAGTGTCAGGCCCTCAACATCTCAGTTCCTCAGGCAACAGTTGAGAATTTGCAACGAACATACACGGTCGGCTGGGCGACAGAATCCATTCCATACTTAGGAGTCCTGCTCTGTTCCACCTTGGAGCACATGAACGCTCTCAACTACCGAGTATTGGCGAAGAGGGTGTGCACCGAGTTGGAACAATGGCGGCACTACCCACTTTCACTGCTGGGTCCCATCGCAGCTTTAAAGATGACTACCCTACCTAGAATACTTTTTCTCTTCCAAGCCCTGCCATTAACTCCTCCAATAGGTATAATATCGACTATGCAGGCTGCTCTCCACCGCTTTGTCTGGGTGGGTAAATGACCTAGGATGGGTAAGGAGCGTAGCTGGCTCCCGACGGCGGGGGGCGGACTTGGAATACCTTGCCTTCTCACATACTTTCAGGCGGCCCAACTTCGATACCTAGTTGAATGGTCCAGAACAGAGTCAGAGAAACATTGGCTCTTCCTGGACACGGCTATAGCTGGGACCTCACTAGAGACAGTTCCATTCCTACAACGTCAACACTGAGCACCCAGTCTCTTCTGAAAGTGTGGGATGGATGCACGCGCAGAGGGCAGCTAACTACCCTTCTATCACCCCTGATACCAGTCGCTTATAACCCGGCCTTCACACCAGGGACTGGGCCGTCCTTTCGCGTATAGAGGGGGGACGTCTGCAAGGCAGCAGGACATTTCTTTGACCTGGAAGGCCCTATACCCTTTGACGACCTTAAGAGGGACTACTCCATCCCTGAGGACGAACGCTTTAGATACCTCCAGATTAGGCATTGGCTACTACACCCATCAATGAGATGCGGAGTGGAACGTGCATTGACCCCCTATGAGAAATGGATCTTGGGTAAACACTCAGACAAACGCCTCCTTTCAGAGCTGTATGTTCTTTTACGACCTACACAGACAGCAGATAAAAGCCCAGCCCAACGCCATTGGGAAGCAGAGCTGGGACGCCAGCTTTCTCAGAAGGAGTGGAAAGACATATACCACAGAGCACGACACACAGCCTATAACACAGCAGGCACAGAGACAGCTATGAAGATCTCTTTATACTGGTACCTAACCCCAGTACGGCTTCATCGGGGTAACCCTGCTCGTAGTGATGAATGCTGGCGGCAGTGCGGGGAGAATGGCACGCTTATTCACATCCTTTGGGAGTGTCCCAAATTAACATCGTTCTGGAACTCGGTCCTAAACTACATAGACACCCACCTTTCAACACAGCTCTCTAGGTTCCCGTCATACACATTACTGGGCCTCTCTAAGCCCTTGACTTATCCCCCAGCATCCCGTAGAGGACGTCAAATAGGAATTGCGCTAGGCGCTGCCCACCAGACCATCCTCTTGCTCTGGGGGTCGGCCACCATATCGACACACTTGGGTTGGCTACATCATCTGTGGTATGTCTTGGGGATGGAGAGACTCACCCTTACACTCACAGGCCGCGGGGCCACATTTAGTACCTCTTGGCGCCCTTTCCTAGCATTACTTTCCCAAGAATTTCAAGAGCTGACATGTCCCAGCTACCTACGGCTGTTAAGACTTACAGACTCATCACAGGTTGAAAGAGAAGATGGCACACAATGAATGACCCACACGCAGAACCCCAGACATTGCTAGTTGGATAGTTATTGGTACTGAGGAGGGTGGGAGGGATGTTGTAGGCGGGGTTATTGTTCCTTTTTTCAGTCTTTGGAAATAAGTCACGCCTGTGCTGATGCTTACAGAATGTTTTTCTAATACCAAAGATGGGCAATATAATATGTACTGAAGGTGTGATAATAATTAAACAGATTTAAACCATAACAAACATTTACGCCTCACCACTTTCAAATGTCACCAGCTGCAACTGGTGGTAGATGCTGTCTTCTTGCACCTGCAGAGGATAGTTGCTTCTGTGATCACCGGCTAAGGTTTTCGGACAGCAAATGGTTCAAGGTGAAAATAGATTGACTGGAGAGCAGCAGTTGCTTCCCTGGCCGTATTGAGGAGGTGGATATGCTTGACAGCATGGTAACTGATGTCTGTGTGCCCCTGCATAGGTTACTGACTTCTGCGATCACTGGCGGATATCTTCAGGGGCATATGCCTCAAGATGAGAAGAAGAGATGGAGACTGACTGGAAAATAACTGTTGCTTGCTTAACCATCAGGAGAAGGCCGATACTGTTTGGCAGCTTGATAGCTTCTGTCTTCTTGACCCTGCGTAGGGTACAAGTTCATGAGATTTTACTGTCCGATTTCTTCAAGTGGCATAGGCTTCAAGGGGAATAGAGACTGATTGAGGAGTAACAGTTTTTGCCTGGCCATCAGGAGAAGGCTGATACTGCATGGCTGCGTGGTAGCTGCTTTCTTCGTGCTCCTTCATAGGCTATTGGCTTCTGATCACTGGCAGATTTCTTCAGGTGGCATAGGCCTCAAGGGGAATGGAGACTGATTTGAGGAGTAACTGTTCTTTGCCTGGCAAAGTGTGAGACTACTCCTCTGAGGCTGCTTCTCTGAATAAGGATCCCGTATTCACAGATTTGTCGCCAGCCGTACCTGCAGTTTTGCCACCGGGGTGAGGAACTTTAAGCCCCAGTGTTCAGTGCGCCGCGCGCACAGCGGACGTCATCAGACGCGCCAAGAGGCGCTGAAAAGGAGGTCAGGACCCCCGCAGCGCGGGACCCCGTATTCACAGATTTGCTGCCAGCCGTACCTGCAGTTTTGCCACCAGGGTGAGGAACTTTAAGCCCCAGTGTTCAGTGCGCCGCGCGCACAGCGGACGTCAGAGTCCGAGAGAGGCTGGGCTGGGCCACACTATTAACATCTATGTACTGCCAGTAAGTTGTATGGTTATTCGCTGTGTGGACTAAACCCTAGCCCGGTTGGATAACGACTATTTGAAGCCAGCTGTTAATTATTTGTAGTCATGAGTAGACGTAAGTCAGGGGTGGGCAGTGGGGTGGTGGGGACCCTAGATGCTTTTCTTGTTCGTGCAGAATCTGCACTTATTCATGAGATTGAGTTAACCGAGCGGCGGTTGTCTTCGGATCCTCAATCTCTTTTGTCCTGTCAAGCTGTTACTGGCACTAGCAATGGCCTGGAAACTTCTCCTGTTCACCTGCCTGCTGACAATGTTATGGATATACATGGTGCCCCAAGTTCTAATAACTCGGAAGTGAGTCCCCTGACTGAGCAGTTGTCTGGGTCACGAACTTTTGGCGTTAGTACTAGAGGGCAGCAAGCAAGTATAAATAAAGGCTTAAATAAGGGGCATGATCCTATTACAAGGAAGAAAAACGGTGTGGCCCAGAAGCAAAAGCAACAAGTGACCCGCAATACAGTTTGTCGATTTAGCTCTTCGGCGGAGAAGGATAAAGCCTGTTCATCACCATTGTCACTTGCCACTACTGTAAATAGTCCCCCTGTATGGTCAAGCGAGGATAATTTTTGTAATCGATTAGAACAACTGGTATCTAACCTTCTTGCTCCTTTATTGCAGAAGTTATGTCAAATTGAAGCAAGGCTAAATGTGCTAGAACAGCCTGGTGATTTTACGCAACCATCTAATACTGACTTAGGCAATAGAAGGGGCGCTGGCTTGATGTCCTCGAGGGGAAGAGATGATATGGAGAAGGGCACTAATGCTAGTATACAATGTACACAATGTTTTAACCCTAAACCCATCATGATTTAACGAAATCCAGGTCTTCCCTTGTAAATGATAGGCCATTGCCCCATGCACATAACCAGATTGACCAAAGTCAGAATAGGGCTCCAGAAAGAGCTGCCCCAACTCTTAGGGTAGGGGATCTGGATAGGAATCTAAGTGAACCATGTAGTTTGGTTCCTAACCAGAGGAGGGCTAGTGGTACTTCTCCGAATTTGATTTTAAACCTTCCACCAGAAGCGACCCCCTACACTGTGGTCCTAGCAAACGTTCCACAATTGTCTTTAAATGAATTTGAACATTGGTCATCGCTACGTAACAAAGCATGTCAACTACTAAGTACAAGAACGGGGATTACAAATGCTCTTTTTACTGAATTTAAAATGGCACGTAGGGTATCATGGATTGGTAAGACCATTAAACGGTTATCAGGTGATTGTGTGATTTTTATCCTTTGGGTCTCCAAATCTCGTTCAGTTCATTCTGGACAGAGCAGGAAGTGGGCAGATTAATGTAAACGGCATTAACATTCTCCCCTTGGGGTTTTTCTATCAACCCCCGAGTGGTGGTCAGCGTTATTGGCAGGGGGATTTATATCCAGGTAATAGTTGTCATCTTTATTCGGTATCAACTAGTAACCGTTACGAAGTTTTTGACTCTATGGAGGATATTGATTGACTCCCTGTTCGAGAGTCAACCACGTCCTACTTAGAGATTCTGCCAAGTTCTGAAAACGAATTAACAACTAATGTGCCAATATTAATAAATGTGTGGGGATGTATTTACCACTAATAGTGAACACCTGAATATAAATGATGTAACATCGACTCTGGAAGGTCCCCAGCCATTGGAGTTTGACTCCGACCATAATTTGATAAATACGCCTTGCACTAGCCAGATAAATAACATGCAGGGAGTTTCCCGCTCACAGTCATTGGAGTCTGTCACTAACCTTACTCCAACAAAACTGCCGTACAATAACCTGTCCAATAATACGGAGGAAGTTTATTGTAAATTGGTGTCCTGGAATGTAGCAGGTTTACGCCCAAAGTTGACCAATTCCATCTGGTGTGAATTTACACTAAGTCAAGATATCCTTTGTTTGCAGGAGACGTGGGCAAGAGACCCGCTGCATATTAATGGGTTTAAAACACTGCACACCAGGGCAATTGAAAGCAAAGGAGGTAGGCCCAAAGGTGGCTTTTGTACTTACATATCGAACACTATGAAATTTAAAAAGGCAGAACTTTATTTAGATGATATTTACTATCAGCTAGTTAATATCAAAATTGAAAGTAAGCAATCTGTCATCTTGATTAATTTCTATAATAATATCCCCCCGCTTGATGTAGAAACAGTGATGAAAAAGTTAGGTAGTCATGTACAATCATTATGGCATAAATCTGCTCAAGATACTATGGTACTTTTAGGAGGGGATTTTAATTGCATTTTATGTCAAAATGCGGATATTAATACGTGTGGCCATGATGTTAACGAAGGGTTTTACTGTACGCATTTCTGCCATACTAAATTGGGGGAGCTGTACAATGAGATGTTGTGCACTTTGGATTTAGGTTTTGTAAATGAAATGTGCCCAAAGCCTGTACCAATGAGCTCCACTTTTAATGGGCGGGGCTTATCCTCGACCATAGATTTTTTTCTTGCGTCAAATAATTATGGTCCAAGAATAAGATTGTTTCATATTGGCGATATATCTCTGAGTGATCACTTCCCATTGTGTATTACAATTAAAGGGTGGACGAGTAACTCAAGTAAAGGTAATAACTGTCCTCCGCCTTTAGAGTCAATAGTACTTGATAGAACTAACGGTTTTGCCTTGAAATGGTCTATGATTGATCCTGAACGCGCTATAAAATATGTGGTGAATAAATGTAAAATTGCATTTGACACATGTTTGAGTGAGTTAGCAACCCCGAGTAGTATACTTGAGTCCTTTGCATCAATCTCTAGTGCTGTGAGGGAAGCTCTTTTTGTACAAAAACATAGGAAAGTGAAACCAACAGGTTGGTTTAATTCAAATTGTACCAAAGCACACCTGAATTTAAAAAAGGCACTCCATACTAATCCTAGAAATCAGGATGCCATAAGGGAGGCTAGGAGAATTTATAATCTAGCCATTAAACAGAGAAAAGATATTTTGAAAAAGGAAGCTTGGGAGTCCCTCCACCTAGCCGCCTTAAGTAGGGATAGCAGTGCCTTTTGGAAAGCGGTTAAAGCACCATACCTGAAGCAAGATGGGGGTCCTGCCATTGAAATTGCCATTACAGAGGAACAATGGGTCCAACATTTTACAGAGGTCTTTAAGGAGGTAGGTTATACTGATAATAATATAGGTCAACTACCATCAATTAATAATACAGAAAATATTGACCTCCAATTTACCCTGGAGGAAGTGTTAAGGGCAATTTCGGTTACTCGAGGTGGAAAGGCCCCAGGACCCGATGGCGTCCCATGTGATTTGTTTAAATCAGATTTAATTTTATGGGGGCCAATAGTAACAAACGCAAGTTGTCTAGCGCCTTTTCCGGTAACATGGGTTGAGTCAACCATTGTCCCCATCTTTAAAAAGGGAAATCGCCAGGATCCTAGAGTTATAGGCCCATCTCGTTGTTAGATTCAATGACCAAAATTGTGGGTCGTATAATCTTAGCAAGACTTAAGGACTGGGCACTAGACAATAATGTCCTTTCCGACCTTCAATACGGCTTCCGTGAAGGAGTGGGCACTATTGAACAGAGTCTAAATTTAGCCCTATTGGTAGGAAAGTATGTACGCGTGAAAAAGGGAAGATTGTTTTTAGCTTTTGTAGACTTTACTGCTGCTTTTGACTCCGTAGGACATGCTAAACTCTGGGAGATTTTAGAAAAGATAGGCGTTGAACAACAAATTATTTATTTTTTAAGACGTTTTTATTGTAATGCACAGACAAGAGTTCGTTTTGATATCAAGGGCGGGTGTACAACTCCAATTCCAATACGTAGGGGAGTCAGGCAAGGTTGTGTCCTGGCCCCATTCCTTTTTAATTTGTACATAAATGACTTAGAGGAAGTACTGGTTAAGGAACAAGTTGACTACCCCAAGATAAATGGTCGTTCTATTCCCGCCCTTTTATACGCTGATGATGCGGTTTTACTGTCACGAACACAAGTAGGTCTACAAAAGGTTTTAAATGGTTTTAATGACTATATGAATGATCTAGGACTCATGGTGAATACTTCTAAGACATACATTATGAGGTGTGGCAGGGTTAGTAAAAAATGTCGGGATATGTTCATAGGTGACCAAAAAATTGAGGTAACAAAACTTTTTTCATATCTCGGAATACCATTCCACCAAGATGACTTATGGGTTCAGGCAGTTAGATCCAAAAAATTAACCTTTATTAGAACTGTTTCGGCACTTGCCCAGTTCTCAAAAAAGCTAGGGAGAAGACCCCCGGTGGAGCTCTTACGGATCTACCAGGCAAAAAGTATTCCAACTGTTACCTATGGTTCAGGGGTGTGGGGCTTTGTAAATACCCAGTCACTACAGTCAGTGGAAAATAATTTTTTGAGATATCTACTGTCAGTACCTAGAACAACATCATCCTATGTGTGCCATGCTGAACTGGGTTTAACGTACTTGTCTGATTTTATTAAACTGGAACCGGTTCTTTTATGGCACCGAGTGTGGACAAAAGAAGCGACAAAGTTAAATAGGGATATTTTAAAGGATATTCTAAATATGGAAAAAGTTTTAACGATACCTTGGGTCAACTAAGTTCGCAAATTTTTATTGAATCTGGGTCACTTGGAATATTTTATTGATCCTGATTCTATGCAAGTGGTACGCAGGAAAGATTTAAAAAAGGAAGGCCTTGCGATGTTGGAAATGTCACGGCTGACGACCGAAATATTAAAGCCTACGGTACTGAAAAATCAAATGATTTTAAGTGTTTTTAAAATTCAGCCTTATTTAGAGATAGTATCAGAAGGATATGACAGATTCTTATTAACAAGATTTAGGTTTGGAAT
Organism: Calotriton arnoldi; assembly: GCA_963921515.1. Classification (NCBI taxonomy): domain Eukaryota; kingdom Metazoa; phylum Chordata; class Amphibia; order Caudata; family Salamandridae; genus Calotriton; species Calotriton arnoldi. Next base: position 4,738,171 of record CAWUFW010000146.1, read on the forward strand.
GGTCCACAGAATCATTAGTTTCCCCGTTATGAATGATTGGAGCCGAACTATGATATCTTGTCCTTGTGATAATTGCTCAAGCCAATCCACTATCCATGTTATTTTCTTTTGTGGATTCTATACTCACATTAGGAAAGTGTGGATTCACCCAATGTTGAAATCTATGGGGATAAGAAGATGCCGACCAGCGTATATTGCATTACAAACCATGGATAATGTTAATACGATCTGGAATATTGTCATGTTTCTAAAAAAAGCGGTCATTTATAGGAAGAGCATAATATTCTGAGGAATTTTTTAAGTTTACCGTTTTAAGACTTATTGAATTGCTTTGGATTGTTAAAATTTTTATTTGATGTTAATAAGTGTGATACTTTGATCTTAGCTCTGGTCACAATTTTACATGAATTAATTTTAAAAGTTGATATTTGATTTTAAATACTATTAAGATGATTATAATGTGTATGAATTGCTTTTATGATTGCACTATTTTACAATCGAATAAAGCTGAAATTGAATAAGGGAAAGGATCCGCTCATTTTTAAGAGGAGACCTCCGGTGGGGCATGTCAGCAAATCTGTCGATGGCTGCATTCAAATTTAGCTGCTTAACCTCATTAGGCTCACAAGCCATTATCATTGAATCACTGAGTCTCTCGGCTCCATATTTATTGCCCAAATAATGTTCTACCCTTTTCATGCAGGAGAAGAATCTCTTATTTGTAGCAGTAGTAATAGGTAGTGTAAGAACTAGATGTAAAAGATCCAAAACCTGAGGAAACACTCCTGGTAGATACATGAGATACTGCCTAACAGAGTGAATACCAGGTACATTCTTGTCTGAAAGATACGATTTTGCAGTTTCCAGTTCATATTGTAGAGGACTTCGGTCTACCGGAGCCTCTGGATATTTGTCAACAATTAGTAGTGCCAAAAAATGTACAGCTTTTGGATTGAATATACCGACAGTAGACATGAGGCACATGTTGTCTATAAATCAAGCATCAAACTCATTTACAAATCTATCCAAAGTAGAGAAATAAACGTCCTGCTTTAGGCGCCCAGACTGTGGAGTTTGACTTTCTGAGACATCAAAATGACTGGTTCTCTTCCCTACAGAGGTACTGAGAAAATAATCTGTCAGTTTGTTACGAAATTTATGGTGTCTCAAAGCTGGAGACCTTGGATTGGATTTTTCTTGAATCTCAATTGGACACTGCTCTGCTAAGTCCTTAGCCTGACTTAACAATTCGGTCCACTGACTGTCTTGACGGAGTTTCACTAAATCACTTCTTGTTGACTTAATTAGACCACATGCTCTCGGGAAGTCAAGGTCTTTGCTCTGTAGTGCTTTGGATAGACTACTAATCTGTCGGAGAATGAGTTCCATACACTGCAGTGTGAGCAAGAAACCAAAGTTTTCAATGTTCTTAAGAAGTCCTTTGGCTTCTGAACTAGCTTCATTGTTGCGCTGTTGTGATTCTATTACACGGAGAACAACGATAATAGACTCAAATCGCATCTGTACTTTTCTAACACAGCAGTACCAGTAAAAACACCTCTTACCTGAGAGTCGTTCTAGCTCTATTACATACAGATTACTCTCATAAACTGCTTGCAATGTTGAAAAAAATGTTTTACTGGTTGTATGTTAGTTACTGTTTGCACTAACGCAAGGTTTAGGCGATGGGCATGGCAGTGTATATAAATTGCTTGTGATGCGATCTCTCTTACTTTTGCTTGGACACCATTAAAACAGCCACTCATAACGGATGCTCCATCGTAGCACTGTGCAACACTTTTCTTTTAGTCAAGTCCAGCTTTTGTGTACTGCTTGAACAATAGCTGCAGCAAGGCTGGAGGCATCAAACTTCTCCATTTGGTAACACCCTAGTGCATTCTCCTGAAAATTTCCTTCACCATCAACAAAGCGGATAATAAAAACTCAGTTGCTCTTTATGTGCCACATCTTTGGTTTCATCAACTTGCACCGCAAAATATTTCGTCACTTTTTTGACAATACGCTCACAGACAGTCGCTGCCACCACAGATATGTCATTTTTGTAATCAGGAGAGGTATAGTGCCAATACCTCCTGGAAATGTTTTCTTTTAACTTCTCATCTTTATCAGAAATCATTTCTAATAATTCAATTAAATGTCCCCTACTGTGAGAATGCTCTGTTTCATCTGTGGCATGGAATACAAGCCCTTGACGAACCAAGAGACATACTACCTTAAGCAGCTGCTCCACATGTTGTCTAGTCTCCTCAACTTCCTGCTCCACACCTCTTACTATCATGTAAGAAACTGACTGCTGACAGTTTTAGGCTGCTCTAATCTTTTGAAGTTGCTCCAAGCAATAACTGACGATTTATGCTTCTCTGACTGTGAATGTTTGGATAAAGAACGAGAAAGCTTTTCCCACTTACTGAAGCCAATATCAACTAATGCAACATTGCCAGGATCACGTCCTCCTCCTCTCCCCATAGAAACAGCACTAAAATGCCTACATTCAAAATAATAAACAGCATCTTTAAGGACTGAATACTCTACCCATGGATGGGGTTTGTGTTCTCCATTAAACCTACGGCATGCCGTTAAGGGGAATGTTTGAAGTTTTGGTTGCACTAGGTTGCTATAATGATTCAGTGACAAGTCATCTGCCAAGAGTTCACTTGTCTGGTGTGATTTTGATGTTGGTGTCTGACTAGTTTCTTTGATTCGAGGTGCCTCTATTATGTCACTCCTCAAAAAAGAGCTGGCTGTATTGTCATCACAGGATGATGAACAGTCAGGAAGGCCAGCGAGGGAAGTACTAATGTCTAAGCTGCCAACATTAAGACGATGAATATTCAACCTCAGCGTGAAATGAACACTTAGCACCGTCAGCATGTGAAGAAATATGTCAACAATGGCAGAACTATCATCAGCATTGGGATAAGCAGCTGCAATGGCAGCAGATTATGTTTCAGAGATGTCATAAGAATGTGAGCATATGCCATCACTGCTAAACAGAGCAGCATCAGACAACTCTTTTGTTCTCTTGCCTTCATTGGAACCTGTGGGAGGGTTTTCGATACTTCTTTTTAGTGAACAAATCCAATCTTGATCTTTGTTTTGAATCTTTTGGTTTTCTATTAGGGTAAGACATATTTTTCTTTGTTCAATATTTGCAGCTGAACTCAGCAATCCCACTGCTAGAATGTCAAACATACAGAAATATGGGGTAGGGCATGGCATGGTACACTGCAAGTAACAGTGAGGAAACACAGACAGCCTTTCACACACATGCATGTGATTTCTTTAACGGTTATTTTGTTAATTAACAGTATAAAAGAGAATGTTTTATTGCATATATTATTTTCTGCATGTTAACATTGCATATTACTGTATACACAAACATGAGAATCAATCTTTAGTACCATAAATCAAATCACTATTCACCCACATTGAGACGAAGAGCTTGTAGAGGAAGGGATGGGGCGTTTGAGGATGATGGATTGATTATCATGGACAGGGATGGTATAAGATAATCGAGGGGTGTATTCCATTGACCAATGCCAAACAGTTTCAGTAAAAAGCTTCGGGGTTGCTCTAGTATGCTCTTCACAACATGGGGGCTTATGCAGCACCTACAACAGCAGGTACCCTGGGTGAAAAGAAGTCTAATATGGGGGCTGCCTAATGGAACATAAACTCTCAGAATCTGGTTAATACAAACGTGTGCATGAGTGTGAAATGAACTACACTTCGAGAAATTGGATACAGTTTATTTTAACAGCCTGACAAAAGATGAATTGAAAGCAAGTGTTATTACACCAATAGAAACACGCCAAGCTTTCATTTATATGTATTGCATGGTTCACAAAGCATGTTCCCATTCAATTTCTTGTAATAAGTCAACATTACTGAATATATATATAAGTATCTGTCAAGCACCTCTGAATAATTTAACTCCATGGGTAATTATAACAGGCTTCTCCAATGAGTAGCTTGTGAGCTACTGGTAGCTGTTCAGCTACCCAGAACTCGCTCTTATGTGCAGCTCAGCCTACTAAATTAGAAGCTTTTGTTTAGTTCAATGAATTATACCAAATTTGCATAGCGTATATCTGAGATGAAATGAATAATTCTCAGAACTTATTAGCTAATGTTTCGAGAATAATAGTTGAATTTCCAAAATATAGTTAAAGCTGACATTTGAGTGAAAAATCATGCATTGTTGCAGAGATTTATTAATATGCTTATCTTGGTGACAAGGGCATTGCTGCTATGGCTTTTATGTATTACCCATGTAGAGGAATTTCATATTGACAAAGCTTTTTTTACATTACTGAACTGTTGCTTTAAATCAGTGATACTCAAAGTACGGCCTGGGGTCGCATGCAACCTTTCTGACCTTTACACGCGGTCCCCTAGTCAACAGCCGCACTGAGGTTGTTTTTACTCAATTTAGCACTAACATTAAAAAAATGTTGACTAAACAGGTAAGAATTTATTTAAAAGATGGCTGAAATTAAAGAAAGGAAGTAACAAGGGTGTCCTGCACCGCTTAACTTTGGGAACACCTTCATTTTTAAAAGCATCTTGCAGCAAAAGTGTATAAATATGCTAAAGTCTCTTCAAAATTCTAAAAGTGTATGTCATTAACATGCACAACCGTTTCACCTCAGTAAATAATATTATATCAGTACATTGAGAAGTATTTTTTTTTAAAGAGATTGTTTCAAGCATGAATTTAGAAATATCTATTCTTCCCTTTAATCTAACAATAGTGAACTAAGCTGCAAGTCAACTGTTATGTGCGCTCTTTGGGTGGACTGGGTTCCTATTATACATGAACAAACTTATGCTTTATTAAAGCAATCAATGGAGAAGGTTTTGTCAAGCGCACATCCCGAAGTGAAATAAAACAATTGCCTAAGATCACACAATTTGGTAAAGTGGGGAAGACAGAATTAATCCCAGGTTTTCTGGTTTCACATAATGAATGCAATTCAGCCCCTAGATGTGTATGCTTTGCTTCCCCTACACCCACCTTACCGCCCCATTCCCCAACTGTCCCCCTCCCAACCACCACCCTGCTGGCATCAATGCATCAAAGTACCTATGCTTAGATCCCTGGAATCTCTCTTCATTGGTACACTTTACATTTAAATTGGGCAATGATGTCATACAGGTATTTAACTGATCCCAATCCCTTTAACCTGGCTCTTTATTGGAGGACTTTGTTCATATTGGGTGGTGTTTTCATACATGCATACTGCTACTTTCAATGGTTTTAATCTCGCTATTCATTTGCTGCACTATGGGCCTCATTACGATGTCGGTCTGGAAGCATTCCGACCGACTCCTTGTCAGAATTGTTTCTGACCGACTTGGGTTCGGGTTGTCCGACCAATCGATTACAATGTTTCCGAACACCGTTCGGTCGGACTCCCATTGACTTTAATGAGAGCATGTGTTCCGACCAACAACACAGCCTCCCATTGAAAAAAGGGGTGGTTGCGGAAAACCTTGCACCCTGTGGCGGGCACTCCATGGTACCTGCCACACTGTGCATGGTTGTAAAGAGGGGTCCCATGGGTGAAGGGGGGCCTGCTATGGGCCCCCAAAGTCAGTTTCTGCCAGCCGTTTCATGTCGGACATACCGATTCGGAAAGGCTGTCCGAATCCAAAATCATAATACGTCGGTCGGAAACGCGGTCCATAGACCTGTACGATTCGGCTTCAACCGACTCGGAGTCTCCGAATGCCGGTCGGAACCGAGTCGGAAAGACCAAAGGGTTACCTTTCCATCGTAATCGGTCGGTCGGAAATGCTTCCGAGTCGGTCGGAAACATAGGTTCCGACACGGGTTATGAAAATCCGAATGCCGTTCGTAGCCTTTCCGACCGACATCGTAATCGGCCCCTTAATGTTTTAATTAAGCAGTGATTTTACACGGGTGCACTGCTGCCTTTCATCTTTGTACCCTCGATCTTCAAGGCTTACACTTTGTTTTTATTAGGCAGTGATTTCATACAGATACACTGCTGCTTTCAGTCCGTGTAACTTCACTCCTTAGTGCTACATTTTGTGTTTTTAATGAACAGTGTTTTATACTGGTATACTACTGCTTTCGTTCTTAGTAACCACACTGGTCATTCCACATAATGGCTTTTTGGGCAGTGTTTTGATTGATGTACTGATGATTTCAGCGCTTTGAATACCACTCTTCGCTGGCAAACATTTTCAGCTGTGGTGACATTCAGAAGTTCCCATTTTGACATTTATGAGTGGGTCTTCATAATTGGTATTCTGGCAGTTAAAGGTTCCGTTTAAAGTTGATGTTGACTTGAGTGGATGTATGTACAATTGTAGTTACCACTGCATAAGTGAGTAAAATTAACAATTGTAACGTTTCGGGAAAATGCAAAGTATTTCGAAATTCTGCCATTGTACAATATCAAATTTTCTCTTATTTTTGCGGAGTTACACTGATTTCAGCTAACGTAACGCCCCCCCAATATCTCAGAAATGTAAACATGAGAATGCGCTGAATGGGGGGGCAGTAAAGAAACATCAGATATTCTGGGGTTTTAAAGGCCAGCGTGCCCTGTAAGACAGCTGGCGTTATGGGATCCGGTAAGAGTTCCACTAGGGAGAAACACTGACAGACTTGGTCAGGGCCGTACAGGGACAGAAAATAGGCCCGGATAACAAAATAATAGCGGCCCCCGTTAGAGAATCAGAGAGCAAAATAACTGAAACAAATACATAAATGGAGGGAGCACTCTTCGTAAATTTGGGTTTGAAGGAAATGACCCAGAAAATGTATAATTAGGCGAAGGTGGCCAAGAGTGTAGGTGCTTTTGAGCAGCCAGTCCTGATCAGGGCCAGACTTGCCGTAGCGGGCACCGGGCGTTTTCCGGTGGGCCGGAAGGGTGGTGACCGGTTTTGTTACTCTGGGCCGGTTTTGCAGCACTGCTGCAATATCGGCCCCCAGTACCCTGTAACAAAAGCGGGAGCGGTGCTTCTCACTAGCACCCCCTCCCCACTCCTGGGGCCGGTTGAGCACATTGCCACGGCTCGTTGCTATTCCCAGTCCGGCCGTGGTCCTGAGCCTCGGAGATAGGCCACAATGACAAAGGAGCCTGAGATCTCAGGCTGCAGCGCGCTCCCCTCTTATCTCTCACATAATAGGTGAGTTGTGTTCTCCTGACAGAAACCACACACGCACTGTGTAATTTCACCTCCTTTCCTTCTCTCTTTTTATGTTTTTCCAGTCCCAATCCTTTGGGAAGCTTGTGGCGGCAAATTGCTGCTGACAAGCAGAGGTGAAGAAGTGACTGAGAAGCCCAGGCCCGCAGCGCAGGTGCAGCAGATAGATACATACAGTGTATCTACAAATCAAGGAATGCGCGCAGCGCCTGCCGGCCTGGGCGGGGTCACCATAGCAACCGGTGAGAGGGCGAGTTCTTGGCCGGTCTGACCCAGACTGCAGTCAATAATGATGCAGAGCTTGCTTCAGCGGTGCAAACAGGCACTGCTTAAGTGATTTCATGCCACCAGAGCGCATGCCAAGGTTGACAAACAGCCAGGGGTCGCAAGCAAGGTGTGGCGACCCCTAATTAACGCCCATGACTAACCACTTGTCAGCATGCGATCATGCTGACAACAGCTTATACCATTATAAGAGGGCATTAGCAGAAACAACACTGTTTCCAAATTCTTTTCTTAACCCAGATTGCCAAGATGACAGTCTACATTACGGCTCCAATTATGAGTTGCAAAGAATTTAACTCACACATTTACTACCGACTCTGAGCAACAGGTATATGCAGGTGGCAAATGTATGCGGGTGCTTCTGTGTGGGGAAGAGTTGGAGAAAGGGGGTAGGGAGAATAATGTGGGTTGGAGCCTTGCATGGTCCTCCCTTTCGAGAGAAAAATGTTGGGCTGTGCCAGGTTCCGAGACCTGGCTGCTATTGCATATGAAGGTTCAAATTTGTGAGCGGGAATTTCTAGCCAGTAAATTCATATCTAGTGTTCATGTACCTCACATGGTCATGAATGGGCAAGAATTCTATCCTTGCTGACTCAGTCAGGGCCTATGACATGTGCCGTAGACTTTTGTTGCTGACAAACAAGTTACTTACCGTCAGTAATGCATTATCTGGTAGAGACTGTCTCTAGCCGCAGATTCCTTACCTTATAATTATCCTCTGGCATCAGACTGGATCCGGAAATATTTTTGTGAGCAGTACCTCTGTGTGCTGTGAGGTGACGTTATTCAGCTCCGCGTGGCGTTGTCACCATCGTCCGCACCAGAAGTGACGTGCACAGTACCTATATAGGCGCCACCCCAGCGCACTGACGTTCTCGACGTTCCACACCAGGAGCGCGAAGCCACGAAGAACACTGACCAATGATGTAGAAAACTAGGGCCTTGAAAGGGCAACAGCTCTGTCCCTAGAAATCCGTTCTCAGAGCGGGGAGGATAGGAGTGTCGGTAAGGAATGAATCTGCGGCTAGATAGAGTCTCCTCCAGATAAGGCGTTACCAAAGGTAAGTAACTTGTTCATCTGATAGAGACTTCCAGGCGGTGAGTGGCCACGCCAGTGACAAAGATGGCCGCCTGGCAGTGAAGCTCCGGCTCAGATGGCCCCCATTATACTGATTTCAAGCCAAAATTGCAATCTGCACGCATCCTGAAAATGAACACTGCTGTCCAGTTAACAGAGGCATGATCTGATGCAGTTTTTGGTGGAGCAAACTCAGGGGACATAATGGAAACAGGGGGGCGAAGGCCCTGCGGCGACAGGGGCCATGGGTGAGCTTGAGACTACCGAGCCTCGCTGGGCCATACGGCCCCCCCACCCCATCTACAAATAGCTCTTCTTGTTGCTGCCGGGAGGGTGGGAGCTCGGCAGAACCTGGAAGCCGTGATCGCTGGGGCAGGCCTAACCCTGCCGTGAGGCCTGGCGGGGTGCGCAGCGGCACTGGGCCCATCGTGAGATGGGCTAGCCTGAGGTCGCGCAGATCACTGGCACTGTTCCAGGGGAGATGCCTCCATCCTGCTTCCTTCTCCATCTAAGGTTGCGGTAAGGCACACGCAACTGCAAAACGGCGTCTAGCAGCAGCACCATCGGTGCACGCTGCGTCACTCACAGATCTACGTGCCTAGAGGGGCCCACAGCAGCCTACACAGTGCAACTAACAACCTCCCTTCATCGCAGTTGGACTGTGCCAGCTGAGTAGCCCACCGGCACTACTATACCTTCTGCCCCCGTCTCCAGTAATACCGGCCACATTTGGGTTCCTGCACTTGGAACCCCTGTGCCCACTGCATATCAGACACTTTGCGGGACCTCGGAGGTGGCTCTTGGGTGCGCCACTGCTCCAACAGCCTCAGTGAGGCTACATCCATACCGTGTGCTGTTGCACCCGCTTCCGCTAGTGTCACCTGGCCTATACGACCTGGGTATAGTATACATAGCGTGCCTCGATGCGGCCCCCTCAGACCATGGTATCAGCTGCTTCCCTACCCCCTCGCAGACACCTGCACTCTAACCACTTCGGCCATCATGGTGAGAAGAGATCCTAAGCAGAGCAAGCTTCCCTTTGAGAGGCCTAAGGTGACAGGTGGCGTGGAACCCCATCAGATGCAGAGGAGGGCGCGGTGGGAGGTATGAATGCAGAACAGATGACTGATGCAGCAGCCATAATGGCGTAACTTCGTGCAGGCTTTCTTTCCATCGATGCTCGCTTTGACACCCTAGCGGGCAGGCTTGACTGTATGGGAGAATGCCTCTATCGTCAGGGCATATGGATGAATGGGGCGGAGGAACGTATATCCAACCTGAAAGATGGTGCCACAACAGTTTCTAAACGATTGGAAAAGCTGGAATTACTTCTAAAAGTAGTGGCAGTTAAAAATGAAGACTAGAAGCCCGATCCCGGAGAAATAACATCCGTATTATGGGCATTGTATAATCCACAGCTATGTGTCGCCCAGACCAATTTGTAGAACACTTACTGACCGACTTCTTTGACCACCTAGTGTGGGTGAGGGGAGGGGGTTGGGAGTTCACATGCTTATTTTGTTTGTTTGTCACTAAATTTTGCAGGGGCATCTACCATCATTGCACATGCACGTTCATAAATACATATCTATAGATAGTTGCACAGCGGATGGGAAGACCACACGTAGCTGAACTTACCTTCATGTCCTGGAACATTAGAGACCTAAATAATCCATGTAAGGGCAAACTATCTCACCCAACACGGCATAAAAATAGCCTTTCTTAAGGAGACGTATCTCCCACCTCGGGTTTCCCTAATTTTGCATCTTCCTGGGGTCCCCATAGATATTTCCCCTAGTTACAGTACATACTCACATGGACTATGCATCCTTATACATAGGAGTATCCTTTTTCATAATACCACCAGTTTCATTGACGAAAATAGGAGATATATACTGGTCGCAGGCACTGTGGCAGGGCACTGCCTCCTACTTATTAATGTATATGCACTGAATTTAGATTCCCTCATTTTTTTCCACGACCTCTTGGCCATCGCAGGATGGGTAGAGGCTGACATTCTTGTTCTGGGACTCCACGGGAGCGGCCTGAGTTCCAAACCACAATCGCTTCGCTTACTTCGGGATATCTGTGACACATATGCCTTGAGACATGCGTGGCATTTGAAGCATGCTACTACTCCTGGGTATACCTTCTACTCTGCACCGCATTGGGTCTGGACACGTATAAATTATTGGATACTCTTGGCGACTTCCACACCATGGCTGGTAGATGTGCAGCATCTCCCACATACATTATCGGATCACTTCCCGATACGAATATTCCTAAGGGTGCCATATGGGAGGTGGCCTAGAGCACCAATGACACTTTCTGTGCAATGCTCTGCTGGACGAGGTGTTTCACTTCGAACTTCGGGACTCCATTGTCAAGTATTTTGCGTTCAGTGTTGGCTCTGTTGTCCAGTAGGTAATGCTGTGGGATACCTTTTAGGCATTCATACGGTATGTGTGCATTTCTAAATATGCTGGAGTGTTGTGGGATATGCAAAATCATTTAGCGTGTATAGAAGCTGATCTGCAAGAAATCTATAGGACAGACTCCCAGCAGTGGCATGGGCAACAATTCAACTGCCACCCGACACTACCCACTACATTCCGGGACCTGGCCGAGGGGGAAACGGCGTACCTGGAGAAGTTTGACAAAGCCCGACAATTTGGTGAGGGGAAATGCCGTGGTCGCACACTAGCGAGATGCCTGCGACCGAACCGTGGTAGTAGCTATATACCTGCATTGCAGCTGGGCGAGGGGGGCGCATAACAGACAATCAAGTTATCATTCATGAGCTTCTTCAATACTACAGGTACTTATATACATTGCAAGTAAGCAGAAACGCTGCAGCGCAGATGGAATATCTGGCCGAAGTCGTGCTGGTCTGGCAGGCAATTGAGTCTTTGGATGGCTCCAGGGTTCCAGGCCTGGACGCGCTCACGAGTGTATTTTATAAAGCCTATAAACAAATTCTTGCACCTCATCCCCTTCAGCTGTATGCCGAGGCTGTTGAGGCTGGGGTCTTCCCACCATCGCTGCACGAGGCAGTGGTCACTTTGCTACTGAAACATGGTAAGGACCCACACCTCAGCACCTCCTACCGCTCCTTTTTTCAACAATAAAATATTGGCCAAGGTCCTCACAATGTGGTTGTCTGTTAATGGACAAGATTATCTCACCCATGTAAACTGGTTTTGTTCCCCACAGATCAACGACCCTGAACCTGCACACTATTTTTGCAGTATTAAATAGGATCTCCCCGGAATTGCAGGCAACTGTGGCTTTGCTGGATGCAGAGAAGGTATTTGACTCTTTAGAATGCCCTTTCTTTCAGGCGACATTGCACAAATTGGGAGTGCCCCGTGAATTCATCTCCCTTGTTATGCTATTATACTTCAACCCCATGGCCCGCTTGTGGGTCAATGGCTCCTTTTCGGATCCCTTTACAATTACCAAGGGAACAAGACAGGGATGTCCTCTGTCGCCATTTCTTTTATCATAGCAATGATCCGTCATTTACAAGAAAAGCATCTGCATCGTGGTTTACACTTCCCGCATGGCCCCCTGCTCCTCTCACTATATAAGGATGATATTTTGTTGTTTATCCTTCATCAGTCGGACAACCTACCAACCTACCATCATTGTTTGGCCTCTTTTCAGGTCTCAACATTAACTGGGCCAAATCCAAACTGTTCCCTCTCACTGACACCGCCTCGCCTGTATCCAGTGACTATCCTTTGACTTGGTGCGATGGGTAAACTAAATATTTAGGAATCATACTGCACTGTGAGAAGGAGCAGGTGATTTGTCTGAATTTATGGCCTGGCTATTGACAAGCTGTCCACTCAAATAGACTGCTGGCTTCAGCTCCCGTTCTCCATAGCAGGCCGTTTCGCCATCATAACAATGGTTGTGCCACCCCGGTTTTTATATTTAATTTTAACATATCCATCCACTTAACAACACTTTCTTCGTCACTCTGAGAAGCCTCTTATTGAGACTCATCTGGGCCGGCCGTCAGTCCCGGATCAAGTGGATCACATTAGCACTTCCGTATGAGCGTGGCAGATTTGGGGTGCTCAATTTCTAACTGTACTATCTCGCCGCCCTATGTCAGTTTACACACTACTGGTATCACCCAGATGCACGTCTCTCATATGCTAAACCTAAGAAGGATCAGGCAGGAAAAGTGCCCTTTTGGGTCATACTCCCGAAGGACATTGCAATAGATGCTGCAGACATCCAAACGCTCTCAACTACCAGTTGGGCATGGCTGAAACTCCACCTGATCCTGGGAGGGGGGGGACTTCTATACTCACCCACTCTTCCCCTAGATAATAATCCATGGCTTCCAATAACCCAAGAAGCTTTGGTCCAACACACTCTCTCAGGGCACGGCTTATGCACATTTAGGAACCTTTTCCCTGATGGGAATGTCCTCGCTCATGCCGACGATTTTTTTTTTTTTTTTGCGGAGTTTTATATAGCGCGAACTTGACCCGCAGGTATCGCTTTGTAAATGCTACATACATGGATCCCTTTGTTCTGAGACACCTCCTCAGTGCGCTATGAGCACAAATCTCCTCCTATCCACTGACCCCTGTCAACTTCCCCCCTTTGACACTCATGATAACGGACACAGATGGGGGAGGGGGGTGAATGGACACGCACATTAGGGTCTTATTGGAGCATAACCCTCCCAAAGACCTACTCCTTTATCAATATAAATACACAATATATACGTCTGGGTGGTACGAGTGTGAAAGGATAGTGACCTCACAAGGAGTGATCAGACAGAGCAAGAGAGCACTTTTGTATTTATATGTTTAGCTATGATGCCAGGCGCGAGATGGGAAGGTGCAGGGGAACTGGGAATCACCCCTAGGCTGCACCTTGACTGACAACATATGGTATTATTGTTGTACTCAGATTAAATTGATCCCATCCAACTATAGACACAAAAGCCTCCATGATAAATTTCTGCATAGGGCATATACTATGCCAAGTGCCTTAGCTAAACTAGACCCCACTAGGTCCTCTCAATGTCCCAAGTGCCATGTAGATGACGCTGATTTCGCGCATTTGACTTGGACATGTATGCACATGGGGGCATACTGGATCAAGGTGTTCTCCCAACTGTCCTTGATGATAGACTTTACACTTGCCCCTGATCCTCTTCTGGCATTCCTGGGGTACGTTGGGAATGTTGTGAAGGGGGTCCGTAGGTTTACTGCCACAGCATTACTATTGGCTAAAAGGGAAATTGTACCGAAATAAAGAGGGAGAGTAGAGGAATTCCTAGAGGGGCCCGTCCTCTTGACTATGTAAACACGAAAAAATGAGGGCCTACTCTGAACCAAATAGCTGAAGGGAAACCTCACAAAGGTTGTAAAAAGCACTTTGCTTTTGTTAGTGTAACCCTCACCCACCAGGGTTTCCCCTAAGTGGCATACGTCATCATAGGGTTTCAAGCCACTCTTCCCAGTGGCTAGATTAAAAAAATAGGACACAACTAATGCCCCATAGGTCCGACGGTGGTCACACTTACTGCAAGGTCACATCCTGGCTTACTAGCCTCGAGAAGTCCACTGGGACCTGAATGTGCATTCAGATCCCGGTGGACTTCTCTAGGCTAGTAAGCCAGGATGTGACCTTGCAGTAAGTGTGACCACCGTCGGACCTATGGGGCATTAGTTGTGTCCTTTTTTTTAAACCTATGCTGTATCTTAGCAAGTAGGTACTTATGCTTATTTAAGCATGCAGTGTATGTTTTGTTCACCACCTGCCAATTTAACTAAGGACTGGATTCAGGGAGTTTAGCTTAGCCCCTGAAAAAAGAGTGGCTTGAAATGTGTTGACCATACAGAAACCAGGTGCATTATAACTTAGGGTTTTGTTGTTTCTTCCCTTTTTAACCATTCCGCTTGAAGGGCAGAATAAAACATAGTTTTTCCCTATCCGGCAGGTATTTTTAGATCCTACACCTCCTACCCCTCCTAATCCTGTTCCATCTATCATTGGGTATTTACCATTTAAGTGCTCCTGTGTCTCCACTGGTAGCAGCACTCCCCGTTCCACAGCGGAACGGGAGGAACCCTATGATGAAGTATGCCACCTACGGGAAACCCTGGTGGGTGAGGGTTACACTAACAAAGGCAAAGTGCTCTTTACAACCTTTGTGAGGTTTCCCTTCAGCTATTTGGTTCAGAATAGGCCCTCATTTTTCGTGTTTAAAAGGGAAATTACCCTGCATTGGGGTAGTGGTCTTTGTCCAGCCATAGAGGCATGGTTGAAAAAAATGATTCATTGTGACAATACAAGTGAAGCTTACGCCACATTGCAACCTCATGCTGCACGACCGAAATACATTTGGTAACTGCTTAGAAACTATCTATTAATGCTGGAAATGGCGGAGCAGCCCTGACCTTCTGTATTGTATGTCATGTAGGTACCGTGGATTGAACATCATTGCTGCCTGTGTATGTGAAATGCCTGGATACCAGGGCTTTTACGATTCAGATTGATGTCCCTCCTTATTTGATGTATCACTGCAACGTGATGATGTGTGTTTCTATTTTAGTTATACCTTCTACTATTCCTGATGTAATCCCTTGCTGATTATGGTATTATTCAATTATATTGTCTTGTACTCTTTATGTCACTTGTTTGTTTGCAGCTTGCCTTTGCTTAAGCATAAAATGATAAATAACATTTTCTAAAAAAAGAGAAACTTCTAGACTCGGATTCCTTACCTTAGAAAAGATACCCAAGCAATACTATCTCTGGAGATGGAAATGTGGACCAATTTCATACGAGGAAGTCCTACAGGATCGAATGGGCAAAATGCCCATCTCAACGGACCTGACTGTCCAGGCAGCAGTGCTTTGTGAACATGTGCAAGAAGCCCCACATAGCTGCCTGGCAGATGTTCAGGACAGGAACTCCACGTGCTAACGCAGTGGTTGCAGCTTTCGCTCTGGTGGAGTGAGCACGCAAAGCCTGGGGGGGGTTGCTTCTTAGCCAAAGCATAGCAGATCTTGATACAAAACACTATCCATCTGGAGATGGTCCACTTCTTCACGGCCCGTCCTACTCCTCGGACATACCCCATAAAGAGTTGGTCGTCCACTTGGAACTCTTGTGTGCGGTCAAGATTGAATGACAACACATTTTTTGGGTCAAGCCGGTGAAGTCGCTTCTCTTCCTTGGAAGGATGCAACAAAGCGTAAAAAGTAGGCAGAGTCATGGGAGTGACCACTTTCGGTAGAAAGGAAGCTCTCATACAAAGCACCAGTTTGTCTGGGTAGACATTGAAGAATGGAGGCTTGGATGATACAGCCTGAAGCTCACTGACCCTCCGGGCAGATGTTATAGCCACACGAAAGTCTGTTTTGATGGTAGGGAGCCTGAGTGGCAATTGTGCAAAGGCTCAAAAGGAGCACACATAAGAAAAGTGAAGGCGAGATTGAGGTCCCACTGGGGAGTATTGAAAGGGGAAGGTGGAAACAAATGTTGCAAATCTTTCAAGAATCTATTTACAATAGGTGATTTGAAGAGGGATGGCTGGTAAGGCAACCACAAAAAAGCAGAAATAGCCCTTTAGCGTGCCCAGAACAGAGCCCTGATGGGCAAGAGAAAGGATGAAAAGGAGAACTTGAGAAAGGGGGGCAGAAACGAGATTGATTTGTCTTTTTGTACACCATGCCTCAAAATGTCCCCAATGGCAGGTATATACCATCTTGGTGGAGGGATGCCTGGCTGCCAAGATAACGCTACAGACTTTGGGAGGAAGGTTGAAAGCTGTCAACTGTTGTCGCTCAATCTCCACGCAAGAAGGCTAAGGGTTGACAGGTTCGGGTAGAGGACCCTCCCCTGCTGCTGCGACAGAAGTTCCTCCCAAAGATGCAGACTGATCGGAGGATCGATGACCATGCTCAACAGCTCAGGATACAAAACTCTCTGTGCGCAGTCTGGAGCCACAAGGATGACTTGGTCCCGGTCGTTCCTGATCTCTGGGCAGGAGTGGTATGAACGGAAAAGCGTATTGGAGGCCTGAGCTTCTCCGAGCGAGAGCAACTTTGGAAGCTCCAGCGCACAGAATTGCTGACATCGCATGCTCTTGCAGGTGGCGAACAGATTTGTCCAAGGCCCTACTCACTGCTGAAAGAGACCTTGCACCACCTCCGCATGGAGACGCCATTCATGATCTTAGGCATCTTTGGCTAAGTTTGTTCTCTCTGGCGTTCAGAGAGCCCGCCAGATGTTGAACCACCAGGGAAATGGTTTGATGTTCCAGTCAAGTCCAGAGATGCAGAGCTTTCTGACAAAGGGTCCACCACTACACACCCCCTGTTTTTTTTCAGTACCACATGGTGGTGGTGTTGTCCGTGAACACCTGCACTAGCCTTCCCTTGATGGAGGGTAGAAAGGCTTTCAATGCCAATCGGATCACTCGGAGCTCCAACAGGTTGATGTGGAGTCCACTGGAGATCAGAGTCCTCTGATCTCCAACTCTCCAAGATGGCTGCCCCATCCCAGGAGTGACACATCAGTCACTACTGTCAGCTCTGGTAGGGGAAGGGAGAGGAGTCTGCTGCTGACCCAGTCGCGGTTCGTAAACCACCACTGCAGGTCTTTGCAGTTCCATCCGAGACCTAGACCATGTCGGAGAGATTCCCCCGATGCTGTGCCACTGGAACTTCAGGTACCACTGCAGAGCCCGCATATGCCAGCGGGCATGTGTCACCAGCAGGATGCAGGAGGCCATGAGGCCCAGCAGCCGCAGAGCCAGTCTTAACGAAATATAGGATAGACCTGAATATCCCTCTGAGGATAGGCCAAAACTGCACAGGATCCAGAACGGCCCGATGAAAGGGAGAATCTGAGATGGTGTCAGGTGTGACTTTGGCATGTTGATAGTGAACTGCAGCAAGTGCAGGAGGTCCGCCGTAGTCTGGAGGTGGGAGACGAATGCCTGGGGTGAGCCCGCCTTCAACATCCAGTCATAGAAATAGGGGAAGACTGGTATCCCTGATCTTCGCAGATGAGCTGCAACCACCGCCATCACATTAGTGAATCCCCGAGGGGCATTGGTGAGGCCAAAGGGAAGCATGGTGAATCAAAAATGCTCATGGCCCACCGTAAACTACAGGTAACACATGTGGGCAAGCAGGACGGGGATATGAAAGTATGCATCCTGCAAGTCCAATGTGCTATCCAGTCTCCCGGGTCGAGGGCAGACAGGGCCTGAGCTAGCGTGAGCATTTTGAACTTCTTCTTGAGGGAGAAATTGAGAGGCCGCAGGTCTAGGATAGGACGAAGGCCTCCATCCTTTTTGGGCACCAGATAGTAGTGAGAATAACAACCACAACCTACTTCTGGCATCGGCACCTTCTCTATGGCTGCCTTGGCCAAGAGAGCCATCACTTCCTGGCGGAGAAGAGATAGGTGATCCTCCGTCAGCCTGTCACAAGTTGGTAGCCTGAAGTGAGGGGTAGTCACAAAGGGGAGGGAGTAGCCCCTTCGGACAATCTGCAAAACCCACCTGTCCAATGTTATGGATCCCCAGTGGGACAGGTGATGGCAAATCCTGCTGCCCACTGGGTGTCCATCATGGTAAGAGGGCAGATTAGGAGGGTTTGGATGCTGCGGCTGCTGGAGGAGGGTTGGACTGATCCAATCGCTGGCTGCCCGATCCACAAGCCTGTGGGCACTGTGTCCTCAGCCACACAGAGGATGAGAAGTGTGCACGGCGCGGTGGCTGGGGGGATATAGATGTGGCCACAAAAGGACAGAAAGGCAGATTGGGGGTGGTGAGAGGCCATGGAAAGGCCCAAGGACCTGGCCGTAGCCCTGCTGTCCTTAAAGCGCTCCAGCGCTGAATCTGCCTTGTCTCTAAAAGGCATTTCCATAAGCGATGCTTGGACATTCACAAAAAATCCAATTGTCTCAACCAGGCGTTACATCATAAAGCCACTGTTGATGAAACCACTCTACCCAGTGACTCAATCGTGTCTATTCACATCCTATCGTGAACGAAGCCATGTTCCTCTCATCGGCAACAGCCTGGTAGAGTACGGCCTGGGCCTCCTCTGGGACCGTTGGCAGCACCTGCGCTACTGTATCCCACAAAGCATGGGAATAGCGGCCCAAAAGGCACGCAGTGTTCACAGACCTCAGTGCTGTTATATTCCATATAGGTACCATAATGTAGGCCCCAGTAACTTCATTACCGGTTTACAGGGACTGACCTTTTACCTAGATACGACACTGCATTCAGAACACGGGTTTTCCCTAGTTCGAGAGCTCATACATTATGCATGAGGATTCTTGGAAGCACAGCAGGACGACCATCTCCTGTATAATATCTATGTACAAAGTTCATGCCCGACGTCATCCTTAGGCCGACACAGTAATACAACGAGGTAGGACCCCTGGGGAGACCTATGGGTGTATATATACATCATATCTTGCTAAGATAGCTAGAGGAGACCGAGACTTCCCGGGAGACACCCTGACCAGAGACGCTGAGGTTCCTGCATGCAGACACTCCAGCTTGCAGTGGTCTAACAACCCTTGGGGGGTGTCCACCTCGAGACCAGTACGGGGTCCCACAGTCTCTCAATTCAGGTAATGAGGTTGACTTTATCATAGAGGGATTCTTGGCCCAACTAGATGCTTCCTACATCTAGTTAGGGAAGCATCGTAGGAGTACGCATCTTTTTATCATGTGTTTTATATACTTGTATGTATCCATGATTATTGTAAGATAGTAGAACTATACTATCCATTTACCTTTTTAGTACTACTAATCATTTATATCTTATACTGTCTAACGGTTGTTGCAGCTCATCTATTCTACACCAGAATAACAACTGTTCAATAAAATACTTATTGAAAACGCCCAGCCTGTTTATTCTGTGTATCTCTCTGAGACAGACTAAGTAAGCACGAGTGACTGAGCAAAAAGTAGTATATTGTTTCCACGGTCCTGAGGGATCAGGGTTCTCATGTTCAATGGTTGCCAGGAACTATTCTCTCCTTGGTAAGAGGAGACTCTAGTGGCACTGTGAGCTAGTTGGTACAAAAAGGCCAACATACTCGGTAGGGGTGTTCAGAAACAGTCTGACACCAATCCTACAGTGTATGCTGTCCAAACGCGCAGATCCTATATAATTATTATAGAAGCTACACGACATGGCGCTGCCAACGTTGGTTGGGTACTTATTTAACAGTAGAATCTGAGTAGTTCAGTTGTGCTAGTCTCAGAGACCCCTACTCACAACTCCCTAGAGACGTCTGGAGTGGGTGGGCACAAACTCCGCCACAGCTGAGTAGGCAAAATCCTATTTATTGGCTGTTGGTTAATCAAGTTTGAAGGACGCTTTGTTACTAAAACAGTGCAAAAACACCTTATCTTAGTTCCCTTGAAAAGCTCTTCTCTACAATAATGACTGAAGAAATAGGAAACGTGGATAGAGTTATGCAAGAACTAAATCTCTCAGCAGACGAAGAAGATGCAGATGCAATTTCCATTGCAGAAAATGTTAGAAATGCCGTTACCATAAAACTAGGTGCACACGGTCTAACATCCACGGGTGGACCAGTAGCTTTCGTGATTGAGGCACATTTAAAACAGATGTATTCTATTCATGGGTTACATTCCCAGTTGCAAATTCAAGAACA
The DNA here is from genome assembly GCA_963921515.1 of Calotriton arnoldi. Taxonomy (NCBI): domain Eukaryota; kingdom Metazoa; phylum Chordata; class Amphibia; order Caudata; family Salamandridae; genus Calotriton; species Calotriton arnoldi. The sequence goes on from CAWUFW010000146.1 coordinate 4,758,428, forward strand.
AAGACATTTCACTTCTACACAGAAAGTGGAATACCGGACGAATATTGTCCCTATGAGGACATTGAAATTCCACTAACTTACCCGGAACACATACTGGTTTAAAGGCGCCCTCCCCCATACAAGAAGTAGAGTAAGACTCGGTCCGCTTGGAAGAGAAGGAGCGACATGGCCAATATTACCGGCCTACACACCACACCCTGACATTGAAACAATGCCAGGAGGAGATTTACTTATACTTCACAAAGAATTAATAACAATTTACAGAAACATGACGCAGTTTGTCATGAGGACACTTACATTCCAGCCGGCAACGGTTGCAACAAATACAACTCCAGTTCAAAATACAGCAACCAAAAAACACCACAAACGTTACACGCAGTAATGGGTAAAATGCCCGCAAAACGTGAACAAATGCCATTCTGGGTAGCTCAAAAAATAACGCAGCTAGAATTCCCGAATACCAGCCCGTATGAAGAACACAGAATGCGGAGAATCTGCTTGCCCATGGGGATAACACCACAGATAGAGGATTGTACCTCTTGGGGTACAGTTTTTGCTGCCATATATACCAGAACACATGGTATTCCGTCATTAGCAGTAATACCAGATGTATTAAGACAAACACAAAATGAGTACGGAGCAGAGCCTGCTCTGAACTTAGGGATGAAATTACTAGGTAATTATGCCCAGGTATCAGCCATAATATTAGCAAATATTAAAGGGGAGGCAGCATCAGTGGCTATCTGCCAACGCCTAAGGGAGTTCAGTCCTCCACAACAGGAGCACGAACTACCTAAAATGATTGAAACTGCGTATGCAGAATTAGGCAGGGACAGTTTGGGTGGAAAAGCATTGAAACCACAACTGGTGGGTAGCCCCGATAAGGACACCTACAAGCAGACACCTGCTTCATCAAAAAGAAGTGGGACAATAACAAAAAACAAAAAGGTAAAGAAAACAGATCTCAATCCAGAGGTAGATCTCCTACACAGGAGCCCTCCGAAAGGAGGTATAACCTTAGGAATAGGGACAATATTAGGAAGCCTGACGGGTATCAGGATACTGATGCACGTTCCTCTCGTTCCTTTCAGGGTTCAACGAAAAACTCTGAGAGGGAAGGACGGTCAGACAGACAAGAAGAGTGTACAAAGTCCAGAGACAAGCAACACGCTCAAGACTATACTTCCCAAAAAAAAAGATAAACCAAAACAAAAGCCACAGTTCAAAAAGAAGAAGATTGCAGGTCTAAAGATCAGACATGCCCAGAATTCTGAGGACTCGGCTGCTGAACGGGGAATGGGCTCTGACGATGCTAGACAGTGCGGCAGAAGTAACAATAGCTCGCCAGAACCTGATGGAATTTCTGTTGACAGCGGACTTGAATGATTACATCACGGTGGAAACACCCGATACTAGGGTAAGTGTCCTGCATAAGGTATATGAAATAACACTCCAAATGGAGGGGGACACAAGCCCAGGAAAGTTAGAGGTCTCTTTTGGGAGAACCTGACGTTCGGCTATGACATTTTGTTAGCTGAACAAGATTGGCCGCCAGCATTCGTCATGGACTGTCCTAGAGGAGAAACAGTAATTTTACCAGCATTTTCCGACCCTGTTCCCAAATATCTAAAATATACATATGCACGGGAGTGGGCGGTAGCCCTGGCCCCAGCATTATACAAAAACCATGTTGGATGGGATGAAGATTCAATCCACCACATTATTCCATTAAAAAATACTCCTACTGAACAGAGGCAGTATCCAATAAAGCAAGAAGCTAAAAAACAGGTCAGGAAGATCCTAGAGCAACTTGAGTACCAAGGGGTGATTGAAACTTGCACCTCTCAAATGAATAACCCTTTGTATCCCGTATCAAAACCGGACAATTCATATCGTTTAGTTTTGGATTACAGACATTTAAACACTTGCACTAAGACATTTGCAGTTCAAAATACACACAGTGCCGCATTAATGAATAACATTGTGCGGAAATAATACAAAACGACATTAGATATCTCAAATGGATTTTTTTGCCAAAATATAGCGCCTGAAAGCAGGTATTTAACCGCATTCTCCGCGTTAGGCTCACAGCGTTAATTTTGTAGACTCCCCCAGGGGTATAAGAACAGCCTGTTGTTGTTTTCAGCTAGAGTAACTGAATTACTTCAAAATTTGGATGAAGCGGCATTGTCCTATGTGGATGATATTTATCTAATGGATGATGACCTGGAGGAACACTTGAACAGAGTAAACACCATAATTTTGGGATTTGCCTCTGAGGGTTACAAATTCAACTTTAAAAAAATCGAAGATAGCCCACCTCAATGTCCTTTTTCTGGGATATGAGCTTTCAAGTGAAGGGAAAAGCCTAGCAGCTAACTTTTAGAAAAGTGTGCGCTGCTCCAACCTCCAAAATCATTAAAAACTTACAATCAATCTTGGGATTACTGAACGTTGGCAGAACATACATTTTCGATTACGCAGAAAGGGTAAAACCTTTCTACAATTTAATAAAACCTGACTTTTCAGTTAGACAATGGACACAGGAACACACAGATATCCTTTGCTCCCTACAAGCTGATATGATAGCTTCAAAATACTTACAGACATGCGTAAATGTACACAACTTAGTGATCTGCATAGTTGCGGTGCAATCAGGGTACACATACCTTACATATAATGAAGGTGAAACGGTACCATTAGCATACAAATCACATTTGTACACAAATGCTGAGATGCGCTTTGCATCAAAAGAAAAAATTCTAACAGTAGTACAGACTGCTGTAGTGAGAGAAAGAGCACTAGCTCAAGGGAAGCGTATAATTGTCGTTACCCCAGTTCCAGCCTTAGAGGCTGCGACAAATGCAAGCATTCCCAACGCCAATGCCTTACATCCAAGATGGATACAATGGGCTAACGGGTATCAGGATACTGATGCACGTTCCTCTCGTTCCTTTCAGGGTTCAACGAAAAACTCCGAGAGGGAAGGACGGTCAGACAGACAAGAAGAGTGTACAAAGTCCAGAGACAAGCAGCACGCTCAAGACTATACTTCCAAAAAAAAAAAGATAAACCAAAACAAAAGCCACAGTTCAAAAAGAAGAAGATTGCAGGTCTAAAGATCAGACATGCCCGGAATTCTGAGGACTCGGCTGCTGAACGGGGAATGGGCTCTGACGATGCTAGACAGTGCGGCAGAAGTAACAATAGCTCGCCAGAACCTGATGGAATTTCTGTTGACAGCGGACTTGAATGATTACATCACGGTGGAAACACCCGATACTAGGGTAAGTGTCCTGCATAAGGTATATGAAATAACACTCCAAATGGAGGGGGACAAGCCCAGGAAAGTTAGAGGTCTCTTTTGGGAGAACCTGACGTTCGGCTATGACATTTTGTTAGCTGAACAAGATTGGCCGCCAGCATTCGTCATGGACTGTCCTAGAGGAGAAACAGTAATTTTACCAGCATTTTCCGACCCTGTTCCCAAATATCTAAAATATACATATGCACGGGAGTGGGCGGTAGCCCTGGCCCCGGCATTATACAAAAACCATGTTGGATGGGATGAAGATTCAACCCACCACATTATTCCATTAAAAAATACTCCTACTGAACAGAGGCAGTATCCAATAAAGCAAGAAGCTAAAAAACAGGTCAGGAAGATCCTAGAGCAACTTGAGTACCAAGGGGTGATTGAACCTTGCACCTCTCAAATGAATAACCCTTTGTATCCCGTATCAAAACCGGACAATTCATATCGTTTAGTTTTGAATTACAGACATTTAAACACTTGCACTAAGACATTTGCAGTTCAAAATACACACAGTGCCGCATTAATGAATAACATTGTGCGGAAATAATACAAAAAGACATTAGATATCTCAAATGGATTTTTTTGCCAAAATATAGCGCCTGAAAGCAGGTATTTAACCGCATTCTCCGCGTTAGGCTCACAGCGTTAATTTTGTAGACTCCCCCAGGGGTATAAGAACAGCCTGGGGTTGTTTTCAGCTAGAGCAGAGGTCTTCAAACTGTGGGGCCCGACCCCCAGGGGGGTCGTGGAGTCCTAGGAAGGGGGTCGCAGATTCCCCAGCTTCACTTGTCCCTGTAAAAAGACAGCTGTTGCTAATTGAGATCGTTATCAGCTGCTTGCCTGAATGAAAGGCAAATGTGCCTTATCTGGTAATCTGCAAGTGTAAAGGATGCTTGGGAGCAGTTCTGGCTCTTTGTGAAGACAAAGATGTGTGTTTTGAATGGAAATGCTAAGAGTTCACAACTGGGCTGGGAAGTTCTTGCTTTTAATTTTAAGTGCATTTACACAGCACTTAGTGCCCCTAAAGAGGTGTTGAAGGGACAGTTATGTAAAAAAGAAAACTGCATTACATACGCTCTGGAACTATTAAAACCTACATTTTGAAAGCACCATTTTATTTCAAAACTATGCGCACGTTTTGCAGCATTCTATCTTACCCTGTGTGTAATGCAAGTATAAAAAATTGACTTACATATTCACAGTGCTTTCTGTCACAGGCTGTGACTTTGTAGCACTAAAAATACACATCACTATTCTCCACTGCACCAATCAAGATTTAATTCTGTGGTTCTCTGGTTACACACAGACCTCTGCAGTGCATTAACTAATAGAGGTTTCATAATGTACTACAGTGCATTTCCCACTGAGCAATAACTTTTTAAAATTTATTTTTCATTTACGCTGCCCATTATTTTATATGTAGATACCTGAAGGTGAAAGACCTAAAAACGTACAGAATATTTTGGGCTTATTTATGAGAGGCTTGCATCGCCAGAGCATCACTTTTTTGAAGCTCCGGTGGCGCAAGCTGCCTCAACCATACCTATGAGGCAGTGCAAAGTCACCCTGCATGGCTTTGCATTGCCTCATAGATATGGAGTAAGACATAGCAGCGCAAGTCACTGCGTTGCCTTACTCTGCGCAAAGCCCATGGATTTTGATGCTGCCCCATATTTACAAAACCACATAAAACTGGGGCAGCTTCTAAAAACTGACGCCTCTCCAATGGAGGCGTAACGAGGAGAAATGTTTTAATTTCTCCTCGTTTTTCCTCTTTCCACGTGTGCTGCATTCTGCAGCTCTCATAGAAATAGGAAATCGCCCCTCAGGATTGTTTTGGTGAAGGAAGGTGCCTCTTCCCGTACAAAAAGATTCTGCCTACGTTGGTGCTAGGCAGCAATTTGTGAAGGGAAAAGGACTGGAATGCACCGTATTTCATAATTACAGTGCATTCCTGCCCTGGGGGCTGTTAGAAATGGGGGTCTCCAGTTGGCAATGGCTTGCACCTTTTGTCCAAGTAGGGACCCTTCCTTCTAATCAGGGTAACTACTGAAATAACCCCTGCTCACCCCCTTGGTAGCTTGGCACGATCAGTCAGGCTTATTTCAGAGGCAGTGTGTAAAGGATTTGCACATAACCAACAGCAATACACTGAAAACACCACAAAAGGACACCACATCAGTTTAGAAAATATCCAATACTTTATATATTCAAAACAAGACTAAAACGATAAAAATCCAACATACAGTACTTAAAAATATGCACTTTGTGGGGAGCTGGCGTCGGTCGGTCCGGACTGCGGTGTGGGACGGAGCAGTGTGGCGCAAGACTTACGAGCAGTGCCCCCAAGCCACGGTGCGGTCCCGGTTGTCGAAGTCAGTGACGGCGTTGGTGAGACCAGGGCGGCGAAGTGAAGCGAGGCGTTGCGGAGTGCGGTGCCCACCGGTCCCGGTGCAAGCAGCACCTCAGCGGCCGTCATCAGTGAGACCAGGGTTGTGGTGCGAGATGCAGTGGTGCCCTCTGCAGTGCCTTCAGGTCACGGAGCCAACGACAGAGTCAGTGACGGAATCGGTTGCTTTCCCCTCTGTGTCAACTGAAACCACAGTTCCAGAGGCGGTACCCAGAGGTCAGTGAAGTCTTTGCGGTCCCTGAGACTTCAGAATAGTAGGCAACAAGTAAAGAAAGTTCAGTCCAGTCCTTTCACTGCCCAAGGCAGAAGCAGCAACTGCAGGCCAAACCAACAAAGCAACAACACAGTAAAGTTGCAGTACTCCTCTTGGCAGTTCTTCCAGCTCTTCTTCTTGGCAGTTTCCTTGATTCCAGCGAGTTCTAAAGTTCTGGGTCTGGACCCCAATATTTATACTTAGTTTCTCTTTGTGCTTTTGGGCAGAGAGTGCCTGTGCCCAGCCCAAACCAGTTATATCCTCTCTGGCCCAGCTTCCTGGCAGGAGGTGGAGACAGCATTGTCCAAGGCAGACCAGGCCCATTCAGGTGCAGGGAAATCTTCTCCCACTACTATAAATACAGCCAAGGTCTATTCAGCCCAGCCCTGACTCATCCAGGAAAGGCAGGACACCTTGACCCCCACAGTGGCTGTCTGATGAGAATGCACATCCCCAGCCCCTGTCACTCCAAAGCCAGACAGTCAATCCACAAACTCAGCAGAGGCACACAGGATGGCTAAGCAAGAAAATACCTACTTTCTAAAAGTGGTATTTTCAAACACAAAACATAAAAATCATCTTTACTAAAAGATGCATTTTTATATTCTGAGTTAAGGCATGCTAAACCCCATTTTTCTATCTTGTCCCAATTGGAAGATATGCTTATAAGATGTTATAAGTAAACTCCCATTTTATCCTATGGGACAGATAGCCTTTCCATAATGAAAAATGAAACACACTGTAATTCACTACCAGTACATGTCACACACACCAGTACATGTCCTACCTTTAATATACACGGCACCCTGCCCACATGGGTACCTTGGGCCTACCTTAGGGGTGACTTACATGTAAGAAAAGTGAAGATTAGGGCTTGGCAAGTGGGTGCACTTGCCAGGTCGACATGGCAGTTATAAACCGCGCAGACACTGCAGTGGCAGGTCTGATAACACTTTTCAGGGCTGCATGGGTGAGTGGCACAATCAGTACTGCAGGCCCACCAGCAGCATTTGATTTACAGGCCCTGGCACCCTCAGTGCACTTTACTAGGGACATACTAGTAAGTCAAACATGCCAATTATGGAAACAGCAATCCATAATACAATTTACAATAGGAGCACTTTAACACTGAACAGCAGTGAGAAAGTGCGCAGAGACACTGAATCAGCAAAAACAGAGTCAAAACTAGGACTCAGAAAGGAAAAAAACAGGGGAAACATGCCAAAAGATGCCAGGTCTAATAGGGGCATTTATGGTTGTCGATAGATGTTGATGATGAGGAGAACCAGTTTCTAGAAAATTTTGTCAGAAGGGGTCCTTACGCTTAAAAAGGTTTGACAAGGGGGTCCCGATATCAAAAAGTTTGAAGACCACTGAGCTAGAGTAACTGAATTACTTCAAAATTTGGATGAAGCGGCATTGTCCTATGTGGATGATATTTATCTAATGGATGATGACCTGGAGGAACACTTGAACAGAGTAAACACCATAATTTTGGGATTTGCCTCTGAGGGTTACAAATTCAACTTTAAAAAAATCGAAGATAGCCCACCTCAATGTCCTTTTTCTGGGATATGAGCTTTCAAGTGAAGGGAAAAGCCTAGCAGCTAACTTTTTAGAAAAGTGTGCGCTGCTCCAACCTCCAAAATCATTAAAAAACTTACAATCAATCTTGGGATTCCTGAACGTTGGCAGAACATACATTTTCGATTACGCAGAAAGGGTAAAACCTTTCTACAATTTAATAAAACCTGACTTTTCAGTTAGACAATGGACACAGGAACACACAGATATCCTTTGCTCCCTACAAGCTGATATGATAGCTTCAAAATACTTACAGACATGCGTAAATGTACACAACTTAGTGATCTGCATAGTTGCGGTGCAATCAGGGTACACATACCTTACATATAATGAAGGTGAAACGGTACCATTAGCATACAAATCACATTTGTACACAAATGCTGAGATGCGCTTTGCATCAAAAGAAAAAATTCTAACAGTAGTACAGACTGCTGTAGTGAGAGAAAGAGCACTAGCTCAAGGGAAGCGTATAATTGTCGTTACCCCAGTTCCAGCCTTAGAGGCTGCGACAAATGCAAGCGTTCCTAACGCCAATGCCTTACATCCAAGATGGATACAATGGGCTAACGGGTATCAGGATACTGATGCACGTTCCTCTCGTTCCTTTCAGGGTTCAACGAAAAACTCCGAGAGGGAAGGACGGTCAGACAGACAAGAAGAGTGTACAAAGTCCAGAGACAAGCAGCACGCTCAAGACTATACTTCCAAAAAAAAAAGATAAACCAAAACAAAAGCCACAGTTCAAAAAGAAGAGTATTGCAGGTCTAAAGATCAGACATGCCCAGAATTCTGAGGACTCGGCTGCTGAACGGGGAATGGGCCCTGACGATGCTAGACAGTGCGGCAGAAGTAACAATAGCTCGCCAGAACCTGATGGAATTTCTGTTGACAGCGGACTTGAATGATTACATCACGGTGGAAACACCCGATACTAGGGTAAGTGTCCTGCATAAGGTATATGAAATAACACTCCAAATGGAGGGGGACAAGCCCAGGAAAGTTAGAGGTCTCTTTTGGGAGAACCTGACGTTCGGCTATGACATTTTGTTAGCTGAACAAGATTGGCCGCCAGCATTCGTCATGGACTGTCCTAGAGGAGAAACAGTAATTTTACCAGCATTTTCCGACCCTGTTCCCAAATATCTCAAATATACATATGCACGGGAGTGGGCGGTAGCCCTGGCCCCGGCATTATACAAAACCATGTTGGATGGGATGAAGATTCAACCCACCACATTATTCCATTAAAAATACTCCTACTGAACAGAGGCAGTATCCAATAAAGCAAGAAGCTAAAAACAGGTCAGGAAGATCCTAGAGCAACTTGAGTACCAAGGGGTGATTGAAACTTGCACCTCTCAAATGAATAACCCTTTGTATCCCGTATCAAAACCGGACAATTCATATCGTTTAGTTTTGGATTACAGACATTTAAACACTTGCACTAAGACATTTGCAGTTCAAAATACACACAGTGCCGCATTAATGAATAACATTGTGCGGAAATAATACAAAACGACATTAGATATCTCAAATGGATTTTTTTGCCAAAATATAGCGCCTGAAAGCAGGTATTTAACCGCATTCTCCGCGTTAGGCTCACAGCGTTAATTTTGTAGACTCCCCCAGGGGTATAAGAACAGCCTGGGGTTGTTTTCAGCTAGAGTAACTGAATTACTTCAAAATTTGGATGAAGCGGCATTGTCCTATGTGGATGATATTTATCTAATGGATGATGACCTGGAGGAACACTTGAACAGAGTAAACACCATAATTTTGGGATTTGCCTCTGAGGGTTACAAATTCAACTTTAAAAATCGAAGATAGCCCACCTCAATGTCCTTTTTCTGGGATATGAGCTTTCAAGTGAAGGGAAAAGCCTAGCAGCTAACTTTTTAGAAAAGTGTGCGCTGCTCCAACCTCCAAAATCATTAAAAACTTACAATCAATCTTGGGATTCCTGAACGTTGGCAGAACATACATTTTCGATTACGCAGAAAGGGTAAAACCTTTCTACAATTTAATAAAACCTGACTTTTCAGTTAGACAATGGACACAGGAACACACAGATATCCTTTGCTCCCTACAAGCTGATATGATAGCTTCAAAATACTTACAGACATGCGTAAATGTACACAACTTAGTGATCTGCATAGTTGCGGTGCAATCAGGGTACACATACCTTACATATAATGAAGGTGAAACGGTACCATTAGCATACAAATCACATTTGTACACAAATGCTGAGATGCGCTTTGCATCAAAAGAAAAATTCTAACAGTAGTACAGACTGCTGTAGTGAGAGAAAGAGCACTAGCTCAAGGGAAGCGTATAATTGTCGTTACCCCAGTTCCAGCCTTGGAGGCTGCGACAAATGCAAGCGTTCCCAACGCCAATGCCTTACATCCAAGATGGATACAATGGGCTAACGGGTATCAGGATACTGATGCACGTTCCTCTCGTTCCTTTCAGGGTTCAACGAAAAACTCCGAGAGGGAAGGACGGTCAGACAGACAAGAAGAGTGTACAAAGTCCAGAGACAAGCAACACGCTCAAGACTATACTTCCAAAAAAAAAAGATAAACCAAAACAAAAGCCACAGTTCAAAAAGAAGAAGATTGCAGGTCTAAAGATCAGACATGCCCAGAATCCTGAGGACTCGGCTGCTGAACGGGGAATGGGCTCTGACGATGCTAGACAGTGCGGCAGAAGTAACAATAGCTCGCCAGAACCTGATGGAATTTCTGTTGACAGCGGACTTGAATGATTACATCACGGTGGAAACACCCGATACTAGGGTAAGTGTCCTGCATAAGGTATATGAAATAACACTCCAAATGGAGGGGGACAAGCCCAGGAAAGTTAGAGGTCTCTTTTGGGAGAACCTGACGTTCGGCTATGACATTTTGTTAGCTGAACAAGATTGGCCGCATGCATTCGTCATGGACTGTCCTAGAGGAGAAACAGTAATTTTACCAGCATTTTCCGACCCTGTTCCCAAATATCTAAAATATACATATGCACGGGAGTGGGCGGTAGCCCTGGCCCCGGCATTATACAAAAACCATGTTGGATGGGATGAAGATTCAACCCACCACATTATTCCATTAAAAAATACTCCTACTGAACAGAGGCAGTATCCAATAAAGCAAGAAGCTAAAAAACAGGTCAGGAAGATCCTAGAGCAACATCTCACTGCAACAGATGTAGAATACAGGTATGACCCAAGTCTAAAAACACAAGCATTTCTGCAATACGAACAAGAATATCGTCTACCAAATGAAATAATGCCTCTGGATCAGTATGAATATATAATTTACACTGACTGGTCTGCTCAGCCGGCCATAGGGAGTAAGCAGCAGTACAGCTCCGCATGTGCTATCGTTAAAGGACGCATGCAGGATGGAAAATTTTATCCAAGCTGTACAAAAACCCAGCCTCTAGGAGACTGCACGGCACAGCTGGCAGAATTAAAAGCCCTGTTACTGGCACTGGTAAATACGGATGAAAATTCCCCACACTAATTGTGTGTGATTCCTTTTACTGTGTACAGTCATACAATGAATACTTACACCACTGGGGACAAAATGGATTCAAGGACGCAAAAGGTGGCACAATTAAGCATAAAATGCTATGGGAACAGGTAGTGGAGTTGAAAAACGAACTACCAAGGGCTCACGTGATACACACACTGAGTCATCAACGTGATGGTGTTCACGTTGAAGGGAATTCATTGGCTGACGAAGCCGCAAAGGGGGCTATACGGACGGCTTCCGTAGCTGCAATCACTCGTTCAAAAACGAGAATAGACGGTGAGATTATGGTTGCGATTATTGCTACACGCAATAAGACGGCAGTACCGAAAAGATTTCCACTCAAGTACTCCTACAAGTTAGATGCAAACAACGTTCCATTTGCTCAGATTCCTGGAGTGGGGGATAGAGTAATACCAAATAGGGATCGCAGGTTAGGGTTAATTCTAGCAGCACACGAGGGTATAGGTTCTGCACACGCAGGAGTTACAGCAACTGTTTCTCTACTGAAACAGCGCTACTGGTGGCCAGGATTAACAAAGCAAACTAAGGACTATGGGCCCCATGCATCAAGCGAAAAACCGTTCGCAAACGGGCAAATTCGCAGAATCTGCCCCTTTGCGACCGGTATTTTTGCATTTGGGATGCATCATCCCAAATGCAAAAATCGCAATTTTAGAAATCACAAAATAGCGATTACTTAATTGCAATTGCATTTAGGGAATCGCAAATGGCGATTCCCTGAATGCAATGCATGATGAAATCGCAAATAGCGATTTCGCAAATAGGGGTCGCAAATTACCATCAATTTGAACTTGATGGTAATTTGCAAAAACTTTGAAAAATGCACTGAAGTGCATTTTTCAAAGTTCCTGGTAACACACACACATGCCCTTGGGGCATGTGTGTGCGCAACATGTGTTCACATTGCTATTTCAGAGGTGCAACAGGGTGTCCTTTTGGCACCCTTGAAATTGCATGCGCAATTTGCGAGTACCTATTGGGCACTCGCAAATTGCGCATGCAATTCCCATTCATCCCTATGGGCCTGTAGGCCCATAGGAATGGATGGGAAGCCATTGCAAGTCGCAATTAAGGAATGTTTAGGAAGCGCTATTTTTTTAGCGATTCCTACATGCATAGGCTTTTACGATTCCTTAATTGCGATTCCTTAATAATTGCAATTAAGGAATCGCAAAAGCCTACCTTGATGCATGTGCCCCTAAGTCTTGAAATGCGACATCTGTCAGCAGATGAAAGGCTCCACCGTAACACGCCCAGCGCAGACACCATTGCTAATATCAGACAAACCACTCACGTGTGTTTATTTGGACCACTGCGGCCCCTTACGAACAGATGGGGCTTACAAGTATATCATGGTTGCAGTGAATTCCTGCTCTAGATTCCTATGGGTGTGGCCCCAATGTTCGGCTGACGCTCGAACTGTTATAAAAGATTTGCGAGTCTTTATAGGGACATACGCAATTGGCACATTACATTCTGACTGTGGCCCCGCGTTTAGCTCTAGGGCTTACAAAGAAGCCATGGGAGGTTTGAGTGTAGCATTGCGTACTCCTCTCCGTACCATCCCGAGGGAAATTCGGTTGTGGAGAGGAAAAACTGGGACTTAAAGCAGTCTTTAACAGCTAGAGTATTAGGCTCGGGTGTGAGTTGGGTAAAACATCTATATGGAGTTCAAAGAGCGTTGAACAACAAGCCAAGAAGCTCTCTAGGGGGTGTCACTCCTTATGAGGTCTTATTTGGGACGAGAATGTGGGTACCTGATCTTGATTGTGAAGGCACAGTGGCGGATGAAAAACCTTTTGACATCCATAAACGTTTGGCTGTTTTACAGGAGCTAAATGAATCCAGGGCACTACAAAGCAATGTCCAGGTGAAACGGACCGCCTCTGGGGAAGTCAAGTCTGTCACGGCAAGACCTGTCCGGATCCCTAAAGTCGGGGACAGGGTCAAAGAAAAAATCGCGGACAAAAAAGAATTTGGACCATCATACAGAGAGCCTGTACCTGCCCTGGCAGTTGAAGGAATGAGAACTGTACTTCTGCCGCCTCTTGCTGGTAAAAAGGAGAAAAGGTTTGTCTCACTTGACCTAATCAAACCACACTATGTGGCCGATACTGAGTAGTATGCCGCGTGGACTCCGGAGAAACAGACACCCTCCTCTCGCTACTATACAAGAAGTTCAAACAGAAAGACTCATCACGTTTGAAGAATCACCTGCACGGAATGATGGACTATGCAACAATGCCATGGAACTCGTTCCTCTTGAAAATTCAATTCAAATTCAAAACCAGAATGAAAGACAAATTTCAAATCGACCAAACACAGATATCTACATCAACATGCCTCAACAAGAGCAAGCTACAGTTTCCACAAGACCTGCGGAAATACCGAAAATTGATCGAACTGCATCTGGCTATTTCATTGACTTTGATACTTTTTCATTGGATCCAAGTGAACCTGAAACGAAGCCAGCCCAAAAAACTCGCCAGCAGCAAATTAAAGATTTTCTGAACTTTCTTAAAAAGACTTACCTGGTATCACCTTGGGTGGAACTCTGGGTAATCACCGGGATACTTTTCTTTCTTTTCTGGATAGGCTTAGTGACTGTCTTTAGTATGCTTATAAATGGAACTTATCTTCGAGAAAGCCCTGCAGCACAAAAAGTGAATATGATTCTGAAACCGCATCTATCATCACATCGTGAAAAAATGAGACTTATCAGTGAACATTTCAGCAGTTCCTATACCAGACGGTATAGTGTGGGGCAAGGTTGATTACGATATATTTGGCCGACCGAATTTTTAAAAATACCACATTTATTTAAAATTTCATTGTTATTTCATTACCTCCAGTACATTTTCCGATGATTGGGATTATGAAACTGTAAATAATATGTTGTCTGATTTAGAAAAATCTGCTGCCTTTTCTAATAATGAAATGTTGGAAGACACAACAGACTTTGAAACAATGTATTGCTATCAACATTATGGTCATCACTTTCTGCATAAATCTGCATAAATCTGCTAATCCCAGAAATGTTTTCACATACCACCAATGGGAACATTGCCCAACACCGCCAAAAAGCAGTTCAAAAACATTTGCACAAAAGTTTCTATATTTTTCAGGGTTTAACACGTCAGACCCAGCCTCATATTATTATAAGGTTACACCAACACCAGCACAGAAAAATATGTTGACAAACACCAAACAGATTTATTCTGCTTCCTTTAATGCCCAGTTGTCTGAACAAGGTTTCGACTTATGGAAATACACCATAGACTTAAAATCTGTCTGGGGTACTAGAGACTGGCAGGTCGAGGGAACAGAGGCACTATTTAGACCATGCCTTATTCCTCAACAAATCATGTTTTTGAATGAAACGGTGCAACAAACGTCCTGTCTTGGACTAGCCAAGAACAAAGATTTGAATACACCTCGGATGCCCACACCATCACACACCGAGGGTAAGATAACATCACAAGAAGGGATTACGCTAGATAAGATCATGCAATACAATAGATCAGACCCCGATCGGAAGGGATGGTTGATTTGGCCCACAGACACCAATAGCTGTCAGGAAAGATTCATGGGTAAAACCAAAGGGTTTAGTATCAACAGGCCAGATCCACGCTATGTACAGAGAGAACACCCAGGGGTAGTGACATCATACAGTGTTGGGAAGTTATGCCTCGATTGGCTAAAGACCTCAACACTTACACATGTAAAACAACACTTATCCTTACTTACAGAGGATGTGGACCTACAGGATTTTTTATTAGGTCCTAGGAAGCCACGTCACAAACGTTTCTTTTATGCTGTCTATAATGAGATTTGGAAAATATCACAAGAGGCCACGGAGAGATTACGAGAAATAGATCGTATTATTATTATTATATTATATGGATTTATAGAGCGCATGGCTGCCCCAAGGCTTCCCAGCACTAAGAGACACGTAGTTGGTTGAAGTCGGATAAGCATTAAAGATATTGCTTGAACAGCCATGTTTTAATTGCTTTGCAGAACTGCAATTCTTTGTCCAGTATCTGATATTCCTGTGGTAGAGAGTTCCAGAGTTTGGGAGCAATGGGGGAGAAGGATCTTTCCCCCCACCTCTCCCTTCTGACCTTTGTTGATTTTAGAAGTTCCTTAGAGCTTGAACGCAGAAGCCTGTTTGGAGTGTAAGGGGATACTAGACTCTTGATTTTCCTGGGACCCCTATTATGTAGAGCTCTGTTGGTCATGACCAGAGTCTTGAATTTGATTCTGGCCTCTACTGGGAGCCAATGTAGCCCCTTTAGGTGTTTTTTTACCGACTCCCGCGTCGGAACATTGCACAGTAGCCTTGCTGCTGCGTTCTGGACCACCTGCAGTCTGTGGGTCACATATTTTGGTGCCCCCAGGAATAATGAATTTCCATAATCCAGCCGCGAGGTAACCAAGGAATGGACTACTATCTTCCTGAGCTGTATAGGGATTCTATCTAGGATTTTACGGAGAATTCTAAGTAGTCCAAAGCATGTAGCTGCGACTTTCTTAGCCTGTGTAACCATGGAAAGATCCTTTTCTAGCCAGAAACCTAGATTCTTAATTATTTCTTTAGGTATGGGTGGGCTGCCCATGCATGCAGGCCAGCTTATGGATGGCCTGGGAATTTCCTTATTCCCAAGGATCATTAACTCTGTTTTGTCCCCGTTTAATTTTAAACAGCTTTTTGTCATCCACTCCTTGACTTTTTCCATACGAGATGGTAATCTCTCAGCGTCCTCGCTGTTTTTTGGGTCCAAGGAGATCACCAGCTGAGTGTCGTCCGCATAGGACGTCATTGAAATGTTGAACTCTTGGACAATCTCAGCAAGAGGTTCCATATATACATTGAATAGTGTAGAGCTTAATGAGGAACCCTGTGGTACACCACACCTTAATGACATAGTTTTGGGGAGAGTGGTATTCTCCAATACTTAAAATGTTCTACCCTCCAAGAACGATGTCAACCACTTGAGCAAGGTACCTTGTACCCCGATGGCTGAGAGTCTCCTACGTAATATATAATGGTCTACAGTGTCGAAGGCGGCACTCAGGACCAAGAGGAGCAAGGTCTCCACCACCACCAACAGAGCAGATTCTGTGCTGTGTTGTGCTCTAAACCCCATCTGAGTGGGGTGGAGGCATTGGTTATTTTTTAGGAATTCCGACAGTGATCTGTTGACATGCTTTTCCACTAGCTTTCCCACAAACGGCAGCAGGGAGATGGGGCGGTAATTACATAGTTGCGATGTATCTGCGTTAGCTTTTTTTAACAGAGGTTTGATAATAGCGTGTTTCCATGAGGCTGGGACTATGCCCATCTCCAGGGACTGGTTCATGACCTTCGTTAAGGTAGGAAGAATGACAGGTGTGACTGTTTTGAGGATATGCGGTGGGGCTGGATCTAGAGGCGAACCAGACTTCACTTTGTCCATCAATGCTTCTACACCTTTTAATTCCATAGGCGGGAGATTGGTGATAATTTGTTGTGGGGGAACTTTTTCCTGATCCTTTTCCCACCCTGAGGTTAGTTCCCCATTCGCTTTGAAGGAACTATAGATGTCTTTTACTTTTGAGAGGAAGTAGGCGGCTAAGTCATTGCACCTCTCCTCTGATGTTGCTGATGGGTGGGAGTCTTGGACTGGATTAGTCAAAGCCTTGACTACCGCAAATAATTCCCTTGAGGAGTTCTGAGCCACGTTGATTTTGTCCTCAAAGAACTTTGCACTGAGTTGTTTTGATACTATTATGGTAGTTTCTGATGGCTGATTTATACTCAATTTTGAGTTGTGAATCATAACTTTTTCTCCAATCCCTTTCTTTTTTGTGTGCAATTTTTCTTTAGCGCGAACAGTTGGGGATTAAACCATCCATCTGCCCTGGATCTGGATTTTGGTTTGGAGGTGACCTTAGGGGCTACTTCATCCAAAGATAGAGTAATCCAGGATTCCCACCTGGAGTATGCTACCTCTACCGTTCCTGGTTTCTCAGTGTTGGATATAGTTGTGTCTGTTAAGATGTTCCCCCATGCCTCTGAGTTAAGCTTGGCCCAGCGCCTTTTCATTGTCTCGGCATTGGGGGGGGTCCCCCCTGTACTCTCTTCCTATCTTTCCTAAATTAAAGGGAATGATGTGGTGATCAGACCAGGGTACCGGAATTGGAGGTGCAACCTTAATGTTGGGGTCATTAGAGATTACTAAGTCCAAAATATGGCCCTTAGTGTGTGTGGCCGTCGTTACCAACTGGGCAAGTTGCAGGCTTTCTAAATCTGATAGCAATCTATTGACACCAGGGAGGTTCTTTTCCTCCATATGCAAATTTAGGTCTCCTAATACGGTGATATTAGATTTCTTTAATAGCAGGCTGGCTAGTGCTTCAGGCAACCTTTCTAGAAATTCTCCATAGGGGCCTGGAGGTCTATATATTAGGAGGCCTGATAAAGTGTACGTGGGTGTTAACAGGATTGAAGAGACATTCACACCCTTTGATGGGAAGGGCCTCGGTAGTACATCTGTACTCATTCTTTATAAGAATGGCCAGTCCACCCCCTGGCTGTCCAATCCTGCCCAACCTGATTATTTTGTTTTCTGGTGGCAAGGCCATTACTATATCAGGAGAGGAACCGTCTTTAAGCTAGCTTTCTGTAATAAACAGGGCATCAAGTTTGTTATCCTCTAACATTAGGCGGATTTCTGTTTTATGCTTAGGCAGGGAGCGGCAATTGATCAGCCCTAATTTCCATGCCTGCGGCTCCTTTAGCCCATTAGTCTTATTTGACCATCTTGTGAGGTGCTTTCCACACTAGTTCACAGTGCTGACAAACCTTCTCTAGTGGTGGCTCACTCATGAAGTTCCAGCCCTTCTCACATCCCGCTCCTCTGGGTTTATTAAAACTATGTAGTTCATACCCAGAGTATGTAATTCTTGAAAATTGTGCAGGGTTCCTGGCCTCTGGGCCCGATCGGGCGCAGACAGGCTTGCCTTTGGCGCGCCTTCAGCGAGCCAGCGGCGCGCCCGCTGCGCGCATCTGCTGGCCTTGCTTCATTTGAAGGTGCAGGTTTAATTAGCTCCGGTCAACTAGACCGCTAACCTGCGTTTCCTCGTTACAAGTGAACTCTATGGTAGAGAGGGTTAACACTACCTCTTCTACCGCACTCTATGCTCCTGCCACTCCCAGTCAGGAGAACTCTGCTCAGCAAGCCCTGTGAGTACTAAAACAGCGTTTTATTTCTTAAGCAACTATACAAGTTAAAAATAGTTAAAAGTTTTAAAAGAGAACTTTTACCACAATACTAAAATCCTACACAGACTGTGCTGTCTCCGCTGCGCGCCCGCTGGCCTTGCTTCATTTGAAGGTGCAGGTTTAATTAGCTCCGGTCAACTAGACCGCTAACCTGCGTTTCCTCGTTACAAGTGAACTCTATGGTAGAGCGCGTTAACACTACCTCTTCTACCGCACTCTATGCTCCTGCCACTCCCAGTCAGAACTCTGCTCAGCAAACCCTGTGAGTACTAAACAGCGTTTTATTTACAAGCGTTTTATTTCTTAAGCAACTATACAAGTTAAAAATAGTTAAAAGTTTTAAAAGAGAACTTTTTACCGCAATGCTAAAATCCTACACAGACTGCGCTGTCTCCGTATAAACCTAGAGAAAGCTCTAGCAGTGGTTGACAATGGGTTAACTACACTAACCTCCAGCAGGGGTGGGGAATTCCTATCTCCCGACGCCCGAGACATCGAGATTTCTTACAAGGGCAAGAGGTTTTAATTTCTATTTTGTCCAAAGGACAAGTAGACAGTTTTACAGTAATCCGATACACAGCTGTTCAACCATGTTGGTCACAGCCAGTTAATAAGTAGCTCTGAGGAGTTTATTGGCAGTGAAAGGGTCATTGCAAAAGCTGGGGCCTGCACTTTAGTTTCCCAGAGCAGAAGAACAACATGATGGAGCTGAGCTCAAAGTTGCAGCTCCGTAAAAAACAACCACAGCACTGTTGGGTAAGAGTCTTTTTGCTTTCTCCCCGAGGTTCTTGTGTGGCTTCCAGGCCCTCCCCTGGCCCTTTCATTTTCTTCGAGCACGAGACGAACATAGAGCTTCTGCAGCTCCAGAACACTCACATCATTGGAATGTAAGAGGCTGCCTTATCGGCTTCTTGGCTCCTGCTTTGACTTGAACCTTGTGACCCCTGCCTTTTATTCTGTGCTTCACCCTTGGGCCTCAATCCGCCCCAAGATCCCTCCTCACCCTCGCCTCCGGGGGCCTACAGTAAAGCGCCATGCTCTCCCTTCTCATGCAGGTCCTGCACAACCCTCCTTTGCACTTTGCCTTTCCTGTGCACCTTATGTTTCACCCGGTGCCTGTACTTGGTAATCCCCACCCCACCCCCTCTACTGCCCCCTCTGACGGCCCTGACCCGCTCCCCTTGGCCTCTCATAGTTTACATCATCCAGGGCTTACATTAAAGCTCATTAGTTTCCCCATGGGGAATTCGGGCAATCCTTAGGCCCACCCTAATTTCTGTCCTTGCACTGGGCCTCTCGTCTCACTTTGTGTGTGCACCAGGGTCATCTGAACAGGCCGCTGTAGCAGCTACAGCAGCTGTGGAGTTCTTGATGGACCTGTTCTTTCTGCAGGTCCAGACAAAGGTTCATAATTGATGTGAAAGGGTGGATGGATATATACATGGATGGATATAAGGGTGGAGGAGTGAAAGAATGGATGAATGAGTGCAAGGGTGAATGAATGGATGGTATGAAAGTGGATGGATGAGTGAAAGGATGGATGGTTGAATGAAAGGGTGGATTGATGGATGAGAGAAAGTGAATGAATGGATGGTGAAGTGGGTGGATTAATGGATGGGTGGAAGGGTGGATAGATTGATGGGTGGAAGGATGGATAGATTGATTAGTGGATAGTTAAGTGAAAAAGTGGATGGAGGGATGAGTGAAGGGGTGGATGGATATGAGTGAAAAGGAGGATGATGGGGTGAAAGATGGAAGAGCAAAAGGATGGATGGATGAAGGGATGAGTGAAAGGGTGGATGGATATGAGCGAAAAGGAAGGGGTGAAAGATGGAAGAGCAAAAGGATGGATGGAGGGATGAGTGAAAGGGTGGATGGATATGAGTGAAAGGGTAGATGGAGAGGGTGATAGTGGATGGATGGATGACAAAAGGATGGATGGATGAGTGAAAGGAAGGAAGGAGGGATGGATGAGTTTGAATGATAGATTCGGAGCTGGAAGGATAGGTTTTGCCAGGGGCGTCGTGAACCCCTCGCTTTAGCAGCTACAGCGGGGGAACTCTTGATGGGCCTCTTCTGTCTGCACCTCGGCAGACAAAGGCCCATAATTAACGTGTAAGGGTGGGTGAGTGAAAGGATGGATGGATGGATCTTTCGGTGAAAGGGTGGATAGATGAGTGAGTGTAAGTGTGGCTTGCTAGATGGATGAATGAGTAAAAGAATGGATTAGTGACAGGGATGGTGGCTGGATGATGGATGTGTTGATGAAGGAAAGGGTGAAAAGATAGATGGGTTGCAGGGTGGATGGATTAATAAGTAAAAGGATGGATGAGTGAAAGGGTAAATTGATGGATGAGCGGAAGGATGGGTGAGCGAAAGGATGGACGGATGGCTGAGATGGATGGATGATATGTTTGGAGATGGATGGGCAGGTTTGGATATGGATGGACGGATGGATGGATGGACAAACAGAATGGAAAAGG
This sequence comes from Calotriton arnoldi, assembly GCA_963921515.1. NCBI lineage: Eukaryota > Metazoa > Chordata > Amphibia > Caudata > Salamandridae > Calotriton > Calotriton arnoldi. Next base: position 4,779,298 of record CAWUFW010000146.1, read on the forward strand.
CTGATGAAAGAATGAATGAATGACAATGTAAAGGTGAAATGCTAGATATCAATGGGTGAATGAAAGGATGAATGGGTAGATCTGCAGAAAAGAGGCAAAATAAGGAACTCACTAGTATTCAAATCCTTCTATACTATGAGCCTGACATAACCAGAAAGGCTATTATCCGAGCTCTTCTATGAGAGTGCTGACATTATTTGACGGTGCACTACATGGCACCAAAGGGACAAGTGGATTTTGTTACAGAACAAGTAGATTTATGAAGCTAGCTGTACCATGGACAAGTAGATATTTTATTAAATTCCACACCCCTGCTCCAGGATATATTCACTGGGCAACATTGTATCTTCTGTTATTGATGTACTAGAACAGGATTTGTCCATATTACAGCACGGGCAATCACAATTGCGTTCTATTATGTTATTAAGCTGGACGCTGCAATCTTTGCGCGCAGGCTATGTGCCTTGACGTTTCATAAACAGCACGTTTTCTTCATACAATCTAACAGAAAAACAGATAGAGATGGCACAAAGGGGAGCAAAGTATACAATGCTGCATATTGAAAAACTGGACAGATTAGCCTTTACAGTGGCAGAGTCACAGTCCACAGAATGGTTAATCCATGGCCACATAACTCTTCTGGTCACTACTTTTCAATTCCAATATTGCATTGAACAAAAGCAGGCAGGCAGGCAGGCAGATATGAAGAAATGGGTAGGGAATTCATCAAGGAATCTTGGGAATTACTGTACAGATTTCGATGCCGGAGTGGGTAAAGAGAAGTGTTTTTGAGCCGTACAAACTGCGAGAATACTTTAAGTGGATCTCTCGTATGTCAGGATATAATGCTTCATGGGGCCTGTAACGGTTCGGTAGCAAACTTATCCTGTCACTTAAGGGGTGCCCCAGCTGCCATGATTACTCCAGTGTTCAGGCTACTTTCGAATGGGAGTTACTTGATGCTGAACGATCAAGGTTGCTGTGGGATGCTTCCGGGCATTGCATATCTGGTAACCGTGAGCTCCAGGGTTACTTGCTGTATGCAAGTATGGTTTCCACCAACACATACAGTCAGGGAGGCGCCGTTATGGCCTTCGCCTAAATGTTTCATTAATACGGTTTGTTGCTTTGAGCAGAATGAAAGCCATGCTTTTACAAAAATCCGTGCCCTTAACCTCCGCTCGAGAGACTTTTGATCTCCAGATCGCAAGGTCTTTGGCAGAGATACAGGCACTCGTACATACGCCCCTTCCATTTCGCAGAAATGGTAAACCGTATCTTTAACATGTCTGATACGATAGGCATCGTCCACCTATTTAAGACCATAGGTTCTGGACTATTAAGCACCTTTCAGACGGTCCTCGGAGTTATACCAAACTTTATACACTCGGTATTTGGAAGCATTTTTGGAGGACTGCCGCTGATCCTGTTTCTAATAGCAGGTATCCTGATCGTAATTTTTCTGCTGCGCAATGGACGTCCCAGTCACCAAGGAGATAGAAACAGTACTCCTGGAGCGAAAATACCGTGATCGCATGGTACAACATCTAGGCACACCTCGCCTAAGAGAACTAAGTGCATCTTGGTTCTTGTAATTTAGACCAGTCTGGATGGACTGCATCTTCCCTGTCCTCCGATGCCTGTTTTGCGGAGAAGAATGCGTGTTGGATCTCTGTCTAACACTCCCATCATGTGCGCAACCGGACGTTGATGCTTTACTGGACCCGATAACGGCCCATGTTCTGCAGTGTCCCCAGCGTATTCCGATGTTGATGGCGGCATTCCTAGAGCCACCACAGGTAGTATCTGCTCCTGTTGGTATGGACATCGGCTCCTCCTCTAACACCCAGGCCGTGGATGGCGCAGAGGCTGCCCCAGCATCTGTTGTGGACAGTACAAAAGATCATCTGTGCTCAATTGACATAATATGCGAGGTGTTACAGGGACCGTCGTCTGCGGAGGCAGGCAACGAGAATGGTGCGTCTACCAGCCAGGACACAAACATTTGACTCATTTGGCCAGTCGTGTGCTGGGAAAAATTTGCATTTTTGAAAAAACAAAATGAAAATTGGAACTCCATAACAAAACTGACATTCTTTTGAGCATGCATGGCTTTCAAATGCTTATAGTAGTTCGAACTATACCTACGGACACGTTAGAGCTATGGCTTGCGTGACAATTTCCTTTTTAAACATTAAAAAAAAAAATTTAGAACCTTTTTAACATTGTTTTTAGCAAAACAAGAAACTAATGTTTTTCAAACTATTTTGCGTACAAGTATCTAGTCAGCCTAGTAGTACGTTTAGAATTTAACTATGTCATCCATTCGGAAGAGGAGTGGGTGTTATATTCCATATAGGTACCATAATATAGGCCCCGGTAACTTCATTACCCATCACCTATATTCTTCCCTACATTACACTTCTAACGGTTTACAGGGACTGACCTTTTACCTAGATACAACACTGCATTCAGAACACGGGTTTTCCTTAGTTCGAGAGCTCATACATTATGCAGGAGGATTCTTGGAAGCACAGCAGGACAACCATCTCCTGTATAATATCTATGTACAAAGTTCATGCCCGACGTCATCCTTAGGCCAACACAGTAATACAGTGAGGTAGGACCCCTGGAGAGACCTATGGGTATATATACATCACATCTTGCTAAGATAGCTAGAGGAGACCGATACTTCCCGGGAGACACACTGACCAGAGACGCTGAGGTTCCTGCATGCAGACACTCCAGCTTGCAGTGGTCTAACATCCCTTGCAGGGTGTCCACCTCGAGACCAGGACGGGGTCCCACAGTCCAGACCCCAGTGTCTGCGCCCTTAAACTGATACGTTGAACTGACTTTTACCCAATTGGCTGAGCTAGCTTACCTGTAAGTCACTAATAAATGGTACATAGGATACCCAGGGAATGTAAGTTAGAGGGTCCCCCCAGGGGTCACAGCACTGGTTGTGTCACCCTGGGTGAGACTCGAGTAAAACGAGACTCCCAGCCCACCATTTGCAGGCTGAAAGAGCAGTTTAACTGGTGGCCCGACTTTCCCATTTAAAGCAATGGCAAAGCCAGCCTTCCCCCTGGTAAATGTGTAAGTCACTCCTACGGCCAGCCTAGTGAGTCCCAAGGCAGAGGGCAACAAATCTCAGAGGCAGAACATGTATTTTACATGTTCGGGTATTACAATCGGCAAACTGTCAGTTTTACTATAGAAAAGCTTGGCCAACCAGCTGGCCAGTGCAGAGTTACACGCTGACCCCTAAGCTGTGCTAACTCTAGAATGGTGCAACCCAAGTGGCTCATTCAAGGTATTAAACAACTTGTTACTTTGAGCCTGACTTTACTCTCAGGTCAAAATTAATGTAACAAGTTGCAGTTTGCAACTTTAGCAGTTGCACTTGTTGCCCTGTGCCAATACTGAATGCACACAGGGTCCTGCAGCTGAGACAGATTTCTGCCCTGCTGGGGAGACGTGCTAACGACTCCCAAGAAAGGATACAATAGGGATCTGCGCTGGAAGAAGGTGTCACCTCCCTCCTGCAAGAAACCACAGAGGTATTGGTGCTAAAGGCGAGCTCCAAAGGAGAAGTCACCTTTAAAGAGTAAATGGGTCATACTTGGGAGAAGGGCTGCTTAATTGTTCAGGCATACAGGCTGGCACTTGGGACAGGAGGGGGGAAACCAGACGCCACACTGGTTTTCCAGGGACGTGTAGCGCCCTTGGTAGCCAAACCTCTCAATTGGGCTTGGGAGCTCCACATGCCTAGAGAGGGGTCCTGCAAATTGGGAGTGGGTAGAATGGTGCATCGTGGGATGCCCAAATGCCATACTTTGCAGGAAGTGGGCATCAGGTGGTAGGGAACCTGGTTAGCCCAAAGTTTCCTTCTAGTGCTGTCTCAGAGGACATTTATGTAGCAACCCAATAAAAAGACTGCAGTGACCATTTGATGTGTGAGGCTAGCGGAGGTGAACATGTGTTTTCCAAACTCCTCAATTCCCTTGGATTCCATATCCAGTGGTGTCATAGGAATGAACTGGGGTTCACAATGGTGGGTGAACCCAGAACCACTACATCTTCTGGGGTAGGGTGTTTAGTGAGAAAACTAGGATTACAAGGTGCCGGTCTGTGAAGCCTGGCCACTTGCCTGTTTAGTGGTGGAAAAGAATAGGGCCTTGAACAACTGCCAATGAAGGTATCAGTGAGGGTCTCATTAAAGGGAAGGAAGGGCTCAAATGTGGCAGGTCTGGTTTGCAAAATTCCCTTAAGGACATTGGTCTTGACAGGAGGTACCTGCTATTCCAGGACCTCAACTGCCCATCTGACTACTGCTGCAAATTATTCTTCCGTTGGTGGTCCAAGTGGCTAGTCCACCTCTGTATCAGGGGAGGTATCAAGCCCACTGGCCTCTTGTAAGTCCATGTAAAATTTGTCATTGTCATAATGAGCGGGGGGTATCACCATCCTCCTCCCTAATATCATCATCTCGCTCTGGTGGTGTACTTTCCTCAGCGTCGGAGCCAAAACGATAATGGAGCCTTTGCTGGTGCGTCCACCCTGGTAGAGGCATTGATTCACAGTCTGTATAATGGGTGGTTGCACTTTAGTAATTTCACAGGTTGATATCGGTAGAGATTGGGCTGAAGTCGGTTTGGAGTAAGAGAGCAAAATCAGCCCTGGTGGTGTTGATGAGGAAAGACCCGGTGCAGGTTCTGGAGCTGGAGTAGGCATATGTACCTGAGTCAGTATGGGACCTGGATCGGGTCCTAAGGGGTCAGACCGTATCAAAGACAGACCTGTTGACAGGAAACCGACTGGATGGCCTCCAATTCATTTGTACCCAAAGGGAGCCAAAAGTGCGATGTAAATTTGTTGCAAGGCCTCTTTGAACGACTCGATCTGCAGGGGCATCTCCAATGCCTGAGAAACTTGGTGCACCATGGGTGTTCAGAATGAAAAACACACAAGGGAAAAGATAGAAGACGAGAAAGACAGGAAAAACCTAACAGAGGGAGAAAGAAGGAACCTGCAAGAATGAGATAACGGGGCAGAGTGTGTGGTGGTGGATTAAAGAGGCATGAGATGGAATATTACACAACATTAGTATTGCGCATGCTAATAAACAAAAGCGCCAGCCGAGATCTTCTGAACAAAGCTTTGGGTCCCAGCACTTATTCTTTTACAAATTAAGCACTGCAGTCACACCATGGTTTGAAATCTGTGGTTTTAGGAGTGGACATTGTTTTATAGCACTTTAAGAGTCATCAGTAGGCTGAGGAATTTGGGAGCAGAGCTCTGGATCCACGTTGGACGGAACAGAAAAAAAGGAACTGAAAACAGCTAAACGGGTGGCACTTATATGGAGCTCCACCCCATTATTTCTGGGGTGGTACAGAGCCAGCACCAAGCTGCATGGCACCACCTAGCGGCACGCGGGAGCATTGCTGGAAGAAGTTTTGGGATCCTCTCTGGCACCTGGGGAGTATTCTAAGGTGAGGAATCTGCAGTTAGAAGCATCCATCAGAAGGCCTTGATCAAACATTTCTGGGCAGTAAATTACTTTTTTTGCCACTAATAAGATCTCGGTTTCCTTTATATTTATCCCCAACCAATTTCCAGTCATCCATCCAACTTTTGATGTTATTATGACTCTGGGCAGTAAGTCTGAAGATAAGATTCACATTGTCAGTGTACAAATGGGTGTAGTCGTAATTCCTCATTATGTTAAGCAGATAAGGTGAGAGTATAGAATCATGGGGAACTCATGTTTTGACATTATTGAAGGGAAAGGTGAAATTATTAAAGATTATTTTCTGTGTGTGGATGTTTAGGAAAGTTCAAATCAGTTCAAGGCACTACCCTTTATCGCGCACTCCAAAATACTAAAATAGAGGAGCTTGTGGGACACAGTGTCAAAGGCTGCCAACTGATGCAGCAGAATTAATTCACTAGTGCATTTCTGATCAGCAGCCATCATGAGATTGTTCAGGACAGCAGTTAGTGCTGACTTAGCTCTTCTCTTTGGGCAGAAACCTACTTGAGCATGGTTATTTTCATGGTAGGTGGCTAATTGAGTGTCCACAATGTAAAAGTATTTTAGCCACAGAAAGAAGCAGTGTTATGGGCCCATAATTGTCTGTGTCTGTGGGATTCTTACATGCTTTTTTCAACAAGGGTCTACGCCTTGCTTGAAATCATAAGAGATGATTCCAGACTGAAGTGACAGGTTGGTGATATTAAGTAAGACTGAAGAGCTCTGGAAAGCTTTTATGAATGTTTTGCATTGGAATAGGCTCAAAAAGAGAACCATATTTAACCGTGTTCAGAACAGTAAGAATATCAACGAATGACGGACAGTTCAAATGATCCAAGTAGGATGAGGCGGTATCATATTGTGTTGTGGAAGAGGAGGGCAGGTGGTGTATTTTATTTGACTGGTGAGGATACATTATCTAGGATTAAAGCGTGAATTTGAGAGATATTTTGCTCAAAGAAACAGGCTTGTTGATTACAGAAGGTTTCTGACAAATTCTGGGGTAATGGAGGTAACCCAGAATTTAGGACTATGAGATAGCTCAGTTAAAATTCTGAAAACCTCTTTGTTAGTTGGTTGAATTCAGGATTCTATCTGAGAAATGTTGTTTATGAGCAATAGTGATGACTTTTTTGTAAGTTGAAAGTTTAAATTTATAGCTTGCCTGGTTTTCGTCTTGACAGTGGGAAGATGCCCATTAACCCTTAAACCATGGAGTGCTCTTACCAGAGTTACTTTTCTTTGTCCATTTTGAAGGAGCAAGTGTCCACAATTCTATCTGCCCATCTGTGGTAGTTCAAGTAACTACTAGTAGCAGTGTTTGAGCAATCAAAAGGTCTTGAAAAGAAGATCTATTAATTTTTGTTATTTCACCTTTTTCCATGTTCTCATCTGTGTTGAATAACTGAAGGGATGTTTTAATTTTTTTATAGCTGGCTTGAGTAAAAAACTGTAAGTGAGTGATCGGTCCATATTTGGGAAAGGATTCAAAGGGATCGGGTGGGGGCATACGGCATGCATACTGCATCTGGAACGTTACCACCTAAAGATGTATGGGAATTAGTTATTTGAGCAAGACCATAATCGGAAAGATAAGTAAGCATTTGATTATAGTTCGCGTCAGCAAGGTTATCAAAATGAAAATTTAAGTACCTAAAAATCAGACATCCTTTATGTGATGAAGTGAAATCAGTAACTAACTGTAGAAAATCTGGGTTAAAATTTGAACAGTCTGTTGGTGTGCGGTAAACTAACATTATGGCGAAGGATTGTTTGGGATTTATTTTAATGTATATAGAAAGAATTTCTGATTCAGCAATATTAAAAGTTTGAATCTTGTTGACATAGCATGTTTAACCCAAGAACAGACATTAATAGAACAGACTTGTAACTTGTCATTATTGTATCTTTGTAATCTATGACTACGAGGAACAGAAACCACCCTTAAGTGGTCTTTTAATGAGGTGTCCTTTAGGGACCCGGTCAGAGTACCCTTATCCACCAAATAAAATAGACCATTATTGATAGCGTTATTTATTAGACGTAGGTAGAATGCAAGCACGTTCCTATTCCTAACATGGCTGCCGCAGCTTAGAATAGGAAACACAGATGAGGGACTGGTGGGTGCCAGTTCCCGGCAGAAGCCACCAGAACTCAGCCACCACTTACAACTAGGCTCTCGAGTGCAGCCTAAAGGCCACTAAAAAGAAATTACTAAATGTGAGCTCGTTTTAAGTAAGAAATTTAAATGAGAAATGTAGGAAGTGTTGAACACTTTTACAAATGATAACACAAAAAAATTAAAAAGTAAACCAGTACAAACACAAAAACACAAACTAAGGTACAAGCAAGCTAAAAGAAAGAGCAATTAAAATCAGGTACAATAAACACCGTAAGTAGTTTTAGCTGTCACAAGATGCAATTGATTGTGTACGGTGGGGCTCTGGAATGGGGCGAGGTTGGTGGGACTATTGAATGTATTCGTCATCCTGGTGAGCCTGCTGTGTATTAAATATTTTATTTGTCACCTTCCTGTTGTTAGCCATTTAATACTGGCGATGAGTTGGACCATTCAACCGTGGTCTATCAGCTTTCATTTACTGCTGACATATATTGTATCTATGGAGGAACAGCACTCTGATTACAAAAAGAACCTAGAAGGTGTTTTAATTGTTTGTTTGTTCTCTTAGTGCCTGTTGAACAAATAACTTAACCTTTGGTAACACACCTGGTGGATACTCTCTCCAACCGCAGAGTCCTCAGCTTTAGAAGATCCCTAGGAGTTGGACTGGTCCGAATGATTTTTTCAGCATAGCCCCTGCGTGCTGACAGGTTGTCCGGATCTGCATCAACCTCTTTCCACCCTGGAAGTGATGGTTGGAGCCACATATAATTGCTAGCCAAGCCCTGACAACAGTTTCTTTCTTGGCACTGTAAGCGCCCTTGGACGCAGAGTCCAGAAACCAATTAACTGTGCCAATGTGCAGCTCTCTAATTTGGGACCTTTTTAGATGAAAAAAAAGGCCATTGCGTAGAACGGGGAGGTGGGAAGGTTGTGAGGCATCTGCTGTTACATAAAGTATCTACCAGATAGGATGATATTGAAAGCAAGTAACTTGTTCTTCGAATGGGAACTTCTAATCACAGATTTCTCACCTTAGAATAGATACCAAACCAGTACCTACCCAAGTGGTGGGTCTGTGGAATGACTCAGAGCAAAAAGTCCTGCAGGCCTGAACAGCCAAAATGCTCTTCCCATTGGATTTGCTTGTCAAGGCTGTAGTGATTTGTGAACGTGTGCACAGATGCCAGAGTTGCAGCCTGACATATCTAGGACAGGCACTCAGCGTGCCAACACCGTGGTAGTAGCCTTGACTCTGGTAGAATGGACCCTCATAGCTTCTGGAGGGAGCTTCTTGGCCAAAGCATAGCTGATCTTAATGCAGAGTCCTTTTCTGCACTGCCTTGCCTATCTTTGCCCGAGAGAGAGCTTATTGTCTATCAGATGGTCTTTGGTGTGGTCAATGTAAAACATACTCAGCGCTCTTTTAGGGTCCATGAGATGTAGTCTTTCCTCCTCTTTTGACAAAAGTGAAAACACGACATGCCACACCTTCATGTGTGCCATGTCTGCTAACACTGCATGTAAGATTTGTAAGTCATCCCTACAGTAGGCCTGATGGCCCTAAGGCAGGGTGTTGAATATTATATGTAAGGGCATACCTGCATGAGCAGATTGCACATATGCTGGTCAGTGCTATTACTGCCAGTACAAGTGCCAGGGGAAGCCATTTTAGAACATGAGCTGGACACTGGTGAAAACGGGTTCCCCAGCTACATGATGGCTTCACTGAAGATAGGGATGTTTGGTATCAAACATCTTGTTTTGCTAAACCCACACTGATTCTATTGATGGATTTACCAATGCATGCACCCAGAGGGCACCTTAGAGGTGTCCCCTGAAAATTTACCAGCCTCTGGTTTGCTCCCTGACTGGTTTCTGCCAGATTGCCACCCAAGACACTTTTCTGACCTCCTAGGGTGATAGCCTCTGCTCTCAGGAGACCCAGAACAAATGCCTGTCCAGGAAGAGGGTGTCACACGCCCTCCCACAGGATGACCTGTTGATTAGCCTACCTAGGCCGGAAAGCTTCAAAGAGCTGCCACCTTTGAAATGCAAACTTGACTCCCCCCTCACAGGAGAGGAAGCCGACCCCCTAGTCCAGAGCCCCTTTGGCACCTGGACAGAAGGGGAAAATTAGCTAGTCAGGTAGGTATGCCACCCCCAGGCTAGTACCACCCCTAAGGTGGGCTAAACTGAGGGGGGCACGAGTTTTCAGAAGTAGCCATCTTTGTGATGGTATACTTAAGAATTCTGGGACAAGGTAATGCCCACTTCCATAAGGGAGTAGTCAAATAGAGGGAGTAGTGGCCCCAAGGGTCAGTAGTCCATTGGTTACTACCCTACACTCCCTTAATGCCCTTAAATTCAGTATTAATGGGAGTCCCTGGCACCAGCAAAGCAGATCCTGAAGAAATGAAGAGAGAAGACGGACGAGAAGAGTCGCACAGCGAGAACAGAAGACCCAGCAACTGACTTGGTGCCAAACCTGCAGACCTGCCTGCTGACTCCACCCATTGCACCAAACGTCGGCTTGTTGCAGGCAGCTGCTGAGTCCCCAAAACCCAGAAGACCTGCCGGCCTTCGCCCAAGAACCAAGACCTCCCGAGTGATCGCGTAACTGTCCCCTGCATCCTGCTGACAGGTAAAGAAGCAAAATTCCCTGACCAGTTTATCGACAGCGCATTCCCTAGGCAGTGGGGGGTATGGGTGTCTGGATGCAAAGTATTGTCATTTTGCATTTTCTGGAGCTGCGAACAGGTCTATTTCTTGTGTCCAACACCTTGTGAACACCTTCTCCATTACCGTCTGATTCAGCTCCCACTCGTGTGAGGCGGATGCTTGCCTGCTCAGTTTGCCTGCTTCCACGTTGTCTACTACTGGTAGATGTATCACTGTTATAGTTATCTGCCTCTGGATGGCCCATCTTCATATTTCCTGTGCTAGTCTTGAGGGGGAAGGATTTTGTTCCCACTTGCTTGTTGAAGTAGAACATTGTTGTTGTATTGTCTGTTTGAATTTGCATTGATTTGTTCCACAACTGCTTTTGAAAGGCTTTTAAGGATAGGAACACTCTCCTTAACTCCAATAGATGTATGTGTTGTCCTGATTCCAGTGTTTTTCATACCCCGATGTGCAGTTTCTCCATATTTGCTCCCCATCTCATATGTGAGGCATCCGTGGTTATAGTCACTGTTGGGGCTGGTGTCAAACAGGGGCGATGGCCCAGACGGATAAGGGTTTACAGCTTCTTTGGGTGAATCTGCCTTGAGACCTTGCCACTGTTGTTCGACGCCTTCCGACCCCTCGATGCCTTGGTACAGACCCTATAGCTCTGGGTTCTCCTCCTCATAGAAGAGCTCTTGTTCCTCCTCTTCTTCTTGTGGCTCTGGTGTCTAAGGGGGTTTCTGCTCCCCTGAGTCATTCTTCCCCTGCGTGAGTTCCGGTGAAGGTTTCAACGGTATTTGAAATCCCTGGAGGGAGGTGTTGAATTCCTTCTTCTTTTGAAGGACTGTGTCCATTTCGGCTTCGAGTCGTGTATTCTTGCACTTGTTTTCAAGGGCGCATTGTTCGGTGTGAATTGCAGTCACCGCTCTGTTTTTCGGCATCAAAGTTTCGACTGCTGTTGACTGAGCTGCTGTCTTTTTCTCAACCTTGATCTTCTTTCGACGCCGATGTCTTCTCCGAGTCTCTTCAACCTGCGGTATCCTTTGTATGGGACCCGAGGGGTTCTTTTTTGCCTCAACTTGCCTTTGGTTGATGTTATTTTCGGCACAGAGGTAGTCTTATGTAGTCTAAAGTCCGAAGCTGTCGGCTCGACCACTACCATCTTTTTCGGTGTTATTTGTGTGCTCTTCTCCTTCGGTCTCTCCGTTCATGTCTCAATGTCGATGATAACCGTTTTGGCGTCAGAACCCTCTCCTTCTTCGGCGGCGTTATCCTCTTCTTCGCTAGATAGTCCGAGATTTCTGATTGAAGTTGCCCATGCATGGCATAGTGTGCCTGACTTTGTTTTTCTCATACCTTCAGCGTTTTTAGTTTGAACTTTGCGCATGCCTTGCAGGTGTCGGTATTGTGGTCTCTTGGCAGGCAGAGGTTGCACACCTGGTGGTTGTCCCTCTGGGCAAACTTATGTTGGCACTTAAGGCAGAAATGGAAAGTTGTTTCTCCATTTCACGCAGAGCAGGAAGCTCCCTGTCTGCACAGTCTCCGTCCTTCGCTTGACGGAAGTTCCACTTACTTCGATAGTTTTTCAGTATAATTTGGTGGAATCTCTGGGTAAGTCTCCCTTACTGCGTTATGGTGATGATTTTCTCTATTTTCCTAAACGAAATACTGTTGTCTTCCTCTTCTCCCCCTCGGTGATTGGAGAGCTTCAACGATGCTTCCAATCCCAACGGCGGAAAAAAAGAATCTGAAGATGGCGACCACGTAAGGGGACTTCCAGGGAGGGCGTCTGACATCAGGGGAGGCTGGAACAAGCACCAAATGAAGGGGACTGTCAACGCTAAACAAAATAAAAAAAAATAGGAAAGGAAGAAAGGACTACTATAAAATAGGAGAGTTATGGACCCAACCACTAGATGGTGGATTAATGCACACCATGTGAATCCAGAAAAGATTCAGGCTGCAAAACCTAATTGCCATATAACCACCCAGACCGTCAGGAACATCCAAGTGGCTACAAAACGTCATGTCCCACAGCAGAGGGACCATTTCCAATTTTGCGTTAATAAATCATCAATCAAGCAATCATCAACTCAAAGTACTGTTCTGCATCTTTAAGGAACTGGTGTCTTCATATCGTCATCCATATTATCCAAACAGAAGTCACGTGGGACTCATTAGATAGAGAAACTTCATCTGTCAGTCAGAGGAATCCATAATCTAATTAACAACATAATTTTGATTACAATAACATTTAAAAAAACAGCACAGGACCAATTACGTTTTTATCAAAAATACATTATGCAAATTCATATGCAGGTAAGAAGTGACATGCGAATATAGTGCAGACGACAGTGCTCCAATTGTGAATACATTTATACCACATTAGACACTGCATATGGCCCAATGGCTGTAAAAAGTTATTTAGAGCAAATAAAGACAGGGTAATTCGAACAAATTCACCGTCCCTTCATATTGTTTGTGAATGTCAACCAAATGGGATAGTTCGTCGACGTTTCGACCCTGAGTCACTTAAGGGGGCTAAGCAGGGCACAATCATCAGACTACCACACCTGCATATGTAAGAGACACAATCCTCCTTGTCCGTATTCACCCTAGTCCCATAGGCATATAGGGTTGTTCTTGTAACATGTATATCCAAATCGTCATCCAGCATGCCAGCCAGATCAACAGACAATTGTAACAACCTACTGACATTTTTTTTATCAATAAAATTGCACTCAAAGTGCTCACAACGCAATAACCACAGGTCACGGGTTCTGGCAATCACCCACCTATACCGGCCCGTGCATCCCCATTCTATGAGTAAGCATGTGTTTTTGAAACCAATATTGGTAAAAATCCAAACTTCTCAAAAAAATTCTCGCCTCTTTGGGATAGATGTAATCATCAACCTGGGCGGCTTAGCTCCCACACAAACTTCTCCAGCCTAGTCAATTCCTCCACCTCCAGTGGAGTCCTCCCTCAGGCTCTAAAACATGCAATCATCGCTAGTAATTTCGTCTTGAAAATGTAATATGTCCAAGCACATTTCTATTATTTCATTTAAGCATCTGCTCATATTAAAATAAATAGTATGAAATTAAAGGGTTGTCAAGAAATATTAAAAAAAAGAGTCTACCTGCTGGTCAAACTTTTCATGTCCAAGGCTCCTACCTGTGGAACCACTACATTTGTGACTAGAATATGACTCACAAAATCTAAAACCAGAAGAGCCTTAAAAACTCCGCTTTAATTTCTGACATTGAATAATTCTATCAACCGCACCCCTGAAGTCCTGGCTGGTCAGACATACACGTCAGTCCATGCTTTCTCATACTTCGCTTTCAGGATTCTGTCTCACAGACTTTGTCATCCTTTCAGTGTATTTGTTGGTGGACACCCTCAACATGCCCCACCCTTTAAGGGTAGCAAATAGCTCTCCATCACCAGGCTCCTGCAAAGAACTATGGGCCTGATTTAGGGTTTGGCGGAGAGGGTGCTCCATCGCAAAGGCGACAGGGAACCCTCTCCTTCAAGCTGAAGGTCTGCCCGCCTCATTTAGGGTTGAATGGTTCTTCACTATGTAGTTGGCGGCAACTACTGCATCTCCACCGCCTACATACACCTTTGACGGCCTGACAGAGTAAGGGCTATGAGAGGTTTTGCCATTTGCCTGCTCACCCGATTTAGAGTGGGCGGACAAATGGCAAGTTTTTGCTTTTATTTACCTCCATTCAACGTGTGGCGGTAAGTGAAAGTAAATGCCTTAAAATGACCCCCACGCCATTGGAGAAAACTCCTATAGTGAGGGGTCATTGCTTTTTTTTAATGTTCAAAAACAAAACCTTGCTTTGGGGTTTTGTTTTTGAAAATAAAATAAAGAACTGCATATGTGCATGTGCAATGCATTTATAGGAACCACCTTAATGGAGGTTCCTGTAAATACAAGAGATGTCCACTTGGCTAGTGGACGTCTCTAAATGTGGGAGGCAGGTACTTGACTAAGTACTTTACTCCGTTGCCTTGACGGAGTAAATACAGTGCGCTAAACTCCAAATCAGGCTGTATGTATCAACCCGCTTATCTTTATATGCTTAATAAAACCTAAAATAAATGAGAACTCATTATCATGTCAACATTACGGATAAAAGAAGAATTCCTAACCAAGAGTTAGGAATGGAGTATCGTGATAGAATAAAAGTGATCAGGGTTGCTGATTTTATTAAGTATTTGAATCGTCTACTATTTTATCTAATAATTTAGTACGCTAGCAATTTTAACTATGCACATCAAAGCAATTGTTATTTACCTACACATTTACTGAGCGCATTTAAATTGTTGCTTGCATAAAATATTGTACTGTTCAGGTGTCAAAAATATTAATAGTAACTGCAAAAACTTTGAGATTTAATAGTTTTACACACCAGTGATGTTCTACTGTATTTTATGTGGCAGCCACACACACAGTTGTGAAAAAAATACACATACAAAGGACCATGTTGAGTCGGAGTCATACATTTCACAGACGCTTTGCAGAGTTTACTTGAATAAAGTTTTATTAAATCATTTAGGCAAAATGTTTTTTTACATCACATTTGAAGACTTTAAAGTGCTTATCCTAAATAATATATAAAGATTTTAACCTCCACTGTGAAATAATATAAATTAACACATGCAGACATTAACCAAATATACAAAGCAAACAAAATATTACTTCCGTCCAAGCATAGAACAGAAGCAAAAATTATGTCATAGCTATTTAATGTATTATGCTGTAGAATTTGAACACTAAAATGTTAATGCAGTTTTTCGTGTTACTTTTTCAATGCTTTATGCTCACACATCTTTACCACAAAATGATGAGACCACTTTTAGCAGTTCTGTTTGTGAACTGGTGTTTGTACTGATCTTTGTGCCAACAATTCACACTTCCAAAGTTCAAATCCAGACATGCTGCAAAAGTCACAATGATGTCCGATGTTCCTCGATTTCTTCCGCCATATCATAGAAACAAAGTAATCTTCAGTTCAACAGGATGTTCTTGTTTGGGATGACTCGAGGTGGTTATAGCTCATCTGTTTTTAAGATTAACATGATTACATTACTGTGTGATAACCAATAAACAAGATTGAGTGTAAGAATTTGTCCCTGTTACTTGCACACTACGGTCTTCCTCCTACTGGCCTGGCTGCTCCAATATAAGAGAGTTTAAACGTACAACTTTTAATTAATTTTTTCCACATTATGATTCCGCAAAGATTGTCACCAATAGGGACTAATATTCAACTGAAGACATTCTTAAATGAACAACTGTATAAACATGGAATACGATTTCATGTTCCTGTCTGCGCCAGAAACGTCAAAACAAGATACAGATATCTAAGCTTTCCTGGTGTGAGACACACAGAGTGTACTACAATGCTCCGGTCTCGAAGACATGAAAGGTAGATGGGAACTGTATCCTGAGGGGTTGTTACTAATTTGAGACATGGAGTCAATAAAAACTCAAAGTTCTTTTGGTGAGAGCATCCTTTGTCATATTCCTGGTACTAGATATCTCTACTCAACAACAAATTAGTAGCAGTTTAGTCTTGAAAATTGTAATAGTACATTTCTATTATTTCATTTAAGTATTTGTGTATATTAAAAGAGAAAGGCGGTAAAAACTAAAATGATGTGTGCAAGGAAGCAGTCAACTAATTGTCAAATTCAGAATATCTACTTGAGATGTAGTGGCTATAAATAAAAGCAGACACACAACATACCTTAATGCCCCTGTTTTCTGGCATATTCTTAAACATTCTTCCAGTTAAGCTGAGTTTTCAGGCCAAAGTGTTTGCCTAAGAGGAAACTTTCTTTGACTAGGAGCACAAATAGAAATGTGGAAATTACCACGAAAGTTTTAAAATAACTTGAACTTTAAGTCTATTTACCCTGCTTTGTGTCACAGTAAACACATCACTGAGTTTTAACTGGCAATTTGTTTTTCATTACATTTTGTCCATGGGCATTTGATACACATTTCTATGAATATTTGAATGTATTTGCCCCCCCAATAACTTTAAACACTGATTGAATCTTTTTTTAGTCAACGCACCATGAACCTATTAGCCCAGCTCCTAATAGGTTACGGCTAATATATTTTTTGCGTCTTCTAGGGATTCACAAGCATTTGAGCTGCATCATCAACAGTTCTTATGGAAAGCCTTGGGAGGCAGGTTTAGTTCTATCAAAACTTGGACATTTATGCAGCTAAAGGTAAAGGAGTACTAAGGGATCCGTAAAAGGTTTTTAACTTCCTATGGTTGTAGCAAAATAATTTCTCAGGGAATAAAACAATTCTTATTCCTGATGGAAGTATTTTTTAAACAAGCACAAACAATTTTAAACCAACAGTATATTCTCTGGCGTAAGGTGTGTTTTCCTTGTCACTGTAATACATGAAAATACCTCCCCTCATCCAATTTTGAACTTTAAAATCAACCTTCTGAATGCCAATTATCTGGTGCGCTTAGCGCCCCTCAACTTGACTTTAGCAACAATATCATTTATGGCATCTTTTAACCTGCAGGCAGACACGTTTTAAAAAAGGTTTTTCTGTTCCTTCTTTGATGTGAGAATTTCATTCTTTATCCACTTAACCTTTTATTTGTTAACAATGAGCAGCCCAAAATCAAAGAGGTCAACTGCATGTGGTATAAACCTGAACTGAAACATTTTTCTTGGATTAGAATTTGATTTCCTTTTAACATAAGCAGGATTGTCAAAGCGAGTTTGCTATGTATTATTGACTTTACCTTTCCAACATGCATGAGGATATCTTGTTTCATTATTTTAGGGCTTATCTGTCATTGTTCTTTGTTGCTTAAAAGTTTATTGTGCCCAGGACTATTACCGAAATTTCATATTAGCCTCAGCAAAAATTAAAGCCAAGGCAAATAATCAATCATTAGTTTTGTTGTATATTGTGAGCAATGACATGGCACTGTCCTAAATTTAAAGCAAGGCAATACAATTTGGACAGTTACACCAACCTACCCGACATGAATTGTGAAAACCAAGGACATCTAACTGACATACATCTGTACAGCTTAAGGCAATCAGTTTTATTAAATGAACAAGCTGTAAATTAATGCATTCTAAATTTTCATCAGGACTACGTCCTCTTCTATTTCAAATACAGTGCTTGCAGAAAAAAAACCTTGATTCAAAGTTTCGTCTTAAAAGCACTTAAGCAGGGTAGATTTCCCCATCTGTGTTGGAAATCAGATCAACAAATTGGTTTCTATTTTTCAATAATTGTATACTGCCCTCTTGTTAAGCCGGGTCGATTTTAGCAATTTAAAAGAAATGTAATGTAATAGTACTTTGTTCTAAATACGCTGAACATTTTACTCAATAGTGTAATATTTTTACTAAATGAGTTGTTAGCATTGCCTGTCACGACACATCACAGCTGTTCTGGTCAGAAAGACACATGCATGGGTTTCTGATATGCAAGTACAATCACATGAAAGCACCTCACTTTGCCAAATCAACACTTAGTTTCGCTAGTTTTACAGGACACTTCACAAGATATCAGGGTAGCAGGATATGGGCCTGTTTGCCATGACTAAGCAAACAGCAGACACCCTGTAATGCTACACTGTGGCAATAATAAGGATCATAACAATTTTTTAAGATCGTGCATGAGTTTACCAAACATGATAATGGAAATCTTTAACTATGCATTGATTTGTGGTACACAGTAATGTCACATATTTGACAACTGCATATGAAGGAATTTCCTTCGAATTTAGCTTCTGGTTGAAAGGCTGCACTTTGCCTTTATGTTTTTTTTGTTTTATGAAAAAACGTCCATCTTTATGTACTTTCTTATGAGGAATTCTTCATGTGGCTACCTAATCAGAAGGAGCACAGAAAACCAACGTGTCCCAATCTTGCCCAAAAAACTAAACCTAAATATTGGTAAAGAGACTAATGTCACACCAGTCTTTCCCCGCTGTTAAAAAAATCATGCCCAAGTTTTTTAGTAGCTTTAAAACTTGAACCATTTCATAGTCATGTTTTACATAACATCAATTTCTATGTGATAATGCAGAAATGAGTGATGCTTTATTGGAATTGGAGATTACAAATATGCAGTTTTGAGACAAAAAGAGAGTCAATTTACCAAATATTGTAGATGCTTTGTTTCTATTAATCCTCTGAGCTTCTTCCTGGCCTCAAAATCTTTAAGATAATAATTTCCACTATTTAATGCACCTGCTTCAAAATGCAATTCTATGTTTGGCTTGTTTCTATTTAAACATACCTTTAAACAATTACTTCCGACATATTTTTTTCTTCTACATATTTTTTCTTTCATCATAATCAGGAAAGCAAACAGATTAGACACAGTTCCTATGTAAAATGCTGTAACAGACTATTTTATGTTAAGAATGTCATTGCATAGCAAAATATTTTATGTATATCGGTTCTTTGATGCAGTTTTTAAACAAATTGAAAACAGTATATACAGAATGCTTTCAATACCGAAGTGCTGTTCAACAGCTGCTGGTGAATGATTCCATATATTTTGCTCCTATAAGATACAACTTAATTCTCCCAGACACCCATTAAATACAGAATGTATTACTAAATTTCATATTCAGTTGCAACTAACCATAAGCAATTGTCTCGCAAACCTCTCGCGCACTACACTTTTAAAATCCCTTGATGCGTATGGATTTATTCAGTATAACTTTTGCCATGCTTAATAGAGAAAAAAATCACAAGTCATTGCACTGTACAGCCATTCAGTTTAGTTGCTGATGCAGTTCAGTGTGAAATGTAGCTGTGTACCAGCCTCTGCTGTATCTTGAATTTGGTTTTGTGAGCAACACTGATGTGCAGCCCCTTGGGGAAAATGCAACACCTATGCGAGAAAGTACAAACGATAAATTTGAAATGCTGAGATGGATATTTTACATAGATGATTTGCGCTATCGTCTAGATAAATTAACGCTTTATTAATGTTTGAAATTTGACCCTTTTTACATTGGATTCCCAAAAAAATGTTTGGTGGTGATTCTGCAGTCCTGATACAGAGTTTGTGGGCATCCTGTGATAGTGTTCATATTTGTTGGGTATTCAACCTGCAAGTTATTGAATCAGAATAGTATAAGTAGTACATGTACATGTCACAAAGCATATTATTAGGAAGCTGAAGTTTTAAAATAAAATCTCCACAGCATGCCTGAAATGTCAGATAAATTACTTGTACCATGAATTCTTAGTAAAAACTCTCCTTATGAACAAGCTTTCAGGAATGGCAATCAATTTAGAGTATGTGTAAATTTGGTCCTGTCATGGCCCTTGCAAAACGATTCAACCAGCGCAAAGCTTAACTGCCCTTTAAAGGTCACATACAGTTAACCATATGTTTTAATAATTGCTGGTGTGTTGTTTAGACCGCAGTAAATGCTGCAAATCTCAGGTGTTTAGGAGAAAAAGTATGTTTAAAAATTCTAAGGGCTGGCATTCGGTGACCTGCTTAGAGAAGCCATGCATCTCAACGTGCATTCCTAAACAAGAAACAAAGTGTAAACACTTTTTAAGTGACTGGACTACCTCTTAAAATATGTTTTCACATGAAAAGCGCCTATTTTCAGGGAACAACTATGATGAGCAGACTTCATCGTGCTAGTCACTTTGTCTTCGTGAATATACCAGCATCCAGTAAAGCATGTTCAGCATTTTGATATGCATCTTCTCCTAAACTCTTGAGATGTGTTATTGCTACTTTGTATGTTCCTCACTTACTACAGCAACGAGCAGCAGTGAGAGATTAACAGGCCTTTCAGTATGTCCCCTTTAAAAGGGCACTTGCTTATCATGAGAAAAAATCAATCTCTTGGACCCTATGTGGCTGGATATATAAACTAAGAACACAGAGGCCGGTCTGCCACTCAAGGCATTGTCAAGGCTATGTAGTCACTCACTGTAGACTCGGAGCTCTCAAGTTACCCAGGCCTTAGTCCCAGAATGCAAAGAAAAAAACCTGAAGCTGGAGGAGCATAAGCATAGATCCGGGAAACTTGAGAGCTCTTGAGACTGGATGAGAAAGCTCGACACGATTCCTCCATGGGTGGCAGTCACACTTTTTAGACAAAACTGTAAATAAAATTCTCCATTTTCACAGGATGAAAATTATATGATGCACCAAATCAGTTTCAGAACTGCCTTAAAAATATATATGTATATTTGTAGTGCACACTTTTTTTGCAATTTATTTTTTGCCTCATAATTAAGAGTGCACCTTTGAAATGGCAAAAGGTAACATACACTTAAAAACATTTGCCTGATACACGACTAAATTAGCAAGCTTCCTCGACCGTGCAGTATAACATAACTGCAAAAAGAGTAACAATTTGAAATATATGTAATTTAGATTTCCAAAGCACCTTAAAAGTGGGTGGTTTACGAACGTACACTTCATAGCAGGAGGATAATACAGGTTTAACTTCCTTCAGTTGGATTTCAGTGAAACGTTTCCTGTTACTGGAAATTCCATTGCAGATGCAAAATCAAACTTTTCTTGGTATTAGGTAAGACCAACCAAGGACATCTATTTCAGACCCAAGAACTGAATTAAGTCTTGTAGATAAGAGTGCTTCTTTATTTAATAACTATTGGTACCAGTTCTGGTGGGTCTCGGATTCCCAGGTCAGAATATTTTGTTTAGTATCGACTGGCATACCAGTCATTGTCATTGATCTGTATTAGTTCGGTCACCACTTCCATTAGGTTGTAATTGTGCTTCTTCAACAGCCTCTGATTTAGTTGCCGATCACAGAATCCCATCTCAAAGAGAATGGCTATCATAGTTGCAGTCTGGTCCTCGGATCCAGGGGGCTAGAGAACACAGGAAAGAAGGCAAAAAAGACTATATTAATTTGCAAAACATTACTGCCTCACCACTTGCAATCACGTAGAATTAGGTAGATCTGCATCACTGAAATAAGTCTATCTCTTACAGGAAGAAACCGGTCTTGAAGTTTGCACTAAAATTCTATTAGATTAAACCAGACATGCTGAAACAAACATTGCTGAGAGGCAATGTCAAAATCACACCCTCCATGATATGCACAATTTTCTATAATATAGGCGTTCTGACATAGATTTCTAACCACAGATTCCTCACTTTTTCAGTATTCCCCAGGCGTCAGACTGGATCCGGTAACTTTATTCAACAGTACATCTGTGGGCCGATAGGTGGCACAGTACAGCTCTGCACTGACACAGTTACACTCCAGAAATGACGTGCGGAGGCATATAGACACCACCCCCCGCACACTGACATCAGTTCCTTTCTTTCTGTGGCAACAGTCATAGATCCGGAGCTACCTCTGGTCTCTTTGAGACACTTGGTTTACATTAAGAAATTTTTCTGTGTGCAAGAGATGATCTTAAGGACTGTCGCAAACAAATGTCTATGACAGATCCTCATCAGGTTTGCCTCTGGTGCCTAGGGTTGAGCCACAATTCTAAGGCCTGCAGTGACTGCGCGTAGCTGAACCCAAAAGCCATACGAGACCACGAGGTGTATAACTGTTGCCAAGCACTGGAAGACTCCATGACGAGACCGGTCCAAATTAAAGGTCCTGTCCAGAAGTCGCAGAAGTCGTTCTAGACGTTGGTCGTCATCGAACTCTAAGTTTTTGAGTAAGTCAAAGAAAAAACATTAAAAATACAAAGAGGACTCAGCCCCTTCCAGCGACTTACATCTGAGAAGGACTGAGGGCGTCACCAAGCCTCTTGATCTTGCTCCCAAAGTCAGCCCATTCCACAACTTATCCCAGCACAACTAGAGTTTGCAAGACTGTCAGCTACACCAAGGCAGATTGGAGAGTTCCGCGAGGTCATGCTCAGAGCCTTCGGATTGTTACCGACTCCCTCTGGTGTGCCTACGGGCCCCAAGGAGACGAAAGGCCCTCCATCTGGGCTACCGCTGATGGGTTAGCTCTCGGCACCGGCTGGACCCTCCAAATCCACCATTGGATCTCTCCCTGCTCCTCCATCATCTCCGCCTCTGGCGCCATGCTCCACGCTGGTTCCTGGAGCCTTGATGCTGATGCGCTGACTCCACTGATGCTGGAGGATGAGTTGCACACTGTGCTCTCCAAGTCCAAATCGGTGCTCTATAACCTCGACTGGGGCTGAGCTCGATTCCCCTCAAAGTGTCACATCCCCCCCCACCCGGCCACTGCTTGACTTGATGCATCCACAAGGAAGAACGCATACCTTGCATTCTTTAGTTAGTACAGATTCGGACAACGATTATGAAGTGGGTGATGAAATAGGGCAACCATACCACAAAGAAAATTGGTATGATGACCTTCAAAAAACAGTGGCCATGGCACTTTGCCTAAGTGGGGACTCATCACACCACCAAGCCTTACCAGTGCGGAGCGCTCATCTTATGCAATGGTCATGCATTGGGCTGCCCAAGTTCTTGACCTCCAGATTTCCACCCTAGAGGTCAAAACCAATGTCTTGACAGAAGTGCTCCAGCTGGGGCTAACATCTACTGAGCTCCTCCTCCCCTTCCATGAGGCACTTACATATGCTCTCTGAGGGGCCTGGGCCAAACCTTGCTCTGGCCCCCGCAGTCAATCTCCAGATTGCTTGACGCCACTGCCCAGCCCTAGGCAACCCCACATTTTTATCTCAGCACCTCTCACCTGCAAGCTTGGTGGTGCAGGCATATAACAGTCAGACGAACCTGAATACCTTTCCGACTAATCCCCTGATAGAAAGTCCAAACGAGTGGAGGCCTTTGGATAGAGGGTATTTTCTTCCACCAGCTTTGCCCTCTACTCCGTGAATGCCAATTGCCTGCTGGGCTGCTATTCCCACGCTCTTTGGGATTCAGTGGCTCAAGTCATCCCAGGTGTCCTGGAAGATCTCCGACCCGTCCTAACCCAGGCCAAACAGGAAGGTTGTAATGCAGCCAAGTTCATAATTTGTTGTGGCTTGGACACCACTGTTTCCATTTGATGAGGCATTGGCACCAGCGTCGCCATTCGCCGCCACGCCTGGCTGTGGTCAACGGGTTTTTCAGGTGATGTCCGATCGTCCCTTATGGACATGTCCTTTGATGGAACCTGCCTTGTTGTGGGTTTTTGCTCTGAACTGGTTCAAGAAAAGCAGGGCCAACAAGCTTGCTCTCTGAAATTATCTGTCCTGTTTCGCCAGCTCATCAGACCTACCATTCATTTCACAGCTTCAGCAGAGTTACCCCATATCTGCAGCCAATTCAGCCTCAGCAGGGTGCCCAGCAGTTTTGTAGCAGAGGCCCCAGCACTCACCCGAGTCAAGGTCTGCAAGCCACTCCGTCCACTGCCTCCATCTGCTGGTACCGTGTTATCTCGCCAAACTCCTGGCAACCTCCTAACTTGCTGAAGCCCTCCCCTTCTGCCGCCCCCCATGCAGCCCCGACTTCCAAGATCTTTAGTGTGGCTTTTGTGATGCACAGCCACCTGGTTGGATGCAGGATCCTATGATCCTTGCCGGATTGTCATACAATAACATCGGCAGGTGGGTCCTGCAGATAATCCAAAAGGGGTACTTCCTGCCCTTCACTGCCACTCCGGTGCACCTTCCACTGCCCCCAGAACAACTGACGGAGACCATCTGTCCGTTTTATGGAAAGAAGTTCAAGCCCTTTTTGGCCAAAGAGGCCACTGACGTGATGCCTGTGGCAGAAGTAAGTTGTGGTTGTTATTACCACTACAGAGAGAGCTGGAGGCCTTCGTCCTATTTCAGAGCGGCACCGTCTAAGTGCCTTCCTCTGGATGGAAAAATTCAAATGCTCTCACTGCCTCAGGTCTTGTCTGCCCTCATCCCTGGAGACTGGATGACCCCTGTAGGATGCCTATTTCCATATACACATCCTGCAGGCCCATCGGCGCTACCTGCGGTTCATAGTGGGACAGGAGCATTTTCAGTCCGCTGTGCTCCCCCCCACCCCCACCTTTGGTCTCACTAGCACACCTCAGGTGTTCTCGATGACGGTGGTTGGGTCCCACATCTTTCTCTACCTCAACGACTGGATGTTCAAGGAGAGTTTGTCCGAGGCATCACCTACCTCCAGACTACAGTGAACCTCCTATAATCTGTGGGGTTTACTTTTAATGTGCCAAAGTCACACCAGACTCCTCTGATGCACCCCTTCATCAGAGCCATTGTAGACATGGTTCAGTTTCGTGACTTTACCCCGGAAAGGTAAGTCAAGGACATTCAGGTTACGATCTCGACTTTTCAGCCTCTGTCCTGGATCTCAGTGAGGTCGACTCGGAGGCTGCTGGGACTGAAAGGCATCCTGCTGGTCAAAGACACCAAATGCGGAGGAGCGTCGCCCCACTGAGCAGGTCTAAAAAATAAAATGATAACTCATTGTTATTATAATTTTATTTTTCCCCTTGCTCAGCTGGGTAGGGGCGGGGCTGCTCCGCTCACAGAGCAGGGCAGGGAAGGAGTGGTTTGCCAACTCCAAGAGCGCAGGACGCTTTGGCAGGCCATCTCGGGCCAACCAAACCGTCATGCGCACTTTGCATGTTCTCCATGCAGGCTGCATTGCACTGCATTGCAGTCTGCATGGAGAACATGCCCAGCCTCCCATTATCTGGCTGAGCGCCGATCCACGGCGCTTAGACCAATCATAATGCTGCATTGCAGCGTTGTGATTGGCTATCGGGAGGCTGGAAGCCGGGTGCTTCCTGCCCTGGAAGCGGGCGTAGAGGGAGTTGAGGCGGCGACAGACAGATGTGTTTTTTCTTTCTTCACTCCCCTGCAACTGCCCCCCCCTACCGACATTAAATACTAGCTGCCACTGCACACCAGGTGGCATATGTGAGCTCTGCAGTGGGATCTGAAGTCTCAGTTGGCCCAACATCAAGGGTACCTATCCGACCAGAATCAGATTTCAGAGGAGACTGTGATAGATATGGAGCGAGTGGCAGTTACAGCTGATGGTGTTGCAAGGTCTCTTCCGTGAATGGGAAGAAATTGGGCTCGATCTATTCACCACCGCCATTGGAGTTTCCAAGGCGTCTCTCGCTAGAAGACACGTTCCGCCTAGAGTCGAACTCAGGACTCCTGTATGCGTTCCTGCCGATATCTCTTCTGCTCCAAATTCTGAAGAACATCAGGACCGACTGGGCACAAGTCATCCTAGTGGCCCTGGATTGGGCACGGAGAGCATATCTAGAGCTCTTGGACTTGAGCTTCTGTCCCCTCATCAAGTTGTCCATCTGAGAAGATGTGCTATCGCAGCTACAGGGCAGGGATCTGCACCTGGACCTTTGCAACCCCCAACTTCATGCATGGATTTCGAACAGTGACAGCTGAACACCTGATGTTCCACCGGAGGTGGTTGATGTTATCTTGGCAGCCAGATGTCCCTCAATGAAAACTATACACGCCTGTTGTTGGGACAAATTTGTCGTTTGGTGCAGTACACACCAGATTGACCCCCTTAAGGCAAAGTTAGCCGACGTTATGCTGTTTGTTTTGCCTCACACCCTGCAAAGCTTTGCTTTCAGCAAGCTCTTTCAGGCTTTTTACGATTGCCGGATCAGCCCTCATTTTTTGAAATCACTGGTTCTGATGCGTATTTTGAAAGGCCTGCAACACTTGTTTCCTTCCTCTCCTTTTCTTATGCCACAGTGAGTTCTTCCACACATATTTGATAGGCTTCAGCTGCTTCACAGCGGTCCTATGCGGCTCTCCCCCTCAAGACTGAGTTTGTCGTGACCATTGGTTCGGTGAGGCAAGTGAGTGAGCTTCAAGCTCTTTGTGTTGACCAGCCATACACCACCTCCATCCCAGACAAGCTGGTTCTGCAGATGGCAGCAACCTTCTTGCCAAACGTTTTGATGCGATTCCACGTCGGCCAAATAATCACCCTGCTGGCATTCTGTGCTCCATCTTTTATGGGCTAAAATCTAATACTGCTGTGTAAAGCTTTTTGGTCCCGGTCATTAATGACTCACCTATGCCCACCCTTTTCAGTACCCCCATAAATATTCCCAACAGACCGTGTAAAACAATTTTTCAGGGTCTACTGAGAGGACCAGTGGCTTCGGGGTCATCTCTGGTGTTGATTTTAACACCTGGAAGAGGTACCTAATACTAGCAGACGCGCTGCGGCCTGGTACAAACCTGCTCCAGTTCCAGCAGTACTCTTAACAGACAATATGCTATAATTTTGCAAAAGATTGACATACAAACACTCGAAGAAAAATATACGCACTCCAATAAGCCTTTCCAAAATCGATTTAGAAACCAGTAGCAGAGTATACTCCCCATGCAAGTATACTCCGCCTGCAAGCACTACCTGGTTTCTCAGTCTGTCTGGTTGTAGGATTTTCTACCCTCCAGTCACTGTTCAAAGAAGCGCAGGGTCGGTTGGAACCTGCAGAACTAATTATGAAGCAAATACAAATTTGTATTCTTTGTAAAGTAGCAAACACTAGAAATTTAGAGTCAGATCAACTATTTGGTTGCAGTAGGTCCAACCTACAGCAAGACTTACCTCTCACTCCACCATCATGTGCACTGCTCCAACAGCACTGACTCCTCACACAATGTCTCCCTACGGAGTGCACTCCATTTCATGCAGCTCGCTTTGCCACAACAGGCAGGCAAGCACAGTGGAGCAAAGCAGAACAGGGCAAGCTGCTGGCAAAAGATGGGCAGCTAGTTGAGGAAGCAGGCATGCACTTGAATGTGGTGATGGCACAAGCACGGAAGGCAGCTCGTGCTGTGAAAGTTGGTGTGGGATGGAGCACTGGTTCACATGAAACTTAAGATTTTTACTACGTTCACTTTAACATTCATTTAGGTTTACAACAACGTATCATAATCTCTGGTTTATGATAAGGGCTTTTGGAGAGCCTACTGCCAGGTTCGCAGAATGATGTCAGGGGATGAACATTATTGGTGGAAACTATCTATTGGAAGATGGTCCTTTTTGGTAATCCTTTTCCCTTTTGTGCTCCGGAGAAGCCCACAAAAGGATCGTCCAATAGATAATGTCTTGCCTGAGCAATGAAAAACCCGATGGTCCGTCTTAGGATCAACACAATGAAGCCGTTCCTCCATTTCAGAGAGGCGAGGTGGAGCGTAGAAAGCCAGCAAGGTGATGGATTGTTCTGTGTGGCAGGAAGTCACTACCTTCAAAAGGAATGCTGCTTTTATCTGGAGGACCAACTAGTCTGGAAAAGAGAATGTATATAGCTGTTGCAAAGACCAGGCCTGGAGTTCGCTCACTCACCGGGCAGAGGTATTGGTGATTAGGAACACTGTTTTTAGGGTCAACAGACATAGAGAGCAGCTATTCATCGATTCACAGGGAGTGCACATCAGGTAGGTAAGAACCAAATTAAGATCTTACTGTGGCATCACAAAGGGTGTTGACAGGAACATGTGGTTAAGTTCCTTTAAGAAATGCACCTTAACAGGTGATCTGAAAAGGGACAGATGATCTGGCAAAAGTATAAAAGCCGAATGGCCCGAAAGATAATCCATAACCCTTACCAAAGCAAGGAAAGACAAAACAATAGAATATCAGACAAATTTGCATGGAAATGTTGAATGTAGCCAGAGGAACACCAGACAATAAACTTCACCCAGCATCCTGCATATAAAGTTTTTGTGGACGGACGCCTGTTTGTCAGGATGAAACCAACCACTTTGGTAGGAAGATGGATAGCCATCAACTGACGCCATTCAATCTCCACACATGGAGGTGAAGTTTAAGCAAGTTCCGATGCAGGACCTGTCCCTGCAACAGGAGGGCCACAGATTGGTAGATATATATGCACCACACTCTTCCTGCCCAGTCCGGAGCCAATAGGTTGACTTGGGCCCAGTCTTTCCTTATTTTCTTCAGTACTCTGGGCAAGAGAAGCAAAGGCGGGCAGGTATACAGGAGTCCTGTGACTCAATCCAGCTGAAAGGCATCTCAAAGTGAGAATTACCTTGGGAACTCCAACACCCCAAAATTTGAACACTGCATATTCTCTGCGGTGGTGAATAGATCGAGCCAGGGTTCTCCCCCTTTGAGTGTAACTGCCATTAATTATCCACTAGGCAACATCAGCTGAGCTTGTCTGTCCTGATGTTTAAAGATCCAGCCAGGTGGTAGCTGATCAGTGAGAAGCCCTTAGTGCACAGTCACTTTCAGAGATGTAGAGCCTCCTGGCACAGGACCCACAACCCTACGCCGCCCTGTTTGTTGCAATGCCACATGATGGTTATGTTGTATGTGAGAACCTGCACTTGTTCCCCTAGGAAAGATGGAAGAAACTTCTTCAATGCCAAGTGAATCACTCGCAACACCAGAATTTTTTTTTTAAATTCTGTTTATTACTTTCAAAAAGAAGCAAAATCGCAAATCCGCCACGCAGGGCAGGACACTGTCATAGACAACAGAAAAACAACAAACCAAGTGTGATTGATACTTTGATATATCCACATATAGAAGAGAAAGTGCCCAGTGCTGCTTATAAACCACAATACAAAAAACACACAGTACAAATGTATATCATTTAGTCATCTGACATGGAGGTACTTAGACTTTTCGCTAACAAATATTGTCGCAATGGTTCCCAAATGTCCTTGGGCTTGGAGGAGGTCGGCAGTTCTTCAGCATATAGTTCAAGAGTTTCCCTACAATATATCATGTCTTTTAGCCAATGGTCGGCCCGAGGGGCCATGGAGCCCTCCCAGGTCAACGCAACCCGCCTCTTTGCTAGTAACAAAGCAATGCGCAAGAACTTCCCCAGGACGCCTTTGAATTGAGGTACAAAACCAAGTAGACAAACTACGGGTGTACATGTCAAGGTTCGATTAGACATAGTCTGTAAACAATTGACGATCTCTGCCCAAAATTTAGCGACACGATCACAATGCCATGCCAAATGTAAGAAATCTGCATCTGATTGGCCACACCGTTTGCAGTTGCTTGTGTCTCGGAGACCTAGTTTGTGCAGACGGGCCGGTGTGTGATACATCTGGTGGATATATTTAAAATGAATTATCCTCAGATTTCCATTGGGGGTTAATCTGCCGGTTAGAGTGCATATGTGTTCCCACTCTGATGAGGTCAATGGAGGATCCAGTGTGCTGTTCCACCTGGCTAAGCTACGGTCCTCCCCCCTCACTACGTCGGCGCACACCGCCCTGTACAATTTAGTTACCAGTTTACGTTTCGAAGGTGCCACCAAAAGGAGCTGTAGTGATTGTAGTGGGGGTGGCTCTAGTGGAAATGTCTCGTAGTGTGTTTTGAGTGCCAGTTTCAAACGATGAATAGTAAATTGAAAGAGCAATGTCTGGTTGGTGATGTATTGGAGATCCTCGGGTGTGAGGAATTGCCCTCCTATAAAAAGATCATGCATGTGCCGTATACCAACCGCTTGCAGAGAGCGAAGCGCACCCGAGTCATGTGTAACAGATAGTGAGGCATGATGTGTAATCGGCAGCGCCGGGGCATAGAGCGGGAGTTTGGCCGTCAGTTTACCAATGGTGTGCCAGGCGGCGATGGTAGTGTCTACTGCGTTGATTTCTGACCGGGGGGTGCCCCTATGGGTATGTGTGAGGATCCCAGGCAGGGGGATGGGATGCGCGTCCCCGTCTTCTACCGCAACGTGTGGTGTGAAGGCATGCGGGTTATACCAGTAGTAGGCGTATTGCGCTTGCGCACAGAGGTAGTACAAATACAGGTCCGGCGCGCAGAACCCCCCTTGGGCATAATCCAGTGCAAGTGTGTGCCAACTTATCCTCGCCTGCTTGCCATTCCAGATGAGCCGAAGTAAGTGGGTGCGAATTATGCGAAAAAGCTGTGTTTTCAATCGAATTGGGATATTAGTAAAGAGGTACAAAAATCGTGGGAGCACGATCGTTTTAATAATAGCTATGCGGTCGGCCATGGAGAGTGGAAGAGAGGACCATCTTTCAACTTGAAGTTCTAGGTCCACACATGCCTTACCATAATTCTCCCTTACGACAATTTCCGGGTCAAGGTGCACCCACACACCCAAATATTTCACCGGGTCTGTCGACCAGATAAAGGGATATTCCATCTGTGGAGGTGTAGTAATCGACGTCAGAGGAATAACCACCGATTTATCCCAATTTATAAGGAGCCCAGAAAACAA
Organism: Calotriton arnoldi; assembly: GCA_963921515.1. Taxonomy (NCBI): domain Eukaryota; kingdom Metazoa; phylum Chordata; class Amphibia; order Caudata; family Salamandridae; genus Calotriton; species Calotriton arnoldi. The sequence goes on from CAWUFW010000146.1 coordinate 4,809,833, forward strand.
GCCAAAGCGGATATATTCGCGGAGGACAGGGGACAGATATCATTGTGGTTCACGAATGAAGAGCACCATGTCGTCTGCATACAGGGATATGCCGACGGGGCGATGATTGAAATTAAGCGCCGATTCCCTGTGGTGTTGACGGATTATACAAGCCAACGGTTCGAGCATGAGGGCGAATAAAAGCGGCAAAAGAGGTCATCCCTGTCGGGTGCCTCGATTGATGGAGAATGGTTCGGAGGTGAGACCACCCACTCGAACTCTCGCCGACGGGTCAGTGTACAGAAGTTGCACCCATCGTAGATAGACGTACGGGAACCCCATCCGCCGCAAGATGTAAAACATAGCGCCACTCGATGGAGTCAAACGCTTTAGCTGCGTCTAACATGACTGCAGCAGCCGGTAGATCTGGGTTGAGAATGTGAAACATGGCAAAAAGAGTCCTTAAATTGTGCGAGGTGGAACGCTCCGGTATAAAGCCGGATTGATCGGGCAGCACCAAACAGGGCATCAGTGGTTGGAGCTTGGTGGCTAGTATTTTAGCGTCAATATTGATTAGCGACAGGGGGCGATAGGAGTCGCATTGTGATGGGGGTTTATCTTTTTTGAGCAGGGTAATAATTAGAGCTTGCCGCAGAGATGGTGGCAAAACGCCTGCATCATGAGCTTCCGCGTACATTTCTAATAAGTAGGGCGCTAAAAGATCAGCGTACTCCTTATAAAATTCTGCCGTGAGTCCGCCCGGACCCAGGCCCTTTTTATTGGGCAGGGAACTGATTGCAGCCTTAACATCCATCTCGTCGATTGGTTGGCTAAGGTGTTCTCGATGCCCATCCGCCAGCCAGGCGCAAGCAACATCAGAGAGGTAGTCCTCAAGAGCTTCCTCATCCAAGCACCCGTGCGAGGTGTATACCTCCGAATAGCAAGACCTGAACTGTTCCACTATTCCTTGCGGTGTGAAGTGTTCATCCCCCTGTGAGTCTACTATTTTAGTGATGTGGTGATACTCAGATCTAAACTTAAGCTTGTTGGCCAGTTGACGACCGGGTCGTCCTCCCTCGCCATATGCACGCGCAACATGCCGTTTCGATAAATAGCGGGTTTCAGTGTCTGACAATCCATTGTATTCCATCACCTGAGCTTGAATGCGTGTTAGTGTGGCTGTGCTTGGGTTCATTTCGTGTTCCCGTTCTAGGTCTGCCAGCGTGTCCTCTATTTTTGATAGTTGACCTCGTATGTCCCTCAGAATGCCCGCTGTTGTGCTTATGCAAACCCCCCGTATTGTGACTTTAAAAGCCTCCCACAAAGAGGTGACACTTTCAACCGAACCCACATTCAGTTCGAAATATTGTGCAATCGCCTTCCGTATGGTATCATTGTAAATAGGATCTAGAAGCGCTTCAGCTCGAAAGCGCCATGTGAATGGTCGGTGTACAGAGGTGGGAATATTGAGACATAATTTCACAGGGCTGTGGTCCAACAGGAAGGGTGCGCGGGAGCGGAGCAACATCTAGAATCCAACCGCTGGATTCCTCGTTAAGAAGCCAGTAATCCAGCCGGGACCAGCTATTGTATGCAGGTGTAATGTGTGTGCCTCTCCTAACGTCTTCATTGTGCACACGCCAAGCATCCACGAACCCCATTTCCAACATGGTATCATGTATACATTGCGATACTCTTATGGTGCGTGCACCCTACGGATTTGACTTGTCTCTTGCTGGATCTAGATGCGTATTAAAGTCACCCCCCCATAATATGGCAGCCTCCGGCCAGGTGCGCAAGACATTAAGCATGCGAAGATAGACCTGCGGTTCGTCCAGTGTGGGGCCATAAATGTTGATGTCAGTGACCATCGACATCCCTAGTTTTCCATGGACCATGGCACAGAGCCCCTCATCGTCAGTGTATGTTTTGAGTGGTGTAAACTGTAGCCCTTTTTTTAACAGAATAAGGACCCCCCCCTGGCATAGGAAGAGTATGAAGACGCCACCTTCTGACCAGACCATTTGACAGCAATACGTGCCTCCGAGGACTTAGTGAGATGCGTCTCCTGTAGGGGAGCAATCTGAACCGTGTGTCTGTCGAGATAGGCCAGCACTTGGCGGATTTTCTTGGGAGTGTTCAGCCCTCTGACGTTCCATGTCAGGCAAGTATATCTATCGAATTTTAGGTAACATAAAAGTGTGGAGCTGAAACGAGTATTGAGTCAAAGTGCATAGGACAATTTCAGTGTATATGCAATGTGGCCAGTGTGGAAGTACAATCACAAAAAACAATACCCCATTAAAAACATTAATACCCCCCACCCACTTCAGCAGCCCAACTTTGCCAAAGCCATAATCCCAGGGCACAATAAGTCCCAACATAGAGAACAAATACAACAATCGTGGTGGGGTATACCCATTGGGGGACACTGTGACACAACAACTCCCAGATGAACCAGGGAGGTGGCCGCCTCATACAGTAGCACATCCCTTAAAGTAACCATGTGGCATCAGCAATGCCCTTTCAGCAATATAACTGCGTCCGAACCAACGATATTGCACACGACATGCGGCATCAGCAATAGCTACGCACACAGGAGCATCCGGGCGCATGGTAGCGCTGTACATGTGCAGTATTAACAAGACCCACATAAGAGTGAGGTAACCCAGAGTAACAGGAGAGTAATCAACAGTGGATGAACAACATGGCGTGAGCTCCCCAGGCAGTCAGCAAGCACCGATATGCCTAATAGAACACAGAATATACAGCATGCTCCCCGCCCGATCATAGCCTAGGTGAAACCCACCCAAAAGTATAACTGGCACCAACTTCAGTCTTCAGTATCTGATAAATCAGGAGGAGCTCGCTTCTGTCAACACAGAGATTTGGCAAATTCCAAGGCCCGTTTCGGGCTGCTGAAAATCCGGGCCTTGTCGTCCGCGCCTATCCGGAGGCGAGCCGGGTACAGCATATCATATTGGATGTGTTCGTTCATCAGGAGCTTTTTCACATTTTGAAATTCTTTACGCGCTGCTTGAACGGTGGCCGTAAAGTCTGGATAAAAAGATAAGGTGTTTCCTGGTATGAGATGGAACCTTTTTGGCGAGAAATTCGTAGGATTGTGTCGCGGTCTCTGTAATTTAGCAGGCGGGCAATGATCGGCCTGGGTGGGGTTCCTGGAGGTGGACGAGAAGCCAGGGACCGATGAGCCCTCTCCACCACGAGCAGATCAGATAAAGTATCAGCCCAACAGATTTCGCGGAACATTTGTTCTACGTAGGTTTCCAATTTGCCCACGTTTGTGGATTCTGGCAGCCCTAGTATGCGCACATTGTTGCGCCGTGAGCGCGCTACAAGATCATAATTTTTTGCTTGGATGACTGCCAGAACTTTTTCCATGTCCAACACCTTCGAGGTGACCTGATGTAGCCCATCTTCAGTATTGGAAATACGTTGCTCAGCTTCACCAATACGTGCGGCGTGTTTGTCTAATTTAGCGGAGATAGTGTCCATTCGACCATTGAGGGCCTCTATTTTGCCATCGATAGAGTGTAAACTAGCCTGAATGGCTGCTAGGGTTTTTTCAAGCGCCGTTGGCGGCACACCGGCAGCGTCAAGCTCGGAGTCAGAAGCTGCAGTCTGCGGCTGCCTGCCAGATTTTCGTAGGTCAAATGTGAGGCACGGCTGGTTTTTATCTGGCTTACCCATGTTGTATGGTCGAGCCCTGCTGTGAACACGCGTCAGGAAAATGGGGAGCGTGTAGTCCGCAGACACCAAGAATCTGAGTCAGCTGTAGCGGAGTACACGAGTGTGGGCAGTTCTCGCGGGCTAGGGCTGCGGTTTTCACGATTGTGCGCTACCTCTCCGGTTGAATGACCCAGCAGCAGTCCATCAAGCGCACCCGGTCATCGCCAGAGCCACCAGCGTGCACAGGGGTGAAATCCACACAATCGCCAATCAGGGCTATCAGCAGCCTGAAGCAGTGTAAGGCGCCGCCGCCAATACCGGCAGATATGATGTGAGAGAGGACCCAGCACCCGGCCTAGATACGCAGATCAGCACTTCACAGGCACGCCAGCGCGAGTAGCAGTTATGGGGAGCCAGATTACCCACTGCACACCACACTCTCTCAGGGCCCGAGTGTGCACTATGACCGGATCAGACTGCAGGCGGGTCGGGGCTCACATCGTCATCAGCGGGACCGAAGAGACCGGGCCAGCGAGTGCTCTCCCGCCGGTCGGCGTGCACAGCTTGAAGGGCTCGCAGCGTGTCTCACCTCAGCAGTTGCCACATGAGCCGCACGGCCGCAGCCGTTATCAGGGATGACAGGTAAGCGGCCAGGCACCGCCACTCGCCAGCAAAGGAGGCCCAGCCGGCTGCCGCGGTCGTTAATTTCGGAGGTGCGGGCCCGGTACTCCTCACCCGATCAGGCTTCGGGCAGAGGCCGCAAGCACCATCCAGGCCGCCGCTCACTCCAGCGCCTGCCGCTCACAAAGGCGAGGAAAGCGCCACAGCGCACAGGTCACCCTCACCGCTTTAGCTGCGTGGGGTCCAGCGTCGTGTCTGCTCCGGGCAGGGCGGTATACAGGTCACTTTCAGCTCACCGTCCCAGGCGCCACCATTTACATCGCCGCCATGTTGCTCTGGAGCCCACGCTCCGGTGATGCCTCGGGGGCTAACAGAGCGATCCGGAGCCCTCCAGAGCCAGCAGTCAGCACCAATGCGTTGCTCACAGATGATATTCGTGCTGTCGTGCAAAATGGAGCTCGGATGGCAATCAGGGATCAGGATAATTACAGGATTGTGAAGACGGCCGGCGGAGCTGCACTACAGTGCGGCCATCTTGCCGTGCGCCCTCTAGCGACCCACAACACCAGAAAATTAATGTGGAGGCGAGTCTCTACAGTAGACCAGAGCCCTCTGATCGCCATCTCTCCAGATGACCTTCCCAACCTAGCACCGATGCATCCCTCACGACTGAGTGAAGTAGGGAGAGGAGTCTGCCACCAGTCCAACTGTGGTCAAGCAGCCTCCACTGCAGGTCTTTTTCAGTCTCCTCCGACACCTAGATGGAATCCGAAAGGTTCCCTTGGTGCTAAGCCCACTGAGACTTCAGATACCACTACAGAGCCTGCATATGCCAACTGGTGTGGTCCACAAGCAGGCTGCAGGACCCCAAGATGCATAGAAGCCTCATAGTCACTCTCACAGAGGCCCAGGTTAAATGTTGAAACATCGAGGTCCTAGCCCGAATGTCCTGGACTCGTTGATAGAAAAGCCCAACGATGTCAACAAGCTGGCAGTCATCCAAAGATGGATTGTGACCGTTTGAGGGGCGTCCACCTTCAGCATTAAGTCATCGAGGTATAGGAAGACTGATATTCCCAATCTCCACAGATGGATTGCTAACACCACCATCACCTTTGTGAACACCAGAAGTGCATAGGTAAGGCCAAAGAGAAGCACAGAAAACTGAAAGTGTTCTTGACCTACCTGAAACTGCAGATAACATCTGTGGGATTGCAGGACAAAATGTGGCAATGTCACCATCTAGTCACATGGATCCATGGCAGACAGAACTTAGGCCAGAGTGAGCAGTTTGAATTTGTCGTTCTGGAGGAAGAAGTTCCTTCTTTGGTATCAGGAAATAGTGGGAGTAGTAGCCAGTCCTGATTTCTGATGCTAGCACCCTGCCAATGGCTCCATTGGACAAGAGATTGGACTACTCCTTGGGGTATGGACAAGTGGTCCTCTGGGAGATGCTGTGGTGTGGGTGGCATGACCGGGGGCTGTGATGAGCAACTTACTTACCTTCTGAAACACACTTTCTTGTAGAGACTCTATCTAACCACAGATTCCTCACCTTTTGAATATTCCCCAGGTGTCAGATTGGCTCCGGAAACTTTTCAGTAGTACCTCTGCAACTCAACACTGACATGGTTTTGCTCTGGAAATGATGTGTGGGGACCATATAGGCACCACTCCCGGGCGCTGACGTTAGTTGCTTTCAAGGCTGTCCTCGCCCCCAGAAGCAGACCCACCAACAGCAAATTGATCATAACCACTGTGCAGATTCCTGGACTTGGGATCTTTTGAATGGATAGAGTCCAACTCACAGAATAGGGGAAATGGAAGGGTCGGTGAGGAATCTGAAGTTCGATAAAGTCTCTATCAGAAAGAGCATTACCGAAGGTAAGTTACTTGTTTTTCTGATACAGACTTCTAACTACAGATTACTCACCATTTGAAAAGACACCAAAGCAAGACCTATTTGGAGGTGGATCTGTGGATGGCCTCAAACCAAAAATACCTGTAGAACTGAGCCGGCAAAATGCCCCTCTCGGTGAACCTCGCTGTCCAAACAGTAATACTTCATGAACATGGACGGATGCCCATGTAGCCGCCTGGCAAATATCCAGGACAGGAACTCCGTGTGCCAATGCAATGGTAGCAGCTTTCACCCTGGTGAAACGAGCATGCAGCCCTTCCGGAGGCTGTTTCTTGGCTGATGCATATCAGACATTAATGCAAGGCATGATCCAGCGAGAGATGACCCTCTTCTGCATGGCATTGCCTTTTTTTGCTCTAGCAAACCCACAAAGAGCTGATTGTTCACCCAGTGTTCTCTGCTGCGATCAATGTGAGAACTCAGTGCCCTTTTGGGATCAAGGCGTTGGAGTCTCGCTTGCTCCTTAGAGGGGTAAAGCAGAGGATAGAAAGCTGGCAAGGTGATATTTTGACAAACATGGAACAGTATCACAACTTTAGACAAAAAAGAGACCCATGTCCGCAAAACCAGCTGTCTGGGAAGAAGGTGGTGTATGTCAGATTGACATAGAGAACCTGAAACTTGCTCACCCTGCCACGCCCATGTTATGGCAACGAGAAACCCCGTCTTATGGGCTAGAAGACATAAATAGCAGCTATGAAGCGGATGAAATGCAGTGCACATCAAGTTTGTGAGGACCAAGTTAAAGTCGAATTCAATTTATTTAATTATCTTTCAAAACATGTCAATTAAAAACACATTAGTCACCGTGAAGGACTGGCATTTCAGAGTAATTAATCTGCAAAGGAATCTCCCACAAAACTGAAATCTAAGAAAATTATTAGATGAATGATTATTTTTGAAGGAAAACGTCATGACAAAGCTCAAGATAGTTGTCCCAGTTATCACAATGTGATCAGACCAATGTGCGCTTAAATGACAAATCCATTTTCTGAGGTGCAGACAGCAGAGGATGGTCCTCTCAGCATCTCTTCCCAGATAAAGTCTTTGACGTGGAGGTTATTTAACAAGTTATTTACAATAATATATCCTAAATATATTTACAAAGCTGAAACAAGCCATTTAAAAACAAATATTGTTCTGACTTTCTATACAGTATGTAGTGTAGCAAAAAAATCTGTCACACCAGTCATCAAGCCAATCATGCTTCATTTCTAGCATATCATTTCTCAAAGCCCCAACCAAGTAAAATAGAGCCCACACATCTCATTACAGAAGTGTGCAAGGTCCAAGAAATCAGCATACAGCTATTGCAAAGTAAAAGAAGAACTGCTGACAGTCCATATGAACGCATATGATTACATCAGTAAAAACTAAAATGTAGTCAATCATCTATTTCAGCAGGTTGTAAATCTGATTTTACAGTCATGGTCATAATTAAGTTAGAGATTTGTACAAATCCAAAGGCATAGAGTAAACCATGTAGCAGCGTTTCCCCACCACCCCCTGTTGTCCTCGTGCCCGTTGGCTAGGAAGTGCTGTGCATCAGAGTTACGACTGCAGGGGTTTCTCTCCTCTTTGCTGAAAGGCTGCACCGACCCAGGTTTCACCTAGGAGAGTCCAGATACATGCAAACCTTTACTTTGCTGATCATCTGGCTTCTTCTTGTGAGACAGCATCTTTTCTCTAGCTTGATCATGTAGACTTGGGTTCCAGGGAGAAAAACTAATTGCATAGGGATCTTGTATTTTTGGCTGATCAAAGAAGTGGCTGTTGCATAGCTTAACACTGTCCACCACTTTGCTTTTAAAAAGTTGGACGTCCTTTTCATAAAGTACTGCAGCTTCTGGAGTTAAGGGACCGACTGTGTCAATCTTGTAGAAGACTCTTCGAGCATACATTAGTACCTGCCATATGTGAATATGGTTCCGCATCCATTTTGTAAAGGCTCTTTTCACATACAGTTCCCCTGAAACAGGATCGACTAGTGGGTGGAAGACTGGTATATCGATAAGCGTGGACATTCTCCATCTGGGTAGTTATCAGGAATATAAACTGTAAACTTGAAGACTCCATCTTGGTAAAGACCGTGCCATATAAATATAACTCCAAACCACATTAGTGCAGAACGATGCGATGGCTGAATGTAGACCCCAGGTAATTTTTGCTTAACGACCAACGTGAATTCAGCGAGGGGGGTGAGTACTCCAAGTAGAAGGGTCCGTAGGAGGCATGGGTTCCATTTGTAGACTGCACTGCAGGGGCTGGAGAAATGGGCTTGGTTATAGGCACCGCATTCTTAGGTATAGACGGAAGCTGCTTCTTCGTTGAAGACGTTGATGGAAGACTGACTTTCTGATCTCCTGTCACCCCTTTCTCTTCAATATCAGATCTCTTGCGGGCAGATCCTGTAGACATGCTCCAGAAAGGGTTCATTACTTGCTCTCACAGCTTCTGCCAGCTTCTCAGGTCCACTTATTCCGCCGCCGCTCATGTCCTGGCTTCTCTATTACACAAACAGCACGTTGTCAACGCCAGCTTCTGATCATCTGCTACAGTCGCCAACCTGCATCGCCTTCCAAGTCCCAATGTGACATTATAAAGGGAAAGGTAAGAATCAAATATTGCAACCCTTTTAAAAAACGCATCACAGCAGGTGATTTAAATAATGAGGGCTGGTACTGCAAGCGTAACAAGTCTGAAAGAGCCAAAAGATACCTCTGCCTAAAGTAAAGCTTTGCCATGCAAGGGACAAAACAAACATCAAAACATCAGATAACCTGGCTAGGAGAGGCTGGATCTGTAGCGTGCCACACCAAACCCCATATTTGTCCCAAGGACAAGTGCATACAGATTTTCTCGAGGGACGCCTGGATGCCAAGATCCATAAAATATAATGGGGTTGCCCTGTGTCCCTCAGAACCTGGGTTTACAATCGATAAGCTACAGAGAGTTATGTCAGGTAACACACTCCTTTAAAGAGAATTGTGAAATGTTGAACAATCAACAACAGTATAGAAGGGTCACAGAATGATTCCTTTTAGGGGGGTAAAAACTCTTATTATTAGAGAGCACTATTTTACGTCCCCTGAATCTAAATGCAATGCCTATTTTACAAGGATAAATCAAAACAGGAAGTCAAAAAGATCAACCTAAAGCCCACACATGAGACAGAGACAATTCTGGTATGATATATTCAATGCAAAAACAACAATTGATGGACAGAATGCAGAACAATGTCATACATTCACCCCAGTACAGAGATCTGGGCCTAAATCCATCGTTTTTTTGCTCACCATGCCATTCCAGTTTGAACCCAGCCATATGCAAATCAGTCTTGACCCTGTGCCCAATGGGAACAGTCCAGCCCGAACTGCCAGGCCAGGTCCTCCCTGGACTGGAAACAAGCATCCTCGGACCGGTTTCGGGATTTCACCCCTCTTCAGCCAGGATAGCTTGATTCCAGTGGGAAGACTGATTTGCATATAGCTGGGTCTGAACTGAGGTGGCGAAGTGAGCTAAAGAATGATGATGGATTCAACCCAGATCTGTGACTGGGGGTGAGTGTCTGAAAAGTTTCAGCGCTCCGTCCATCATCTCCTTGTGTTTGCTTTGTTCGCCCTAAGTTGGCAGGGTATGCCCAGACGTGGGTCCCTTGCTCACTTTGCCACTGGATTCAAGCTAGCCTGGCTGATGAAGGGTGTTACCCAGAAACCGGTCCCAGGATGCTTGTTTCCGGTTCAGGGAAGACCTGGCTTGGCAGTTCGGGCTGGACTGTTCCCATGAGGCACAGGGTCAAGACTGATTTGCATATAGCTGGGTCTGAACTGAGGTGGCGAAGTGAGCTAAAGAATGATGATGGATTCAACCCAGATCTGTGACTGGGGGTGAGTGTCTGAAAAGTTTCAGGGCTCCATCCATCATCTCCTTGTGTTTGCTATGATATATTCAATGTCATATACAAGCATTTGTATCCAATACAACAATTTTTTTCTTTACTTTTTTGTTTTTCAATAAGCTCCCCACAACACATATATCACAAACAGTAAATCCAATGACATGGTGAGAATGTAAACAATCCCAGTGTACAAACATATTACATGAGACAATGAAAACATTTAGTGTCTGATGTCCAAACTCCAAAGTTCACAATTTCCTTTAACCTTGTTTTCTATGTTGGGATAAATGACGCAGGATATTAATCAATGCCGTCGATGTGACGTTTCGACCCTATGCTTATGTGTTACTAATTTCACATCACAGCAGGTCTTCCTCGGGTCTACAATGGTGAACACAACGAGGGACATCCTTCAAGAGTTGCAATTCAAACTGAAGACACACATTCAATCTGTGTCTCAACAAAGAATTGGCATTGATATGTGTATAAAGCCATCCACGACCCCAGCCAGGGTTCACGCAGAGTCATTTAGCAATTTCCTTTTAGTTCATGCTCTTCTTAAACTGTATTAATTGAAATTTCAAGAAGCAGTTGGCAGCTCGCCTCCAACCCTCCGTGGTCATTACCTGCCACGTAAATGTGCGGCCTGAATGACATCAACCAACTCTGTAGGAAGATCAAAGGTATTTAGCTGTCGCCGCTCAATCTCCAAGCATGAAGGTGGAGACTGCAAAGGTCCTGGTGCCAGAGTTGTAAGTTCATTTCCAGCTGGAATGCATCTCCTAGTGAGTGTTCTCACAGAAACTCTAACATGCAAACTTTTGACACTATACCTTCTCGACAGTGGCAAAAAGATACAGCCAGAGTTCTCTGCACTGTTGGAAAATGCCCTGCACCCTCTCTTAGGGCTTTAAGTGGGATGAAAAAACTGGGGGGTCTCTCAAAGAGGCATTGTCAATATAATTAAGGGCGTGGCTTAAAACACATAAGTTAGAAATCTCTGCTTAGCATTATGTGCCGCCCGACTGGTATTTTGCTGCATCTTTCTGTGTTTGCATCCAGATGTAAGAGTTACTTACCTTCGGTAACGATGTATCTGGTAGAGACACAGTCTAGCCGCAGATTCCTTAACTTAGAATATCCCCAGGTGTCAGACAGGATCCAGAAAACCTTTGCAGCAGCACCTCTGCGCTCCGGGAGGCGGCGCCGCCTGGCTCCGCCCTGACGTTGTCCCCGGACATGACGTCAGCGGAGCCATATAAGACCCTCCCGGCGCGCTGACGTCAGTTTTCTTCAGAGAAACTTTTCCGCGCCACAACGCGGAGCCACCAGTAAAAACTGTGATATTATGGGAACAGTGTGCGAAAAAATATGAAAATCAGTGAAACCAAAATAATAGAATGGTGAGAAAACACCACATCCAACAGTGACAAGCACTGTATATGGAAAACGACCATAAACGACAGTGATAAGCACTGTATAGTGAAAGCAAATAAAGGGAAAGAGCAGAGCAGCACTCTGAGAAGGATTCCCGCAAAGCGAAGACAACGCCCTCCCTGTAGGCAAAATGACATATGAAAAGAATGTGAAGGCAGACGACAGAATGCCTGCAACTACAAGATCGAACCGTGACAGGCAAGAAGCCTGGAACCACCGAATGAAAGACGAACTATTAAAGATCTGCAACACCTTCCCCGTTGAAGAGATCTAGTGAATTGAGGCCCAGGCCAAGAGACCTCAGGCCAAACGACAGTAGGAGAGTCAATGGAGCAGGTGGGAAAAGAACATCAGTAGGCCCTATACTGGGAGAACCACAGTGTAGGTATTGTTGAAGAAGACCTGAATCCACCTCCTAATCATGATATTGGGAGGAACAGAACAAGTAAACAAAAGGAATGAACCTACTGTGGAGGGAGGTGAAAGACGTCACCCCGCAGGACGACAAAGCCACCAAGAGGGAGGCGAATGCATAAAACCCCACCCGAAAAGGTCCTCGCAGAACGGGGAGGATGGGCGGGCGTTAAGGAATCTGCGGCTAGACTGTGTCTCTACCAGATACATCGTTACCGAAGGTAAGTAACTCTTACATCTGATAGAGACATCTAGCCGCAGATTCTTTAACTTAGAATAGATACCAAAGCCATACCCCATAGGAGGCGGGTCTGCGAGCGAACCCCCCATAGGGAGTGGCCAAAAATGGGAGGCAAGGCATCACAAGCTGCGGAGGAGCGGCAGCATTACACCTACAGCAAGCCAGGACTATGGGCTTTGTCAATGGTTGTTAGTTGCATAAGATAAATAAGCATCAATAGCATCTTTGTACAAAATAGTTAACATGCTCCAGTTCTGAAATGATGATACTGTGAAAAAAATTTAACAAGTCCCTTTAAAGATAAATCAAAGGCAGAATGGTAGTACTGCTGCCAAGTTAAGATTTGTTTTTCCACTCAGAGGGTGAGGGCAAAAATAGAGAGCCGGAAAGGGACCCGTCTCAGCACCTGCTTTTTAGAACTGCCAGTGCTAAGCACCGGCAGGACCCGGCCCACTTAAAGCCCTGCCATCTCTGGATGTAGTCACCATTCGTAGTCCAGTAGATGCCGTCTGCTGAACTTGTGCAGCCTGCCATTCAAGGACCCTTCCAGATGTTTCTCACTCAGGATGATGCACTCATGCTCCAGCCAACTCTAGGCGAAGAGGCTCCTAGTACAGGGCCCAGGATCCTACTCTGCCCTGCTTACTGCAATACCAGATGGCAATGGTGTTTGTGAGAACCTGAACTAGCTCTCCCTTTGATGGAGGGCAGCAAGGACTTCAAAGCCAAGCAAATGGCTCGTAACTCCAGAAAGATGACTTGGAATTGGGCTTCCATCAGAGACCAAAGTCCCTATCTCCTCCCCCAGATGACCTCCCCAACCAAGCAGTGACTTACACATCACCACTGTCAGCCTAAAGTGGGGAAGGAACAAAAAACTACTGCTGGCTCAATTGGAGTAGAGTAGCCACCACTGCAGATAGTGAGCTTTGAGTGGTACCCAATTGGTTTCCTTCGTGCTGAGCCCACTGGATTCCATTAAAGAGCCCACATATGCCACATGGCATAGTCAACAAGGAGAGTGCAGGAGGCTAAAAGGCTAAGAATCTTCTGAGCTGCTTCACTGAGATTCAGGACTGAGGCCGAAATATCAGGACCATAACCCAAACGCCTAGACTCATTGTAACAGAGGGAAGTATCTGAACTGTACCGTTATCCAGGACAGCTCAAATTAAGGAAGCCTATGCAAAGGAGTCCAGTGCAGCTTTAGCTCAATGTTAGTGAGCTGCAACAATAGCAGGAGATTGTCCGTCTTCTGGAGATAGTCTACGACTGACTGTGCCAAGCACGCCATTAGCAGCTAGTCATTGAGGTTAGGGAAAACTGGTATCCATGATCTTCAAAGATGGACAGCGACCACTGCCATCACTTTCGTAAACATCTGAGGAGCACTGGTGAGGCCGAAGGGGAACAAGGGAAAATAAAACTGCTCCAGCCTTACGTTTAACCTTAGGTAACATTTGTGGGACTGCAGAACATGTATATGAAAATACGTGACCTGCAGATCAAAAGATAACATCCAGTCACTTGGTTCACAGCATACAAGATCTGGGCCAGTGCAAATTGCTCTTCTATATGAAGGCATTCAGATGTTGAAAATGGGCAGAAATCGCCTCTCCTTCAGCACAAGGAAATAGCAAGTGTAGCATCCCTCTCCTACTCAGAGTGTGGAACTCTCTTGATAGCTCCTTTGAAAAGTAAACTTGCACCTCTTGCAATAGAATGGACAGATGTTCATCTGAGGTTTGCTTTGATGTGGGGGGGGAGATTTGGAGGAGCAGAAAGAAAGGGTAGGACATAGCAATAATGAACGTTTTGAAGGACCAATCTGTCTGACGTGATGGATCGACACCCTGGGAGAAAATGCTGGATCCTGACTCCCACAGGGTGGTTGTGGGCCACTAATGGCGAACTAAAGTGGCTTGGTTGTTATTGCCACAGGGGAAGTGCACTGGGAGGACTGGTGCCCTTGCTAACCTCCATGATGCCTGCCAGATCCAAGTCTTTGGCCTCGAAAAGTACTGGGGTGCCTGCAGCAATAGCTGGGGAGACTGATGTTGCGTATATGCCAGTATCCTAGAGTAAGCTTGAATTTCCTAATCTGCTGATGAAACTGTTTGGCAGGGTCCAAAAGACCCAGGGAGCGTGGCAAGGCCCTACTTTCTTTGAAAATTTCCAGACTTCTAGGAAGACAGAGTTGTGGTGTGTGAGAGGGACGAAGGCGGAACAGACCGGAAGCACACAACAGACAGCGCCGACTCACCAACCCAACCGGAAGAGGTTAGCGGTCTAGCTGCGGCTGGAAAAACGAGGAGGAACTCCTGACGTCATTGAGGAAGGACGAGAAAAAGGACGGAAGGACGGAGCAGTGTGTGGCGACACCGGAGGCAGAGAAAGTGCGGAGAGAGACGAGGAGCGAGGAGAAAGCGGTGAAGGAAGACTAGGACGGAGACTAAAGAGAGAGTATTGTACAGTGCTACCAAGCCCGGCGGCCCACAGGGGAAGGAGGATGCCCCAGGTCCTTTCGCCACGGCCCTGGACACGGGTCGAGGCTCAAGGCAAGTACCTTTGCGGGGGTTGTTTTGGTGGGGAGGCACCGGGAAATAGGGCACGCGTGTGTGGTTTGAATTTGCACTGTGTCGGATTTCCTCATGTTTCCCCTCCCTCACTACCCGAGTGGTTTTGGTGACGGTAGCACGTACGGCAGTACTAGAGAACCCAACAGTAATCCCTGGTCGTTTATTTCTTTTCTTTCCCTGACTTACGGACCGAGGGAGTTAACTGGGGCATCCAGACGCCACGAGAATCAAGGGCCTGGAGTGAAAAGCAAGAAGGACCGTGGACCGCTCTGTGTTGAGAGCTGCACCAGTGATTGTGGGACTTTCTTTTTGTTGCATAACGTATTTACTTTACCTTGGAGAAGGGGGAATATACCTGTTAATAAACCTCCTTGCAAGCATACCTGGCGTTTCCCCTGGTCCCTTCTGTGTCAACCATTACAAAGTGGTGTCAGAAGTGGGATAGACTAGTTGAAGTGTCGAATCATGACACAACCCGTGACTGCAGAGGGCATCATAGCCCAGCTGGCCGAAGGGCAGCGGCACCTTCAACTAGCGTTAGAGCAACACTCCCAAACCGCCCAGAAAGACCGGGAGGCTCTCCATGAAGCTCTAAGGGATCAGGCCAAACTACTTACCCACAACCAACAGGTCCAAGACACCGTAATCTTACGACTCACCGACGCTGTAGTGAGTACAAGGGTGAGACCTAATGTACGTTATGTTATGTTAAAAGCATTTATCAAGCGCACGTTCACCAAAGGTTTCTTGGCGCTGGGGGAGTGAAAAGGAAGCATCAGGAATGGATGGCTTAAGTTCCATACGCCTGTGCGAACAACCAGGTCTTTAGCTGTTTCCTGAATAGAGTGAGAGAGGTCAGAGACCTCATCTCCATAGGGAGCGAGTTCCAGAACAGAGGGGCTAAGACCATAAATCTGGACCCTCCGTGTTTCTTACGTTTAAAAATAGGAGTGACCAAAAGATTCTGATGGGAGGAACGTAGATTGCGAGAGGGGACATAGCGAGAAATCTTAGAAGCAATGAAGGCTGGGCTGTTGCCATGAAGGGCTTTAAAAACAGTACATCCTAACTTGAATGCACTGCGCTTGGCCACTGGAAGCCAATGAAGGCTTTTCATCAGTGGCTTAACATGATGCCATTTAGGTTGCGCAAAAATCAGTCTGGCAGCTTGATTCAGGTCCGTCCTTCAAAAATATCAAGAAGGGGATGATCCAGACTATTTTTTCATTAATTTCGAGAGAGTGGCAACCACAGCAGCCTGGCCCCAAGAGAGGTGGGGCCAGTACATAGCTCCTCTGTTGTCCGGTGAACTCCAGGCCGCCTACCAGGCTGCCAACCCAGCCGGAACCACCGCTTATGAGGATGTAAAGACCATCCTGGAACGCCTGGGTTGCGACCAGGAATATTACAGAGCAAAATTTAGAAAAGAGAAATGGACATCAGGAGACAATCCCCGCGCCCTCTATTATAGGATACGAGACATGGGTAATAGATGGCATACATACAGTACAGAGGAACTCACTGAGAAAGTCTATATGGAACAATTCCTGGAGGCCTTACCTCTAGGTCGTGGGTTAAGCAACATCCCAACCTCACTTCTGCCACCGCGGTTGAACTGGCATGCGCCATAAGTCCCCAGATTTCAGGGCCAATGTACCTAGACCACCTTACAACACCCCACGAAGTACAGGCCGACCTGATCCCAGTGACTCCCCGCATGCCACAAAAAACCACTTTCCCTTCCCCGACACCCAGCAGTCAAGGTCCCCAGTGTTATCACTGTGCGGAATGGGGACTTGTCCTCATCGAGCTCCTACCACTGAACCCATGAACCCATGGAAATAGGCTATACTAGAGGACGGATATACATGACAAGGAAGACACACCAACAATATAAGAGGAGGTCCTCCTAAATGGAAAAAACAGCAGGCTCTCCTGGACACTGGGTGTCATGTGACAGTGGTAAACGAGTCCTTAATACCCCGCCCCCAGATGCGAGAAAAAGAACAAGTGAGCGTTACATGTGTACATGGAGACATCAAATCATACCCAGTAGCCGAGGTCTTGTTAGACGTGGATAACGATCCCCATCTACGGAAAGTGGGTGTCATGCCATCCCTTCCCGAAGCCGTCATTATAGGAACAGACCACCCGAAGTTTAGACAATATCTGGACTATACCAAGGAGGCCCCCTAGTATCTGGTTAAAAGAAGCGCCCTTTAACAGTAGTGACATAGAAACCACACAAATAAAGGACAGAAAAAGCAGGCAAGACAGACGAAGGGAGAAATGGAACTTCACACGGACACAACACTCCTGTACTGCCTTTCCTCTCTCTCTCGCAGAGACGAATGAAGCAACCCCAGTTAGTTTCCGTATGGCCCAGAGGGAGGACACCACTCTTTCACATGCTTGGGAGCACGTTCAAGACCAAGAGCCGACGCAGGTAGGACCCTACTTTCAGGTACAAAGGGGGCTGTTATATAGGGTTGTGAAGGGGGCTACACACACTACCACACAACTGCTGGTTCCCTCCTCCTTTCGCACACGTTTTACATCTGGCACACAATTAGGTGGGTGGGGGGGGGTCACTATGGTAAGGAAAACACCTTGAAATACCTCTTGGTTAAATTCTATTGGCCAGGGGTATATAGAGACGTGGCGAAACATTGTGCTGCATGCGTGAGGTGCCAGTACGTGAACCCGAGTGGTGTAAAGAAAGCTCCTCTTTACCCCTTACCCATAATTGACATACCGTTCAAAAGGGTGAGGGATGGACTTGGTGGGACCCTTGCCCCCCTCAGCTAGAGGACATAGGTATATCCTCGTCATAGTGGATTATGCGAGCCGGTATCCCGAGGCGTTTCCCCTAACAAGTATGACTACTCCCACCATAGCCCAGGCCATGATATCACTGTTCTCAAGGGTGGGGTTCCCATCCGAGATCTTAACAGATCAGGGAACCCCATTCATGTCCCGCCTTACGGCACAGATATGCACGGTTTTAGGAATTGATAGAATACGCACGTCAGTGTATCACCCCCAAACAGATGGCCTGGTGGAGCGTTACAACAAAACCATTAAGACCATGCTCCGCAAGGTCATCTCGGAATCAGGAAAAGACTGGGACCACAAGCTACCCCTAGTTCTCTTTGCCATAAGATCGCACGAACAGAGTTCCACGGGATTCTCTCCGTTCGAGCTACTTTTCTGAAGGAAACCCCGGTCTCTGCTGGATATGGCGGCAGAACAGTGGGAGGGGGAGGACGAGGAAGGAAAACCCCTGTTGAAATATGCAGCTGATCTTAAGGCCACGGTAACCCATCTATGGGGCTTAGTACATGAACACATGGAAGAAGCCCAAAGCAAACAAAAGACGTATTACGACAGAAACAGCAGTTTGAGGGAGTTCCAACCCGGGGATAAGGTGTTGCTTTTATTGCCCTCCAGCGAGAATAAACTGTTATCCCAATGGCAGGGTCCCTTCGTCGTTGATAAACAAATCACCCCGGTTACGTACCGCATTTCTTTACCCTTGAGGGCCGGGGGTACACAAATATATCATGTAAACCGTTTAAAGAAATGGGAAGAACTACTCCGATCCGACACCACAGGGATACCGGTACATCTAGCGAGCACCGAAAGGCCCATTGATATACCCCCGCTGACCACGCGGGAATCCGAATCGGAGACGGTACCCACCGGGAACATCCTATCACTTACGCAGCATACGCAGTTGAGGACTTTGTTGGACTCCTTTCCGGGTCTGTTTTCTACTGTCCCTGGTCTGACCTCACTGGTACAGCATGACATAGTATCGCTAGAAAATAAAGTAGTAAGACAAAAACCTTACCGGATCCCGGCAGCCCGAAGGGAAGCAGTGGAGAGAGAGGTGACGGACATGCTACAATCCCACATTATTGAACCATCACTGAGCAACTGGTGCTCCCCGGTGGTGATCGTACCAAAACCCGATGGCAGTCTTCGTTTTTGTATAGATTTCAGACAAGTGAATGCCATAACCAAATTCGACACCTACCCCATGCCACGCATAGACGAGCTAATTGAGCGACTAGGAAAGGCCCGATATATGTCGATCCTTGATTTAACCAAGGGTTACTGGCAGATCCCCTTGTCCCCTCAAGCCAAGGAAAAGACAGCCTTTTGGACACCCTCTGGTCTCTACCAGTTCAGGGTGCTTCCCTTTGGGCTACACGGGGCCCCTGCCACATTTCAACGTTTGATGGACAGAATTCTGCTGCCCTACAATGGGTATGCCGCTGCGTACCTTGATGACATGGTACGTGTTTAGCTCATCTTGGGAGGAACATTTACAACACTTACACTCCGTATTCACCGCCATTCAAACAGCCGGACTCACTATAAACCAAAAGAAATCCTTACTGGTCACAAACACTATTCAGTATCTGGGGTACACAATTCAAGAGGGGCTTATAAAACCCCAGATGGACAAAGTAGAGGCGATTAGGGCGATCCCTGCCCCTAAAACCAGACGGGAGGTACGTTCCTTTCTAGGTTTTATCGGATATTATCGACGGTTCATTCCAGGTTTTTCCTCTCTGGCCAGCCCCCTTACTGATCTATTGACAAAAAAATATTCCTCTCACATAACATCCTGGACCCCGGAACGCGAGAACAGTTTTCTTGCCTTGAAAGACGCTATTTGTAGGGCTCCGGTGCTACATTGCACCGATTTCAACAAAACATTTGTCCTGCAGACTGATGCTTCTGGACTAGGTCTAGGAGCCGTGTTGTACCAGCCGGACCTAAACAACGACCTCAAACCACTCCTTTTCATTAGCAGAAAGCTCTTTCCACGTGAGACCCACTACTCCACCATTGAAAAGGAGTGTTTAGCCATTAAGTGGGCCATAGAAGCCCTACAATACTATCTATTAGGGCGTACCTTCCTTGTACTCACCAATCATGCCCCTCTCACTTGGCTGGCGAGCAACAAAGACACCAACCCACGTATACTACGTTGGTTCTTAGCCCTGCAACCTTTTTCATTCCAGACCATCCACATTCCAGGTGCGAAGCAGATATGTGCCGATTATCTGTTGCGGCACCCCTCCTCTGAATGGCCACAACGTCCATTCCTGAGGGGGGAGATGTGTGAGAGGGACGAAGGCGGAACAGACCGGAAGCACACAACAGACAGCGCCGACTCACCAACCCAACCGGAAGAGGTTAGCGATCTAGCTGCGGCTGGAAGAAACGAGGAGGAACTCCTGACGTCATTGAGTCAAGGACGAGAAAAAGGACGGAAGGACGGAGCAGTGTGTGGCGACACCGGAGGTGGAGAAAGTGCGGCGAGAGACGAGGAGCGAGGAGAAAGCGGTGAAGGAAGACGAGGACGGCGAAATCAAGAGGACGGAGACTGAAGAGAGAGTATTGTACAGTGCTACCAAGCCCGGCGGCCCACAGGGGAAGGAGGACGCCCCGGGTCCTTTCGCCAGGGCCCTGGACACGGGTCGTGGCTCAAGGCAAGTACCTTTGCGGGGGTCGTTTTGGTGGGGGTGGTGGGGAGGCACCAGGAACTAGGGCACGCGCGTGTGGTTTGAATTTGCACCGCGTCGGATTTCCTCACGTTTCCCCTCCCTCACTACCAGAGTGGTTTTGGTGACGGTAGCACGTACGGCAGTACTAGAGAACACAACAGTAATCCCTGGTCGTTTATTTCTTTTCTTTCCCTGACTTACGGACCGAGGGAGTTACCTGGGGCATCCAGACGCCACGAGAATCAAGGGCCTGGAGTGAAAATCAAGAAGGACCGTGGACCGCTCTGAGCGACCCTTGACCTTGCCAGGTAGGTCGCTCCCCCCGCCACACAGCTCCGCCTGTGTTGTCCGCCCGCTGCTGCTGGTAAGAACGCCCTTCCCTTTTTCCTTCTGTACCCCCGTTGCCCCATTTGTACTGTGCCCGCATTTGTCTGTTTTCTCGCCCCTTTTTTTCCTTCTGTACCCCCGTTGCCCCATTTGTACTGTGCCTGCATTTGTCTGTTTTCTCGCCCCTTTTTTTCCTTCTGTACCCCCGTTGCCCCATTTGTACTGTGCCCGCATTTGTCTGTTTTCTCGCCCCTTTTTTTCCTTCTGTACCCCCGTTGCCCCATTTGTACTGTGCCCGCATTTGTCTGTCTTCTCGCCCCTTTTTTTCCTTCTGTACCCCCGTTGCCCCATTTGTACTGTGCCCGCATTTGTCTGTCTTCTCGCCCCTTTTTAGGTCTCGCGCCTAGCGTTGCAGTGCGCAGCACTGCTCGCGCAGCGAGACCTTAGAAAGGGCTTCTGGAAACGACCCACACGCTCGTGCATGTGGTTTCGTTTCGGAAGCCCACATAGCTGTAGCGTGCGTTTTTAAAAACGGCACGCGATTGGGCAAAGGCGGGCGCATGTCCCGCCTTCGCTCCTCCCATTCCCGACGGTGGCCAGAACGCGCAGCAGCGCGCGTTCGCCTCGCTGTCGCTGTCGCGCTCCCTCCCCCGCTCCTCTGTGGTGCGCACGCACTGCTGGAGCGGCACCAGTCCTACTCCCACAGCCTTTTTAGAGAGTTCCTGTTGCTTGTTTTCCATCAACTTTCTTTCGACGCGAGCCTCTTCCTGCCATCCTCCTCCCCCTGCCGTAGAGACAGATGTTTCTGCTCCTTGCGCGCTCGGTCTCGCAGAGCTCCCCAGGCACGCACCAGGGCACCGCACAGAGCGACCCATGCTTGCGCCCCACCATGAGACGCCGAGTATGGGGCCCCGCACTCCTGCCAACGCGCTCAGCAGCAGCAAAGCCAGCCCCCAGGAGAAGCCGTCAAAATGCCCACCGATGACCACCTGCATCAAAATTCAGAAGCGGCACCTCTACGCGCCCTGGGCAAGGTAAGTAATACTGCAGCAATGAGGTGAGCGTACAAAGCACCCTGTACCTGCTCCTGGAAAAGAGATGCTGTTCTCTCACCTACGTCATATGTTAAAAGAGCTTCCGGGACTCAGCTTCAACTAAGAGGTCTGAGTTCCAATTAATCCGATCAGTGGTCTCAGCGCCTGTATAAAAGGGACGTCGTCTTCTTGTGGGTTTTCTCACATCCCACAACCACCCCCACTGTGTACCCGATCTCACTGCCAAGATACCTGAGCACGTTCAAACTACCACCCCTAGGCCTGATATGCATCGCCGCCATGTCTACACATGATAGTGGTCCTAACCTGTGCACTGCGCTGGTCGCCTTATATGACAACAGACCCATGATAGAAATATGAATAACATGCAGATATGTCTCATTGTGCCTAGAGTGATAGATTAGGAATTGGTGATCTTGTTATTCCCAGTCCTTGCCGGTCTATCTTCAATCTTGACATTGGCTTGGATGGAGGACAGAGCCCTGTACTTCTGATGAATGTTGCTGCAGCGCTTGTAGGTGACAGAACCAGCTAGTGACCATTTAGTTCAAAGGGCACTCAATGTGAGTCCTTAAAAATAACGAAACCAGCCTCCCAAATAGGGCTGGGCTGGCCATACCGGGCATTGGGCGCTTACCCGGGAGGCTGGAAGGGTGGAGGCCAGTTTTGAGACGGAGGGGACCCATTTTGTTACTAGGGGTTGGTTGTGCAGAGGTGCTGCAATATCGCCCCCACAATAACAAAAGCAGCAGTACTAACGAACCTTGGGCACACACTATATACATAAACGGTTGCGTTCCGTACAGTAGTGACTATTGATTGATACAGTGGCATACAAAAGAAGGTTTTGTATCATAAGAATTAGCGGTGATACCTGCAGCCAGTCATGACCTCGCTGCCACAGCGGCTGCCAGGACTATGTTGTCTCACCCTATCTTGCTTGCTGGACAATCACCAAAGATGCACATTGACAATCTGGGCTCAAACACTCAAGGCTTGTCCATGAATGTCTGCAGCTGCGAAGAGGACTTAAGGATTCCATCTTCACACTCTGTCCCCATCAGAGGCACAGAATCACCCCCAGACTGCCTGACGGGTCACTGCTCACGGCCGGCAACCCTGTGGTGAGCGTGAAGCAGCACACGTCATCATTCGTGAACCTCCCGTAGTGACTGAGAATACTGTGATTGCTAGCCATAGTGTGCGACGCGGTTTAGTCGTTTGGAGAACATGCCACTATTCACGTAGTTTCAAAGTCGTGAGGAAAATTGTTTTAATTGCATCACAAGAAAATGTCACATTCATGTTTTTAGCTTTAACTAGTAGTTGTGCTGAAATACTGCAATTTTACACGCTAAAACATACCGGAGTGTAAGGCAAGGAAAACCAGGAAACTCCACACACTACAAATAGACAAACTAACTTCTGCTCTGTCTCTAACCCTCACACCCCTCCCCCCACCCCACAGATCCCGGAGGCACCTGAATTACACACACCTTACATAAAGGAGCCCTTTCTTATTATGAAGCATCTACATGCACAGATGGCGTGCGCAGATCAGTGGTCTTTGAAGTGAAATAAATGTAGATGGACTGAAAGCACAAGTTACTAACTTGTGTAACGATATATCTGTAAGAGACAGTAGTTAGTGACAGATTCCTTACCTTAGAATATCCCCAGGCGTCAGGCTGGATCCGGAAAGTTTTTTGCGTAGCAGTACCCTTGCGCGTCGGTAGGCGGCGTCGTGCGGCTCCGCGTCCGTCGTCGTGATCGCCGGGATGACGTCGCGGGCAGTACTTAGGCGCCGCCCCTGCGCGCTGACGTCAGTTCTGTACACGACTTTCCGCGCCAGGAACGCAGAGCCATGCAAGAAGCTGACATAGGTGTCTGAAAAATACTAGGGCCCTGAAAGGGATGTCCTTAACCCTAGAAATCAGTTCGCAGAACGGGGAGGATGGGTGGGCGGTAAGGAATCTGTCACTAACTACTGTCTCTTACAGATATATCGTTACACAAGTTAGTAACTTGTGCATCTGAAAGAGACACGTTAGTGACAGATTCCTTACCTTAGAATAGATACCCCAGCAATACCAACCCCGGTGGTGGGTCTGCGAACAAAGATCAGACAAGGAAGTCCTGGAGGACAGAACGGCCAAAGAAGCCGTCCCTCCGGACCTGACTGTCAAGGCAGTAATGCTTTGTAAACGTGTGCAGCGAGGCCCACGTAGCTGCCTGACAGATAACCGGCAGCGGAACACCGCGGCCCAAGGCCGTGGTAGCAGCCGTTGCCCTGGTGGAATGGGCACGCAGCCCAACAGGAGGCTCCTTCTTAGCCAAAGAATAGCAGGTCTTGATGCACAAGATAACCCAGCGGGAGATGGTCCTCTTGTGCACCGCCCGACCTTTTTTGGCGCCCACGTAGCCAACAAAGAGCTGGTCATCCACCCGGAAGTGTTTTGTGCGGTCAATATAGAAAGAGAGCGCACGTTTTGGGTCCAGACGGTGGAGCCTCTCTTCCTCTCTGGAAGGATGCGGAGGCGGAAAGAAGGTGGGCAAAGTGATGGTCTGCCCAATGTGGAAAGCAGTAACCACCTTGGTCAAGAAGGACGGACGCGTCCGAAGAACAACCTTGTCTGGATGAACAGACAGAAAGGGAGGTTTGCAAGATAGAGCCTGGAGCTCACTCACCCGCCGAGCGGAGGTGATGGCCACCAGAAAGGCTGTCTTCAGAGTCAGAAGACGAAGAGGACAGTTATGTAGAGGCTCAAAGGGAGCGCACATTAAAAAGGTAAGAACCAAGTTCAAGTCCCACTGAGGCATCACAAACGGAACAGGAGGGAAGAGGTGACAAATGCCTTTTAAGAACCTGTTAACAACAGGGGACTTGAAAAGGGAGGGCTGATCAGGGAGCCTGAGGAAGGCCGAGATAGCACAAAGATAACCCTTGATGGTACCCAGGGCAGAACCCTGTTGGGCCAAAGAGAGAAGGAACAGAAGGACCTCAGAAAGAGGGGCAGAAAGGGGATTCACAGCCTTTGCTGTGCACCATGCCACAAATTTGTTCCACCTGCAGGCGTATACCACCTTAGTGGAGGGACGCCTGGCCGCCAGAATCACATCACAAACTTCGGGAGGCAAGTCGAAAGGAATCAACTGCCGCCGCTCAATCTCCACGCAAGCAGGTGTAGACTGGACAGGTTCGGGTGGAGGACCGTCCCCTGCTGCTGCGACAGAAGATCCTCCCGAAGAGGCAGACGGATCGGGGGATCTACGCTCATATTGAGTAGCTCGGGATACCAAACTCTTCGAGCCCAGTCCGGAGCCACAAGAATGACTTGGGCCCGGTCGTGCCGAATCTTCTTCAACACTCTGGGTAGAAGTGGTATAGGCGGAAAGGCGTACAATAGACCGCAACTCCACTCGTGACGAAAAGCGTCGCCGAGCGAGTGCCGCCTTGGAAATTCCAACGCGCAGAACTGATGACATTGCGCGTTCTCTTCGGAGGCGAATAGATCTAACCAAGGCTCTCCCCACTGTAGAAAGAGTCCTTGCGCCACTTCCGAGTGAAGACGCCATTCGTGATCCATCATGCACCTGCGGCTGAGTTCGTCCGCCCTGGCGTTCAGGGAACCTGCCAGGTGTTGAACCACCAGGAACATGCCCTGATGTTCCAGCCATGTCCAGAGGCGCAGAGCCTCCTGACAAAGGGTCCACGACCCCACCCCGCCTTGTTTGTTGCAGTACCACATGGCGGTGGTGTTGTCTGTGAACACCTGCACTACCTTCCCTTTGACAGAGGGAAGGAATGCCTTGAGTGCAAGTCGGATCGCCCGGAGCTCCAGAAGGTTGATATGGAGCCGGGACTCCGCCGGAGACCAGAGGCCTCTGATCTCCGCCTCTCCCATGTGACCGCCCCATCCCAGAAGGGACGCGTCCGTCACAACTGTGTGCTCTGGCTGGGGAAGGGAGAGGGATCTGCCCATGGCCCATTGCCGGTTCGAGAGCCACCACTGCAACTGTTTTGCAGTCCCCTCCGAGATCTGGACGTGATCGGACAGGTCGCCCTGGTGCTGCGCCCACTGGAACTTCAGGTCCCACTGCAGAGCCCGCATATGCCATCTGGCATGAGTGACCAGCAGGATGCAGGAGGCCATGAGGCCCAGCAGCCTCAGGGTCATCCGTACCGAAACCCAGGATAAGGGCTGAAAGATCGGAATCATAGCCTGAATATCCCGGACTCGCCGTTCGGGAGGATAGGCCCGAAACTGCGTCGTGTCCAGAACTGCTCCGATGAAAAGGAGCTGTGGAGAAGGAATCAGATGCGACTTTGGCACATTGATGGAGAACCCCAGCGAGTGCAGGAGTTCGGCCGTAGTCTGGAGGTGGGAGACAACTGCCTGGGACGAGCCCGCCTTCAGCAGCCAGTCGTCGAGGTAGGGGAAGACTGAAACCCCTGCCCGGCGCAGATGAGCTGCGACCACCGCCATCACTTTCGTGAACACCCGAGGGGCACTGGTAAGGCCAAAGGGGAGCACGGTGAACTGAAAATGCTCGAGGCCTACCGTGAACCGAAGGTAACGCCGGTGGGCCGGCAGGACGGGGATGTGGAAATAGGCGTCCTGCAAGTCCAACGCTACCAACCAGTCTCCGGGGTCGAGGGCAGTCAAGACCTGAGCTAGGGTGAGCATCTTGAACTTCTCCTTCCGGAGGAAGCGATTGACGTTCCGGAGGTCCAAGATAGGACGCATGTCCTCCTTGTCCTTTTTGGGCACCAGAAAGTAGTGGGAGTAGCAACCATGCCCTACTTCTGGGGTCGGAACATGCTCGATGGCCCTCTTGGCCAAGAGGGCCGTGACTTCCTTCTGTAGAAGCACCAAGTGATCCCCTGACATGCGGTGGAATTGAGGTGGCATGGCTGGGGGGTGGTCTCGAAGGGGAGGGAGTAGCCCCTTCGGACAATGTCCAAGACCCACTTGTCCGAGGTGATGGGACGCCAGTGGTGAAGGTGATGGCGGACCCTGCCCCGACTGGCGTGCTGTGCACCTGAAAGGAGGGACTAGGAGGGCTTGGAGGCCGCGGACGGGTTGGAGGTGGTGGCCTGACCCGCACGCTGGTTGCCCGAACTGCCACGGCGGTATCCACGTCCTCGGCCACGCGAAGGCGCTTGCTGCGCGGGCCGTTGGCCGGGCTGTGGACGTGACTGGGCGCCCCTTCCGTGGCCACGAAAGGGGCGAAAAGCAGACGTTTGCGGAGGGCGCACAACAGCAAGGCCCAGGGACTTAGCAGTAGCCCGTGAGTCCTTGAAACGCTCCAGCGCATGGTCTGCCTTCGAACCAAAAAGACCGACTCCATCAAAGGGCATGTCCATGAGAGTATTCTGGACATCCCCTGAAAAACCAGTGGTTCTCAGCCAGGCGTGGCGACGCAGCGCCACCGTCGTTGCAAGCGATCTGCCCAGCGAGTCGGCGGTATCAAGGCCACAGCGGATGGTATATTTAGCCGCATCACGCCCTTCCGCAATAGCGCGGGTAAGCAGTGTCTGGACCTCCTCAGAACACTGCGGCAAAACATCAGCCACCGAATCCCACAGGGAGTGGGTGTATCGGCCCAAGAGGCAAGCGGTATTAACAGACCGCAAGCCAGCACTGGAGGAAGAGAAAGCCTTCTTCCCAAAGTGATCCAGGCGCTTGGATTCCCTATCCGGAGGGGCGGTAGGGAAGGCTGTTTGGGAGGCAGAGGCTTGGACAACCAAGCTCTCAGGGGTGGGGTGTTGGGAGAGAAACAGGGGGTCGCCCGGAGCCGGGCGATGGCGTCGGGCCACGTTCCTATCCACAGGAGCCCCTGTGGTGGGTTTGGACCAGGCACCCAAAAGAACGTCAGTGAGTGCATCGTTGAACGGCAGCACAGGCTCCGAAGAGGAGGCCGCCGGCTGAAGCACTTCAGTCAGGAGGTTAGTCCTGACGGCCACTGTAGGCAACTGGAGATTTAAGGCTCCAGCAGCTCTACGCAACACCGTTGCAAAATTAGCCCCCTCCTCCGTTGCCACGGGAGGAGACAGCATGCCAGAGTCGGGGAGGTATCCAGCCCACTGGCATCCCCAAGTTCCTCAACCCAGTCCGGGTCAAACTCGCACTGTTGTGTGAGAGGGTCGTCAGACCCCTCCCAGCTCTCCTGGTCCTCCTCAGGTTGAAAAGATGGAGGAGGAGGGACATAAGGGACCCAAGGCCTCATCGGCGCCGGAACCGGCGTCGCCGGTCCGGCTCCATGTCCGGACCCGGGAGAACCGGGAACGACGCCGCCCGGAGCCCCTGACGGCGTCGGAAACGGCACCGGGGACATCGGCGTCGGCGGAGGCGTGGTTAGGTCAACCGGCGTCGATGGGGGTTGCGGCACCACCGGAACCGGGGTCGGGGCCGGAGCCGAGGCCGGGACGAAGGCTGGTGGGACAGGCGACGCCGGGACCGGAGTCGACGGCGACGCCGGAGCAACCCCATCAGGGCCCGCGGGGCCCGAAGGCGCACCGGAGGGACCTTGAGGCCCGAAGAGGCGGGCCATGGCCGACAGGAATTTCTGTACTCGGCCGGAGTCGCCCCCGAACCCGGGAAGGACGGGTAATGCGGGGGCAACTCGACAGGCACGTCCGGGGCGGCGGGGACGGTGCCGACAGGGACCTCAGCCGAGTCGCGCGATCGGCGAGGCGAAGTCTTAGAGCGATGACGCCGCTTAGACTTCTTGTGCTTCGACTTACCGGAGGAGCGCGAAGACTTGGATTCCGACGAACGGCGGGGACTCCGCGTCCGGCCCCTCGACCTCTCCCGGGACCGGGGCTTGCTGCGGCGCGGAGCCGACTGCCGGACTTCAAGGAGCTTTCGAGACCGCTCTCGCAAAGCCTTCGGATGAAGTTTCCGGCAGTCAGGGCACGACTTCGTGTCGTGGCCTCGGCCGAGACAGAAGAGACACTCGAGGTGGGGGTCCGTGATGGACATCATACGACCACATTCCTCGCAGGGCTTAAAGCCGGGCATCCCTACGACACCTTAGGAGTCGTGAAGACTCGTTGAAGAGAACAGTGAAAAATTTCACAAAAAAGATAGTCAAAAAGTGACTAGGGCACTGCTCTTCCCGGATCTGCGCTTACTGGCGCGGAAAAGAAGAACTGACGTCAGCGCGCAGGGGCGGCGCCTAAGTACTGCCCGCGACGTCATCCCGGCGATCACGACGCCGACGACGGACGCGGAGCCGCACGACGCCGCCTACCGACGCGCAAGGGTACTGCTACGCAAAAAACTTTCCGGATCCAGCCTGACGCCTGGGGATATTCTAAGGTAAGGAATCTGTCACTAACGTGTCTCTTTCAGATTCACTATTTCTTCTGAAAGTAAAAGGATGCTGCTAACCTAAAATATATGTACAGTAAATATAATGTAAAGTACACTTTTTATATTTTGTTTAATGCTGGATTTTGTTTCAAATTCCTCTGAATTTTCGAGAAATGGGAACTGAGCCACACGAAGATGAAGCGATCTGCCTATCACTTTTTGGTCACAAATACGAGCTGCAATCGTTACTCAGATCTGCCAAGGGCCCCACCACCCGCTTTTAACCAGAATAGCAGACCGTCACTATGGAGTATGCATAAATCACACCAACACATTGCCATGGTCTGATGTCTATGTTTACGTGTGCTCTGTGAATTTACTTTGGCAGAATTGTAACTTTTGCGCTGGAGAGCATCTGTCCTGGGTTTACGTAGTTGGTGGGGGCGTTGTGGTACCCGTCCGAGTAGGCAGGCCACCACCTTATCACCAGTAACGAAACTGCTCTTTTGTGGTTGAAGCTATGTGTCTGGAAACGTAGAGTGGCCGCGGCGCTCGCGTCACGAGACACCGCGAGCTGCCAGGGAAGATGCCACATAGCGATGGCGGGGAGAGTCGTGTATTTCCTGTGTCACTGTTAGGCTGAGAATAGCTGCGGCACAGGCTCCAAGAGGTAGTGCTGGGAAAGTTGGCCGCAGACTGGTTTGCTGTAGTTATTTGAATCCAGAGCTGCCCTCTTTCCCCCCTGTCTGCACACCCTCCCCCCCCCCGACCCCCATAGGAGTTCAGTCGTACTGGGCACAGTTACACAACCCCTGCAGCAGAGGGCTAACCGAAGCAGAGTTTTCGCACCTGCCAGTGGAACCGTGGGCAAGCTGTGCCTGGCTAAAAAGTGGTAACAAAACACTTTCACCTGGCACACCAGTGCCTTCACTCTGAAGAAACCGGGGCACCACAAGTAGTGAGTGGATGTTGGGTGGGAAGTACTGGACTGTGAACTGTGTCTGGGATGCATATTACCCAGCACCCCCTACAGAAGCAACCACCGAGCGATCTGCTTCAACCCTGGCAACAAAAAAAATATGAACGCGTTTGCTTTAAATACAACAAGTTCACGAGCACAGCACTTCTACGCAGGGGGTCTGGCGCTGCGGAGAGGCGGAATTGGAAATTACCATTTAGTGCATATTAATAGCTTGTGCTGGCTCTTCCTTTGAATCCCCAATGCGTCCCTCTCCTCCTGTCCGTATGTTACAGCAGAAGCCTCTCCCTCTGTCAGTCTGTCACAGAAGCCGTAGAAACCAACAACA
Source organism: Calotriton arnoldi (assembly GCA_963921515.1). Taxonomy (NCBI): domain Eukaryota; kingdom Metazoa; phylum Chordata; class Amphibia; order Caudata; family Salamandridae; genus Calotriton; species Calotriton arnoldi. The sequence continues at coordinate 4,840,143 of CAWUFW010000146.1, forward strand.
GTAAACCGTGTGCTGAAGGAATGCGTGAAATCCACATGTGAGAAGGAAAAAAGTACTCAGTGAGCTCGGGTGCCGTGCAGGCGGTTTGTGGGTGTGTTGTGCGTGAAGTGGGAGTGCAATACATGCTGCTCTCTGGAGGTGCTGTGTGAGAGGTGGGGTGCAGTGCGTCCTCTCTGGTGGATCTGTGTGAGGTGGGGCTACAATGGAGGAAACTGGTGTGTGTGTGTGTGTGGTGGGGGAAGAACGCGGGCTGCTCCGTGGGGGAGCGCTGTGACGGCAATGCATGATCCACTGTAGACACAGTGTGAGAGCAATGCGGGTGGTGCATGAGGACAGATCCTCCACCGCCGTGGGCGCTCTGTGGCAGTACCCAGCAGGGTGCGGGGAAGCGGTAGTGCGAGCATTGGGGCAGAATGCAGGGTGGTTAAGAGTGTACGGTTGAAGGCAGTACCGCCTTCCCTGTGTCAGCAGGGTGCGCTGGAGGTGTACCTTGTCAGGTGGGTGTGCGGTGCATGCTGCTCTGTGGGGTACTCTCCGTGCCATGATGTACAGCGCAAGCCCGGCTCTGGTGGCTGCTGTGTGTGAGGTATGTGGAAATGTGGCTGCTATTTGCGGGTGTTGCGTGGTGGGAGTCTTGCACGTGCTTCGTGGTGGGAGTCTTGCACGTGCCGCCATATGTGGGTGCTGTCTGAGGTGGGAATGCTGCAGAGGCTAGTCCATGTGGCCCTGTGTATGTGCTGAATATGTATTTAGCGTGAATGTGGTACAGGTGGCTTACATCCTTGCACTTCATTGTTGTTTTCGAACAGCTACACAGCAGGCTGTTCTGTGTGGGACTGTGCGTGATGTAGATATATGGCCAAGTCAGTTCTGCTTGGCGCTGTGTCAGTGACTCTAGTGCAGGTCTCTCTGCTGGTTACTCTTGCCTTGCTCCCTACTTCCTTCCTCCCCCTCACCATCTTTTGTTATCCCTTCCCAACTTTCTCTATCCTTTTTACTCTTGCCTTGCTCCCTACTTCCTTCCTCCTCCTCACCATCCTTTGCTATCCCTTCCCAACTTTCTCTATCATTTTTGCTCTTGCTTTTCCCCCTACTTCCTTCCTCGCCCTCACCATCTTTTGCTATTGCTTCCCACCAAACAGATGTGCACTCCCGGCTGCTCGGGCGAATCTATGGGCATCTCATCCAGACCACATCTGGAAAAATAGCAAGGAGAAATAGGGGATGGACAGACACTTTTGTTTTTTAGTGGCTAGCATTCATCCCTCATTTTGGATTAATATTCACACAAAAGGATGTTTGCACTCATCTGTGGGCAAACCAAAGCGTAATCCCAAGCAGTAATTGTAATGATTCATTATCAATATTTAGTCCGGTCTAAATAATAATAATGAATTAATACAATTACTACTTGGGATTAGGTTTTGAGCCACAGATCATCCATCACTTGCTGTTGTTGATAGGAATCTTACAGTTCCTAAAACCTTGGTAGAACAGTGAAACAAAGCAGACAGGCTACCTGACCAGGCTCAGGCCCTCACAAGTTAAAGGTGGGAGTTACCTCTCAACCCCCACCAACAGCCCCCATCTTTATTGTGCTTTAAAAAACGGAACATTCCAAAACCTGAATTTAGGAAACATATTGTAGGTTTGTATATCTGTGAATGCCTGTAAGACTATCTGGCATGGCATAATTGTTGTTTTCCACAAAGAGTGGTTCTACTACGCAATAAGAAAACGAGCTTTTGCTATGCAATAGGTGTCGCATTTGCAGAGTTTGAGCTATTGGCATTGTAAATACCAATGCCTTTTATTTCTGTATTTTAAAAACCTGCAAGCGGTGCGTAAACAGGCACTTTGTACTTGCAGTCGTTGCTTACGAGAAGCAACGCTGGCAGTAACTATGCCTCTTTTACTGCCAGCCTTCCTTTTCGTAAGCAAGGACTATAAGTACAAAGGGCGTGTTTATGCACCGCATACAGCTTTTCGAAACACATAAATAAAAGGCATTGTCGTTTACAATGGCAATAGCTCAAACTCTTGCAAATGCAACACCAATAGCTCAAACTTTAATAATGCGAGACCTATTGCATTGTAAATGCTTGTTTTCCTTCTGTACCCCCGTTGCCCCATTTGTACTGTGCCCGCATTTGTCTGTTTTCTCGCCCCTTTTTTTCCTTCTGTACCCCCGTTGCCCCATTTGTAATGTGCCCGCATTTGTCTGTTTTCTCGCCCCTTTTTTTCCTTCTGTACCCCCGTTGCCCCATTTGTACTGTGCCCGCATTTGTCTGTTTTCTCGCCCCTTTTTTCCTTCTGTACCCCCGTTGCCCCATTTGTACTGTGCCCGCATTTGTCTGTTTTCTCGCCCCTTTTTTTTCCTTCTGTACCCCCGTTGCCCCATTTGTACTGTGCCCGCATTTGTCTGTTTTCTCGCCCCTTTTTTCCTTCTGTACCCCCGTTGCCCCATTTGTACTGTGCCCGCATTTGTCTGTTTTCTCGCCCCTTTTTTCCTTCTGTACCCCCGTTGCCCCATTTGTACTGTGCCCGCATTTATCTGTTTTCTCGCCCTTTTTTTCCTTCTGTACCCCCGTTGCCCCATTTGTACTGTGCCCGCATTTGTCTGTTTTCTCGCCCCTTTTTTTCCCTTCTGTACCCCGTTGCCCCATTTGTACTGTGCCCGCATTTGTCTGTTTTCTCGCCCTTTTTTTCCTTCTGTACCCCCGTTGCCCCATTTGTACTGTGCCCGCATTTGTCTGTTTTCTCGCCCCTTTTTTTCCTTCTGTACCCCGTTGCCCCATTTGTACTGTGCCCGCATTTGTCTGTTTTCTCGCCCTTTTTTTCCTTCTGTACCCCCGTTGCCCCATTTGTACTGTGCCCGCATTTGTCTGTTTTCTCGCCCTTTTTTTCCTTCTGTACCCCCGTTGCCCCATTTGTACTGTGCCCGCATTTGTCTGTTTTCTCGCCCCTTTTTTTCCTTCTGTACCCCCGTTGCCCCATTTGTACTGTGCCCGCATTTGTCTGTTTTCTCGCCCCTTTTTTTCCTTCTGTACCCCGCGTTGCCCCATTTGTACTGTGCCCGCATTTGTCTGTTTTCTCGCCCCTTTTTTTCCTTCTGTACCCTCGTTGCCCCATTTGTACTGTGCCCGCATTTGTCTGTTTTCTCGCCCCTTTTTTCCTTCTGTACCCCGTTGCCCCATTTGTACTGTGCCCGCATTTGTCTGTTTTCTCGCCCCTTTTTTTCCTTCTGTACCCCCGTTGCCCCATTTGTACTGTGCCCGCATTTGTCTGTTTTCTCGCCCCTTTTTTTCCTTCTGTACCCCCGTTGCCCCATTTGTACTGTGCCCGCATTTGTCTGTTTTCTCGCCCCTTTTTTTCCTTCTGTACCCCGTTGCCCCATTTGTACTGTGCCCGCATTTGTCTGTTTTCTTCGCCCCTTTTTTTCCTTCTGTACCCCCGTTGCCCCATTTGTACTGTGCCTGCATTTGTCTGTTTTCTCGCCCCTTTTTCCTTCTGTACCCCCGTTGCCCCATTTGTACTGTGCCCGCATTTGTCTGTTTTCTCGCCCCTTTTTTTCCTTCTGTACCCCCGTTGCCCCATTTGTACTGTGCCCGCATTTGTCTGTTTTCTCGCCCCTTTTTTTCCTTCTGTACCCCGTTGCCCCATTTGTACTGTGCCCGCATTTGTCTGTTTTCTCGCCCCTTTTTTTCCTTCTGTACCCCCGTTGCCCCATTTGTACTGTGCCCGCATTTGTCTGTTTTCTCGCCCCTTTTTTTTCCTTTTGTACCCCCGTTGCCCCATTTGTACTGTGCCCGCATTTGTCTGTTTTCTCGCCCTTTTTTTCCTTCTGTACCCCCGTTGCCCCATTTGTACTGTGCCCGCATTTGTCTGTTTTCTCGCCCTTTTTTTTCCTTCTGTACCCTCGTTGCCCCATTTGTACTGTGCCCGCATTTGTCTGTTTTCTCGCCCCTTTTTTTCCTTCTGTACCCCCGTTGCCCCATTTGTACTGTGCCCGCATTTGTCTGTTTTCTCGCCCCTTTTTTTCCTTCTGTACCCCCGTTGCCCCATTTGTACTGTGCCCGCATTTGTCTGTTTTCTCGCCCCTTTTTTTTTCCTTCTGTACCCCCGTTGCCCCATTTGTACTGTGCCCGCATTTGTCTGTTTTCTCGCCCCTTTTTTCCTTCTGTACCCCCGTTGCCCCATTTGTACTGTGCCCGCATTTGTCTGTTTTCTCGCCCTTTTTTTCCTTCTGTACCCCCGTTGCCCCATTTGTACTGTGCCCGCATTTGTCTGTTTTCTCGCCCTTTTTTTCCTACTGTACCCCCGTTGCCCCATTTGTACTGTGCCCGCATTTGTCTGTTTTCTCGCCCCTTTTTTTCCTTCTGTACCCCCGTTGCCCCATTTGTACTGTGCCCGCATTTGTCTGTTTTCTCGCCCCTTTTTTTCCTTCTGTACCCCCGTTGCCCCATTTGTACTGTGCCCGCATTTGTCTGTTTTCTCGCCCCTTTTTTTCCTTCTGTACCCCCGTTGCCTCTCGCCATTCCCGCCGCTGCGTCCCCTGCGGCCCCGCCCCCCTGACTGCCCATTTGCTGCCCCTGCCTCCCGCCTCCCAGCTGCTCCTCCCTCCCACCTCCCCATAAATGGCGGCCGCGCGCAGCGGGCGCGCCGCTGGCGCGCCGTAGGCGCGCCTAAGGCAAGCCCGTCTGCGCCCGTCCGCGACTGGACCGCGCCCAGCGCCAGAACCCCTGGCCCCCGCAGCAGCCAACCCACCCACCGGACCTACGACACCGCCACCCTCAACACCGGCCGAATCCCCGGCTGCCACCGTGCCACCCCAGGACGCACCCACGGACCCTTCGCCTGCCAATCTTGCAAGTTCTCCTGCCTCCGGACCTGCACCGCACCCGCCACGCCGAGCACCAGCAGCAACCACCTGAAGTGCATCCTGCTCAACACCCGCTCCGTCCACAGACACGCCGTGGAACTTTGGAACCTGCTCGACTCCACATCACCAGACGTCGCTTTCCTCACGGAAACATGGATGAACGCCTCCTCAGCGCCCGCCATCGCCATCCCGGACGGATACAAGATCACCCGAAAGGACCGCGCCAACCAGACCGGAGGAGGCATCGCCATCGTCCACAAGAACACCATCCGCATTACGACCAACTCCGACGACACCTTCACAGCCGGCGAACACCTGCACTTCCAGATACACACCGACCCCAAGACCACCCTCAGAGGCACCCTCATCTACAGACCCCCAGGACCACGCACACAATTCAGCGAAGACATCGCCGACCTCATCAGCCCGCACGCCCTCCTCTCGGGCCGACTACATCCTCCTTGGGGACCTCAACTTCCACCTAGAGAACAACAACGATCGCAACACCACCACCCTGCTGGACAACCTCGCCAACCTCGGACTCAAGCAACTGGTGACCACCCCCACACACCACGCCGGCCACACGCTTGACCCCGTCTTCTCCTCCAGCAAGGACATCTCCTTCAGCCACACCACCGGACTCCACTGGACAGACCACAGCTGCGTCCACTTCAGCTTCAGCAGGACCACCACGCACCACCACCCGCAACAGCTCCCACGCAGAAGCTGGAACAAGATCACCACCGACCAACTCACCACATCCCTGAGCCAGAACCCTCCCGCCAGCTCAACGAACCCCAACCAAGCCGCCAGCAACCTCACAAGATGGATCACCAACTGCGCTGACATCCTCGCCCCATTGAAGACCCCCCAATCAGACCCGGCAACAAGAAAGCACCCTGGTTCACCGACGAACTCAAGAAATCCAAGAAGAACTGCCGGGCCCTCGAGAAAGCATGGCGCAGAGACCCGACTGCAGACAACATGACCACCCTCAAACACGCCACCCGAAAACACCACCAGCTGATCCACACCACCAAGAAAACCGCATTCAAGGAACGACTGGACAACAACGCCCACAACAGCAAGGAACTCTTCATCATCGTCAAAGAGCTCTCGAACCCCAGCGCCGGAAACAACGACATCACCCCCTCGCAAGACCTCTGCAACTCGCTCGCCTCGTTCTTCCACAGCAAGATCGCAGACATACACAACAGTTTCAGCACACAGCCGACGTACCCTACAACCGTTCCAACGTCCCCCACCTCCACCCTCCGAGCCTGGACCCCGATCAACACCGAAGACACTATCCGCACGATGAACTCCATCCACTCCGGATCACCAACCGACCCCTGCCCTCACCACATCTTCAACAAGGCCGACGCCGTCATCGCACCCCACCTCCGGGACATCATCAACACCTCCTTCGACACCGCCACCTTCCCAGAGAGCTGGAAGCACGCCGAACTCTGCGCCCTACTGAAGAAACCGTCAGCGGACCCCACCGACCTCAAAAACTACCGCCCCATCTCGCTCCTTCCTTTTCCTGCCAAAGTCATCGAGAAGACCGTCAACAGACAACTGGCCGCCTTCATCGAGACGAATGGATCCCTCGACCACTCACAGTCCGGCTTCCGGGCCAACCACAGCACCGAGACCGCCCTCATCGCAGCCACCGACGACATCCGAGCCCTGCTCGACAACGGGGAAACTGCGGCCCTCATCCTCCTGGACCTCTCCGCAGCGTTCGACACAGTCTGCCACCGCACCCTAGTGCAACGCCTGAACAATGTCGGAATCCAAGAGAAGACACTGGAGTGGATCATCTCCTTCCTCGCCGGAAGAACCCAGAGAGTCCGCCTCCCCCCGTTCAGTTCCGAGGCCACCGAAGTCATCTGCGGCGTACCACAAGGATCATCACTCATCCCCACCCTCTTCAACGTCTACATGAGCCCCCTCGCAGCCATCGCACGCCAACACAACCTCAACATCATCTCCTACGCCGACGACACCCAGCTGATCCTCTCCCTCACCAACGACCCCACAACCGCCAAAACCAACCTACATGAAGGGATGAAGGACATGGCCGAGTGGATGAGGAACAGCCGCCTGAAACTGAACTCAGATAAGACGGAAGTCCTCATCCCAGGATCATCACCCTCCGCCTGGGACGACTCCTGGTGGCCCCCTGCCCTGGGCAACGCACCCAAACCAACGGACCACGCACGCAACCTGGGCTTCATCCTGGACTCCTCCCTCTCAATGACCAGACAAGTCAACGCCGTCTCCTCGTCTTGCTTCAACATCCTACGCATGCTGCGGAAGATCTTCCGGTGGATCCCCACCGAAACCAGGAAGACGGTCACCCAGGCCCTCGTCACCAGCCGACTGGACTACGGCAACTCCCTCTACGCCGGAACCACAGCCAAACTTCAGAAAAGACTCCAACGCATCCAGAACGCCTCAGCTCGACTCATCCTGGACATCCCCCGACACAGCCACATCGCCGGACACCTGAGAGACCTGCACTGGCTCCCCTCCCCGTCAGCAAGAGAATCACGTTCCGACTCCTCACCCACGCACACAAAGCTCTCCACAACCAAGGCCCCAGATACCTCAACGACCGTCTGACCTTCTACACTCCCACCCGCCAGCTACGATCGACCAACCATGCCCTCGCCGCCGTCCCCCGCATCCGAAGAGCCACAACGGGAGGAAGATCCTTCTCCTACCTGGCTGCCAAGACGTGGAACTCCCTACCCATCCACCTCCGCCTGACCCAAGACCACCTCTCCTTCAGGAAGCAACTCAAGACCTGGCTGTTCGAACAGTAGCGGACCCCCCTCCCCCTAGCGCCATGAGACCCTCCGGGTGAGTAGCGCGCTATACAAATGCTTGATTGATTGATTGATTGATTGTTGAGAGCTACACCAGTGATTGTGGGACTTTCTTTTTGTTGCATAACGTATTTACTTTACCTTGGAGAAGGGGGAATATACCTGTTAATAAACCACCTTGCAAGCATACCTGGCGTTTCCCCTGGTCCCTTCTGTGTCAACCATTACATGGTGTAAATGCAAATAGGATATTGCAGTCCCACTGCAGGTGGAGAGAGTTTCCTAGAAAGCCTGAAGGCGGAAACTCTAGCACAGAATAAGTGTGACACTGCATGTTCTCAGCGGTAGAGAAAATATCTACCCAAGGCATGCCCTACTTGCCGAATCTTCACCATCCTGAATAGTTTGAGCTAGTGAGGTCCTAAGGTCTTCCAGAAACGCAAGTAAGATCTTGCTGGTCATGCCTCCGAGGACATGTGTATATTAGCCCAATAGGCATTCTGCATTGACCAATCTCAATACTAGGCTAGCCGAGAAGAAAATTTGTTTTCCAAATGCCTCAACCCTCTTAGACTTCCTGTCTGGAGAGGTTGTGGGAAATGAAATGTGGTTCACCTTGCCGGATGAGACCTGAACAACCAGACTCTCCAGAGTAGAATGTTCAGTGAGAAAATCAGGGTTGCAAGGTGCTAGTCTGTGACATCTGGCCACCTACTTATTCACTGGTGGGTAGGAACAGTGCTTTGATAAGCCCATTAAGGTATCAGTGAGGGCCTTATTGAAAATTGAAAGGGAGCAAGAGCTCAAGAGGGGCTGGCTAAGGCTGTAATATGTCAGTAAGGTCATTAGTCTTAATCTCAATGGAGGGCAGTTGTAGGTCCAAGACCTCAGCTGCTCGTCACTACTACTGCAAATGATGTACTCTCTTCTGCTGGTGGTCCAAATGGCGAATTTAACCCTGTATCAAGCCCACTGGCCTCTTGTAAGCCCATGTAAAAACTGTTATCACAATGAGAGTGAAGCCGTCAACTCCCACCACCATCATCTTTGGTTGGTGGTAAGTTTTGGTCAGAATTAAAGCCAAAAAATACAGAGGAGCCTCTGATGGCATGCTGGTCCTGGTAGAGGCACCGTACCAGACTCCGGCTGTATGGCGACCAGTTGTGTTTAAGTAATTTTGTGGCACGACACTTGTAGGATCGGGCTGAAGTCGGTTCTGGGTCAGATATCTGAATCAGTACCGGATCCTCTTCCAGCACTGGTAGCATCGACTGAGAGACCGGCATAGGTCGTGGCAAATTTGTAACAGAGTCATAACCGGGCCCGTAACAGGTTCAAGGTGGTCAGAAAGCACCGAGGCAGTTCCACTGGCAGTAGCCCAACTGCAAGCTACCGGGGATCCTTGGGACCCAAAAGCGTGCGAGAGGGAGTCAGAAGAATGTCAAATATCTGCAGCATGGCCTCCTAAAAGGTGTCAATTCACTTTATTGTCACCAATAGACCAGGAAATTCGAGGCGCACCAGGATCAATTGTGGAATAAACTCCAAAACTGGAGATCTGGAGGAGACCTAATGACATTGTAAGGTGCCCTGGTGCATTCTCTTGGATAGAGAGTGGCGTGATAGGGTCGAGTCCGACACCACGTTTTAGTGCTAGCGTTTGGACTTTGATTTACCAAAGGACTTTGACCACAAAGTTGACCTCTCGAGCCAGTGGTCTCAGGAGCAGAAGTGAGTCCGAGCTCTCGAGCGGAGGCCGCAACGACTTCTTGTGATCACCAATGGACAGCTTTGCCTATCAGTACTGGATCGCCTTTGAGTGCATGAGGGCACACTTGTTGCATGACTGAGTTATGTCTTGAGCTCAACCACCGGATAAACAACAAGTGCATGACCGACATTTGTTTTCTAAAGCCTCAGCATGGTTTGAAACCAATATTGTTAAAAGGGGACATCCTCCCCTAGCATGCTGGATTTTGTTTGACTTTCAGGAGTCATCGGAAGGCCAAAGAAACTGGGAGTGGAGAAGAAAGAACGGAACTTCCAGTGCAGTGGTGGAGCTTACATGCAGCTCTGTTCTGTCACTTCCAGGGCAGTACGGGGCCGGTGCTGAACTGCACAGACCGTGCTAGCGGCAGGCGGGAGCACTGCTCGAGAAAAGTTTCTAGAACCAGTCTATCTCTTAGGGAGTATTCTAAGGCGAGAAATTTGCTGTTAGAATTATCCATCAGAATTGTGAGGTTCGGGGGCAGAACCCCGTTCTGTTGCTGGGACAGAAGGTTCTCCTGAGGAGGAAGAGAGTAGAGTGCAAATGCTCAGGCTCAGCAGGTCGGGGTACCACACCGTGGTAGCCCTAACCAGGTCTATAAGGATGATTTAAGCTCAGATCCACCCGACCTTCTTCAGAACTCTAGGAAGAAGCAGCAGTCGAGTAAGTGCATATAGGAGATCGCAGTCCCACTGCTGGTGGAATGAGTATCCCAGAAAGCTTAAAGGCTTAAACTCTTGCACACAGCAAGTTTGCTATTGTGTGCTCCCAGTGGTAAGGAAAGATCTACCCTAGACATGCCCCACTGGCTGAAGATGCCTTAAACCACCTTCAGATACAGATACCATTTGTGATTCGCCTCTGCTTGGCATCTGCTGAACTCATTTGCACTGACACAGAGAGCATTATAGATGGTTGGCCGTCATAGAAATCTCTTGAAGATGAGCCACCTCCGAAGTTCTTCCTGGCACAGTGAGGTTGAATTATCTCAGGACATGTACCGACTTCTCCTTGATGCCTTGATGTACTGGAGAAAGGCTTTAAGGGCCAACCACATTGCTTGCAGCTCCAGGAGATTGATATGCTGCATCTACTTCACCGGAGACTAAAAGCCCTTGACCACCCCAGCCCAGAGATGATGGATCTGTCAATACTGTGAGCAATGAGTGAGGCAAGGAGAGCGGACTGCCAAAGGTCAGCATGGCATCTGTCAGCTACGGCTAAAGTTCCCATGCTCTCTTGTCCGAGATACAGATGTTGTATGAGAGGCAACGCTAGTGTTGAGCCCACTGCACAACATTTGCCAGTAGGCATGGGGAACCAGCAGAATACATGTAGCAAGAAGACCAAGAAGCCTCGGAACCAGCCATGTCAGAACACGGGACTGAGACCAAAACATGAGGATCATAACTTGAATGTCCCAAACTCGTTGCGGGGGTGGAAAGGCCTTGAAAGCCACTGAGTACATGATGGCCTCAATGAATGGGATGCTCTCCGCTGGTTGCAGATGGGACTCCAGCTTGTTGACGCAGAACCCCAAGGAGGACAGCATCAAGGCTGTAGTCTGCAGGTGGTCTGGGCCTGAACACAGAGATCCCACATTCAACAGCCAATCACTGAGATACAGGAGCACAAGCATTCCCAACCAGCGAAGATGGGCCGCAACCACCACCATCACCTTTGTGAACACCCAGGGTGATGAGGTGAGACAAAAGGATAGAAAGGCAAACTAAAAGTGCTTCTATTCTACCATGAACTCAGTAAAAAGTATGAGGAACTGCAGGAGGGGTACATGAAAATACACTTTCTGCAAGTCCAAGGACACTAGCTAGTCCCATTTATTCAGGGAAGAAAGCACCAGGGCCTCAATCAGCATGAACTTTTCTTCACCCAAGAAAGCATTAAATAACTAAAGATGTAGAATCAGTCTGAGCCGGACGTCCTTCTGGGACACCAAAAAGTAGCAAGATTGCATATGCCTTTCTCTTCCTCCATGACTATGTGACCCCTGTGGCCAACAATCACTCAAGCAGGGATTCTGACTAGGGACAGGAGAAACATGACTGGGAAAGTTAGTACAGGGAGGGTGTAATCATGCTCATAACCTACAGAACCCATCAGTCTAGGTTAACTACAAGCCAACCTACAGAACCCATCAGTCTGGGTTAACTACAAGCCAACAGGATAGACAAAACATTCTGCTCTTCTAGCTTCGAATGAGTGAAGAAAGGGATGGTTTAGCTGCAGCTGTGGCAGGACGCAAGTTGTCCCTTCTGCTGGCCACACAGACTACTGCCACCACACATCATGGAACCACGAACTGTCCTCTGTAGGCAGCTGTCCATTTCTCTCAGGGAAAGTATCCAGACCACTAACATTTTGTAAGTCTACGTAAAAGGACATTATCAGTATAATGAGGGGGGAATAAACTGTCTGGCTCGTCATCATCACCATTATAAGCATTTGGAATACCTTAACAGCATTGCATACAATCCAAATAAGGCCTCGAGCCTTTGATGATACTGGTGTTGAGGTAATTCCACTGTCTGGAAATGCTCACACACCAGAGGATGTGCTTTTGTAATATCGTAAAGAGATATCACCAGGGATCAGATGACGAAGTTTCCAAATTCGAAACTAGCATTAAGTCACATAGGAGGCCGAAACCTCTAGAACCGAAACAGGCGCCATATTTGTAGGAACGCACATGGCATTCAGACCAGGTGTTGAGGTACTGACCAGCATCAGCCAGGGGCCAGGTATGGTTCTTATAGGATCGACGCCGGGGTAGGCCCCGCAAGCAGAAGTCAGACTGGAGGTCCCATGGGGGGCTACAGGATGGCCTCTTTGAAGACCTCCAACTGCTGCAGGATTGACAACAGTCCAGGGAACACCAGTCGTACTGGGACCAGATGAGCAACGTGCTCCAAGTCGAATGATAACAGCAGACTCTGGTCCCTTGAGTGCCAACTGCGCATCTTCTCCCTGGATTTTGCCACAGAGTCAGATAGTGACAGTTATCGACACACAACAGCAATTGCTAAAAAGTTCCAGGTCAATTCTGGTGCTTAGGGGAATTAAAAAGGGTGGAGACTATTCAATCAAAAAGATCCATCAGAAAATATTTTATTTTTAAAATGTTGGAATAGAAGCTGCATGTATCTCTTCGTCGAGGGTGCTTGGAGGTCTGCAGGCAACGGTTGGTTCTCACTATTGGTGGCTGACAATCAAGGAACATATTGGCTCCCTAGCTTGTTAGCTTTCTATGACAAGAGAGTTACTAAAATGGAGCAGCCTTTGTGGTCTTCGACCGGTCTGACGCCATAACAGATTCAAAACCGGACCCAAAGAAGTTCTAACACTCTACTATTGAGTAGGATCTGCTTTCATGGTTACCCCCACTTTTTGCTGGTGTCATTATGTTTTTCTGTCTAGTCTGGCTGGGATCCTGCTAATCAGGGCCCCAATCTCTGTGCTTCTTCCCTGAATTGGACCATGGTGAGTACTTAGGTAGCCCCCAGATTGGCTACTAGTGTACCCTTGTAAGTCCCTAGTATATAGTACGAAGGTACCCAGGGCATAGGTACACCAAGGGTCCCCCATGGGCTGAAGCATGTATTATGCCACCCATGGGCGACCACTCAAATTCTGACTACAGGCTTGCCATTGCAGCCTGTATAAGCTGGTTCTAGCACCAGTTATGACAGATACAAGTTTTCTTATATCTGAGGTCACTGTACTTAAAACTTATAAGTCACCCCTAAGGCAGGCCTTTCAATCCTGAAGGCAGGGTGCTCGGTTATAAGTATGAGCAAGACACCCCTACAATCCACGGAGTCCATTCTCCCGGGTTGTAAGTGCATAAGCCATTACGATATATAGAGAGGCCATGCGTCATTACGTGATGGCTAACTCTAAACTGGCTGTAATGAACACTGGCGTGTTTGGTATCAAACATGTTGGATTCATACCCCAACGTTGGAGGTATGATTCCATGCACTGTAAAGCTCCTCCGGGAGGCCCTCAGTGCTCCCAGGACCCAGACAGCAAACTATTACTGCTGCCGACCAGAGACATGATTCTGCCCTCCTTCTGCTGAGTGATGCTCGAGCAGGGGAAGGCAGGACAATCGGTTTCCTGTGACAGGGAGGTGTGACCACCTCCCAGACAAGACTTAGTGTATTGGTCCAGGGTGGGGGCCCTTGGCAGAGCCACTAGACTGCTTTGAAGGGCACAATAGGTGCCCTCCTTGCATACTCCAGATAGAACCAGTTCAGGGAGCCGTTGGCTTCCGCTCTGGCACGAAACTGGACAAAGGACATGGGAGTATCCTCCCCACTGTCCAGCCCCTCCTGTGGGAGGGACCCCTGAATCGTCCCAACCCTTTCCTTAGGGTACTTAAGGGCTTACCTGTGGGTGGTTCCTCAGATTCGTTGTGGGACAAGATTCAGATCCAAGAGATGCTGATTGTCCAAAGGCCAAGGAACCTCCTACCACTGCCTCTAAGGCAACTGCTACTCCTAGTACCAGTAAAAGTGGTAGTACAGCAACCAAGGGATCAGTAGGGTTAACCTTGGGTTCTGAGGTGGGTTCTGGCCTAGTCAGAACTCCAACTCAGGCTGTCCTTGTCTGTGATGGGGGCATAGATCTTGCCACCTTACTAGTAAGTCCCACTAACTTGGGCAAGTACAGTCAACAGCCTTTAATAAATGAAAAAGAAGCTATGGCTTACAGGGACACAGGTGCCAGTGTCACAATGGTGACAGAGAAACTTGTGTCCCCTGAACAGATCATACTTGGTCAGTTGTACCAATTACCCAACGCTAGCAATGTCAGGACCGATCATTCCTTGGCAGTTGCGAATCTCAGCTGGGGAGGGGTAACTGGCCCTAAAAGAGTTGTGGTATCTCCAGACCTACCTGTAGTTTGTCTGTTGGGCAATGATCTAGAAACTTCAGCCTGGTCTGAAGTAGAGTTCAGGACTCATGCAGAGATGATGGGCATCTCTGCCAGTGCATTTGCAGTCACCAGGGCTCAGGCCAAACAGCTCAGCACCGAGGGAACACTGGAGCCTGAAAGAATGGACCAGCTTGCTCCTAACAGAAGGAGCAGGAAGGGTAAAGAATTATCCTCCTCCTAAACTCCCAGTGGAGTTCAGTCTCCTGAGGGAGATGATCTCAGTCCCTGTGAAGGAACTGTCCCAGAGGAACCTTGGCCTGACCAGGCAGAGTTCTTGGGGCGTGGGGGGGGGGGGAGGGGGGCAAGGAGCCCTTCCAGGGCTGACTTGAGTTTGGAGCAGCAATCCTGCCCCTCTCTTGAACACCTCAGACAGCAAGCTGCTGCTGAGGAGGCAGGGCATGTCAGTGGGTCCCATAGGATCTATTGGGAAGAAGGGCTCCTGCTTTCTGAAGGTAAAAGATCCCAAGCCTGGTGCTACCAGGAGGTTGGTAATACCCAAGACATTCAGAGGTTTTCTTCTCTCCCTGGCACATGACATTCCTCTTGCAGGACATCTTGGGCAAAGCAAGACTTGGGACAGGACTGTCCCTCATTTTCAGAGGCCCCATATGTCTGAAGACACCAAGGAGTTTTGTCGCTCCTGTGTCACTTGCCAAGGCAGTGGTAAGTTAGGTGGCATTACAAAGGCCCCCCTAATTCTACAACCAGTGGTTCGGGTTCCCTCTGAGAGGGTAAGGATTGACATTGTTGCTCCCTTGAACCCTCCAACCGCATCTGGACAAAGTTACATCCTAGTGGTGGTGGACCATGCCACTAAGTATCCAGAGGCTTTTCCCCTACAGCTCCTGTAGTGGCCAGGGCCCTCCAGGGAATCTTTTCCAGGGTGGGCTTCCCTGAGGAGGTCTTAGCAGACAGAGGTACCAACTTCATGTCTAATTACATCACTGCAATGTGGAAAGAGTGTGGAGTAAACTATAAGTTTACCACACCCTACCATCCACAGTGCAATGGGCTTGTTGAAAGGTTCAACAAGACCCTAAAGGGTATGATCATGGGACTCCCAGAAAAGCTAAGGCGAAAATGGGATGTCTTACTACCCTGCCTCCTCTAAGCCTACAGAGAGGTTCCACAGAAGGGGGTTGGTTACAGCCCATTTGAACTTCAGATTGGGCATCCAGTTAGGATGTGTCTAGTTATGGAGGGCTGGGAGCAGCCTTTCAAACCTCCTAAACAGCATATAAGGCTGTACTGACTGTTTACAAGCCAGGACAGAAAGTGTGGGTGCTGGAGCCTGCGGATCCAGCAGCTCTCCAAGACAAGTGGAGTGGCCCCCACACAATCCTTGAGACAAAAGGTGAGGTCACCTACTTGGTTGACCTAGGTACTTCAAGAAGTCCTCACAGGGTACGCCATGTGAACCGCCTAAAACCTTTTGTAGACAGGGCTGACATGAGCTTGTTCATGGACACTGATGGACACAGAACCCTGTTGATGGGTCAGTTGATTCTGCCCTCCTGCCTTCTCCGGTCTTGCTCCAAGAATATGGAACACTCTTCCTCCTGAAATCAGAGCTAACCCTTCGACCGCCTCATTCAAGAAAGAAGTCAAAGGGTTGTTCCCGAAAAAGCTTCCTGCAACTATAGACTTGAAGGCACCAAACGGACGAGTTACTTACCTTCGGTAACGATGTATCTGGTAGAGACACAGTCTAGCCGCAGATTCCTTGACTTAGAATATCCCCGAGGCGTCAGACTGGATCCGGAAAATCTTTTTTCCCCAGCAGTACCTCTGCACGCCGGGAGGCGGCGTCGGCCGGCTCCGTCCTGACGTCGTCCACGGAAGTGACGTCAACGGAGCCACATAAGACCCTCCCGGCGCGCCAACGTCAGTTTTCTACAGTGAAACTTTTCCGCGCCACAACGCGGAGCTATGACAAAAACTGCGAGAGCATAGGAACAGTGTGTTAAAAAAGAGCAAAACTGTTGAAACAACAATGATAAGAAACATGAAAATGAGAGCCAAATCATTAGAAAGAGAAACAATACCAAGTTGAAAAAGCACCCAGTACCAGAAGGGACTGAAGGGAGCTCTCAGAGCACCTGCTTCCAGGAAGGGCCCAGCAAAGCGAAAAGCCGTGCCCCACCTCGAGGAGGCAACGGCAGCGGAACGAAAGATATGACAAGCAAGGCACAGTCTGTCACCACAGGAGGGAAGTTAAAAGAACCACAAGAGTGAAGCAACATGTTGCAAGACAAGTGACCAGAAGTGAACGACCACATAGAATGTTCACCACACACCCCCTCCAGTGATCGAAGGACTGTAGCATAACCAAAGAGAACCCAACCGACTGCCATAGAAAGAAGGAGGCGCGTGAGGAACACAGGTGGAGCAACATCGAAAAGCATTGAAAAGCATAGACCTTAACCACCCAAAAACGAGGAAGGAGTGGAGGGCCAAAGGGCTCCACAGCCGAACAACACACCCTGCCCCAGAGGAAGGTGCAAGAGCACACCTCAGGAAGACCAAGGCCACCGGAAAGGAGGCTAGGCGGTAGAACAACACCTGAAAAGGCCTGCGGGGAGGATGGGCGGGCGTTAAGGAATCTGCGGCTAGACTGTGTCTCTACCAGATACATCGTTACCGAAGGTAAGTAACTCGTCCATCTGATAGAGACATCTAGCCGCAGATTCCTTAACTTAGAATAGATACCAAAGCCATACCCCATAGGAGGAGGGTCTGCGAGATAAACCCACCAAGTTCCAGGAGAACATATCCGTCAAAAAGGGTGACGAAACATGGTGGGAATCGCAATGCCAGGGCAACTGACATCAGACCCAGGAAACTCTGTAAAGGAACATGAACAAGGGGCGGCAAAGACACCACAATCCGTCAAGGGACGGTGTGAGACCTCCCTCGTCCAGATACAGACGAAAGGAAATACCGGACCAGAAAGGTCAGTGCCAAATGGAAGAGAATGCAGGAACTCCTTCGAAAAGAAGGAGCCAAGCACCGGTTCCCACGGATCCGCGAGGAACGAAGCCCCAAAGGGGCAAGACAATATGACGTCAGAGCATACCGCCTGAACATACACCACAGTGGATGCCAAAATGAAACAGGGGACAGTCCTAAGACTGCCCGGCCAAGAACAGGAGCCTCAACAGCAGGCTTGTGTGGTTAAATGAAAAAAATAGTGGTTGAAATTAAACCACCTTTGAACACTTGACAGCAGTGGCAGGGTCCAAACCATTGTCCAGTGCCACCAGAGACAGAAGACTTACCATTGAGCAATTAGCTCCTTAGGTAGGCATCCAGCCAACCGTACCCAAAGGTACAACCTTGAAGGGAATAATCGGCAAAGCCAGGAACACCCAGAGGACTCACTCCCGAAGGAGAGAGTGAGCAAAAATTCCTGATACTAGGGCAAGAAAGAACCTAGTATGTGGGCACCCCCATGGTGTGTATAACTCACGACACATACACAATTTTTAGAGACAGAAGTCTGTCGGAGAAGGCATACACCGCCATATGCCGACACTGTCTACCAACAACGAGAATGTCGAGAAGAATACATTTACTGTAATGATACATAAAAGAAGCAACTGTGCCAGAAATGTGAGTAAGAACTCACACCCAGAGAAACAGCTGGGGTGGAGCACAGAACCGGTGGGAGACAAATCACAGACATGAGCCACTAAGCCCCTGAGAGCTATAAAATATGCATAGGGCCAGGAGTGGAAAAACGTGACCCCCTGCTCAGCAAGAAGCAAGGGACCGGAGACCCTGCTAGGGAAACAGGGTAGGAGGCAACGCACAGCCGAGACAGAGCTGGCGGAAACTCCCCTTGCCCTAGGCAAGAACCCAGACAGGGCTTGGGCCAGAATAAAAGAGGTAATGACTACCCCACTCCAGGAAGAATAGAACGTAGAGCATAACCTGTGTGCACCAATACGTCGAATACACACAGAATACAGAAGAGACCGTTCCGAAGCGGAACAGAGCGACCTGCCCCCTTAGGGGCACGTGTCCACCTCCAGACAGGCAAGAAAGGCACAGCGAAAGCTGCAATAACACGCCAGGAAAAAACAGGCACTGTAAAACCCCAACGAAACAGCAGGGAAGGACGCCCCTACAGAGGCAGGAGAGAACTACGGATCGACCGTAGACAACCAAATCGAACCCCAGGAGAGAAACCAACCCCATGGATCTCACCAGAGGAGACGCCCTACAACAGTAGGAAGAGAAAACTAGCGTCAAAACTTCCTGGGCAAGGAAGAGTAGCTATATAATAGCCAACAAATACCCCACATAGGGTAAGGCACAACCCTACAAAAACAAGGGTCCCTCTTGAGACAAGCTCGTAGGCAGAGGTTCAAAAATAAAGGTAAAAACAGCTGAACCAGCTGTACCACAATAAAGGAAAGAAACGCGGCTGAACAGCCAGACAACCCAGAATGCCTGTAACCCAGAAACGGGCACCAGAAAAACAGTGACGGCACCGTCACTAAACCAAAAATTCTCCACACGGATTATAACCTGGGAAGTCATGGAAACACAGACAGGAGGCGGCGGACCGCCGAATCAGCATGGTCGTCAAAAAGATTGACCCCATCAAATGGCATATCTCTAAGCCGCTCCTGAACAGGCTCCGGGAAAACGCCATCGCGCAACCACGCATGGCGACGCAGGACAACCGACCTGACCATAGCCCGCCCAACGGAGTGAGTCAGTGGTGTCCATGGCGGACCGGATGGAAAATTGCGCCATATCACGGCCATCACGAATTCGCCGGTCCAGGTCGGCACGAGAGCTCTCTGGCAAGGAGGGGAGGAGCTGCTCGACAGAGTCCCAAAGGGCAAAAGTAGCCCGAGCAAACACACAGGACGTGTTCAGGGACCGGAGTCCCGAGCTGGCGGACGCAAACACATCGCGGCCACATGACTCCAACCATCGAGACTCCCGAGTGGGAGGATGCAACGGAACAGGAGAGCAAGAGAGAGCTGCCTGGAGCACAAGTCCTTGAACCCCAGGGTGGAGGGTCAAACAGGCGGGGTCATCGGGCGATGGCGATGTGCCACAGCACGATCCACGGGGTCCCCCGAAGAGGGCCTCGCCCACGTCCCCAGAAGGATATCATGTAATGACTCCGCAAACGGCAACAAAGGCTCCACTTCCCCTGTGCCCTGGTGGAGAAGATCCAGCAATGGATCCGAAGGCCTAGAGACAGAGGGCAGCTGCATCAGCAAAATATCCGCAGCCCTGCGAACTGCCCTTGCAAACCTCTCACTAGCCTCCGTGGCCCTGCAAGGCGGTGACAGCAAGTCATCAGTAGGTGACGGACGCAAGCTAATCCGTCCACCCAACAGGGGCTCAGCAAAAGGATGAGCCGGCCAATGCCCCATGGGTGCCCGCTCCAGAGAGCGAGGTAATGACTCTGGGGGTGGGGAATCCACTGGGGCCACATCCTCCACCAATAAAGGAAGAGCCGGGGATGGCACCGGCGTCAAACGACGTCGAGGCGACGTCGCGCCAGCGTCGGCGACCTCCGAAGAGGCCTCGTCCGCCCAGTGTCGGACCGGCGTCGACCCAACGTCACCCGAGGTGGAAACCTGCGGGGAGAGATGGCGCCGACTCGGAGTCGTGCTCCGCGCCGCAGCCTCCTCCAGCGACGCCGCAGGGAGCCCCGGAAGGATGTGCGATGGCGCTATGGAAGGGCTAGACGTCGTGGGATGCCCCTCCAGGCCGTGTCCCGACGTCGCGGCGACTCCGGAGTCGGAGTCAGGGCACTCGGTCGGCGCCGAGGGTAAACCCGCCGGCGGAGTCCCGACCTGAGTCCCTACCCCCCTGTGGGGCCCAAAGGCATGCTAGGGAGGGGGGGCAAAGCAAAGATGGACTGCAGGGCCCTGCAGTAGTCCTCCATCTGGGCTCGAGTCGCACCCGCACCCGGAAATGGGGGATATACGGGGTTCGACTCCTGGGGGCCCGCGTCTGGCAAAGATCGGGAGCAGCGGGCCCCGACGTCATGGCGACGCGAAGCCGATGACTTCTGCGACTTCCTCCGGTGCTTACCTGAGGTAGGCGAATGACTGTCACGACCCCAGGACCTGCCCCTAACAGGAACGTCCTCATGGGAAGACTGGCGCCGCTTGGACCCCTCCGCTGGAGAAGGAGACCGGCGTTGCGAGGGGTCCGTTCGGGACATCCGGGCAGACAGCAATTTCATGCGGCGTTCCCGCAGGGACTTCGGTCGCAGCTGTCGGCAGGCGTCGCACTCCACGGAGTCGTGGTGCTCGCCCAAGCACCACATACATATTTCATGGGGGTCCGTCGCTGACATCTGCCGCGAGCAGGACTGCACGATTTGAAGCCCGCAGGCATCGAAACACACTGTTCCTGACGCAAAAGGGCGTCGCGAAGGCCTGAAGAGAACAAAAACATGCCAGAGGTACCACTTCTCCCAGATCCGCGTTAGGACGCGGAAAAGAAGAAAACTGACGTCGGCGCGCCGGGAGGGTCTTGTGTGGCTCTGTTGACGTCACTTCCGTGGACAACGTCAGAACGGAGCCGGCCGACGCCGCCTCCCGGGGTGCAGAGGTACTGCTGGGGAAAAAAGATTTTCCGGATCCAGTCTGACGCCTGGGGGGATATTCTAAGTTAAGGAATCTGCGGCTAGATGTCTCTATCAGATGAACTTTTACTTCATCTTTACAGCGTGGATCTACCTTTCAACTATGCAATGCTTTGATTCTTTATATCTAATATGATCACCTTTTGTTTGTTTAACTTCGTGTAAGGTTTGCTATATGTATAGCGCTCGGCTAACCTGTCGAGTCTTGTTCAAGCATATAAAACCTTTCAAATAAATTAAGACAGAAGCCCTCTATGAGGTCTCAAAGCAACAATAAGAAACTGGGGCAAAGGAAATTGGAAAAGGAATATGTTACTTACCCTGTAAGCATCTGTTCGTGGCATGTAGTGCTGTAGATTCACATGCTCTGCATACTGCTGCCATCTAGTGTTGGGTCCGGAGTTGTGCAAGTTGTTTTTCTTCAATGAAGTCTTTCGAGTCACGAAGTCGAGTGACTCCTCCTCTTGGTGATATTGCGCATGGGCATCAACTCCATTGTTAGATTGTTTTCCCGCAAGCGGTTGAGAAAGGAGTGTAAAGTATGTGAAAGTAATGAGATGACCATGATAAAAGTTAATGTATAATGTAACTGCAACGGTCACAAGCGTCCGGGGAGGACGCATGTGAATCTACAGCACCACATTTCACAAACATATGATTACAGGATAAGTAACATATTCCGTTCGATGGCATGTGTGGCTGTAGATACACATGCTTTGCATAGGCTTTAAAGCAGTCCCTCCTTAGAAGTGGTGGCTAGCCTGTGGGTGTTGCAGTGGTTTGGAAAAGAGTACGTATGAACTGCCTGTCCTATTTTGGCTTGTTGGCGTGCTAGATTATCCACACAGTAGTGTTTGGTGAAAGCTGCCTTACAAATGGCAGCTATGGGGATGTTTCCTAAAAATGCCATGGTTGCTCCCTTGTTGCGAGTAGAGTGTGCTCTGAGAGGAAAAGGTAAAGGTCTTTTGGCCTTAACGTAGCAAGTTTGAATACATTTGACTATCCATCTGGCTATGCCTGATTTGGATATTGGGTTGCCTTTATGAGGTGGTGAAAAGGCGACAAAGTTGTTTAGATTTTCTGGAAGCTTTTGTTCTATCTATGTATAACATGAGTGTTCTTTTGACATCTAGTGTATTAGGGGCTCTTTCTGCAACCAAATCAAGTTGAGGGAAAGAAGTGGCAACTCAATGGACTGGTTGATGTGAAATTGAGATACTACTTTAGGTAGGAACTTGGGGTTGGTGTGAAGAACCACTTTATCCTTCTGTATTTGAAAGAAACATTCTTGTAAGGCTAAAGCCTCGAGCTCACTAACATGCCTGGGTGAGGTAATGGCAACGAAGAATGCTACTTTCCATGCAAGAAACTGAAGCGGTCATGAGTGTAGGGGCTCAAAGGGGGACCAATGAGTCTGGTGAGAACAATGTTAAGGTTCAAGGAGGGTGCTGGAAGAACCCGTGGTGGAACAACTCGTTTGAGTCCTTCCATGAAAGCTTTGTTGACGGGAATTTTGAAAAGTGAGAGATTCTGTCTATTTTGGACGTAGGCAGCAATTGCAGCGAGGTGTAACCATATAGAAGGGTATGCTAAATTTACCTTTTGTAAATGAGCAGGTAGCAGACAAATTCCTGAACTGTGGTTTTTAGAGGATCAATGTGTTTGGATTTACAGTAGCAAACAAATCACTTCCAATTTGCTGCATAATAGGCTCTACTGGTGGATTTGCGTGCTTCCTTGAGAATATCCATACATTCTGGTGGTAAGTCAAGGTAGTCAAACTCTAAGACCTAAGGAGTCAAATTGCTAGGGTGAGAGTTTTCGGGTCTGGGTGCCTGATGTGTCCTTGATGCTGAGTGAGAAGGTCCGGCCTGTCGGAGAGCTTCTCGTGTGGCACTACAGAGAGGTCTAGGAGTGTTGTGAGCCAAGGTTGACATGCCCTTCTTTGAGCTACCAGGATCATTGTAAGAGAAGTTTGCTTGAGCTTCCGAACCAGGAAAGGAAGAAGTCGGAGAGGAGGAAAAGCTTAGGCAAATTTGCCTGACCAACTCATCCATAGTGCGTTGCCCTTGGATAGTGGGTGTGGGTACCTGGAGGCGAAGTTTGGGCATTTTGAGTTTTCTGCTGTGGTGAAAAGGTCGATCTGAGGGAACCCCCACTTTTGAAAGTATGGCAAGAAGACTTGTGGGTGGAGTTCCCACTCGTAGACTTGTTGCTGCATCCTACTGAGCAGGTCTGCAAAATCATTGTCTGTTCCCAGAAGGTATTCCGCCAACAGGTGAATGTTGCCAGGGCTGTCGTGATAGCATTATAGGCACCTGGGCAAAGCAGTGCACTGGGCCCTGCCTACAGAACCACTCACAGGAATAAAAATGTTTAACAGAAAATTCATGTTAAATTCTGGTCTGCATGGGGCCCCTATGCTCGTGGGGCCCCTGGGCAACTGTCCAGCGTGCCCATGCGTTAAAACCAAAAAGAACAATTGATGGACAGAATGCAGAACAATGTCATACATTCTCCCCAGTACAGAGATCTGGGCCTAAATCCATCGTTTTTTTGCTCACCATGCCATTCCAGTTTAGACCAAGCCATATGCAAATCAGTCTTGACCCTGCATCCAATGGGAACAGTCCAGCCCGAACTGCCAGGCCAGGTCCTCCCTGGACTGGAACAAGCATCCTAGGACTGGTTTCGGGGTTTCACCCCTCATCAGCCAGGATACCTTGATTCCAGTGGCATAGAGGGGCACGGGACCCACATCTGGGCATACCCGTTCCACTCGGGGTGACAAATGCAAAAAGAACAATTGATGGACAGAATGCAGAACAATGTCATACATTCACCCCAGTAGAGAGATCTGGGCCTAAATCCATCGTTTTTTTGCTCACTTTGCCACTGGATTCAAGCTAGCCTGGCTGATGAAGGGTGTTACCCAGAAACCGGTCCCAGGATGCTTGTTTCCGGTTTAGGAAAGACCTGGCTTGGCAGTTCGGGCTGGACTGTTCCCATGAGGCACAGGTTCAAGACTGATTTGCATATAGCTGGGTCTGAACTAAGGTGGCGAAGTGAGCTAAAGAATGATGATGGATTCAACCCAGATCTGTGACTGGGGGTGAGTGTCTGAAAAGTTTCAGCGCTCTGTCCATCTTCTCCTTGTGTTTGCTTTGTACGCCCTAAGTTGGCAGGGTATGCCCGGACGTGGGTCCCTTGCTCACTTTGCCACTGGATTCAAGTTAGCCTGGCTGATGAAGGTGCTACACAGAAACCGGTCCCATTATGCTTGTTTCCGGTTCAGGAAAGACCTGGCTTGGCAGTTCGGGTTGGACTGTTCCCATGAGGCACAGGGTCAGGACTGATTTGCATATAGCTGGTTCTGAACTGAGGAGGCGAAGTGAGCTAAAGAATGATGATGGATTCAACCCAGATCTGTGACTGGGGGTGAGTGTCTGAAAAGTTTCAGCGCTCCATCCATCTTCTCCTTGTGCATACGTTAAAACAGCACTGAATGCTGTGATGTAGAGCCCACTTCCACATGGTCTGAGACAGATGTGATAGTTGTGAAGACTGTATCCGCCCCTGTTTTTGTAGATAATACATGGCTGTCATATTGTCCTTCCCGACTAGGAAAACCTTGTGAGACAGGTGAGGAAGGAAAGCTTTCATAGATAAATATGGTGCCTGAAGCTCCAAGCAGTTGATGTCTAGAGATTGATGTCTGGCATCCCAAAGACCTTGTATGGTGAGGTATTTTAGGTGAGCACCCCACCACGTCTGTGAAACGTCTGTGGTGAGAGTGATGTGGGGCACAGGGTCCAGAAAAGGTCGCCCTTACAACAGGTTGTTGGTGTTCCACCATTACAGAGAACGGTGAGTGTGGCGGTCTATCAACACTAGATCCTCCAATTGACCCTGTGACTGAGACCACTGACGAGCTTGAGATTGCTGAAGGGGACGCATATGTAAGCCTTGCACGGGGAACTATGGCAAAGCAGGATGCCATCATTCCTAGTAGTCGCATAACCGTCCTTACTGTGATTGTGTGGTTTGATTGGAACTGGGGCAAGGTTGCCTGAAAGTTCTGAATTCGAGCGGGGATGGGGTAGGCTAATCCTACAGGTCAGGGGAGCGAGTAGCCTGAGGCACAGCACAAATATTGTGTCCTCACAGAAAGTTGGCTCTATTGCAGATAGCTTACATAAGGTCCAGAAAAGTACATCCATCCATCGCAGGGCTTGCCATGCCCAGGCTCAAGTTGAGTGCCTCAACCAGCAACGGTTGCCCATGAAGAAAGTGAGAGCCCGAGGTAGTGTTTCTCGTACAGTCCAACTGGTAGGAGGATTCCCGCTGATAATGTTCATTGATAGTCATTCAGTAGTGCAACTCTGTTGAGGTTGAAGGACACTGACCAGCTGGAATGATTTCATTTCAGGCAGTGGTGGGAGCAAGAATATGAAGACAGTAGAGGCTGCTACCGGATGAGGGTAGTGGGGTGGCGGAGGGTGTGGAGGAGTGAGGAGTGAATGAAAAAAAAGGACTTACCTGGAACGGCTGGCCACCACCTCTTCTCCGTCCTAGTCCTCTTCATCTTTCTTCTTACTGTCCCGGCCGGCAGCAGGAAGCACCCGGGCACGCAGGCTCCCCTGAGCCAATCACAACCCTGAAATACAGTAATGTGATTGGTCTGAGCGCCGTGGTTTGGTGCTCAGACGGGGACAGGGAGCCTGTGCATGTTCCTCACCAGGCTGTGTAATGCAGCCTGGTGGGGAACATGCAAAGTGTGCATGACTGTTTGGCTGGCCCAAGAGGGCCGGCCAAATGGTCATGAGCACTTAGGGAGAGCAAACCACTCCTCCCCCTCCTCTGGCCAGCCCCGCCTTGCCACTGACTGTAATAGGAAAAATAAAATGATAATAACGTTACGTCTTAGTCTTAGCCTTAGCGGAGGAGCCGCCACTGTCTGAAGGCTGAAAGTGCTGTATTCATGGACGTTTAGCTTGTCGCTTTTAGATCCCACAGTGCAGAAGCATCAGGAGAACAGGTGGCTGGGGCTGAAGTCCAGTAGCGAGGCCTTATACAGACAGGAGGACATCTTGGGGGTTCGATTTCCCATGCTAAGCGAGGACACACCCTGGGTGGTTCATTGTCCATGGCACACCCCCCAAAAATCCAGCTGCTAATTAACTGATGGGTCAGAGAAGTCAGATTCCATTGCCTTGGAGTCCACCTTCCCAACAAACTGGGCAGCTAGAGGGGCACACTTAAGTGATGAATTCTTTAGGAGACTGAGAGCTGGGAACAGCTCTGAACATCCCTGATGCCTGCAGCTGTAAGAGATTCCAGGGAGTGCTCCTGTGCTTCTAACGCCTGAAGAGAGAATATCGGAGGGTGGTATGCCATCCTCCTGTGTACAATGCTACCCTTGTGTCGAACTTACCTGCAAACAGCACTTCATTTAATGGTGAAGCTGTTGAATCCAAGTGCCAATGTTTTTATTTTTTCCTCTTGTGCCGCAAGGTCGGAGTGGGCTGTATCAGAATGCATCCGAGTTGGAGGCAGGCCTTCTTCTCATCCACCTTCTAAACTCAATGAGAGCCAGGCTCAACCTGAGGGAAAAAGGGGTCAGGTGCTGAATCGGCCCTGCTAGGCTGGAATTGTAAACAAAAGGTACCTACAGTAAGTTCTAAACTCTATTCCTTAGTGTAATCCCCTGGTATCACAGAAGAAGACGGGATACACTGACTCATGCCCAAAGAGGAAGATGTGCTCACCTCTCTGTGCATTTCACCTCTCTGTGCATTAATTAACGCCCCATGCCCAGAAGGAGACACTAAATCAATCCAATGGTGCAACAGGATTACAGGACGGCTGCACGCAGGCGCGACCAAACAGTACAACACTGTCGTAGCAAGAGAGGGTTTGGTCTCAAATGGGCCCCAGCATTTGGAGCGCCTCCTTCCCTAGAACCTCATAAGCTGGTTCTGGGTGAAATAGATGCCAAGAACTGGAGAACAAAAGGTTGCTACTGTGCACTTTCACTAATTCTGGTTCCATTCACAATACTTGAGTTGGGCCGATCTGGATAACCTCTATACAGGAGGTGGAGGGACCTCAGAAGGGTGATCCACAGACCACACCTGGTTTCCGAGCCCCCATACTCACCTTTGAATTCGTCTTCCTAATGAAGTAATGTAATATCTCCATCTCTGTGTACACACTAGTTACTTCAAGTCTTAATGTTATGCAACCTGCAAGAACAAAACGCCCTTGCAAAATTGAAGAGTGTATATTAAAGGTTTTATTTATTTTTTGCCAACATTCATAATATGCCTTCAACTTTTCAGTTTCATAAAGCGCTGGTATCTTTTTGCTTAGTGATTGACCACTAACTCGGTGCCAACAGGTTTTCAAACACAAATGTCCATAAGAACAGACATGATACAGTTTCCTTAGTTATAGAAAAGACACACCAGGAGTCAAAGTCCCACATATCATGAAGCCATCACCATTTGGAACAAACAATACTTAGCACACTTTCAACTGAGTTATCAGCATTTATGAAGTCCCTCGCATCAGGAAAGCATACATCACTATTCATGAAAACAATGATTCCAGTTCGCCTCTCAAAAAGAGGTAGCAATACTCCCATTGAATAAATCACAAGAGAGAGAGCATAGGTCTGTACTGAACACCAAACAAAATGAGGGTCTGGAATAGAGCTACTGTAAGCAGTCGAACAGGAATGGGGGATTCAGTGGCAATGTTGGTTACATAAAACAGCTCGGAAATTATTAGCCGATAGAAACTTGCTATATGATTAGTCAAAAGAAACTAATTAAACAAAAAGACTAAAAATAATTAAAAAAAATACCTGTGTTGGAACCGGCTGGCCAGCAAACAGCGCTTTGTAGGCAGAGGCAGCAACAGACAAAGCACCTTTAACAAGTCCTCCAGCAATACTGCTTCCATTGGGTCTATAGGAAAAGGTATATATTCAATGAGGTGAACCAAAAATTGAGAATGTTTGGGGATTAACACACTGTGATAAGAAATCACCAACACAAGCTTTTTTTCAGGAAAATGTGTGTAAATTCTAGTGCATGTTAGCTGCTTGACTGACAGCCATGGAAAAAGGCATAATAAGAACGTTGTGATATCGTGCCTCATAACACACTTCGAACGTTTCAACTTTCTGTAAACAGGTGCTCCTATATTACATAGAACCAAGGGCCTTCATACATCTCTCAGTACTTACATGCCTTGCTGTCCATCCCAAGTACTGCCTGGGAGCTTTCTGCAGCTGGATAACTCTATCCAGGCTTGCACTACTTATCACACAACCTTGCATAAGAAGCCCCGTAGGAGGCACTGCTTTCTCAGTAGAAGCAGCCAAGCTCTGGAACGCATTACCAGCCAGCATTAGAAGCAACCAGGAGCATAACCACTTCGGAAGACAGATGAAAACTTGGCTTTTTCCTAAATAACTGCACCACCTGCATCCAGGCAAAAAGAGCCCAGAAACAGCCACACCCTGAAACACAACCCACGAATTACAAACAACTCAACGAGCGAAATGCTTTCATTATGCAGGTAAGCAAAAAAGAGCTGACTTGTGCGTCATCATGACATTATATAGTTATGGACTTAGAGTTAAAATTGCTGTGGTCCACAAGAATACTAAAACCATAATACGCAGCTGTCAGTAGAAAATTTTAACTTATACTTATTGAATTCACATAATACATATCTACTATGAGGGTTGTCCATCACCAGCACTGTAAAGACAAAAAACCAAACATTACCAAATGAAGAGGCATGGAATTACTATAGCAATCTGTCACGCAATACTGGACAGTTTTGGAGAACTTTAATATAATCCATTCTCTGCAGGTCCCATATAGCTATACAGTTTCACAGCTTCTTTACATTGAACATAGACACTAAAATATGGGATGATAACAAGAATGCCCATCCCTACAGATCTCTCCACTTCTCTCTCCCGCCAACCATGCCAGCTCAGAACCAAAACTATACACAAAATCTCAGTTTGGAAAACCCAGTGCAGTAACCAGCTAAGCAGACGTATATGATATGAAATAGCAGAAAGGGACCTGCAGGTCCCTTCAAAGCCAACAGCATACTTAAAAGCATAAAACTGTGCATCTGTCTCTTACACTTCCTCATTCAACACACTGCTACGCGTTGCGCCCCATAACACGATAACCACATCTCAGTGGTAATCACGCACGACATGCAAACACTTCCCAGAAAGGATTAAAACAAAAACATAATTTCAACCACTCACCCTACATAGGGTAGCATACTAAAGAAAGCAAGCGTTTCAGCGCCCCACATAGGTGTAATAAGCGCTATATAAGTGCTGCAATGCAATTAATTCAGCAGCATCCTGAGCCTGCCTTTATCTGCATAAGTAGGGAACATCATTTCACAGCACTTAAATATTATTGGAGGGAAGAGGGCACAATTTGCCAGATCTCAATCAGACTAACAGGCAATAATGTGCATTCTTACGCGAAGACTCATCACATGAGTAATGATTACAAAAAGCAGAAGCAGTGCCCATGCTGCTCACCTACAAATGCCTGATTTGAACATGTTTTTGAAAAACAATCAATGGCTCTGGTGGAAAGTGTTAAGCCTGTCAGTCCACCGGACTGTCCATCTAACAGCAGTGCGCTCAAACACAGTGTGTTCTTTTAAGAAAAAAATGCCAGAAGTCTGAAAATGTCCACCTGATGCCGAATATTTCACAGTGCAGAATCAAGGGACCCATGCTGGAAAAGCTGTCAGTACTTACATAATGAAGAAAAAGTTACTTACCTTCGGTAACAGCTTATCTGGTAGAGACTCTATCTCGCCGCAGACTCCTTACCTTACAATTATCCCCAGGCGTCAGACTGGATCAGGAAACTTTTTCGTGAGCAGTACACCTGCACGCCGGTAGGTGATGTCGTCCGCGCTGGAAGTGACTTTCGCAGTGCCTATATAGGAGCCACCCAGGAGCGCTGACAATAGTTACTTTTTGCGACTTTCCAAGTCAGAAGCGCGGAGCCACGAAGTACACTGACCACTGGTGTGGAAAACAAGGGCCCTGAAAGAGGGAAAACCCTTTCCCTAGAAATCTGTTCGCAGAGCGGGTAGGTTGGTAAGGAATCTGCAGCTAGATAGTCTCTACCAGATAAGGCGTTACAGAAGGTAAGTAACTTGTTCATCTGATAGAGACTTCTAGCCGCAGATTCCTAACCTTATAAAAGATACACAAGCAATACCTCCCCGGAGGTGGGTCTGCGGACCAATTTCATACAAGGAAGTACTGCAGGACCAAACTTGCAAAATGCCCATGTCTATGGGCCTGACTGTCCAGAGAGAAATGTTTCGTGAATGTTTGCAATGAGGCCACGTTGCTACCTGGCAGATATCAAGGACTGGAACTCCAAGTGCTAATGCAGTGGTCGCAGCTTTTGCTCTGGTGGAATGAGCACTTAAACCCTCAGGGGGTTGTGTTCTGGCCAATGCGTAGTAGATTTTAATGCAGAGCATGATCCTACAATGGGGTAGATGGTCCGCTTATGCACAGTCCGTCCCTTGTTTGCTCCAACATACCCCAGGAAGAGTCGGCCATCCACTCGGGACTCTCGTGTGTGGTCATGGTCGAATGACAACGCTCTTTTTGGGTTCAGAGGGTGGAGTCACTCTTCTTGTTTGGAGGGATGTGGAGGAGCGTAAAAAGTAGGCAGAGGGATGGACTGGCTTACATGAAATGGAGTGACCACTTCCGGAAGAAAGGAAGCTCATGTACGAAGCGCCAGTTTGTCTGGATTGATGTTAAGCTAAGAAAGCTTGACAAGGCCTGAAGCTCACTGACCCTCCGGGCAGAGGTTATTGCGACCAGGAAGGACGTGTTGATGGTAAGGAACCGGAGTGAACAATTGTGCAGAGGCTCTAAGCGAGTGCACATAAGGAAAGTGAGGACGAGATTGAGGTCCCACTGGGGCTTAACAAAGGGAGAAGAAGGAAACAAATATTGTAAACCTTTCAGAAACCTATTTAAAATAGGGGATTTGAAGAGGGATGGCTGATCAGGCAACAGCAGAAAAGCTGAAATGGCGGGGAGATAGCCCTTCAGAGGGCCCAGAGCCCTGCTGGGCAAGGGAAAGGATGAACAGGAGAACCTGAGAAAGGGGGGCAGAAAGGGGATCAGTTCATCTTTCTGCACACCATGCCACAAATTTTGCCCAACAACAGGCGTAAAATGTCTTGGTGGAGGGACGTTTGGCTGCCAAGATAATGTCATAGACTTTGGGCAAAAGGTTGAAAGCTGTCAACTGTCGCTGCTCAATCTCCATGCAAGAAGGCGGAGCGTTGACAGGTTCGGGTGAAGGACCCTACCCTGCTGCTGAGACAGAAGATACTACGAAGGGGCAGCCTGATCGGAGGACCGATGGCCAAGCTCAACAGCTCGGGATACCAGATTCTCCGTGCCCAAATCGGAGACACAAGGATGACTTAGGCCTGGTCGTTCCTGATCTTCTTGAGAACTCTGGGCAGAAGTGGTATGGGCGGAAAGGCATACAGGAGGCCTGAGCTCTACTCAAGACGAAAAGTGTCTCAGAGTGAGGGCCGCCTTGGAAACTCCAGCGCGCAGAACTGCTGACTTTGCGCATTCTCGTCAGTGGCGAACAGATCTAATCAAGGCCCTCCCCAATGCTGAAAGAGACCTTCCACCAACTCCAGATGGAGATACCATTCGGGATCCGGTAGACATCTTCGGCTGAGTTTGTCCACTCTAGAGTTCAGAGGTCAGTCCCTGTAAACTGTGACAAGTGTAATGTAGGGAAGAATATAGGTGAAGGGTAATGAAGTTACCGGGGCCTATATTATGGTACCTATATGGAATATAACACCAGGGATATGCCCTGCTGTTCCATCCATGTCCAGTGATGCAGGGCCTCTTGACAATTGGTCCACGACCCCTCACCGCCCTGTTTGTTGCAGTACCACATGGTGGTGGTGTTGTCCGTGAACACCTGCACCAGCCTTCCATGGATGGAGGGTAGAAAGGCTTTCAATGCAAATTGGATCACTTGGAGCTCCAACAGGTTGATGTGTAGTCCGGATTCTTCCAGAGACTAGAGTCCTCTGATCTCCACCACTCCTAGATTGCTGCCCCATGCCAGGAGTAACACATCTGTCGCTACTGTGAGATCTGGTTGGGGAAGGTAGAGGGATCTGCTGCTGAGCTAATTGCAGTTCGTTAACCACCATTACAGATATTACACAGTTCCCTCTGAGATCTGGACAATGTCGCAGAAATTCCCCTGATGCTGCGCTCACTGGAACTTCAGGTCCCACTACACAGCCCGCATATGCCAACGGGCATGTGACACCAGCACGATGCAGGAGGCCATGAAGCCCAGCAGCCTCAGAGTCTGTCCCACCGAAACCCAGAATAGAGGCCGAAACATCAGTATCTAAGCCTGAATATCCTGGACTCGCTGTTCGAGAGGAGGACAGGCCCGAAAACACACCATATTCAGAACAGCTCTGATGAAAGGGAGCGTCAGAGAGTCAGGTGTGACTATGGCACGTTGATAGTGAACCCCATTGAATGCTGGAGGACCGCCGTAGTCTGGAGGTGGCAGCCTGGGGCAAGCCCACCTTTAACAGCCAGTCGTCGGGATAGGGGAAGATTGGCAGCCCGGATCTCCGCAGATGAGCCATCGATATCACCTTGGTAAACACCCGAGGGGAGCTGGTAAGGCCAAAGAAAGCACAGTAAACTGAAAGGGGTCGTGGCAACCATGAACCGGAAGGTAATGTCCGTGGCCTGGCAGGACGGGAATTTGGAAGTATGCATCTTGCAAATCCAATGCTACCATCCAGTCTCCTGGGCCCAGGGCAGACAGGACCTGAGCTAGGGTGAGCATTTTGAACTTCTCTTCCTTGAGGAAGTAATTGAGAGGGCGTAGATCTAGAATAGGACAAAGGTCTCCATCCATTTTCAGCACCAAGAAGTAGCGGGATTAGCAACCACGACCAATGTTCCCTCTAAGTATTTTCCTTTGTGTGCAGCAATAGGATGTTTGTGGGCGCTCTTTTTTTGATGTGTGCACAGCAGTGCCTTTAGGTAAGACACAACGTGAGAATGCAGTCTTCCACTTCTATGTGATGATTGCGAGGGAAAGGCCAGGCTTCTAAGAACTTTTCTTTTACATACCATTGTGCTAAATAGTAAATTATAAAGCATAACTTCCACCTACCTATGCTAAAAAGCAGAATACTGTAACAACTGTTCTCTTGGGAAGCTCAGTGAATCATTCAAACTCTTCAGAATTCTCAGATCATCATTCTTATGTCATGGGGAAGTACTTGTACAGGGCCACATATTTGTCAGAAGCAATGTGGAATATGTTTATAGCACATTAGAAATTAGTTTTCTTAAAAAAACAGATCACAGCACGGACACTGGCTGTGAGAACTCATGCAGAAGAAGAAACATCGGCCAACTGTACTTTTTGTGAAAGGAAATATAATATTCACAATGCTAGCCATAAAGAAACTTCCATCAGAATGCATTTAGCAGAAAAGTCCATCAGAATTACCAAGGGAATTAAAGTGAGACTTCTGTGCTGGTCAGTTAATGTTTCTACACAGCTTTCACACACTTATTTTCCATGTTCATCCTTTAATGTGCAACAAAATGCCTGCCTAATAGTTAGGCCCTCATTACAAGACATGTGTGGTAATTCCTTTTACAGTACATAGCAGAATTTCAATCTTTGCAGATAGCACTTCAGCCACACAATTTTCCCTAGGCACATTTTTGAAGGTCTAACCTGCTGAAAGTTAGAGGGAAAAACGCCTAAATCCACTTAATTTGCTCCAATAAGCAATAATTATTGCAGTTGTTAAATTCCAATCTACATGGAATCTTAGATTCACAGATGTGACAATTATCGCATCTGAGGCCGGCCCCTCCTTAACGAGGGCACTAGTGTACCACAGAATGCCTAAACTTCATTTACTTTGCCTGTAGATGTCAAAGCTGTAAGGTGTGCTATTCATTTTTGCTGTCATTTACATATGCCTGACCCATGAGTTACTATGAAATAAAATACGTATTAAGTACTGTGCCGTACAATTCATGTTCTCTTTAGTTTAGTTTAGTTTGTAGATTTATATAGTGCGGCTTATCACCCGTGAGGGTATCCAGGCACTGTCCATGGGCAGGGGAGATTAAGTGATTTGCCCAGAATCACAAGATGTTGCGCCGACGCTGAGACTCAAACCTGGATCCCCAGCTCCCGAGTCGGCAGCTCTGGCCGCTGCACCACTTCTCCTTCTCTGAGTCTCCCACCGTTTATCTTCTCCCTCTTATCATTTCACCATTAAAGTATTGATCTAAAACTCCGTCCGCACACTAGCGCTCTATCTTCAGACATCTGATCAATTTTACTCTCATTTTTCCTACTTAATAAATTCTTGCTCTCATTCTGACATGCACTCCCTCTCTCGTGTATCATTTGTTACAATCTAACCCAGTCAAACTGACACCTACTTTCTCACTTACCAAGACTCTTACTTCCTTTCTGGCTCAGGCCATTCTGGTGGCTGCCTCAGTATTTATTTCATGCTTACTATTGTTCTATGTCTGTCACTATTGGATCACTATTGCTCTACCCCTTGCACTATCTGACAAGCTCATTATCTCACTTATTCTTATCCACTTTCTTCTGCAAATGGTTTACTTAAATTCTCACTGAAAATCTTTTACTCTTTCTCATGTAGGCCTGTTCAGAAGTTTGATTACACCGGAATAACTGGAGTAATTTTGGAAATTACAAGTTACTATTTGATGCAGAATTACCAATACTTATGTAATTACTCCTGCTCACATATATACGAGTATTTGAGGGAAAAAATCCTACAGTGAGAGCACATTTAGCAAGCGCTAGTGGCTCCACGCCTTTGCTGTTCATGTTCTGCTGCATTTAGTGATTGTTTCTTGGTGCAAAATGGATCCTTGGGTTCATTTTGAACGCGAGGGTGCATTTTGCGCAAAGAAAATAGAACTAAATGTTGGTAGCAAGTTGGGGGAAATCGTACCCCAAGAGTACATTTAGAGAGCGGCTGCTTGCCCTCGCTATTCATGTTCTATTGCATTTAGCGCTATTTCTTAGCGCAAAATATATCCTTGCATCAATTTTGGAGGCGAGGGGGGCATTTTTTGCGCTAAGAAATAGCGCTAAATGCAGACTTACTCATTACACAATTCAAACAAAGTTGCGCAGTTCTTAGGTAATTCGGAGTAATTATGCTAGTTACGCTCTCGTCTAATTTCGTGCACGCATTCACACTCACACCCACCATGCCAATTAATCACTCTCATATTTCTCACTCACTATTTCTTACTTTCATATTCTTACTGTTGTCTCAAGATCACTGTGCAGATATCAGAAATGGTAGTGCAAACGAGACAGGGACTGACACTGTAAGGAGGCATGGTGCTATGAGATTGCAGTAGTTGTACTTTTTGTACTTGGGAGTATATTTTGCCCTTTCCTTTTGTAATGCCACCTTTCAGAAACTGTTTGTCTGCCAGACACAAGCTACTCACGAAGTTTGAATACCATTTTAACCTAGTAATGTAGACTAGAATATTCAAAAGGTGATTTGGACTCCTTGCACGACCAAATGAATCCGCACCGCACGAAGAGTAGAGCTTAAAGGATCAGAGAGAAAGTATACTAAAAGTTAATAAAGGTTATGAGGCGGATACATTTTTTCCAATAGTAATCATGCTTCTTTTCACATTGATGTTTTCTATAATTTTCCAAGCTAACAAGGAATCAACATAGATACTGGAGAGAAGGTGGTGAAATGACTAGTGGGTGAGAATGGAAGTGCTTGGTTCTGTAGAAGGATTCAAGAGCGACACAAAAGCACAGTAACATCGCTAAAAGTGTGAGCAGCGACAAAAACAATACATAGCTTGCTTTGGTTTTTTTTGCTCTGAAAGATGTTACTGTTTTTCCAGGTTCTGTTCGTTTCAGCCTGCTCTCCGCCCAGGCTATAATGATTTCTTCCCTTGTTCTGAACTTTATGGCTCCAGAAAACTTTGTGAAATGTGCGCTCTCAATGAACTCCTGCGTGCTGATAATTCTCTCTCTGCGCGGGGCCCAGTTTAAAGGGATCATCGACCACAAACCACTTCTGGCGTCGGCACCCTCTCTATTCCTCCCTTGGCCAAGAGAGCCGGGACTTCCAAGCAGAGAAGAGGCAAATGTTCCTCCATCAGCTGGTTGTAAGAT
Source organism: Calotriton arnoldi (assembly GCA_963921515.1). Taxonomy (NCBI): domain Eukaryota; kingdom Metazoa; phylum Chordata; class Amphibia; order Caudata; family Salamandridae; genus Calotriton; species Calotriton arnoldi. Next base: position 4,876,543 of record CAWUFW010000146.1, read on the forward strand.
GGTGGCATGGGTGGAGGGGTAGTAACAAAGGGAAGGGGGTAGTCAGAAAGGGAAGGGAGAAGCCCCATCGGACGAACTGCAAAACTAACCTGTCCGATGTAACGGACCGCCATTGGGGTAGGTGATGTTGAATCCTGCCACCAATTGAGTGCCCATGATGGTATGAGGGCAGATTAGGAGGGTTTGGAGGCTGAGGCTGCGGCTGCAGGGGGGGTGGTGAACTGGCCCGACCGCAGACTGCCTGACCCACGGGGTCTGTGGGTACCACGCCCTGGGCCACACAGAGGCGGGGGGCATGCGCGGCGCAGAGGCGGGGAGGGTAAATGCACGGTTGGAAACCCCTTCCGTAGCCGCAAAATGCGGATTGGGAGTGATATGGGGCCATGGAAAGGCCTAAGGACCTGGCTGTAACCCTACTGTTCTAAAAGCGCTCTAGCGCCGAATCCGCCTCGTCTCCGAAGAGAAGGGAGCCATCAAACGGCATGCCCATAAGAGATGATTGAACATCCCCAGAAAAAGCAGCTGCTCTCAATGAAGCATGGCGCCCTAAGGCCACCGTCGACGAAACCGCTCTGCCTAGTGAGTCAGTGATATCCAGTCCACATTGTATTGTGAACTTTGCTGCATCTTTCCCATCCGCAACAACCTAAGAAAATACAGCCCGGGCATCCTCTGGGACCGATGGCAGCACCTGCGCAACCGTATCCCACAAGGCATGGGAATAGCGGCACAAAAGGCACACGGTGTTCACAGACAGCAGTACCAGGCTGGCAGAAGAAAATATCAACTTTGCCAAAGTGTCCAGCCTCTTTGATTCCCTATCAGGAGGTGCAGTAGGGAATGTGCCAGGATTTACATGGGACGTAGAGGCTTGAACCGCCAAGCTCTCTGGGGTATGGTGTTGGGTGAGGATGTTTGGGTCCCCTGAAGTATGGTGGTGGCGGCAGGCAAATGTTCTATTCACAGGAGCCCTGTACAGGGCTTGGACCAGGTCCCAAGTAGGACGTCTGTGATGGCCTTGTTGAACGGGAGTAGCGGTTCTGAGGGGTACACTGCCGGTTGCAGCACTTCTGTCAAGACGTTTGTCTTGACTGCCACTGAGGGTAGACTAAGGTCAAGGACCTCAACCGCCCTATGCACCACCATAGCAAATGATGCTCCATCCTCCGTAGCCACGGTAGGTGGAGAAATCAAACCAGTATCTGAGGTAGTGTCCAGTCCCATATCCTCACACCAGTCCATGCTAGGTTTTTCATAAGGCTGGTATTCTTCAAGGTCCAGTGACTCCTCTCATTCCTAGCCCATAAGAATAGGGCTGAGGCTCAGGCTTGGACGGTATGGCTTCAGTCGACGCTGGAGCCGGCGTAAGATGCCGCCCCTCTGGCTCTGTGTCGGAGTTGGGGATGAGAATGGGGATGGCGACGCCGGTGGTGCCAGCAGAGTCGGCCTCAGGATCAGCGCCGGAGAAAGTCGGAATGGTACGATCGGGCATCAGTCCAGAGCCGCCGCCGTGGATCAAGCAGGGGCCCCTTCCCAACCCGCATGGCCCGAAGACACACCAGAGGGAACAGGCGGCGTATCATGAGGTGCATATCCTCATAACATTTTCGTAATTGGGCAGGGATCGTTCCAGCTCCTGGAAACTTGGGGAGGTGCGGAGTCGGCCCAGGCGCTGGCTCAACCGTGGAGCCAGGCCTCTAGTGGCGATGCTCCCCCGTCTCGAATGGCTCGACGACTTAGAGTGCGATGACGACCTCAGGCCCCCGCGACCGCTCCTGGAACCTCGATCGTCGCTGAGTCACACGTTGAGCCACCAGTAGCTTGAGAGATTGCTCCCTCAAGGCCTTAGGATGCATGGCGCAGCAGTCAGAAAAGGCTTCGGGTCATGGCCTCGTTCGAGGCACCAGAGGCGAACAAGGTGCAGGTCCGTCACTAGGATTTGTCGGTGACAGGCATCGCAGGGCTTGAAGCCAGCCTTCTCTTTCTGGATCTGTGCTGACTGTCGCAGAAAGAAAAGAACTGACGTCAGTGCACCTAAGTAGCGCCTATATAGCCACCGTGAACGTCACTTCCAGTGCAGGTGACGCTGACGCCGCCATCTACTGGCATGCAGGGATACTGCTCACAAAAATGCTTCCGATCCAGTCCTGACGCTTGTAGATAACTCTAAGTTAAGGAATCTGCGGCTAGAAGTCTCTATCAGATATACATAGTAGGTACACTGTATCTTCGTGGAATAAGACATAAAGCTCTCTTGAGGAGAAAGAGTGTGAGGCTCCCTAATTTTTCGGGCACAAGTATTGTATTGTATTGGCACTTGTATAGCGCATGGCTACCCAGAAGCATCCCAGCGCTGCGGTAGTTACTTAGAGGTCTGATCTCTTTATGGAAAAAGCCAGGTCTTTAATTGTTTTCGGAACTTCAGATGGTTCGTCTCGCTCCGTAGGTGTAGTGGGAGGGCATTCCAGAGTTTGGAGGCATTGAGTGAAAATAGCCTTCCGCCACTTCTGGCCTTCTTGATCCTAGGGACCACAGCAAGGTGGAGTTCATTTGATCGGAGTTTCCTGTTTGTCCTGTAAGGGCGAATCATAGCATTTGTAATTAAGGGTCCACTTCCATTCAGCGCTTTGTGGGCTATGCAGAGAGCCTTAAAGTTTATTCTCTCCTGTACTGGAAGCCAGTGAAGAGAGCGTAGTGCAGGTCTTGCTGAGCAGCGGTTGGGGGTGTCAGTGGGCAGCCTCGCAGCACAATTCTGTATGACCTGCAATTTTAAAATCACCTCCTTTGGGGCACCTAAATAAAGGGCATTTCCATAATCCAATCTGGACAGAATTAGGGCCTGGGTCACTAGTCTTTTTGCTGGCAAGGGTAGGAGAGGGAGGATTTTACGAATAATTCTCAGTAGGCCATAGCATGAAGCGGCCGTCTTCCTCGCCTGTGCTTTGAAGGTGAGATTCTGGTCGAGCCAGATTCCAAGGCTTTTAATCTCTGTTTTGGGGGTCGGCACCGGGCCCATGGAGGAAGGCCACAAAGTTTTTGGAAAGGAACTTAGTGAGTTGCCAAGGATCATGAGCTCTGTCTTCTCACCGTTGAGCTTCAAATGCGAGAGACTCATCCATTTTGCGACTTCCTCCAGGCAAGAGAGGAGACCATTGACCTGTTGGCTAGGATGGCTCAGAGATACAACCAACTGTGTATCGTCGGCGTATGTCACCATGTGGATCCCAAAGGGGGACACTACTTCTGCCAACGGGGCCATATAGGTATTAAAAAGGGTGGGACTCAGTGAGGAGCCCTGTGGGACTCTGCACTTTAAGGGCATGGGCCGTGAGTTGGTATTGCCCTCGAAGACCTGGAAGGATCTCCCCTCTAGGAAGGACTGCAACCATAATAAGGCTGTTCCCGTCACTCCTACACTCCTGAGGCAGTGAATCAAGACACGGTGGTTAACCGTGTCAAAAGCCGCACTCAGGTCGAGGAGGATTATTGCTGCTGCTCCTCCTGCGTCCAGTATTTTTCTTGTTTCTTCCACCACTGATAACAAGTGTCCGTAAACAGAAAGCATGTCTTCTTGCTCAACATACCAATATGGCAAATGGTATAGGTTCAAGTAGCTTGTACATAAAAAGTACATTAAAGACAAGAAAATTACATTGAGAGCTGGCTATATGATGGGAGGAAGTAAATGCAATAAACTATTAAAATGTTATTGTACTGCCACATATTCAGTGACTTCTTTTTAGGTTTAATAATACACATTACTATGGCAGAATAATAGTTTATTTGTAAATGACTCCTTGATTAAACAAGTAAGCCACAAATGACAACATGCTGTTTACATTCACCCCTAGTGGATTTAACTTCTACAGAGCCCAGACAGAAACATTGAGCCACTTTATCTAATACTAGTTTTTCATGGATTGTTTTCTAGCAGCACACATGATGACATTATTTTGTATCCGAAATACCAGGATGTGCATAATATTTGCCCCCTACTTTCCTGGAGGCGTGGAACCTGAAGACAAATAGTTCTTGTCCGAATAGAGAAAGGTATGGGAACCAAACAGTGGTTGCTCGACCCCTTGAGATTCTGCAGTTTCTTGTGTATCAGAGGTGTGGGCAGGGTCGGAAAATTGGCATGGGCTGCAAAAAAGGAGTGCTCTCAATTAGCAAATCAGATAGCTAAAAAAAAAAAAGTGGTCCATATTTGCAAACAAAGCAGTTTTGAACACACGTTGTATGGGTGTTTTGCAAGGTATGGGAGACTGCACATGCATTTGAGCTTCCTACAGGCAATGTTTGTAGTAATATCAGGTAAACCAACAGGAGAAACTGGCCCACCAGACCACTAAACAGGCTCACAAACCTTCAAATAAATAGCCACACACTGACCTATCACACCAGCCCATCAGGCACTGCCTGATTGCCCTATAGGCCGATCATACCCTGTTTGTGCCTGTAGGCCGTACTGAACATTTTCTTATCAATATATCAGAAGATAATCCTCTCAAGCTTAACCTGGGACCACTAAGAGATGCTATGAGTCGTAGTGAGATTCGGTGGTGGAAAACATCAGGTTCGGAAAACCATCTTAATTATTCTGGGACGGATTTTATATTTAAAGCAATACTTATATAATCTGTTTAGGGTATCTGCTTTCAGTCGGCCAGTGACTGGAAAAATGACATTTCCAACCATGAATAAACGTTGACAAAGGAATTGTGTCTGAGTCTCAGTCCTGCTTATTCGGGAATAACATAGCACTGGATCGGTCTACATTGTTTGCAACACTTTGAGGCCACGAAAATTGGTGACAGATTAAAAGCATCTCAAGTATTCCAAGAACCTGTTTGTGTGGTGATACAGAAAGTGAATACTCAAGCAATACCGTGGCATGACTGTGTAAATTGTTATTTATAGCAATACATTGTAGAGAAATTATCTTCTCAAGGCACCACTGGAGAGATGCTGGTCCATAGTTGGTCAATGTGATTTTCTTTGACAAACTCAGTCTGATCGCGGTGGTGAGCAAGATGTTGCAAGACTGTCATGCTTAGACTTGCCATTTAGTACATAAATGAATGATATTATGGGGCCTGGAATCATAGAGAACGTCCATGCAGGTGGCATTGTATGTATTCCAAACAAATGATTCTTGATTCAAAACTAGAATCCTTCTGCTCTCAATGAGTGGCTTATGAATTGTAACTTCAAATGTTTGACCAACTGGGACTCTTACATCTCTCTCAATTGAAAACTCAAAGTTGTCTTGAGTTTCACACAATGTTTGATGGCTCATCAAAGCAGACCAGATGTTATGGGTGGAAAACTGGCCAGTAAAATTGCTTTTTGGTTTGGGCAGCAACTGCCAGACCTTGGCCCACAGCTCTGCCTGATGGCCTTCTTAGACAAGAGGAAAACATGCAGTGTTTCGCCCTGCCATGAGACTTTTTACACTTTCATCCCCTATCCTCCCAAGCCAAGATTCAACAGGAAAAATGGAACACAATAATGGTTATGAGGAGGGCAATATTAAAAGTTGTTCTAAGCTAAACGTGGCTGAGACACCTGGTGATAAAGGTCTTTATGAAATATTACTAAACATTAAAAAGAACGGGAAAAGCCGCCTAATGGGGGACTTGGGGGCGCATAAGATCCGTCAGTTATACCAGATGTTGACCACCCACGCCCGTACAACATTGCAGAAGACGAAGGCGGCATGGCTTGAGGACCTACCTGACCCGACTGACGATGACTGGACAGAGGCCCTGGCCAGCCCCCGGGGCGCGGCAGTCTCTTCACGCTACCGCCTCATCCAATTTAAATATATGCACCGTATATACTTCACACAATCCCGCCTATGGAAGATGGGTGCCATCCAGTCCCCCGTGTGTTTTCGATGCGAGAGGGAGGAGGGGGACCTACCTGCACACAGTCTGGAGCTGTAGTGCGCTACAGCCATTCTGGCGTAGGATTGCGTCCTGCTTGGGGCAGGTCCTATTGTGGGATCTCCCAATTTACCCGAGGTTGTTTCTACTCCACAGTACTGATAGGATTGGTGGGAACCGATATAAGCAACACTTGCTCTTCTTAGCCCTCACTCTCGCCAAATGAGACATCGCCCAGCTGTGGAAAGGAACGTCCCCTCCAACAATAGGCGGGTGGAAGAAGTCCCTAGACAGATGCATGGGAGCAGAGATTGCGGTCTTCCAAGCCCAGGGCTGTCCCCAGAAGCATAGGAAAATATGGTCCCGATGGGCGACTTACTGGGGCATAGACTTACCCTCCTTACCATCCACAGACCCCTCATAAGACTGCCCTCCTATATAGGATCGGTCACTGAGCAGCCCGGACAATATAACGCTACCGTCTGCACTTACACACATCCAGAGTCATTAAGTTTTGTGGGGTCTGAGATTACCTGTGCCATGTTTTTGTTGTTTTGCCTGCGGGTTCAGCAGGGGTTACAGTTTCATGCATGTACCGGTACTCCGGATATATCATACGTTCAAAATGTATACAGCGGGCCACAACCCTTTATTTACCATAAAAACTCAATAAAATATGTTTTGTTTTTTTAAAAAAAGGAACGGGAGAAGCACATGACCAAACTGTATTTTGGGGATCACAAAGCACGCAAGACTATGGACAACAACAAGGATAGAGTAAACGTTGCTGATATGTTTTGAGGTGATTGTAAGGTCACACAAATCATTATGGTCTACAAGTACTGCAAGCATTGTGTAAAGATGTTGCTCACGCTGGAGAGTCTCTGCCCTATAACCAGTCATCAATGTAATTTTTTACACTGGCACCTCTCCAAGTAAATGGAGTCTTACCATTCTCATACCTTTGCACAAGAAAGAGGATAAGAGGGACCCTGGCAAATAGAGATTGCTTGTCAGACTCTGTCCAGTGAGTGCGATTATGTCAAAAATTCTGTTGCAACAGGTATTTGACTATGCTAATGTGAACAGTATCTTCCGTCTGACCCAACCTGAATTTCACAATGGGCACCCTAAGTTGTCTAAGTTTCCACTATCAATGATGCAAGGCTTGCTCTCTTAAAAAAAATTACATTACGGGTTAATTGATTTTGAAGTGGTTTTAGGTACCACCGATAGAAATTTGCTGAAGGCCGAGCTTCAAAAAGGCAGGCACATCAGAACTGCATTTGAGGGGCCAACATCCTCACTATCAAGAAACGTTGGTGGCAGCATGACTAGACCATTTGGATTCAATCTCTAATCGGATTAAAAGTGAAAAGAGAGAGGTTAAAAGTGCCTCATCATAGCATCATCATTATTTGATTTATATATCGTTGATTTAGACACTGCGATACACCAAACTGATAACCATCCTCTGAAACGGAGAACAGAAAATTTGTGTTTCATGTCAAACAAATTGCCTTTGCTTATGTGCGGGGTAGTACTTAGAAGGACATCTCACTGACCTTTGAAACAAGTGCACCTTCAAACAGTATCAGAGCTTTGAGACACCACTATTGCATTGTTTAAGTAATTTTTAAGAATTAGATCTATAAGAAAAAGTCAGGATAGAAGAATTTTCTTTTAAGCATCACTCATGGTCCTCAGTCACCAGAATCTAGGCCCTTGTCACTTCTGTGAAATGTTTACATCAGGTCAATTATAGTCATGTATAGTTAGAAGGCACAGGATTTATATAGAAGGCATAAGTATTTTTCGTGACATCACAGAAATGGTCATCCAGCAGAAATCTTGCCTTTTCTTGATGTGTGTTAATTATTGGGTATGTCATTTTTCAAAAGATAATGGTCTTTACCAGATTTTTGTACCAGCTACAAAAGAACACAATATAAGTGTTTCTTGGGTGAACCAACACTTGCATCTCTACAACAGGTTCCATAAATGAGTTGTTTTACCACGCAAGACAAACAATTTCTTCTGCCAGTTTAGGGCACGTGTTAAAAACATTTTCGGTGGTCATTTCTTTACTGCTTACAGAGCAATGGGCTAGGTAGCTAGACCTGTTGCACTCAAGTGGAAGCATCAAATGTTTAAGTGACTTAAATTGCAGCGGTGAATCTTACTAGTGCAGTTGCTAAAGATAAGATGGAGTTCCCTGAGTATTTAGTGCAGACAATTGTTGATTTTGAACTTTTTGACCTTGAAACAAAATACTTCTGACCTCTAGGCCGAAAGCTGTTGTGTAGTCAGGGAAGGTTACAAACACAGGATCTTTTTTTTAACTTGGCATACGTCTGAATCAGGAACTAAAGAATAAACCCCTGACCCAAAAGTTCTGACCTAAAGCTTTTTTTTAATAGTACTTTATGATGCAAATTTCTTCTAGCTGCACATTAAATTTTTCAGAAAAATGATTTTGAAAAATGTCAGAGTTAATGTCTACTAGGATACTTACTGTCCCTGTTGGAAGATGAATCACCTACCTTCCCTCTTTTGTAAATAGGCATGGCTATACTAATTTAACAAAAAGGTGGCATTGTGTTTTAAGTGCATAAAGACGTTTTGAAGAACTGGGAGTTATCACTCCATGACTTCCTCAAATGTTTATTTACAATCTTGGGGCCTTTTCTCATTTGGATTCCATAATTTCAAGTTACATTTTAAAGTTGACCATTCAAGTACTTGAGCAAAGTTATGGAGATGCTCACTTACTCTTACTTAATGTTATTAATTCCTCCCTCAATCAAGGCATCTTTCAATCACTCAAGGCATCTTTTCAAAAGCTCTCAAGACAGACCCGATCCTCCCACTCTTAAAGAAAACTACACTAGACCCTGATAACCTTGCCAACTTCCAGGCCATCAGTCACCTATCCTTTATCAGCAAGATCATTGAAAACATAGTAGCTATGGCAGCACAGAAACCACTACCTTACACGTCATAGACGATGCCCTCTTGACTACAGATGAAGATGACCCATACCTTCTAATATTGCTCGACCTCTCAGCTGCCTTCGACACAGTCCATCATCCCTCCCTCTTATGTACTGTGAAGTCTCGAGTGGGATTCATCGGAAATGACCTTCTCCTACTACCTTTCCAACTGACACCAGCTGGTTCATGTGGGCACGTCAATGTCACAAAAAATACCCTTCATCTGTGGAGTCCCCCTGGACTCCATGCTGTCTCCTGTCATCTTCGACCAACACATGGAGCTGCTTGGCCACTACTCACAGGCAACAGCATCAAGATTGGCCAATATGCCAATGATTCACAACTGTACTTGAAAGTTTCTTCTGCTTCAAACATCTAACGCCTCAAACGGTGCTTGCATTTTATCCAGACCTGGATGCCCAGGGCCTATCTGAAGATCAACCCACCCAGAACAGAACTCCTGTTATTTGCCAAGAACAATAAACAGGAAACAGTACAAACCTGGCTCAATGACATGAAACGTGATCGCTTTGAACCTGAACTATCAATGAAAGCCAACTCACTTGGATTCACACTGTACATCAACCTCACACTCAACTAACACATTGCCAAAAAAATAAAGATGGCTTGGTACCAGCTGTCCCTTCGAAAGAAAGTCAAACTACTTTTCCCAGACAGCAATACAAGAAATACTGTTCAAGCCATCGTACTTTTGTATCTGAATAGTGGTAGTGCCCTATTCAGTGGTCTCCCAGACTGCGCACTGGCATCCATTAGAGGCATACTACAGGCTGCAGGATATCACAGCTGACTTTAGGGTCAGTTTGCGCTACTGAAATACCATATTCATACATACATCCATCAAAGCCATATATTTTTGAGAAATCACACTCTTCTGAGAAGTTACTTGTCTCTAGCTGAGGTAGCTGCAAGTTTAACCTAAGAATTAGACCTTTTTCAGATAAAGCTACCTTTGCCATTTTCTTTCTTGACCAAGGCAGAAAGGGCAGCAAAAGCAACACCTAAGGTCTTAATTTAATAAGCTTTTGTGGTTTGGCTTTTAGTTTGCTGAATATAAGAGGGAGCCTAAAGATACTTTTTGCCATAGTGCTCATGCCCAAGTAAGTATAAATATACGATAGTTCTATAAAGACCAAGTAGTGAAGCAAAGGAAAACCTTTCGATAAGCCATTTCGGTGAAAGTCCGGAACATAGCAAGGTCAAACTAATGTAACATATTTTGTTTATTGGTGACCCAAATCTCTGATGATAAACTTAAAATCTACAATGGACAGATTCCACAGACGAACAAGTTACTTACCTTCGGTAACGATATATCTGTAAGAGACATAGATTAGTTATGGATTCCTCACCTTAGAATTACCCCCAGGCGTCAGACTGGATCCGGAGAATTTTTCCTCAGCACTACCTCTGCACATCGATAGGTGGCATCGGTCGACTTCGAGTTCGTCGTTGACGTCGTGGTCGCTGGAATGACGTCGTGGTATCTACTTAGACGCTGCCCTCGCGCGCTGATGTCAGTTCTTTACACGACATTCCACGCCAGAAGCGCAGAGCCATGCAAGACACTGACCACTGGTGCACGAAAACTAGGGCCCTGAAAGGGAGTCCCTTACGCTAGAAGTCAGTTCGCAGAACGGGGAGTACGGGTGGGGCGGTGAGGAATCCATAACTAATCTATGTCTCTTACAGATATATTGTTACCGAAGGTAAGTAACTTGTTCATCTGAAAGAGACAATTAGGTATGGATTACTCACCTTAGAATAGATACCCCAGCAATACCAACCTCGGTGGTGGGACTGCGAACCAAGTTCACACCAGAAAGTCCTGGAGAACCGAACGGCCGAAGAAGCCGTCTCTCCGGACTTGCCTGGCACATGTCATGAAGGGGGACTCCACGTCCCAAAGCAGTAGTAGCTGCCGTTGCCCTGGTGGAATGGGCACGCAACCCTACTGGAGGTTCCTTTTTCGCCAAGGAATAGCAGATTTTTATACAAAGAACGACCCATTGAGAGATGGTCCGTCTTTGTACGGCCCGACCTTTCTTGGCGCCCACGTAGCCAACAAAGAGTTGGTCATCCACCCGGAATTGTCTTGTGCGATCCAGATAGAAGGAAAGCGCACATTTTGGATCCAGACGATGGAGTCGCTCTTCCTCTTTAGAAGGATGCGGAGGCAGAAAGAAGGTGGGCATAGTGATGGACTGTCCTATGTGGAAAGAGGTAACCACTTTGGGAAGGAAAGAAGGCCTAGTGCGAAGGACAACCTTGTCCGGATGAACAGCCAAGAAAGGAGGCTTAGAAGAAAGGGCTTGAAGCTCACTCACCCTGCGAGCAGAGGTGATGGCAACCAAGAAGGCAGTTTTCAAAGTTAAAAGTCTGAGAGGACAATTATGTAGCGGCTCAAAGGGAGCGCACATAAGATAAGTCAGAGCCAAGTTCAAGTCTCACTGAGGCATTACGAAAGGAATAGGAGGGAAGAGATGAGTAAAGCCCTTAAGGAATCTATTCACAATAGGGGACTTGAAAAGAGAAGGTTGATCAGGAAGCCTAAGGAAGGCTGAAATGGCTGAGAGATAGCCCTTAAGAGTGCCCAGAGCAGAGCCCTGCTGGGCCAAAGAAAGGAGGAACAAGAGAACCTCGGAAAGAGGGGCGGAAAGGGGATCCACAGCCTTTGCTGTGCACCATGCCACAAATTTGTTCCATCTGCAGGCTTAGACCGTTTTAGTGGAGGGACGCCTGGCTGCCAAGATAACGTTACAGACTTCGGGAGGAAGGTCGAAAGCCGTCAACTGCCGCCGCTCAATCTCCACGCAGGGAGGTGGAGACTGGACAGGTTCGGGTGGAGGATCTTCCCCTGCTGCTGCGACAGAAGATCCTCCCGAAGACGCAGTATGATCGGAGGATCAATGGCCATGTGTAACAGCTCGGGATACCAGGCTCTTCCTGCCCAATCTGTAGCCACAATAATGACTTGGGCCCGGTCGCGCTTGATTTTCTTCAGCACTCTGGGTAGAAGTGGTATAGGCAGAAAGGCGTATAGAAGACTGCAACTCCACTCGCGACGAAAAGCGTCGCCTAGCGTGTGCCGCCTTGGAAATTCCAACGTGCAGAACTGCTGACATTGCGCGTTCTCTTCGGTGGCGAATAGATCTAACCAAGGCTCTCACCACTGCTGAAATTGACCTTGCACCACCACCGAGTGAAGATGCCATTCGTGATCCATCATGCATTTGCGGCTGAGTTCGTCTGCTCTGGCGTTCAGAGAACCTGCCAGGTGTTGAACCACCAGGGATATGCCCTGATGTTCCAGCCATGTCCAAAGGCGGAGAGCCTCTTGACATAGGGTCCACGACCCCACCCCGCCCTGTTTGTTGCAGTACCACATGGTGGTGGTGTTGTCCGTGAACACCTGCACTACTCTTCCCCGGACGCAGGGAAGGAATGCCTTTAGTGCAAGACGAATCGCCCGAAGCTCCAGAAGGTTGATGTGGAGCCCGGACTCCGCCGGAGACCAGAGGCCTCTGATCTCCGCCTCTCCCATGTGGCCGCCCCACCCCAGAAGGGATGCATCCGTCACCACTGTAAACTCTGGTTGGGAGAGGGATCTGCCATTGACCCAATCCTGGTCGTGAGCCAGTGCCCTCCGAGATCCGAGTGCAGTTGTTACGCAGTGCCCTCCGAGATCTGGACGCAATCGGACAGATTCCCCTGATGCTGTGCCCACTGCAGAGACTGCATATGCCACCTGGCATGATCCACCAGCAGGATGCAGGAGGCCATGAGGCCCAGCAGACTCGGGGTCATTCTGACCAAAACCCGGGATAGAGGCTGAAAGATCGGAATCATAGCCCCAATATCCTGGACTCGCTGTTCGGGAGGATAAACCCGAAACTGCGTCGTGTCCAAAACCGCTCCGATGAAAAGGAGCTTCTGAGAGGGAAGTGAGGTGTGACTTCGACACGTTGATAGTGAACGCCAGCGAATGCAGGAGGTCCACCATTGTCTGGAGGTGGGAGACGACTGCCTGGGGCGAGCCCACTTTCAACAGCCAGTCGTCGAGATAGGGGGAAGACTGGAACCCCTGATCTGCGCAGATGAGCTGCGACCACCGCCATCACTTTCGTGAACACCCGAGGGGCGCTGTTAAGGCCAAAGGGGAGCACGGTAAACTGAAAGTGCTCGTGGCCTACCGTGAACAGTAGGTAACGCCTGTGGGCTGGCAGGACGGGGATGTGAAAATAAGCGTCCTGCAAGTCCAACGCCACCATCCAGTCTCCAGGGTCGAGAGCAGACAGGACCTGAGCCAGAGTCAACATCTTGAACTTCTCCTTCCGGAGGAAGCGGTTGACGTTCCTGAGATCCAAGATAGGACGCAGGCCCTTGTCCTTCTTGGGCACCAGAAAGTATTGGGAGTAACAACCACGACTTACTTCTGGGACAGGAACGCACTCGATGGCTCCCTCGGCCAAGAGAGCCGTAACTTCCTGTTGGAGAAGGGCCAGGTGATCCTCCGACATGCGATGGAATTCAGGTGGCATGGATGGAGGGGTAGTCTCGAAGGGGAGGGAGTAGTCCCTTCGGACTATCTGCAAAACCCACCTGTCCGATATGATGTGGAGCCAGTGGGGGAGGTGATGGCGAATCCTGCCGCCCACTTGCAAATGATGTGCCTGAAAGGTCGGACTAGGAGGGTTTGGAGGCTGCTGCAGAGGGGGTGCTGGTGGACTGGCCCTCCCGCTGGCCCTCCGACCCACGGCAGTGGGATCCACGTCCTCAGCCGCGTAGAGGTTGGACAGCTTGCGCAGGCCTGTGGCTCTGGGCGGAACGTGGTGGGAACCCCTTCCGTAGCCACGAAAGGGACGAAAAGCAGACTGCACCGGGCGGGAGGTGGAAGCGAGGCCTAAGGATGTGGCCGTAGCCCTAGAATCCTTAAAGTGCTTAAGCGCGTTGTCTGCCTTGTCGCCAAACAGGCGACGGCCATCAAAGGGCATGTCCAAAAGCATTGCTTGGACATCCCCTGAAAAACCAGTGGACCTCAACTAGGCGTAGCGTCTCAGTGCTACTGACGTGGAAATCGTCCTGCCCAGTGAGTTAGCGGTGTCCAGCCCACACCGAATGGTGAACTTCGCTGCGTCTCTCCCTTCGGCAACAGCACGGGAGAGCACGGCCCGGGCCTCCTCCGGGCACTGTGGCAGCACCTGCGCAACCGTGTCCCACACCGAGTGGGAGTAACGGCCCAATAGGCATGCTGTGTTCACCGACTGCAGCACCAAGCTGGAGGAAGAAAACAACTTCTTCCCAAGGTGGTCCAGCTTCTTGGATTCCCCATCAGGTGGTGAGTTAGGAAATACGCCTTTGGACGTGGAGGCTTCGACTACCAAGCTCTCAGGGGTAGGATGGGAAGAGAGGAAAATGGGGTCGTCCGGGGCTGGGCGGTGACGTCGGGCAATCATCCTGTCCACAGGAGCCCCTGTGTTGGGCTTGGACCAAGTGCCCAAAAGGATGTCCGTAAGGGCCTCATTGAACAGCAACAGGGGCTCCGAGGAGGCCGCTGCCGGTTGAAGCACCTCTGTCAGGAGGTTAGTCCTGACTGCCACCGTAGGAAGCGCGAGGTTTAGGGCCTCGGCCGCCCTACGCAACACCACTGCTTAAGAGGCACCCTCTTCCGTAGCCACGGTAGGGGGAGAAAGCATGCCAAGGTCTGGGGAGGTGTCCAGACCACTGGCCTCACCCAACTCCTCTCTCCAGTCCGGTTCCTCCAACTGGTCTGCAAGAGGGTCCACAGACCCCTCCCATTCGTCCTCACCCTCTCCTGTGAACCACTCAGGGTGGTAGGAAACATCAGGAGAGAACAGGGGTACAAAAGTACCGGTCGGCGCCGGTCCCGACGTCGGTCCGGCGCTGTGTCCTCATTCGAGGGGGAGGCCGGGGTCGACGCCGGCTGGGGACACAACCGGCGTCGGAGGCGGCGGAGGTGTCGTCACTGGATTCGGCGCCGGAGGAGCTGTCACAAGGTCGACCGGCGCCGATCCGGATCCAGGCCTGGATCCTTGGGGGCCCCGCGGCGCTGGAGCCGAAGCCACCGACATCGAAGGCCTAGAACCCTCAACCGAGTCCGCGGGGCCCTAGGTCGCGCCGGCGGAGTCGGGCTGCCCGAAGATAGAATGTAAAGCTTCGTAAAAGCTTCAAAGCTGGGCAGGGGTCACTCCGGGTCCCGGAAAGGTCTGAGCCGACCCAACAGGCTCTGCGGACAGAGCCGGACGACTCCCTTCCGTGTCCCGCCGGCCGACGGACAGGGAGAACCCGAAGAGCGACAATGCTTCTTCGCCTTCCTCTTGTGCTTCGACTTGCCCGAAGAGGAACACTTCGATGACTAGTGGTGGTGGTGGCTCCGCGACCGGTA
Source organism: Calotriton arnoldi (assembly GCA_963921515.1). Classification (NCBI taxonomy): domain Eukaryota; kingdom Metazoa; phylum Chordata; class Amphibia; order Caudata; family Salamandridae; genus Calotriton; species Calotriton arnoldi. The sequence continues at coordinate 4,891,851 of CAWUFW010000146.1, forward strand.
CCGCGACCTCACTCTCGACTGGGACCTCGAACGGCGCGGAGCGGACTGCCGGGCCTCGAGAAGCTTTCGGGACCGCTCCCGCAAAGACTTCGGATTCATGGCCCGGCAGTCAGAGCACGACTTCGGGTCGTGGTCGCGCTCCAGGCACGAAAGGCACAAGAGGTGTGGATCCGTGACAGACATCAATTTGTGACAGGAGTCACAAGCCTTGAAGCCGTTCCGACGTGACATCCCTCCGTGCACCAGGAGTTGATCGACTCAAAAAAGATGTCGACAAAAGTCGCAAAAACTGAGTCAAAAAGTGACTCGAGGTACTGCTCTCTCCGGATCTGCGCTGGCAGGCGCAGAAAAAGAAAGAACTGACGTCAGCGTGCGAGGGCGGCGTCTAAGTAGATACCGCGACGTCATTCCGGAGACCACGACGAATGCGGAGTCGACCGACGCCACCTATCGACGCGCAGAGGTACTGCTGAGGAAAAAGTTCTCTGGATCCAGTCTGACGCCTGGGGGTAATTCTAAGGTGAGGAATCCATAACTAATTGTCTCTTTCAGATACATCGATTAATCTATTTCAGGCAATTTTATGAAAATCTTTGCAAGGGTTTCACATACCTGATTTGCAACTGAAATCAGTGTGCAAATAAATGTGTGTCCAAACCAACCAAATTGCAAGTCTTCCCACCTGCCACAACAACACTTCATTTTGGATTTGGTCACACGGACACAGCAATAACCATATGCTGTTTATCTACTGTACTTTGCTTTTTTGATAAACACCACATTTTTCACGGTTTTCAGTCACCAAATGCTTGGAATCAGAATGCAATTTTTACTGTTGCAAGTAATATCTATCTACTCATTCTAGACAGATGTGAGAGTCAGGAGGCTACTAAGCAGTGCAGAGTCTATTTTGAAGTGCTAATGATCGCATGTCATCACACCCTCAGAACTGTGAATGGTTAGTACCTCATATACCGGTCAGGTGAGAGTCTCAAATGAAACACAATGCTCTTTAGATCAGTATTATAAATTATACAAATATGAGAAGGAAGAGTAGTTACTGTTCTGGGGACCATAAGACAAAGATGCATCGTACTGCATACTGGCAGTAGTGAAGGACTTGGCCGTATACAACTACCTATGTTATTTTGACTATTCCCACAATCTGGGCGTTTATAAATAGGACAAAGATTATGAACTACTTGAGATACAGACTGTACACAATAACAATTGAAAGTCAAAATTATGAGCAATGGCATCATTTAACGTAAAAGGTTTGCATATATTTATCTCTATACGCAACGAAACTGTTGCTTATATCCATGAGAATGAAAGCAGTCTAATAAAGAAATGAATAATGGAGATTACATATGTTAGCGTATCATTCTGAGAAAGCGGCCAAATGCACCTGACATCCAGATGAAATTGTTAACACTTTTCGATGATGGAGCAGAAAATTACAAACAAGGGGTTTCTGTGTTTTGCAGCTGCAGTGCTGCCGTTTTTGACTGGAAACTTGTAGCAGTGTTACAGAATAGTGGTGCAGAAAAGTGAGGATTGATTATCTGTTGGAAAACGCCCTATTCCCTAAATATCTTTAGAAAGATGTGAGACCGGAAATATTAAGAAAGGAATTTACTAAGGAGAAGCTCCAAACCAACATAGTTAATCTAAAGAAATCACACAACACCCATAGCAGAATGATCACCATCGGTTAATTAAAGCAGCAAAAATTGCCCTATAGAGTAGTACCTTTTAAAAGAGCAATAGTAGCAGGTCAAGAGAAGTAACAAGCCTAAAGTTTTCGAGCGAAAAGAAAAGTACTCATATGGCATTTTGGTAGCTTGTCTAGTCAGTACAGTAAAAACGGAAATCAGATATACAGATATCTTGTGTTAAAAAGAAATACTACACATAAAATATCATAATGTAGAACAGTAAACATATATATTCATCAATGAACAGCATAGTTCATTACAAATTAATGATCTAGGTGACAATATGTGGGTTGGGCAGCATTTACCTACTTTGTAAAATAAATAAACCATTTCAGTCCCAAAGTTGTAAGACTGGCTTTCTATGGACTAAGTAACAAAGTTGTGTATATTACTGATGCCTAAAAAATAAATAAAAATAAATCCAGTAGTTTGGAACTCTCTAAACTGTGATCATTACAATGCATCAATGCAATTATCCTACTAGCCAGTTTCATTTGACAGATGCAACAAAGTGCATAAAACTGTTAATGACTCTAACCTCAAAACAAACATGAACAAGAGAAAAATATCTTGGACAGTTTTGTAACTCCACCAGATTGAAATCCTTTTCTATTGAGGTCAGTAGAGTAGACACATCCCCATCATAGTTGTTTTGTCAAGTTTTCGTCCCATGATTTTTGCAATGCTGTTGGATTATTGTGGTCTTATTTATTTTTAGCTGTTTTGCGATCACTACTACATTTTACAAGTTTATATTTTTTTTTACTTTTAAGATGCGTTATTTATCCTATATCAATTTAATTTGTCAGTACAGCATAATACATTATCATCTCTTCTACCTTGTGTCTACAGGAATATAGTTTTCTACAAAGCATGGTTCTCAAAACATAATAATAAAAAAATAAAATAAATAAACAGTCAATTCTTCACACAAAGGCTCAATAGATGGTGGGGTTACAAGTGGAATTTGGCCTTTGAGTGCACCCAATCCATGTACAATGGCCAAAAATGTTGTTAAACCCACAATTTACCCACATCCAGTTTTCAAAAGCACAGATTCAGACAACTTCACAATGGCAGTGATGTCATAAACAAAAGAAGCGTATGAAGGCATGAATGGAAAATAAATTTGGCTGGAAGGAACATTATCCCATGGTGAAGCGGAAGTTAAACATTTTATTTCTTGATGATTAACCAAATTAGTGGAGTCCAAAGTGTTGTCAAAAGCACATTTCTTTTCTTTGCCACCATCACCCTTAAGCAACCTGGCTGAAAAGCCGTCTCCTTTAATTCCATATTTGACGAGATTCATCCTGCCATAGTCGACTTTCACTAGTTAGGCATGTGATGTTACAGTGTGGCAAAAAAAATGTTTAATTAAGAATACTGAAAATCACCTACTGGTGCAGTAGCTAAAAGGATCTAGGCAGCAGCCAGCTATTACATAAGTGATACTTTGAATAAATAATTAACTCTCCAAATCAGTTTTTAAATTTAGAAATCATTTGCCAAGCAGCAAATGCCACAATGTCACAAGGTAGTTCTAACAACAGTGTTTTAGTTGCGAGGAAATATAGCTCTGTTTCCACTTTGTTGTCTCTTTTCTCGTCTGTGTGTTTTTTCCCCAGATGCTTGGATTTTGTGCTGTTGACTGAGAAGCTATAGACAGGTGTCTGGTTATCTGAAAGTAACTCCTCAATTCTTCCAGAGTATGCCTTGAAAGAAGAACCTTCTGTGCGTCGCTGCCAGTCATTTCCATCAATGTACTCTCTCTGGCCGCTCTCAGTTTCTCCCTTCTCTTTTGCTGCCTTAGCCTAGCTTTTGCCCTCTGCTCTGCCTGCCACTGCTCACCAAATTGTTTGGCTTTCTTCCTATAGGCTCGCATCCTTTCTGCGGTTTTGTTCAAGTATTCTCGATATGCCACAGGATCATTTCTCTGTCTTTCTCTGTAATTCTGAACTCTTTGCGCTGGAGTCAAAGGCTTCGGTTTGATGCAATTCCAAGACGAGTAATCGGTCCACTTACCACTGCAGATTTAAGGCAAACTCTTAGGTTAACTAGAAACATTCTACACCGAGTTGTGTTCCCTGATATACTTAAATAAAAGTACACATAAGTCACTCAGATACAGTGTTTGAAAATTACCACTTTCTAACATTTTAATAGCAAAATTACAGTGTAATGAAGGTCTTTTTATGAAACAAAATCAACGCTAACACAGTATTCTAGTCAAAAGATATGCCAGTTACTTCGCCCTCGCATTTCTACTGCCACGTAACCTACAAGTTGGAATACAGTGGAACACCTCAGAGGTGCAATAAGTACAAGGGAACTCTGAGTACTTGCTTTGGAAAGGAATACATTAATGGACTGGTCACTTGTAATACTCAACTACAATGCTAGATTATTTTTGTGGTTTAACACAAAACATCTGTTTGAATGAGAATAGGGCTGCAGATGCAACAAATTTGCAATCAACATGCGTACATTCCTAGCTGCTCACATCCACGGTGGCAACCAAAACAAGCACAAGCTGGAACAAAAGACAACAATGCAGTGACATCATGACCTGCATATCTGCCAGTAGACCAATGCCAGAAATGACCTTTACTGAAGGCAACTGTAAATAGGACTGAATCCCACAATAGAATTAACTTGTAATAAAACAGGTTTCTAAATGTGCACCGAATCCCTGACATTTCTGTAGACTAACAGAGTAACTAACAGAAAAGTTAACTAACCGAGAAGTTTTTCATCTAAAGTGCACCAAGATTGTGAAATGTTAATATGTTAACAGAAGCTGACTATGGGCATAAAAAGAAGGACCACTCAGCCTGCTCTGTGCCTACGGGAATAGGATTGAGATCGAGATAGAGATAGGACTGGGTAGAAATGTGACCTGCAAAGTCTAAAGCGGACATGCCTAGTGTACATTCCCATTAGTGCACTATGAATCCTGAACATAATCAGGGCACCATAGGGGTTTAACTGAATTAGAAAAAGCTACTTACTTATAATGCTAGTTCTTCATCATGGGAATCTTTTTCGAATTCACCTGTCGTAAAACTCAACACAAAAAAGAAAAAGAAATCTCTCTTTTGTTTTATACATGCCTATACAAGGGGCCATTTTTTTCTTATAAAGATAGCCAATTGAAATTGAAATCTAATATACAGAAGTTTTAAACTCTAAACTTCGGTGCACCTCAAATCTCTATCTATTTTTTAAGAAACACAAGATAAAGACAATGACTATAGGAATCAGGCTGCATGTACAAGTAAAAAGTAATGCTCTACTTTTAAGGCTTCATGCTGACCACTGCTATCCCAGAGATCATAACTGATGTAGTTCATTTGGGAGAGCTTATGAACGTGTAAAACTGAATTTAAGACTGTCCAACAAGTCATTCTACCTCTCTACTTCTCCACAGAAGGATGGATTGTTCATGAATTCAATAAAGATTACGATGATTAAGAATATGACTACAAGGCAACACTTATTCGATTCCATCATGTGACCTAATCTGAGATTCATGAATAATGAATAGAATTGCCATCTTACCTTGTTCCTATGAAAAGGAGTTCACAATATGAGGTAAGATGGGAAGTGGCACAGCATTGATTTCCCCTGCAAACTGACTGGTTTGATACATCCTTAACATAACATTACTCTTTGGGAAACACTGGAAAACAGAGGTCTACATGCAGAGGTCTAGCAGGGTAACAAAGCTCCTTCATGAAAGGTGTTGCAAGGAAGAGTTGCCCATCACTTTGCATGGTGGGCACATTACCTTAAATAAAATTATATTACGTTCCTGGGGAGGTGCAGCCCTTCAGATGGGTGATAGGGTTTTAAGAACTTTTAGAAAGCCCTTACTTGATGGTACAGGGAAGGAAAGCTCTACAATGGACTCTTTCTATAAGAAATAATAGCCCCTGTGCTATCTCACATGGAAGCGACTGTGAAACAGACAAGAGATTGGGAAATTTGGTTAGTTAGCGTTTTATCTGGCTGATTTTTGTGTGAAACCCTCGATACAGAATCATTTTCAGGTGGAATGCCGATGAGCTTTGTTCAGAATTTTTGTGCACTCTAATGATAAATATAGCCTCCTGGTTTTTGAGGAAGTCAGAAATCAAGTCAATAAATTCACCAACTAAGTTGAGGTTGTGTATTTTGTAATGAGTCCTCATCAGAACATTAGGTCAGCTCAGCATCCTCTTGTATTGTTGCTCCAGTTGGTGAAGTGGATATGTAAAACACCAGTGGAGTTGCCACTTCAGAATCATATTTGCCTTGGCCTGTTTGAGCTTTTAAACAAACCATGGTTTTATGGATGACAATTATATAGATATGTAACGAATAATCTATAACTTACACTGTTCCTTTCAACCTGGGTGTGTCAAACTTTGATGTCTAGTCTTGGCATATTGCATTTTCTGAGGCATGGTACAGATCCAATTAGGTGTTTCCCAAATGGTGTAATGGTTGAACCAGGGCACTGATGTTCCTGATGGGTCTGAAATCCTTGTTTGGACACTTATTCTTTACAAGTAGTGGGACCTTGAGTAGATATGGTATCTGTTCTATTGCCTGCTTTTGCTGCAGCGGCCAAACTTCCTCTAAACGACAAAGGCATGTTTTGGACCTTGTGTGACGGATGGCACTAGGTTATAGTTTGAGCCTGTATGTGTGTGGATACCCATTTATCTTTTGCCACTCGTACAGGAGTGTTGCGTCACTGCAGTAAGTCTGCAGTATTCTAGCAACCGCTGAAGGCAACTGACCTTCTTGCTGTTGCCCAGAAGGTTGGTAAACCAGTTTTTCAAGGTCGCAAGCCTTCAGTGTCATCATTCGTTTTCATGCAATGCATTTCTACATCAGCATTGGTGAACAAGAAAGGCAGGTTTGTTGTCTTGAGTTCGGAAACTATTTTTATAACCATATGATGTAACCATGATGATTTGCCACGGAAACATCTGTATGCTGCTAAATCTGCTGCATCGAGCTACATGATGTTTACTTGATTTGATATAAGCTCGTCCGCATTCCTGACTTTTAGGAAGTCTAGCTTTTTTCTTTCTGAAGGTCAGCCACACACCTCATGACAGACTTCCATAATGAATAGTCATGATGACCCAGTAAGTTCAGAGAGCTTGCTGCTTTCAATGTATTTTAGTATTTACCAAGTTGATCTTCATGCATGCATTGTCTAATGGGAAGTTAAAGATAGCATTTGATGTGAGGAAAATGCATCTTAAGTCTACGTCCACTCTTGTATGAGTTTTTAAGAAGATTGCATGCAGCTTTGCCCCTTAACATTTTCTCTGCTGCCTGTATGACATCCGTGTCGCTGTTGATGGCGTTTGGAATATCTCCTCAGTGAGCTCTTGCCAAATCAAGATCACGGGAGTGGGTGGGTCTCTGTGCCTCAACGTTTCAAATATTATAGAGTACTTAACTTCTGGCATTTCCACACAAATGTTGAGGCTGGTACTGCCACTTTCTAGACTGTTCTGAAAATTCAAATTCGTACTGTCAGTGATATAAGACACTCTTGTATTTGTTTATTATTATTATTATTATTGATATTTGTTGAGTGCAAACGAATCACCCTCAAGAGGGTCTCTCTGTGCTGTTGCATCCCTCACAGGTCAGAATAAAATTAGCATAAATAAAAATGTAAAAGAGCCAGGTTTTCAAGAGTTTTTTTGAATGGTAGAAATAAAGGAGAATATAAAGGCACTTACGTAAGAATATGAATGTCACCTTTTAGAATGTAATAACCTTGGGGAGGTGTCAGTGTCCTGTCTGGTGGCAGTAAGAAACCACAAGCAGTCTTTCCTTTATTTGAGGTTGCAGCATTAGAGTGACAATGAGTGGCCCTTCAGACACCATATCAGGGGACCGCCTAGCCACTTTCTTGAGGAGAGTTTTCTGAGGTAAGGAGTGAGGAGGACAATCTCTAGCTGTTATCCTCTTAAGAGGTGCCTGGGTTTTATTGGATGTGTGTTTGAGAGAGAGAGAGAGAGAGAGAGATCCAAGCTGGCTGGGCACTGACATTCTTGAAGCTGTATGCCTAGAAGTAGACTGCATCAACAGTGTATCAATCAAGGTTCTTAATCTCAACAAGCCTCCTGACAGCCTTGACGTTGAAGATGTTCTTCCATCTGATATCCATGAATTTTGCATTGAGGTTTTCTGAATGTATTGACTTTGACAGCACTGAAGCAGAAGCAGCAGTTCTCCAAATCATTTCTCTAGTTAAGGACCTATCAACAGCTGACTTGGATTCATAAGGGTTTTACCTGGATATCACTTGACAGAATATATACTCCTCCATGGAGTTGGAAGTCGGCATGCAGAGTACACAGAGTGCTGGATTACCCTTTGGTGATTTTCTTTTTTTATTGCCACAGAGAAGTACTTTACACAAATTAAAGATATTATGGATTTAGCAAAAAATCTACAATAAAGTAGAAATCTCACATTTGCAAATCAAGGATAAATCACTCAAATAGTGGATCTTTCAAAATGACTAATCAACACAGCCAAGTGGTCAGGGATTCAGTCTCGGAAAATGAACATTCTCTTGAGCTGTGGCCTGTGGGATAGCAGAGGTGAGCCTGGAGCATTGGAGGCGCAGGGTTGATTTTACTTGGTTCACACAGACTGATACGTGTCTGCCATTGCGTTTATATCCTGTTTCCACCCCCCCCAAAAAAAACATGCATTAGAGTTTATAACCTGTCAATTTTTAATTATAATTGTCTATTTTTAAAAACAAAAAATAAGACAAAGAAAAAGAATAACTTTACATGAGCAAGAAAAAAATAAAAGAAGATTTTCTTCTCCTGTGGAACATGTTTCACACTGCCTATACAAGTACTTGCCTCTTGAATATCCCAGGTGGCAGACTGGATCATGAAACTTCCAACAGCTCTTCCACGCTGTTAGATGGTGTCAGCTCCACATTAACACTAGAAGTGATGCCATTGTGATGCCACTGGATCCAAAAAGTGCCCACCCAGGCATCCTGGCATCAGCTTCCATCCATATTCTCATTTGTATTCAAGGCAATCAAAGGATGAGGACAACATTGATATAGCTAGTGCAGTGTATTGTTTCTAAATTGAAAACGTTTTTTAAAAAAGGCCTAATTGTGGTCCATAGCCATCCTTTAAGAGAGGAAGTGGGTGGATGGTGAGCTATCTGCATGTAGACATAGTATCTACAAGAAAGACCATTACCAAAAGGATGTAACTTTTTCTTTTGATTCTTGGATAGATTCCCAAGTAGTACACCCCAAGGGTGTTGGATCTGAAGGAATGGTTAGACGAGGAAATCTTGCAGCACAGAATGTGCATAATTAATATCCGCCACACCTCGGAATTCAGACAGTAATTCTTGGTAAAGGTGTGGAGGGATGCTCATGTTGCCATTCTGCAAACCTTCGCCACAGGAACACATCTTGCCAATACAGCTGTAGAGGATTTGACCCTGGAAGAATGGGCCCGAATTCGCTCTGGAAGATCCTTCTTTGCAAGATCGTGGCACATCCAGAGGGACGCTGTGATTTCTGGATTGCCTTGCCTTTCCTGCTGCCAGTACAACATATGAAGAGGTGGTCATCAGACTCAATTTCTCTGGTGCAGTCTATGTAAAAACTGACTGCCCTTTTGTGATCCAACCATTGTATGTGCTCCTCCTCCTTTGTTGGAAGTGGGGGCTAAAAGGTGGGAAGGGTAATCTTCTGCCCCAGGTGAAAGTGGGTCACCACCTTGGGCAGGAAAGCAGCTCTGGTTTGAAGAACCAACTTGTCAGGGAAAAAGTAGGAAATGGGTGATGGATGCCCAGTGCCTGCAACCCTCTGACTCATCTCACTGACACAATGGCAACCAAACACAGCCTTCAACTTCAATAGCCTCAACTGCCAACTGTGAAGGGGCTTAAATGGAGACACCATAAAAAATGTCAATACTAGATTCAAATCCCATTGAGGCATGACGTAAGGGGTCGGTGAATATAAATTTGTCAGCCCTCTCAAGAACCTCATCACAATAGGGCATTCCAGCTATCCCTTAACAGTGCCTACCGCACAATTCTGCAGAGTCACCGACAGTGCAAAATAAAGAATTTCTGATAGGCTGGCCTGTAAGGGATTTACATTATTCACTGCGCACCAGGTGACAGACTAGCTCCACTTTCCAGAATAAACCATTGACGTGGAAGGGTGACGTGCAGACAGAATGAAATACACTGGTGACAGCTGAAAGGAGTTCTAGTGCCCCCGCCTAATTTCCAGCCATGAAGGTGGAGGTTCAGGTGCAGGATCCTCTTTTCTGACTGGAAGAGGAGGTCCTCCCTGAGAGGTATAAGGAGTGGGAGGCACAAGTAGAGGTGCAGAAGATCTGCGTACCAGACCATTATCAGCCAATCCAGGACCAATGAGAAGGACTTAGGTCCCGGTTTTCTCAGAACTTGAGGCATTTTGGGCATGGGAAGAAAACGTATAGTATCTAAGTGGACAATTCCACCTCAACCGAAAAAAAATTCCCCAAGGTTCCCCTCAACGAATATTGAAGAGCACAGAACTGAGGATACTGAGTATCGAATAGTATGGCAAAAAATCCACCAGAGGTGTCCCCATAGGGAAAAGATGTCATGCACCATCTTTGGGTGAAGACGCCACTTGTGGACTGCAAGATCATGTGGACTCAGACTGTAGGGTAGGTGACTGGCGGTTAACCGAACTCCATGCCGCTGTGCCCAAGTACATAGCACAGTGCCTCATGACAGAGGAGATGAGACCCAACTCCTCCCTGTTTGTTGACATACCACATGGTAGTTATGTTGTCCATCAAGATCAGGTGGAGTGACCCCAAAATGAAGGGAGAAATGCCTTGCGCACCACTCGATTTGCTCTCAGTTCTAGAAGGTTCGAGGGAAGCACCTACTCTTCTCGAGACCCCCCTTCTTCCAGTTCCTCTAGATAAGCACCCTACCATAGAGTGGAGCGCCCGTTACTAATGTGGCTACGGCTGGTGGAGCATAGAAAGACATCCCTTGGAGAATTTTCTCCTCTAACGACTACCAGAGAAGATCCGCTGAAGTCTTCCAGGAGACCACCATGGTGTCAGGTCTACCCCATGTTGGAACAACTGTCTATGAAGGCACCACTACAGAGCCAAAGTATACAAAAACAAGCATTCGCATAGCCAATAGGTCTTGCCTTTGGGGCGTTATAAGTGTTTTGACAGAGCTATGGGCTTTGTTAACGTTTTTAATATGTGTTGTATAGTATTGTGAATGTTGTGCAGCATGTTTAAAAGTTATAAGTTATAATAAAAAAAAGTGTTATAACCATTCCTGGCACCTTATATAATGAATGTGGGGTGGCATTGTTACAGACCCGCCCCCTCACCAGGAATATGGAGGTGCTGTAATAGACCCGTCCTCATACAGACTATTGGGGTGCTGCAGTAGATCCCTTCTCACAATGAATAAATGGGTGCTGTAGTAAACCCGTCCTTACAGTAAATACTGGGGTGCTTTCGTGGGTCCTTCTCACAGTGAAAATTGGGGTGCTGTAACAGACACGCATACAGTAAATGTTAGGGTGCTATAGAGCCCTTTCGGTGACGGAATACTGGGCGTTGTTTTTGGACCATCCGCATCGTGAATATCGGGGTGTTGTTTAGGCACAGTGAACATTGGGGTGCTTTTGTAGACTGTTTCACCGCAGTGACTGGAACCACTGTCGATGACTCCCCCCTCACAGCGAATACCAGAGCACTGGTACAGTCCTCTCCATGAACACGAGGAGGCGCTGTTACAGCGAACACGGCTGCCCTGTGCAGCCAGAGTTTCCAGGCTTGCTGGCACATCCCTCCTCCCCGTGTCTCCCTCCCAGCGCTGGTGAGCTCAGTGGTTTGTGGTCGTGAGCTTCCTTGGTGACTCATCCCGCCCTCCCTGTAACTCTCCTACCGGCCTCCTCGGATCTCCCCACTTTTAGCACACATGGCAGTCACGCTGCTGACGGGTACGGGGTGGGTGGGGCGGACCTGGGCTCACTATGATTACATCGTTGTGCGGGTCTGCATATTTATGTGCGCACGATCAAATCTGTACGTGAGCGCGTGTGCGTCTGTGAAATCTCTGAATGCGTGTGTGAACGTACTTATGTGTACGTGCATGTTCTGTGGAAATCTGTGCACGATTGAGTGGACGTGTGTGAAATCTGTGTGTGTATGCGTGCGTGTTCATATGTGGAAATCTGCGTGTGAATGTGTGTGGAATTGTGTGTGCGTGCACTTGTGAGGGCGTGTGCTTATTATTTCGTGGCCGCAAGCCAGCGTGAGGGGGTACTGGGCAGTATCTGTGGTTTGTTTACCATTGGTCCGCAGTAGCTCAGGTATTACGGTGATCCAGTTGAATAAGGGAGTGACCTCTGTTGAATACTGAACTCCCCAAAGATACCTAGGCCAAGCAATCAAGGCTAATAACACACAATAAACTTCTGTGTCCAGTCAGCACTACATGGGCGAGAGAGAGGAACATGGAGCGCAGCAGGGACGGAGAGAAGCAGACGAGGGAGACAGTGGGACTCACATGCAGTCTTACAGAGTGCCTAAACAAAAACGAGCGCTCTGTGTGTGCGAGCACCGGGGGCACAGAAAAGCAAGGGGCACATCCAGCAACTCCACGATGTAAGCCTATGAACAATGAACAGCGCAACTCTGGGGAGTTTGCTTTTGGATGGGGGGGAAGGGGAGGGAGGAGCTGGTAGGATTTCCAATGAGGAGCCAGCGTTTCCCGTAAACAGAGCTAGCAGCACACCCCCCTACGTCACGCCAAACAAAGATGGCGTCGGCCTGTCCAGATGGGCCGTCCTAAAATTGGACAGGTCGGTAACAAAAAAGCCCGATTTCCAATCACGCGCCAGCGTTTAACATAAACGATGACGCAAGCCAATTGAAAACAAAGGCGTGGCTTAAAGTCCCCTTCTGAAACGTATCGATTCCAAGAAGCCCTCGCAGAGCGAGCAGCTCATGCGCGCTGCAACGCCAGGCGAGACCTAAAAAGTGATGGATGGAATGGACCTGACAGTTAAGGCAGTAGAGTTTGGTAACTGTGAGCAAGGATGCACATGTAGCAGACTGACAGATCCCCAGTACAGGAACTTCGGGAGCTAACGCAGTACACGCAGCTGTGGCCCTGGTGGAATGAGACCGCAAGCCCTCAGGGGGTTGTTTCCTGGCTAATGCGTGGCAGATCTTATTGTAGAGTACAATCGATCTGGAGATGGTCTGTTTCTGCACAGCCTTCCCCTTCTTTGTTTCAGTGAACCCTACAAAGAGTTGATCGTCCACCCAATGGTCTTTGGTATAGTGCCCGTTTTGGGTCCAGGCGATGGAGTCTCTCTTCCTCCAAGGAAGGGTGAGGTGGAGCAAAGAAAGTCAGCAGCTTGATGTATTACACCCCCCTACGTCACGCCAAACAAAGATGGCGTCGGCCTGTCCAGATGGGCCGTCATAAAATTGGACAGGGCGGTAACAAAAAAGCCTGATTTCCAATCACGCGCCAGCGTTTAACATAAACAATGACGCAAGTCAATTGAAAACAAGGGCGTGGCTTAAAGTCCCCTTCTGAAACCGTATTGATTCCAAGAAGCCCTCGCAGAGCGAGCAGCTCATGCGCGCTGCAACGCCAGGCGAGACCTAAAAAGTGATGGATGGAATGGACCTGACAGTTAAGGCAGTAGAGTTTGGTAACTGTGAGCAAGAATGCACATGTAGCAGACTGACAGATCCCCAGGACAGGAACTTCGGGAGCTAACACAGTACACGCAGCTGTGGCCCTGGTGGAATGAGACCGCAAGCCCTCAGGGGGTTGTTTCCTGGCTAATGCGTGGCAGATCTTATTGTAGAGTACAATCAATCTAGAGATGGTCTGTTTCTGCACAGCCTTCCCCTTCTTTGTTTCAGTGAACCCTACAAAGAGTTGATCGTCCACCCAATGGTCTTTTGTATAGTGCCCGTTTTGGGTCCAGGCGATGGAGTCTCTCTTCCTCAGAGGAAGGGTGAGGAGGAGCAAAGAAAGTCAGCAGCTTGATGTATTGGCCTACGTGAAAGGGTGTCACAACCTTTGGCAGAAAAGAGGCAATGATCCAGAGAACCAGTTTGTCTGGGGAGAAACTGGTGTATGGAGGTTGAACAGAAAGAGCGTGCAACTCACTGACTCTCTTGGCCGATGTGATGGCCATCAAGAAGATTGTCATGATTGTCGAAAGTCTGAGGCACAGCTATGCATGGGCTCAAAAGGGGAACACATCCAACAAGTTAAAACCAAATTAAGATCCCGTTGGGGCATAACAAAAGGTTTGAACCGTGTCAAGAATGGCTCGGATGAATGGGAGTGTCTGAGAAGGAGTCATGTGTGACTTCGGCACGTTGATAGTGAACCCCAGCGAATGCAGGAGATCCACTGAAGTTTGGAGATGGGTAAGGACTGCCTGTGGTGAGCCCGCCTTAAACAGCTAGTCATCGAGGTAGGGGAAGACTGGGACCCCGACCTCCGCAGATGTGCTGCAACCACCAACATCACCTTCGTGAACACCAGAGGGGCACTGGTTCCCGAGGGGCAATGGTGAGATCAAAGAGGAGCACAGTGAACTGGAAATGTTCCTGGCGCACCGTGAACTGAAGGCAACTCTGATGTGCCTGCAGGATAGGAATGTGAAAATAGGCATCCTGAGGGCCAACGCTACCATCCATTCTCCAGTGTCTAACGCAGACAGGACCTGAACAAATGTTAGCATCCTGAATTTCTCCTTCCTCAGGAAGGCATTGAAAGGGCACAGATCTCAGATTGGACAGAGGCTTTAGTCCTTCTTTGGCACCAGAAATTAGGTGGAATGGCAACTAATACCTACTTCTGATGCCAGCACTTCCTGGAACAACAAAGAGAGGTGGTCCTACGTCAGCTGCTTCAAGGACAGTGGCATGGGCAGCGGGGTCCCTAGGAGTGGAAGGGCATAACCTGCCAGACAATTTGGAGCACCCACTTGTCTGAAGTAATGGCTTACCACTGGGACAGATGGTACCTGATCCTGCCTGCAACAGGGTGCCCGTGTTGCTGCGAGGGCATACTAAAGGGGTTTGGATTCTGCTGGGGTGGAGGGAAGGGGTGGTGTTTGGAGGAATGGGCAGATGTCAGGCCTTGGTTCCCACGGGACTTGTAGGAGCCGCGCTGCGGTCACACAAGGCTGGGAAGCCTGTTGGTCATGGTGGCTCTGCTGCAAAGGACACGACTGCTAGCCCCTTACATAACCACTAAAAGAGCAAAAGGAAAAGTGAAGCAGGTGTGGGGCCATGGTCAGCCACAGCGACCGGGAGGTGACCCTATTCTCCTTGAAGCGCTAAAGCGCTGAGTGGGCTCTGCCGCCAAACAGGCAAGTGCCATCAAAGGACATGTACATGAGGGATGCCTGGACATACCAGATGACCTCAAGCAGGTGTGCCACCAAAGAAGAAATGGCACTGCCCAGTGAGTCAGTTGTATCCAGCCTGCATCAGATGGTGAACTTTGCATGCCTGCCATTGGCAATAGCCTGGTTAAGGATGGCTAGGGCCTCCTCAGAGACCATAAGCAGCAGTTGTGCAACCGAGATCCACACAGTGTCTCTATATCGGCCAAAAGGCACACAGTGTTCACCGACTGCAGTGCAAGGGATTCATTCTACACGTTGAGGCATGCATCACCAGGCTCTTAGGGGTGAGGTCCGCCAGATCCTCATACTAGTTGTCATCATCCAATTGGGCCAAATGGACTTCATGGGCCTCAGGATAACGGTCAGCACCCTCAGATCAACCTCAGCCAAAATCCCCACAGGGCCTGCCAAGGAAAGAAGGCACTGTTTCTGACTCGAACAGACGGGGCGAACGATGACGGTCCACCTCCGAGTCGGGAATGACTACTGGTTCGGTGTGGCGAATGGTGCCACAGGACCAAACTCCTACAAAGGTTGTGGATTTGCAATCGGAGACAGTTTAAATCAGGAAATGGATCCAGAGGGCTTGCCCGGCACCAACAGCGAACCCGCTGGTGGAAGTCCAGTCGGTACACCTCCCAAACCCGTGCGGCCTGAAGGTGCTCCAGAGCGGTCTGCAAGCCCGATTATGAAGTGCATGGCCTTATAGAACTCCTTGTGTTGGACGGTGGTTGCACCGGGTCCAGAAAATCCAGAGAGGCCCGAAGCAGACCTAGGCTCAGGCCCTGCTGGAGTGCAAGAATAGGGCCTCTACTTGCGGCGCTGTTCCTGTGCCTCGTCCAATGACTTGGACCGGTGTGGTGAATTCGAAGACTGCTTAGACTCCTTGTGCTTATGGGAATTACCTGACAACTACTTTGACTGCAACAACGTCTGACGGGAATGACTCAAGAGAGCAGACCCGGGATCTTCCATGCCACCGGGACCTGAAGCTGTATGAAGACTTTGGATGTCAGGCTGCCAGGAGCTTAGTCTCCCACTCATGAATCTCCTTTGGATTCATGGTGCAGCAGTTGGGACAGTTCCTGGAGCTGTGGTCCGGCTCCAGGCACTACAGGCAAACCAAATGTGGGACTGTCACAGACATTTGCCTGTGACAGGCCCCACAGTGTTTAAAACCTGCTGACTTTTTAGGGGATATCGCTAGAATATTGGGAGCAGAAAGTTCAAAAACGATTGACAAAATATCGAAAGAGTGGTCAAAAAGTGACCAGGGGAAGCTCTTGTGAATCCGAGCTGTTGTCGCGGAAAGAAAGGAACTTATGTCAGGGAAATTCTAAGGTAAGGAGTCTGCGGCTAGAAGTCTCTATCAAATCAATAAATTAAATAAATCATAATTGGCAAAACTAATGTGTCTAAAAATGCAGCTATTTATTTTGGGTTTTTCATGTATGTTGCAAAAATCTATGTGCTGTTTTGACAGTAATATCCACAGCAAGACTACTGTATTGAAAGCTAGCAATGTCTGTGGAGGATGTTGAGCACTGCAGTCTAAAATCTAGGGCAGGTAGCAGAATGTGTGTAGTGGCCAGGACTTTGCACAAAAAAGACACTTTTCAGAAAACTATGGTATTCCTATGTTGCATTCACAATGTAAAAATACAATGCAAAGATGACGAATGCATTCGGGTGTGTGGTGGATTTTTAAATGTCTGTGTGCTGCGGTGAGAAGTGCATTAATATGTTAAACTAATAGTCATTTATCAAAGATATAAAGAAATTATTTTGAAAAAAAAGCAATGATTTGAGAAAAAGAAATAGGATACATGAGAATCGAACCATGAACATCATGGATGGAAACAAAGCCACTGCCCATTAGCTATGTGGTTTGACTGTTGCTGATCAATAACAAGGTTCGAAGTGTGAAAGTTACCAGTGCCACCATGGGGCATTGCGATCTCCAGGGGGCCTGGTAGCAACATCTAGGAAGTTGCCAGGTCTTGGCAAAAGTAAAAACAAATATATTCTTACAAGAGGAACAATATATATATTTTTAAACACACACACTGTCTCACCAGCTGGAACACTGAAAGGATATATATATATATATATATATATATATATATATATATATATATATATATATATATATATATATATATATATATATATATTTATTTTCTACCAATCCTGGCATCCATAAAAGAACAGGCGCTGACTCCGTGGGGATTTATCAAAGAAGTTGTTTATTTCAGAATGATGATATATATATCTATCTATATCTATGTCCATATCATACTGGCGGTCGCCAGTAGGTAGTTATAGTTAGGACCTACTTTCCATAGGAAGAGAGTTTTTTTGTTTTGTTAATAACTTTGGCACAGTTTGACGAATCGCCAAGAATTTTTCAAAACTTGTTTGCCAGTCACTCCAGCTGCTGTCTGGAAAGTGTTAGGGTGATCTGTCAAGCGGGGACCGAAAAAAAGGAGGAGTCGCAAAACAGGTTTTCCCCCATGCATTTTTCCATGGCATTTTAGCCGACTACATCACAAATCGCTGAACAAAATTATACTAAATTTGGCAGAAAGCTAGATCTTGGTCCAAAAAGAGTGCTTTTTGTAATTTGGTGTAAATCTGTTCAGTAGTTTTGGAGTTATTAATGTAAAAAGATTTATGTATATGTAGAGATGTGGATCCACACACCAACAGCAATGCTGTGATTAGAAAAGAGTGGAAAGTTGCGGACACCATTATGTACATCAAGAACTCGGATCCCAGGGGAGAAAATAAAATGTAAAAGTGATATAAGGGGTCAGTGTAGCGGTACCCTGATCCCATTGGACTGATAGAGGGGTCTGTGAGAGACCCCCCCCCCATGAACAAAAAATTGTGCCCCAAAATGTTTTTGGAGCGCGGAAGGGTCCGCGGATCCACCGCTTAACTCTGTGTTCTCCGGGGCAGATCGGGAAATCCAGACCCCAATAAAAAAAAACACACCCACTCAGAGACCCACACATCTACACACACACTAATTCAACTACACAACCACTTACATACCCACTCAAAGACCCACAAAACTACTCACAGACTCACACAACTTATGCAGCGGCATAGTGTGTATGTGATTATATATATATATATATATTTACTGAAAAAACCATAGGTTTCAGGGCTGTTATAGTTAGCTGGACATTTCACTCGTACAAAACCATTGAAATTCCTCCGTTATAGTTAGTTCAGCTAACTATAACTCGCGCCACCGCAATGCACTGCTGATGACGTCACATATTACATCACTCATGACAAGAGCGTAAGAATGTGCTAGTATTTGTATGAGTAAGTGAGCTGGTGTGTGTATAACTGTATAGGTGAGTAAATGGCAGTGTGATTAATTATTTGCATGACTGACTAGGTGTGTGAGTACCTCTATGGATGAGTGGCGGTGTGTGAGTGTCTATATAGGTGTATGAGTGCATATGATAGTCCTGTACTGAGTGACCATAAGCATGAGTGACTGTACGGGTGAGTGAGTGGATGTGTGTGTAGACCTAAGAATCAGTGAGTGGGTATGTAGTTATTGGTGTTGGAGTGTCTATGGTTTTGAGAATGGCACTCTGTAATTTAGAGTGGGTGTATCAAAGGTTATATTAGGGTGTGAGAAGATGCAGCAAATTATCACATGGATGATGTCATCAGTGATGTCATTTGAGATGTAATCAGTGATGTCACTGACCATGTCATGAGTGATGTAATATGTGACGTCATCAGCAGTGCATTGCGGGGGCGCGAGTTATGGTTAACTGAACTAACTATAACGGAGGAATTTCAATGGTTTTGTACGAGTGAAATGTCCAGCTAACTATAACAGCCCTGAAACCTATGGTTTTTTCAGTGAATTTCGAAGGTTTTTAAATGTTAATTCCGAACTATAACATGTCTGAAACCTATGGTTTTTTCAGTGAATTTCGAAGGTTTTTTAAATGATAATTTTTAAATGTAATAATAGTTATATGTATTTTTTGATACTGATTTTCTACAGATCTTTAACTGTTTATTTTTACATATTTTATTTTCTAAATTACATTATATATTTTTAATATAAATGGAAAAAAAAATGTTTTTAAAAATATTGTAACTGAAATATTGTTTTTTTTTTGTTTTCTTATTTTTTTTTTATAAATTTCTATTATTTTCTTCTATTTTTTTTTTGGAGTCGCGCACCCAACGCGTTCTGGAGTCGCGCACCCAACGCGTTCACACCAGGGGGCCGTGCTGGGAGTCGCGCACCCAACGCGTTCACACCAGGGGGCCGCGCTGAGCGCCGCGACTCCAAATTTTTCCGTAATTTTTTTTTTAGCTCCTACCACTAATTTATATTCTCCCCGGGGACCCCATCCCCCGGGGCCTATACATAATGATGGAGACCGTGGGGAGCCCCAATGCCCCCACGGTCCCGCCGGCTCCCCGCATCCTTCGGGAGCCGGCATTACTTTTCCACATGGGGAGCTGCTAACATGCAGCTCCCCGTGTGGAAAAGCAATCTGGTTTGCATTTTGAAAGAGAGCAGGTTTCCCTGCTCTCTCTTTCAAAATCCAAACCAAGTTTGCTATAGCAGGGCGGGAGCCACGAGGCTCCCGCCCTGCCATAGCAAACAGCAGTGTCCCGGGGGTGGGCACCCCGAGACACTGCAGGAGCCGGCCCTGGGGGGTGGCGGTCCCCAGGGCCATCATTGGCTCCAGGAGGGGGGCCGCGCGTCCCCCCTCCCACTTAATGTAAAGCCCCGGGGGGTGGTGGTCCCCGGGGCTTGGGGGTCCGTAACGGACCCCCTATTTTGAATATTTAGTGCCCCGGGGAGGTGGCGGTCCCCGGGACGTGTGGGGGGGCTCGAACACCCCCCACACAGGTTAAATTAATTTTTTTTTAAAAGCCCCGGCGGGTGGCGGTCCCCGGGGCTGCGGGGGGCCCGTGTGCCCCCCGCAAATATTCATACTTTGCCCCGGGGGGTGGCGGTCCCCGGGGCAATGTGGGGGGGGGGATTAGGGCCCCCCACACTTTTTTCACATGCCCCCGGGACCTTTTTTTCATTTTCGCGGCTGGATCCGCGCACCCTACGCGTATCGCGGCGTTTAAAAAAAAAAAAAGAAAATGCTTTTTTTAGCCCTAGAAGTCCTTCTAGGACCCCCTAAGCTGACCTACGGGGTCAGGGTGTTTCAACCCTGCCCCCTCTTCTTCTTTACGCCTTCATTTTACTGCCATCTTGTGCCTCGCTTCTACCGAGGCGACCGAGGCACAAGATGGCTACCAACAGTTCCTGGTTTAGAGTGTTCACAACCAATTACAATGCAGCTCGTGATCGGCAGGGTGCGCGGATCCTAATCTGCAGGGTGCGCGGATCCTCCGTAGCCATAGATATATATGTGTTTTTACTTTTGATTTTCTCAGCAACTACTGAACGGATTTACACCATTTAACAAAAAGGGTTCTTTCTGAACCAAGAACTACCTCTTTGCCAAATTTGGTGTAATTCCGTTCAGCAGTTCGGGCTGTAGCCGTGTCTAAAGTTTCCTATGGAAAATTGCATGGGGAAAACACGTTTTGGGACCCCCCTTTTTTCTCGGGCCCGCTTGGTGAATCACCCCGAAACTTTCAGGATAGGAGCGGACCGGAGCGCCCCACGAGTTTTGAAAATTTCGCGAAGATTCATCAACCGGCGCCAAAGTTATTGGAAATAGAATGTTGTGAATTTCCTATGGAAAATAGGTCCTAACTATAACTATCTACTGGCGACCGCCAGTAGATAATATATATATATATATATATATATATACACATATATATACATACACATATATATACATATATATATCATAGATCAGGATGCATGCCAGCAAAAGCCACAAACCTGGATAAGTTGTTAAAAGTTGGCAAGCCCCCGAACACCACATCGGATGAACAACAAATGGATGGGAGAGTAACAACAGTGCATATTCGGCGCAGGGAGTCAAAAGGCTACCCTTAGCGGGGACTTGTGCTTAATGGAAAGCCCCTCCATTTGACTTATGGAGGTGTTCGGAGTCGGGCACTGCTGAAGGCTAATAGCCGAGCAGTGAATCCAAAGGACCTGGATATTGGCTGGCAGCACATGCTTTAAGATATTGAAGGTTCATGCAGTACGAATTAAAATAAGATGAGCGCTGTCATGAGGCAATTTATTATTGTTTCTTTAAGAGCATAAGACTGTTTGGCAGCAGTCAAAAGAAAATCTAGAGAGATGGAAGTCATTGTGAAGACTCGAATTTTGTAATGACATTAAGATAGGCTGCCAGCTTTAAAATGCAACATTGTGTGAAGAGTTAAACAGATCGTGGAGATAAATTAGCTCCTTGTCAAATGTGCAGTGCTCACGCTACGAGTTTATTGAAAAAACAAACCCTTTCATAATGGATGTGTAAATAGCAAGAACTGCTTATTACGCTGCTGAGTGAAGCGCTCACGTTATGAATGAATTTAAAAAAATTCTTCATTGTGAAAACATTAACTGCAAAAACGGACGTGCTGAATTGTATTCATTTTATCACACCATGTGAAGACATTATGAAATCATGGTGAACTTTAGGAAAAAGACTGTAATGAAAGTGATTCGTTTATGTTCATGTAAGTGGCCTCACCGGATGTGAAGGTTTAAATGTGAAGAGAAAAGGCACATTCTGTTAGGTTGACAAAGGCTGTGTATTCAGCTGAAACGCGTTCCTATATCATTGGCAGATGCTGTCAGTAAATAAATGAAAATTTCCTATGGACTTGAGTGCAGGTTTTCTCTTATACTGGAAGAAAATGTTTGATATATATATATATCTTTCACTGTCAGAAACTTTTATGAAACACACACTGGATGATGTCATCAGAGATGTTACTGACCATGTCATGAGTGATGTAATATGCGAATTCATAAGCAGTGCATTGCTGGGGGTGTACGTTATAGTTAGTTTAGGTAACTAAAACGGCTGAATTTCAATGGTTTGTGTGTAAAATCTGAATCTAACTATAATGTCGATCGAGAGAGAGAGAGTAGAGTGAGTGTGTGTTATAGTTAGGTGAACAGGTCAGTGACATTAACATTTTTGAACCAAAAAAAACCAAAAACCCACATAAATTCACAAGCCTGATTAGGCCCTGTGGAATCCATCCCCCAGGGCCACTGCTTAAAATAAAGGAGAGGGGAGTCTGCGCGGAACCCATCCCTGAGCCATGTAAGGGCCTGGGGACCCCATGCCCCAGGGTCACTACTACAATTAAAGAGGAGGGGGCAGCATGGCCCCCTCTCCCTCATCCTTGTTAGGCCCTGGGGACGCCATCCCCCAGAGCCACTTTTTTTATTATTAAAAGAGAGAGGGGCTGTGTGCCCCCCCCCCCCCTCCTCCCTGAGCATTCTTAGGCCCTGGAGAGCCCATTCCTCATGGCCACTATGCCTTGTGAATGGACACCAAAGCAGTTCCTTCCCTGGTGCAGGGTCTGTGGAATGGCTCAGACCAGAAAGTCCTGCAGGACTTAAAGGGCAAAATGCCCCTCCTGCTGGACATGCATATACAAGCACAAGTGCTTCATGAATGTGTGAACTGATGCCCAGATGTTCAAGTCCAGCACTCCACCCACCAGCACAGTGGTGGCAGCCTGGGCTCTAGTGGAATAAGCCTACATGACTTATGGAGGCTGTTTCTTGAGCAATCTGTACCAGATCTTAATACAAAGGACAATCCATCTGGAGATGGTCTGTTTTTGCACTGCTCTACCCTTCTTCATTCCAGAGACCCAGTGAAGAGCTAATCGTCCACCCAATGGTCCGTGGTGCTATCAGTGCAGAAGCTCAGTGCTCTCTTAGGGTCTAAGTGATGGAGTCTTTCTTCCTCATTGGATGGATGAATGATAGACTGCCTGATGCGGAATGGCGTGGCAACTTTCGAGAAGAATGCCGCTTTAGTCCTTAGCACCAGTTCGTCCAGAAAGAAAGTGGTGTACAGTTGCTGGACAAAGAGTGCTTGTAGCTCACTTATGCAAAGAGCGGACATGTTTGCTATGAGGAACATTGTCTTCAGGGTTCGTAAACTCAGAGAACAACTGTGCATTGGTTCAAATGGGGTGCACATTAGAAATGCCAGAACCAAATTCAGATCCACTTAGCCATCACAAAAGGTTTCAGTGGAAACATGTGGGTAAGCCCTTTTAGGAAATGCATCACAACAGATGATTTAGACAGAGATGGCTGTTCAGGTAACCGTAGAAAGGGAGATGGGGCAGACACATGTTAACTGTGGCCTCAGCAAGGCCTTGCTGGGCAAATGAAAGGGAGAAAAAAAGGACATCAGATAACTGGGCTAGCAGAGAGTGGATATGCCTCGAAGACACGAAACAACAAACTTCTCCCTCTGTCCCACATAGATGATGTTGGTGGAGGGATACCTGGCTGCCAGAATGACATTTACTACCTCAGGAGGAAGCTCAAAAGCTGCTAGCTGTCACAGCTTAATCTCCCAGCATGGAGGTGTAAATTGTACAGGCTCGGGTGTAAGACCCTGCCCTGCTGCTGTGACAAAAGATTCTCCTGAAAAGGCAACCAGATCGGAGGACAGATGCTCATGGCTAGAAGTTCTCAGTAACACATTTATCTGGTCCAATCCAGAGCCAGTAGGATGAGTTGGGCTTGGTCATTCCTGATCTTCGTCAGAGCTTTGAGCTGGAGAGGTAAAGGCAGGAAAGCATTAAGGAGTCCTGAGCGCCAGTTCAACTGAAAGGCATCACATAGGGATAATTGTCTTGGGAACTTTATTGCACAAAAGCATGGACACTGCACGTTTTCGACAGTGGCGAAAAGACTGAGACAGGGTTCTCCCTATTGTTGGAAGATGTCCTGTGCCACCTCCGAGTATAGCCATCATTTGTGAACCACTAGACAACATCCGCTGGTGTTTAAAGATCCTGCCTAGTGCTGCATAACCAGAGAGATCCCCTTCTGACTCAGCCAGTTCCAGAAGTGTAGAGACTCATGGCACAGGACCCACAACTCCACCTCAGCCTGCTTGTTGCAGCTCCACATGGTGGTGCTGTTGTCTGTAAGGACCTGCAGCCTTTCTCCCTTGATGGCCAGGAGGGGAAACCTTTATTGCCAAGCAACTCCCAACAAGTTGATGTGGAGGTGGGTTTCTACCAGAGACCAGAGTTCTCTGATCTCCACCTCTCCTAGATGGCCTTCTCAACCCAGCAATGATGCATTTGTCACAACTATCAGCTCTGAGTGGGTAATGAGAGGGGCCTGGTGTCTGTTCAATTGTGGTCCAGCAATCATCATTGCAGATCTTTCGCAGTCTCCTCCGAAACCTGCAAGTTACGTCCTAAGAGGCAACTCGAATTGACTGATCTAAGTGCCAGGCTGGCAGAAGAGAAGATGGATTTTCCAAAGTCCTCCATGCATTTGGATCCTCTATCTAGAGGTATTGTAGAAAAAGAATTCAGGTTGAGCCGACAGGTAGAGGCCCGAACTACAAGACTCTAAAGTGTGGAGGATTGAAGAAGGAAAGATGGATCCTCTTGAGCCTGTCTATGCCGTCTTGCTATCTGTTGATTGACTGGCAGACAAATACTGGTTTCAGCCAAGAGCCCATGAGGGTATCTGTTAGGGCCTTGCAGAAGGGAAGAAGAGGTTCTGATTACGTTTGTACTGGCTTCAGGCCTTCAGTGAGGATGTTAGTTTTGACTTCCATGGAGGGTAGATACAAGTCAATGATTTCCCCAGCCCTCTTTATGAGCATGACAAAGGATGCAGATTCCTCCATAGAGGGACCAGGTGAGGAATGGAGGCCCGTGTCAGGGGATCTGCACAGGCCACTGGCATCCTGGAGATCCAAAAATAAGATACCCACATCATATATTTAGGCCTCATCATCCACATTGTCCTCTCAGTGGTGTTCGGGGTCTAAGAACCATAGAGGTAGGGGAAGCTTAGCAGAGTCAGAAAGAGGATGTAGTTGAGGTGGCTGCAACCTTGATCAAGGTCACAGCAGATTTGCTTCAGAGTCCGGAATGAATATGGGTTCTACCTCTGGTATAGCAGAATTGCTGCCGTAGTTGACGTGCAGACACTGAGACAGGGTTGAGAGGCACAGTCTGGGATGGATCTGCCAGCAGTAACCAGACTGGTGGCCTCCTCAGAAATGTGGGGCCTGAAGGCACATTAGAAGGCTCCGAAAAGGTGGCAAAAATGCAAAACATGGCCTCTCTGAAGGCCTGTATCTGATGTGGCATCACCGATGGCCACATGAAACTCGGTCCGAATCAGGAACAAGCTGGGGATTGGTTCCGAGATTGGACAGCAGGACCGAGACACAGATGTACCCGGACGTCAGATGCAATTTCTCTCAACAAGAGTGGTGGGAAGAAGGGGTGTCACATTCTGAATTCTTATGTTTTTTCTTCGATTTTGACTTAACTGAGCATGTGGAGTGGGATAACTCCTCAACTTTGAATTGGTCTTCCTGTATTCTCGGCAATGTAGAGTTTGGCTTAACGGCGCTGACTAGCCTTTCAGATTTTTACTGTGCCCATTTGTTGCATGATGCCATGTCTTGCGAAAATCACAGACACCAAAGACAGATGTTGTGAGAGTTCATCTGGTTATGGCAATCCTTACATGGTTTAAGACCTGCTGTTGTTGGGGGAGGTTCGGAGGGTTGGCGGAGACATGTCCCTTGCACAGTGGAAACATGTTTTGAAAAATGTCAATCAGGGAGCGAGCTTTGACATCACATCCAGGGCAGGATGGACCTAAAGCAGCTGCACAACGCCACCTACCGGCATGCGAGGGAATTGCTGAACTAAATCTCCAGATCCAGCCTGGGAGTACTCACAAGGTGAGGAATCTGCAGTTAGAAGTATCCATCAGAAATATTTTTACTTTTACTGTTTAAATATATGGCCAAATAATACAAGTACACATTGAGTCAGTGGCTCACTAATTCAGCAGACTTGTTACTACTAGGATAGGTGCCCTGACACTGTCCATGGTGTGATGTGGGAAGTTGCATGGGAGCATAATAATATCTTGAGTTTGGAAAAATACTGCTAACATGCTGATCGAATCTCTTAGCTCAACAAAGACGCATTGCTAAAGGAAACACTAACAAGTGAAGCAACAACTTCAAAGTCTTCAAGATCAGTACACCAGTCCTAATGAGAGAATAAGTAGTGTGAGAAAATAACAAAGCTGCAAATGTAAGTGGATCAATCACTTGATACGCTTTGTTAATATAAGCCTTAGTAGAATTAATGCATCGTGGCCACCACCCTTGGCAACAGTGACTGGCACCAGCTGCAGGGTGTGTAGTGAATCTGAGATACATTTGCGCACACAGATACACTGTAAGTAAATAAAAAAAAATCTTGGCCTTTAAGTCCTTGCCTCCAATATATGTTATCAAAAGTCTACTTCATTGAGGGCTTAATAGAATCTTGAAAAAACAACTCGGAGAGAAGACAGCAATGCTAGTTGAAAATTAGGCAAAATATGACATTCTTATTTTCTATGCTTGTGAGCCCTTTAGTTGTATTTTAGACTGTTAGTTTTTTCCTGGTCTCAAGTACTGTGGTCTCTCATAGGTTATCTGCAAGTTCTACCTCTTCACTGCAGGTTAGATCCCACAGGTCCACTTCACAAAGTATCCGTCACAGCTCTGATCATGCACATCAAGCCTAAGCAGAGTAATCATTTTGCATTGTAATATGGAGGCTGGTGAAAATACCCGTTAATCAGTGTTAACAATACCAATATTTGGTGACAAGCAGTAAATAGTTAAATAAATGGTCAATGATGAACTTGGAGCTACATCCTGTTTTGTTTTGTTTCTGAAATAGATGCAGGTAGCATGTTTCAAGTGACATTCTTGATATCACTCGATCTTTCAAACAGGTGGTAGATGACAGTGAGCTACAGAAAAAGAAACAGCAAGAACTTTAAAATACCTTGAATGTTCATAGATTTTGGGCTTGACAGGTCCAGCAGGTTCATTAAAGTAGTCATCGCTGGGTTCTAGAAAAATATAAAGTCCTTGATTAGGAGCAGCAAAATAGTTACAATAGAAATATCGCTTTCCTCTCAATGTGCTTTCAAAACATAGCTAAAGCATTCTACACCAACTGCTTAGGTTTTTACAAAAAGTCATTCATTCTATAAACTTGAGAGAGAAATGTTAGCTTAGAAGCTCTTGTAGAGGACATGCCTGTCACGTAGATAACTTTTTCATAGTGAGTGTGAGTACAGGTATGCGGTGGCTGGATAGCAGATGATGCAGATGACAAACTGTGTTCTTAGGACTGCTTGGCCTACTAAGGCTTGCTGATATGCAAACACATCTCCACAATAATGTTTGTCTAAGGTGTACGGTGCAGACCCAGCAGCAGCTTTACATATTTCCATGATAGGGATATTTCCTCAGAAATCTAGTGTAGCTCCTTTAGTACGTGTAGAGTGCGCTCTTGCAGGAAATGTGTGTTTTGCTTTATGGTAGTAGGTTTGGATACACTTAACTATCCATCTCGCTATACCTGCTTTGGAAATGAAAGAGCCTTTATGAGGCTTAGCAAAAGTAACAAAAGTGCCAACAGGAGATTATAGACCGAAGAAGTCCGGCGACGAACACCACGAGGCGTCGACCCGTAGCTTTATCAGTAGCATGCCCAAATCCAACAACAGAAAGAAAACAGTCTAACAATGCAGCCGAAACCCATGCGCATTACCAGTAATAAGAGGAGTCACTATACTTCGTGACTGGAAAGACTTCTTCGAAGAAAAACAAGCTGCACACGTCCGACCCCAACCATAGATGGCAGGAGTATGCTGAGCATGTGTATCTACAGCTACACATGCCACAAACAGTTGGTTAGACTTCCTAAAATCTTTAGTTCTGTCAATATAGTACATGACCTCTCTCTTAACATCAAGAGGAGGGACACCATTTCAGCTACTAAGTCTGGAGATGGAAAAAGACTGGTAACTCAATAGGTTGGTTGATGGGAAAATAGGAGATCACCTTAGGCAAGAATTTATGGTTAGTGCAAAGAACAACTCTATCCTTATGCTGCGGAATGTGTGCTTCTAGAATTGTAAGCTTGCACACTTGAAGCTTGCTCATAAGTCTCAGGGAAGTCATTGCTATTAGAAAGGCCACTGTGCAAGATAGGCATTGCAAAAGACACAAGTAAAATGGCTCAAAATGGGGGCCTCATAAGTCTTCTGGGTCCAAGATTCAAATTCCATGATGGCGCTAAGGTCTTTTTGGAGGGAAAATCCTTTTTAGCCCTTCCATGAAGCAGTTGATAACATGAACAAGAAAAATAGATGAAGGCTGTCTATTTTGCAGGTATGCTGCCACCGCAGTGAGATGTAAGAATATTGAAGTGTAGGCAAGGGCTGAATTCTAAAGATGAAGAAGGTAAGAAACATTTCTTGTACTGAAACTGTAAATGGGTCTATCTGTTTGGAAAAACTGTGGTGCATAAAATGTTTCCATTCAGTAGCATAACAGGCAAAAGCATTGGGAGCTTCTCATGAGGGTCGACTGACATCTGTAGAGGCACTGAAAACCATGGCTGCCTTGCTCATGCTTGTGTGACAAGGATTAGGGACATGGAAACTTGTTACATCTTCCAGACTACATAAGGTACTAGGGGAAGAGGTGGAAAAGTATGATCAAATATCTCGACTAGTTGATCCATAGTGCATTGCCCTTGGTTTGAGGGTGTGGGTAGGTGGCGGCGAAGTTTTGGCATCGTGTTTCGTCTGCAATAGCAAACAGATATATTATTGGAATCGTTGGTAGAAGTTCTAGGAATACACAGTAGGTTATTCAGCGAGGGAGACCTTTGATGAAAGTGTGACTATAAGGCTCCCTCTCCACTCCTCCATAAGGTCGGAACTTCCCATAATTTGGAAATTTTGGTTAAGATGGAAGAATCCTGACTGAACAGACCAGAAAATAGTGATCTGGTATTGTATGCATGAAACTAGTGTGCATGTGTAGTTAATAGGGAAACATAACAGGGTCATATAGGGTCCAATTCAGTCCTGAAGAAAGCCTAGGACACCACTGGGGGCCAGCTAAGGGCTGAAACATGTTGACCTGACTTGATGTGGACACGAGCACCAAATTCGGGCCTCACCTGTCCCATTTTTCTTTTTAATCATCCCTCCTCAACCAAATAATAAAGACGGGAAAGGTAGGGGTGGTAGGGATTTTTATTGGACAGTCCCTTCCCTTGGTTTCCTTCTACTGATTCCATCTCAGCCCTGAATGAGGGGCTCGCTCGCCATTAGAGAATGCGTTGGCGAACGTGGGATGGCCAATGATGAAGCATGACATCCAGGGGGTGTGTGAGACCATCCTGTTTTTATAAATGCCCACAGAACTAGATAAGTGTTTTGCCAGTAAGTCAAGGTTCACCCTTATTGAGGGAATTCCTATATAGCAGGGTGATTAAGTCCAGAATTAGGGCTTGAATAAATAAGGGCGCATTTGTTTTTGGTGTGTTCCTATTATTGGAATCCCCCACCATTGAAAGTACTTGTAGAGCACTTCTGGATGGAGTTCCCATGCGTGTACTTGTTGGTGCGTGCTGCTGAGCAGGTCAGCAAAGTCGTTGTCCACTCCCAGAAGATGCTGTACCAACAAGCGAATGTTATGACGGATTGCCCAATACCAAATACCCTGTGCCAACTGTGAAAGCAGAGGGGGGAGAGGGGGGGCGTGCCTCTCATTGCTTCTGTATGTAAAACATGGCTAGAATGTTGTCTGTCTTTATGAGTAAACTCTTGTCTTGAAGCACTGGCAGAAATGCTTTGAGGGCAATCTTGATGGCCAGTAGTTCTAGGAAGATGATGTGGTGATCCTTGCACTGAGAAGGCAAGTGCTCTGTATGGTCATATGACTGAGGTGGGCTCCCCACCCTATTAGAAAGGTATCTGTGGTAACACCTGTCTAGAAACGGCCTGCCAATTGGTGGGCTGTTGGTGTTCCACCACTGGAGAGAATGCTGGGCCCTTGTTCCCAATAACCTTCTGCTTGTGTACACTGTTTTGCTAAGCAATCCTGTAAAAGGGCCCAAATATAACTTGGCATACTGTACAACTGCAATGCTTGAGGCCACAAATGCCCAAATGTTTCATTACAGTTCTTACAGGAATGGGACGTTGCATCTGAAAAGGAAGCAGCAGCTGCTGGAGTGCCTTCACCCTCTGTGGGCTTGAGTATTCCTTGCCTATTCAATTTGCAGAGGGTGGAGATGGGATTTTTTCACATTGATTGTTAACCCCAGTTTGTGCAGTAGTGACACTGCTTGTTGAGTGTGTGCTAGAAATTGTTCTTTGCTTCTGCTTTTTATCAGTCAGTCGTCTAGATATGGAACACATGAATGACGTTTCTGTATTGATGACCCGCTACTACTGCCAGATACTTGGTTAAGGCTCTTAGAGCTTTGGTAACTCCGAAGGGAAGGGTTTTTTATTGGTAATGTTTTCTGCTAACCATGAAACAAAGGTAGGAATGAAGTCGCCTTGTTGTAGCATTGGGGTGACATCTTGCAAGGTGTTCATGTGAAAATATTCAGATTAAATGAACTTGTTCAATGGCTGCAGATCGAGGCTGGGCCTCAGGGTGCTGTCCTTCTTGGGAATAAGGAAGTATAGGGAATAGACCACTTTGCCTTGTAGGCGTACTGGTATGGGTTCTATACCACCCTTTGCTAATAGAGCCAACACCTCTTCCTACAAGAGTTGAAGATCATCTGAACTCATTACATGACGGCGGAGTGGGATATTTTGAGAAGCATGTGAAATTCGAGACATTACCTTTTCCTCACAATGGCCAGGACCCACTGATCTGATGTGATGTGTTGTGTTCGCATTGCTTAAGGAATTGGGTAATTTTCACTCCAACAAGTATACTGTGATCGGAGGGAAAGGAAGGTTAGTCACTGTTTGTTATTAGAGGGGGCCCTTGTATGGGTCACCCCTCCCACTGCAATTGCCTCATGGATGGTTCCTCTGGGACCCTGCACCCTTATATACTTTTTATTTTTATTTTGCAGGACTCGGGACTGAGTCCCTGAGTCCTGTAATGGACCACCCAATCAGAATCCTTTTGCCACGGACACAGATATCACTATTTTTTTTTAAAGTCTAATTTCTCAAAAACCGCTGAACAGATTTACACTGAATCACAAAAAACAAATTTCCTGGAAAAAATATCTAGCTTTCTGCCAAATGTAGGGTACTTCTGTTCAGCAGTTTTCTCTATATTACTGTTCAACTTTTCATATGAAAATTGCATGGGGAATAAAGTGTTTTGGGAAACCCCTTTTTCTCAGCCCCACTTGGGCGATCCCACCTAACGTTTCAGGAAGGAGCTCAGTTGTATGAACTTTTTGTTGAGAAGGGAGTTACAGGTGAACCATAGCTCTGAAATGGAAAATTGGTCCAGCCATATTATTTTATAGCTAAAATATATTGATGATCTCTACATAGTGCTAAAAAACTTCAGCACAAGAGTTTGTGGAATTAATAAATGTTAATGATTTAAATCTTCACTTTAGTAGAAATGGTGACCGTCTTAGATATACAAGTAACGATCACTAACAAAATATGCACACGCACCTTCAGAAAACCCACAGCTGGCAACAGCTTATTGAACTCTAATCATCCCAACCGCCTGAAGGAAAGTATTCCCTATGGAGAACTTCTGCATATGAAAAGGAACAGTAGTATGGAAGAAGCATATATTGCAGCAAGGGATGAAACCTTAAAGAGATTTAGAGAACTAGGATATAAGGAATATACACTGCACAGAGCAGTAGAAAGAGTACAAAACAAGAGAAGGGAGGATATTCTGTTTACATCGCCAAAGCAGCAAAAGGTTACAATAAATCAGTATGATACACATTGGCTGATGAATACTTATAGTAACGAACATAACTCTATAAAACATATCCTACTAAAATACTGGCCATAACTGAAAAATGACCCTATCATAGGGAAAAAAGCTCAAAAATAAACATGCATTAACATTTAGAAAGCCGCTATCCATGAAGGACAGGCTAGTACACAGTGATTTTAAGATGGAGATGGTGAGTATTTGGTTTGGAAATGAACGTGGTTTTTTAAAATGTGCAAAGTGAAAAGCCTGTAAGCACGGTCAGAACATCAAAGTGTTAGAAAATATAATGACAGGAAAGTAAAAACGTACTTAAAAAACATTGGACATGCAGGTATGATCATGCAATATATGTTTACACCGTTTACATTTGTCAAACTTGTGCCGCCCATGCACAGTGCTGTCGTCAATGATGTCAGTTTAGTTGTCATCAGTAATGTTATCAATGATGTCACAGAACATGTCACGAGGGTGGTAATATGTAAGGCCATTAGCAGTGCATGGCAACGGAAATAAGTATAACTGTTGAATTTCAGTGTTTTATTTACTTTAAAACAATATGTTTAAACTGACATTTTCACCTAACTAGAAAGTCACTTTAACTTTTGTTTTTTTCCAGTTAAGTCCAGTGTAGTTTTTTTTTTAATGTAAAGTAATATTTTATTGCCATACGTAAAGCCCACACCCCCAATCGTTTGCGCTTAATAAAACTGATTTTCATTCATTCATTCTGCCAAATTTGGTGTTATTTCGTCCAGCTGTTTTCATGGTATCGCAGTTCAGTTTTCCTACAAAAAATTGCATGGGGAAATTGTGTTCTGTGATCCCCCGCTTTAGGTCGAGCATCAGCGTGCATGTGCAGTCTGCAAGCTCTGCTGTAATCACTCGTACTGAGTGTAAACCCACCTGCTGCTTGCCATTGGTTCTGTCCTGAGTCGCTTTTATTTCCTGGCTCCTTATTGGTTGGTGCTACCAATACATCACTTCTGTTTTTTTATGCCAGGAGCACCAGCCAACTACAGTTTCCTTACACAGTAGGTCTTTATGTATTTTTTGGGGGACTACTTATTTATTATCATGGCGCCCGCTTAACTTGCAGCTACGCACATACATTTTATATACACAGGCGCCGTGCTTTGTTTCAGTACTGCACCCGCTTTCAGGTTAGAACAACACCAGTAAGCCCGTCTTCCAGGGCGCTGGTTGTGTGTTGAAACAGTTACACAGATACCTTGATTATGGCATTCCGAGGATCCTGGGTGCCTTTGGGCTGTCAGAGGGGAGATTGAGATTAGGCCAGCTGCATCCTGCTCCCACCCTGCAGCTAAGCACGCACGACTTTGCAAAAGCCCGAAGCTTCAGCCCCAGAGGAGGAAGTGCTTCAATTGCATTTGGCAGCTGCTTCTTGGTGCCTGCAATCTCTCGCGGTCCACCTTAAAAAAGGCAGCAGCGGCGCTGCCAATCCATTTTCTAGCACTGCACGTCTTCCACCGCTGCCAATCCACTTCCTGGCACTGCACATCTTCCATGCCGTACTGTACGTCTCAACATGGCGGGCTGCAGCAGCGGCGCTGGCCTCCCGCCATGGTGGAGCATACCATGACTGAGCCATGACAAAGTGTACATTTCAAGGTAATTCTCTTAAACTTTAATTTTAAAAAGTACACGCAGAACTTACTCTTCATTTGTTTTGCCATGGATCTGCGGCTTTGACACTCACTTGTCACACCTCATCCCAGTTCCCAACTCTCCCTCCCATGCTTTGTGCAGACATTTTACTCTAGCTGATCCGTGTCTCTATCTCTCAGTACACCCTGTTTCCCCATCGCTCATTCACTTTCTTGCGCTCTCTTTCTAAATGTCTCTCTCTCTCCAAATCTCGAAGTACCATCCTCCCTTTTTCATTCACAATTTACCAGTCCACCCATGTCTCCCAATCTCTCACTCTTTCTCTGTTTCTCTCCCACGTTTCCCTATCCCTAGTATCCTCATCGCTCTCTCTTCCCTCTTTCTGTCTCTCTCACCTTACCCATCCCCTTGTCTTTTCATCCCACTCACGCCCTCTCTCTTATTTAACCCACCCATCCTTGTCACACAATATCTCACTTCCTCTCTATTTATCTTTCATCTTACCCACCCCGTTGTCTTATCTCTTCTCCCTCTCTCTCTTGCTTCGTCTTACTACTTCACCCAAGTTGCCCATCTCTCTCTCCCTCCTTCTCTCTTTCTCTCTCACCTTACACTCACCTATGTCTTCATCTCTCTCTCCCCTTTCTCTCTTGTTCTCTCTCGTTACTCATTCACTCATGTTGCCCCATCTCGCTCTCTCTCTCCTTAATATCTCTTCTTTCTGCACATCTGTATCTCTATTTCTCCTGTCTGTGTTTTCTGTATCGATCTCCCCCGTCTCACACACTCATCCGTGTCTTTTGTTTCTGTCTGCGCCCTATCTGCCTCTTATCTCCATCTGTCTGCTGCCCCCATCAGAGCACTTCAAATGGTTACATTTTTCAAAGATGTAAAATAAATATTTCATTCAAGCCACCTCACAGGAGTGAGACAAAAGACACAAGAGTGTGTGCGTATATATATGTGCGTGTGCTGCATCCATGTGTGTCTAAATGTGACATATGTGTAGGTATGTAGGAGTGCCTGTGTGTGCTTGTATATATGTGCATGCGTGTGTGAGCGTGTAAATGTATCTCCTCTTAGTAATGCTGTATATGTATGTGCATGCTTCCTTATGTGCATGTCTATCTGCGAGTGTGTGTCGGTGTTTGGATCTGCTGGTGTCTGCATGCGTATGTGTGCATGAGTGTGTGTGTGTGTGTGTGTGTGTGTGTGTGTGTGAGTTGTGTGTGCGTGTGTGTGTGCATGGTTGCACCCATCTGTGTATGCGGCTGCAGGCGACTGTTCCCAAATGTGTGCATGTCTATGTGTGCGTTTGTGTCTGTGTATGCGTTTCTTTGTGTCTGTGCTTGCACGTTTGTGCGTCTATCTGTGCATTTATGTTTATTTTTACGTTTTTTTATTGCACATAAAAAGCCCAGGGGGTGGGTGAGAGGGCTTTACTAAAAATAATATCTGTAACAATAACTACTGGCGGGGGGTAAAGATTAACCTCATTAGTACCAGTTTAGTACGTCAATTCACCAATCAGCAACTTTACGGTAACAGATTAAACTTTGGAGAGAACATGCCAGTGCCCAGCACCATGTGTCATGCTTTTTTTTGCTTTAGTTTGAGTACGATGTGTTTGTTGTTGTAATCTGAGATTATGCAGTAGGTTGTGGATTATGTGTCTTGTTTGTGAAATAGATAGTCCTGTTTAAAATCTTGTGGCTTCAGGAGCATCTCGTTCCATTGTTGTTACTTTTTTTCCCCAGCCAGCATATTACTCTTGTCTCCCCTCTCTCATAACCGATTTCCCATTTTCTGGTTCTCAAGCGCCACAAGGTCATACGAATGGCAATAGTGCTATGCAAATATCATCACTCCACTACATACAAAAAACAAAAGTAAAAAACGTTGCCATTTTTAACACCAGGAGCTCTAGCTTTCACAAATGCGAGACCTATTGCACTGCAAATGCTTTTTTTCTTTGCCGCCGCTTGACAGATCACCCTGAAACTTTCCAGGAAGGAGCTGAGGTGGATGAACATTGTTTTGGAAGGTTTTGAGAAGATTCGTCAAACTGTGCCAAAGTTGTTAGCAACAGGGGCGGCTGTTCCGCTAAGGCGGAGGAGCGTCGCTCCACTGCTTTAAAGCAGTGCAAAGCCCGTTATTATAATTTTAGTTTTACTATTGCAGTTGCACTGCAGTGCAGCTCCTTTGATAGGCCGGGCGGGGCCAGCCTCCCCTGATGTGGAGGCCGGTGGAGGAGTGGTGGCTGCACCTAAAGTGCGCATTAAGGTTTGGCCGGCTGTCCCGGGCCGGCAAAACCGTCATGCGCACTGTGCATGTTCTCCACAGGCTGTATTATACAGCCTGGGTGGAGAACATGCCCAGACTCCTAGTCCCTCTCTGAGCACCGTGGTTCGGTGCCCAGACCAATCACAATGCTGGTGTAAGGCAGCGTTGTGATTGGTCAGGGGATTCTGGGAGGCTGGGTGCTTCCTGCTGGAGGAGAGGCTGCGGCTGTGACGGCGACCTCAAGGAAAATTTTCTTTTTGAATTATATTTGTTTCTTCACCCCCTCCCCCCCCACTGTTCCCTACCAGCCGCCACTGGTTAGCAAACCAAAATCTGCTCTTCCTACGGTAACTAGGTCCTAACAATAAATACACAATGGTGACCCCACTGTGCAATATATATACATATATATATATATATATATCCTGAAAAAAACAAAGTTTAAAGTAAAGTTATAGCTTGGTGAAATGTTCAGTAACAACGTAACATTTTGAACTCTAAAAACCACAGAAATTCACTAGTTATAGTTATCTCAAGTAACTACAACTCGTGCCCTAAGGCAACTATAACTCGCACCCCCACCATGCAAAATATATGTGAATAGCCTTTCCAGGGCATTCTGGGGCGCTCCTTGAAGGAGCAGTGAATAATAAATGAGCGGCTGAAGTCACTCTTTTATTATTTACTTTTTGCTTTCTTAAGAAAAAAAAATCTTGGTGCCTCCGTCACACCAGGGACACCCACTGTTGTGTTTTTTTTTTGTATAAGGGGCCACGGGGGACGCTCCAGGGCCCCGTGGACTCCCTGCAAGTGGCACTTTGGGACCATGCAGGCACCGGTGTTTGTTAACAAAAAAATGTACAGGGTGAACTCCCGGGGCACCCCAGGTCATTATTCTTTTTGGGGGCTGAGGGGGATCCTCAGGGCCCCCGCTTGATCCCTGCTCCTGCAGGAGCTGGCATTATTATTATTATTTATTAAGTGGTGTTCCCCGGTGCCCCACAGCTGGTCCAACGTTGGGGACTGCGGTGGGAGGCCCAGGGCCCCCGCAGCCTGGCTGGCTAACCTGCTTGCAGGTGCAGCGGGAGCCGGCATTGCTCCAACCCCGCAGGAGCTGTTTTCTTTTGCTCCTGCAGAGTGGGAGCAATTCAATGCATTTCCCTGCCAGAGAGGGAAATGTTTTGTTCTCCCACCGGGCGGGAGCATATCTGTGCCACGACCAGGGAAATAAACGGTCTTCCGGGGGTTGGGACCGCGAGACACGGTCACTGAGCCGGCCCCAGGGGATTGGGTCTCCGTGGCCATTGTATGGCTCGGGTAGGGGGGCTGCATGCGCCCCCTCCTTATTTAAAAGATGGCCCCAGGGGATGCGGTCTCCGGGGCCTCTACTGGTTCAGGAGAGGGGGGGGGGGCTGTTCAGCCCCTCTCCCCTTTATTTAAAACAAGGCCCCGGGGAAGGGGTCTCAAGCTCCTCCTAACATATATGCTGCACCCCCCGCCCCCCAGGGGGTTTCTTTATAGAAATGGGTGGGAGCCAACACTTTTATTTATTTTTTAACTTTTATTGCAGATTTTCTGATCCTCCACAAGTTTATCCCTACCCTGACCCCTATGTCTTTTTTTGTGTCTTTTTAGGACTAACGTCTTGAGTCCTAAGATGGCTACCACCACTTCCTGGTTAAAGTCGTGGCAGCTAATCAGAGTCATGCGGATCCTTCGCGGCTTAATATGTACAATTTTGTTAACCATAATGTTTACAAAACTAATGAACGGACTTACACCACGGAAAAATTAAAGGGGAAAATGTCTTTTGGGTCCCCTCCCCCCTTTTCTTGCCCTTGCTTGACGGATCACCCTGCAACTTTCCATGCACAAACTAGTGAAAAAGTAGCACTTTTTAAAAAATGTTTTGAGGAAAATGGTCAAACAGCGCCAAAGTAATTAGCAACACAAAAAAGGCATTTCCTATGGAAACAAGAACTTAACTATAACTACCCAGTGGCAACCGACACTGGGTAATTATATATAAATATATATACATATTTATATATTGAGATATAAATTATAGATGGGTAGCACTGAATTATGGGGATGTACTTCACTAAGGAGTTCTGAATGTCATCAAACAAATAACTAGAGGTAAAGCTAGAGTTGTCTATGATGTCACTCCGAACTATACATTTATGTTATTTATGGCTCCCAAAATCATCTGCCCCTGCTTTCATCTGCTAGGCATGGATTGAGGACTAATAGGGGGAGCCATACATAACATGGCTTTTTCTCCCTGTCCCAAATAAAAAAAAAAGAAAGAAAAAAATACATGGCCTACTGCCACCCACCCCTACCACTCTGCACTCCCTTTGCTTTCCTCCAGAAGCTGTGCTCCCTGCTTTCCAACGCTGTTCTCCCAGGCTCTCAAGTCAGCCCAGTCAGAGCAGCCTGAAATTCCTTTATGACTTAGTGGTTAACAAGTTCCGTTACCCACCATCTAGCAGTGAATTACTGGATTTAGAATCCATTCATTCATGATAATGGCTCTCAATGAGAGCCATGCATAACACACAGAATTATAGATGGGTAACAGTGAATTACGGAATTGTTTTTCACCAAGGGATTCTGAGTGACATCAAATAGACAACTTCAGTTTCGCTCTAGTAGATTATGTCACTCAGAACCCAGTGGTGAAAACATCGCTGTAACTCACTTTTACCCATCTATAATTTTATGTTATCTATGGCCCCGAAAATCATCAGCCTTGGCTATCAACTGCTACACAGGAGCAGAGAAGTAACAGGGAAGCCATACATAACACAGCGTCTCCGCCCGGTCCCAAATGTTAAAAAAAAACAAAAAACCTTATTATAACCAACCCTCACCAACATCTTTGTAACTCACACTTATCCATCTATAATTTTAGGCTACATATGGCCCCCCAAAATCATATGCCCCTGTATATAACTGCTGGGCAGAGGCTAAGGAATAATGGGGAGCTATACACATTATGGCCTCTCCTCCATGTACCAATTGTGAAAAAACATACTTTACCTGTGATCCTTAACCAGCCCCCAACATCTTCCCCGCCTTCTTACCCCTCCTGCAGCTGTGCTTTCTGTCAAAGCAGACAAGCAGCGCTGCACCTATAGGCCCTCAAAGAGCCCTGTTAGCCATGCCTGGAAGGACTTTATGACATAGCAATGGTGGGTAACAAGTTTTGTTATCAACTGTTGCCACATCATAGCAGTGAATTAGCAGATTTAAAATCTGGTGTAAAAGACAGACTTCTTATGGAAGCATCGACAACATATAGTATACAAGGAAATGTTACTTACCCAGTAACTATCTGTTTGTGGCATGTAGTGCTGTGGATTCACATGCTGTGCATGCTTCTGCCATCTAGTGTTAGGCTCGGACGTTTTCAACTTGTTTTTCTTCGAAGAAGTCTTTGAGCCACGAGGTATAGAGACTGCACCTCTTGGCTCCATTGTCAGATCGATTTTCTACATGGCAGGTCAGGATGGAAATTGAGCATAGAGATACATATGATGACCATGCGAAAAGAAGAAAACAAAGCATCTGCGACAGCCAATGGCTTACAGAGAGGATGGTGGGTGCATGTCAATCTACACCACTACATGCCATGATCAATTGCTTACAGGGTAAGTAACATTTTCTGTTCATGGCATGTATAGCTGTAGATACACATGCTAAGCAA
Organism: Calotriton arnoldi; assembly: GCA_963921515.1. Taxonomy (NCBI): domain Eukaryota; kingdom Metazoa; phylum Chordata; class Amphibia; order Caudata; family Salamandridae; genus Calotriton; species Calotriton arnoldi. The sequence goes on from CAWUFW010000146.1 coordinate 4,931,655, forward strand.
TAGACTGTAAAGCAGTTCTTTCTTACGTAGTAGCTAGCTAGAGGATGTTGCAATAGACTGGGTATGCTAAGAAATCCACCCAATAGCGTTTGCTAAAACTGTGTAGAGTAGACCACGTAGATGCTCTGCAGATGTCAGCTATATGGATGTTACCTAAGAAGGCAATGGAGGCCACTTTATTTCAGATCTCGGAGGGACATGCAAAGATCTTTTGGCTTCGGAATAACTGGTCTGAATGTATTTGACCAGCCAGCGTGCTATTCCTGCTTGAGATAGAGCATGGCCCTTGTGTGGTTTGTAAAAGAGACAAAGGGCAGTTATCTCTTATGGAAGGGATTTGTCCTGTCAATGTAATACATGAGGGCCCTTTTGACATCCAGTGTGTGAAGTGCCCTCTCTTCTATGGACTCCTGATGCAGGAAGAACACTGGGAGATCAACAGTTTGATTAAGGTGGAAAGGAGAGACCACCTTGGGGAGAAATTTGGAGTTTGTTCTAAGAACTAGTCTATCGGTGTGAAGTTTAAAGAAAGGTTCTTCGAGCTTAAGAGCATGTGGTTCACTCACACGTTGGAGGGAAGAGATTGCCACTAGGAAAGCAACCTTCCAGGAAAGGAACTGTAAATGGCAACAGTGAAGTGGTTCAAAAGGGGGCCCCATAATACTGGTGAGAACTATGTTGAGGTTCCACGAGGGGGAAGGTGGCACCCTCGGTGGAATGACTCAAGTCCTTCCTTAAAGGCGTTAATGACTGGAACTCTGAAGAGTAAAATGTGTTCTCTGTTCTATTTGTAAGCAGCTACTCCTGCTAAATGAAGTCTAAAGGAGGTACCCGATTTTTGCAGGTGAAGCAGATAACAGACAATATCTTGGACTGCTGCTTCGAGAAGGTTGATGCATTTGAGAATACAGTAGTGCACAAATCTTTTCCATTTGGCTGTATAGCAGGCTCTCCTTGTAGGCCTGTGGGCCTACTTCAGGATGGTCATACACTCTGGAGGTAGGTTAAGATACATCAAACACAAAAAAGGTGAGGGGAGGAATGCTTGCAATTTGCCTAAGCGAAGGCAATTGCTCAGCGTAGCATCCCAACCCATAGTTCTTTTGCTCACCATGCCACCTCAGTTTGGACCCAGCCATATGCAAATCAACCTTGACCCTCCTCCTCATGGGAACAGTCCAGCCTGAACTGCCAGACCAGGTCCGCACTGAACCGGAACATAAGCAAGCTAGGAACAGTTTTGCCCTGATAAGGGCTCGTCAGCCAGGTATAGATTGGTTCCAGTGGCACAGTGAGCCTTTTATCTGTTTGGTAGGTTGAGGTAGCCCAATTCTAACTCCTCAGGAGCCAGATTGCATGATTTAGCTGCTTGGGGTTCGGTTGTCTTAGCGTACCCTGGTTTGCCGTGAGAAGGTTCGGCACTAGGGCGAGGTCGAGGCGGGTGGTGAACCTGGGCTGTCTGGCCCAAGTGACTGCCACCAGGATGAAGGTGGGAGAAGTTTGCCAAAGCCTCTGAACCACGAATGGAAGAAGTGGGAGTGGTGTACAGTCTGCAGGTGTGGATACCTGGATGTGAAGCTTGGGCATTTTGCGTTTTTGGCAGTGGCAAAGAGGTCTACATTGGGGAACCCCAAACGACAAAAGATCGGGAGCAGAACTTTCGGGTAGAGTTCCCACTCGTGGACTTGTTGGTGCATCCTACTGAGTAGGTCTACAAAGTCTTTGCCCACTCCTGGTAAGTATTCCACCAGTAGATGGACTCTGTGATGGAGTGCCCAACACCAAATGCCCTGAACTGACACAACTGTTGAGACCGAGTGCTACGTTGCTTCTGTAGGTAGAACTTGGAAATCATGTTGTCTCTGCAAATGAGGACCACCTTGTGCTGAATGTGACAGAGGAACGATTTGAGAGCTAGCTGGATGGCCTTTAGCTCCAGGTAGCTGATGTGGAGACCCTGTTGATGGGGTGCCCACATACCCTCAACGGTCAAATCCTGTAAGTGCAACCTCACCTGCTGATAGAAGCATCCATTGTGATGGTCACTGGTGGAACTGGGCCGAGAACAGGTTGGCCTTGCAACAGGTTGTTGTTCCACCGCTGCAGAGAGTGATACGTGCAGCCCTAGATCAACATTAAATCTTTCCAATGATCCTCTGTCTGTGACCACTGTGCAGCTAGGCACCCTTGCAGCGGGGGCGTGTATAGCCTGTCATGAGGAACTATGGCAATTTAAGAGGCGATCATGCCTAGAAGGTGCATGACCATCCTGACTGTTACTTGGTGATCTAGCTGAAAAAGGGGGATCAACGATTGTAATGCTTCAATACATGCTGGGATAGGCTTCTATGGTGACAGAACTGCCCCTAAGAAGGGCTGGACCTGAAGGGGATGAAGGTGGAACTTTGTGATTTTGATGGTAAACCTAATACCGTATAATAGGTCTATGGTGTCTGTGTGCGCGCCAAGCAGTGCTGTTTGGTGGCACGCTTGATCAGCTTGTCGTCCAAGTAAGGGAAGACGTGGATGCCGTTCCTCCCGAGATGAGCGGCCACCACAGCAAGACACTCTAAACATTCTGGGGGCGGTTGTGACCCCGAAGGGCAGCACCTTGAACTGGTAATGCCGGCTACTTACCATGAACTGGAGATACAGACGATGAGCATGGTAGATCAGGATGTGAAAGCAGGTATCCTTCAAGTCAAGGGCTTTGCTGTGGAAGAGGGATGACATTCAGGAGTGTCGCCATGTGGAAGTGCTCTGACAGGATGCATTTGTTGAGGGGCCTGAGGTCGAGTATGGACCTGAAGGACCTGTCCTTTTTGCAGATGAGAAAGTATAGAGAATACACTCCCTTCCTGCAGTGGTGGAGCGGCACAGGTTCTATGCCCCCTTTATGAATAAGTGCCTCTACCTCCTCCTGAAAGAGGCGCTAGTGTTCTGGGGATAGGGACCGTTTGCTGGGAGGAATTTTTGGTGCGGTGATGGTTAGCTCCAAGCAGTAACCATGGACTATGATGGAGAGGAGACACTGATCTGAGGTGATTTCTGCCCAACATGGTAGAAACCCTGTAGGCTTCCCCCGACAGGTGTAATGTGATCGGGGGAGGGGGTTAAGAGTGACTCACTGTTTGGTAGGGGATGTGTGCTTATCAGCACTGCCTTTCCTCTTCCCTTGGAGCCGTTACCCCTATAACCTCCCCTTGAAAAACCCCATGAAGGTGTTTGCTTGGTCTGTTGCCTGTGAAAGGAGGAAGAAGCTTGAGTAGAGGTGGCTGTAGCACCTCTGCAGTACTGGGAAATGTGGAAGGACCCACGGTGAGAAGGTGTTTGAAGTGCCCCCATGGCCTTCGTGGTATCCGTGCTCTCCTTTTATTTTATTTTTAGCATCTGGTCAACCTACGGACCGAATAGGTGCTCCCCATCGAACGGTAGGTTGAGCAGATGCTGTACTTCAGGCTTAAAGCCCGAAACATGCAGCCAGGTGTGACGGAGGATCAAACACTTGAATAGATGCCTTGCGCTGTAGTGTCAGCAGCATTGAGGGCGCACAAGATAGTGGTGTTGGATAATATTTTGGCATCCTTAAAGAGGCCTTGGCCCCTACATTTCAATCCAGTGCACCCAGTCGTACCTTGAGCGCAAATCGCCAGTGCACCGCTTTTTTGAGCCGCGACCTGCTTACCAGCAGCATCTATCTTTTTGCTCTCTGTCAGGTGGTGGTGTATCTCAAGTACCTTGATCATTGGTGTGCTTACGGGTTGTATGCACTACCAGTGAATCAGGTGGAAGTTGTTCCCTAATGTATAGAGGATCTGAGGGTGAGGCTTTGTATTTCTTGTCCACCCTTGGGGTGATCACCCTGACGTTAACAGTCTCCTTGAAGACTTCCGGAGCGGTCTTTAACATCCCCTTTAACATCTGGAGAGGTTGCATGGAGCCCTGGGTAGAGGTAGCTGCCCTCCGTAAAACCTCATGATACGAGGTGATGTCATCAGGTGGGGATGGTATTGCTGGATACAGGTCGGGATCAGTGTCTCCATGGGTCATCCTGTGGCTGTGGGTTGAATGGCCTGTCATAAGGGTCTTGAAGAGAGCTGGGACTATTACCCCCCCACCCATTCAAGACCAGAATGTGGGGGACCCTATGGTGACTCTGACATAGGAGCAGCAGGTGGGGGCGGTGAAGCAGGGCCGGGAGAAGGCAGAGAGCAAGGCACGGTGGGGGAAGGGTAGGTGGTGGTGGCCAAGACGGCAGTCGACTGCTACCTCAGTCATGTTGCCTCTTGAGTTTGGCTGGTGGCTGAGGAGCAGAGTCAAGGGCTTCCTCAAAAGTGATAGATCTTGCCAATTTGTGGATGGATCATGATGCGCTCTGCCTGGCATGAAGCTCTTCTTGGAGCCATTGGCGGATCAGCTGATCTTGGTCCTAGGAGTCCGTGGATGAGGGAGTTGTGGACGCTGGGTGTTTAGGTGTACAGGAAGGTTTTTACATCACTGACACCAAGGCCGATTTCGATGCCAAAGATGTCTTTGGAGGCGCTGGCACCGAGGTGGATTTCGGCGCCGAAGAGGGCCTAAAAGGCGTTTTTGATGCCAAATGCAAAAGCAGTGTTGGTGCCGAGGCTTCAAGATGTGCTGGGTCCAAACCGTGTTTTGGGTGCTGCCCATGACCTTCAGGCAGTGGTGGACCAGAAGCCTGGTGCTGAACTTGAGGTCTGATGCCTGACCCTCTCAAGGGCAGTACTCACCCTCAGTTCAGTGCCAGGGAGGTGGAGGAGGGTTAAATATTGTACTTACAGCTTCTGTCTTCTTGACATGGACCTGCACAGACAGCTCGGTGGCTGAAGTCACTGGCTGAGGTTCGAGCGATCTCGACGCCATGGTCGCTGAAGATATCGGGGGCGTCATCCTCTTGCCGCTGTGCCATGGGTTGGGATGCGAGGTGTCAAGCCCGATGGTAATACAGCGTTTTATCTGAATGGAAGGCGAGAAAGCCGGAGCAAGAGTCCTTGTTGTGATCCAGAGAGAGACATTTTTTTCTCTCTACATTGTGGGCAGTAATGAAATTGAGTCCTTTCCATCACGGATGGGACATTTTCTGGGCCAAACACGACAGATTAGGCTCCAGAGGGGCGGGAGGGAGGGGGGGTGGAATGGCATGCTGCCAGCTGAGCTTGTCTTCCCTGGCATTCAAGGATCCCACCAGATGTTCCACTATCAGGGAAATGCTCTGATGCTCCAGCCAACTCGAGAGGAGCACAAACCTCTTGGCATAGAACTGTTCCTATGAGGAGCAGGGTCAAAACTGATTTGCATACGGCTTTGTCGAAACTGAAGTGGTATGGTGGGCGAAAAACGATGGATTGGGATGCGGACCGAGCAATCGCCAGTGGCTTAGATTAATTCAAGCATTTCATCCATCACCTTGTTGCTCTTACAGATTACACCCCAAGGGCGAATGGTATGCCCAGATGTGAATCCTTTGCTCACTGTACCACTGGAATCAAGGTATACCTGGCTGATGACCCCTTTTCAGGGCAAGATCAGTCCTAGGTTGCTTGTATTCCGATTCAGGGAAGACCTTGCTTGGCAGTTTGGGCTGGACTGTTCCCATGAGGAGCAGAGTCAAGAAGGATTTGCATATGGCTGGGCCCAAACTGAGGTGGCATGGTAGGCGAAAAAGGATGGATTAGGATACGGTCAAAGCAATTGCCAGAGGCTGAGACTAATTCAGGCATTCTATCCATCACGTTGATGTTGTTACTGCACCATATCCAGGACAGCTCCAGTGAAAGGAAGCCTCTGTGAAGGAGTTTGGTGAAACTTTGGCTCATTGATTGTGAACCCAAACGATGTCAGGAGGTTCACCGTCATCTGGAGATGGCCTACCACTAACTGGCGAGCTTGCCTTCAACAGTCATCAAGGGAGAGAAAAACTAGCAATCCACAGGATTGTTGTGCTTCACTAATGGCAAGATAAAATGGCTTATTGGCTGCCGGGAAACAGACTGGGAAAACTGATGCCCTTGTTGCTCTGCACATTGCCTGTGCAATCCAGGTCCTCGGCCTCGAAAGGACTGAGGTGACTGCAGCAGAGGCTGGGGAGACTGATGTTGCCCATACACCATCCTCCTAGAATAGCCTCTGAATTTCCAAAACTGGTAAGGAACTGTTTGGCAGGGGTCAAAAGACCCAGAGAACGTGCCATGGTCCTACTCTCCTTGAAACAGTCCAAAGCAGGCATGAGCCGTTAAAAAGCATATCCATGAGAGACTTGTAAGTCTCCAGAGAATCCTGTAGAAAGCATCCATGCATTATGGGGCATGGCAGAAGAGCACCACACTAATGTCAACCACTCTTCCCAGACAATCAGAAGTATCAAGGCAAGCACGAATGATGTATTTGGCTGCAGCTGAACTATCTTAAATAGTCTGAGCCAGTGATCCCTAAGTTCTTCTGGGACCGCAGGCAAGCTCTCGATGGCCATGTCCCTGAGGGCGTGCATATATCTGCCCAACAAACAAAGTTCACTGACTGACCCTATGCTAGGCTAGCCGAAGAAACATTTGTTTCCTGAACGTCTCAATCCTGTAAGGCTCTCAATCCTGTAAGGCTCTCTATTCGCGATGTAGTAAGGAATGAGTTGGAGCCCACCTTGCTGGTTAGAGCCTGAACCACCAGACTTTCATGAGTAGGGAGTTTATAGAGGAAATCAGGGTCACCTGGCTTCAGTCTGTGATGTCTGGCCACTTCCCTATTCAAGGGTGGGCAAGAACGAAATGGTTACTTACCAGGAGTAGTTTTGCAGCCTCAAGAATTTTCTGGATTCTCACGCTGTGCATCTATTTCACCATCTAGAAGTTGGGACCGGAATCAATTGGGGGGTGGGGGGGGGGGGGGTAAATAAATATATATATCTATATATATATATATATATCTATATATAGAGATATATATATGTATGCATGTATGTATGTATGTATGTATGTATGTATATCCACCACTACATCCCTTGTATGACGGCAGACGGTGTCCTGGAAGTTCCTGTGCATGGACGCTACCGTCAAGATTCTTTATTTCTCCTGGCGTTTGCTGTTCTTCAAACTTCCCTTTGTCTTGAATTGCTGTTCTACTCACCTGTTTGCTGGAGGGTTGCCTGTGAATCCATAAAAATCTTCAGGCTGCAAAATTACTCTTACTGGCAAGTAACCATTTCATTTTGCAGTATGACTCCACACAGTAGTGTTTTGTGAAGGTGTGTAGGGATGCCCAGGTTGCAGCCATGCAGATGTTGCCAATGGGTACGTTTGCCAGGAATGGTAGGGTTGTGCCCTTCTGCCTGGTTGAGTGCACTCTGAGGAATGTGGACAAACTCTTCCCCACCTTTGCATAGCATATTTGGATAGTTTCAACCAACAATCATGCAGTTGTTCCTTTGGTGATGGGTGTATCTCTGCTTGTCTTAGCAAAGGAGACAAAGAGATGGTTTCCCTTCCGAATTGCTTCTGTCTCTTGTAGGTAGTACATGAGTTCTCTTTGCATGTCCAAGGTATTAAGTGCCTTCTCGGCCTGTGTCTTTGGGTACTTAAAGAAGGCGGAAGCTGGATGCTTTGGTTGATGTGAAAAGGCAATGCCACCTTTGGTAGGCACTGTGGGATTGTTCGGAGAACAACCTTTTCTTTGTGGATTTGTAGGTATGGTTCTTGGATTGTGAGTGCTTGCAGCTCACTGACCCTGCAGAGTGACGCGAGGGCTATCAGGAATGCGGTCTTTAGGGTAAAAACGTCAACTGCGTCTCGTGCATTGGTACAAATGGTTCCGCCATGAGTTGTGTTGAGTACTGTGTTTAGGTTCCACATGGGAGGTAGCGCCTGAAAGTATTTGGATGCCTGATATTGATATGTTCCTCTTGTTTCCTTGCCCTCACACCGGAAGCTCCTGTTTCCACGCCTACCACACCAATAATGCGATGGTACTTGATAACGTAATGCTGCACTAATTTGTTTTGTAGTGTAGTTAAAAATGAATAAAAAGATTTTCAAAAAAACAAAACAAACAAGGTTCTACATGGGCGCTATTGCTGCCCTTGGTGGCGACAATCTTTGATCCTTCCAGAATGTTTTCATTACTGGAAGTGTGAAGATGCTGCTACTGGTGGTGGTCATCTGGTGTAAGCGAATACGGCAGCCAGGTGGACCTTTAGTGATGCGTAGGTCAGGCCGCTGTCTAGTAGGTGGATAAGGTATGTCAGCACCGTACCATGCTCAGTCCTAGTCTCGAGTCTTTTTTGGTCTCTACACCAGTAGATGTATCTGAACTATTTGGCTGTGTAGCACTTTCTAGTGCTTGGTTTCCTTGTCTCCTTCAGGATTTCCATTGTCCTGGGGGGAAGTTGAAGGTGCCCAAATTCTAGATATTCTGGAGCCACGCTGCTAGGCTGAGTGTGCCTGGTTCTGGGTGATTCACTCCTCCATTTTGCATAGTTAACGTCCTGAGTTGCTTTGATTGGTATGATTTGTTATGTTATGTTTCACCGTATTTGTAAAGTGCACGTACACCAAAAAGGTTTCATGGCGCTGAAAGCACAGAGGTATAAGAGACCCAAAGCTGAGCATAAGCCTGTCTAAAGAGCCAAGTTTTTAACGACCTGAACCTGGTTCCACCCAATCTTTTCCTGTTAAATTTAGGGACTTCTAATAGATTGTGATGGACTTATGTAAGATTAAATTTAGGATGTAATTCCGGATTCAGGAGGACACAAAAGTTGGGCTTTTGCCGTGTTGAGATTTAAAGAGGATACACCAAGTTTTAAAAAGGGTCCTCTGAGCGACTGAAAGCGAGTACAATTTTACCATCAGAGGTTTAATGTGGCGGTGTCTAGGCTGTCTCCAGACCAGCCTAGCTGCCTGATTTTGAACCAGCTGAAGCCACTGACTCAGTCTTTTTGAGAGTTTCAAATAAAGAGATTTAAAATAATCAATCCGGGATATGACTAGGGCGATTATGATCTGGATGATAGCCTCAAAGGTGAAGTATTTCCTTATTTTGTTAATGTTTTGATAGCTGGAAAAAGCAGGAAGAAGTCACTGCTCCTATCTGATGCTTCATAGAAAGGTCTTCATCAACAAGGATCCCGAGACTTTTAAACACTTTTTTAGGGATAGGTGGTGTTCCAACTATGCAGTTTACTTTGTCCTCTGTATATCTCTAGTATATCCAAATACCATGTCTGTCTGGCACACAGTGGGGCGATTAGTTTGAGTGACGATCCTGGTTGTCTGGCCTTGTCCAGTACCCATGGGATCAGGAGGAATAAGTGGAAAGGCAGGGGTAAATATCCCTGACCAGTCTATCGACAGGGCATTCCCCTCAGACTGGCAGTGTGGAAAACAGGACACGTAGTTTCAGTATTATGCATTTTCTGGAGTGGCGAACAGGTCTATGCTTGGTGTTCCCCCACCATCTGAGCACACTATCCAGTACTTCCTGCTTTATCTTCCATTTGTAGGAGGCGTGCTATTGGCTGCTCAACCTTTCATGCTTCTGTATTCTGCTTCCCAGGAAAGTGTATTGTTAAGAGGGTTGTGTTCTGGTGGATCGCCCACTTCCATATCTCCTGTGTTCGTTTTGACAGTGGGAATGACTTTGTCCCCCCCTTGCTTGTTGAGATAGAAAATAGTTATTGTGTTGTCTGTCTCTATAAGCAATGTCTGTCCCTTCACATGTGCCTGAAAAGCATTCAGCGCTAGGGAGACCGTCTTCAGTTCCAGGTAGTTTGTGTGTTTCACGGCTTCCAGAGGGCTCCAGAGACCTCTCATATTCAGATTCCTCATGCCCTTGTGGGACGCATCTGTTGTTATGATCACAGTAGGAGCTGATAGCATGAAAAGTCCCCCTACACTCACGTTTGACGGGTTCCAACATTCTATCTCCTACTGAACCTTTGATGTGACAACCACCAGATCCTCCAGTTACCTGTGGCTTGTGACCATCCATTGCAGATCCATTCGTGTATGGGTCGCATGTGCAGTTTTACAAGCGGTATGAGGGGAATGCATGATGCCATCATGACCATCAGCTTCATGACAGTCCTCACTGTCAGAGACTGCCCCTTTCGGTATAGGATAGTTTGCTTCGCCCTCTTGGGGACTGGGTATGCCTGTGCTATCTTTGAGTCGAGTGATACCCCCAGGAACACTCCAGGAGTGGTGATGATTTTACCTGGCTTATGGTAAACCCAAGGTTTTGAAATGTGTTGATGACTGTTTGCATGTCTGTGTGGCATCTTTTTTTTGAGTCTGCCAATCGGCCATCTAGGTATGGGTAGACGTGTATACCCTGTCTTCTCAGATGCGCTGCCACCAATGCCAGAAATTTTGTGAACACCACTAGCAGGGATTTTAACCCAAAGGCTGTACTGTGAACTTGTAGTGTACTCCGTCCATGACAAATCTGAGGTACATTTTGTGCCTCTGGTTCATTAGTATGTGTAGGTAGGCGTCCTTTAGGTCTAGCCTGGCCTTGTAGTTTCACTTCCTTAGGAGCGGGGTCACGTTTGGAACATTGTCATTTTGAAATGTTGCGTTAGTATGAACTTGTTTAGGTACCTAAGCTCTAGGACTGGTCTCAATGTCAAGTCTTGTTTTGGCACTAGGAAGAACGCGGAGGACACGCCACTGCCCGTTTCCCTTTGAGGGACTCTCTCTATGGCCCTCTCTTTGATGAATTCCTTGACCTCTTCTCGCAACTGTGCGAGTTCCTGTACCCTTAACGTTCTTGTTTTTGGGGGAACATGAGGCGGTGGCCTGGTGAGTTCTATGCAGTAACCATGTCTTATTATGTTTAAGATTCAATTGTCTGGAGTGACAAACCACCATTCCTCCTGTTCTTCCCCCGCTGGTGTTATGTGGCAGGGTTGTGGGTGCTTAGAGTCCCTTGCTTGTCCTCCCATTTCGGGTTGCTGTCTGATCTGGTCTTTCAGCGAAAGGGCAGTCTCGCCAGGTGTTGCCACAGCTGTTGAGTAGGCTGATGTGCGGTTGGTTGGCTGAAGCCCTGTAGCTGGTGTAGTTGGTAAGAAACCAGATCTGCCTGCTGGTCTTCTGTTGGAGGTTCCTCTCCTCCTGAAGGACCCTCTGAACTATAAGGCCTCTACAGCCTTGGCTGTTTTATTGTCCTCCTTAACTGTTTGGAGTGCTTCATCCACAGCGGTCCCGAAGAGAGTCTTCCCTGTGAATGGAATGTTTATCATAGATGCTTGCACTTCAGCCTTGAAGCTGGAGACCATGAGTGGCTCCTGTGTGTGGTGCCCCTGCACATCTGCCTGTTGGTGGTATCCGCTGGGTCCAGAGCAGATTTGAGGTAGGAGTTGGTGATGTTCTTGCCCTCCTGGATGACTGCTTTTGCTCTCTTTTTGAATTCTTCCAATTGTTGCTGGCTGTACCTATTGAGGAGAGCTCTGGAATTTGCAATTTCCCATTGCGTTGCTGCCTCCCTTTCCATCTTCCTACCCAACAGGTCTATTCTTTTGCTTCCTTTCTCTGGTGGTGGCTCGGTCGACGTGGGGGCAGTATACCTTTATCTGGCTGTGGCCACTATGATGGAGTCTGCCGGTACGTTCCCCTTGATTTACTGGGGGTCTTGGGTAGCATGCGTTTGTTTTTTCACCACCCAAGAAGTAACCATCCTAGCTGTGGCAGGTTCCTTGAAGGCTTCTTTGACCTGGTCTAGAATACTGGGGAGCATGGGCAGGCATAGGTTCGCCACAGGTTTCGAGGACGAAGCATGCTTCCTCTTTCTCTTCCTCTAGCTTGACCCCATATGTGTCTGCCGCCCTCTTGATTAGTCCATTGTACATGAACAGGTCATCTGGGGGCGAGGGCATCGAGGGGTTCTGGCGCTCGTTGTTGAATTGCCCATTTCTACATCATGCTGGGTTCTTCCTCTTCATGGTCGAAGATTTCCTCCTGCTCTTCCTCGTGTGGCTTCTGCATCAATGGCGTCTTGATGTCTGACAAATCTTCTCCTAAGTCTCTTGGCTCTGAGGGTTTCGTGGGAATACATAACATCTTGACAGAGTCATTGAACTCAAGTTGGCATCTTTTTCTTTCAACCTCGAGCAAGTGTTTGGCCTCGATCGTTGAGAAGGGTTTCCTCTTCAGGGCAGTCAGCTCTGTGTCCTTTACCTCCTTGCCCTTTTCCTTCGGCACCTCCTTTGTGCCTTCCGACATTGAGGGTTCTTTCGAAGGCTTGCCCCAATCGGTGTCCTTTGGTCGGTACCAGTGTGGTTCCTTTTGTTTGTGACAACCCTCAGTTGTCGAGTGCTTTAATGTTGACGCCAAAGTAGCCTTTGGGGTTTTTGGGGCTTTTGATACCTTCCGCTTGGTCTTTTTGGCGTCCCTCACCGCTTTTTCGCCGCTTCTCTATGGCGTGGTGTGCGAGTCGTTGCTTCAATCTGGCCTTAAGAGTCTTTGGTATGAATCCGACGCAGGCTTTGAAGTCTTCTGCAGTGTGATCTGTTGGAAGACACAGGTTACAGACTTCGTGTGGATCCCTCTGCACGAACCAATGGTGGCAGTTTGGGCAGATTTAAAAGCTGTGTTGTTTGTATCCCTTATCTGTCCCTCTCCTTTGCATTCTCCAGCCACATGTCTTTCAGCAATGTTCCCCCTCCACCCCCGGTCAGCATGGAGGTGGCTCTGCTCCTCAACTTAGATGTTACTCGTGGTCTCTGGTGATTTTCGGTATTCTTTTCTTTATCTTCTCTGAAGCTTTTTGAAGATTTCTCGGAACTCCTCCGGTGTGCTTCCAGACCTAATGGAGGAAAAAAGAATCTGAAGATGACATCCACGCACAGGAACTTTCAGTGCGCTGTCTGACGTCAAACAAAGAATGGACTTAACCACCAAATGGTGGACAGCGATATGCACACGCACAAAAAAAATAAAAGACAGAAGAAGGACAAAATACGATTCTGTACTCAATCATGAGATAGCGGGATTGGTGCACAGTGTGTGAATCCAGAAAAGGAGTCATGCTGAAAAAAAGAGGCTTTGACCAAGTGCCCATTAATTATCAGGGAGGGCTTCATTGACTGGGACCAAGGGATCGGAGGTGGATTGCCTAGGCAGCAAGATTTCAGTAAGGACATTTGTCTTAACCTCAATGCAGGTTCGTTGAAGGCCCAAGATCTCAGCTGCACTTTGATTTACCACTGTAAACGAAGCACTATCATTCATTGGGAGGTTCAAATGGCATGATCAACCTGTATCTTAGCAAGTGTCAAGCCCAATGGCATCTTCTAAGTCAATTTCAAAATTACCATCATCTTAATGAGGGGATAAATGACCCCCATACCCTCCATCAGCATCTCTGGGTGGTGTAAACTTTGGCCACAATCCGAGCTGAAACAATAATGGAGCTTTTGATGGTGCATCTGCTCTAGTACAAGTATAGGATTAGAATCAGGCTGACTGACTGAGATTTAGTAATTTTGTAGTGTGACATTGGTTGAGACTGCTCTGAAGGCAGTTTGGGGGTCAAACATCGGACCCAGCACCAAATCCTCCTATGGCACTGGCGATATGTTGGTACTGAGGTCGACAAAGGAGGGACCGATGCAGGTTGTGGCGCACAGGGGGGGGGGGGGGAGGGGAAGTCTGCACTAGAGCCGGTACAGAACGAGGGACGAGTCTAAGGGGGACAGATCATGCAGAAAAGAACTGCTGGCAGTAACCTGAACTTTGAGGCCTGAGTGTGCAGGGTATGCCCAGACGCGGGTCCCGTGCTGACCATGCCACTGGAGTCAAGCTTGCCTGGCTGATGAGGGGTGATACCACGAAACCGGTACCAGGATGCTGGTTTCCAGGCCAGGGAGGACCTGGCCTGGCAGTTCGGGCTGGACTGTTCCCATGGGGAGCAGGGTCAAGACTGATTTGCATATGGCTGGGTCAAAACTGGAATGGCATGGTGTGCAAATAAATGATGGATTTAGGCCCAGATCTCTGTCCTGGAGGTGAATGTTTGACATTGTTCAGCATTCTGTCCATCAATTTTTTTTTATATCTTTGAGGCCTGAAGGTATGCCAGAGTAAGCTGAAAGAATGACAAATATCCACAACTTGGGACTCTATAAAAGCTTCGATCTGATGCAGCGTCTTCAATGGCCCGGGGAATTGTGGATAGACTGGGACCAATGAGGAATCAGCTCCGCAGTTGGAGACTGAGAGGGAGACCGACTGACATAATGATGCCTTCGCATCTTCTCCTTGGATAGAGAGTGGTGGAGTCCTGCTTCATATTCTTGCATTTATATATATTTTTTTATAAATCTTTTTATTATAAACATATAATAAAGACAACATAAAAGAAGCAATCGCCAATTAGGACACCTCATGTAAATTAAATGCCTCACACAGATAATCAATAAAGTCAAAATATACAGTAGCGATGACATATAGCTATACCATAATATCAAATCTCTAAGGGGACTCCCTATCCATATTATATGGAATATCATCTGCGAAGGGGCACATAAAAGTCCTCTATATTCATTCCATGGGCCCCATAGTCTAGTCCATTTGCCCGGACAGCCTCTGCCTTCGTATATCACCCTCTCGGCTTGCATGCACCAATCCATATCCGCAGCCCAGTCCGTACGGCGGGGCAGGACTCCTCCCTTCCATGTTCTGGCAATATTTCTCTTAGCTACAATACAACCCAGAGAGACCCACATTTGTTCGGTGCGGTTCAGATCCGTTGCTTCCCAGATGTTTAATAGACAGAGCCTAGGGGAAAGCCCTATTGGTTTCTGACAGATTTGGGACATAGTGGATATGATCTCGGTCCAGTAGTGTTGGAGAACCGGGCAGTCCCACCACTGATGTAGAAAAGTACCCACTGCACCACAATCACGGGGGCAAAGTGAGGAGGCCATGAATCCCATCTTAACCAGGGCCGTGGAAGTGTAATAGGCTCTATGTAATAGTTTCAGTTGGATGAATTTAAATCGGGCCCTGATGGCCACTTCCTGGGAGATGCCAGGGCCTCCCTCCAATCTTCATCTGACATGTCCCCTAAGTCGGCCACCCATTTCATACGAATTTTATCAAGTGGTTCTGGCAGATTATTAAGTAGCTTACGGTAAGTTAGGGAAATAGCCTTATCTGGCAGGTAGTCGTCTAGGAGTCTATCTTCTAGAGGTGATGAAGCGGGGAGATCAGAGCCTTTGGGGATGGCTTTGGTGAGTGCGCTACGTGCTTGTAGATAACGGAATGTTTCCCCTCGTGCAGCTGATATTTATCCTGTAATTCAGCAAATGGAACCACTCTATCCTTCCCCCACAGGTCCCCGACTGCCGAGAGACCAATCAGGTCCCATTTATCAAAACCGGGATAATTTGACAACATCCCTAGGTGACAGGATTCCAATAGTGGAGTAACACGCGTAATTTTACCCTTCCAACCCAGCGCGGTGGTGGCTGTATGCCAGATTGAAACCGTGGTGGAAGTGGGTGGGAATGTAGGTACATGCTTGGGCCCACCGTATAGTGCCCTCATATAATTACCAGCCGGCATATTAAGACGGTCCATTCTATACGCTGGGTCCGTCACAGGACGATGGGCCCAGTGATTGAGAACCACCAATTGAGAGGCCCAATAATACATTTTAATTGCGGGGAGAGCAATACCACCATCGTACCAGCTACGTAGGAGTTTATCCAACGCAATCCGGGGAGCGCCGCCATTCCACAACAGGGAGCGGACCTCAGAATCAATCGTTAAAAAATAGTGTGGCGGGACTGGGTAGGGTGTATTCTGCAGGGCGTACAGAAAGCGGGGGAGAGCCATCATTTTAAAAGGGCCGCCCTTCCAAGTAAGGTAAGGGGTAACTCCTTCCAATGTTGCACATCCGCGCGAAGGCGATGGAGAAGAGGAAGGAGATTTCTCCTGTGGAAGGCATCTCGGTCGTTTGTAGCATAGATACCCAAATAGCGGAATCCCTCCGTGACAATACCGGCTGCACAACCCCGGGGAGCCGTGGAGGATTCCCGCTGAGGACATATATCAAGGATTTATCCCAATTAATAGTGTAGCCCGAGTATTTCCGGAAAAGGGCCAGGATATGGAGCACTGAGTGTAACGAAGACCAGGGCTTGGCTAAATACAAAAGAATATCATCTGCGTAGAGGGATATTCTATCCG
The DNA here is from genome assembly GCA_963921515.1 of Calotriton arnoldi. Lineage (NCBI taxonomy): Eukaryota > Metazoa > Chordata > Amphibia > Caudata > Salamandridae > Calotriton > Calotriton arnoldi. The sequence goes on from CAWUFW010000146.1 coordinate 4,947,857, forward strand.
ACCAATCCGGAGCCCAATTTAATCCACGGATAGCCGGGTACCCTCTAATCCACACCGCTAAGGGCTCCAGTGCTAACGCAAAGAGCAGCGGCGACAGGGGACAGCCCTGCCTCGTGCCCTTCCCCAGTTCAAAAGTTGCCGACCTGCCACCATTAACTGTAACGCGTGCCAAAGGCTTGGAATATAGTAAACGTATCCAGGCCATGAAGCGGGGACCAAAACCATATCTCTCCAAGGAGGCAAATAAAAAGGGCCATTCCATCATATCAAACGCCATTTTAGCGTCTAGGGATACAATAATCGCGTCTTCTTGTATGGTGGAGGCCCTGCCCAACACTCCGAAGAGACGGCGGAGATTGAGTGCCGTATTTTTGGTCGGCATAAACCCTGATTGGTCCGGATGGATCAACTTATGAAGATGGGGTGATAAGCGAAGAGCCAGAAGTTTAGCCAGGATTTTGACCTCTGGGTCAAGAAGGGAAATCGGTCGGTAGGAGCCGCATTGATCTCGGGGTTTCCCTTCCTTGTATATCACTGCTATGTTAGCCAAGCGTTGTGTCTCGGGGAGGATCTCATGTTCCACACTTTCATCATACATTCGCAGGAGGTACGGAGCTATAACCGGTGAGGCCGCTTTGTATAGCTCAATTGGGAGGCCACTAGGCCCCATGGCCTTCCCAGAACGCAAGGCCCCGATAGCTTTCGACACCTTCACAGGAGCAAGAGGAGCGTCAAGGTCCGCCGTATCTTGAGGGTCCAGTCTTGGCAGGGGGAGGGTGGAGAGTAGGTCGGCGGCCTCCTCCTGGGTAGAGGTCGACGTAGGGATGTAGAGACATCTAAAATGATTGGCGAAAGTCTCCGCAATTCCGTCCCGGTCGCTACGTCTCTCACCGTCCGGAGCTGTAATTTCAGCCACCCATCTCTTGGCTGCTTCTCGCTTGTCTAACCATGCCAATAATTTACTGGCTTTATCTCCTATTTCATACACCCTATATTGCGTAGAACGGTAATGCGCCCGGGCTGCCTCACTAGCAATCTCATGGTATTCCTTTTGCTTCACCGCAAGCCTATGTGCAATGTCTGTTGAGGCAGATGTAATAAGGTCACGTTCAAGATTAGCCACCTCTAATTCAATATCTTCTAGCCGCTTACGTTTTTCTTTTCGATGGCCCGCCACCGCTGCCACCCCACACCCCCGAACCACCGTCTTATATGCCTCCCACAGCGTTACATCGGAATCGACGGAGCCCTCGTTTTCTGCAAAATAATCGGACGTGGCCTTTATCAACTTATCCCGTATGTCCGGAACTCTGAGATACCATGGGTTAAGGGCCATCTCTCGATGTGAGCAGGGAGAAGCACCACCATAATACGCCAGGATCGGGGAGTGGTCGGATATGCCCCTGGGTAAAAAGGAAATGTCGCTAAACATGGAAAGCTGAGAGGCTTGGCAAAAAAGTAATCAATACGGGACAGACTCCCATGGACCCCAGACAGAAAGGTATATGCCCGATCTAAGGGGTGGAGAGTACGCCACGTGTCAATTAGTCCAAGGGCCGATAAAAATTCGGATAGCAGTTTACCCTGTGGCTCAGGTCGGCGGGATGGCAAACGGTCTAGTTCTCCGACCATGGCGGCATTACAATCCCCCCCAACAAGGTGTCTCCTTCAGGTAAATTTAACAGGTGTGAGCCCAACGCAGTCAGAGTGGAGGAATGAAGTTTAGGGGAATATATAGGGAGGTCACATTGAGCGATCGACCCTCCCAATCCCCGGAGACGGTGACAAATCGCCCATCCGGGTCAGGTGTGACTCTCTTAACCTGAAAGGGAAGGGAGGACCTTGCAAGGATACCCACCCCCTGGATCCCCTGGTGTATCCCGCATGGGCGAGTAGTTTGTAGCCCCAACGATTCAGTGCCTTATATGTAGTGCCCTGTATGTGTGTCTCCTGAAGCAGTATAAGGTCTGGAGAGTGTCGCTTCAAATACTGTAATACTAACCCCCTTTTGATCCGATCTCCTAATCCGTTAACATTCCAAGTAATCAGTTTGATTCGACCCCGGGAGTGGAGAATGCGGGAGTGTCACCCATTAGGATTTTGAAACAAGGGCCACCTCCCACAGGACCCGGCGAGGCATATTATACAATAGGACACCATACCAGAACACATACATAAAATCGCCATATGCATCGTCTACCATCATATAAATGTGTATGAGCATCACAGACAGATTGCTTAAAACATAACACAAACACCAAACAACCCCCATTATAGAACACCCTGGAACCCCCCCCACCCTGCCTCCCTGCAACGTGGACGCAGAACTGCCCACCACCCCAATTTGCAGAGCGCTTGGATACCCAAAAAGAGCCCAATTAGAGGGAAACGCTACCCAACCAACGTGACCCAAGAGTCGACCCTCTTCCCCCAAAAGAACCATATATCTGCCCAGAATCTGATTTTAAAGAACGGGCAGCTCGAAAGGAGAGTCTATGATCTCGAGCGCCCCAATAAACCACACCCCACCATTTCTAGACGCTCCAAGAGTCTGTTTCGACTGGACTAAAGAGATACCAAAAATGATCACCGAAAGACAAATATACAGAACCTCATATGCACTTTAGAAAAGAATCTCGTCCCCCGCGCCCCAGGAGTTCAACCCAGGAGATCAAACAATGTCTCAATCACTTTACAAATTACAAGAAATGAGTCCCCATAGACTTCGGTTACTGTGCTACCTACACCGCTTGAGTTCAACTAAGCTTCCCTGAGGGACGTGCAGAGTCTTGTATGTGGTCCCGGGAAGCCGCGTCCTGGTCCAAGGCTGATCTCCAGCCCTCCAGCCAGTCCCAGGTCTCCTCTGGGGACTGGAAGAACAGCGACTTGCCGTCCACCTGCACCCGTAACCTCGCTGGGAAGAGCATGGCATATTTCAAATTGTGTCCCCGAAGAGCCCGTTTGACTTCCAGGAAGGAGCGACGTTTCAACTGCACCTTGTGAGTTAAGTCCGGAAAAAAGGTTATGCTGGAATTCTCGAATTTTAAGGGCGGTCCATTCCTAGCGGTCTGAAGGATGACGTCACGGTCCCGAAAATTGAAGATTCGCGCCAGGATAGGACGGGGGGAGCACCCGGCCTTGGAGGGCCACCCGGTACTCTATGGGCGCGTTCGACAGAGAAGTAGTTGGAAAGGGACCGTGGTTGCAGATGATTTTGGATTAAGTCCTCCACGAACAGATCCGCCGCCGGCCCCTCCGCCCGTTCGGGAACTCCTAAAATGCGGACGTTATTCCTTCTTGCGCGCCCTTCATAATCTTCTAGCCGGGCCTCAAGGTCAGTAGTCTGGGCTTGCAAATTCTTGACCACCGACTCCAGGCGTGCAGTGGAGGACGTGAGCGTATCGATGGCCCCTTCATTTGTCTTGACCCGGTCCCCCATTTTTCGCAGATCCGCACGGATCAAATTAACATCGATGGAGACAGTATCGATTTTGAGCTCCAGCGCCGTACGGACCCCCTGTACCGCCTCCATTATGTCTGCCAGTGTTGGGCCTTCATCAGTTGACTGCCGTTTTATTACTTCTTCCGGTTGCTGCACCTCAGATTCCCCTGATTTGGTTTTGGCGTATTTAGACAACTTTTGGAGAGTGGATGACTTGGGTCCCCTTGATGTGGCCATTGTGTCTTGCACCTCCACCTCAAGCAAGAAGTGGCAGAAGTCAGGAGAGGCAGGGGACACTTGAGCCCAACCACAAACCGGCTTTCAGCTGCTGGGCACGTGTCCCTACTGCGTAGGGTCGCGCGTGTTCCAAAATTGCGGCCGTTGAAGTCCACCGCGGCGCAGCCTGGGCTTCGTGGAGTTTCTTCTCAGGGTTAATGCCGCCTCGGTGTCAGCGCCCAGGAAGGATCAAGGAGCGTCACTACCCGCTGCTGGTGAGTCATGCCCCCCACTCCCTGTAGTGGCAGATCATCAGAGGGAGAAAGGAAGGAAAAGGGGGGGGGGGGGAGACCGGTCCAAGAAAACCGGCCCCTCTGGCGTCCGGGCGTCCAGGTGTCACCACTTCATCCCCCAGAGCAGGCGGGGTCTCCACGCTGTAAAGGCCGCCCCTCGACCGTCATGCAGCGATCCGATCGTCTAGTAGCGACGTCTCATGTAAGCTGCCCAGCCCCGGCGCATTGAGCAGTGCGCCTCGGGCTCGCGCAACTCACCGGCAATCTGGCGCGCAGCTCAGTGGTTCCTGGTGCAATCCGATAGGTACAGTCCGTGCCTTCCTCCGGCAAGGGCGTTCGGCAGCCTCCGGTATCTTCCCGGGCCGACGGCTCTCTGCGCGCTCCCCCACCGCAGCCTAGGTCGCGCGTCCTCACCGCCAGGCCCGTGGCACGAAGTTAGTGCTGGCGCCGGGCTCCGGGGACCAAGTCGACTCAAGGGAAGCTCCGGATGATCAGTGGCTCGAGGCGCTTTTCTGACCTCGATGATTCCGGGCAGGCGGATCAAAGTAACGGATTTTGTGGGGAATTAGCCGGCGGCCGACCGGAGCTCTAGCCCAGAGCGGCCATCCTGGTTGTCGGCTAGCCACGCCCCCTCTTGCATTTATATTTGGACTTTGACTTACAAGAGGACTTTGACCACAGAGTTGTCCTCTCATGGGAGTGACCTCAGGATAGGTGCCACTCTCTCGACTCGGAAGAGAGACTTATTCTGGGCCCACCACTTGTTGTGTTCGGTGACATATAGCTTCACTTCCCAATCCTGGATCGCTTTCGGGTGCATGAGGGCACACTTGTCGCATGACTTAGAGGCATGCCCCAAGTTCGAACACCAGAGACACACCTCGTGGATCCACGATGGACATCTGTTTCAGACAGTCGCAGAATGGTTTGAAACCTATTGTTTTAGGAGGGGACATTGTTCACTCGCATACTGGATATTCTTGTTTTAGAAGTCATTGCAAGACCCACGAAATTGGCTGCAGTGTTCTGTATTAGAGTCACTAAAAAACCCAAAGGTTAGAACTTTGTCATGGTTTGAAAAACTTTATTTATTTTTCTATACAAACCAAACTTAAACTACACAAACATTAGATATTCTAAAGTTAGTTATTCCATACATTTATAATTCATGCACCACCTTCAAACGAACAAGTTACTTACCTTCGGTAACAATATATTTGTAAGAAACATAGGTTAGTTATAGATTCCTTACCTTAGAATCTCCCCCAGGCGTCAGACTGGATCCGGAAAGTTTTTCGTCAGCAGTACCCCTGCGCGTCAGAAGGTGGCGTCGGTCGACTCCGCGTCCGTCGTCGGCGCCGTGGTCGCCGAGATGGCATCGCGGAAGTTACTTAGACGCCGCCCTCGCGCGCTGACGTCAGTTCTGTACACGACTTTCCACGCCAGAAGTGCAGAGCCATGCAAGACACTGACCACTGGTGCACAAAACTAGGGCCCTGAAAGGATGTCCTTAACCCTAGAAGTCAGTTCGCAGAACGGGGAGGATGGGTGGGGCGGTAAGGAATCTATAACTAACCTATGTTTCTTACAGTTATATCGTTACCGAAGGTAAGTAACTTGTTCATCTGAAAGAAACAGTTAGTTATAGATTCCTTACCTTAGAATAGATACCCCAGCAATACCAACCCCGGAGGAGAGTCTGCGAACCAAGTTCACACCAGAAAGTCCTGGAGAACAGAAGGGCCAAAGAAGCCGTCTCTCCGGACTGGATTGTCCAGGCAGTAGTGTCTCGTAAACGTGTGGAACGATGCCCACGTAGCTTCCTGACAGATGCCATTCAGGGGGACTCCTCGTCCCAAAGCAGTAGTAGCTGCCGTCGCCCTGGTGGAATGAGCGCGCAGCCCAACTGGATGTTCCTCCTTAGCCAAAGAATAGCAGGCTTTGATGCACAGAACGACCCACCTGGAGATGGTCCATTTGTGCACGGCCCGACCTTTCTTAGTGCCCACGTACCCAACAAAGAGCTGGTCATCCACCCGGAATTGTTTTGTGCGATCCAAGAAGAAAGAAAGCGCACGTTTTGGATCCAGACAGTGGAGCCTCTCTTCCTCTTTTGAAGGAGGCGGAAAGAAGGTGGGCAAAGTGATGGTTTGGCCAATGTGGAAAGAAGTAACCACCTTGGGAAGGAAGGAAGGTCTAGTTCTCAGGACGACCTTGTCAGGATGGATAGCCAGAAAGGGAGGCTTAGAAGAAAGAACTTGGAGCTCACTCACCCTGCGAGCAGAGGTGATGGCCACCAGAAAGGCAGTTTTCAGAGTTAAAAGCCTGAGAGGGCAATTATGAAGCGGCTCAAAGGGAGTGCACATAAGAAATGTAAGAACCAAGTTCAAGTCCCACTGGGGCATTAAGAAGGGAACAGGAGGAAAAAGATGAGTAATGCCCTTAAGAAATCTATTTACAAGGGACTTGAAAGGAGAAGGCTGATCAGGAAGCCTAAGAAAGGCTGAAATGGCCGAGAGGTAGCCCTTAACAGTGCCCAGAGCGGAGCCCTGCTGGGCTAAAGAGAGGAGGAACAAGAGAACCTCAGAAAGAGGGGCAGAAAGGGGATCCACAGCCTTTGCTGTGCACCATGCCACAAATTTATTCCATCTGCAGGCGTATACCGTCTTAGTGGAGGGACGCCTGGCTGCCAAGACTACATCACAGACTTCAGGAGGCAGGTCAAACGACGTCAACTGCCGCCGCTCAATCTCCACGCAAGGAGGTGGAGGCTGGACAGGTTCGGGTGGAGGACCGTCCCCTGCTGCTGCGACAGAAGATCCTCCCGAAGAGGCAGTCTGATCGGAGGATCGATGGCCATGTTGAGCAGCTCGGGATACCAGACTCTTCGTGCCCAATCCGGAGCCACAAGAATGTCTCGGGCCCGGTCGCGCTTGATCTTCTTAAGCACTCTGGGCAGAAGTGGTATAGGCAGAAAGGCATATAGAAGACCGCAAATCCACTTGCGTCGAAAAGCGTTGCCTAGCGAGTTCCGCCTTGGAAATTCCAACGCGCAGAACTGCTGACATTGCGCGTTCTCTTCGGTGGCGAATAGATCTAACCAAGGCTCTCCCCACTGCTGAAAGAGACCTTGCACCACCTCCGAGTGAAGACGCCATTCGTGATCCAACATGTACCTGCGGCTGAGTTTGTCCACCCTGGCGTTCAGAGAACCTGCCAGGTGTTGAACCACCAGAAATATACCCTGATGTTCCAGCCATGTCCAGAGGCAGAGGGCCTCCTGACCTAGGGTCCACGACCCCACCCACCTTGTTTGTTGCAGTACCAAATGGCGGTGGTGTTGTCCGTGAACACCTGCACTACTTTTCCCCGTACAGAGGGAAGGAATGCCTGGAGTGCAAGACGGATTGCCCGAAGCTCCAGAAGGTTGATGTGGAACCCGGACTCCGCCGGAGACCAGAGGCCTCTGATCTCCGCCTCTCCCATGTGGCCGCCCCACCCCAGAAGGGATGCGTCTGTCACCACTGTATGATCTGGTTGGGGAAGGGAGAGGGATCTGCCGTTGACCCAATCCTGGTTCGTGAGCCACCACTGCAATTGTCGTGCAGTGCCCTCCGAGATCTGGACGTAATCGGACAGATTCCCCTGATGCTGCGCCCACTGGAACTTCAGGTCCCACTGCAGAGCCCGCATATGCCACCTGGCATGATCTACCAGCAGGATGCAGACGGCATGAGGCCCAGCAGCCTCAGGGTCATCCGAACCGAAACCCGGGATAGGGGCTGAAAGATCGGAATCATAGCCCGAATATCCCGGACTCGCTGTTTGGGAGGATAAACCCAAAACTGCGTCGTGTCCAGAACCGCTCCGATGAAGAGGAGCTTCTGAGAAGGAGTCAGGTGTGACTTCGGCACATTGATGGAGAACCCCAGCGAATGCATGAGGTCGGCCGTAGTCTGGAGATGGGAGACGACAGCCTGGGACGAGCCCGCCTTCAGCAACCAGTCGTCGAGATAGCGGAAGACTGGAACCCCTGATCTGCGCAGATGAGCTGCGACCACCGCCATCACTTTCGTGAACACCTGAGGGGCGCTGGTAAGGCCAAAGGGGAGCACGGTAAACTGAAAGTGCTCATGGCCTACCGTGAACCGCAGGTAACGCCGGTGGGCCGGCAGGACGGGGATGTGAAAGTAAGCGTCCTGCAAGTCCAACGCTACCATCCAGTCTCCAGGGTCGTGGGCAGACAAAACCTGAGCGAGCGTCAACATTTTGAACTTCTCCTTTCGGAGGAAGCGGTTGACGTTCCTGAGATCCAAGATAGGACGCAGGCCTTTGCCCTTCTTGGGCACCAGAAAGTAGTGGGAATAGCAACCACGACCTACTTCTGGGACAGGAACGCGCTCGATGGCACCCTTGGCCAAGAGTGCAGACACTTCCTGTTGGAGAAGGGCCAGGTGATCCTCCGACATGCGATGGTACTGAGGTGGCATGGAGGGAGGGGTAGTCTCGAAGGGGAGGGAGTAGCCCCTTCGGACTATTTGCAAAACCCACTTGTCCGACGTGATGGTGCGCCAGTGGGGGAGGTTATGGTGGATCCTGCCGCCCACTGGCGTTTGGTGGCCCTGAAATGTCAGACTAGGAAGGTTTGGAGGCTGCTGCAGAGGGGGCGGCGGTGGACTGGCTCGCTCGCTGGCCCCCAGAACCACGCCAGTGGTTCCCACGTCCCCGGCCGCGCTGAGACTGTACAGCTTGCGCCGGCCTGTGGCTCTGGGCGGGACGTAGTGGGGCACCCCTTCCGTAGCCACGAAAGGGGCGAAAAGCAGACTGCGCAGGGCGGGTGGTGGAGAGTCCCAAGGACCTGGCCGTAGCCCGTGAGTCCTTAAAGCGCTCCAGTGCGTTGTCTGCCTTGTCGCCGAAAAGGCGACGGCCATCAAAGGGCATGTCCATAAGGGTGGATTGGACATCCCCTGAAAAACCAGTCGAACGCAACCAGGCATAGCGTCGAAGGGCTACTGACGTTGAAATCGTCCTGCCAAGTGTGTCGGCGGAATCCAGCCCACAGCGGATGGTAAACTTCACTGCGTCTCTCCCCTCGGCAACGGCACGGGAGAGCGTGGCCCGGGCCTCCTCTGGGCACTGAGGCAGCACCTGCGCCACCATATCCCACACAGAGTGGGTATAACGGCCCAACAGACATGCAGTGTTTACCGACCGCAGTCCCTAGCTGGCGGAAGAAAACTTTTTCTTTCCAAGGTGGTTCAGCTTTTTGGATTCCCTTTCCGGAGGTGTGGTAGGGAAGGCGCCCTTGGACGTGGAGGCTTGGACTACCAAGCTCTCAGTGGTGGGGTGTTGGGAGAGGAAAGTGGGGTCGCCCGCGGCCGGGCGGTGGCGACAGGCAATCATCCTGTCCACAGGAGCCCCTGTGTTGGGCCTGGACCAAGTGCCCAAAAGGATGTCCGTAAAAACTTCATTAAACTGGAGCAGGGGCTCCGAAGAGCTCGCTGCCGGCTGAAGCACCTCTGTCAGGAGGTTAGTCCTGACTGTCACCATAGGAATCTCGAGGTTGAGAGCCTCGGCCGCCCTACGCAACACCACTGCATATGACGCTCCCTCCTCCGTAGCCACGGTAGGAGGAGACAACATGCCTAGGTCTGGGGAGGTATCCAGACCACTGGCCTCCCCCAGTTCCTCTCTCCAGTCGGGATTGTATTCTAACTGGTCAGTCAAAGGGTCTGGTTAAAAATAGCCAGGGTGGAACACAGGGACAAAAGTACCCATCGGCGTCACATCCGGCGTCGGCTGACGCCGGTCCGACTCCGTGTCCACGTCGAGGTGGGAGCCGAGGTCGACACCGGCTGGGGGTCCAGCCGGCTGCGGATGTGGTGCCGGTGGAGTCGGCGCCGGTGTAGGTGTAATGAGGTCGACCTGCGCCCATCCGGATCCAGGCCTGGATCCAAGGGGGCCCTGCGGTGCCAAGGCCAAAGCCGCCGGCGTCGAAGGCCTAGGGCCCCCAGCCGAGTCCGTGGGGCCCGAATGCGCCCCGGCGGAGTCGGGCTGCCCAAAGATAGCGTGCATCGCTGCGTAAAATTGACGAAGCTGGGCAGGGGTCGCTCCCGGTCCCGGGATGGGAGGGAAGGCCGGAGTCGACCCTGAAGGCTCCGCACGCGGAGCCGCAGGAGTGGCACCACCTGCACCCTGCGTCGGCCGACGGGCGAGGGGAAGTCGAAGAGCGACGATGCTTCTTCGACTTCTTCTTGTGCTTCGACTTACCGGACCCAGAGTGTGAAGACTTAGAAGAGGAGTGATGATGACTCTGCGATCGGTCCCTCGACCTCCCACGTGACCGGGACCAAGCGCGACGCGGAGCTGACTGCCGGGCCTCGAGGAGCTTTCGGGACCGCTCCCGCAAAGACTTCGGGGCCATGGTTCGACAGTCGGAGCACGACTTGGGGTCATGGTCGCGCTCCAGGGAGAGAAAGCAAAAGACAGGCAGAAGAGGCACACGCGGTGCGGATCCGTCACCGACATCATTCGGGAACAGGAACCGCAGGCCTTGAAAGCGGGCATCCCTTGTGCACCAGGAGTCAGATAAAGACTCGAAAACGAAATCGACAAAAGTCGCAAAAACTCAGTCAAAAAGTGACTGGGGCTACCGCTCTTCCCGGATCTGCGCTTGCTGGCGTGGAAAAAGAAAGAACTGACGTCAGCGCGTGAGGGCGGCTCTAAGTAACTTCCGCAACGTCATCCCGGCGACCACGACAACGGACGCGGAGTCGACCGACGCCACCTTCAGACGCGCAGGGGTACTGCTGACGAAAAACTTTCCGGATCCAGTCTGAAGCCTGGGGGAGATTCTAAGGTAAGGAATCTATAACTAACTGTTTCTTTCAGATTATTATTATAACCCGCACACCTCCACATACAGTGTAGTGAAGTAAAAGTTACTTACCTTCGGTAACGTTATATCTGGTAGAGACACAGTCTAGCCACAGATTCCTTAACTTTGAATTCTCCCCAGGAGCCAGTCTGGATCTGGAGATTTTTCAGCAGTATCTCTGCGTGCTGGGGGACGGCGTCATACGGCTCCGCGGTGATGTCTCCGGATATGACGGTAGTGGAGCCATTTAAGTCCCCTCTGGCGCACGGACGTCAGTTTCTTCTGTGAAACCTTCCGCGCCAGAATGCGGAGCCACTACAGAAACTGGTTGTGGAAACAGTGTGCCACAAAAGATCAAAAATCTTTGAAATATTAATAAAGAAGAAACATCAAATGGCATATTGACACCAGACATGGTTTTTAAAGAAAATCCCCAATTAAAACAAAGAACACAGGGCTACATGAAGCTCTACGCCCTGGAGAATAACCCCCATATAAGGGAAAAGACTATGCACTCTATAAACCATTCTGCAATGGTAATAAATGGCATGGCAATAGCCAAACAGAACCTACAACAACAACACCAGGTTGTGTAATAAATCACACCATTACGTGAAATATTGACAGTACCAATGTAAAGGTATGAAGATACCAAGAAGACTTTCATAGAAATAACAAAGAAATTAATACTACTCGCTGGTGTGTCATCCAGAGGAAAAGAGAAAACACACCCCCACTCTACCAACCACACACATTTGGAAATGGATGTTATTGCAACATCTAAACAGAAGGTAAGTGGCCAGGTCAAGCAACTTGTTTAGTTCCAACATTGATTAAGATAGTGATCACTGGTATATAAACCCAGCACCGAAAGGGTATAACCATTACCCCAAAAGGTAATTCGCAGAGCGGGGATGATGGGCAGGGCGTTAAGGAATCTGCGGCAAGACTGTGTCTCTACCAGATATAGCGCTACCGAAGTAAGTAACTTTTACATCTAGCCGCAGATTCCTTAACTTTGAATTAAATACCATAGCTATACCCGACTGGAGGAGGGTCTATGAACTAATCCTACAAAAGTTCTCATAAAGAACTAACCGGTCATAACAACCGGCCAAATGTATGTAGAAATAGCAGAAAAAGAGCTAGACTCTTAACAGAATCCATGATCACTGCCACAGAATATATAAAACAAAAAACAACCTTACAGGTCTGAAAGAATCGGCCCTAGAAGGAAAAAGGGGTTGAAAACTCCTGAAGAACCATCTGTCGGATGACAAACATTAATCCCTGTCCCCTAAAGGAGTAAGAACACTTGATGACCAAAAAGAGTCAATGCATGATAAAAGTCACATAGTCTGCATTGTTCATGACAATAAGGAATCAGAAAAAGGTACTGTCCTGATTGAAGAAAAAAAAAAACAGGACTTTCAGAACTCATTTCCCCCAAGGGAAAAATGAACTACAACACTTCCTTGGTATAAATCGCTTAGTCTGGACAAAATGAAAAATCATATTCATTCTATGCACCAATTGTATAACATCTTGCCACAAACATTCATATATAGACATAAAAATATATATATATAAACGTAAATGTGTCAGACAGTCCGATTTACTCACAATTCACAGGAGTTCACTGGCCAATAACTACTGCCAGTACGCAAGAACGTATAAAGCTTGCCTCCATACAGTCTTCAGTGCCATTGTCCCACAGACTAACCACAATTTCGAGCTCTGAATTAGCTCAAACACCAAGAAAAGCTAGAAAAAGAGAATCAACCGCATCTTTGATTGAAATCGCTTTCTTTCTCCCATTTCTTTTTTTTCCCCCCACAAATATGTGTAACGCATATAATACAGTAAGGTATATCCTGTATGCGTAAGAACCAACTGGAACTGAGAAACCAGTTCCAAAAGCACTCTTTCAATAAGATTAGGGTAACGCACCTAAAAGTGCAGTTCCTCAACAACTCATAAAATAAATCCTTGTACAACAACAGGCACCTACGACATCTGTGATACAAGACAATATATGAAACATAGCACCTAGCACATAGCACCATATACCAAAAAACCACTCTGAAATGAGAGGTTCGGCAAAAAATACGCAACCCAGAGAAAAAACGTGCGTGCCCTGCCACCAACACAACACCGCCGGTGACTTGCTGTAAGAAAAAGCTGCCTGTCAAATGGTATCCTAAATAACTGACACCACAAGAAACTAATTGAGGAATGCAGAAAATATTAGGTACATCCCCTCCAGAAGACAGGTAATGCAGATCCCGCAAAACCACATATATCAAGAATATCATAGGAAGAAGAAAGACCTACTATAAAGTCAAACAAATCCTCTATAATAAAAGTGTCTCCCAGACCTTTATAGATGATTGGCGGCCTAGTTGGAGGCCAAACCACTAAGAAGGGGGCCCCTGAAGGCGAATGATAGACAGGTAGGACAGGGGAGAACAACCAAAGCAGTCTAAAGAAACCAACCTGTCTATAGATAGTATAAAATGTGCCCGTTCGGGTCACTCAATAATCAACAACGCTGGGCTAACATACAAATATTTGACAAAATGTGTAAATTTTTATTTTCATTATTATTATTCATATAGTTTATCAAAATTAGCAAAACAAAGATAAAGACATGTATATGATAATACACACCAAACATATAAATATAAATACGGTCCCACATTTAAACATTCATAACAGCACTCATTCAAAATTACATGCACACTCAAACATTCAAACCAGTCAGAAACACTTTAACATCAGACAGATCCATAAGATTACAAAATAGTAGAGGGTCCTATACAGACAGTTAGTATTAACAGAAAAGACTCTCGTGCGTTCTCTTGGTTGAAGGTTGTAGCTAGATCCGGAAGCACGAGATTATTCAGCGCCAACGCGCGTTTCGGTGTCTAACCCAATGTGGGTCACACCTTCATCAGGGCAACCAGATGCATATGTGGGACACAAGAGAAGAACCACCTTAGTGTGGGTCATCCAAACAAATAAGTAGAGCAATCAAAAGTTTATTGAGACCAGCTCAACAAGGGTATCAAAATAGTAATACAGGATAGATGCATAGACGGGCTCCTCAGGCTCCAATACGCAGTAGATAACAGTAAAAATAAACGGGCACTAAGGTCCAGGGTCCGTGAGCCAGGATGCTCATCAACGCTCAGTCAGATCAATTCATTTCAATCAGTTCTTAGAATGAACAGCGCGGCGGCAAAGGTCCTCCAGACGACGGGCGGGGCAGTCGGCTCCCGGAGACCATCGGCTCGTTTATTTTTACTGTTATCTACTGCGTATTGGAGCCTGAGGAGCCCGTCTATGCATCTATCCTGTATTACTATTTTGATACCCTTGTTGAGCTGGTCTCAAACTTTTGATTGCTCTAAGGTGGTTCTTCTCGTGTCCCACATATGCATCTGGTTGCCCTGATGAAGGCGTGACCCACATTGGGTTAGACACTGAAACGCGCGTTGGCGCTGAATAATCTCGTGCTTCCGGATCTAGCTACAACCTTCAACCAAGAGAACGCACGAGAGTCTTTTCTGTTAATACTAACTCTCTGTATAGGACCCTCTACTATTTTGTAATCTTATGGATCTGTCTGATGTTAAAGTGTTTCTGACTGGTTTGAATGTTTGAGTGTGCATGTAATTTTGAATGAGTGCTGTTATGAATGTTTAAATGTGGGACCGTATTTATATTTATATGTTTGGTGTGTATTATCATATACATGTCTTTATCCTTGTTTTGCTAATTTTGATAAACTATATGAATGATAATGAAAATAAAAATTTACACATTTTGTAAAATATTTGTATGTTAGCCCAGCGTTGTTGATTATTGAGTGACCCTAACGGGCACATTTTATACTATCTATAGACAGGTTGGTTTCTTTAGACTGCTCTAGTTGGAGGCCAAAACAGCCCGACACCCTAGGACATATTGTCTGAGGTCAAGGACAACAAGGCATTAAATTTATATCGATCTTGGGACAAGTTGGCCCAACCTGTGCATCATAAACCTTTGGCTGCCTATTTACAGCACCATAATATGGAGCAGGGATTAGAATTGCCTGCAGTTGAGGTAATATTTATACCTTCACTAGACACTATTCCTTTGCCATAAAGGAAAAATTCGCAAGTCATCAGCATTCATATAATGCAAGCATATTCTCTGAGCCAGAGCAACGCTTCAACCTGCTGAAGAACTTATTACTCTAAGAGTAGAGCCAACGTGTCACTATACACCAGCCTACAACTGGCATAACCATATGTCTCTAAATGAACACTGAAGCTATATAACTTGCATACTGAACTGCTTTTAAGAAGCATGCAACAGATTTGCTTCCAACAGGAAGTCACTTCTCTTAATGTTAGCCTCTTGAGCGGGAAGCTCATCTTCAGAGGCCAGGAAACAAAGGGAACCTCCCTAAGACATTGAAATCATTACCAATCATGAAAGAAATGACACCGAGGTCATAACCACCCTCCTCTCCGGAGTACACTTGGTAGCACTGACCAAAACTGGACCTATACAACACCCTAATAAGGTACACCTTGTCCAACAAAAACATGCATCTCGAACCCGAGGGCAAGCAAAGAACACAATGACAGAAATGCAGGACTACAACTCTGTAGTTCTCCGTCTTCCTTGGAAGCGTCTTAATGCATCATCTGCCTGATCTCCAAAAAGACAGGCACAGTCAAATGGTATGTCAGCCAAGGCTGACTGGACAACCTCTGTGAAGCCCGAAGATGCCAACCAAGCCTTGCGCCTTAGCGCCACTGCAGATGCCATGGCCAAACCCACAGAATCCGTTGTGTCCATGCCACACCTTATGGCAAGCCTAGCAGCTTGCTGACCATCTCTAACCAAGTTGCCTACCTCAACCCGGAGGTTATCCGGAAGAGACAGGAACATGTTCTGTAAAGAATCCCATAAGGCATAGGAAAAGAGCCCCAGCACACAAGACGTGTTGGTGGCTCTCAATGCTGAGCTGTTGTGGTGTTCACCGAAACACCACATAGAAATAGTATGCGGGTCCGTCACCGACATATGTCGGTTACAAGACACACAAGGTTTAAAACCAGTCGACATCAGACAAGAGCACACTGTTCCACCGACAGAGGGTGTCAAGGTAGGTCAGGAAAAAAACGACCAGAGGAACCGCTTCTCCGGATCCGCGTTACAGCGCAGAAAAGAAGAAACTGACGTCCGCGCGCCGGAGGGGACTTATATGGCTCCACTGATGTCATATCCGGAGACGACGTCACAGCGGAGCCGTATGACGCCATCCCCCGGCGCGCAGAGGTACTGCTGAAATATTTCCGGATCCAGACTGGCGCCTGGGGAGAATTCAAAGTTAAGGAATCTGCGGCTAGATGTCTCTATCAGATCTTGGTAGCTACATTATATTAACTAGAGCTCCCCACTCTCCCATGCACTGTGTTGTGACAAATTATGTGATTTGCGATGTCATAAGTTTTGTGAAGAATGCTATAATTTCAGATGGTATAAGTGGTGTAATGTGAGAGGATATAAGCAGTACATAGAGAAGGCGGGAGTTATTGTTAATGTAGTGTGGCTACCAAGTTCACTACACTGTAAATGGAGGTGCGCGAGTTATAATAATTTAAAGGTAGCTCATAAATTATGAATTTAAGGAATAACTATACCTTGGGAATATCTAATGTTTGTGCTGTTTAAGTGTGGTATGTATAGAAAGAATAAATAACGGTATAGTAAGTGAAAGGTGGTGTGCAAATTATATTTTTAAGGTATAACTATAGAATTTCTAATGTTTGGGTACCTAAAGTTGGGTTAGTACAGCAATAATAAGGTATGTTACTCACCCTGTATACACCTGTTTGTGGCATGTAGTGCTGTAGATCCACATGCTATGCATACTCCTGCCAACTAGTGTTGGGTTTGGACGTGTACAACTTGGTCTTGTTCAAAGAAAGTCTTTCGGGTCACAAGGTCTAGTGACTCCTCCTTTAGGTGGTACTGCTCATGAACAGCGGCACCATCTTCAGATTGTTATACCCGTCCAGCGGGTGCAGGATAAAGAGTAAAGCGAAGCATTAAGATGTTCATGTAATAAGAAAAGAATATAGGTGTATTATTTGCAACTAAGAGCTTCTGGAGAGGCAGGTGGCGCATGTGAATCTACAGTACTACATGCCACAAGCAGATGTATACAGGGTACGTAACATTCAGTTCGTGGCATGTGTAGCTGTAGATACACATGCTATGCATAGATTAGAAAGCAGTTTTCCCTGTAAGCTTGTGGTTAGCCAAGGGATGTTACAGAACATTGGAAAAGTGTACGTAGGACAGCTTGCCATACTTGGACTTGGTGTTTTGCTAGAAAGTCCACACAGTAGTGTTTAGTAAGTGTGCGGTGTGGACCACGCAGCAGCCTTACAAATGTTCACAATTTGAATGTTCCCTAAAAACGCCATTGTAGCTGCTTTTTTCTTAGTAGAATGTTGCATTGGAGGTGTTATAAGAAAATAGGTTACTTATCTGTAACTATAGTTCTCCAGTATTGAAATCTTTCATAGATTCACATGCTTGAATCATTCCCTGTCGTCGAGATGGGAGTCCCCGGCAATGCAAAGTTAGCATAAACTAGAAAAACAGGCCTAGACCCATTTCAGTTTTGTAAAATATCCATCTCTTTTTGTAAAAGAGACCAAAAACTAGGCTATAGTAAACCAGAACACCCTACCCTCTAGAAAACTCCTGAGAGAACCTCAGACCTTCAGATTTTCACAGCACCAGTGCAATAAGCATAACCGTAAAGGTCTCAAAAGGTGAGCTTCTCAAGGGAGAAGGGTGGTCACATGTGAATCTATGAAAGATTCCAATACTGGAGAAGGATAATGTTACTTACCCAGTATGCATCTGTTCTTGGCATGTAGAGCTGTAGATTCACACGCTTTGCATACTCCTGCCATCTAGTGTTGGGTTCGGATGTTTGCAAGTTATTTTTCTTCGAAGAAGTCTTTCCTAGTCATGAGGTAAGGTGACTCCTCCTTTTGGTGATAGTGCGCATGGTCATCGACTCCATTGTTAGATTGTTTTCCTGCAAGAGGGCAAGAATGGAGTAAGTAAGCGTAGTATAGAGAATACCATGCGTATGTATGTCTAATGAATAACTGTAACAACTACAAGTACCCGGGGAGGCGGGTGGGCGCACTTGAATCTACAGCTCTACATGACAAGAACAGATGCTTACTGGGTAAGTAACATTATCCGTTGGAGGCATGTGTGCTGTAGATACACATGCTTTGCATAGACTACAAAGCAGTATACTCCCAAAGTGGTGGCTAACCTGTAGAGGTTGCAGTTGTTTGGAGCAGTGTTTTAAGTACTGCTTGGCCTACATTAGCCTGTTGACGTGCTAACACATCTACACAATAGTGTTTGGTAAATGTGTGTGGTGTAGACCATGTAGCTGCCTTACATATGTCAGCTACAGGAATGTTGCCTAAAATGGCTACTGAAGCCCCTATTTTGCGAGTGGAATGCGCTCCAGGGGGTATGGTTAAAGTTCTTTTAGCTTTAATTTAGCATGTTTGAATGCATATAACAATCCATCTGGCAATACCAGATTTTGATAGGATTGCCTTTGTGAGGTGGGGCAAATGCAACAAACAGTTGTTTTGTTTTGCGAAAGTCTTTTGTCCTATGTAGTACAGTAAAGCCCTTTTAACGTCAAGCGTGTGAAGAGCGCGTTCTGCTACAGAATCAGGTTGAGGAAAGACAACTGGTAACTCAACCGATTGCTTTATATGAAAAGCAGAAACTACTTCGGGAAGGAATTTAGGGTTGGTGCGGAGAACTATCATGTCTTTGTGTAGCTGAAAGAAGGGTTCTTCTAAGGTCAATGCCTGTAGCTCACCAACTCTCCTCAGTGATGTGATGGCAATGAGGAAAGCAACCTTCCAAGAGAGAAATTGCAGAATAGGTCTTAGGGAACTGTCCTTTTTGGGGATGAGAAAATACAGAGAGTAAACCCATGAGCCCTGGTACTTTATTGGAACTGGCTCTATTGCCCCTTTTATTAAGAGGGACTGGACCTCTTGTTTTAGCAAGTGTATGTGTTCTGGAGATAACTTGTGAGATCGAGGTGGAATGTTTGGGGGATGGCTGGTAAGCTCCAGGCAATAACCATGTTGGATAATTCCAAGCACCCATTTGTCTGATGTTATAGACTGCCAAATGGGGAAAAATTGTTGAAATCTTCCCCCGACAGGTGTAGTGTAATCGGGGGGAAGTGTGGGCAAGTCACTGTTTGGTGGGGGAAGGGGAGTTACAGGAAGTGTTGCCCTTACCCCTACCCTTGAAGTTGTTGCCTCTATAACCTCCTCGAAAAAACCCTCTGGAGGGAGAGTACTGGTTGTTACCTTTGTAAGTTGAAGTATTTTGATCTGGGGATGGGGTTTTTGACTCTCCTCTGTAAAAGGAGCGATGAAAGGAGCCTTTGTTGGATGTAGTCTGGAGTGCTCCCATAGATTTAGCTACTTCAGTGTCCATTTTCATTTTTTCAAATACCTGGTCTACATTAGGACCAAATAGGTGTTCCTTATCAAAGGGTGTGTTAAGGATTGATTGTTGGACCTCAGGTTTAAACCCTGAAATCCTTAACCAAGCGGGTCTACTAAGCAGGATGCTGGTGTTAACCTCGCTGGCTGCGGTGTCTGCAGCCTCTAGAGCACATCGTATAGAGGAATTAGAAATGACCTTACCTTCATTTACTAAGTCCTGTGCCTTAGCCTTATGCTCATCTGGGAGATATTGGAGCAATTGCTCCATTTCGTCCCAGTGTGCCCTGTCATACCTGACTAAAAGGCCTTGCGTATTTGCAATGCGCCATTGTTTTGCAGCCTGAGCAGCTATGCGCTTGCCAGAAGCGTCAATTAACTTGGACTCCTTATCTGGCGGTGAAGCATCTCCTGATGTCTGAGAATTTGCCCACTTGCGAGCATTAGATACTACTAAGGAATCTAATGGCAACTGTCCCTTGATAAGTAAAGGGTCTGTAGGAGAGGCCTTATATTTTTTGTCCACTCTAGGAGTCAAGACGCGTGCTCTGACTGGGTCTTTAAAAATCTCATCAGCATGTCGCATCATGCCTTTAAGCATGGGAAGTATCTGTGATGACCTGTGTGTGGATGCTAAAGTTTCAAACAAAAATATCTTCTTCTAGTGATTCTTTGTGTAGTTGTACTCCACGGTAATGTGCAGCCCTGGCAATGAGTGCTTGGTGTGATGCATTGCTGTCTGGAGGAGAAGGTTTGGCTGAGTAAAGGTCTGGATCAGTATCACCTGGGGGATCAATTGTGTAATCTGTCCATGGATCTATTGGGAGATTCACCCCCCCATCATATGCATCGTCATCGTCATGGTGATATTGTGGGGAATCCTGAGGTGTAATCTGCAAAGGATTCTTAGGTGGAGACGGAGGTGGTGGAGGCGATGGCAGATGGAAAGGACTTGTAGCTACAGATTCTTTCTTCAAGGGGTTCTTCTAAGAAGTGTTGTCATCCTGAAGCTTCCGTTTTAGAGGTGTTTTCATGTGAATATGGCCAGTCTCGGGATTATTATGTAGCCTCTTTTGATTCGGATCAGGTGTTAACGGAAAAGTGCCCACTTTGGATCCGAAGGGGTCTCTTTGTGTTTCGGTGGCGAGGTTTTCGGTGCCGTTGTCTTCGGTGCCGACGGAGGCTGGCCTTTCGGCGCGGAAGGTTTCGGCTCCGAAGGTTGCTTGGGTTTCGGCACAGAGGATTTCGGCTCCAAGCCGGATTTGTGCTTGGAACCGGAGGGTTTCGGCTCCGAAGAGGACTTTTGGCGACCTGGTACCGAGCCGGAAGGCTTGACTAGTTGTTTCAGAGCCGGGCCCGAAGGCAGGGCGTCGGAAACGTCGTCTCGGTGCCGACCTTGGCCAGAAGGCAGAGGTGGTGCCGAAGCCTTGTATTTTTTCGGAGTTTGTGTGGGCAAGGGGTCTTCGGTACTCACGTCACCATGTCCCTGCGGCAGTTCTTCGGCGTCGAGGTCTATCTCGAGCTCTTAGTCTTGTTCGAAGAAGGCTTCCTCCTCCTCTGCCACTGATGCCTCGATGTCTTCTTGGCCGGAGTCTTCACCGAAGATGTCCGGCAGGTTCCTCAGTACCGCCTGTCCCACTGCAGTGTCACTGCGAACCGAGTAGTGCTTGGTAAAGGTGTGGATACTCTTTCAGGTCGCCGCCCTGCAGATCTCCTGGATAGGTACGCCAGCAAACAAGGCGGTCGAGGCAGAGACCGCTCTAGTAGAATGTGCACGGACCCTCCTCTGGAGGGGCATTCCTGCGGCCTGACAGTACTGGATTGTTCTAGAAATACAATGTGCAATGCCTCTTGTGGAGAGGGGATATCCCTTACGAGGGGCACTATAGGCCACAAAGAGTTCGGGTGACTTTCGGTAGGTTTTAGTCCTGTGGAGATAGAATTTTAGACAGAGCTGAATATCTAGAGAGTGAAGAGCTCTCTCCGCTGGTGTTGTAGGTTGCGGAAGGTTTTAGAAATAGTGGTTCATTTAAATGAAAGTCCGATGGAACTTTAGGGATGAACTTGAAGTTGGTACGTAACATTACTCTGTCATCCTTAAATTGAACAAAAGGCTCCTGGATAGCGAGAGCCTGCATTTCACCAACTCTTCTAGCAGATGTCAAAGCCAGAAGTAGAGCCACTTTACATGACAGAAATTTCATGTCCGCCTTGTGCATAGGTTTGAAGGGATGTTTCATGAGTTGAGACAGGACCACGTTAAGGTGCCAGAGTGGTGGGGGAGGCTTGACAGATGGAAAGACCCTAAAAAGTCCCTTTATGAATTGTTGGATGATTCTCGCTGACCATAAAGAGGGGCATGAAGAGGTTCTTCTAAAACGTGAAATAGCCACGAGATGAACCTCAATAGATGCATGAGCCGACCAGCTTTCGCCAAAGAAAGGATGTAAGGAAGGATCTCATGAGCCGAAGAGGAGAAAGAATGAACGCCCGATTCGTGGCACCAGAGACAAAACCTCTTCCATTTCATCCGATATGTTTTGTTAGTGCTTTGCATCCGGGCGTGAGAAAGAATATCTTTACATTCAGTGGAAAGGTTCAGATGATCGAACTCTGTGTGTTCAGGAGCCATGCCGCTAATCAAAGCGATTTGGAATCTGGATGCAGCACTTGACCCCGGGGCATCGTCAATAGCGATGGGATAGGATCCAAGAGAATCAGCTGCCTCTCGGAGAGAAGAAGAAGTTCTGTGTACCAATACTGGTGCGGTCAAGATGGGGCTATGAGGATCATCCTGCAGGGCTCTGCTTCATCTTCATGAGAAGCCTTGGCAGGAGGGAAATGGGAGGAAAAGCGTAGGCAAAGGTGCCTGACCATGCCATCAAAAACGCATTCCCCAAGGATCCTGGATGATGATGCCAACTTGTAAAGTACCGGCATTTCCTGTTTTCTGGAGTCACAAACTAGTCTATTGTTGGCTTGCCCCAGTGTCGAAGATGTTGTCCAGTGTCTCCTGGTGCAGTTCCTATTTGTGGCATGCAGACTTGAGCCTGCTGACTGTATCCGCTGTCGCGTTGAGATTCCCCGGAAGGTGCTCTGCTCTTAGTGAAACTCCATTCTGGATCGCCCACTCCCAGATGCATTGAGCTTCCAGCGACAATAGAGGAGACCTTGTGCCCCCTTGCTTGCTGACATAATGCATCGCCGTTGTATTGTCCGTCCTGATGAGAACCGATGAGTTCCGTATCCTCAGTAGGAATGCTTGCAGGGCTAAACAAATTACTCTTATTTCCAGCAAATTGATGTGGAGAAGGCGATGATGTTGCTGCCAACGGCCACTGGTTTGAAGGTCTTGCAGGAACGCTCCCCATCCTTCTAGAGATGCATCCGTGGTTATTACTCACGGAGCTGGGGATGCCAGAAAAGACTGACCATTTTAAATGTGTTTCTGCTGGGCCCACCAAGAGATGGCTTGAACCATAACCAGAGAAACTTTGATGATATCCTCGAAAGAACCGACCACTTGACGCCATTGTAAGTCTAGTTGTTCCTGAAGGGGACGCATCCTCAGGTGGCAGAAGGGAATGAGGGGGATGCAAGATGACATTGACCCTAGGAGAGACTTGTAACGGAGAACTGAAAGCGACTTTTTTCTTAGGAAGAGTTGAGCCATAGATATCAGTTTGGTTTGTCTTTCTAGTGATGGAAAGGCTTTGTTCAGAGTCGTGTCCAATATAGCTCCCAGATACGTAATGCTTTTTGATGGTTGTAGGTTTGATTTTTCCTTGTATAAGGAAAGACCTAGACTTTCAAACAGACTTGAGCAAAGTGCCGTGGACGCCCGGGCTGACAAAATGGACGGTGCTTTTATCAACCAATCGTCCAAGTAAGGAAACACCTGGTGATGTTGCCTTCTGAGGAAAGCCGCCACCGGGGCCAGACACTTTGTAAATATCCTTGGCACGGATGTTAGGCCGAATGGCAGGACCTTGAATTGGTAGTGGCTCCTGGCTACAGTGAAGCGAAGATACTTCCTGTGCGATGGATGAATGGGAACATGGAAGAAAGCGTCCTGTAGGTCTATAGTGGCCATGAAATCTCCTGAATTTAAAAGCAGTAGTATGTTTTGCAAGGAGACCATACGGAAGGACTTTCTTGAGGTAGGTGTTGAGAGTCCTCAAGTCTAGGATAGGACGCCAATTTCTGAAAACCTTCCGTACCAAAAAGAAAAGGGAGTAGAACCCTTTCCCTCTATGGGATGCCGGAACTGGTTCTATTGCCTCTTTTTGAAGCATCAACCGGGCTTCTAGGCGCAGGAGGTGTAGATGCCTTGTTGCTTGTAAGCGAGGTGCAGTGGCTGGTGGTATTTGAATAAACTAACGTATGGCCAAACTGAATAATGTTGAGCACCCACTGATCCGTTGTTATATTTCGCCAGTTCTGGATGTATAAAGAGATTCTTACCCCCACGGGTGCCTGAGCGTGGAAAGGAAAAAGTGCCAGAGCCTGAAAGTGGTCATTGATGATGTGAGGAATCCTTCGACCTGCTCTTCCTCTGGGTGCCGATCTGGAATAAGTCGTAGATTGAGATTGCCGCTGAGTGTATTGCGGTCGATAAGGTTGTGTAGAGGAGGTGTAAGAGGGATATCTGTATTGTTGGTATCCACCTCTATATGAGGGTAGACCTCTTCCTCGAACCCCTTGAAAAGGTACCTTACAGTACTGGAGCGTCCCCAATGACTTTGCCGTTTCAGGGTCCTTCTTTATATCCTCGACAGCCTCATCAATATGTTTCCCAAAATGGGCCTCTCCGTCCGTAGCGATATCCATTGCCCAGTCTATAACCTCCGAGGAAGCCCTCTCACACTCTTGGAGGATCTTCTTGGCGTCTGATTTACTCCCATCAGGAAGTTGGTCGATGTAAGGGGCTAGGTCGCACAACGTCTGGAGATCGTAGCGACCTAAGATCGCTAGTCCATTAGCTGCCCTGACCATCGGTCCTGACATCGAAGAGAATAATTTGCCTGCGTTGCCAAGACGTCTGCCTTCCTTGTCCGGAGGTGTCGTGACCGGAGCAGCCGGGTTCCTGGACTTCCTTTGAGCTGCCTGTGAGATTAATGAGTCTGGCTTTAGGTGGCCATCTATGCAGGCAGGACTATCCTCTAGGGCCTTATACTTCTTTTCCAATCTAGGAAGAACAGAAATCACTGTGGCTGGGGTTTTCATGACCTTAAGACCCTCCTCCCATATGTAACCAACAATGGGAATGGCTCACACCGACTCCCTAAAGGGTTCTTTGAAATCATAAAGAAAACACTCCGTTTGAGAAGTTGCATTGGCAAATCGAATCTTTTGGCTGCTCTTTCCAGAAGATTATGAAAACCACGATGTCCTCAGATGGAGAATCTATAGGAACTGGTGAGGGTGAAGACGGAGTGGGAATAATATAGTCGTCCCATTGCCTGTGTGATCTGGAAGTTCCCTCTCCTGGTCGTCATCAGAGGTGACAGGGTGCTGGTCAGGAGGCGGTGTTGACTGTGGAGCAGTGTCTGTGTGTAACGTCACCCCCAATTGTGGGGTGGAAGGATCTGAATGTTGTTTAGGAGGCAACACAGCACGTTCCAGGACAGCAGAAGGTGATGAAATCTTTTGTTATAGTCCGAAAGCATGAACTGCAGATTGGAAAGCAACGAGGATGGCATACAAACCATCTCCTCCTGATACTGTTGGTGGTAGTCCTGAGGAGGCACATAACAGTGCTCTTCCTCATAGCCCTCCTCGAAGTCATCCTGGCATTTTACATGCAACTCCGATGGACTGCTGGCGTAGCCAAAGGGGCCATCATCTTCATCCGAGTCCTCTTCCTCCAGGAGATGTAAAGGAATCAAAGGAATCACCGTACTAGAGGATGTGACTTCTGGAGTTAAGTGTCTAATTCTTGATTTCTCTGCAGGAATTTTTTCCCTCGCCAACGAGGTCATCGACAGTGTCGTCGATGATGTTGTCGGTGGAGCCAATGTCGTTGTTGACAGGGTCGAAGGCAAACTAGACACCATCATAGTCGATGCAGCCAACGGCAAAATAGAGGTCGTCGTTGTAATCGACGACAAGGGTGGTACAATAACCGCTGATGCTTGCAAAGTCTTCGACGACGATCCCGTCATCAATGCCATTGTTGGAGGAGGTATTGACAATGACTTTTCCTTCACTGCAGATACCTGGGAAGCATTGACGATGACGATGGTCTCTTTGTCGACGCTGTCGCCAACGACGATAATTTAATTGAGGGTAAAGCCTTCGTCGACAGTTTCTCCTCAGGCAGAACAGAAGACTGCTTTTTGAAGGCTTTCCTGCCCTCAGGAGGGGTTGAAGGTGGCACAGAACTCGCCTTTTTAACCCTGCTGTCCCCTGTAAGATGTATTTTCCTCTTCTTTTTACCTTGGTGAGGAGATTTTGTAGGACTATGCATGTAAAACCCATGGATGGTCTTTTTTGAGGCTTTACGAGGGCAATCACCAGATAAATGAGGTTTAGATCTTTCCCTCTTGTGAGACCTTCTGGAAGACGAGGAAGAAGAGGCCTTGTCACTATTATCACTAGATATAGGCTTCTTTCTAGTCTTCAGTTTTTGGAGCCAAATGAGAAGGCGCCCCTCACGATCCCTCACTGTTTTGGTGGAGAAGGTACGACATACCTTACAATCCTTGGCCTGGTGGTCAGTGTACAGGCAGTAGATACAGTCCTTGTGAAGGTCATCAACATGAAGTCTTTTCTTAGAGCAGGTGGCACAGGCTCTAAAAAGACCCTTCCGACATCAGGAATGTAGATTAACCAAGCCAAATACGTAGAATTCCGAAGAAAAGGTTTGTAAAACCTTGCAAGAGAGCAGATAAGGAAACAAAACTGGGCAGAGCTCAGTGGAGACTCCCTAGCACAACGTGCGGTAGAAAATGTGAAAGTCTAAGGTTCATTCAGGTGTGTTCCAGAGGGTAGGGTGTTCTGATTGGCTAAAGCCTAGTTTTTGATCTCTTTTACAAAAACAGGAAAATGCTACTTACTCAGTATGCATCTGTTCTTGGCATATAGAGCTGTAGAGTCATATGCTTGTGCATAGATCGCTATCTAGTGTTGCGTCCGGATGTTTGCACTTTGTTTTTCTTCGAAGAAGTCTTTCTAGTCACGAGGTAGGTGACTCCTCCTTTCGGTGATGGTGCGCATGGGCATCGACTCCATTGTTAGATTGTTTTCCCGCAGAGGGTGATAATGGAGTTAGTAAGAGTAGTAAAAGGAGATGTCCATGAATGCATGTATCTAAGTAAGATGTTACTGTAACAGGTATAAGTACCCGGGGAGGCGGGTGGGCGCATATGACTCTACAGCTCTATATGCCAAGAACAGATGCATACTGGGTAAGTAGCATTTTCCGTTCGAGGCATATGAGCAGTAGATCATATGCTTGTGCATAGACTACATAGCAGTTATCTCCCAAAGCGGTGGCTAACCTGTAGCTGTTGCAGTGGTCTGAAATAGTGTACGTAAAACTGCCTGGCCCACACTAGCTTGCTGCCTTGCTAACACATCTACACAACAGTGTTTTGTGAATGTGTGTGGTGAAGACCATGTTGCAGCTCTGCAGATGTCCTCTATGGGTATATTTCCTAAGAATGCCATAGAAGCCCCCAGTTTGCGTGTAGAATGCGCTCTAGGGGGAATTGTTAATGTGCGTTTAGCTTTAATGTAGCATATTTGAATGCACTTAACTATCCACTGTGCAAACCTTGATTTTGATATTGGATTGCCTTTATGTGGTGGAGCAAAAGCGACAAAAAGTTGCTTGGTTTTCCTGAAAGGTTTTGTTCTTTCTATATAGTACAGTAATGCTCTTTTGACATCTAAGGTGTGAAGAGCACGTTCTGCCACTGAATCTGATTGAGGGAAGAACACAGGCAACTCAACAGATTGGTTGATATGAAAGGCAGAAATGACTTTAGGTAAAAATTTGGGGTTAGTCCTTAGAACCACTTTGTTTTGGTGTATTTGTAAAAATGGCTCTTCTATGGTTAGTGCCTGAAGCTCACCCACTCTCCTTAGAGATGTGATGGCTATGAGGAAGGCTACCTTCCAAGTGAGAAATTGTAGTTCATATTTGTGCAATGGTTCAAAGGGTGGACCCATGAGTCTTGTAAGAACTATGTTGAGATTCCACACTGGAGCAGGTGGAAGTCTGGGTGGAATGACTCTTAAGTCCTTCCATAAATGCTTAATAGCAGGCACTCTAAAAAGAGACAAATGCGGTCTGTTTTGAAGATATGCATCTATTGCAGCAAGATGTAAGCGTATAGATGTGTACGCTAAATTGGAACACTGTAGATGTAGTAGATAGCAAATGATGTTTTGAATTGAAGCATCTAGCGGATTGATTTTATTGTTGTTACAGTAAATGACAAACCGCTTGCACTTTGCTGCATAGCATGCTCTTGTGGTAGGGCGCCTAGCCTCTTTGATAATATTCATGCAGTCTGGCGGAAGATTAAGATAACCAAACTCTAGGATTTCAGGTGCCAGATCGAAAGGTTGAGATGACTGGGATCTGGATGCCTTATCTCTCCACGGTGCTGAGTGAGAATATTGGGAGTAAGGTGTAGTTTTTGGTGAGGAACTACTGATAGCTCCAATAGGGTTGTGAAACAGGGTTGACGGGCCCATGTGGGAGCAACTAGGATTAGTGTCAGGGACTGCTGTTTGAGCTTCCGAACCACTACTGGAATGAGAGAGGCAGAAAAGCGTAAGCAAATATCCCTGACCAATTCATCCATAGTGCATTGCCTTTGGACAATGGGTGTGGATACCTGGATGTGAAGTTTGGGCATTTTGCGTTTAGGTGGGTGGCGAACAGATCTATCTCTGGGAAGCCCCACATTTGGAAGAATGGGAGGAGAACTTGAGGGTGGAATTCCCATTCGTGGATCTGCTGTCGTTGACGACTGAGCAGATCTGCAATCTGGTTGTTTACTCCTGGGAGGTGTTCTGCAAGGAGATATATTTTCTGAGGTGTGGCCCATCTCCAGATGCTCTGGGCTAGCTGTGAGAGCTAGAGAGAGTGTGTCCCCCCCCCTGTTTTTGTATGTAGTACATTGCTGTCATGTTGTCTGTGCGAATCAGGACAGCTTTGCCTACTAGATGAAGTTGAAAGGCTTTTAATGCTAGAAACATTGCTAGCAGTTCTAGATTGTTTATGTGGGGTGGTTTCTGTTGCAGAGTCCACATGCCCTGAATGGTATGTTTTTGAAAATGAGCTCCCCAACCAGTGAGCGATGCGTCTGTTGTTAGCACTATCTGTGGAACCGGGTCGACGAATGGCCGCCCCTTGGAAAGGTTTTGTATGTTCCACCACTGCAGAGAGCGATGGGTGCGGCCATCCACCAACACTAGATCTGATAACTGACCTTGAGCCTGGTTCCACTGACGTGCTAAGCATTCTTTTAGGGGACGCATTTGGAGTCTTGCGTAAGGAACGATTAAAATGCAAGATGCCATCATTCCTAGCAATTGCATGAACACTTGAGCTGGTAATGAGTGTTGAGGCTGAAACTGCGATATTAGAGTCTGCATGTTGCAGATCCTGACTGGGTTGGGACACCCAAGGAAAGAGGTGTGGCGCCGCGGCCAGGGCGACTGACGCTGGAATCTGGGGCTCACGGTTCGATCCCCGGCACCGGTGGCAGGTCAGCCCAGCACCATGTGACTCTGGGCAATAGCTTGCTTAATCTTCCCGACGGTCCCCAGCGCCGGGATGCCTTCGGGTAGCTGTTTGCGCTTTACAAATACTGGATTTTACATTTACGCTAGAGCTTTGAGTGTCTATTGTGGCTCCTAGATACACTTGTGTGTTGGATGGTTGGAGATGAGACTTGGTGAGGTTTACAGTGAACCCGAGGTCGTGAAGCAGTTGGACTGTTTTTCGAGTGTGGCGTAGGCAGCTCTGTTACGAGCTAGCTTTTATTAGCCAGTCGTCTAGGTAGGGGAAGACGTGAATGTGCTGTCTTCTTAGATGAGCCGCGACTACTGCTAGACACTTTGTGAAAACCCTGGGTGCTGTAGTAACTCCGAATGGGAGGACTTTGAATTGATAATGTTGGCCGTCTACCATAAACCTGAGGTATTTGCGTTGAGCGGGGTGAATGGGAAAATGGAAATAGGCGTCCTTTAGATCCAGAGTGGACAGAAAGTCGCCTTGTTGAAGGAGCGGGAGAACCTGTTGAAGTGTGATCATGTGAAAGTGGTCGGATTGGATGTAGAGATTTAGTTGTCTGAGGTCTAATATAGGTCTTAAACAGCCATCCTTCTTGGGAATTAAGAAGTACATGGAGTATACCCCGGTCCCTTGGTATTGTAATGGGACTGGTTCTATAGCTTGTTTTCCTAGGAGAGAAAGAACTTCTTGCTTTAAGAGTGAGAGATGTTCCGGTGACATTGCATGTGGTCTTGGAAGGATATTTGGGGGATTGGCTGTAAGTTCCAGGCAGTAACCATATTGGATAATTTGCAGTACCCATTTGTCTGAAGTGATGGAGTACCAGACAAGGAGAAATTGGGAGAGACGTCCCCCGACAGGAGTGGAATGATCGGGGGTACAGGATGGAAGCCACTGTTTGTTGCTGGAGGGGGAAGAGCGTGTGGAGTTGCCTCTGCTTCTTCCCTTGCCATTGTTCCATCTAAAACCTCCTCTGAAATAACCTTTTGGTGAGGGGGATTGATATTACCCTTGTAAGAGGAGGAGGTAGTCTCGGTGGATTTGTTTTTAGAGCCACCCCTATAAAAGGAGCGGCGAAAGGAACCCCTATTGGTGGGTGACTGCAAAGCCCCCATGGACTTTGCGACCTCTGTATCTTTTTTCATTTTTTCCAGTGAGGTGTCAACTGCTGGTCCAAAGAGATGTTCCTTATCAAAGGGTTGGTTGAAGATGGAGGTTTGCACCTCAGGTTTGAAACCTGAAATTCTCAACCAAGCATACCTTCGTAAGAGTACACTGGTGTTAATTGTACGGGCTGCTGTGTCTGCCGCATCTAGGGCACACCTGATAGAGGTATTTGAAATGAGCTTACCCTCTTGAATAAGGCCGTTAGCCTTAGTCTTGTGTTCGTCGGGTAAGAACTGTATGAGTTTCTCTAACTCATCGTAGTGAGCCCTGTCATAACGAGCCAGCAAAGTTTGAGCATTGGCAATACGCCAATGGTTAGCTGCTTGTGAAACTACTCTTTTGCCTGAGGCGTCAATGAGCTTGGACTCCTTATCTGGAGGAGGAGCTTCACCTGACGTTTGGGAGTTGGCTCTCTTGCGAGCGTTAGAGACTACAAGAGAGTCTAACGGTAATTGACCTTTGATGTATGTAGGGTCGGTGGGTGCGGGCTTATATTTTTTCTCCACCCTAGGAGTAATAATTCTTGCCCTGATAGGGTCTTTGAAAATGTCCTCAGTGTCTTTTAACATGCCTTTGAGCATAGGTAATGTGTGAGTGACTCTGTGAGAGGAGCTAAGAGTCTCAAAGAGGAAATCCTGCTCTAATGGTTCTGAATGTAACTCCACCCTGTGATATTGAGCAGCCCTATTAAGGAGCTCAACGTATCCAATGTTATCATCTGGTGGGGAGGGTCTGGAGGGGTACAAATCTGGGTCATTATCTGGATCTGGATCAGTGTGATAATCCTGCCAAGGATCAGTGTCCTGTGGGGGATCTTGATTGTCATCCCCATCTCCATCATGTTGTGGGTTAGGTGAAGTTGGTGGTGGTGGTGAATTTTCAAGTGAAATAAGTAAATTGGGATTAGTAGGAGAAGTAGGTGGGATGTAAGGAGGGGAAGGGTTAGTACCCACACTTTTCTTCTTTAGAGGAATGTGGTAGTCCTCTGGTAGGTGTAATTTCCTCTTTTTTGGTAGAGTAGCCTGAATATGGCCTGTATCAGGGTGAATCACCAACTCTTTCTGTTTTGGATCCGAAATGGAGTGATCGGACCAAGGCTCTTTCGACAGTCTCTTTATCCATGGTTGCCTGTTTCGGCATCGAAGGTTTCGGCTCCGAGCCTTTTGGCGCCGGTGATGTCGGCGCTGAAGGTGTTGGGTTGGCACCGAGATGGGGTCGGTTCGAGCCCGAACCGGAAGGCTTTTCTTTATGTTTCGGAGCCGGGCCCGAGGGCGGGGCGTCGGAAACGTTTTGTCGGTGCCGACCTTGGCCCGAAGGCAGAGGAGGGACCGGAGCCTTTATCTAAGGTTGTTGGGGGGGCAAGGGGTTGTCTTTACTCACTGTACTCTGACCCGGAGTAACTTGCTCCTTTTCTTCGATGTCTGAGTCGGCCTCGGACACGGAGAAGTGTTCTTCTTCTTCGGCTCCTTGGGCCTGATGTTCGGAGTCGGAATCTTCGCCGAAGATGTCCGGTGCGGAGCCGCTTTGCTGTTGCATCTCGTGACGCCGAGCCCGACGATCACGAAGAGTCTTTTTCGATCGGAACGATCGGCACACGTGGCAGTCTTTCTCGTCGTGTTCCGGGGACAGACAGAGGTTGCACACTTCGTGCAAGTCGGTGCGTGGAAATTTAGCACGACACCCGGGACATAACTTGAAGGGAGTCCGTTCCATCGACTGCTAGAGCGGTCGGCGTGGGTAGGCCCGACGGCTTTCCATGAGTTTTCCGATCGAAGATTTTAAAGTTGAAACGATACGCGACGAAAGGGGAACCACGATCGATAACAATACCGTCGAGGGTATGGATTGCGCGTCGAAGGGGTCCGAGAAACGGTGCAGAACCGGAGCACAGCAATACACATCCGAACCCGATGGCGGAAAAAAACAATCTAACAATGGAGTCGATGCCCATGCGCACTTACCCAGTATGCATCTGTTCTTGGCATATAGAGCTGTAGAGTCATATGCGCCCACCCGCCTCCCCGGGTACTTATACCTGTTGCAGTAACATCTTACTCAGATACATGCATTCATGGACATCTCCTTTTACTACTCTTACTAACTCCATTATCACCCTCTGCGGGAAAACAATCTAACAATGGAGTCGATGCCCATGCGCACTATCACCGAAAGGAGGAGTCACCTACCTTGTGACTGGAAAGACTTCTTCGAAGAAAAACAAAGTGCAAACATCCGGACCCAACACTAGATGGCGATCTATGCACAAGCATATGATCTACAGCTCATATGCCTCGAACATATGGATATGTTGAAAAAATGAAATGGGCCTAGGCCTGTTTTTCTAGTTTATGCTAACTTTGCATTGCTGTTTTGACATACCGGGGACTCCAATCTCGACGACGGGGAATGATTCAAGCATGTGAATCTCTGAAAGTTCCAATACTGGAGTAAGCTGTCTTTTGGCTTTGGCATAACAAGTTGTATGCCTTTAACTAGCCAGCAAGCTATTCCTTGTTTTGAGATAACAGTCCTTCTACAGGGTTTTGAGTAGGCCACAAACAACTCTTGAGTTTTTCAAAATGTTTGTGTTCAATCTATATAGTATAATAAGACTCCTAACATCCAGTGAATGAAGTGCCCTTTCTGCTACTGTGGTTGGATGTGGAAAGAACACTGGTAGTTCTATGGTTTGGTTGAGGTGAAAAGAAGATATCACCTACCTTTTTTCAAATTACATTCTGATAAAGTATCAGAATGTAATTTGAAAAAAGGTTCTTCTAGGGTTAATGCTTGGATCTCACTTACTCGTCTAAGTGGTAATAGTGACTAGGAAAGCCACTTTCCAGGACAGAAATTGCAACGGACAAGAATGAAGGGACTCGAAAGGGGGCCCCATCAACCTTGTGAGAACTATATTAAGATTCCAGGATGGGATTGGAGTTAGTCTGGGAGGGATGAATCTTTTAAGTCCCTCCATGAAAACTTTAATTAAAGGAATTCTCAAAAATGAGGAGTGTTAAGAGGACCAGGGATCCTGTTCCTAGATGGTATTGCCAATTGGTTATAGATGAAGGTTGGAGATTGACTCGAGGCGCTGGACCTTACCAACCTCTTTTTATAAGAGTACGGAAGAAAATGAGTATATACTACTCCTCAGTTAGTATTGGATTTCTTTTGGTAAAGAAATTGCGAAGTCCCAGTTGGTGTATATTATTTTTATTTTCTTTATTTTTTACTTTTGAACTTCATCCTTATTCTCCAAAGTGTTACAGAGATACATTTTTGGTGTTGCAGCAGCCGACACGTGTTTCGCCCTTTGGTGGTCAGTAGGACCAGGGCTTTCTCAAGCTGCAATAGATATGGTTCAGCATCATTATTTTAAATAACTTGAAGAACACGATATAGTCACCACTGAGTGCTATGTGACGGAGTTCAATAAAGATTTCTAAAAGGTGCTGATTCTATGCAAGCAAGAAAGTGAGAAAGAATAGTGAAAAACCGTTAAAATTTCGAGTGAAGACCAATTGTTTCAGTGCTGGCAATAAAAGTATAACTCAAAATTCATTCAGATATGTACAGCGCCTGGTAGTCTCTGCATGCAATAAGTCCAGTTAGTAACACATGCGATGTCTCATTCTAATAAACACCTAATCTTGTTATTAAGGTGTAAGTGTATTAAATCCCAGAGCTGAAATATAGGATGGTACGAGAGAGCATTGCAATTACAGAGTAGAATTGTGTCATTAGTTTATAAAGAAAAATATAAAGTTTTAAAACATTGTAATCCGCCCTTTTAGTGACAAATACCTTTTGATATCTTAGTAAACAGTGGTTATCTTATAGCGGAACATTCAGCAACAGGTTTTGCATCAGGCAAATCTAGTAAGAGCAGGTATCTAAATGCGGGAGACAAGAAGGAAGAGGGTAGACATTCAATGTATGTGAGCTTACTGAAGAGCAGCAAGTCCATTGTTACTCTTTAGCAAATTAATCTGCACTTTGGTTAATAATGAGAGCCATATTCAGTTGCGAAGGCAAAGCTAATAGGAGCAGAAATCTGAGTAAGGGAAACAAAGGGAAGGAAGTGTGGAATTGTAATAATGCACTTGCTGCTCTTCAGTAAGCTCACACACATTGAATGTCTACCCTCTTCCTTCTTGTCTACCGCATTTAGATACCTGCTCTTACTAGATTTGCCTGATGCAAAACCTGTTGCTAAATGTTTCGCTATAAGATAACGACTGTTTACTAAGATATCAAAAGGTATTTGTCACTAAAAGGACGGATTACAGTGTTTTAAAACTTTATATTTTTCTTTATAAACTAATGACACAATTCTACTCTGTAATTGCAATGCGCTCTCGTACCATCCTATATTTCAGCTCTGGGATTTAATACACTTACACCTTAATAACAAGATTAGGTGCTTATTAGAATGAGACATTGCATGTGTTACTAACTGGACTTATTGCATGCAGAGACTAACAGGCGCTGTACATATCTGAATGAATTTTGAGTTATACTTTTATTGCCAGCACTGAAACAATTGGTCTTCACCTCTTCACTCAAAATTTTAACGGTTTTTCACTATTCTTTCTCACTTTCTTGCTTGCATAGAATCAGCACCTTTTATAAATTGTTATTGAACTCCGTTCACATAGCACTCGGTGGTGACTATATCATGTTCTTCAAGTTATTAAAACTAACGATGCTGAACTATATTTATTGCAGCCTTGAGAAAGCCCTGGTCCTACTGACCACCAAAGGACAAAACACGTGTCGGCTGCGGCAACACCAAAAATGTATCTCTGTAACATTTTGGAGAATAAGGATGGAGTTCAAAAGTAAAAAAATAAAAAAATAAAGAAATAAATAAAAATAATATACTCCAACTGGGACTTCGCAATTTCTTTACCAAAAGAAATCCAATACTAACTGAGGAGGAGTATATACTCATTTGCTTCTGTACTCAACAATGAGGAGTTTTCCCTGTTTTGTAGATAAGCTGCCACCGCAGCTAAATGCAACCGAACTGATGTGTAAGCTATGCCTGAGCGTTGTAAATGGAAAAGGTAACAGACAATGTATTGTACTTTTTTTTTGTAGAGGATTGATGTGTTTGGCAATGCAGTAATGTTCAAACCTTTTCTATTTTGCTGCATAACTAGCCATAGTGGTGAAGCGACAATCTTCCCTGAGGATATCCATACTCTCAGGGAGTAAATTGAGATACCAAAGCTCTAGAATTTCAGGAGCCAAATTGCATGGTTGAGTTGCTTTAGATTGGGATGCCTTAGAGTTCCCTCATGTTGCATGAGAAGGTCCAGCCTGGTGTGGAGCTTCTGATGAGGTACTACAGAGCGCTCTAGGAGGGCTGTGAACCAGAGCTCTCTTGCCCATGTGGGAGCTATTAGAATTAAGGTGAGGGAAGTTAG
Organism: Calotriton arnoldi; assembly: GCA_963921515.1. Lineage (NCBI taxonomy): Eukaryota > Metazoa > Chordata > Amphibia > Caudata > Salamandridae > Calotriton > Calotriton arnoldi. Next base: position 4,983,620 of record CAWUFW010000146.1, read on the forward strand.
CCGTAGTTTCCTGACCACATATGGAAGCAGTGGGAGAGGTGGAAAAGCGTACGTAAATATCCCTGACCAGTTCATCCAAAGCGCATTTTGGGTGTGGAAATCTAGCGGTGAAGTTTGGACATTTTGCGTTTTCGGCAGTTGCGAACAGGTCTATGTCGAGGAACCCCCAACGTTGGAAGTTGAAGTAAGGGAGTAGGACTTGAGGGTGGAGTTCCCATTCGTGGACTTTTTGCTGCATCCTGCTGAGCAGGTCAGCAAAGTTGTTGTCCACTCCCAGTATATACTCCACCAAAAGGTGTACTTTGTGGTGTATTGCCAATCGCCAAATGCTCTGTGATAATATGGACAGCTGGGGCAAGTGTGTGCCCCCCTGTTTCTGAAGGAAGTACATTGCTTTCAAATTGTCTGTTTTGACTAGAACTGTTTTCTGATGAACGCGACAGAAAAACCCTTTGAATAACTGAACTACTAACAACTCCAGGTAGTTTATGAGGAATGTTTGCGGCAGAGGACTCCACAACCCTTGAACATTTACGTTCTGTATGTGTGCTTCCCAGCCTGTAAGAGATGCATCCGTGTTAAGGGTCACTTGCGGAATGGGATCCCAAAAATATTTGGTGCTGCACTACTGTAGAGAGTGATGTGTGCTGGCCTTTAACAACAATAGATCCTCCTACTGACCCCCCCGCTTGTAAGCACTGCTGGGCCAAGCACTCTTAGAGTGGACGCAGGTGAAGCCTGGTGTGCGGAACAATGGCCATATAAAATGCCATCACACGTAGAAGATGCATGACTGTGCAACTGTTATTTGACAATTTGGATGAAAAAGAGGTAACAGAGCCTTAAAACTTTGGATCTGAGGAGGCTGGGATATGATTTCCCCATCACTGAATTTAGTATTTCCCCTAGAAAGGGCTGGATTTGCAATGGTTGTAGTTGGGATTTGGCCAAATCTATGGTGAACCCTAAATTGTGGAGTAAGTCTAAAGTTTTCTACGTTTGGGCAAGACAGTATTGTTTGCTGGAGCTCTTTATCAGCCAATCAACCACATACTGGAAGACGTGGATGCTGCTTCTTCTCAAGTGAGCTGCAACTACTGCCAAACATTTTGTGAACACCCTGGGTGCTGAGGTGACCCCGAAGGGTAGAACTTTGAATTGATAATGTTGGCCACTTACCACAAACCTGAGGGTGTGGTATGTTGAAGTAGGTGTCCTTTAACTCCAGGGCAGTCATGAAGTCGCCTTATCTTGGGAGTGGTATGACATCTGGGAGTGAGACCAAATGGAAATGTTCTGGCCTGATGTATTTGTTGAGGGGTCACACGTCTAGTGTGGCCCTGAGCGAGCCGTCCTTTTTGGGGATTAGAAAATATAGTGAGTACACCCCTATGTTTTGTGGTGGTGTGGCACCGGCTCTATGGCTCCTTTTTTAAGTAGAGCTTTTACTTCCTCTTTGAGAAGGTGCAGCTGCTGCTGGGAAAGGGAGTGTGGTTGTGGTGGTATGTTTGGTGGTGTTGCAGTGAGCTCTAGGCAATACCCATGTTCCACAATATCTAATACCCATTGGTCTGATCTGATAGTGCACCACTGTGGTAAGAACTCCTGCAGTCTTCCTCCGACAGGTGTTGAATGGTCGGGGAGAATGGAAAGGGAGTTACTGTATGGCAGGGGTGGCTGACTCAGCCACTCCTCCCCTAGCTCTGCCTCTCTTATTACTCTCTCTACAGTCCCAACTTAATTGGCAATACGCCAGTGGGCTGCCGATTCTGCTGCAACCCTCTTTCCTGTTGCATCTTATTTTTAGCTCTCTTTGTCAGCTGGCGGAGCATCTCCAGTCCCCTAGGCATTTGCCCTTTTACATGCAGCATATATGGCTAGCGAGTCAAGGGGTAGCTGGCAAGTAATGTATGGTGGGTCAGTAGGCGAGGGTTTGTATTTCTAACCCATCCTTAGTGTAATAACCCTAGCCTTTACAGGCTCTTTAAACACTTCTTGTGTTGGTTTTAGCATACCCTTAAGCATGGGCAAGAACTGGGTGACTCGCTGTGTGTGTGTGATAGAGTTTCTAGCAAAGAAATCCTCCTCCTCTTGTGTTGAGTGCTGAGTGCAGGTGTACTTTATGGAAGTGTGCTGCCCTTTGAATAACCTTGTGATACAAGGCGGTAGCATCTGGGGGAGAAGGTTTCGCAGAGTATAAATCCAGGTCATTGGGTCCTGGAGGTACTACGTCATGATCCTCCATGGGTCCTCTTCCGTATCTTGTGGATAGGGAACATCCTCAAAATCTAAAGGGGTGGGCCACCCTCCACGTGGTATGAATGGTATGACCCCCAGATGTGATTGGGGTTGTGGTAGAGGAGATGGTGGTGGGGGCGGAGGAGGGGATGGTGGTGGAGGTGGAAGAGGAGGGAGAGCAGATGGTGGTGGTAGGGGACTTGTACCCCTTTCTTGTCTCTTCTTCTGCTTGGGTGGTGGTGTTTCCATTGTTAGTTGTTCCTCAAAAGACAGCTGTCTTTTCCGAGGAAGAGTCTGCTGGACCTGGAGACTTGGTCATTTTCCCCGTATGTGGATGGATTCCCAGGTGTCGTTGCCGAGAATCCAGCTCTTCCAGCAGCCATTCCAGGATAGGTTGCTGCACCTCAGAGTCCGCTGTTGAGGGCTGACTGTGCTGTGCTGGATGCTCGGTTTCAAAGCTATCTGGGAGACAGAGTCTTGTTTTGGATCTAAAGTGTGCTTGCCCATCGGAGGTTGCCTCGACTCCGATGCCGACTTCGATGTTGGATTGGTTGCCAATGGATGTTGTGGCTCAGATACGGCTTCGGCGCTGGTAGATGTTTCATCTCCGAAGTGTCCTTTGGCGCTAATACGCATGCTGACGTCGAAGATTCTGTCCATGCTGATGAGGGTTTATTTTTGGAGCGCTGACTCGGTGTCCGAGTCAGGTCTGTTGTCGATTCCGAAGCTTTCGGTTGTGCTGGCCATGGCTGGACAGCAGTGGTGGCCCGGTCGACAGAGAATGAGGGCTCCAAGGCCTGGCCCCAGAGGGGCGGTGAGTCCTATGGTCTGGTGTGGTACTCACTACATGGGCGCCATATCTTTGTGTCGAAGCTGGCTGCGGATTTGCCTCTTCTGACTATGACTTTGGCTCTGGGATGTACACTGCTGTCTGCCCGGCGTCAATTTCCTCCTCGACTTCCTCCATCAGAACGTCTTTCCTGAAGATATCGGGGATCTCCTCGTCCCTCTGCGGCTCCATCACGCGTCTTTGATGGCGTTGTTGAGGATGGTCTTGTTGGAACTGAAGGCAAGTCATGCGGAGCAGGAAGCCTCGTTGTGTTCTGGGGAAAGACAGGTAACAGACTGTGTGTTCGTCTGTCCACGAGTACTTGGAGTGGCACTGTCGACAATATCGGAAGGTTGTTATTTCCTTTTTGCTGTGACCATTCTCAAAGGCAAGTGACGCTGAAGAAAAAGCCCGGCCCGGCTGTGACCCTGCCTGAGGAGATGTACCTCAACGCCTATGTTGTTTACTGTGGCATCGTTGATGGAGAAACGGATGTGGCGATTGTTCTTCGGCAATCTGAAGCAGAGAAAAACTCAAGAGGCCCCGACAAATGTTGCCACATGGCATCGACTCAGAGCCTCAACAAAGCACGTCCTAACCCGGTTGCTGAAAAAAACAATCTGAAGATGGAGCCGATGTTTATGCGCAATACTGCCTATGGGAGGAGTCACTACACCTTGTGACTCGAAAGCCTTTCTTCGAACAAAAACAAGCTGTACACGTCTGAGCCCAACACCAGATGGCAGAAGTGTGCATAGCATATGTATCTACAGCTACACATGCCATGAACATAAAGTTTTCCTAACTATAATAAAGGTTTAACCTTTGTTTTTTTCATTGAATTTAATATTTTAAAAACAAAAATGTGATTCAAATCATGGAGTCCAGTGTCGTGGAGTGGAATGTTGCTAAGTGGAGTGTTGTACAGTAGAGTGGAAGAGAGTGTTGTATAGTGTAGTGTCGTACAGAGGCGTGGAGTGGCGTAGCATACAGAGGAATAAAGTATCAGAGTGGAGTGGCGTGTTGTACAGTAGAGTGGCGTGGAGTGCAGTAGAGTGGAGAGGTGTAGAGTTGAGTGAATCAATCAATTGGAGTAGTGTCTTGTACAGTAGAGTGGAGCAGTGTGTCATAAAATGTGGAGCAGTGTTGTACAGTGGAGTGCATGGGCGTAGCGGGTTGTACTGTTTAGTGTAGGGGTATAGAGTGGAGTACAGGGTGGTATAGTGGCACAGAGCGGATTACAGTGTAGTTGAGTGGAGTACAGTGTAGTTGAGTGTAGTGCAGTTCAGTGGCGTGGAGTTGGGTAGAGCAGAGCTGCGCAACATGGAATAGAGTAGAGTGGAGTGACAGAGTGGAATGGCATACAATGGAGTGGCATAAAGTGCAGTTAAGTACAGTGGAATAGAGCAGAGTGGTGTAGAGTGGAGTGGGGTACAGTGGAGTGGCATAGAGTGGAAAAGCGTACAATGGAGTGCCTAGAGTGGAGTTTCATTTTTAAAAAAAATATCTTTACTTGCATTTCGTCAAACGTACAGGTAACAGAAAAGGTATAAAAGAAAACATATATGAGGCAGGGACAGGTGACCAATACATGTACGACGAGGGTTGCATTGCAGTGTGTTGGAACAGTGGCCAACCATGACTAATATTAGGCCTGTGCAACAGGTAAAGAATAGCGGAGCGTTAGTGTCAGACAGTGCATCTGAGGTAATCAACCAGAGTATTGCACATTTATGTCCGTTCAAGCGACAGAGTGCTCGCCGCATCTCGACCTGGCGTCATTGCTGTGTCCATGCGCCCAGATAACATTTCACATGTGTGCCTGCACCTGATTGTCCAGGTTGGGAAATAAAGTTGAAGCAAACTTGATACAGTGCATATAATTCAACAATCAAACAAGAAAAAAAAAAACAAGAACAAACCATCGTCAAATCAAGAGTGGAGTTTCATACAGTGGAATAGCGTACAGTGGAGTGGCATAATGTGAAATAGCTTAGAGTGGAGTAGCGCAGAGTAGAGTTGTAGTGGCTTAGACTGGAGTGGTGTAGAGTGGAATAATAGAGTGAAGTGGCGTAGCGTGTACTTGTGTACAGTGAATAGCGTACAGTGCAGTAGCATTGACAGGAGTGGCGTAGAGTGGAATAGCATGGAGGGGACTGCCGTAGAGTGGAGAGGTGTACAATGGAATAGTGTACAGTGAAGTTGTGTAGCATGGAGTGACGTAGAGTGGAGTGTTGTACAGTTGAATAGCGTACAGTGGAAAGGAGTAGAGCGGATTGGCATAGAGTAAAGTGGCATATAGTGGAAAAGTGTACAATAGAGTGATGTGGAGTGGAGTGGCTTAGAGTGAAATGAGGTACACTGGAGTGGCGTAAAGTGGAATAGCGTAATTTGGAGTGGTGTGGAGTGGCATACAGTAGAATAGAGTACAGTGGAGTGGTGTACAATGGAGTTACGTACAGTGGAATGGTGTAGAGGAGAGGGGCGTGGCATACAGTGGAGTGGCGTTGACTGGAGTGGTGTAGACTAGTGTGGAATAGCATACAGTAGAGAGGAGTAAAGTGGAGTGGGGCAGAGAGGAGTGTCAGAGTGAAATAGCAGAGTGGAGTGGCGTAGACTGGAGTGGAGTACAGGGGAATAGCTTGAAGTGCCGTAGAGTGCAGTAGCATCCAGTGGATTGGCATAGAGTGGAGTGTGGTAGAGTGAATTGGCATACAGTGGAATAGAGTAAAGTAGCGTAGAGTAAAGTAGCGTAGAGTGGTGTGCCGACAGTGTAGTGGCATCCAGTGGCATGGCGTTGACTGGAGTGACGTAGAGTGAAGTAGCCTAGAGTGGAGGGGCGTACAATGGAATAGTGTACACTGGAGTGGTGTACAGTGGAGTGGGGTAGAGTGGAGTGGGGTAGAGTGCAGTGGTGTACAGTGGAATAGCGTATAGTATAATAACAGAGTGGAGTACCATACAGTGGAGTGGAGTAGATTGGAGTGGCAAAGAGTGGAGCGTTGTAGAGTGGAGCTGCATAAAATGGAACAGCATAAAGTGGAGTGGCCTACAGGACAGTGGTGTAGACTGGAGTGTTGTAGAGTGGAGTGGTGTAGAGTGAAGTGAGGTACAGTGTAATAGCATACAGTGGAGTGCCGTAGATTGGAGTGAAGTAGAGTGGAAGAGTGTAGAGTGGAGTGATGTAGACTGGCATTGAGTAAAGTGGTATAGTGTCAAGTGTAGTGGCATAGAGTGTAGTGACAGAGTGTAGTGGCTTTGAGTGGAATGGCATACAGTAGAGTGGCGTAGAGTTGCGAACAGTGGTATGGCATTGAGTGTAGTGACGTGGAGTGTTCTAGAGTGCAGTGGGGTACAGTATAATAGCGTACTGAGTAGCGTAGAATAGAGTGGCGTAGAGTCGAATAGCGTAGAGTGGAGTTCCGTGGAGTGGCCTACAGTGGGGTGGAGTGGAATAGTGTTAACTGTAGCGGCGTACACTGGAGTGACGTAGAGCGGAGTGACATATAGTGGAATAGAGTAGAGTGGAGTGTCGTACAGTAGAATATCATACAGTGGAGTAGCGTAGAGTGGAGTAGTGTACATTGTAGTGGCATAGAGTGTAATACCTTACAGCGGAGTGTCGTAGATGGAACTGGCATATAGTGGAGTGGCATACAATGGCGTGGCGTGAAGTGGAATACTGTACAGTGTTGTGGCGTAGAGAGGAGTGACAGAGTGAAATAACGTACAGTGTAGCACAGTGTGGAGCTGCATACAGTGGAATAGCGTAGAGTGAAGTGGAGTAAAGTGGAGGGTTGTACAGTGGAGTGTCGTAGACTGGAGTGGCATAGACTGGAGTGGTGTAGAGTGTAATAGCATACAGTGGAGTGGCGTACAGTAGGTAAGCGCAGAGTGAAGTTGTTGTTCTCCACCTGTTACCACTTTATTAAAGTGGGAAGAGGTAGCAAAATGTATTTATATTTTCTATATGTTTTTAAAACAGTTTACAGAGAACTGCGCTAGTACCTACAAAGTACAGCTGAAGTTTCCGGAAAAAACTATATCGGAAAAATTATAAATATACTGTAGTACACTGTTAGTGAAATATAGTGTAGTAGAGTGTATTTATAACTTTTTAACAAATATAAAAAAGCCTGGTAATTTGTCTGCATCATCGTGGTACTTTTTTTGTTAAAAATGTAATATGTAAAAAAATTGCAAACGCACTGAAGTATACTATAGTTGTGAAATATAGTGTCTTTTTAATTTTTTAAATATTTAATTTAAAAAAAATCATTTTAAAGTACTGCAGTACTTCCTAGTTAGTACCGCAGTACTCCGTAATCTTTTTTTTTGTAATATATAGAAACTTATAAATTATTTTCCCTACCTAGTACCACTTTCTTAAAGTGGTACTACATAGGGAAAAAATATAAAACCCAGTACTTACCTATATCTAAGGCCCTAACCCAGAACACAGCCAAAGTGCACTTTAAACAAAATGGCTGCCTTTAAGTTTTGTAAAGGCAGTTATAAGCTAATCGCATAATGCCTTGTCATCGGCATGTACTGTGGTACTTTTGCGAAACTACTGCTGCCACAGATATCACTAAGTTAAAATGCCATATAACTTTAAAAATACTTACCCTAATTACCAGTACTACCCAAAAGGATTATCTACACACCACAATCTATATTCCTGGTAAATTTCATTGAAATCCGTTCAGCCGTTTTTGCGCTGCATGCGATACAAAAGTCTATGGAAAATGCATTGAAGGAAAAACGTCTGTGTTGCTTCCTTTCACCGATGCTCCTTGTGCTGCTTCCCCCAACTCATGCCCTTCATGATGCTTCCACCCTCAGTACTACGTCCCCTACCCACACCCTCCTTGTTGCTTTTCCCACCCGCTTTAAAAAAATCATATAAAACAGCTTTTGTGCTTTTAAATTTAAAAAAAAAATATTTACCCATTCTCTCCGGACTGGTAAATAAAAAGAAAAATGGGCCTCATTTGCATGCGTGGTGCGAGCGGTGACAAAATGATGCAGCCGGCTGCGTCAGAGGCTTTTACCCTCCACTATGTATGTATGTATGTATGTATGTATGTATGTATGTATGTATGTATGTATGTATGTACTTTGAAATCTGGTGAAATTTAAAAACAATTATTCTTTGAGTTTGCAACATATTACAGATGTGTAATGCCATCATGGGGTTTGAGTGATCTAATAAAAAAATATAGGATTCCAACCGGTTGAAAATCAATAAGTCTCAGAAAATTCTTCACACTTAAACATTACAGCTATAATACAATGGAATGATCCCGTTTCTTGTTTCAGTTTTGAAAACACTGTATGGGAATTAACTTTAAACGACCATGTCAACACTCTATGATATTGGTACTGTGTATAGCTATAAAGGATAGATGTGCTACCGAAGTCCAGACAAATATACAAAAAAATAAAAAACACTGTACCTTCTTTTATTTGATTAGCTGTAGAATCTGATCCTTCTGCCGCTGCCAAATCGTGCGCTGGCTGTTTACTATTTTGAAGCTCCGTATGACTGCTGAAGGGAACAGTTTTATGCAATAATGGTTATTCGGGAAGAGCAAAATTAGTTTTCTTACATATACAATTCTGCATTAAATAAAATAAATGTCTTACTGTTGCTTATAAAGCAGAACCTTTGTAAAATGTAATGCAGCACTTATTAATATATACTTTGGGTGGCTCTCAATCAGCATCCGGAAAACCATCATGCACGTTCTGGTCACAAGCAAGCTGGACTACAGGAACACCCAGGACCAACAAAACACTCACGAGAAGGCTGCCGACCATTCAGAACTTGGTGGCTAGAATAACTCTCAATCCCTCCCACACCGCACTCACATCACAGCACACCTGAATGAGCTCCACTGGATCCCCATTCACAAATGAGCACAATTCAAACTCCTCACCCACACTTTCAAGGCACTACATAACTCGAGCCCAACATACCTCAACAATCGCATCAGCGTTCACAAATCTTCCAGACTCCCGAGTATTTGCACCTGCACTCAAGGAGACACAACCCCATGGTAGGTTTGTTATGTTTATTTAACTTAATATTTCACACGACTCACCCAGAGGGGTATCTCGGCGCTGCAGACAGTAAGAAGTGAATTCAGTTAGAATAGAAATGATTTGAGCATGTTCCTGAATTTGTGGTATTCAGTGCAGAGATGGACATAAAGACGTAAGCTGTTCCAGGAAAACGGATCCAAGTAAGAAGAGGCTCTGCTGCCGCATCTATTCAATAAAATATGGGGCACACTCAGCAATGCTTTGTCCATGGACCTTAGATTTCTGGCAGGGAGGTAGCGTTTGAGTTTCTGCTGAAGATAACTAGGGCCTTTACCTCTTAAGGAGTTGTAGGTAATGCAGCAGATTTTAAAAGTGCTTCTCTGCCTGACTGGTAGCCAGTGTAAAAATGTCAACAGTGGGGCTGAAGCAGCGCCAGAAGGAAGGTTGAAAACAAGCATGGCTGCCGTTTTTTTCACAACTTGTAATTTGGCCGTAAGGGTCTTATTGGTTGTGGCCAGTAGTGCATTACAACAGTTCAGACTGCTGGTTATTAGCGCCTGGACTAGCGTTCTTCTATCTGAGATGAGGAGGTAAGGAAAGGCTCTTCGTACTAAGCACATGGTATGAAAACAGATACCAGTAGTAGCTCAGATCTGCTCTTTCATAGACAGTGCTTCATCTATTTGCACACCAAGATTTTTTACTGCCTGTCTGGGGGTCAGACCTGCACCCAGTTCAGGGGGCCACCACTCAGACCAGAGTGAGTTAGCCTTGCCAAACATCATGAGCTCAGTCTTACCAACATTCAACTGTAGACAGTTGGCTGTCATCCATCTTGAAATAGCTAATAGTCCCTTTGCAAAACGATATTTTGTTTTAGCCAGATCTTTATCGACAGAAAAGATCACCTGTGTGTCATCTGTGTATGAAATTATTTCAAAACCATATGACTCTGCGATCTCAACAAGGGGGGCCACATATATGTTGAACAACATGGGGCTCAAACAGGAGCCCTGTGGTGTACAACCTTGGCAATTCGCATATTGCAGGTTTTAAAAGGGCCAAGAGCAATGGTTTGAGTTTTATTTTCAAAAAACTTTTGAAGCCATTTAAAGGCCGTCCCATGGATCCCTATGTCTTGTAGTCTCTGTCGCAGCATTGGGTGCGATACAGTATCAAAAGCTGCGGACAAGTCCAGCATCGATGGAACACCCACATCGAGCGAGTCTTAGTGAGTCAGTGAGAGCCAATAGTGTCGTATCTGTACTATGGTGGGATCTAAACCCAGATTGCGAATGGTCTAGGATTTGGCTCACCTCAAGATAGGCTGTCAGCTGGTTAGTCATTAGACCTTCTAAACGTTTTCCTAGAAGGGGCAGTAATGAGATTGGACGGTAATTAGATAGAATACTGGGATCAATAGTGGCTTTTTTTTGGATGGGTAATACTTGCACAGATTTTCACTCTAAAGGAATAATGCCTGATTCCACTGTTAAATTGAACAGTGTCTGAATTGCGGAAGCAAGCTGGTTGGAAAGTAAGGACGTAATCCTGGGAGGGCGAGGGTCTAGAGGGGATCCGGATTTCGCCTTTTCTAAGGACATATGGACCTGCTCAAGAGAGAAAGGTTCAAACTTAACTAGGCTGGAGTTACCCTTTGGCAGGACACAATTAGTCCTTCTAACATCAATGCTTTCTTCTATGGGGGTAGTGAAGTTCTGATATATCTGTTGTATTTTTTCACTGAATAAGTCAGCAAGGGAATCACACATTTCTTGTGATGCGAGGGTTGATTGACAGCAAGCCCGGGGATTGGTGAAATCATTTAAGATTTTAAATAGCACTTTTGACAATTTGCCTGCCTGTTCGATTTGTTTCTTAAGGTAACTCTTCTGTGAGGACTTGATATTATGCTGATAACTAGAAAAGGACACTTTATAGATACTTTTGTCCTCTGAGTTTTTTGTTCTTTGCCATCTTCTCTCTAGTTTTTTACAAACAGATTTTTCTAGTTTTAGTACAGTGGTATACCAAGGAGCTGGTGGTCGTTGTTTGGTGTTAGCGCTCCTTTTCAAAGGAGCAATGTTATCAAAAGCTGCTATTAAGTCCTTATTATAATCAGTTAAAGCTAGATTAACATCTGGATTGATTACTCCTCAACCTGGTTTAAAAATCTCTGGGAAGGAATCCAGCAAAACTAGATGCCATGATCTTCTTGCTGTCTTATTGTTCTGTTATTACACCTAGTAGAAGCACACCCTGGGTATTTCCCCGTTCATACAATCCTTTCTCGAATCCTACAAAAGTAAATCTATGTGACTTCATTTACATGACTTTCCGACTTTACACAGGCTAACTTTTTCTTCAGTTTTTGCATCTCTTTAGTTGCTTTCATGACATTTTTTTTCTTCTTTACTTTTTCAGCTCTGCAGGCAAAGAGTGTTGTGCTCGTACATCAGTTAACATCAAGAAAGTGCCTTGAACCAATATTTTTGAGTTTTGCTGTCTGCTCCAGCATCGCTTCTGCTCCTATGTTTTAAATTCGAATTAATTCAGCTCCCACCTCCGCTATGAAATCTTGAATGACAGGTCTAAATAAATATGTGGGTTAAAACCATTGTCAATCTTGACAGATATAGCGTGAACCCAGTTTACAAGTATTTTCTCTTATTGTAAAATTCAGTACTTAGAAATCAGACCACAAAAAGTTGGGGGACAGAACGGCCACTGCAGAATTTACGTTAATGCAGCTGCGACTGATTGTTACAGACCACGATGCTAAACTGAAAAAATTGCAGAAAAAGGTGGATATCCTTGGAAAACACAGAGGGGTGATCGAGGCGCAACAACATTCTCTTGGTCGGCGTGCCAGAGCACACAGAGGAGTCCAGTGCTAAACTCTCTGTGGAGCAATGGTTGGCTTCCACAGGTTTCGACCCTCTATACGGTGGAGCGGGCACACCAGGTGCTTGGAAAACCTCCTGTGCCAGGAGCGCACCCGAGACCGATAGCAGCACATCTTTTGAATTTTAGAAACGGAGACAATATCCTACAGTGTGCATGCTCCCATGGGCCCTGGCAAGTAGAGGGACAACTGCTTAACATTTATCCGGACTATACAGCGGCAGTGCAACACCAGAGGGAGACATTCCGCATGGTAAAATGGCAGTTGTGTCAGCTCAACATCAAATATGCCCTGCTGTTGACAGCATGCCTCTGCGTCACGACAGAGCCTGGATTTCAGTTTTTCAATACAGGATATAGGGAAGGTATGGGACTGGTTAGAACGGCCGGGCCACCCATTGTCTGAAGTGCATGAGGGGGACCTTTCCTCTGGATGGCAAACACAGAAAAGGAGGCGTCACCCACATCGGAGGGCCAGGGGGATTCCAACTGAGGCTGAAGTGCAAATGGAAAGAGTCAAAGTTGTAGCAGTTTTACAGAAGGGGATTCCCATGCTCTCGAGAAACCAGTGTCAGATGCTGGACAGAGACTGTGAACAATCGGATGAAGGTGCAGTGGTCCCCGGAGCGGACACAGAGGAGTCTTCTAGGCCGGTGGTTACTCCAATAACGGCAGATGAAGTCTTATGACAATGTGGGCACGTGGACAGTGCAAAGGAGGGACCTCAGCCGGGGGGGGGGAGATGTGTAAAGCGAAGTGGTCTGTTATTTTTAGTGACAATGGACTCTGCCTGCAGAGCCTCACATCCACAGGACTTAACGTTTTGTACCATTTATGCAGTTGGTAATGTATACAGGTTTGGATGGTGACAGGTAACCCAGGCATTGGGGAGGTAGGTAGCTTTAAACCCACAGCATGGGATGGCAGGGAGGGTAGGGAATTGCGGAAAGGTGTGTCAAAAGCAATATATTTGGGAGTGAGATGTGTGCTAGGGGACCTTTACATAACTTCCTAAGAGGATGTAGACTATGCCTATGGACTTGAGAGAGGGCACCTCCCTTAAAATCTCATCCTGGAATAGTAACAGGCTAGGCAATAAACTGAATAGAGGGGTAGTGATATACTTGACATGTCATTCCCCAGACCGTATTCTGCTGCAGAAAATGCATCTAATTGGCAATAACTGTAGATTTCTGGGCAGAGGGCGATATCACACCCTGGGCCATGCAAGATACTCCATGGGATCAAGGGGAACGGTAATCCTAATATGTGGGTCCCTACTGTTCCGGGGGGTTAGAACTTGGTTAGATCCTTGAGGATCCTGGGTTGCGGTGGTTTGTGTCTTAAATGGAAAAAGGTTGATAGTGGCGTCCTGGTACCTGCCTCCGGTTGAGGGCCTGAAATGGCTGGAGGACTGGCTGGCTGATATCCCTGATGGTGGTAGGTGGAGACCTCAATCTTACTTTACAACGGGACATGGTAGGGTGCTTCACACAGGTGGGTTCGCCCCCTCCCCGTCCCCCAGAGAGGATACACGCCTCTGCAGATTTACGGAGGTCCTGGGGCTGGCTGACCTCTGGAGGGCTGCTCATCCCGGGGCCAGACAATATTCACACTCGTCCAATGCCGCCAGCTCCCTAGCGCAACTGAATTAATTTTTAGTACCTCTGCCCCACCAGGGTAGGCTTCGAAATACAGTTTTTCACCCGATGGGCATTTCAGATCATTCACCGTTGACAACTGAACTTTGGCTCACAGGCAGGCGAGCCCATGCCAGCTCGTAGTTAGCCCCCTGGGAGCTGACGGATTTGGCCACTTGGAGACATGCGAAAGAAGCAACAACCGATTACTTCTGTGTTAACAAGGGTTCAGTGGCCTCATAGACAGTCCTATGGGAGGCCTATAAAATAGTGCTGAGGGGCTGTATAATCTCCCACGTAGTGGGGAAGAGGTGGGATGGTCTGGTGACGGTACGGGAATTGGAGAGGAACTTCAATAGGGGGAGGAAACATATGTGGTGTCACCAAACCCTAATTAGGCTGATTGCCTATCCCGGCTTAGAGAACGCTACAGACAGACATTGCACCAGGAAGCCAAAACACTTTAGAGGGTGAAACAGAGTAGGATTTATGAACAGGGAGATAAGGCAGGGTAACTACAGGCCTGGTTAGGCAAAAAGGAGGAAGGCCAGAGATGGATTCCCATGATCCGTCCTCCGCATGTAGATCTAGTTGAGACAGACGAGGGCATAGCTCAAACATTCGTACAATATTTTCACGATCTATATGCCCCGCGCCTCTCCACGGAGTCCATCTGTAAATTTGTGACCGATCTTCCAGTGACACAACTGAAGAGGTCTGACAGGCACTCTCTACAGCAAGACATAATTGAAAGGGAGATCGTAGAGGCTCTGTCCCAACTAAAAAGCAGGAAGTCGCCCGGGTCTAAAGGGTTTCCGGTGGAATTCTTCAAATGTATTAAGAGAGAGGTGATTCCACCACTAAGAGCCTTGTTTTATGCCTGCAGATCGAAGGGCGAACTACTGCGATCCCTTCGACAAGCTCATTTAGTGCTCATCCCTAAACCGAGCAAAGCGCCGGAGGAGTGTGCTTCGTATCGGCCCATATCTCTCCTAAATATAGAAACCAAAATACTGGCTAATGTGCTGACGACCCATCTATTGCAGGTCACAGACCGCATAGTGACTCTGGACCAGTCGGGCTTTATGCCCTGCAGGTCCATGAGGCATAACCTTCGACACCTATATGGCTGCCTGACCCGCAAACATAACATTCAGGAACCCGCAGTGCTCTTGCCGATTGATGCTGAGAAAGCCTTTGAATCCATGGAGGGGCCCAATCTGATAAATCTCCTTGAGCGGATGGGTTCCAGGCTCTCGTTCCTGTCTTGGGTGCTCCTTCTTTACCGCAAGCCAACGGCGATAATTAAAGTTAATAGGACACTTTCCGGGGCGTTTGAACTAGGCAGGGGCACCCTTCAGGGATGCCCCCTATCTACGTTCCTATTTGCAGTGGCCATAGAACCACTGGCGAATTTGATCAAGGGGGATGCATGGCTGCTGGAGCTGCATTTGGTCAGCGACTGGGAGGATGTAGTCTTCATTTACACGGATGACATCCTGCTGTACCTCACGGACCCAGACAAGTCCCTTTCGAAGATCCTAGAGGTCCTCAGAGTCTTTGGCTCCTTTTTGGGCATTACTAATAAATGGGGGGAATCAAATACTTTCCCCTCACGTCCTGGCAGCCAAAGGCAGGGAGCACTGATATGGGAGGAGATGGGTGTAGGAAGCTTTTTATGTAGAGTACCAAAATGAGGTACACTATGTAGAAAGTCCAGACAACCTTTATTGTCTTACAGGGCTTACATTAATAATCCCAAATGCTCTTTTGTGGTAGTGTGGGTGAGCAGCTTAGGCTTATCAGAGGATAGTGTTAAGCATTTGTTGTACACACAGCGTCAATAAATGAGACATACACTCAAGAAGTAACTCGAAACCAATTTAGAAAAATAACAGGTATTTTTATATATATTTTAACATCAAGAACTTTGTAATCCGGCAAGTACTTTTCGAGATATTCATTTTTACAGGTAAGTAAAAATGTCACACAAATGTGTTTTACATGGTAAAGCTTTCCTATGGAGAAAGAAACATATACTGCATACATGTACTTGCAATAGTATTTCGGGGCTCCCCTTTAGGACTTAAGGTGTTAGGGGGCCAAGGTCCAAAGTACCACCAGCAGTTCGGGTTTACCTGCCCTGGAGTGTCCGGGTGAAGAGGTGCTGGACGGGTTGGTAGCCTTACAACCTACACTGCAGGAAAAGAGGGGGGCCACCTAGAAACAGGCTGCAGAGGGGACTTAGGGACAAGTCCGGGTGTGCCCAATGGGGGGGGGGGATCAGTTTGTGAGGATCCCGGTGGTCAGCAGAACGGTGAACTGGACGTTGCGGTCGGTGCCTGTAGGTTGCAGGGAAGTGGCTCCTCCACTTCAAGGGAGATGCTGACGGCTTGGTGAAGTGCTGGTGGCCCTCCGAGGCTTTTGGAGGATGCACAGCTGCAGGACGAGTGAGGATGTCGCAATTGTCAGGGCAGGAGCAGGCAGGGCAGGGCTTGGTGCCAAAGTCTACCGGTAGTCCACAGTTCTCACTTCTTCGGCTCTTCTTGGTCCATCTTCTTTTGAATCCTTCCTTCGTACAGCACATCAGGTAGCCCACCTCAGGGAAGTAACAAGCCTGGTGGTGCAACACGCCTACTTCCACATCTAATTTTCCCGCATGTCCTGGTGCCAAATGGGCCGCAGGGCAGGGGTTGGCATCGCCCAGGTCTTGGGGAAGCCAGGGTCGCATATCAAAGGCGGCAGAGGCTTTGAAGCCTCTGGCCTTGGTTTGCAGCTATTAACTAGCCATCCTGCTGGACAAGGTGTAACCACCTCCTGCCAAAGCACACATTGTTTCTGACCTCTGACAGCACAGGCTCTCACCTCCAGGGGGTGAGAAACGTGTTTCTGGTGGCAGGCTGGACGATACCAGTCAGCCACCACACTAAGAGGCTGGTAGGTTTTCAGGGGGTCACCTCTAAGATCAGGCATCAGTATGGATTTATTAAGACAAGGTGCTTGATACCAAACACCAGGGGTTTCATTGAAGCCATCATGTAGCTAATGACCAGTGCCCAGGACATATTTTTAAGATGGCTTCCCTGTTCACTTGTACTATCTAGTAATTGAACTAGACAGCACAGGGCCATATCTGTTCATGCAGATATTTCCTGACATGTAATATAATGCACCCTGCCTCAGAGTTATAAGGCCTACTGTAGGGGTGGCTTACATATAGTGAATGCAGTGTCTGTAGGCATGGCACACAGGGTGTGTGCCATGTATTGTAATTGCATTTATATAGCGCTTACTACCCCTGACGAGGCGTCAAAGCGCTTTTTCGGCGAGTAGCACGCTACTCCGGAACCCATAAAGGATTAGTGTTGAGTTAGTATAGTGAAATATGAAAGTAATTTGAGTGGTGGATAGGTTAGTCAGTTATTTGGCTTCAGAAGGATAGCAGAGGGATAGAAGAGGGAAAAAGGTTTGCATTTATATAGCGCTTGATACCCCTGATGGGGTGTTAAAGCGCTTTTTTCGGCGAGTAGCATGCTACTCCGGAACCCATAAAGAATTAGTGGTGAATTAGTACAGTGAAATATGAAATTTGAGAAGTGGACATGTTAGTCATGTTTTCACATTTGTCTGCATCCAGCGTTTGTCTGATATCAAACCGTAGAGAGTTCCATAATTTGGGGCCTAACATTGAAAAACATGAACCACCCATTCTCTTGCGCTTAAATCTTGGAATCGTCAGCAGGTTCATTGTAGCTGATCTAAGGTTCCGTTTGGGGACCCAACCTGGAATGGAAGTCTGCATGAGTTTGGTGGTGGGTCCCATAGGGAGGCACAATACATGCTGCAGCCGCTAGGGACCCTCTTTAGAAACCATGCCCTAGGTACCATTTACTAGGGACTTACAGAGGTGCTAAAGGTCTAGCCAACTGGGGAACAACTGAGCAGTTACTTTGTTTTAGGGAAGGAGCACTGGCACTGGGGACCTGGTTAGCAGGAACGCAGTGCACTTCAGTCAAAATTGCATCAAATACCAGGCAAAAAGTGGGGATGGCCATGCCAAAAAGGGGCACTTTCCTACAACAGGGTTTACTTATTTGGGTATCTAGGCGACTAATGGCCGAAATCCATTCTCCGACAAAAATTTGGGCCAGATAATGACAGACTTCATGGGGATGTGGAGCACTGGGAATGTGGAGCACTGGCGAGGTCTCCCCCTCTCATTATTGGGTGGAGTGGCACTATTCAAAACTATTTATCTCCCCAATTTCTTATACATCCTGAAGAATGCAAGACTGAGTCGAGGAACCTGCTCTGGAATGGAGGCAACCCCAAGCAGCACGGTCTACCTGGCCAGACGGATGATGGACGTGGGGTTCGTGCTTTCCGATCTGCGCCTCTATTACTGGGCCGCTCAATTGGTAACGTTAATGACTGGGCCTTCACAGACCAAAAAGAACCATCTCTAATGACAGACAGGAGTGCAATGGCCCCCCCGGAGTTATATGAAGCAAATATATGGGTCGGACAGGCTTGTGCTCCCACTGGGGCCCATTGCAGTGGTAACCCAGCCCTGGAAACGGGCGAAGCGCAAGATGAGTTGGGTGAATAGGTTGACTTTGGAGACACCATGTGGGAATCCATTGCCCTCGCTGAGCTACACAGGGTGGCGGGACACCGGGATTGTGATTTCACAGCTCGGAGACTTGACAGGAGAAAAGGGGTACTGACCTTTAAAGAGCTACAGGGACAGTACGACCTCACGAAGGGCCAATTCCACCGCTATATGCAGATGAGGGCAACCTTGCACAATCTTATCGACGATGTTCAGGAAATAGTGGAGGAGAACCCTCTACAATTCAGGGTGCTGTCTGACCCTCTGTAGAAACATGCCATTTCCCAGATTTATACCACACTCTTGATGCACTGTCAACCCTTCCTACAGACTCAGAGAGAAATGGGAATTAGACCTGGGTTTCCGGCTGGTCCAGTTGAATATACTACATAGGGCCTACTACACACAAAAATGTCTGTATGCGATGGGAGTGGCTGACTCTGATCGCTGTTGAAGGGGTTGTGATCAACAGGGCACCCTCTTGCATACATTGTGGGAGTGCCCCAGACTTGATATTTTGGACTGGTGCACAGAGGCAACTCTCGCAGGTGGTGGATAATGTTTTGATGCTCACTCCCAAAATGGTATTACTGGGGAATGGGGGGGGGGGGAGGTGACCCTAGACAGATATACACTGGCTCTTTGCAATATAGCAGTGGCAAGGAGGGACTTAGTGAACGATGGGGGAGTACAGGCACTCCCACTGTACGGGAGAGGATATCCAACATGGAGTGGTGTAGGCAAGCGGAGGAACCCATCTACCGGGCGAGGGGCTACCTTCAAAAACATGTAAAAATATGGGCAGGAACATTCAGAGGAATGAAAGGGGGTGTCTTGCCAGCCCCCCTTGCCCTCTGACCCTCCCTTCCCCCGTTTCATGGTTATCATCTTTCTGCCCTTTTCACTTTTCTACCCCCTTCACTTTTCTTTTATTTCCCCTTCCTTCCTTCTGTAGTTAATTCCTCCCCCCCCACTCACCTTTTTCTTTCTTTCGCACATGTTCATAATTTTTGCTTCGGTGCATGTATCGCACTCACAATTTGTATTACAATATGGATCTCTGTTGGGCATTTCAGAACTAGACATTACACAATGAGGTATGGCTAAACTCAAGAGATGATTGAAGCTTTTCCTAAATAATTAAACTATGTGTAATGGAAAGGTCTGCAGAGCTCTCATTATGCTGTCATGAAATATGGGACTTTTTATACCACTGCATACAAATAAAGAGACAAACAAGAAATATGGTAGCAACAGTGCTAGTTTCATTATGATTATAACTTTGGCACCATTTGATAATTCTGCAGAAAACTTTCCAAAGACTGAGTACATACACGGTGGGCTCCTCATGCCAGGTTTTATGCAGGTCTGTCAAGTAGGGCCAAAAAAACGTGGAGTGCTGAAATTAACATTTCTCATTTTACCTCCCCTAGGATTTGTTGTTCCTCAATACAGACGCAACAGTGAATGGAATTACACCAAACTTGGCATGTACGTAGAATTTTACTCAAGGAAGCGGCTTTGTTTGTTTAAAAAAAAAAAAAAAAAGAATCTGTCACTTTTGAGAAATTAATGTTTCAGTTTGGGAATGAAGAAGATAAATTATAGAGATAGCTGGATTTTTAAACCAGGTAGGTTGGTGAACCTGGGCTTGCAGACCTCTGGTAAGCCCAAAGTTAAACGGAAATATATCAAAACTTGATTTAACGAAGAGGTTTTTCAGCAGTCAGCCATTTCAGTAAAAATGTAGTTTGCGGACCTGAATATGTCGGAGTTAACCGAAGGTCAAAGTGAAGGTATGGTTAGCTTTGCTTATAGATCATACCATATGTTTTAATAAACCTCTGAAATTCACTTAAAAACATAGTTAGAGTGCAGTTAAATTTACAAAACAAACAAAAAACAATTAAATTTCCCTACGATGGTACAGTAAACTATAACTTGCACCCCATCATGCACTGCTTATAATTTGACACATTACACCACTCATAACATGCTAGATGGATGGATGGATGGATGAACCAAGTCCTGCATGCAATAAGTCATTTCGTAAGAACAGTGAAGAAAATTAGAAAACATATTTTAGATCACAAATTCAACTCTTTATTACAAAGACCTGGATATGCGATTCTATTTCAGGACCGGAGGCTTCGGATTATGCTAGCCTTTCTTTGCTTTTATTTTAACAGCAGCCATTTTAAAACTTCAACAACAGACCACATTTCCCAAACACCCTCGGGAACATGATGGTAAAAAAAGAAATAAACAAGGGACAACACATCCCTAAGTCCATGAACCAATCACGGCGTCGTGAGCCCGATATAGTCTCTCCTCTAGTCACTGCCCATCCTCTTTCTTTGCTGCTCGCAGCCCTCAGATGAGTGTTGTTTCCTTACTCTCATATTAGAACTGCGTGTATTGTGCGATTATAACGCAATCGCGGGCCGCTTTTGAGCACCCGCGATCGTGTTTTCATAATTACGTATTATTGCCTTGTTTTTTACCACAGAAATTACTGTATTAGGTTATTATACTGTGTGCCTCGTTGTTCCCTTGCGTAAGGGACTGGCGTGTCTTTGTTACCTGGGGGACTGGGGTGATTCATTGGTCTTCCCTCGCGCCGCTCCTCATATCGGTGTGCTTGCGGGGGCGCTAGGGGGTTGTGTCGGTGTCTGCCGGCCTACCGGCATCGGCTCGCGGGTTCCGTGTTGGGGCCTACGCGACGCCGTGTTTTGTTGCCTGCTGCGGGGTGCGGTCAGCCTCCGGCCGCCAGGGGGCGCTGCAGGACGCGGGCTCGCGTCTCTATCGCCTCGTTTTTGGCATCGAGCGCGAAATTCAACAGTTGGAAGGTTTTCCTCACTTCACGCCCGTTGCCTGAGCCCCGCTGCCCTGGAGTGTTACGCCCTGCCTGGGTCTGTAGCAGTTTAAGCTGGCTAATTGACGCTCAGGCTAAGTCCTGAGTAGGTGTGTGTGTGCTTTCTCTCATTGACGCCCTTTGGGTGTATTTTTACTTGCCAGCAGCAGGTTAAAGGAAGACCTGCAGGGACACGCTCCAAGGGTTTGTTTGGCCTGTGATCTCTAATCTTCTAGCAGGTGGTGTCCCGGAAGGGTTTTGCCCTCCATATTTGTTAAATTTGGGCTCTGCCAGAGTTAATTGGCTGGTCTCCCGGCATCTATTGCGCAATCTATCTGGCTGTGGAGGCATTATTGGCGCTAAGACTTAATTAAGCCCAATTCACATCTCTTTAGAGTGTCAGCATGTCTAACCAGGCAGACATGCAGTGGGAGGAGGATCCCCTGTCCCAACTGCCCTGGGATGATGAGTTCTATGACGCAGTAGATGCGTCCATCTACCGGGCAGTGGAGGAAGTAATGGCTCCTACGGAGGAGCGTTTGTCCCAAAAACTTGAGCAGTTATGTGCTCGGTGGGCCCCAGTAGCGCCCAGTATGCCATCTGCACCCCAGGGTGCAGCGCCTACTACCCCTACTACTCCCCAGCGTGCGCAAGGTGCTGATCCTGTCCCAGCTAAACGTCCCAGGGTGGACGAAGTGGACCAGGACGCTTTCGAGCGTTTGTGTGAGGCTTTTTTGGAGCACAGCCTGCCTGTGGTCACTCCGGTTGATACTACACCTTCCCCGATCCACACTAACCATGTTAGTCCGCCCCGAGGGGATGACACCCAGGCCGACACAGATGAGGAACCTGAAACCTCTAGACCATGGCGCCCAACATCAGGTGCAGGACCCTCAGAGCCTCAGGGAGCAGGGTGTTCCTCAGACATGTTAGACTCAGAACTCATCATGCATCCCAGGTCCTCGGAATGGACCCCCTCCGCAAAGGTGGCAAACTATGTGGCGGGCAGGATCCGAACTCACATGGGAAAGGACGCCCGTAGCAGGCTCCGGTCGGAGTGTCCCCGCCCCTCTTTGGATGGCAAAGTTGCGCAGACCCCTGAGTTAGACCCTAGGATGGCAACATTTTAGCAAAATTCATTAAAGACCCAAAGAAAGGGATAGATAGATCTTGGAGGGCTTGCCAAGACAAACTGTTGGACGCCTTAGGACCCCTAACCATGATCTTGGATATGGCAGAAGATGCCAAGTCATCCGGCGCCCTCATCTCACCAGAAGCCCTCTCCGGATGGGCTCAACGGGCCGTGGTTTTACTCGGCAACGCAAATTGTGCGGTCTCAACAGAGCGACGTCGGTCCTTTCTAATAAAGGTTGATCCAAAGCTTGGGGATTTAGCTAATTCAGAGGCAGGAGCAGAAGCCCAAGGGGGTTTGTTCGGGGAGGCCTTTATCAAAGAGTTGGGCAAATTCGTGAACACGTTCACGTCGCTCGACAAAGCCCAAACTTCTATAAAGAAGGTGTTTTCTTCCCGGGTTTTCCGTGGGGCCGGTCAAGGCAGGGGCCGCTTGACCGGCCAGGCCACCCAGAACTCCAGGGGGCAAGGCCCCAGGCAAGGGCAGTACCAGAACCAGCAACGGTACAATAACTTCTACCCCTCCCGCGGACGCCGCTCCAGAGGTTGTGGTTTCAGAGGAGGGGACAACTCCTCTACCGCCGGTAAGTGTTTCGCCAGAGTCTCTGGTACGCGTGGGCGGCCGGCTGGTCGGTTTTGTGAGACAGTGGGAAAAAATCACCTCAGATGCTTGGGTGTTACAAACAATCCAGGGGTTTCAGGTAGAGTTTTGCGGCAACCCCAGACAACTGATTCCACCCCGTCCTATCCTCTTCTCCTGCCAAGAGGCGGCCTTGATAGACGCAGAAGTGTCCGCGCTGTTAGACAAAGGGGCCATTTGTCGCACCGTTTTGCATCCGCAAGGGTTCCTAAGCAATATGTTTTTGGTAGACAAGCCAGATGGTGGCCAGCGCCCAGTTTTGAACCTCCGAGAATTCAACGAGTGGCTCGTCTACCGCCACTTCAAAATGGAGGGCATCCATCTCCTCAGAGATGTGCTGCGGCCAGTGGATTGGATGGTCCGCCTCGATTTAAAAGATGCCTATTTGGCCATCCCTATTTTTCCGCCGCACAGAAAGTTTCTTCAGTTTCGCTGGCGAAAGCAGGTGTACCAGTTTACGTCTCTTCCTTTCGGGCTCTCCTCCGCTCCGTGGTGCTTCACGAAGGTCCTCCGGCCAGTTGTGGAATACCTTCGAGCAAGAGGAACCCGTCTTATTGTGTACCTGGACGACATACTGCTGTTGGCTCAGGACCCACGTCTGCTTCGGGATCAGTTGCAGCGAGCAGTCACTCTCTTGGAAGACCTCGGTTTGTGATAAACACCAAGAAGTCTTTATTGGTTCCCTCTCAAAAGGTCACGTTTTTAGGGTTTGTGATAAGCTCAATCGACGCGACCCTCAGCCTTCCGGCTCGGAAGTTAGCCAAGATTCGACACAAATTGAAGCGTACTCTAACCAAGCAGAGGGTTCCCTTTCGACAGATCGCCCGAATAGTAGGGCTTCTGTCCGCCTCCATACAAGCGATTTTCCCAGGCCCGCTCCACTACAGGGCTTTGCAGCGCCTCAAGGCGCAGTATCTGCGGAGAGGGTGCCCCTACTCCCATCCAGTCTCCCTGACGGAAGAGGCACGGGAAGAGATTCTTTGGTGGCTCTCCCACATGGAAGCCTGGAATGGGAGGGCGATTTTCGGTTCAGCGCCGGACCTGGTTATCGAGTCAGACACCAGCAGGTCCGGTTGGGGCGCCAGATGTGGAGATTTCTCCACAGGGGGGTCTTGGTCTCCACAGGAGCAGGCATTGCACATCAACTGTCTGGAGCTCCTGGCGGGCTCCTTTGCGGTAAAGTGCTGGACCAAGGATCGGGTCCAGTCGTGTGTCCTGTTGAAGATGGACAATAAATCGGCGGTACGATATATCAATCATTTAGGAGGTACCCGCTCGAAGGTGCTGTCGGATCTAGCAACGACCCTTTGGCACTTTTGCCTGGACCATCACATTTCATTACAGGCAGAGTACCTACCGGGTCGGGCGAATCAGGTGGCGGACTGGCAATCGCGCCACTTCACAGATTCCAGTCTCTGGAAGTTACATCCGGACGTTTTTTCTCTAGTTCAGGAACGTTGGGGTCCTTTTTCAGTGGATCTTTTTGCCTCCAGGCTGGACCACCAGGTTCCCCGGTTTTTCAGTTGGCGGCCAGATCCGTTAGCAGTAGCTACGGTTGCGTTCCTTCAGGATTGGACGCAGGAACAGGCCTATGCATTTCCCCCGTTCGCAATGATCATTCGAGTATCACCCCAGATCAGGAGACAAAAAGTGAACGTGGTTCTCATCACTCCAATTTGGAGGTCGCAAGTATGGTTTCCAGTTCTACTGGAACTTTCTTGGGATTCTCCAATCCGACTCCCCCATTTTCCAGAGCTACTTCTCAGCCCGGATCAGATCCCGCATCAGATGGTGCTCAGCGGAGCCCTACGGCTCATGGCGTGGAGGATTACAGGAGTAGATGGTCTCTCCCTGGCCTTTCGGGCTTCGCTGAGGGCCTCTTGTCCAAGGCCTGGGCGGATAGCACTATCAAGCGCTATGGATCTGCCTGGCGACGATGGTGTCGTTGGTGTGTGCGACGGGGTTGTGATCCAGTGGGCGCGGATATAGTTCACGTTCTGAATTTCCTAGCGGACTTGGCACATTAAAGGTTTAGCTTATCGTTCGGTGAATACTTTTCGATCCGCTATTTCGGCGGGACAGGGCAATCCAGTGGGGGAACACCCTTTTGTGTGTCGTCTCTTGCGGGGGCTCTGCTTGTCGCTCCCCCCGGAGCCTCGTTATTCTGAGTTATGGGATGTGAACAGGGTGCTCAATTTGTTTTTGTCATGGCAACCTAACGAATATTTGTCAAGGAAAGAGTTGACGGCGAAGCTAGCGATGCTTCTTTGTCTAATCTCCTGCAGGAGAGTTTCAGATGTACGAGCCCTGGACATCACGGGCAGGGTTTTTTCCCCCTCGGGAGTGTCTTTTACGATCAGTCGTAGAACTAAGTGCCATACTAGAATAATTGAATACCCAGCTTTCCCCGACGTGCCTAAACTGTGTGTGGTGCGCTGCTTAAAGGCGTATGAGGAAATGTCTTTGGAGCTGAGGCCTCCAGGAGAACGACAGTTATTGTTTGTTCTCAGGAAACCACACAAAGCGGTCTCCGCTCCAACGACTGCAAGATAGGTGCGATGGGTCATGCAAGA
This sequence comes from Calotriton arnoldi, assembly GCA_963921515.1. NCBI lineage: Eukaryota > Metazoa > Chordata > Amphibia > Caudata > Salamandridae > Calotriton > Calotriton arnoldi. Next base: position 5,009,089 of record CAWUFW010000146.1, read on the forward strand.
GGCGGGCATTAGCCTGCGGCAATTTGGAGCCCATTCGGCTAGGGGAGCAATGGCCTCTAAAGCTTTCACGCTGGGAGCCAGGTTAGAGGATATCATGAATGCAGCGGATTGGTCCTCAGATTCTACCTTTAAAAGGTTTTATTTCAAACCTATTATTGACATGGCGCATTTGGTGGTAAGTAAGCTTTAAACTAGCATTATCCGAAGCCTCCGGTCCTGACATAGAATGAAAACTTTCCTAGCTATCGTAACGGAAAGTTTCAATTCTATTAAGGACTCGGAGGCGAGGATTATCCCACCTGTGGACGTTGTCTGCCGCACCCGCCTGTTAAGGAGTAAGTACAATTTTATATTCTAAATTGTCATGATGCACCACAGTGTTTAACGGTTTAAGTTTATGTTGTTTATGCTCCATTGGTTCTTGCATATATCAGATGACCCATGTCTTCAAATGCTTAGGTTCTTCGGTTACATCTTGGTTCTTTGGCTATGAGCATTGAGCTGTGATACCCGTTGGTCTCCAAGCCCTGATATTGTCCTTTTTATTCCAGGAGGTGATTCTGGGAAACAGGAAGGTTGACTTGAGAAGAAGAAGGGCATGACTCGCGCATCGAAAGAGGATGGGCAGTGACTAGAGGAGAGACTATATCGGGCTCACGATGCCGTGATTGGTTCATGGACTTGGGGATGTGTTGTCCCTTGTTTGTTTCTTTTTTGACCATCATGTTCCCGAGGGTGTTTGGGAAATGTGGTTTGTTGTTGAAGTTTTAAAATGGCTGCTGTTAAAATAAAAGCAAAGAAAGGCTAGCATAATCCTCGCCTCCGAGTCCTTAATAGAATTGAAACTTTCCGTTACGATAGCTAGGAAATTTTTCATTCACTGTTACATAATGCCCTAGCATTCTCTGTTAATTATAAAACTGGCCAGAATGACCACTAAACGAAGATTGGCTGCAGTGCATTGTTTGCCATGTTGAGAACCTTTCAGTTAACAGGTCCTATGCCACAGCAATTTATTCGGCTCTATCTGCTATCCTCTCTTGCGTTATCACACACCTTCACCTGATTCATATTTTGGCCTTCAAGGAGCCATGTTTTCCTCCTTATGGCTCTCCACGTCTCTTGGGTCATTCCACTGGCTGTTTTTAATATTTGGGTGGATACTTCTGATCTAATTTGCTACACAAATTCATCTAGATTGGTGTGTTCCCGTTGGCCTCTCGTTGTGAATCCATTCCACACTGGGATTGACCTATGTGGGACGCAATTTTATGCTCACAAGCGAAAATTAGCATCGATCCCTGCAATCTGATTAGATGATTTTCTGATGCAATCCTTTTCTCTATTTTAACTTATTCCAAGTCTACTAGCAAACTAGATTATCTTCGGTCTTAGACACGGTCTATCTAAAGTCGAAAAAGCATTTTAACCCAGGCTCTCATCACTATAAGCTTACATTAAAGCTTGAAAATATAGCTTGTTTGAGCATGCTTCAATAAACTGGATAAGCCATTCCCTGAATCGTATAGCTCTTGTTAAAGGTACGCTATGGCTTGCTCTCACTCCTTTTACCCCATGGCATACAGCAGACCTTGCTAGAGCCAACCAAACTTGCTGGCCCAAATTAGGTGAAATTATCCTGCCGAGGGTTTGATTACAAGTAAAGGTGCTATTTATTGCACCTGGTAAATAACGATACCCTGGGGTTCGTTATTTATAAGGCACAATAAATGGCACCTATTACGAGTTATTGGGGAAAAACATGCAGATTTTGGGGTTTAAAACACCAAAATCCGCATGGTACAGTAAATACCGTACACATTTCCCCTGTTACACTTCGGCAGATTTGGCCTGCCGAAATGAAACTTATGTTGGGCTATTTAACGCACCCAATAATTATCGGATGTGTTAAATAAAACCAAACTCGTAATTCTGCCACCGGGACGGAATTAAATGCCCAACTTGTAACAGACGCTGAGGAACATTTGCTCTTAGGGTTCTAACTCTGTGCCGGAGTAGGCACCGATGTCAACTCCGAAGCTTTCGGATCAGTGCTGGCCATGGCTTGAAAGCAGTGGCAGTCTGGACAATTGGGAATGAGGGCTCGAAGTCTGACCCCCGGAGGGACGGAGACTGCATTGTTTGGGTGTGGCAATTACTGCGTGGATGCCATATTGTGTTGAAGCCAGCTGTGGATCCGGCTCTTCCGACTCCAATAAACACTCTGGGCTGAATGCAGTTACTTGGCCGGTGTCGATTACCTCTTCAACTTCTTCCTGTTCGACATCTTCCATGAAAACATCGGCGATATCCTCTTCCCATAGTTGCTCCATTGCATGTCGTGTGAGGTGTCGATCACAACTATTCCTGATGATTTTCTTCTACCTGAACGCAAGACAGGTAGAGCAGGAAGCCTCGTTGTCTGTGGAAATGCACCGGTTGCAGACTGCGTGCTTGTCTGTCCACGAGTACTTGGAGTGGCACTGTAGACAGTATCTAAAAGGTGTCTTTTGCAATACTCTGCAATCTTTTTTAGAAGGCGAGCGATGTTGAAGAAGGCCCGGCGGGGCTGCGACCCTGCCCGAGGAGATCACCCTCAATGCAGTATGGTCAAATGCGGCGTCATTGAGGGAAGAAAATGGATACTGAGATTGTTTGATGAACTATTGGAAATGTAGAAACTCAAGAGGCCCACACAAAGTCTGCCAAGCAGCGCTGCCTCAGAGGTTTGGCAAAGCACACCTGAACTATACCTCCTGACTCAAAAGACTTCTTCGAAACAAAACAAGTTGTACACGTCCGAGCCAAACACCAGATGGCAGGAGAGTATGCACAGCATGTGTATCTGCAGGTATACATGCCACGAACACAAGCATTTTTAAAATCATTGTTGTTATTCATTCTTCATTGAACAATATATATATATGTATATATATTATATATTCACTGAAAAAACCATAGGTTTCAGATATGTTATAGTTACAAATTAGCATTTAAAAAACCTTTGAAATTCACTGAAAAAACCATAGGTTTTAGGGACAGTTATAGTTAGTTGGACATTTCACTCATACAAAACCCGTGAAATTCCCCGTTATAGTTAGTTCAGCTAACTATAACTCGCGCCCCGCAATGCACTGCTGATGACGTCACATATTACATCACTCATGACATGGTCAGTGACATCACTGATGACATCACTGATGACATCTCAAATGACATCACTGATGACATCATCCAGTGACTGTGTGTTTCTGTAAAGTTTAAATATTTTTAATATATATAGGAAAAGACGTATTGAAGAATGAGTGGGTGTGTAAGTGTCTGTATGGATGATTTAGTAGGTGCGTGACTGACTCTATAAGTGAGTGATTTAACGTATCTTACTGAATGCATGGGTTAGTGACTAAACTGGGTGAATGTCTGTATCCGTCTGTCTGTTGCTGTGTAAGTGGCTGCATGGGTTTGTGAATAGCTACATGAGTGTCTATATGAGTTATTGATTGGTTGTCTGAGTATCTGTATGGGTGCCTGAGTGTTTGTGTGGGTGGGGTGTGTGCGACTCTGTGCATAGATGTGTGAGTAGGTGATTCACTGGGTGGATGGTTTCAAGAGTGCATCTGTGATAGACTGTATGGGTGGGTAAGTGTGTGTAAGAGTGTGTTAGTGAGTGAATGTATGTCCCAGTGGTACATGTGTGAGTAACTACATATGTGAAAGCCAGTATATATGTGTGTTGGAGTATATAAATAGCTATAAGCGAGAGTGAGTGATTGTGATAGTGGCTGTATGGATGAGTGTGTGCTTGTATCAGTGATTGTATAAGAGCGTAACAATGTGCTAGTATTTGTATGATTAAGTGAGCTGGTGTGTGTATAACTGTATAGGTGAGTAAATGGCAGTGTGTTTAATTATTTGCATGACTGACTAGGTGTGTGAGTACCTCTTTGGATGAGTGGCGGTGTTTGAGTGTCTATATAGGAGTAAAAGTGCATATGATAGTCCTGTACTCAGTGACCATAAGTATGAGTGACTGTACGGGTGAGTGAGTGGATGTGTGTGTGTAGACCTAAGAATCAGTGAGTGGGTATGTAGTTATTGGTGTTGGAGTGTCTATAGTTTTGCGAATGGCAGTCTGTAATTTAGATTGGGTGTATCAAAGGTTATATTAGGGTGTGAGGAGCTGCATCAGATTATCACGTGGATGATGTCATCAGTGATGTCATTTGAGATGTCATCAGTGATGTCATCAGTGATGTCACTGACCATGTCATGAGTGATGTAATATGTGACGTCATCAGCAGTGCATTGCGGGGCGCGAGTTATAGTTAGCTGAACTAACTATAACGGGGAATTTCACGGGTTTTGTACGAGTGAAATGTCCAACTAACTATAACTGTCCCTAAAACCTATGGTTTTTTCAGTGAATTTCAAAGGTTTTTTAAATGCTAATTTGTAACTATAACATATCTGAAACCTATGGTTTTTTCAGTGAATTTCAAAGGTTTTTTAAATGCTAATTTGTAACTATAACTGTCCCTAAAACCTATGGTTTTTTCAGTGAATTTCAAAGGTTTTTAAATGCTAATTTCTAACTATAACGTGTCTGAAACCTATGGTTTTTTCAGTGAATTTCAAAGGTTTTTTAAATGCTAATTTGTAACTATAACGTGCCTGAAACCTACGGTTTTTTCAGTGAATTTCAAAGGTTTTTAAATGTATTAATTTTTATATTATTTTTTTCATACTGATTTACTACATTTTTAGAAACAATTTCTTTTACATATTTTATTTTTTAAATTACATTGTAATTACATTATACATTACATTACAAAAAATACTTTCTCAGAATGAATTACTTTAGTTTAAATACTTTGCACATAGGCAATAGACTTTTAAGTACAGTAGTTACAGTTGTTGCAATGGGCAACACATTTTCAAACACAATGCAACATTCAGCTCAATGTGAATTTCTAGTTAAATGCAATTAGTTACTTTATGGATTACTTTTTCTAACCACAGGACTGGATCCTAGATTCAGTCCTGGGACATCTCCTGTAAACAGTTGAGTAAAAGCGTTTTGGTTACAGTCTTGATTTTTAAGGAATATTATTGTATTTTGAAAGTTGACACTTAGAAACTTTTCCTCATAGAATCACCAATGTTATCCTATGGAAGGAAATTCACTTAGCAGGTAAAAACTGTTATCGTTACTTTTTCTTACTCAGTGTTGGATCCTGGATCCAGCACTGGTGCATCTCCTGTAAACAGTTGAAAAAATGTGTTTAAGTCATACAGGCGATTTTTAAGGAATATTTGTAGTTTGTGAAAATCGACACTTTGAAACTTTTCTGCTGAAAACCAGACAATGGATTCCTATGGAAGAAAAGATAAGTTACTGGTAAGTACGGTTAAAATTACTTTTCAGGGTCAGTGCTGGGCTAAAAGATGCAGCACTGGGTTCTCTCCTGATAACAGGTGAGTAAATCGGAATTCGTATTTCGGCTGATTTTAGAGGAATATTTGTATGTTTCAAAAATCAACACTTAGAAACTTTTTCAGCAAAAAGCAGGCAATGATATCCTATGGAAGGAAATTCAAGTTACTGGTAAGTACGGTTAAAATTACTTTTGAGGATCAGTACTGGGCTGAAAGATGCAGCACTGAGGTCTCTCCTGATAACAGGTGAGTAAATCGGAATTCGTATTTCGGCTGATTTTAGAGGAATATTTTAAAGTTCCAAAACTCCACACTTAGAAGAATTTCCAAGTGAAACCAGTCAATGTTAGCCTATGGAAGGAAATTCAAGTTACTGGTAAGTACGGTTAAAATTACTTTTCAGGACCAGTACTGGGCTGAAAGATACAGCACTGAGGTCTCTCCTGATAACAGGTGAGTAAATCGGAATTCGTATTTCGGCTGATTTTAGAGGAATATTTTAAAGTTCCAAAACTCCACACTTAGAAGAATTTCCAAGTGAAACCAGTCAATGTTAGCCTATGGAAGGAAATTCAAGTTACTGGTAAGTACGGTTAAAATTACTTTTCAGGACCAGTACTGGGCTGAAAGATACAGCACTGAGGTCTCTCCTGATAACAGGTGAGTAAATCGGAATTCGTATTTCGGCTGATTTTAGAGGAATATTTTAAAGTTCCAAAACTCCACACTTAGAAGAATTTCCAAGTGAAACCAGTCAATGTTAGCCTATGGAAGGAAATTCAAGTTACTGGTAAGTACGGTTAAAATTACTTTTCAGGATTAGTACTGGGCTGAAAGATGCAGCACTGAGGTCTCTCCTGATAACAGGTGAGTAAATCAGAATTCGTATTTCGGCTGATTTTAGAGGAATATTTGCACAATGGTGAAGGGAGGGGGCAAGGCCTGAGGTGACATCTGTGCAAACGCGCCCCGTGGCGCGTTTTAAGTAGGGGGATTAAGTCCCCTTGAATCATGAGGGTCCCTACGGGCCAACTAGCCCACCAGGAACCTCCAGTATGCGCCAGGGGCTGCGTTGCAGAGACATGTACAGAGGCCACACCCCTTTACACCTCTCTGCAACGCAGCTCTGTGGCGCTTTCTGGACGTACCTGTTGGGCTAGTTGGCCCCCAGGGTCCCTCAGGATTGAAGGGAATTTAATTCCCCATCTTAAAAAGCGCCACGGGGCCTGTTTGCACACATGTCACCTGAAGCCCCGCCCCTCCCTTCACTACTGTGCAAACGCGCCCGTGGCGCGTTTTAAGTCGGGGATTAACTCCCCTTGAATCCTGAGGGTCCCTGAGGTGCAACTAGCCCACCATATACCTCCAAAAAGCGCCACAGAGGGGTGTAAAAAGGGGCGTGGCCTCTGTACACCTCTCTGCAAGGCAGCCCCCTGGCGCATACTGGAGGTTCCTGGTGGGCTAGTTGGCCCCCAGGGACCCCCAGTATTCAAGGGGATTGTTCCCTCTGCAAACGCGCCAGGGCGCGTTTGCAGAGTGGTGAAGGAAGGGGCGGGGCCTGCGGGCCGATCGTTTTTTTTTTTTTGTCCCTGAAGGGGGGCTGTGTGGCCCCCTTCCTTTTTTCTGTTTTTGGGCCCTGGGGACCCCATCCCCCAGGGCCTTACCCCTTTACAAATAAAAAAAAAACGGGAAGGGGGCCGCGTGGCCCCCCTTCCCTGGGCCTGTATTTGCCCGGGGACCCCATCCCCCGGGGCCTGGCTCTCGTTGGGGACTGTGGGGGTCCCCAAGCCCCCACAGTCCCGCCGGCTCCCCGTGTCCTACGGGAGCCGGCATTGCCTACACATGGGGAGCTGCTAAGATGCAGCTCCCCATGTGGAAAAGCAATCGGCTTTGGATATTGGAAGAGAGAGCAGTTTGCAATGACAGGACGGGAGCCCCTGCAGGAGCCGGCCCGGCCCTGGGGGGTGGCGGTCCCCAGGGCCACCACAGGCTCCAGGAGGGGGGCCGCGCGGCCCCCCTCCTTACATTTTGAAAGCCCCGGGGAGGTGGTGGTCCCCGGGGCTTGGGGGTCCAAAACGGACCCCCATTGTAATTTTTCTTAGTGCCCCGGGGAGGTGGTGGTCTTCGGGGCGTGTTGGGGGGCTGGAGGCCCCCCACACAGGTTTTTCATAAATAAAAAGAAGCCCCGGGAGGTGGCGGTCCCGGGGCTGCGGGAGGGCTCAGAGCCCTCCCGCACCATTCTACATAAAGCCCCGGGGGTGGTGGTCCCCGGGGCTTGGGGGCCCTTAGAGGCCCCCACACATAAAATTAACCCCCCAGCATGCCCCCGGGACTTGGCCCACCCGGGGGCCAGTTAGCTATCGAGCGCGGAGACCGCGCTTCGATTTTTTTTCGGCAGGATTCGCGCACCCTGAGCGCATCCTGCCGATTTTTAAAAAAAAAAAAATTTTTGCCCAGGGGGTCCTTGTGGGACCCCCTGAGCAGACCTAGGGGGTCAGGATGTTTCTACCCTGCCCCCTTTGTGCGCTTTGCGCACTTGTTTCTGTCCCTCGGTTCTACCGAGGGACAAAATGGCTGCCAACACTTCCTGATTTGGAGTGTTGACAGCCAATTAGCATGCAGCTCGTGATCGGGAGGGTGCGCGAATCCGACGCGGCCATAGATATCACTATCCTTTTACTTTTGATTTTCTCAGCAACTACTGAACGGATTTACACCATTTAACAAAAAGGGTTCTTTCTGAACCAAGAACTACCTCTTTGCCAAATTTGGTGTAATTCCGTTCAGCAGTTCGAGCTGTAGCCGTGTCTAAAGTTTCCTATGGAAAATTGCATGGGGAAAACGCGTTTTGGGACCCCCCTTTTTCTCGGCCCCCGCTTGACGAATCCCCGAGACTTTCAGGGTAGGAGCGGACCGGAGCGGGCCACAAAGTTTGAAAATTTTGCGAAGATACGTCAACCGGCAAGAGAGTTATTTCAAATAGAATGTCGCGGATTTCCTATGGATAATAGGTTGTAACTATAACTATCTACTGGCGACCGCCAGTAGATAATATATATTTTTTTTTATAAAAACAAAGGACGCTGCACTCTGGAGTCCGATATTCAAGTTTTAATTACGCTTGCAACGATCGTTGCGAGCGTAATTAAAACTTGAATATCGGACTCCAGAGTGCAGCGTTCCTTGTTTAAAAATTAAAGACAGGGCTTGGATCCGGCCCCTCCGTCTGCACCCGCTGCTGTGCGCGCCGACCAGTTGAGATCACATTGTGGAATATATATATATATATATTGCCTACATTGCAGTGGTTCGTGGCTCTTTGGTGCTTTGCTGCGCGCTAAGAAATAAGTACGCAGAGGCACGAGGAACTTCCGATACGGTGATATATATATATATATATATATTTGATATGAAGTCCGTTTTCAATTACAATGAATTTGCACGTATAATTGTAAACCGCTTCCGGCGCGCCTGATGACACCGAAGAAGGCGACTGCCGAAGACTTCGTTTGTTTTTCTTGCACGAGTTTTAAATAACTTTAAAACTCACCCCGTGAGTGCCTCTTACTCAGGACAAGACTTTTCCGGATTTGTGAAGCAGTAATATATATATATATATATATATATATATATATCCCCGCAGACACACGCAACACAGACATGCATAGGGTACTTTTTAATATCACAATTCACAAGGACCCCATGAGACTTCCAACAGCAATATTAATTCAAGTAGGTTTAAGGCATACCTCTGAAGCTGTGGCGGAAGGCTGACCACTTGTGGCATTAAAGGTACTGCATCCAGAGTCTGGGAAGTAGTAAGAATATCGTTGATATTATGCACCTGTAATCGAGTTTCACTTTTATCATCATCTGTTAAATCTTTTCCAGTTTCCCCTTTTTCTATCTCAGACTGAGACATGGCAGAGCTGTACATGGACTCTGCTAAGGGACGGCTGGTGTCGAAGCACTCTGGAAGTATGATGAAATAATCTTCAGAAGAGGCAGACGAACCCTGACTTTGCACTTCATCCTTAGAATTATCGTCACCATCATCTATGTCTTCAGCGTGGCTATTACTGTGCTCGTCACTGCCATTCAACTCACTGGGCATTTCTATTTCCTCTAAATAAAAAGAGAAAATAAGAACAGTACAGAGATAAAACAGTAAGTAGAAATACAAACTCTATATTACTAAAGAGCAGTTGTAGATCTACTATTATTTCCAAAGGAACTCACATTAGGATATCTTCTTTTGATTGACAGTAAACAATAATGCCACTGAAAAAAGGTTAAAATATGCATATATCTAAAAGGAATATCTTAGTTTATGTTACAACTACTGATTCCTTTTTAATTAAATATCCAAGTCTTGGATATAGTACCTACACATGTACATATAATAGTTATAAATGTACCGATGTGAGACATTTGAGGATGACAGATCGTTCCACAAACGTCAAACAACAAGCATCCACTCATAAGCTTTCCTGTTATAAATCATCATGATCATGTGACTTAATCCAAGTGGGTCAAGTTAAATAATTTATGTCTACAATTCCCTGATTTGTGAACAACAGGAGTGGCTAGCACAATACTGCCTGATATGGTGAATGGCCAGCCGCTTACCATGGGATTGTACAGCTGGACAGAAAAGACAGCTAGCTGCAAGTTAAGACACTGCTGGTGGAGTGCTATAACTTACACCACATTAGTTTAAACTGCTGCCAATTATACATAAGGGGAAAATACTAATCAAAGTGGCAGCGGGAAAATAATCCCTTTTCTTACTTCACTGGCTTCTTCCCATGCTAATCAAATGTGATGTTTTAAAAAAAAGTGACAGTGTGAAAGATAGCTGATTCTTGAAATTGTTGTGAAGTCAGTGAATGTGCATGGAGACATATGAAGAAAAGTGAGGGGTAGTCAACAATTAATTTCGATGGGTGGAGAGGAAATAGAAACTATTAAGGCTTTTGCTGGATGGTTGGTCATTTACTTGGAACAGAGGAAGAACAAAGACGTTTTGGGTAAAGAGTGATGCACACTCAGTGGGCAGAGAAGGTACACTGGGAGAGAGACAAAGGGATTGATTAACTGTCATTCCAACTAAGTAGCTCTTTAGTTGAGGTGCTGCTGCTGTTTTCTTAATTTATAGACGCAGTAAGACACATAAACGGGAAATGTTGCTAAGCTATTTATGGTAAAAATAATCACAGTAAGACAGCAAAGGCAGTGCAGATAACCATGCCCTCTGTATACAACCAACAGCATTTGTAGTTAAAATCGTCCCAATTTTTGGATTATTGTTCACCTAAAAATATCTAGCAGTTATTATCTACAGTTATATCACATGTCGGAACAGAAACCCTTTCAGAGGGCCACGGGGCACGCAGTGGCTACTGGGCCGAAGCGTGGTGGCTGAGGCCTCTTACTCCTCATATTCTGTTGCCCGACTTTCTATGGATCCTGAGTAACTCAGCAAAGTACCCCTTCTGAGCTTGAGTCTCAGTGGTAGCTGTGGATGAGCAGTCAAAGGCTCCTTGGGGTGGGGTAGGGGGGAGTGTAGATACATATTAGTGAACACGACTCATAACTCATAGTGCACGCAGTAATATCAATAAATCTATGTCCAGTCAAATTCTTCATTTTATGAAAAATAAGAATTTTATTTCTAATCCAACACACACAAAAGGAATAACAACATTCGTAAGCAACAACACAATCCCTTTGAGGTCGGGGCTTTAGTGTTTGTCAGGAAAATCCCTTTCCCACCCTCTTCCTTGTAATGTGATTGGGGTTATTCCCCATTCACTGGTGGCCGCATCCAGCAAATGCTCACTAGTAGGCTATACTCAAAAGTTTCCTGTTGACTCTTAAGAGTTAGTAAAAAAGGTCTATGGTACCGCAGCACCTTCAGCAGAGAGTCACCTGGGGCCCAACAGGCCTGATTCAAGTCTTACCTGCTCCTGCAGCACGGCAGCCGTCAGCGTGATGGCGGGTGCCCTGACCGCGGGCCTTTGCAAGCTTCGATCCTGTTCGGTAAAGTTGAGCTACTCGTGTTACATGAGGCAGCACCCAGCAGAGGCAGGCTTTCTCCAATGATCGAAGATGCTCCCAGTCTGTGTAGATGCGGTAAGTCAGTCTTTCCCACATGGGGGTGGGGTTGGTCTTTGAGTTCCCAGCCAGAGCCCAGCGAGGGTGTGATGTCTTCCAAGGTCATCGGGGTTGATGAGTGGCAGATCTCAATGCGCGGGGCTCGACCCACTGATCGCAGCCTCATTCTTATGCCGGGCAACAGCCCACACTCTTTGGCAACTTAGTGCTGGCAGGTCCTACTGGCATACGGGGTTGCCGCAATACCCCTGGACACAATGCAGACTCCTATGGTGTAATCTCCCACACCACAGCACCCCCTCCTGGCATATGGGATGGCCACTAAGGCATTCACAAGTCCTGGCTTGCTGGTCACACAATTACTTCAACTGTGGCACCCTCTGGCATACGGGGTGATCGCAACGAGGCAGTACGGGCTTGGCGCTCCCTGCACAGCGCTTGATGCATGGCTCAGTCCACGGCAGCCCTCTCCTGGCATACGGGCAACGACCTAATCAGTATACAGCTGTATCCTCATACCTCGCACAGGGAATCCTCAGAGTAGGGCTTCCCACTGGAGTGCGCTCCCTCCAACACTCTCCTCTTCCTCACAGAGCACACTGGTCTTGGCAACCAGGCAGGCGCTGGTACTCCAGGCTCCAGGGTAGGTGGTCTTGGTTTCCCTGGGTGATGTTCCTTCACCCACCAGGGAGACTCAGAGGCCTTGGCCCCCAGTCCTTGTCACTGGCAGAAGTCTTGCACAGCTTCCTCTTCTCACACAGTCCGCCTGGCTGTGTGGCAGATGACCAACTTTGGGGTCTCAACCTCCCATTTTAATAGTCCATTTTCAGGCACCAAATGTGATTTAGGGTCTGGGTCTTTAAAGTTTTATGTTGGGGTTCAGCTTCTTTTAAAGTGTACACTTTTCTCTCTCTTCTTTCCTCTTGAAAGGCTGTCCACCACAGGGAGTGATCAGAGTTCACATCTGAATGTTAGACACCAAGGTTAATCCTGGGCACCCCACCACACACTCTATGATTCCCTTATCAGCCCCATCTCCTTCCTAAGATGTGTTCAGGCCCCTTCCTGGCAATCTATCACTGAACTAAAGAGCACCCTCTTGAAGAGTAAAAGGGGAGTCTCTCTCTCTCTCTCTTCCTCCAGTGTTTCCCAACCAGCTCATAGGAACGCAGCAATACACAAATCTGTCTGGGGGAATTCCTCTACTCCTCATGTCTTCACCAGACAGGCCTGGGCTTCCCATAATGGAAACCAGGATCCACTATGTAACGTACCACTGCAGGTGCACTTGCACTAGGTGTACATACACAGCTCACATACTGTCCAGGACTGTTACCTCCATGTATTGTACCACCAGACGCACATACTCTCAGCACACGCATTCAATCTGCGTGCACTGTTTATTATTGTACCTTCTCTGTGTTATACCATGGTGTGCTATTTGGAAACACACACTCGCCATGTGCACGCTGCACAACACTTCACCCTTCATGTTTTGCACTTCACGCAAGCACACATACACTCAGCGCGTTTCACTGGCAATGCACTGCGCAGCACTACATCTCTCATGTAATATATCCCTCGCAGGTATACATCCACCCAATACACGCACTCACCATGCATGTACTTCACAGCACTACTATATCCCTGTATTATACATTTCCCAAGCACACAGACACCCAGAGCAGAGCCACTACTCCTGCTTTGTGCAGCACTCTACATCTACCTGATGTAGGCCAAGGGTGAATGAGCACACAGCAACAGAACTTTAAAAAGGTGAGTGAGCCTGTAGGCCTCACTCCAGTGGCACAGGGTAAAAAGGACCTGCTCATTCCTATTGATCACTACACGGTATGCGGCCACTGCTGCGCTCGTGAAACTTAACTCTTCGGTGAAGGCGGTAGCCTTCCACTACTAGGAGAGTAGAGCTTTGGGAGCACCTGCCGGTCCAACAAGACCGCAATTCTGGAGAGAGGCATCTGCCATGGCGCACACGCATGATCCGTGTTTGCCTATATCAACACACATCAGCATTATGGATCCAGACAACAGTACAGTTGAGCACTCAGGGCAGACGTACATGTCTTTTACCATGCAGAGAATTGCAGGTTTGCGCATAATGTTGCTGTATGCTGTGACACCGCAGACCCGAAACGCAGAGATGCTTTTTGAATACTTCTCTGGCTTTAAGTTGAGAATCCACAAAGTGGATAGTTTCTTTCAGCTAGTCTATTCACATTTTAGTCAGAAATTCAACTTACAGTTGTCTGTGGCTATAATAGACTACATCTCTTGCTGTCACTTTATGACTATTTTTGTATGTATCCATGTGGTATTTGTAGAAGTCGAACATACCCAAAAGGAAGCCGAGAGCAATACAGGGTGGTGGCATTACTTTGACCTCTTCCACGAAAGGAGTGGAATAACTGTGCAGGTTTTGAATTGGCTGAGATGGTTCATGCTACCCAGAAGTGTGGCCTTTGGAAAAGCAGTGAAATGGATGATACTGGTGGCTGAACTGCATGGCTGCGAAGGACAGCCTTGGTGATCTTCAGAAAACACATTTTGAAATGCTTCAGGGAGGAGTCTGTTTCTTGATGAAGAGCTTCTTTCTGCCAGACTGCACCGAAAGGGGCACCACAAGTGGTGCCAGGGAAGACGATGGGATCAGTGCTGAACCAAATTGTACCAGTTCCTTTAGCAGCAGTATCTTCTGTGGGAAAAGGCATCAAGACCAAACATGTGTGCACAGCTGGGTGGCGTCAATCACCGAACCCAAAGGATCTGGCTCACCATTGAATTTCACAAGGGGTACAGTGGAATGAGGAGCAGTGCTGAAGATATCAGCATGGCTTATAGAAAGGACCAACATGAGCTGGGTCGGCGGATGAAGTCGGGAACTTGGGTTTACGTTTCTTGCGGTTCGGCTCGGAAGAGGACAAGGAAGATACCAGTGTTGGTGAATGGCAGAAACTCTCTGAATGGTACGAGTGGTGCAACCATTTCCTTCAAGAAGAGGATTTCTCATTCCTACGGTACTTCACATGTTAATTGTAGGAGGACACTTTGGCAGCTCATTCCTAGGAAGGAGACTTGACTGAAGGCAGGCAGAAGGACCGTTTTGGGGTGGGGCACGGACCAGGGTCAGAAGATAAGGCTACTTCCCTTCAGTAATATTTCTGGTGGCTACATAATCTAAAGATGACAGAGTCATAGTCTGGACCATATGGAATAAAGAAACCACTTTGGGTAAGAAGGATGGGCAGGTGTGAAGAGCTAACTCTAGGTAGAAAACTGTGAACAGAGGTTGAACTGATAGGGTCTCAAGTTCTCTAACCCCAAGCAAAAGCAATCACTACCAACAGAACTGTTTTTAAGGTAAGAAGTCAACCGGGGAGTGTGCATTGGCTTCAACAGATATGTCATCAAGAAAATCAAAGCAAGTTTAAATCTCACTGGGGCAATGTGAGGGAACAAGTAAGTAAACCTTTCAGAAAACACACCACTAGTGGTGACTTAAACAGGGAAAACTGACCAGGAAGGCACAAAATTGCAAACAGAGCTGCTAAGTAGCCGTTAACCATAGCCACTGCCAGGCGCTGCTGTGCAAGGAGCAATGCAAAATGCAAGATATCTGACAAGCCTGATGTAAAAGGTTTTATGCCTTCAGACTTGTACCACTGCAAAGCTAGTTCCAGTGATCTGCGTAGGTGGATTTACTAGCATGCTTCCAGGCTACCAAGATGATGTCTAAATCCTCATCAGGAAGATACAGGGGTTCTACCTAGCACTGCTGAATCTCCATGTATGTGGCAGCAGTATCTAGGGACTGGGGTAGAGGATTTGACCGTCATGCTGAGAAGGCAGGTAGGAGCAGGGTCACAATAGAAGAAGGGGCAATTGAATGCGGAGTCCTAACATACAGACACACCATATCCTTGATTATCTGCACATTCTGGTGTAAACATGACAGAAGTGGAATCAGCATAAAAGCTTACAGCATGCACAGACAGTTGAACCTGAAGGCATCTCCCAGGAAACCATTCGAAGGGTAGTGTGTGGCGCAAAAATGACATCAATTCGAGTTCAAGAATGAGACGAAGAGATCCATGAATGGAAACTTAATCTGGAGATCGTGTCAAAACATCTCAGGGTGTACCTCTGACATTTAGTCCCTCTAGTGATGGGGAACTTAGAGCATTCACACTCACATTGAGGGAGCCGGTCAGGGAGCCTTTCAGGTGAGCCACTACTCAGAAGATACCCAATTGTTGCGCACACTTTCACAAGTGAATTGCTTCACAAAATAGGGTCCACAACTTCACACCAACCCGTGTCTGGGTGATGGTGTTTGACAGAATTTGGTTGTTGCTTCCTGGGATGGACAGAAGAAACACCTTAAGGGTAAGGCTCATGATGAGGAGTTGTGACCATTGCACCTTGGCATCACTAAGGTATGTTGGAAGGGTCAGGGTGCCAACGGGAAGATCTGTATCTGCATCTGTGGTGTTGCAATCACTGCCTCCTCAGACACCACTAGTGGACTCTCATCCACCATCTTACATGAGACATCAACAAGGTGCACAAAGCCCTGAGGCCTAGTAGGAGAAAGATTTGCAGGATGGGGATCCACGCTTGAGTCAGACCAATCAGAGTCGTCACCTGAATATCAGTGGTCATCTGAGGAGGAGGGAAGGGCTGTGTCGAGTACCACTCCAATAAAAGTCAGCTACTTTGGAGGAATGAGGTGGAACTTCTGGATGTTGATTGAAAAGCTCAGGTAGTGGTGAAGGGTCATTGTCTACTGGAGGACCAGCTTCAGGTAACTCTGCCTTTATCAGCTAGTCATTGATGGACATAAATGGAATCCCACTCTCTGCGGCCAAACCGCTACAACCACCAACACCTTCATGAAAACACATGGGGCTATCGTCAGTCCAAACGGAAGGGCTGCAAACTGAAAACTGGAACTTGCGATATTGTTAGTTAATAGACCCTGGTGGCATCGCTCAAAGAGGAGTTGCGCCTAGTGCCACGTGGTGACACCTAGTGGCGCTGTACAGTCATTGCTGGGGAAAACAAATTCCACCCCGGTCTGGAGCCTGGAAAGAGTATCCTCAAGGTGAGGAATCTGCGGGAACATGTATCCATCAGAAATATTTCAGCTTCCCTCATCCTGATGTTTTTTGGGTGCATGGAGTAGCAAGAGTCATAAGCCAAGGGATTGCAGTCAGGCCCAATACCCCACATACACATAAATTGGCAATCTATGGTGCATATCTTCTTTCAACATAGTCGACATGGTTTTAACATCAAGACCTTAGTAGGGACTATTTGACCTCAACTGCTTTTTATGCTCTGGTTTGACAGTGCAGCTGTTGCGAGACAACTAAGTGAGAACTACCAGGAGAGGGGTTTTAGCTCCACCCACACGTTGGGAGCCAGGAATACATGTTTTGATTGGGCAGAAGCTGTGGGCTTCCACATAAAAGTGCTTGCACTCTGCGCAGCTGTGATCATTTTGTATATTTCAAACACAACAAGATGATGGACGAAGTGATAAAACTTTTCAACCACTCACGCCAGTCACAGATCTGGGTTTAATCCATCGTTCTTTTGCTCACTATGCCACCCCAGTTTTGACCCAGCCATATGCAAATCAGTCTTGACACTGTTCCTCATGGGAACAGTCCAGCCCGAACTGCCAGACCAGGTCCTCCCTGGCCCGGAAACAAGCATCCTGGGACCGGTTGCAGGTATTGCCCCTCATCAGCCAGGCTAGCTTGAATCCAGTGGCACAGCAAGCAAGGGACCCACATTTGGGAATACCCTTGGCCACATAGGGGAAAACTAGGAGGAGGTAGGTACGCACTTTTTCAAAAGAAATGGTTTATTATATAGGAAAGGGGGAAAGACCCAAAATATCCAGCTTTTAGTCCCCGAACCATTTAGGGACAAAATAGTGTACCTGGCCCATTAGTCATTTATTGGGAGTCATTTTGGTAGCGAAAAGAAAGAAAACGTCATACTAGAACACTGCTACTGGCCTGGGATATATAATCATATCAAGAAGTATTGTAGCGAATTCACCATGTCAAAAAAAAAACGATATCAACCTCCTTGCGTCCCTTTATGTCCATTGCTCATTATAGAAGAACCCATCTCAAGAGTAGGGATGGACATCGTAGGACCCCTTTTACCCTAACGGAGTGGGTATCAATATGTATTGGTTATGGCAGACTGTGCAATGAGGTATCCGGAGGCAGTTCCCCCTGGTCAGCCTAATACTACTCAAATAGCCAAGTCATTATTGAGATATTCTCCCTGGTAGCGTTCCAAAAGAAGATCCTAACTGATCAAATAAGTCCTTTTACCTCGAAATTAATGACTTGGATATGCCAGCAGCTGAGTATACAGCAGATTAAGACAGCAGACTACCACTCACAAACAGATGGCCTGGTTGAATGGTATAGCTCCACATTGAAACTCACTCTTAAGAAATTACTGGAACTGGGGAAAAGAAAATGGGATTTGATGTTACCTGTAGCTCTATTTGCTATGAGGTGCAAAGAGCAGGAAAGCACGGGGTTTTCTCCATTCGAATTGTTATTCAGAAGAAAACCCCAAACCCTGCTCGATGTGGCCAAGGAAGCCTGAGAGCAAGAGAAAGAGGAATCCAAAGATATATTAGACTATGTAAGTTGATTAAAAGCCAGGCTAAGGGAGATAGTCAGACACAATATGGAAAGTCAACAAGCACAAAAGGGTCTATACGATAAAAAAGCGAAACTCTGTTTTCTCTGGGTGACTATGTGTTGCTCTTATTACCATTTAATGAAAATAAAAGGTTAAGCCAGTGCCAAGAGCCATTTAAAAGTTTTGAACGGGTGACCTCCGTGACGTACAGATTGGAGAGCAACCATGTGAGAAAGGAAACCCATGTATATCATATAAATCTTTTTAAAAATGGGAAGGGCAATTGCCCACCTTATATGGAGTAGGGACAGCAGACATAGAGGAAGAAGTACAATGTATTGATTCTGAATTGAGCTTAGACCAAACAAGAGAGCTTCAAGGATGTTTAAAACACTATTCTGGATTATTTTCATTGATTCCCGGTTGCATGAATGTAATACAACATACAATCATGACAAAGCCCGGTAAAATAATCCAATTAAAACCATACAGAATTCCAGAGGTCCAATGCTTAGCCATAAAAGATCAGGTATAAAATATGTTAAAGCTGGGAGTAATAGAGCATTCCATAAGCAAATGGAATTTGCCCGTGGTGCTAGCCCCAAAGTCAGATGGATCTGTGCATTTTTGTATAGATTTCAGAGAAATAATATAAAATATGTAAGTTTGACACCTATCCTATCATTCGGGCTAACAAGATGATTGAGAGACTAGGATAAGACCAATATGTCAGTACCAGTAAACTTATGTAAAGGGTATTGGCAACTCCCATTAAACCCCCAAAAAAGGAAAAAACAGCCTTATCCGCACCTGGGGGTCTCTATCGGTTTACCTTGTTACCCTTTGGGTTGCATGGAGCACCTGCCAAATTCCAAAGGATGATGAATAACTTACTTCGAAAACATGAAAGATACGAGACTGCCTATATAGATGATATCATAAGACATAACTGTTCATATGAAGAACATTTAAAACATTTAACAGCCGTACTAGAAACCCTCCAAGAAGCGGGATTAAAGGTCAATCTGAAAAAAAGTAATTTGGAGCCCCGACAAGTCTAGTATGTAGGGTACTTGTTAGATAAAGGGATTATACGGCCTCTAAATGAAAAAGTAACTAACTATATCAGAAGCCCCCTTCACCAAACTAAATAGGATCTCAGGGCTTTTTAGGTTTTATGGGGTATTACCCCCTTTTATTCCCCACTTTTCACACTGGGGGACCCCTTAACTGATTTATTGATTAAAACCCCAGGGGCCGAAAGGAATTAAAACAACCCTCCTCCACAACTGTATGGGCCTTCAAAACATTAAAAGAACTACTTTCCTCTGATCTAGTACTACAATCCCCAGAATAAAAAAATAAAAAAAGATTTTATAGACAGACACCCTATGGGGTGGGTTTAGGGGCGGTGTTGTCTCAAACAGATGAAGAAGGGCAAGAATAGCCTATTCCTTACATTGGCTGTAAACTATTTCCTGGAGAGCACAATAATGCTATAGTTGAAAAGGAAGGTCTGGCCATAAAATTGGCTCCTCCATTATTTAGATGGAAAGGAATTTGATCTATACACGGACCGCGCACCCTTAGAGTGGATGTCAAAAAACAAAGGCAATAACCCTCAAATATTGAGATGGTTTTTGGACTTACAACCCTTTCGATTTACCACCCATCACAGGAAAGGCAAGGAACAGATGAATGCTGATTTTTTTCTCTATATCCCCAGAAAATGTTTATTCCTATGAAGAAAGTAAGGGACGAGAGATGTGAGGGAGCAGCGAGTACCGGCAAGCACCTACCTCGAAAGGGTCCTGATCCCACGAGGGTTCAGTCTGAACGTCACATAGAAATGGAAACAAAACAACTAGTGAGGTTGGAGTTTGGGCAGAGACAAAGAAGGGTTAAAAGAGCGAAAGGATTCAGACAAAGAGGAAGGGAAGAGGCGGAGACAAAAAAGACAGGAAAAAGTAATGCTGGACTCCAACTTGCAGGATGAGGAGTGCAGCGCCTTAGAGAGAATAGAGGCAGAAAACAGGAGAAGAAGGAACGTGAGGCGGCGAAAAGGGTGGAGCATCGAGGAATGATGGATGAAAGGGCACCTGCCCTGCGAGGGATGCCGGGACTGAACCAAGGAAACCGAGGAAGCCAGAGTGGAGACCGTACCATCGGGATGCCATAGGAGTACGGAGGTGAGAGGGCAGAGGTCACGGCAGAAGCAGACAACGCTGAAGGAGAAGAGGACGACTCACCTCACCAGCATTCGACTCACCAGCATTCGCGAAGCAGCCTGCTACAACTCAGGAGAGTTGTGACTGACCGGGTGAGGCGTTGGTGACAATGACCCAGTAGACCTTTTAGTGCCAAGAGCGGACAACCTCCCAATATCATTTTGGAGTGATAGAGAAGACACCGACCTTCCCTAAAACATGAGGAGTTTTACCTTAATTTGTTTTTTTTGGTGTGCATTTAAAACCAAGCCCAAAAACAACACGGTGATGGATGGTGATGGAGCAGGGAAAATAATTTTTTTTTAACCCCTAACAAATTTTATATTTAATTAAATAAAATGTTCGTTTAAATGTATTAATCAACACTGTATGTGTGGGAATGGTAATATGCCAATATGTGTGCTAAATAATCTATTAATAAATGTCTATGTGTCTAATTATAACGTAAAAATAAATGCGTACTAATAAAAGATAAATGCATGTTATTGTGCTTCATAGAAATAAAACGTGTCGTTGCAAAAACAAATAGTGATGGTAAGTAAGGAACAGCTTAAATGTTGCTTTCTGCTAGGTAACAACTAATTGGGGTACGTAGACGGGAGGGAAACGAAAGGGATATTTTTCTCTATTTTAATTATGTTTTATTTGCCTCAAATTAGTGCTTCTAAAGTAGAACCGAGTGGCGATATAAAATGGCCGCCAGTGGGAAGATGTGCGCAGGCGCAAGGGGACACGTGGTACGGGATGAGATTGAAGAAATCTGGAACCTCGTGATGTCTCTGAGAGGCTAGGATGCAAGAAATGGTCAAGGCTGGTGTGACCTAATTGAACTGATAGTGTGCCATGTTGATCAGCGGAGCGCCCGTGAGAAGCAAGTCTAAGAGAAAGGACAATGACTGCGGAGTTCTCAAATGTAGTTACAAATGAACTGATCGAATCGGATGGAAATGTTTAAGCGTATGGGAAAGGAAATGATCCAAGGACCCTTGAATCCAAGAGAACTTGATTAAAGAATGAATAAGCTGACATGCATGGACCAATGAAAGAAAAGCGTGATATTAATGTTGCAACAGTTAGTTAGCAAAGTTAGAATTAGGGTATAAGAGGGCCTACTCTTAGTGGGAGGGGTCAGTTCCAGTCAGAGTTCCAGGCAGTTCGAGAGTCGTGGTTGCAGTAGAGGAGACGGGTTGCAGGTAGCTGATGCTGACGAGCTGAAGTTGCTGTTGCTGTCTTAATTTTACAGTTGAGTATGAGAATCAGGCTATTCCTAATTCCTAACTTAGGTTAGAAATCATTAGGCTAAATTAGGAAGCTAGGCAGGTAATTAGGGTTTTGGCTTCATGACAAAAATTTCCTTTCTGCAATAAATTGATTATGTTTAATAAAATTGTGAATTTAAGATTGAATAATTGAATAAAGTATTAAAAATTCTTTCCATGCTTTTAAAAATTATATAAAATTTAAGATTCTTTAAACCCAAAATGACTCAGTGGTTATTTTCCTAAATGATTGTGACATAAGTAATTGTTTATTGTGATTCAGCTGGTCTTAATCACTATGAACTAATTTCTTAAATGAATGATTCATCGACAAACAATGAGCAGGAATATCTTAAGAAATAACTAAAAGAAAGTGACTGATAAAGGTAACAAGATATCCTGGCTCTACCAGCGGTACATAAAAGGTGTTCTCCATTTCGTTCTCATGCTTCTCCTAGGAGTACAGAATTTCACAAAGGTGTAAAGGAAATCCAGGAGTGTGTATGTGTGAGTGTGTTAGACGATGTTTATGGGCCCCATCGTCATGTGGATATGAGAAATATAGTTTGCCCCTGGATGACCTATAAGTAACCTAGGAGGAGAATAGTTTTTATTGTACGCGCTGCATCAGATTTCTTGGTAGCAGAGTTATGGTTTTCTATAGATTAGTTTAGTGATTATTGTTTATTGATTATTGATTATTTTTTGATGACTAACACTATATGTTGAGTCACGTTATGTTATATGTAAGTTTTCACGCTTCTGGGATGTAGGAAGTGGAACACGTGTGGCAAGAGAAGTCACATGGAATTTGGTACATGGTCTGAATTCATTTTGGTTATAACGCAGGTTGTGTTATGTTAGGGATTTCTGTGTGAAAAGTGTGTAAATGAAATAGCAAATCACGTTTACTTGTGAAACTTTGGCCTTAATTCTCAGGAGCCTAGTCTCCACATGTGTCTTATCCCCAGAGAAACGAGTAAATTGTTTGTTTGAAAGAAGGGTAAGGTAGAGGGAAGTGCTACTTTATCGGCGAAAGTAAATAATTCTGTGGTAGGGTAGAGGTAAGCGCTGCCTACTGGAAAAACAGGATTCTTGTGTAAAAGGACAAAGCTGTCACTTTGTTTAGCGAATCAGACTATGGAATTGTTTATTTGTTGTAACTAACGAAGAAAACAGTAAAAAGAAAAATTGCCGATAAATTTTGTAAAGGAGGGGTAAAGAGTAGAAGTGACGTGGAAAAGTGCCGCGCTAGGATTGGATAGTGCGCTAGTCACGTGAACACAGAGCAAGAGTGACGTAGAAAAGTGCCGCGCTAGGATTGGTTGGTTCGCGGACGGTGGAAATTGTTCTGATTGGTACGTTAGTGTGAATCGCGCTGTAATTGGACGAAGTTCCGTACACAGAAACAGCGTTAGAGTAAAGAGAAAACAAAATAGAAGACATGCCGTATTACGAGTATGAAAGGGAGAGAACGTCGTGGACGACGAAATTAAAGAATTTCTTTAAGAAAGATAAAAAGGTTGTGACTAGAGAGGGACAAGTAATTCCTCCGCCGAAATCAGCAGCTTCACATATGATGCTGAAATATGGATATCATACGTGCATATGGTTGGACAATTGGGTAAAATATACAAAGAATGATGGAGCATTGGCTTTTCCTGAAAATGGTTCTTTTAATGTAGCGGTTTTACGGAATCTAAGAGAGAAAATGTTTAAATTGGAACCTAGACCTAGACCGACACAGTTTGAGGCTTTAACAGAATGGGAAGATGAGATGTACGAGCGAGAAAGGTTCAGAGGAATGAAAGGTTATGAGTTTGTGCCCGGAAGGTTGTGGGGAATGAATCATGAGGACAGAATAAAACGATGGAGATGTGCTAACATGACAGGAGGTTTGTTTCCAGCTTTTACAGTTGAGGAAGGGACTAAGAAAAAACGGACTGAGAAAAAGAAACATTTAGAGAGAGAAAAGTATATGCATGAGAGCGAAACGGATGACGAGTTGTTGGAAGATATTTTAAATAGAAATCCACCTCCGTATCAGCAGAGTTCTACAGTGGTGACACCAAATGCGCCACCAATAGAGACTATGCGAAATAAAAGTCCGGAAATGAGAAATGAAGTAAATAGGTCACAAGAACAAATGAGAGCTTCTCAAAATGAGGGAATAGAAAGCGACAATGCAAGTGAATTGGCAAGAACAACAAAAGAACTAACTGAGAAAATTAGAGAATTAACGAAAAATATGGAAGCAGTTACTGTGCCTGTAACAATAGGTCCAGTAATACCAGTTTTTGAGAATCAGAAAATTGATGAGCGAGCTTTGGTGATTCCCTTAAGTTCACAATTTCAGAGAGAAAAGGAAAGAATGGAAACAAGTCCAGGTACAAGCAATTTGGCTAGTGCTTACAGACCAAGTCCACCTGAAAATTTAACAGTAAATGAGTGTAACGGTAGGAAAATACCTATGGTAACTGAATCTGCAACAGTGACACCTGAAAAGAGTGGAAATTGGACAGAAATAAATAGTACTCCCATAGGTCCGACTCCTGATGAGTTAAATGAGTGGATGAAAGCTTTTAAAATAAAAGAAACGGAAGAAAAACCATTAGATGTGATCAGATTAAAAATTGACATGGAAGAATTAATATTAGGAACGATTGGTACTGAAAAGATAAAAAATTATCAGGATGATGAAATAATGTTTCTGTGCAAAAGTATAACATGGAGGGCAAAGAATTTACATGACAAACTAGAAGAAGTGGCTAGTGAGATTGGAATAGATTTTGCAAAAGTAAAAACATTACAGAAACCATACAGAGTGGATTTTTGTGAAAAAGATATTGAAAATTTGAATACAGCAGGAAGGCTGACACAGATAAAAGAGTTGATTGTTTTGTTGAGAAAATGGGGTGATGTGGACAGATGGAAGGTTAGATGGACAAAGAAGAATGAGAAAAGTATAGACAAAGGTTCATTGGCTTTTATGATAACAGAAAAAGAACCTGTTGTTAAAGAATACCCTATGAGAGAAACTCCAGGTGGTAGTTATGTGCATGTTCCATGGACTAGGCAGGACATCCTGTCCTTTACAAATGACTTTCCAAAACTAAGAGAGAAGCCAGTTGAATGGTACCGACAGGTAGAAAGGTTTGTAAAGGTCTCAAAAGTGTTGTGGATAGATTTGGATGGATTGTTTGACATAGTGGTACCAACGGATCTGTGGTCAGAATGTAAGATTACAGTTGACTGGCCAACTACAGAATATCCAAGAGATCCTAAGACAGGAGCTCCAGGACCAGATGTGATGAAGAAATACGACAAAGTGATTACCTTTTTGAAGAATAAGATTCCTCCCAAAGAGACAGATTGGGTTAAGATTGATAGAACTACACAGGAAACTAAGGAGTCTGTACATGCATATTATGAACGTTTGTTGTTGGTTTTCAAGCAGTATAGCGGTTATGAGGAATTGAGTGAAAAGGACATGAGTCATTTTGTATACCGATTTGTGTTTGGCTTGAAACAAGAAATAAGCGATATGATTAAACAACATATGATAAACTGGCAAAATGGAAGTGTAGATGAAGTGCTGAGGTATGCTAAGTATTGTAGTGATGAAATAGAGAGTAAACAGCGTAAGTTGAAAGAAAAGGCAATGTGGGCACAAGTGAAAGTGGCAGAGAAACAAGAAGCCCAATTGGACAATAATAATGGAAATGAATCAGGACAGAATAAGATGCGACCAAACATAGGTAAAGGAAAAGGACAGGTGAGCCTAGAAGAGGCAAAGAAGAAATGGCCATGTCATAATTGCGGAAAATTAGGGCATTGGAGGAATGAGTGTAAGTTCCCACCTAAACCTAATCCGGAACATCAATCATTAACTCCACAGGTGCAGAATGAGGTAGTTGTTCAACAAAGTCAGGTGCCACAACCACCACTTCCCAACATTGTTAACCAGCAAAGATACAGTACAGAAACAGGATTCTACGGAGGAGAGCAGGTAACACAGTTGCCGCGAGCAGCTAACATTTCTCAGTATTGGGTGCGTCAGAGTGAGGATGACCCGGATGAAAGTTTCTGACGGTGCGCAGGAGAGGGGAAAGAGTGCGTGCTTGGCGCAACTCTAGAGGTAGATCAGTCTGGTCCCTTTGTGGATGGAGAAGTGAATGGAGCAAACGTAACATTCCTTGTCGATACTGGAGCTACCCGTTCTACTGTTAGGTCAGTGGAAATTCCGAACCTTCCTCTCTCAGGTGAATACATCCAAGTGGTAGGAGTAGCCAATCAGCAGATTAAAACCCCACTTACTGAATTGGTAGAAGTAAAAATTGGTTCTTTTAGCAAAATGCATAAATTTGTAGTGTGCGACTGTAGTCCTGTAAATCTTTTGGGTCGGGACCTTTTGTGTAAAATGAATTGCACAATTTATTGTACGCCAGATGGAATAGGTTTTCAGACTTCAGATGAAGATGTTTTGTACAAGGTAACTTTGATGAATCAAGAACCTGAAACGAATGGTTTGTTTCCTGCATTTGATGCAGAAAAACTTCCAGAAGAACTAAAAAGTGCTGTAAGAGAAAGTGTGTGGGATTTTACAGGTGAAGACATTGGGTTAATGAGAGAAGTTGATCCTGTAAAAGTGACAGTGAAAGAAGGGATAATTTATCCAAACACGCCACAGTACAAATTAACTCCAGAAATAATTGAAGGAATAACTCCTGTGATAAATAAAATGATTGAACAAGGAATTCTGAAAGAAATCATGAGCAGTCCATGTAATTCACCTATTATGGGACTGAAAAAGCCAAATGGAACATATAGAATAGTACAGGATTTGAGAAAGATAAACAAAATAGTTGTACCATGCTGTCCAATAGTGCCAAACCCTGCAGTGATTCTATATCAAATTCCGCATGAAGCTGAGTGGTACACTGTGATAGATTTGTGTCATGCATTTTTCTCTATTCCTTTGCATCCAGATAGCCAGCCATTATTTGCATTCCGTTTCGGAGAGCGTATTTTGGCATGGTGCCGAATTCCACAGGGGTATACAGAAAGCCCCTCAATTTTTAATCAGATTCTAAAGAAATCTCTGGAAGATTTGAAGATGCCAGAAAAATCAGTGATGGTGCAGTATATCGATGACCTATTGGTGGCATCGAAAACCAAAGAAGCATGTGTAAGTGACACAATTGCTTTGCTGAACCACTTAGAGAAAAGAGGACATAAAGTGTCTCCTTCAAAATTACAGTTTTGTCAGAAAGAAGTCCAGTATTTAGGACATAAAATTGAGAAAGGAGTGCGGAAAATAGCGACAGAAAGAGTAAGAATGATTCAAGGAATGAGAGCACCAATGACTCAGAGAGAGGTAAGAATGTTCTTGGGAATGGTTGGATATTGTCGACAGTGGATAAGTGGATTTTCTTTGATTGCAAAACCCTTACAAAAATTGACAAAGAAAGATGTAAAAGACCCTTTTGAGTTAAACAAAGAAGAAATGAAATCTTTCAAAGAATTGAAAAAGAAACTGTGTGAGGCCCCTGCATTAGGCATGCCTGATTATGAGAAGGATTTTGAGTTATACTGCAGTGAAAGAGATGGATGTGCATTTTCAGTACTGGTACAAAAACACGGCACCATGAAGAGGCCTATAGCTTACTTCTCAGCTGTTTTAGATCCTATAGCAAAAGCATTGCCTGGGTGTCTGAAAGCAGTTGCTGCTACTTGTGTAAGTCTGGAACAAAGTGAAGGTATAGTGATGGGGTATCCACTTGAGAGTGTATGTTCCCCATTCAGTAGAAATTCTTTTGACAAGAACAAAAACACAGTACATGACACATAGTCGGCTGACTAAGTACGAAAAAGTCATCTTGAGTGCTGAAAATGTGACCATAGATAGATGCATAAATGTAAATCCTTCTACATCATTGCCAGATGAAGAGAGTATAATTGAACAAGATGAAGTAGATCATGATTGTCTGAATGTGCTGGAATATTGCACAAAACCAAGAGCTGACATAAAAGATGAACCGTTAAAGGAATCGGATTATGTCATGTTTGTAGATGGTTCATGTTTACG
The DNA here is from genome assembly GCA_963921515.1 of Calotriton arnoldi. Classification (NCBI taxonomy): domain Eukaryota; kingdom Metazoa; phylum Chordata; class Amphibia; order Caudata; family Salamandridae; genus Calotriton; species Calotriton arnoldi. Next base: position 5,036,913 of record CAWUFW010000146.1, read on the forward strand.
CACAAAAGAAGGAGTGTTAAGCGCAGCTTACGCAGTATGCACAGTGGCAACTGTGATGGAAGCGTCTTGTCTGAAAGGAGTTAGGTCTGCCCAAGTTGCGGAACTAATTGCTTTGATTCAAGCATGTAAATTGGGGAAAAATGTACGAATCACGATTGTGACCGATAGCCAATATGGTTTCGGCATCGTACATGATTTTGGTCAAATTTGGTCACAAAGAGGATTTTTGACATCTGCAGGAACACCTATCAGAAATGGAGAGTATGTTAAAAAACTGCTTGAGGCGATACAATTGCCTAAACAAATAGCTGTAGTGAAATGCAAGGCGCATAAGAAAAACGAAGATTACATAGCGGTCGGCAATAATTATGCTGATGAGATCGCTAGATATTGTGCGGAAAACATGGCGTCCCTGAACAAAAATAGAGAAAGGGAGCATGTCTCTTGTCCTTTGCTTTTCACTAATACTGTTGAAACATGGGATGAAGTAAGGCAGTTACAAGAAACAGCGAGAGATGAGGAAAAAGATTACTGGATACAAGCAGGATGTAGAAGACAGGAAAATAATGGTGTGTGGGTATACAGAGATGAAAGACCAGTTATGCCTGATAGCATGATTGCAGACATGGCACGGATGTACCATGGACAAGCTCATATTGGGAGAGATGCAATGATCAGACTTTTTAGACAGACCTGGTATAACCCAAAATTCAGAGCCATTGCGGAAAGTCTTTGTCAAAGATGTCTTATTTGTCAACAGTTTAACCCAGGAAGAAAAACCGTAGTGAGTCTAGGAACAATAGGACGAGAAGGAGGTCCATTCACAAGAATACAGATGGATTTTATTGAGATGCCCCCTAGTAACAGATTAAGATATGTTCTAGTGGTCGTTTGTTTGTTCTCTCGTTGGGTGGAGGCATACCCCACAAGAAGGAATGATGGAACAACAGTGGCAAAACTTATGCTGCGAGAGTTCATTCCAAGGTATGGTTTTCCAGTCACGGTTGAGACAGATAGAGGAACACATTTCCAAAATGAGTTGATCCAATTGATTTGTGAAGCCCTGAGTATTAAACAAAAATTGCATTGTGCCTACAGACCAGAGGCTTCTGGGGTAGTAGAGCAGATTAATGGAACAATTAAAAACAGATTAGGAAAAATGTGTCAAGCTACAGGACTCAAATGGCCGGATGCACTGCCTCTTGTTCTGATGACCATCAGAAGCATCCCAGAAAAGAAAACGGGACTCAGTCCTCATGAAATGATCATGGGACGAGCAATGAGACAAGCACACGTACCTGTCAACAAGTTATTAACTATAACTGATGATCTAGTACTGGATTATTGCAAGGGACTGGCTGATGTGGTGCATTCTGTGTTTCATCAGGTTGGACCGGATGCGACCACTCTTGAAAGAAAACCAGCCCACGACTTGAATCCAGGAGACTGGGTCCGCATAAAAATCCACAAGAGAAGAAACTGTCTAGTTCCACGTTGGGATGAGCCAAGACAGGTAATCCTAGTAACAACGACTGCTGTCAAGTGTGCAGGAGTGAAGAACTGGGTTCATGCCAGCCACACAATCAGAATTCCAGAACCTACAGATCGACATGTGAGTCGGCGTCTGGAAGTGTGGGATAAAAGTTTAACGGCTGGGACAACCAAGATAAAAGAAAGGGTGCCAGAACTTGAAGATCGACCTGAAAGTCGACATCTGGAGACCCCAACGGAAAACACCTCTAGAGAAGAAGAGGAACAAGAAGAAGAAGAAGAAAGAAATTCAGAAGTTCCAGAACTTGAAGATCGACCTGTAAGTCGACATCTGGAAATATCTGACACAACTTCAGGATCTGATGATTCAGCTGCAAACTGGGAAGAATTCCGAAAGAGAACTTGGGGTTATAAACCAATTAGAGAAGAAACTGAGCAAGAAATTGAGTTAGATGAACAACCAAGTACAAGTTATGGTGGAAATCCTTCAGAAACAATATTAATAGATGAAGTAGGGAAAGAAGTACACAAAAAGTTAGAAAATCGAGAAGAACCCCGAGGAGCAATAGGGATAGATAGAGAAACAGGAGAACAGGGAAATTTAGAAACAGAAAAGGAGAAAAACACCAAATCGGAAGAACCCCGAGGAGGGACAGTAATAGGGGAAAACAAAAAGGAGAAGACAGATCCACCAGTAGGAGATGACGAGATTATAAGTTTCAAAATAAGAGACAATAGTGAGACAGTTGAAACAGAAACAGAAGAAAGTGGAGGAGAGGAAAAAGCAAAGACTGAATCAAGAAAAAGAAATTGGAAATCAGAAAGAGAAGAAAGAGAAGGTGAAGCCAAAAGGCCAAGAAAAGGAGATAATTGGCCCAACAGCTATGTAAGAAAATTGAGATATAGAATAATAAGAGCAGAAGATGAAGATGCTGAACAAGTAAATGAGGTAACAAGTCAAAAGGGACAAGAAAAACCCAGTGGAAAAAGATTACAAAAGTCCAAAAGGACAAAGAAAGTGAATTCAAAATTTAAGTCACCTGAGTGGCTGTATATTGCACTAACTGATTACAAAGAAGAAGAAGAAAACACTCACGGAAACCAGAGACTGAGAAGTCGGATGGGAAAAGGTGAGATGCAACGAAACTGAAGTGAAGACTTATAGTGCTTCTGCCGGACGTGACAAATTTACTGGACGTGACAAATCACCGGATGTGACAACGAAAGAATTCTGGAGAGAATTAAAGAAAGTACCAAGCAAAGACTTTTTGAAAGCAGAGTGGCATCTAAGTCATTTCTGAGGTGTAGTGACACAATTTTCTGAAACTTAACAAATAGAAAAAGAAAAATGGAAAATAATAGGGATAGAAGAGATAAATGTGAATTTATAAAGAGATGGTGCAAAATGTGCTGCTTTTGTACAGGGTTATTAATGACCATATGGATAGTTTTAGCAATCACAATTCCTATTAGTGTAGCTGTGATAGAAGCAAAGAATGATACTAAACCAGAAAAAGAAACTAATATTAAAGAACCAGTTATTTTAAGAAGTAGTGCAGAGTTGCATAAGGATAGGTCAGTAACAGATTTCTCAAAGAATGTTTTTACAAAGTTGTTGTATGAGTACGTAAAAACAATGGAAGTAAGAGATTGTTATGTTTGTATGCAGTTGCCTGCATCAGTATCCGAAGGTGTGACTTATCATCATCTACCTTTGACTTATGGAATAACATGTAGTGTAATAGCAAGCTTATTTTATAAAACAGGTAGATTAGAATCTTATTATACTGATATAGATAAGATTTTTGCAAACATTCCAGTAGTACCAGAACTTAACAAAGTAAAACCAGCAAAAGTTTTAGGAGAATTCTTTTTAGAACATAGAAAATTAATGTTAGAAGAAATAGTTAGTAACAACCTTACCTGTGAGTTAAAGAAAGAAGAAAAGGTATTTTTAGATATGGTTGAAGAAAGAAGAATGAAATTTCAGAAAGAAGCAATGAAAGAGGAAGGAAAACGCTTATGGACGTTTGAGGAAGGAAATCATGAAGGGAAAAAGATAAATGCAGCAATGACATTAGACTGGCCGCAAACAGGAAAATTGTGCATTAGGAGAAATAAGACAGTCTATGACAATTACTTTGTAGGTTCCAGTATCTGCCATGACAATTATCAAATTCTGGGAGGTTGGGGATTCAAAGGTGGAAAAGACCCAATATTTCCAGGTATCTATTATATTTGTGGGAATAGAGCTTATTACAGGTTACCGGACCATTGGTATGGAACTTGCTATGTAGGCCTGGTCTTTCCAAAAAAATTTCACATGGACAGAGAAGAGAAGGGAACATACAAGATGATTAATAGATTTACACGTAGAAAGAGGGAAAGTTTTTCAGAAATTGTAGGTGATATTTTTGGAGCATTGATACCAGCAGTGGGAATATCTTTGAATGCATTTAAAATTCGGAAGTTATCCACAGTAGTAGATCGTTTATCTACAGATACTGCGGGAGGGTTCTTAATGGTAAATACCGAAATGGTTGCCATGAGAGCTATGGTGATGCAAAATCGGCTTGCCCTTGATATTCTTTTGGCAAAAGAGGGTGGAGTCTGTGGAATGTTGAAAGTCCAACATTGTTGTACTTACATTCCTGATAACAGTGAAAATATACAGAAGTATATTACAAATATTACAAGTTTGCACAAAGAACTAGTTCCACTGGAGGTTGAAAGTGTTTTGGGAAAACTTGGTAGAGGGTTTTCCTCAGTAGCGAATTGGTTAACTAGGATGAGTAGACTAGTGATAGGGAAAGTTATAATAGTAGCAACTATAGTAATATTATTAGCAATGATGTTGAAAATAGTAATAACATGTATAAAGAGAAAAGTAAGACAGAATAAGATAAGAAGAAATAACAGAATAATGAGAGAAAGAGAGAGAGAAATGGGTGAAATTGAGTTGGAGAAAATGAAAGAAAGCATGTATAAAGAGACTAAAAGGCAAGATGAAGAAGAAACAGATGTATAAATAACAAAAGGCAAAGGATGAAAGACATGCTGCCTGAAAAGAAGTATGACTTGGGTTTTATGTGGTGATTTAAAAATCACCAAAGGGGGATTGATGGAGCAGGGAAAATAAAATTTTTTAACCCCTAACAAATTTTATATTTAATTAAATAAAATGTTCGTTTAAATGTATTAATCAACACTGTATGTGTGGGAATGGTAATATGCCAATATGTGTGCTAAATAATCTATTAATAAATGTCTATGTGTCTAATTATAACGTAAAAATAAATGCGTACTAATAAAAGATAAATGCATGTTATTGTGCTTCATAGAAATAAAACGTGTCGTTGCAAAAACAAATAGTGATGGTAAGTAAGGAACAGCTTAAATGTTGCTTTCTGCTAGGTAACAACTAATTGGGGTACGTAGACGGGAGGGAAACGAAAGGGATATTTTTTCTCTATTTTAATTATGTTTTATTTGCCTCAAATTAGTGCTTCTAAAGTAGAACCGAGTGGCGATATAAAATGGCCGCCAGTGGGAAGATGTGCGCAGGCGCAAGGGGACACGTGGTACGGGATGAGATTGAAGAAATCTGGAACCTCGTGATGTCTCTGAGAGGCTAGGATGCAAGAAATGGTCAAGGCTGGTGTGACCTAATTGAACTGATAGTGTGCCATGTTGATCAGCGGGTCGCCCGTGAGAAGCAAGTCTAAGAGAAAGGACAATGACTGCGGAGTTCTCAAATGTGTTACAAATGAACTGATCGAATCGGATGGAAATGTTTAAGCGTATGGGAAAGGAAATGATCCAAGGACCCTTGAATCCAAGAGAACTTGATTAAAGAATGAATAAGCTGACATGCATGGACCAATGAAAGAAAAGCGTGATATTAATGTTGCAACAGTTAGTTAGCAAAGTTAGAATTAGGGTATAAGAGGGCCTACTCTTAGTGGGAGGGGGTCAGTTCAGTCAGAGTTCCAGGCAGTTCGAGAGTCGTGGTTGCAGTAGAGGAGACGGGTTGCAGGTAGCTGATGCTGACGAGCTGAAGTTGCTGTTGCTGTCTTAATTTTACAGTTGAGTATGAGAATCAGGCTATTCCTAATTCCTAACTTAGGTTAGAAATCATTAGGCTAAATTAGGAAGCTAGGCAGGTAATTAGGGTTTTGGCTTCATGACAAAAATTTCCTTTCTGCAATAAATTGATTATGTTTAATAAAATTGTGAATTTAAGATTGAATAATTGAATAAAGTATTAAAAATTCTTTCCATGCTTTTAAAAATTATATAAAATTTAAGATTCTTTAAACCCAAAATGACTCAGTGGTTATTTTCCTAAATGATTGTGACATAAGTAATTGTTTATTGTGATTCAGCTGGTCTTAATCACTATGAACTAATTTCTTAAATGAATGATTCATCGACAAACAATGAGCAGGAATATCTTAAGAAATAACTAAAAGAAAGTGACTGATAAAGGTAACAAGATATCCTGGCTCTACCAGCGGTACATAAAAGGTGTTCTCCATTTCGTTCTCATGCTTCTCCTAGGAGTACAGAATTTCACAAAGGTGTAAAGGAAATCCAGGAGTGTGTATGTGTGAGTGTGTTAGACGATGTTTATGGGCCCCATCGTCATGTGGATATGAGAAATATAGTTTGCCCCTGGATGACCTATAAGTAACCTAGGAGGAGAATAGTTTTTATTGTACGCGCTGCATCAATGGAATGCTTGAATTTAACTCAGCCACTGGAAATCACACTGCCGCATCCCAATCCATCGTTTTTCGTCTACTATGCCACCTCAATTTGGACACAGTCATATGCAAATCAGTCTTAATTCTGCTCCTCATGGGAACAGTCCAGCCGGAACTGCCAGGCCAGGTCCTCCCTTAACCAGAGCACAAGTAACTTAGGAATGGTTTCGATTTAGTTAGGGCTCTTTAGATAAGTATAGCTTGGTTCCAGTGGCACAGTGAGCCCGGGACCCACGTCTGGGTATACCCGGTGCACTTAGGGCATCAAATACAAAAACAACAAGGTGATGGATGGAATGCTTGAATTAATTTCAGCCGCAGGCAATCGCTCGACCCGCATCCTAATCCATTGCTGGACTGTTTGGACTGGAGCAGGGTCAAGACTGATTTGCATATAGCTGGGTCCAAACTGAGGTGACATGGTGTGCAAAATAACAATGGATTGGGCTGCAGCCCGAGTAATTACCAGTGGCTGAGATCAATTCAAGCATTCCATTCATCACTTTTTTGTATACTTTATTAAACCCAAGCCATCAAACTCAGGTTAGAAAAGCCTCCGAAGCCTTATTTACGCCCCTCCCTCCACAGGAAGTCATTAACCTACAAGGATAACAGCTATAGGCTTCATTGGTATGCAGGAAAATGTTATGCCTAACACCATAGGTCTGACTTGTTAATTATGAAAAGTTATTACTAAGGCAATAGGCCTGGTTTCTTTACTGTGAAAAGCATATGGTAAAGCCAGTAAGCCTCTAACAGTGGATTGCTGCCACATTATGTTACAGCCCATAGAAAGGTATTTGGTTAAATGTAAGCTCAAAAATTACCACTGTAGGCAAGGGTTACGATGTTTGTCACAGACTCTGATAAACCCTGGGAGTAGACATTCACTGAGAGGATTCTTGCTAGGCCCTAAAGAGAGGGGCTGTATATTGTTTTGCCAACTGTTATTTTGTACATATTTGTAATTATATAAATGTATGCATGATGGTTGCCAGTTTCTGCGTATGTCTTTGCCAGTTTCTGCGCACTTCAGTGTGCCTGGGTTTTATATCCTGTCAAGCCATTGGTAAAGGGTAGAGGCCTCTTCAGTTCACAGGGAAAAAGTATATCAGATTCCTTAGGTGTGATCTGTTTATAATGAAAAGTTATAACAAAGCAAGTAGGCCTAACTTGATGTGAAAAGTAAAATCTTTTACTGTGGATTGTTATTACACTGTGCTAAAAAGCCTGTAGGCAGGCATTTTATTACATGATTACTGTAGCAGGCAAGAGGGTTGGTGCTGGCAACCCACCTGAAAAAACCATGAGGATAGACGATTTGCACCAAGGTAATCCTTATTAGGATCCATTAGTAGGGATTTCTTATTGTTTTGATAAAGGCATTTTGTACTTATTTGTAACTTCATTACAGTATACCTGATGTTTGCCTTTTGAACATAATAAGTCTGAATTACTTACGATGACAAGCCAGTGATAAAGGTTATAGGCTTGATTGTTTGTAATGAAAACGAATGCTAAACTCAGCAGGCCTGAGATACTGATTGTGAAAAGCACATATTAAGGCCAATAGGCACTTAAGGGTGGACTGTTATTAGTCTGTATTGAAGCCTACAGATAGTTTTGGTACATGGAATATAACAGATTAACATCGTAGGCAAGCATTTTGGTGGTGGTTACCCCTTTTACAAACCGTGGGCATAGAAGATTTGTACTGTCAGAATCCTTGTTAGAGAGATTGATTAAATATTTAAAGTGCTTGCCAACTTGAAATTTTGCTTTGCCAACTGTAATTTTGCATGATAAGTAATTTTATAACTGTACACCTGATGGTTGTCTTGTCAGAACCCTTATGCTGAGTACAGGAAGGCACAGATGGTTATGGTGCTAAGCCATTTACAACAGCTAAAGGCCTTTGGATCCACCCTGTTCTGCCTTTGGTCTGTTTGAGTGTCATTTACATTCTGCTCCTATCCATCACTGTGACCTGCATGGGGTAATGATTCAGTCTGCATCAATCATTGGCTCTTTTGCCCTGTGAATGATGGCATTTTCTGACCACACGTGTATATCAACCTGAAAATGAGTGCACTTCAGTATAGGGGTGGTTGGCCAGTCCTTTAGCTTTGAATGTTCTCCTTTCAATTCATTGCTTCTCCTCTTTTTATTTTATTATTTCTTAAGAGGATACTACAGCTGTCCAGACAATGCTAACCAGTTGCTTGCTTCCTGCTCATTTCTTTTGGAGTTTGCCACATTGCACATGGACATGTCCTCTAAACGAGGAGATCATTATGGAATGCTGTTGTCCACAGTATATCATCGTTTTACCAGTCTGAGATAACCAACATGTTGGTTCTAAATGTGGCAACCATGCTTGAAATTTAAAACAATGATAGACTGTTTACAATATATTTGCAAGATGGACATCTGCTGTTTAGTTTTGTTATTGCAAACATGTGCCCACTGTGTTTAGAAGGTGGCATGTTTTTTTATTTTACCTGTATTCTTTTACTTTACCTTGCATACATTGTTGAGTTTTTGTGTGTTTTACTGCAATTGTGTTAGAGTGTGAATGGAAGGATTTTATTTATTTATTTATTTGGAGTTTTATATAGCGTTGGCTAGACCCGGAGGTATCAGAGCGCTTTACATAAGGGAGAACGTGGACGTTACATAGGTTACAAAAAATAAATAGATACACAACATCAATGTCCGACACTAAAAGTGCAGTTGAGCAAGGGAAAGAACACATTTACACTTAGCAAAGCGGAGAGGGGGATCAGGAATACGACAGAGGAAGGAGGCGGGGGAGGGAGGGAAACACAACGGGGAGACAAGGAAAAACAAAGTCCGATGTCCAGCTGGGTAGGTGACGGCCGAGGGGGAGAACCAGAGCCAAACTCCTCTATAGCTGCGTAGGACAGCTCCACCCGGCATCGGCCAAGGTTGCTCTGGCTCCACGGTAAGTATTTATGGATTCCGCCCAGGGGGCATCGTCAAAGTTCCATCTAAAGCCCCGGTCCCGGTGTTACAGGGAAGCGCTGTCCACCTCGTCCTCCAGCTCGCCCCCAGTTTAAGAGTGGTGAGAGGAGAGGTAGAAGTGACAGTTCCAGAGTCAGCAGATAATTCCCATTCACAGCAGCAGTAGTGAAAGTAGTGCATTGGTGCAGGATCCCAGTGGAAAGGGGACCCAGGGCGCCTTAGGGTCCAATAGTGATGCCTCAACACGGAACGTGGTAGTGATGGAGCAAGGACTCAAAATGAGACTTGCTCGTAAGCAATCCTCTCATAGTATTAATTAATTAAACTTTGTAATGTCTTTACTAATAAATGCATACACAAACACAGTATCAGAGGGAAGCTTGCCTATGTGTATAAACTAATAAGTAATGCTTGTCTAATCCAAAATGGCCGCTAAAGCGCGGGAATTCCATTGCGCTTGTGTCAACCATATCACGTGGTATGACGTCTTTCTTTGCTTGGAGGGAAAACTTTGCTTCTGCGCAGTGTGTGCTAAAATGGCTGCTTAATGTTTTCACGTGCTAATGCTTACGCATTTGCTGCAATTAACACTGTGGTATTCTAATGCAACTAATGCGGGATAGATTTATAATTAAATGGGAATAGAGTAGAAATAGGGGGTATACAGTGAAGACATTTATTTTTGATTTTAATATGTTTCTTCTTTGATTTTTATTAGTTCGTAAATTGGGGTATGGGTTAACGGAAAATGGCAGCCCGAGAACTATGGGATGTGCGCATGCGCTCTGAAAATCAAGGCACAGCAATGAAGTCAACTTGGACGACATCCAAGGCCATGACCTGTTGGCAACCTCAACTACATCCGTGATGTTCTCTCAAATGCAACATTATATATACATTTTGTATTAAACTTTGTCGTGAGACGGGTGGGAAATAAAGCAAATGTATTAATTGTGAGGGGCGGTATTTTAAAACAATGAGCTTAAAGAAATTGAACTAAATTGTCATGGTGTGAGGATCAACCCCTGTCCCCGTCCAATCAGAAGTAGTGGGCCCATAGTTTTGAAACATTAATGGGAGGTACCTGGGTGTAGAAGGGTATAATAGATATAGAATTAGCCTAATTAGTTAGCGTTAGCATTGAGGCTGTCAGCTTGGAGGACCACAGATCGAGCTGATCGATTGCAGACTGAACCGCTGTCCAGAGAGGTCCTGAGGTGGGGGCGGCGGATTCCATTAGAAGGAAGACACGGAAGATATCGAGGAGGAGCGAAGTGACAGAGAGGGGAATGACGCAGGTGTCGTTGGTAGAGAGGTCACCTATCCTGTCTTGAACCTGGTCTGGAGGTCTTGATCTTCATCCTTCCTGGGACCCTTTCCAACTCCTTGGCCAAGGGGTTTGGTTCTCACACTTTTAGGTAACTATGAGCATAAACTTTAGCTGTACTGCTGTCTCTATCTTCTTCTTTCTGGGGGACCGTTATTGATTGATATCTGATTATTTAATATTGCTTCATCCTTGATATACGATTAAGTATTATGTGGCCTTGTAATTTACTCTGCAAAATTCTTTAGATAAACATTTTAAAACTTCCTGACTCAGTGATTATTTCAGGTTTATGAATTGTATTGAAAGTCACTCATTTTAAACTTCCCAATTAATCAAAAGGTCCATTGGTAAGTCATTACTCTTCAATCAGAAAGGTAATTGGTAGCAGGGATATTGATAAAGAGTACAACTGACCCACCAGCGGAAATTGCTAGCGTAGTAGGAATGAATGGGCCCAGGTGAGTATTCGGTGTATGAATGCTTGTTGCTAGTAACCCGCTGGATCAGTTTTCTGGTTAGCAGAGGATGGTTGCACTTTATTAATTGGGTAATGAGAATTTTTTTATATAAACTAACATCTGTTTGTTTAAAAGTTTTGTTTTATGTTGTCTAGAATCTCCAGGGAAATTTGAATAGCGGATGGTAAGTGGAAGCCATACTGCAGTGAGGTTATCTGTCAGGCAGAAATAGTACTGAAAAGTTAAGCAGGGCTATCAGTACTTGTTAGGGACTCTATGTGTGTGAATGATAGCAAAGGAATACGCTGGTAAAAATTTGATGTTATATTACCTAGAAAGGGTAACATTGAAGAAGTAGCAGGTATTTCTGAAGCTTACGTGAAGAGTAGACGGAATGGTTTTACTCGTAGTGTATGTTTAGTAAACGGAAAGGTTTTACTAAGTGTGAGAGAAATGATCTTTTCCGATATTAGAGAAACTGGCACGATAGCGAATGTTTTATGTTGTTATTGAATTTTAATAAGAAGAGTTGAAAATTTGTGTACGATTTTTGTAAAGGGAGGGTCAGCTGTCGGAGTAAAAGCTGACGTCACAAACACTGCGCTGGTATTGGTTGAAAACAGCGGGCGTGGAGCGAGTTTGTAAAGGAGGGGTGAGTAGACAGGAGTAATACTGACGTCACAGGTACCGCTCTGGGATTGGTTGAAACAGCGAGGGACAGAAAAGCGCAGATTGTAAAGGAGGGGTAGTCAAAGAGACGTCACAAAAAAGCAGCGCTAGGATTGGTCCGAGATAAATGTTAGCTGGAATTTGATTGGTTGTCAGCATAGAAGTCGGAATCTTAGTGGACAGTGTAGATTGTATGTGGCAACGCGATCCGACTTTGACAGGAACCCGTCCAGACAGAAGATTCCTAGGTTTTGCCGAATATAATTCGATACATAGATATTTACCCAAAATGTATGGAGAAAAGAGAAAAATGTCATTTTTACAAAAGATTAAGAATTATTTTAAGAAGGATAAACCCATTAAAACTAGAGAAGGAATTATCATTCCACCAGCAAAAACTCCTGCTTCTTTCATGATGATGGAGAGGGGTTATCATACTTGCGTATGGTTAGAAAATTGGATAGAATATACCAAAGATGACGGAATATTAGCTTTCCCAGAGAATGGTACATTCATTGGGAGAATTCATCAAAATTTAAGAATAAGAATGAATGACTTAGAACCCAGACCAAGATTAACGCAATACGAAGCACTAGAAGAATGGGAAACAGAGGCATTTGAACGCGACCGGCCGAGAAGCAATAGGGGTTATAGGGGATTTTTCCCTAGATACCAAAATGAGTCAAGAGACAGTCAGATGAAACAGTGGAGAAGAGCGATGCTTTCCGAGGGTTTGTATCCAGTTTTCATGACAGATGAACCGTTAGGGAGTAAATGCAAAGAAAAGACCAAACATTTGACAGGGTTTGGAGATTCTGAAGATGAATTTATGGAAGAAATATTAAAGAACCCGCCACCATATCAGGAAGGGACAAGTTGATGTACCCCAAGTGCACCAATTTTAAGAACAACATTGGTACCGCAAGTATTGCATAATCCACCAGTCAATAGGGTACTTCAGGATGAGGAAAAAGAAGCTATAGACAGAAACAGAGCAGAATTGATACAAAAAATAACACAGCTGAATGTACATCCTGATTCCCTGACCATACCTGTAACAATTGGTCCAGTGGTTGCCGTTTATGATGTTAAAGTAAATTGTCCAAAACCTTTAACTATGCCTATACCTGTGGAGACTCCAAAACATGAAGCAGTAATATTTGATGACCATATCAGTGAATGTGAATCTATGATTTCACTAATGGATTTACCTAATCGAGACTCTGTAAACAGCACCCCCAGAAGAGTACCACCTGGTTGCTCAAAAGATGTAAACATAATAACATCTTCAGGAACTAAGAGTGCTACTGTAGTAACGCCAGAAGACTTAGAAAGGTGGGCACAGGGATCAGACAGACAGACAGAGTTCACCCCCAAAGATCATGGACATTTACAAATTAAAAGTCGACTTAGAAGAAATGATAGCAGGAAATGTGGTAGTAGATCGTCTGAATACCTACAATGAAGAAGAACTATTGTTCATATGCAGGAGCATAACTAGAAATGTAAAGATATTTCATGAAAAATTATCAGATTTGGCCTTAGAAATGGGAATCGAAATAAGAAAGTCAAAAGTGTTACAGAAACGCTATAGAGCAGATTTTTCTGACAAAGATTTAGAAAATATGAATGCCTCTGGTAGAAAACTACAAGTGAAAGAATTAATGTCAGTATTACAGAAATGGGGAGAACTAGATAAATGGAAAACTAGATGGACAAAGAAAAAGGAAGAGGCACGGTACAGTAGATCGACTTCTGAATATTTATTGAAGGAAACAGGGAAAGTAGATCAGATGTACCCAATGCGGGAAGTACCTGGAGGAGGTTACGTTCATGTCCCATGGAGTAGACAAGATATTTTGTCATTTACAAATGTCTTTCCAAAGTTGAGAGAAAAGCCAATTGAATGGTACAAGCAGGTTGAGAGGTTTGTGAAAGTGTCAAAGGTATTGTTGAAGGACTTGGATGGTCTGTTTGACATAGTGGTACCTGCCGATTTGTGGACAGATTGTAAAATTACCGTTGACTGGCCAAGTGAAGAGTATCCTAGAGATGCAAAGACAGGTGCCCCATCGAGTGATGTAATGAAAAAGTATCACCAGGTAATAACTTATTTGAAATTGAAAATACCACCAAAAGAAACAGATTGGGTGAAAATAGACAGGACTACCCAAGAAGCAAGTGAATCGGTACATGCCTATTATGAATGTCTATTACAGGTGTTCAAACAGTATAGTGGATTTGAGGACATTGGGGACAAAAATATGAGTCAGTTTGTCTACCGATTTGTTTACGGTCTAAAGCCAGAGATTTGTCAGATGATTAAGCAGCACATGTTGTGCTGGCAGGGAAAGCCTATAGACGAGATTTTGAAATATGCTAAATATTGTGGAGACGACATTGAGTACAGGCATAAAAAGCTGCAAGAAAAAGTAATGTGGGCTCAGCTGAAAATGGCTGAGCGACAGGGAATTAATTTGGATAATCCAACAGAAAGTCAGGGAAAAGAATCTGGAACGAATGGTGACACAGGGAATGGTGGAAAAATGAGAGGATGAATGAGTAGAGAAGAGGCTAAAAAGAAATTTCCTTGTCATGGATGCGGAAAGTTGGGACATTGGAAGGACGAATGTAAAAAGATTCGAAATAATAATGGCCCAAATCATAATTTAAATCCCCAGACGCAGAATGACTCACAACAGGGTGTAAATCCTCAGAGTCAGTTGCCACCTGCCCCTATACAGGGTAATGTAAGCAGAGCAAAGCACGGTACAGACGTCGGATATCAAGGAGAAAGTGGTAAGAATGAATATGTAACTTCACAGTTTCTTTTACAGGACGAATTTGATTCATGTAGACATCAATGACGGTGCCTAAGAGAGGGTGAGAAGGAGCGCGTACTTGGCGCATCCTTACCGGTAGATCAGTCAGGTCCATATGTTGAAGGGAAAGTAAGAGGTAATGATATCACTTTTCTTTTGGACACTGCTGCTACCCGTTCTAATGTAAGAACAGCAGACATCCCAGACCTCCCTCTCTCTGGAGAAGCTATCCCAGTTGTAGGTGTAGCTAATCAAAAGATCAGAACACCCCTTACTGAGCCAATGGAAGTAAAAATAGGAAACTTCCGAGAAATGCACCAATTTGTAGTGTGCGATTCCAGCCCAGTAAACTTATTGGGTAGAGACTTACTGTGCAAAATGAATTGCACTATTTTCTGCACACCGGATGGTGTAGCAATACAGACCCTGGATGAAGATCATGTTTATAAGTTCATGATTGCCAAGCAAGTTACGGAAATAGATGAGATGTTCTCTTTGATAACGAAAAACGAATTAAGAACTACAGTGAATTCAAAGGTATGGGATTTTACAGGGAAAGAAGTAGGACTTCTGGCCAAAATAGACCCAGTAAAGATCACTGTAAAAGAAGGTGCAATTTTCCCAAATACTAAACAGTACAAAATGAGTGCAGAAGTAAAAGCAGGAGTTGCTGAGGAAATTAACAGAATGGTGAAACAAGGCATATTAAAAGAAGTTATGAGTAGTCCATGTAATTCACCGATTATGGGTTTGAAAAAGCCGAGTGGAAAGTATAGGATTGTTCAGGATTTGCGGAAAATTAATAAAATCCTGCAGTAATCTTATACCAGATACCCTGGAGTGCAGAATGGTTCACAGTGATTGATTTATGCCAAGCATTCTTCTCAATACCGTTGCACCCAGATAGCCAATATCTCTTTTCGTTAATAAAGTCTATGTATGGAATCGTGTTCCTCAAGATACACAGAAAATCCCTTCATCTTTAATCAAATACTGAAAGGGTGTCTAGAGAAATTAGTGCTGCCCAGGAGTTCAGCCTTGGTGCAGTATATAGACGACTTACTGGTAGCATCCAACACTCATGATGATTGTGTTGAAGATTCAATTGCGTTACTCAACCATTTGGCAGAAGAAGGACACAAAGTGTCACCTGAAAAGCTGCAGTTTTGTACAACAGCAGTTAAATACTTGGGACACCAAATTGAAAGGGGAGCAAGGAGAATAACATCTAATAGAATAAAAATAATCAAGAAAATGAAAATGCCAGAAACACAAAGAGAAGTGAGAATGTTTCTTGGAATAGTAGGATACTGTCGACAATGGATTATAGGGTTTTCACTACTAGCAAAGCCTTTAATTCAGCTAACCAAAAAGAAAGCTAAAGATCCAGTTGAATGGGATGATGAAAGTGCTAGTGCATTTGTAAAATTAAGAAATGCTTTGTGTGAGGCACGTGCCTTAGGCATGCCTGACTATACAAGAGAATTCGCACTATTTTGCTATGAAAGAGAAAATTGTGCACTTTCAGTGTTAACTCAAAGACATGGAATAGACAGGCGTCCTATAGCATATTTCTCTGCTACATTGGACCCAGTGGCGGCAGCATTGCCAGGCTGTTTGAAAGCAGTCGCTGCTACCTGTATGAGCATTGAACAAAGTGAGTCGATAGTGATGGGATATCCTGTAACAGTGTTTGTCCCACATGCAGTTGTGATCCTGTTGACAAGAACTAGAACTCAGCATCTCACACCTAGTCGGATGACAAGGTATGAACAATTATTCTTGGAGCTGAAAATGTGACCATTGTTAGGTGCACTGTTGTGAATCCTGCTACATTATTGCCAGATCCAATTTTTGAAGAAGTTAAGGATGATCCAGAACATGATTGCCTAAAGGTCACAGAATTGTGTACAAAACCGCGTCCTGACATACAGGAAATGCCCCTAAAAGATCCAGATAGGGAGCTGTTCGTGGACGGCTCATGCCTAAGGCATGAGGATGGTAAATTGAGCGCAGCCTATGCTGTGTGTGAACTATCTGGAATAGTCGAAGCATCCTATTTACCAGGAGTCAAGTCTACACAAGTAGCTGAATTAATTGCTCTGATCAAAGCTTCCAAAATTGGGAAAAATTTAAGAGTAACCATATTTACGGATAGTCAATATGGGTACGGGGTTGTGCATGACTTTGGCCAACTGTGGATGCAGAGGGATTTCATGACTTCTTCAGGATCCCCAATCAAAAATGGGCAGTTTGTAAAGGAATTATTGGAAGCAATACAATCACCAAAAGAATTGGCAGTGGTGAAATGAGCCGCACACCAGTCAGGAGATGATTGGGTGGTAGTCGGTAACAGATACGCAGATCTAGTGGCTCAACACTGTGCCAAAAACAGGTTGGCAGTAAACAAAAAGGTTGAAAGGATGGGAATCAGCTGTCAACTTATGCTAAGTTCACCACCTGAAACATGGAATGATGTGAAAAGACTGCAAGATGATGCTGAGGAGAGTGAAAGATGTTTGGATAAAAATAGGATGTACCCGAAGAACCGATGATGATGTATGGGTATATACAGATGGCAGACCAGTCATGCCCGACTGTTTGATTTCACAAATGGCCAGAATGTATCATGGAGACACACATGTAGGGAGAGATGCCATGATTAGACTGTTCAGACAAAGTTGGTACAATCCAAAGTTTATTGCTGCAGCAGAGAGTCTTTGCCAAAGGTGTTTAACTTGCCAAATGAATAATCCAGGAAGGAGAACAGTAATTGGTTTGGGGAAAATTGGAAAGGCTGAAGGTCCTTTTGTCAGGTTGCAGCTAGATTTCATACAGTTACCACCATGTAAAGGACTGAAATATGTACTTGTCATAGTATGTCTGTTTTCAAAATGGGTGGAGGCTTATCCTACCAGAAGGAATGATAGCATTACAGTCGCAAAGCTGTTATTACGAGAACTCATTCCTAGGTTCGGGTTCCCAGTAACTTTGGAATCAGATAGAGGAAGTCACTTCAATAACGATATAATTCGAATAATCTGTGAAGCATTCCAAATTGAACAGAAATTGCACTGTGCGTACCGCCCAGAGGCTTCTGAACAAATGAATGGCACAATAAAATCAAGACTGTCAAAGATGTGTGCATCAACATCGTTAGATTGGCCAGATGCATTGCCTCTTGTTTTAATGGGACTCAGAAGTATTCCTGATAGAAATACAGGATTGAGTCCCCATGAAATCAACATGGGAAGAGCAATGAGACAAGCACATGTACCTAAAAATAAACTGCTGAATATAACTGATGATATGGTTCTAGATTATTGCAAGGGATTGGCTGACCTAGTGCGTTCTGTCTCTCACCAGGTTGGGAAAGACGCAGTTTCCAGGCAGCCGGAACAAGAGCATGATCTGAACCCCGGAG
This sequence comes from Calotriton arnoldi, assembly GCA_963921515.1. NCBI lineage: Eukaryota > Metazoa > Chordata > Amphibia > Caudata > Salamandridae > Calotriton > Calotriton arnoldi. The sequence continues at coordinate 5,054,858 of CAWUFW010000146.1, forward strand.
ACTGGGTGGTTGTGAAGCATCACACCAGAGAAACGTGTTTATCACCCAGGTGGGGCGAACCTTGTCAGGTTATATTAGTCACAAACACAGCAGTGAAATGTGCAGGATTGCCTAATTGGATTCATGTAAGCCACACCAAAAGGGTGCCAGCTCCTGAAAGAAAAGATCCTCAGTCAGCATCAGTAGCTGAGGAAGCTGAAGGTTGGTCAGCTGAAGAATCCCAGGTGAGAGATTCTGGAGAAGCTGAAGCAGAACAACCGAGCACAAGTCAGGACTGGATACCAGTGGTCGACATACCAGAAGTTTACAACAAAACAAGAAGTCGAGCAAGATTAGAGGAAATTAGTGAGGATCAGATAGGTGAAGAAGAAGCAGCTCAGGATAAGAAAAATGAAACAATAAGAGATCCTGAGCAGGCACAGATAGGGAGAGGGAATTGGGCTCAAATCGACAACAAAACAACAAAATTTGAGCAGGGACAGACAGGTTTAGAAGAACGCGGTCAGGCTGCAGAAGTACAAAGTGCAATAAGCCCTGATCAGAACCAGTTAGAACAAGAAAAACACGTTCAGGGAGAAGAAAACAAAGAGCAAGAAGGCCTCAAGCACGAAGACGTCAATCCTGAACAGGGTCAGTTAGTAGAAACTCATACTCGAGCAACTGAAGAACCGACAATAAGATCTGAACAAGAACAGGTAGAAGAAGAAACTGAAATCGAGGAAAATCAATTTGTGCCACATCTTGAAAATAAAAGAGTTTTTGGAAAAGACTCAGATACAGTGCAAACAAAGAAGGTCAGAAAAGGTGATCATTGGCCTAGTGTCATTAAAAGAGTAAAATACCATATAGAAACCAGAAGTGACGATCCAGAACAAGTAAATGAAGTAACAAGTTTAACAGGGCAAACAAGTGGAACTGAAAAACGAAAAAGCAAAAGACTGAAACTTGTGAACAATAAGTTTAAAGGTCCTGATTGGACTTACATAATCCTTGAAGACTACGAGAGTTCAGAGTCAAGTGAAAGTGGTGATGAAAGAACAAGTGCAGAACTGACTTATGAAAAAGAAGTGAAGCCACCTTGATAAAGTTAAGGTCTTGAAGGAAAAAAGAAAAGGAGAGAAATCTTCTTTGTCAAAATGCCTGACGACAGAGTTTCTGGGAGACCGAAACGGAAATGTTGTAAAAGATGCTGTGCTATATGCATATGTAGTCTCGTAGTGGTACTTATAGTATGGTTAGTCGTGATTGTAGCAATTCCTTACCTTATGATAATGGATAAAAAGATTAACAACGATACTAAGGGAAGGATAGATAGCTTGAAAAGTGATAGTGAGATTAGAAGCAGAAGAGGAACCAGAGTTTCATCACGTAGTAACAGATAACGATACTAATTTAAATGTTTTCACTAAATTATTGTTTCAGTACGTAGATACAATGGAGGTTAGTGATTGTTATGTTTGTATGAAGTTACCCGAATCAGTAGCAGAAGGGTTAACATACCATCATTTGCCTCTGACTTATGGCATATCATGTAGTGTATTAACTAGTTTATTTTATAGAACAGGGAGACTTCAGTATTATTATTCAGATATAGATGTGATATTTTCTGAGGTTCCGATTCGAAAGAATATGAACCCAGTGCTTAGTAGTCAAGATGCACAATTTATGGGAGAGTTTTTCCTAACAATGAAGTCGATAGATATAACACATGCACATAGAAGCAATCTAACATGTTCATTACATGAAGAAGAAAAGATATTTTTGAATCTAGTAGAAGATAGAAGACAACATTTTCAAAAGAAAGCGTCTGAGCATAAGGCTCATCTTCCACCTTGGGCTGAGAAAGAGGGTATTTACACACCTGGCAAGGCTCAAGCTGCTATGGCTCTGGATTTTGTAAAGACAGGGAAAATTTGTCTACATAGGTTAAAGACTGATTATAACAATATTTTCATCGGTACCAGTGAATGTGAACATAATTTCTTAATTCTTGGAGGTTGGGGACTAAAAGGAGGAACAGATTCAGTTTTTCCTGGAATTTATTATGTGTGTGGGAATAAGGCTTACTTTTGGCTTCCTGCACGGTGGTATGGAAGTTGTTATTTTGGAATAGTTTTTCCAAAAATATACCACGTAAAAAGAAACATTGGAAGCAATGAAAATAATAGTGAATTAACACGTAGTAAAAGAGCTAGTTTTTAGGTCTCGCGCCTAGCGTTGCACTGCGCAAGTGCGCAGCGCGAGACATTTAGTTTGTATAAAAGACTGCACGCAATTGGCCAAAGGCAGGCGCATTGCTCCGCCCATGGCCTATTGGTGTCTATTACGCGTAATAGACACCAATAGGCCATGTGGTTTCAATTATCGTGCCCAGACACGGGCGTGATAATTGAAATCACATGCTTAGCTGTGGCGCGCGTGCGCGGACCCCTTGTTGTTCATGTGCCACAGCTGTTTGTCCCATGTGGCGAGGAAAATGAAATTCCACGAAAACGTGTGTGATGTTATGTTGCTGTTCCGTCTATCGTTGGGTCTGTGGGAGTGTTTTACAATAAGTGTGTTTTAAAGTGTACAAGTTTTGTCTCAAGAGAGAAATGTAAACCATCTTCATTTTGTAACACGTTACGAGGTTAGGTTGTAGTTCAGAAACTCGGTCAGGAGATCTGTAAGAGTGCCCGAGGGGTGTGTGCTAGCGGTAGACGCAGATGAGACATTGCAGCTCTCTCGCTTGTCAACAGGTCTTCTCGCTTTGCATCCTGGTACTTGTAGGCCGATTTTCCCTGTTGTCATTTCATGGCTGCAAGTGCCGGGATGCAAAACACGGGACTGCACGTGCTGCTCACGCCGAGCACTGGACACATTGATATCTTTGGGATAATAAATAACGTGTTTTTAATATAGTGCTTGCCACCAGGCTGTGCTGTTTCACGGCGCTGAGGGCAACTGGTGCTTCAATGCCAAATTCAACTGTAATGCTCGCGCTCTTTGCCCTGCCTGTCAGCGGCTGTAGGGGGTTATGGGGCGTTGACTGTTGAGCTCCCCAACCAAACCACGGAGGACCTGCCGCACACAGCTACCGGTTAATGCAAGTGGGGGTGCGGGTGTGGTTTTATCGGAAGGAACCCAGTGTTTCCTTATGGGCAAGGAACAGCTCTGTTGTGCCAGTCACATGGACCCGGCGTGCTCGTCACATGATGAGCAGGGATTCTGGGAGTTGTAGTTCACCGTGGCAGCGATGGGAACCCCGCCAGGAGACAAACCATATAACCGGCATATGTCACTGTTTGGTACGTAAACAACAGCTGCGCAAAACTCGATTGATCGCCTCACCTCTCAGCAGGGAGTTTTGTGTACTTTTTTTTTTTTATTTCAAAAGCACGAGGGGTGAAGTGCTAGGTAAGTCGACTGAAAGTTCCTATCCTATTGTACCGTTTGTTTCAATCTCAATTTCTACACCCCACGTATCGGAAATTTCCACCTACTCGAGCATAATAGTCCAAAACGTAAAAAAAAGTATTCATTAAAAAATCCCTTAACATGGCAAAGCATTATTGCATAAAATAGACTAACATCAGTCGTCATGGAGGGAATAGTTGAAGGCGGCGTACACTGCATTCTGCAGCGCCTCCTGCCTGGGTGAAGATCAAACGTGTCCCGGGGGTTGGTGGGCAAGCCTTTTGCGCTGTGTCTCCCAAAGAAGCCGTCTCTTCTTTGTCGTCGCCACTTTCACAAACACGGGATGTGCTGATGAGCGCGGAGCGGGGGCAGTTGTCGCCTGTTGGGGTCCCGGACCGCTTCCTTTACCTCAAGTGTCGGCCTTGGCACTTCACTTTCACACGGTAATCAGCAGAGGTGTTGTGGGGGATGACGCCCAGTCATTACAATACCACTTCACTCTTCGCCCCCTCCAAACCAGCAGACTCTTACATCTCACGCACATCTAAAGGGGTCTGTCCTTGCGCCCCTGTCCCCACAGTACCTGGCAAGTGATCACGGCCCACAATACTTTGGTTCAGGTACACGTCAAAGAAATCACCGAACTAGCCTTTTAAACACGGACGGGCATGTTAATTCTCTACACCAACGTTGTTCTTTGTACCCCTCCTCCTTCCCTGTTGTGCTTGCCCATGTGTGTTTGCCAGCGTTTTCCCTCCTGTACATCTCCCCCCCCGCAGTTGTTCTTTGTCGCCCTTCCCCTTCCCTGTTATGCTCACCTGTGTGTGCTCTCCCTATTGTCTCATGTAGTCGTGTAACTGCAGCTCCACTCCACAACACAATTCCGCTACACACCAAATATATCCAATTCACAACACCTCCATAGGTGTACGGTGAGTCAGGATATATGGGACAGAGTCTGTCTGCTAACGATGCGCTTTGGTGCGTCAGTTTAGAAGTATTCTTATGGCCCCAGAGCTCCTTCACTGCATTCTTACTGTGGGCCCCGCGTGCGCTGCCTGGGAGTGCTTTAAATGAAAATATAAAGTGCCGGTACTCTCCCATTAAATATATTGCAGCTTTGTTGACAAGTGCAGGTACTCTCTCTTTCACCTTGAAGTGCAGGTACTCCGCACCGGACAGTATCTGCCCATTTAAAGCACTGTTTTCAGCATAAGAGCCCTAGCATTAAGGGGTCGAGACTCGGGTGAAACCTCGAGTGTGCGAGTGTCCAGCTCCTTCGTGCCCACACAAATGTCTCCCAAGCTTTCCGTGCAGCTGTTACCTTGTACTGTCTGACCGCGCCATAAAAGCTGTTGACGAGACTGAAAGGAAAACTCTGTGCATCCTTTAACCTGACAGTTCAGGGAACAAGGGAGATAAAAATCGATTTACACAATGTTCAAGTATGAAAGAAAGCTGCATTTTTCTTTTTAAAATGTTACATTCCTGTAACACTCCCGCGCCCTCCCCACCCCCCATGATGATTCTGTAGACTGTGTTTGCATAGCGTTTGATCTCACCACACTAACATTTCAATCTCTGTGCCTTCACATCACTTAATGGTGTGTGCGCTTCACGGCTCAAGAGGTTCAAAAAGCGAGCATATCTTTTGGTCCGAGTTTTATTACATTGAAATTCACGTGTGTCAACATATTCATTACAGGACTCTGCTTTGCGTCTCTGCTGTGGGTAGGCATCATGGCTCTTTCGGCATCAAAGGTTAACTCTTGCAGAGCCGTTTAATACATATTATAGGAGAGTGATGATTAACATATGGCAATTGGAGAGTTTGCAGCCGAAGGAAACGAGAGCAGAAAGCAATCGTCAATCTTTGGGCTGGGTTCCAATAAGATCGCTCAATACATAAGTGCTTTTGTAGAAGAAAGCGATGTGCAACGCACAGGTTCAAATGCCACTATTGTAAACTGACTGAGACCACAGCCTACCACTGAACGTAGCAACAGCGGGATCTGTGTTAGGTCCCAAGCTATTCCATATGTGACTTAACCTAACTGTTTACATTATCCTAACTGAGTTTGAAAATGTGCAGGTTCGATGTCTTGCTGTGACTATGTGCATCATTATATATGTGTTTGCTCATCAGTGACTTGGATACCCCTGGAGTACATGAAATGGTACAGCTGTTGCTGGGTGCATGCTAGCTAGTCCTAAGAGTAACACACCATTTATGACACATTCTGGATCGCTTCGGGACTTGCTGGCTAAACCTAACATAAGAATCACCTTTGAGTGTTGTTCAGCAGAAACAGCAGGGAGCAGGTGGCTGTGGGCCAGAAGTCAAAAAGGCCACTTGACCTTTGGCCCCACCTTATAAAGGTGACCTGGGCTTAGACGTGGGACATCCTTGAATTACTATAAACACAATCCTCAGCACACGTCTTTTAAGTAATATGCAATTATCTAATTTGTTTTAGTCAAGCATAAATGATACAGAGAAATTTTCGAGCACTGGAGCACTCGAGAACACGGCGCTGATGTGGGGACCTACACGTCCTTCTTACGTGCTCTAGGTTTGGCTCATGACGAAGATCCACGGTTAAATGCGACGTGGACATCGGAACATAGATTTTAATTTTCCAGTGGGATGGAATTATCACCCCTGATAAAGGAACATTTTGGACTCTTGTAAGCCTTGAGAAAGTCGCGGGACAAAATTCCTTTGTGCGACGAAACACATGTTGGCTGATGCAAGAACAAAGAGAATAAAGAAAAGAAACCAAGCTCGAAAATTTCTCTGTATCATTTATGCTTGACTAAAACAAATTAGATAATTGCATATTACTTAAAAGACGTGTGCTGAGGATTGTGTTTATGTTCATGTTGGTTTCGACCACGTGTTTGGGGAGACTGGTGGTTCTTCTCACCTTTCAGCACCGTCCATATAAATTTCTCAGAAATCTAAATAGAGTGTAAGTGCTACTCATTCTTGGAGCGCCATTTTACCTATTACCATACCACTGCACCGTCGTGAACATCCTTGAATTACTGATTCCTTTCATGATGCACTTCTGGCTACCCCTTGCATAAGGATCGTGAGAATATTTACCATAGCATACACCTACTATTTAATGATGAATGGACAAGAAAGGCAGAATCTGAACTAGTGTATGTGAGTGCACAGTGAACGTGACATAATGATGCTTGTCTTGCTCTTTTCGCCTCCTGGGGCCTCTGCAAACATGCACAGACCTCGTGTCTGGGTGCCGCGTGCAGCAAGTAATCTGCATTAAATCTTGAAAGTAGCATTTCCCTGGCCCACAGCAGCTTTATCTCCCATCCCCCACACGCCCCGCCGCTGCTTAATCTCGCCCCCCCCTCCCTTCAATGCCGCGAGAGTCGTCGAGTGTGTCCTGGACTACCGGACGGTGCGTGGGGGGGGGTAGGGGGGTAGAGGGGGGGGCTGGGAGGGGAGACCCGAGTATCACACACACTGTGCCCCCCGCCCCCCCTGCTGCCTACAAGGCGTATTCCATATCGGCTGCAATCAGAACCAAAATCATGCTGCGCTTCTCAGCAGCACGCTCTATAAGCTTTTCTTACGTATGTACATATTATTTATTTTTATATTGCTGCACGATTCCCCCTGACTACACTATAAAGAGCATGTTGCTGCAGCATAACCATAGACTGATTTTCACAAAGCTCGCCTCCTGGTGTTACTTTTTAAACAGCAAGCTTTGTTTACAGAAGGCTGAAGATCCTCCCTGGGGAAGGGCCGGGGAGCAGTTGCCGCACCTCGTAAACAACTTCTTTCTTTTTGTGTGTACTTGACTTTATTTATTTTATTTAATGCGTTTTTATATAGCGCGGACTTTACCCGAAGGTGTCAGAGCGCTTCACAATAGGAACAGTAACATTACATGAGGAGAAGGTTACAAGTGAGCATAATACAAAAGCAAGCGTTACATTACATGGGGAAAAAGTGACAATTGTGCAAATAACAAAACAAACAAGATACAAAAAGAGGTATGCGTTCCAAGAGGAAATAGTGACAGGTGTGCATGATACAAAATACAAATAGAGGTATAATACTGCAATAAGTGGCAGTCACTCAGAACACACTGGGAAGGCACTTCTATAGGCATGGAGTACAGAATTTCCTATAGTGGAAGAACTTCCTTGAGGGAGTAGAGAGGGCGTGAATTAAACAGGAGACTTAAAATGAAGGGTACACAAACATAAAATCCAACACAGCACGCAAGGGTGAGGAATGTACAGGAAAAAGTACAAATTTACAATGAAGAGCGAACTTCCTAGAGGGGCCTGAGAGTGAAAATATTAGTTCTGAAAGTGTCTTTGGAAGAGAAGAAATTTGAGGTCAGCTTTGAAGATCCGGGTAGAGGAGGTGGCACGGAGCAATGGGGGAAGCGAGTTCCAGATTCTCACCGCATTGCCTGAGAAGGATTGCGCCATGGCTCTTTCCCTTTTGAAGACGGGGGGCTCAAGCAGAAGCTTTTCCGCATTGCGAGAAGGGCGAGAGCCACCGGACAATTTCAATTTATTCGCCAGGTAACGAGGGGAGGACGTGTGTAAGGCTTTGTGTGTGATGCAGGCAGTTTTGTAAATAGATCTTGCCTCGATCGGAAGCCATCGAAGAGAGGACAGGATAGGAGTGACGTGGTCGCTTCGTTTAGACCCTGAAATGAAGCGAGCTGCTGAATTGAGGATGGATTTGAGAGGGAGAGGTGGGATTTGGGTAGGCCCGTCAGAAGAGAATTGCAATAATCCAGTCTTGAGAGAACCAGAGATTGTACCAAGGCTTTTAAGTCTTTCTCCGGGAAGAACCGACGGATCCCCCATAGAAGGCGCAACTGGTAACGTGCGTTCTTAGCAATAGAGTTGATGTGGGAGATTAGGTTGAGTCTTTTGTCAAGAATGACACCTAGGGATTTAGCGCTGTCGACAATGATGGGTTTGTTGTTGAGTAGGTTCAGCTGATCCATCCAAGATTGAACAGGAGGAGGTGAGAGAGGTAGAGAGGAGGAGGAATTCAGTTTTGGCGGGATTCAGAATGAGTTGGTGAGCTAACATCCAGTTGTGAATAGAGTTGAGAGTAGAGTTGAGTAGTGAGAGATCGTGTGCGGAAGATACCTTAAGGTAGATTTGAGTGTCGTCCGCATAAAGATGGTAATGGATCCCAGATTTGCTTAGAAGGTTCCCTAATGGTTCCAGGTAGAGATTAAACAAAGTGGGTGCCAGGATAGAACCTTGAGGGATGCCTTGACCTACGGCCAATGGAGATGAAAGACTGTTCGCTATCTTGATCATTTAGGATCTGTCCGAGAGGAAAGAGGCAAACCATTTGAGCACTGTGCCATTCAATCCCATTCTCTGTTGAAGAGTGTTGAGGAGGGTCTATGATTAACAGTGTCAAAGGCTGCAGAGAGGTCTAGAAGAATCAGAAGACACGATTCCCCAGAGTCGAGTATATGCAGCGCATCATTGACTGAAGCCTGTCTCCGTTTTTGTTGGTTTTCTAGTGTTTATAAAGTATTACTTTGAGATGCTTTAATCCCAGCATCCATCCTTCCACCCCAAAAGTCTGTCTCTCTCTCTTCTAAAATGTCCCCTCTTCCTCAAGCCCAAACTCTGCCTGTCTCTGTTCGCCAAACTCTCTCACCCTCAAATGCCCGCTCTCCCCTCCTCCCACCCCAAACTCCGTCCGTCTCTCTCTTTTAAATGGACTCCTCTCCGACTTCATTTGCGGTGAACTATCTGCATGAAACGGTGTAAGCCTGTAAGGGCTTCAGTGTAGGAGCATTGTGATAGTGTAAAAAAAAAAAAACTACCTTTTTTTTGTTTTATCTTTTATTTATTAATCCAACTTGTTAATGTTGAAAGGCCTCTCGTCTCCAGTCTACGGCCTCAAACGGCCAGTCCCGGGGCCTTTGTTTGGAATTTGAAGCACCGCGGCCTCTGTTTGCTCTCTGCTTGGGGCGAGGCTTCAAAGCGGGAATGTAGGGTCTCAGAAGGTTAAGCTAGAAGGGGTTCAAGACCAGACTGGCCGTGCCGGCTCGGATGCCTGCTTCAGCAGAGACCCTGTGCAATAAATGCGCCAAGATCCATCACACAACATACACTGCGCAGTGCTGGCTTGGGTCAATTCAATCGTGCAAAATGTGCAGTAAAGGTGCACATTTGCGAAAGTTTAAGCTATTAGCATTGCAAATGACAATGCCTTTTATTTGTTGTAAAAACCAAAACATAAATAAAACACATTGTCATTTGCAATCCCAATAGCTCAAATAGAAGGCATTGTCATTTACAATGCCAATAGCTCAAAACAATGTCATTGCGAGACCTATTGCATTGTAAATGCTTGTTCTGAAATTGTAGATGATATATTTGGTGCATTGATACCTTCAGTGGGAATAATTCTGAACTCAAGGAAAATATGTAAATTATCTACAGTGGTGGATCGTTTATCAACGGATACTGCTGGATGATTTCTAATGATTAATGCGGAGATGGTTGCGATTAGATCAATGGTTATGCAAAATCGACTTGCTCTTGATATAATATTAGCAAAAGAGGGCGGAGTCTGTAAATTGTTGAAAACGAAACATTGTTGCACGTATATTCCTGACAAAAGTGCAGAAATTGGAACGTATATAAAGAATATCACGAGACTTGAGAATGAACTAAAACCACTGGAAGTTGATAGTGTATGGGAAAGATTGACCAATAGCATTGCGTCAATTGGTACCTGGTTTACTAATGTAGGTAAAGGACTTATAGGTCAAATATTAGTACCCTTAGTATGGATAGCAATAATAGTACTGTCAATAATGATATGGTGCAAATGTTGTAGAAAGAATGAGACGTATAGAGTGACAGGGAAAGGAAAGAAACGAAAGTTTGATGAAATAGAATTAGAAGATCTTAAAAGCGAATTATACAAGAAATTGAGAGGAGAAGATAAAAATAGAAAATGTAAAAGTGAGACAGACAATAATATGCTAAGAAGTTGGCATCTGGTTGTGGGTAATTTTGATGGCTCAGAAACGCCATCAGAGAAGGGATTGATGGAGCAAGGACTCAAAATGAGACTTGCTCGCAAGCAATCCTCTCATAGTATTAATTAATTAAACTTTGTAATGTCTTTACTAATAAATGCATACACAAACACAGTATCAGAGGGAAGCTTGCCTATGTGTATAAACTAATAAGTAATTCTTGTCTAATCCAAAATGGCCGCTAAAGCGCGGGAATTACATTGCGCATGTGTCAACCATATCACGTGGTATGACGTCTTTCTTTGCTTGGAGGGAAAACTTTGCTTCTGCGCAGTGTGTGCTAAAATGGCTGCTTAATGTTTTCACGTGCTAATGCTTACGCATTTGCTGCAATTAACACTGTGGTATTCTAATGCAACTAATGCGGGATACATTTAAAATTAAATGGGAATAGAGTAGAAATAGGGGGTATACAGTGAAGACATTTATTTTTGATTTTAATATGTTTCTTCTTTGATTTCTATTAGTTCGTAAATTGGGGCCTGGGTTAACGGAAAATGGCAGCCCGAGAACTATGGGATGTGCGCATGCGCTCTGAAAATCAAGGCACAGCAATGAAATCAACTTGGACGACATCCAAGGCCATGACCTGTTGGCAACCTCCACTACATCCGCGATGTTCTCTCAAATGCAACATTATATATACATTTTGTATTAAACTTTGTTGTGAGACTGGTGGGAAATAAAGCAAATGTATTAATTGTGAGGGGCGGTATTTTAAAACAATGAGCTTAAAGAAATTGAACTAAATTGTCATGGTGTGAGGATCAACCCCCTGTCCCCGTCCAACCAGAAGTAGTGGGCCCATAGTTTTGAAACATTAATGGGAGGTACCTGGGTGTAGAAGGGTATAACAGATATAGAATTAGCTAATTAGTTAGCATTAGGGCGCACAGGAGCACCGAGAACAGGCATGGTGCAAGGCGTTGAGGCTGTCAGCTTGGAGGACTACAGAACGAGCTGATCGATTGCAGACTGAACCGCTGTCCAGAGAGGTCCTGAGGTGGGGGCGGCGGATTCCATTAGAAGGAAGACACAGAAGATATCGAGGAGGAGCGAAGTGACAGAGGGGAACGACGCAGGCGTCGTTGGTAGAGAGGTCACCTATCCTGTCCTGAACCTGGTCCGGAGGTCTTGATCTTCATCCTTCCTGGGACCCTTTCCAACTCCTTGGCCAAGGGGTTTGGTTCTCACACTTTTAGGTAACTATGAGCATAAACTTTAGCTGTACTGCTGTCTCTATCTTCTTCTTTCTGGGGGACCGTCATTGATTGATATATGATTATTTAGTATTGCTTCATCCTTGATATACGATTAAGTATTATGTGGCCTTGTAATTTACTCTGCAAATTCTTTAGATAAACATTTTAAAACTTCCTGACTCAGTGATTATTTCAGGTTTATGAATTGTATTGAAAGTCACTCATTTTAAACTTCCCAATTAATCAAAGGGTCCATTGGTAAGTCATTACTCTTCAATCATAAAGGTAATTGATAGCAGGGATATTGATAAAGAGTACAACTGACCCACCAGCGGAAATTGCTAGCGTAGTATGAATGAATGGGCCCAGGTGAGTATTCGGTATATGAATGCTTGTTGCTAGTAACCCGCTGGATCAGTAGGCAGTCGTTAGAGCCCCCATGCCTCCACCAGGAACCAGGGTCTTAGAGCTCCCGGAGGTCGCAGGGAGAGATCGCAGGCGGAGGCATAGGAAAGGATTCCCTGGCGGTGGATGGTCTGGAATCGTCTTGCTCAGAGGAGTGATTTGCATGTAGTGGGACGGTGCGTGGCTGCTGCCAAAGTCTACGTACCTCCCAGTCGTGGGCTCGGTCGCCGATATAGGCCCGGACTCGGGGGATGCCGCAGGTCGGGCCCGCAGGCCCCTCCCCCTCCAGCCGCACCCGTGCCTCACAAGCGGTGCAGGTAAACGAAATAAACAATGCAGAGTTTTTCTCCCCAGTAGGGCCAGCCGGCAACGTTTTGAGATGCGGGCGGGTGGGGGCACAGGGTGGGGGTGCTGTCTGAAGGTGAAACGGAAGTCGGTGGCATCGCGGAGCCCATTCTTACCGCCTCCGGGCACAGACTCACAGCTCCCCGGGCACCATCTTGGCATGTTCACTGGCGGGGACGTCGCGGCTCATTTCTCTGCGATGTACGGACGGAGAAGGGCGATATTAAGTCTCCGGCGATCCGCTTGTATTCCGGTTGCGGAATTATTGGATTTGGTGGGAATTAAAGCGCGGCGGAGGCTGGAGTGAGGGTTCGCTACGGAGCTACAGCTCCGAGCGGCCATCATGGTCGCTAGCTCCTCCTCCTTTTTTTTGTTGAGTCAGTGAATTGACAAATGATGCAAGAGAGCAAAGTGACATAGTGTGTACATGAAAACTTATCGACTGTCTTCAACAAATTGTGACATGAAAGGAACTTTCATTCATAAGCCAGATCTATTGGCATTGAAAATGCTTGTAATAAAATAGTATGTGAACACCGAAAAAATACTCCGGACTCGTGTTGGTAAAGCCTGGAGTAACAAAAACATATGCCAGTGTACCAGCATATGTCGGATGGTGTGGTCACTTCCTGGGCAGTTGTAGCTGCATGCCGCTAGTCGGAGGCGCCTGAGAGCTATCATTTGCAGAAACTTTCTGGATTCAGTCTGGTACCTGAGGAACTTCATAAGTTGAAGAATCTGCAGGAAGACTTCTTATGAGTTGGATGTAGAATGGATTGATGGAATTAAGTTATTTAACTGTGACAATATGACTGAAAGTAAAATTTTAGTTCGGTCCAACAGGGCTATGGATTAGATCCTAGTCTGTTGAATTTCTTTATTACAATGGCACCACTCTGACTGACTTACCAGCACATGTACATAAAGTGAAAAGTTTATATGCACCCTTGTTACTGTACACAAAGGATGCAGTCCTTTCGACCTGCATTGTAAACACTTTCTATTTTCATGAATCTGAGTAAGTCTTCAAGGTTCTGGGTTTAGGAAGGGTAGAACCACCTACTTTCTTTCATAAAAAATTAAACCGTGATTGACTGCCGCTCTGTCAGACCTACAAATACTGCATACATTAGTTCTCATTGTTTTTGACCTGACCGGGGCTGCCAGCCACAACCATGTACCCCAAGTACATTCAATACCTGATCTTTGCTGCCTCATGTACTATTGACTTTGAAAATCTGGATAGATTGGGGCTGCAGAGGTGTAGCACCTGACAGTGAAGCTTTAGAGGGCTGAAGGGAATGTGGATGCTCATGATGGAGTGACAAGAACAGCTAGATAAGGAGAGTTGGGGTGGGGCATTGGTTGGGATTGCACTTGGACTGAAGTGATTGTCCCCACTCTTTTGCAATCCACTAAGCCAAGGTCGATCTATCAAAAGACTACTGAATTTCCATGTGGCCTCCTCCCATCTGCACAATACCTACTCTTTTGTATTATTTGCACTAGACGTTGGAGTAGTGGGGGAGTAAGGCCTCATCTCCCTCGTCCCTCCCCACCCTGGAGACAGAAATTTGTGATCATTAATGCATTACAGAACATTTGAGTTCGCATCCCATACATTATCACTAGTGATTAGAACATGTATGAAGGATATGCCTGCAGAAGAGGAGTGATAGTTGTCACACAGAACAGATAGCTGTTCACAGAAAATGCATTGCTGGAACATATTGGAACACATGCCAGCACTGTTCATCTGGACAACGTCGTCTTCCAACTTCCTACCCTCCTCTCCAACGGATCTACATAAAGACCAGTGAGAATTAGGATGCTCTGACTCTGCAGTAGGATTAGTCTGTTGCTTCAGTGATGGGGATGGTAGATACCAAAGTAAAAAATTGCTACCAAAGAGATCACTTTTGACCAGAAAAGTTCAGAAAGGTTATGTTGAGGTTAAAACAAACACATAGTCAAATATATTTTCATTGACAGGATGCCCTTGAGTTGTAGATTACAAAAATGGCGTTCACTTTGACAATCCTGAAACCATTAGTTTGATTTGGTGGATTGATGGAGGCTTCACAGGTTCATGGGTCTAATGTAAGGTATGGCATGTTGCAGGTAAATTGGCACGTTTCCTAGAGGGTGTCTGATATAGCCTGTGCCTTGTTTTGTTCTTCATTTTTTTTTTTTTTTAGACAAACTGTATTTTGTGCTATACTTTTGAAAGGAATGTTTGGCTTCCAAGTCGAATATCAGCAGTCTGAGAGGCCTTTTAATTATCTAGCCAAGGCTATTTAGCAAGACCTGGTCTCTATTGTTGAAGAGATTGCAGACGCTGAGGTCATGATGGCTGCTAGTGGCTTCGAGTTACCCCAATTAGTCAATATGTTAATAAGGCAGATGAGTTATGTACACATGGTAAGAGAAAATAAAAGCTTTGGATGCATTAGAAAGGTGCATCCTTTGATTGGATGACCGGTAGGAAAAGGGAGGGATTAGCATATGTTGGGTACTCAGTGTCAGGTGGTTATGTAACCCTCATGAGAATTACAATAACAATCACTTTAGGAAGTACTATCCAACAAATTAGTCACATGCATACAAAGCACTGATGATCAGATCCTAGCCCAATGAAAACTCTTGAGTCTGAACGGGATAGTTTCTGAGCACATGGGGGTAGACTTCACAGCACAGAAAATCCTGGTAGCATAGAAAGGCATGGTGAAGGGTAGTGCGTCAGGAGGTGATGGTTTGGAAATTAATTGTATTAGGAAGTCTGTGACCTACTGATCCCCGGATTTCCTTGTAATTGAAACCAAAATCCTGAATGCGGGTTCCCTAGGCCTGACTCTGAGAATGGCATTTCTAACTGTGCTACCATAATATGCTTTGAATCCAACTGAACATACCTTGTATAGACCTTTTTCATTGCTGAGCCACATCGTAAGGATCCTAACCAAGTGATCTCTCTCATAGGCTGTTAGAAGTGGTTCCTATGCTGGTGTGCCCTAATCAGTTGTTATGTACCCCAAACTAGGACTAA
The DNA here is from genome assembly GCA_963921515.1 of Calotriton arnoldi. Classification (NCBI taxonomy): domain Eukaryota; kingdom Metazoa; phylum Chordata; class Amphibia; order Caudata; family Salamandridae; genus Calotriton; species Calotriton arnoldi. The sequence goes on from CAWUFW010000146.1 coordinate 5,070,331, forward strand.
GTAGCAAACGACCTTTCACCTACATTAGTCCTACCTTGCTCTGCATAACGGTTCTAGCTTTGACCTTTTAGCCAGTTATGTGCTGAATAAATGTTCAATTTCCTTGAAACTAGCCTAATTTATTATGCAGGAGGATTCTTAGAAAAGTCTCCTGCACATGACGTACATAACAGAATTAACATACGCTGTCTAAAAGTCATGGTCATCTTCATCCTAGGGTGAAAGAACTACTTTGCATAATTGCAGGTATTGATTTAGGCTCATTTACATAATCGTACTCACAACATATCGATTGTGTTAGGAGCCCCGAGGCTATCTTTATGGTATAAAAGCACCATACCTTCCATAGATAGACAGAGGAGAAGCTTCCACGCTGACACTGAGGTCCAGGCCTGCAGAAGCTACAACACGAAGCGGTCTGACATCCCTTGCGGGGTGTCCAACTCGAACCCAAGATGGGGTCCTTCGTTCTCTCCCATCAGGTAATGGGGTTGGCTCTTTCCTAGGGGATTCTTGGCTTTACACCCACATACATGCTAGGTACACTTAGCTAGGGTTGCATCGTAGGAGTAAGCTCGATTACTGTAATATTTATATACCTGCATATATTTACTGTTTAGCACCATGGTAGGATTTTACCTTTTATTTACTCTGTTGGTGCTTGTAATCTTTTACATTTGATTCTGTCTAATGGTTGTCTCAGCAAACATGTTTTATACTAGAATAACGCTGGTTTAATAAATGCTTATTGAAAACGTCCCCATCGTTTATTCTTTGTATCTCTCTGAGACTAAATGAGTACAATTGACTGAGCGAAAAGTACTGTACTGTTTCCACGATCCCTGAAGGATCAAGGGTTGTCATGTTCGATAGTTGCCAGAAACTATTCGCTCCATGGTAAGGTTAGGGGGCTTATGGTGGCACTGTGAGCTAGCTGGTCTAAAGGCTAACATATCCTTTGGGGGTATCCGGAATCAGTCTGGACACCAATCCCTTAGTTTATGTTGTCTAAACGCGCAGCTTCTATGTATTTTTAGGAACTACACGGCACAGTCTGCATTTCTGCAAATCTGCCAGGCCTTAAGGCACCTATACATTGTTATAGCACATGAAAAAAGAGACAAATAAGATAAGACTAATCTATCTTGATGCCGAAAAGGCTTTTGATTTCCTTAGATGGAAATGATTCATAAAATACTTAAAGTTCATTTGGAAACATAGATCTGAGTGTAGATCCGTACCCTGTATGACTGTCCAGTTGTGATTTGGAACATGAATACACAGTTGTCGACTTGATAGTTATTTAGGGATACCTTGCAAGGTTGCCCATTTCGTCCCTCATTATTCACACTACAGCTTGAGTCGCTGGTGACATTATGAAGACATAGGCATTGAATTATTAAACTAGGTGACTCCACTAGCTTAATGGCACTGCATTTGGATGTTGTTCATTTTTTGACACTCTGAACTAGGCATGACCATGGGGAAGGTTGCAGTGTTCTTTCTTGCAATGGGATGCAGGGTTCAATGGGAGAAATCACAGTTTTTCTCTGTTTATGGGTCACTTTACAGCGTTGGATATTGGTGAGTGACTTAGATGGACACCAAATGATTTCCAATACTTGGAGGAGAGTATTGCATGCACAGAGGAGGCATTCCAAAAAGGTAATAATGGACACGTTATCAAATATGTATCCCAGATGGCGACACAATTGGATAAATTACTGCTTTTAACCATGAGGAAAATTGCAGATATTGAACGGGTGCTTTTACTAAGCCAATTTATGTGGTCACAAATACATCCTGTGATATATCCCATGGGCGTTTAGGACACTGGCACAGTAGTAGGGAGATAAGTGCATCCAGTAATCATGCAGCAGGTTGGTGATATAGTCACCCATTCTTGTATGATCGCTCCATCACAGTCCACCTGAAAAATGTGTCTGGCCTGAACGCAGCGACACATTTTTTAGGTGGACTGTGATGGAGCGATCATACAAGAATGGGTGACTATATCACCAACCTGCTGCATGATTACAGAGTAGGTAGTTGCAGCACTTGGCAGAGTGGTATGTGGGGCTGTGGGTATATTTAACACAAGTATTGACAAGCAGAAAACATGCCGGTTTTGAAGCAGGATAGCAGTACTGCACTTTTCTCCAACAATATTGAGGTTCTGCAGCTCGGTAAGAGAATGTTATGAAAGGAGCCCGAGGGGTGTTCTCAATTACATTTATCAAAGAAGATGAAGTGAGGCGAGAATAATCCTGCAACATGTAGATCTGTCCAAGAGAGATGGAGCTTCAACCTGGGTCACAACTGAACAGATTTACAGTGAAGCTGCAGCCTACATGTTGCAATATCCTACAATGCCAAATGCAAGTGTATTCAATTTAAGTACTTACACAGGTTAAACATAACCACACTAAGGTTGAGAAGGAGGGATTCTACACTCAGGATTTTGGAGTCAATCTGTGCATGGGAAATTCATGCAAATGACATGGGAGTGTCTGCCAAACATTGACTGCTGGGCAGATATCTGACAAATAGTTGAGTTCACTAATGGCCATTTGAAATATACATAAGCCAGCTGTATACATGGACTGCTCCTAAGAGGCAGCAGGTATGACAGCACTTGGACATTTATACAGAAAACTCTTCTCCTAGCCAAGTGTAGGATCAATTTAAGTTGAATGTTGGTTGATGTGCCATTTGTGTTATAAACACAAGCTACAGTAGATATTTCTTATTTTGAGTACCGGATTCTAACTTACTGTTGTGATAAGTAGAAATGTGGATGGTGCCCATTCTGCCACCATTACTGCTGCTGAGACCAGGACCCCAGGAGCCAGCAGACATCGCGCACATCACCGCGCACGTCACCTGGAAGCGCCGGGAGGCGCTTGTAAAACCAACGCGGGCTCCCGCAGCGCGGGGCGCCCATTCTGCCACCATCACTGCTGCTGAGACCAGGACCCCAGCAGACATCACGCATCGCGCTCGTCACCGCGCACGTCACCTGGAAGCGCCGGGAGGCGCTTGTAAAACCAACGCGGGCTCCCGCAGCACTGGACGCGCGCGGGCAGAGCGGGCCCGTCCTTGCCCGTCATCGCCCGGAAGAGGCAGGGCAGGGCCACCCCCTCTGGCTGTGGATTCTGGTGATTCCTGTGACAAGAAACTGAGTTGTTCTTCTCTTATTGCCCTTTTTCCGTCCCTGGAAATAAACTGGAAGTAGCACTCTACTGATTTTGTGACAAAGCTAGTCCCGCTGATCTGAGGAATATCTATATCAAGACGTACTAGCTTCAGTGTATAGCACATGGGTGAGGGGCCAGTAACAGACCCAGTGTGCTCGTCAAATAAGATCCAGTTATTGAGTGGGTGGCGTCAAATCCGTATCTACGCATAAAACACTGTTTTACCTCACGCTTTTTACGCCTTTTTGTGCCTGCGAAGGAAGAGACTGGCCGAGACCCCCCTCTGTGTTTCCCTTGGCTTGGCTGGGTCTGTTTTCATCGGACTGTGCGCAAATTGGACTAGTCCTCTCTTTAATGTCGATCTGTATGTTTATAGAGTAAGCCTATTGGAACAAAGTTTTTGGCTATTGTAATTGACAATTACGGGACTGTTTGTTCTTGATGCTAGTCTTTGCTAGTTTTTTTGCTTAATCTTTGCTTTGCCCTCTGGATCTACTGTTATCTATTGTCAAAATGGGTAAAAGGAAATCTTGCGAGGGAGATATGGGAGAGGGAAGAAAGAAAAAGTTGAAAAGGGGTAAAAGGAAAAGTTTGGTTGTAGCACAAGAAGCAGGGGAGGGGGTGATGGATAGAATAAATACTCTATTGACCGAATGTGAGGACTTATTAGACCCTGCCCAACATGATGTCACAACCGAAAACAGTATTGACCAGTGTGGAGGAAGTGAGCTTACCAACAGGCGAATTCCCGATATGTTTAAAAAGTCCACTAAAAGGCTTGATATCCAGGATTCCCCTAGCCCACTCCTTGCAAGTCCAACCGTAGTTAGATCACCCACTTACCCTGTATCGGATGTTATGGCCGCCTTTCCATGTTCAAATAGATTTGACATTTTGAAAGAGCAGCCAGAGTCAGTGACCACTCCCCAAACTACTCTCTCCCAAGATCGTAGGGAGGCCCTAGTGAGTATTTTGACCTATACCACTGAGGATATAGTGGAACCAGGCGAGGCAAATTGTATTGCAAAAGGGCAAGGTACTAACACCTGGCAAATTGACAAACCCTCTATGGAGCCATCACAAGGCTTGTCACAAAGTTCCGTTGCCACACAGCTAGCTGTTATTATGAATGAGATTCAGTGCCTTAAGGCCTCTGTTTGCAATTTAACGGACTCACTAAGCAAGGCCCACTCAGTTATCCAGCAGGTTAAAACCATGCTGAGAGAATAACCCCGAAATAATTTAAGCAAAGCGGGGGCAAAAGCAGTAATAGCCAGCCAGACATCCACAGTCATGTTAAAGCTTCGATTGGTATTATCAACCATGAAAAGAATCCCTTAACAAGCTACACTAATACGGGACGTATTCAACTAGATAGGGGACCCAAAGTAAGGCCCACAAACCAAAATTTTAGACCTCAAGCTATAGTATCTTTGTTCCCGACCAACTATGACCACCTAGGACTTACCAGACTGCGGCTGCCTAAGAGATCGCCACTAAAGCAGGAAAGGAAATATAGTATACATGACTAATGGCCCTAAAAAGTCTGGTAATATGCACAGGGAAGATGAGGACTCTCCGCAATAAATGTATACAGTGGATACGACATGTCAGGGGATGTCGTTCATTAATTAGAGAAGACATCCTTATGGCTAAACGACTCATGGCACCTGAACTACTATCAGATTATATTGCATTGACACTCCCCCATCGCTATTTGGTGGAAAACCTTGTAGATTTTGATATTCGCACTCAAAATCTTACCTGTTCTAATATTCGTATTAAGCTTAATCCCCCAGAATCACCCACACGCCCGAGTTTGTCACCACTTAGGGAGATAGATTGAAGGTCTCTTTCTCTCGCTGACACCCCAACTATATATCCTAGATTATCACCTGTCAGCGAGACCACTGGTATCTCTTCCACATCAGTTCAATCAAACCCAGCCTTGCATAACTTATCCCTTAAAGACATGGCCTTTGACAGAAGGAAGGAGGATGTAGCAATGTAAGTATGGAAAAAACACCTGGGCACGGTGGTTTTAAACAAAAAGCAGACACATTAATGCCAAACATACATCAAAATACCATTATTTTAAAACCCACACACAAGAGGTATGGTGTATACTTTGTTTATTTTCTCACTTTCTTTTCCCAATTTAAAAACTTACAAAAATATATATCCTAATATTAACCAGTAGTTTTAAACAACTCACAAAATATCTATATCTTTTTGTTTAAATTGATATACACATTGTCTTTACATATTGGAAATCAATATCCCAAAACTCACAGTTGTCATATTTCTCTTCTTTGTTCATTGCAAAGACATTTACATAGTGTCTATAATCATGAGAGCAATAATATTGAAACCATCACTCAAATTAATATTCAAATGATTGGCAGTTTGTTGAGCAAATAATCATATAATAAATGTTATATTCTATGGAAACTGATGATGCAATATTCGACCGTGAGGCTCTCTTATTCCACTCCGCTCCCCTTGTGACCATAACCATATCCCACAACAATTTTTTTTCCAAATTACGTCCTCTATTCATTAAAGAGGGTAAGGCCAAAAGTATATCCCAGATAAACTCGTGCCATTGGTTTAATAATGAATGCAAAAAGGCTAGGAGTAATCTTGTGAATGCAATTTCATCTAACGAGCCCTGGAGCGTGTGGATAGCAACGGCAAAGTACAGGAAGGCCTAAGTCAAAACAAAAAAGGAATGGGATGAGAATAGGTGGCAGGATCTCAGAATGGCATGTGTAAACAATAATGCCCGTAGGTTTTGGTCAGTGGTGAAATGGGGTAGGGATGGTTCCCGACCACAGCCACAAAACCATGTAGCACAAGACCAATGGGTTAGCCATTTTGAATCACAATATGCTGCTGATCCTGCAGAGGCAAGTGCGCCAGCTTTTCCCCATACTCATTACACTAGTAAGCCTTTTACGGCTGTTGACGTTAATGCAGCCTTTTGTGCAATTGTGAAGGGCAAAGCGCCGGGGATAGACGGCCTTCCAGCTGATATCTTTCTCCACGTTAAGACAATATGGAATAGATACATTTTGTTACTAGAGAAATGCTATTGCCTTTGGAGCGCCTATACCGGATTCCTGGAAGGGGGATGAGATTATTCCGGTGTACAAAAAAGGCGACAAAACCCTTCCTGGAAATTACAGGCCTATAAGTCTAAACGACTCCATACAAAAAGTTATTGCGCGACTGGAGTTAGGAAAGGTCCAGGAATGGATCAGGGACCAGGACATTCTCACTCCCTTACAGGCGGGCTTTCGAGAGCACGTTAGCACGATTGACCAGCTATTTAGGTTTAGACTATTACATTGGCGGACTGTGGTCTTAGGCAAGGGCAGCATTGCCTTTGTTGACCTCAAGTCAGCATTTAATCTGGTCTCCCGGAGCAAACTTTGGGCCGTGCTCCATGAGCTAGGGATGCCATCTGAATTGTTATCCCTCATAGCTCGACTGCATGAGGACAATTTTGCCCAAATACGTTGGGGAATGCAGGGAAATGTTACCCCGCCCTTCCCTGTTGCGAAGGGCGTGCGCCAAGGTTGTGTCCTGGCCCCTACATTATTCTCGCTTTTTATAAATGGCATTGTTTAGCATCTAACATCCATCCCCACTGACTCCCCGGTCCTTGCAGGTATCAAAATTCCTATTTTGATGTCCGCCGATGATACGTTAATAATTTCCCAAGACCCCGAGTGGTTTACAGCGAGCATTACACCTTTTTGAAAAGTTCTGCACCATCCGGGGTTTGGAAATTAACGTAACAAAAACTAAGTTCATGGCGTTCAATCCGCATAAAGCCTTCAAAGGAGGTATTACTTTAGACAATCGACCATTGGAACAAGTTAGTGCCTTCACATATTTAGGTGTGGTGTTGCAAAAAGACATGCGATGGGGTTGCCAGATAGACGCTGCCACTCTGAAGCATCACCAGCTGTCAGGTATTTTACAAAGAGAGTTTAATGCTTCCCAGACTAAGCCAATTAGTCCTGTTCTACAAATCTATGATATGAAAGTGGTGAGCTCAGTGTTATATGGGGCAGAACTCTGGGGTTTTGAGAATATGCCCCAGTTCACCATTGCTGAAAATCGCTTTTTACGTAACATCACCGCTCTCCCACAAAGCACCCCGATATTGCCATTGCTTGGCCGTAAAGCTCTGGTTGACCTTGCCAGGTTGCGCCCTATTCTGTACTGGCGCAGAATATGGAGTACACCAGAACTGTTACCATACGCTGAAGGCCTTAGGGATATAATTAAAGCAGACTCCTTTCACAAGATCAGATGGCTATGTGAAATAAGAGCATTGCTGACAAACTGGGTATGCTAAATTTATGGGAAAACCCGACAAACACCGCATTCCCATCAAAGGAGAGTGTAAAAGAAAGATACTGGGGATATGGTGAATCATGATAGTTACAATAAATGTGATAGCTCATCACTAACAGGGATTCACTTGGAAGTGAAACCCTGGCCTAATTTGGAGATGTACTGGGACATTATATCCAAACCCCATGATCGCAAGTTGTACTTCCAATTTAGAGTCGGGACACTAAATGGGCAAGTCAGGGTGATAGTAAGTGCCCTTTTTGTGAGACATGTGAAGAGTCCTATGCCCACGTTCTTTTTGTGTGCCCAGCATACACTGCGCCGCGTAAAGCCTGGCTTGTTCCAATCTGCAGATTGCTGGGCACTAGAATATGCAGTATTGCGCTGAGAATATTGCGTAATGACACTCTTCCTTGCATTGCAATAGCTGTAGCTAAATACCTTAGCTGGATGTGGGCCATAAGATCATGTTCTCTACGCACTATCTGACTGACAAATGGTTGGCTTATATGTCTGAAATTCTTTCTTAGCGAATTAAAGCGTGTGTTTATCCACTTGTAGTATTTTTAAATACAGTTCATATTTTTTTTAATGTACTAATTAGGACGATCCAATATTTTATCCAACGTATTGTTCTTGTTGTTTAATCAGATTTTAACAGTGCGTATGTTTGTTTTATATATATTAATCATTTTATAATATTTTTTAAATCATTGTATTTAAGTCTTGTGATCAAAAATGAATTTTTTCTTAGATGTAACTTGCTTTTATGACATTAATTTGTCGAAATAAAGCTTATTGGATTGGATAATATGTGGAATATATATCTGTGAAGATGAAAGTGTAGTGATTCCCCTGTTGATTCTGAACTGATGTTTGCTACATATTGCATCTGTGCGAGAACCAATGCAGAGAGTAATGCTCCTTGAAATTCTCCTTGCAGTGTTAGAAAATGTTATTTAAAAAAAAAAAAAAAAAAGGTTCTCAATATGCTCCAAAAGGCTGATCGTAACTGTGCTCATGATGTCGCCCAGAAGAAAAGAGCTCTTTCAAAGTTTTTTTTTGTATTTAACCTTCTCAGGACTGAGGTTAAAGATGAACCTTTCTGGGCATTCTCTGGTTGGAGAATGTATGCTGTGGCTCATCTTTGAAAAGCTATCGAAAGTGGAAATCAGTTTACCCTTGTTTTATATTACCAACTCATGCTCACCTGATACAACCAACTCATTTTCTTCTGTGGAATGTGCGCTGGGCTCTTCCTGTGGCTCTGAGGTTTTTAAAACATTAATGGGTTTTATTTGGAGTCCTTCTTCACTTTTGACAATATAGCTGAAACTGTCCGATAAAGTCTGCAGGGAGCCTAATAAATTAAAACAAAAAATGTTATTTCTTCAGCTCCAAGTGTTTACTATTGACAATATTACTAACTTTATACAGACTGCTAACCCAATTATATCATGCCATTTGCATCACTGAGAATTTATACTGTAATTCTAATCATCCTAAAAATCCTAACATCAGTCTCTATAGTGACACTACATATATATTTTTTTGTTGCATTTTGCCAAAAAAAACAACAACATGTCCCACACACAAGTGATAAACATCTTATACAACCAGTCATATCAACCGCACCACCCATACGACAGGCCTCATATAAAGGTACATTTGTGCAATGACAACATCCTCATACCACCCGCAGTCTGATCATGTATGCAGTTATAAGCGCCCTGTGGCAGCTGTCCCAGTTGTGTCATGCGATATCGACAATGGATATGCATTTAGAGGGCCCCATATATCTTTAGGTCTCGATGTTCAACAGTTCCTCTGTGTACAGTTCCATTTGGTACTGACAATAAGCCATGTCCGACAATCAACCCTTCTTAGTAGGTTTAACTCCACTCCCCCAATGGAGTGTGATCCTCCTCTTTCCCAAAAGAAGCCTCACCGACACAAATCTCCGGTTTAGAGTTTGGAGGTCTTTAATCAATCTCAATAGACATACCACTTCATCACAGCTAACACGCTATATCACCATATTCGTTAATGCCTGCATGACCTGAGTCCAGTACTGCATCACCGAGGGGCAGGTCCAGGCCAAATTCAGAAATTATGCCTCGCTAGTTCCACATCTCACACAGTCGGCATCATCTTTTAAGCCATATTTGTAGAGTTTCATAGGAGTGCAGTACATTTGATGCAGAAATGTAAAGAGTATTATTCTCAAATTACAATTAGAGGTGAGTGTGCGTAATTGTGTACAGAAACATTTTCAATCTGCATCTGCTATGAATAGTGGAAGCACAGCATTCCAACCCTCTAGTGCTTTATCATCTATGTGCTTTCTATCCATCTGTGCAGCATTATAAAGGTTAGTGATGAGGTGTCGTCGTGTTGTGCTAGTAAGTAAAACCTGTAGTGCGGCGAGTGTAGGTGGCTCATCTAGGAATTGCGGGTAAAGCGAGCGCATAGCTGCACGGAGGTGGTAATATATGAACGGCAGTAATGGGGTGCCCTCCTGGGATGCAGCGAGGGCCAGAAGGGCCACAAACTTGCCATTGGGGTATGCATCTCCCATAGTTTTTAAGCCCACCTTGGTTAACAGCTAAAGCGCCTTTTCTACTTGAGATACCGATATTTCAAGGGTGGTACTTTAGGGGTAATGCAGGAGCATACAATGGGAGTTTCCCTGCCCACCCTGCTAGCCCTCACCAGGCCATAGTGGTGGACTGTAATGCGTTTATTTCGGAGCGTCGGGATCCCAACCCGTTTGTGTGGTAGAATAGCTGAAAGTGGGATTGGGAAGGCATCTTATTGGGCAAAATGCACCTGCGCACAGTGGTAGTACAAGTGAAAATCCGGCACGTTGAAACCCTCGCTGGGAGAAGGCATCGTGAGTATGTCCCAGCTAATCCCTGGCTTCTTTCCCACCCATGTCAGCGTTACCAGCAAAGCATGCAAATTTTTTAAAATGAGTACACTGGTAGGAAGATGGTGATATTTGCGAATAGATATAAACATTTTGGTAGGATTCCCATCTTAATGACAGCTATTCTATCCACTAGTGAAGCGGTAGTGTCGACCATCAAGCGACTTGGTCTTCTAGTTTGGAGACGGCCCTGCCGTAGTTCGCTGTCAACACCGTGTCAGGGTCCCTATGTATTTAAATGCAGAGATACTTGACCAGACTAGTAGAAAATCCAGTGTGCACTGTTGAGTGGCAGGAGTGAGGCCAGAATAGTATTCAAATTTAACGTATTCTCTGATTACAGGGGAAAGATGTGTTGAAGGGTCCCTTACATATAGGATCATAACATCTGCGTAAAGGGAAATACTTAACAGCCGTAAACAAAATCTTAGGGCAGATGCTGCATGCCGAATAAGACACACCAGCGGTTCTAGTGTGTGAGCAAATAACAGTGGCGCCAGGGGGAAGCCTTGATGCGTTCCCCTGCCGATTGAGACCCCACCTGGCGTGTGACCGTTTACACGTATCCGGGTCATCGGGTCACTAAACAGAAATCGTATCCAGCACAAGAACATCGCTGGCATGCCTATACGGGTCATGCCAGCGAACATGTAATACCATGCAATGGATTTAAAGGCTTTGGTAGCGTCCAGCAGGACTGCTGCTGCCTGCAATGTGGGGTCTACTTGGAGCAGGTTATGCGCGGTCGAGTGGAAGGGGACGAAGCCAGAATGATACGGTAAGACTAAGTTAGGGAGTAGTGGCTGGAGGCGCATCGGCAGGACCTTAGCAAGTATTTTCATGTTGATATTTATTAATGTCATTGGTCTGTAAGTCAATTTATCACTCCCGGGCAATAACCTACCTTTCATAGAACAAATTATGGAAATCATCTCCTCTAAGTTGGACCAACACACCAACCATATCTTCCTTAGAGATTTCAACATACACTGCAACAATTCCAAATACCTCTTTCTGAACACCTTCAAGGCCTTCCTTACGGACCTCAACCTCGCCCAGTCTTGCAACGGCCCAACACATAATAGAGGCTCCCCACTAGATCTTATCATTGCTAAGGAAAATGTCATACAACTGGTCAGACCACTACCTAATCACCTTTCTCATCCTGTAAAAGGTGTTGTCTAGAAAGGGCCAACCTCTTAGACTCAGACAATGGTCAAGAGACCTAAGAAATATTAATATTAACGATCTAGCTTCTATGAGCAACAACATCCTGCCCTCTCCCACAAACATGACTAATGTGAATGATCTTACTACATCCAATTCATGTCAGACATACTGGATTCGATTGCTCCGAAGCAGCTTAAAAGAATACCCATCAGAATGTCTAAACCTTAGCTCAACAGTAACCTCAATGAGGAAAGGTGCAATCTAAGGTTTGCCAAAAGATTATGGAGAATCTCTCCATCCAGCTCCCCTCTCAAACAACTGAGATCGATAAGAAGCTCCTACAATAAACTCATTCTAAAGTCAAAAGCCAAATACTTTAGGGCGCAACTAGACAATGCCAAAAACAGACCCAGAAAGCTATTCGTAATCGTCAAACAACAGGCTACTTACCACTTTAACCACCTCTTGGTAGATACTGGGACTCTGCCAAGCCGCGAAGAGTTCTCTGCCCACTTCATTGATAATGCAAGGAGGATTGAATATGAACTGCAACTCGCCTCTACGATTCTGCTCAGTCATGACCAGCCCAGCCTACTCACAGTGCAGCTCTCGCATAGATCCCCTCTTACTAGATATTCTATAAAAAATAAGGCTAACTGGCCTTCCTTCGAAATCCCTGACTAAACCGGCACACTCACAATTACATCAATAAAACCCTACAACTACTTTAATTATCCTATGCCTGCCAAGCTCATTAAAGACCTTAGATCTTCCTTTCTCTCACTATGGACGAAGATTGTCAGTGCATAACTCTGTCAGGGCACGATTCCCGATTGCCTAAAGATAGGACAGGTCACCCCAATTTAAAAAAACAACAACTGCGAACCAGTCAGACCCCAACAATTTCCGTCCAATTTCCAACATCCCAACACTAGCAAAGTTACTTAAGAAATGTGTACACCTGCAACTCTGCAACCATATTGAACAATTTCAACTCTAGACCATTGCCAATCTGGCTTCAGATCTGGACATAAAAATGAAACGGCTCTGACACACATTGTCGACGATGCACTAAGACTGCTAGATCAGAACGAACCTTGTCTACTTATACTTCTTGATCTCTCCTCTGCGTTTACTACGGTTAAACATGACTGCTTGATTGACCTCCTTGAATACAGGATGGGGCTATCCAGTCCCATTTAAAACTGTTTTGCTTCTTTCCTCCAAAATAGAGCTCGGAGCATCAAAGTCAACCAAACCCTATCGGACATCACACCGGTCACAATAGGAGTTCCTCATGGCTCCATATTCAACCTGTACATGGAACCTCTTACCAAAATTTTGAAGCTCTCAAACATACATTACCATAAGTATGTAGATGTTTTTAAATATATCTTTATTGGCATTTTTAGAATATACACTTTTTTACATGTGCAGTCATACATATGGCATCCACTGTCTAGCGGCCTTGTATGGCTCAACAAAGATCTTTAACAATATGTCCCACTCTTTGCCTGTGGATGGCAATACAAACTTCAATCGTTGAGTGCCTCATAAATGTTCTCTGTACTTTTATCCATGTGTACTCGAGAGAGTTACCAATATCCAATAAGCAAATAATTACATCAACCAATCAATGATCTAACATCATGTTTCAAACTTTAGAAAACCTCTTGGTGGTGTGTCTCCTAGCGGCTCTGCCGCCCTGAGTCCTGGCCTATACCCGTTTCCCTGGGGGGGGGGGGGGGAATCTGTTCAGCTCAGAGTACCGGATCTATGTGGGTCATCAGATGTGTTGGGGGCGGGGAAGAGAAAGGGAAATAGGCAGGGATGATTCTCCCCTATGTGCTTCTCATCTAAGTTCCACTCCTGACTCCCCGGACCCAGTGCTATCGTCAATCATTTCCCCTGCAGTCTCAGCATCGCTTCCTGAGTTGGTTTCATGTCTGGTCTCCCAGGCTCTCAACACTTCCGTCCATAGGTCTGCTAGGGGTTGCCGGCGAATCTCCCCAGTATTTTCCCTCTGAAGTGCTCTCTGCTTCGCCCTGGGCCAGATATCTACATTGCTTTCCCATGCTGCTATCGCGGGACCTGCAGGTGACTTCCAATGTTGGGCTATCTGTCTCCTCGCTAAGACCAATGCTAAATCCACAAATCTGTTACCTACTTTCTTGGTTTTCAGTCTGGGGAACAGACCCAGCAGGCAAACCTCCGTTGTGTTGGGAAGGGTGCGGGCCAGTGTTTTCTTGACCATGTTCAGAACTGTCTCCCATAACTCCCCCAGACATGCACATTTCCAGGTCATGTGGGCAAACCCTACGTCTCTCAATCCACATCTAGGGCAACCCCAGACCTCCCCTCCATGCATAACATTCAATCTATGAGGCGTCAAGTATACCATATGGACATAGTTGAACTGAATCACCTTTAAATTGGAGTTTCTGGACACCCGTTTCGGACCCCCAAGGACCCGGTTCCATTCCATGTCTAGTAATTCTCTTCCAATTATTTCCCCCCACTTCTCTTGAGTCCGAACTAGTGGTTTTTTCATCATGTCCACCAACGCTCAGTACAGAGACTTAACTAAATGTCTGGCCACCCCTAAAGTTGTCAACGCCTGGAGTACTCCTTGGGTTTGTGGTTCCTGCTGCCTGTTTTCTCATAGGTCTCAAATTGTCCTTGTCATTGAGTGATATGTCATGAATTGTCCATGGGGTAGATCGTATTAGGATAGAAAATCATCTAGAGGAATTAACATCCCCAGAAGAAATCAGTCTCGCACTGTTGTGATCCCAGCCGCCGTCCATTCAGACAGTTGAGCCTTCGTATATGGGGCAAGTGGATCACCATGTGGTAGCTTGATCAGGGGCAGGTCTGGTGTATAGGGGTGGGCTCCATTTGTACATCGGAGGCACCTCCTCCAGGAATATAATGCAGTTTGCAATAATAAACTCGGCTTCGGTATGATTACCCCTGGGTGTAAGAGTCTAGCCCACAACCACCCTTGACTATTACTCCATCACTCACTTCCCACTAGATCGAGATTCTTGCTGTCTAACCATAGGGCCAGCCATTGAAGTTGAGCAGCCAGGTAGTACAGCTCAAACTTGGGCACCCAATCCCCCCTCCTCCGGTGCCCTCTGTAACACCTCCAAAGCTACTCTGTTCCGCCCCATCCAATATTAGTTCCCGGAGTAATTGGTTTAAGCCCACAAACCATGGGGCGTGACTACCACCAGTAAATTTACAAAATAGTATAGGAGTCTGGGAAGCATAATCATTTTTGACAGCGCTATGCGGGCCATCAATGGCAGTCCTAGCGAGAGCCAAAATTGGACACATGTTTTTAATGACCTCATAACCGGGTTCAGGTTGCCGTCTCTCAGGTCCTCTAGCCTATGGAATATCTGTACTCCCAGAAATTTAAAGGAGCGGGAGGACCATGTCAATCCCTAAGGAAGATCCTCAGGGTGGGGACAGTCACTCCCCAATGGGAAGACATGTGTCTTGGCCTTATTGATTCTAAGCCCTGCCAGTCCGTCATAACTATTTAACAGAGTCAACGCCTGTTCCACCCCTCGTCCACCGTCTCTCAAATATAACAGCAGATCATCGGCATAGAGGGAGATTATGTGCGTCCTCTCTCCCAAGTGTATGCCGTTGAGGTGCCCTCACTGTCTGAAGATTGACGCTACTGGCTCAATTGCCAAAACAAACAGTGGGGGCAATGGGCAGCCTTGTCTGGTACCTCTATATATATTGTATGACTGTGATATCACCCTATTTGTCCTAACGCATGCAGTTGGGCGCGTGTATAGTAATTTTACCCACTTAATCCATCCCTCACCCAGTACCATGCGTTCCATTGTGGCGTACAGGAAGTTCCCTATCACCGAGTCAAACGCCTTTTCTAGGTCTATTGACAAGATGAGGGCCTCCTGGTATTGGCTCCGTTCAGGGTGGTGCATAACGTGAAAAAGTCGCCGAAGGTTCCCAGAAGTGGACCTAGTCGGTATAAATCCGTTCTGATCTCCGTGTATCAGCCGAGTCATATAAGGTAATAGTTGCCAGGCCAGGACCTTGCTCAAGACTTTGAAGTCGACATTGAGCATGGAGAGGGGACGGAAGTCTGACGTTCGTGCCTCCAATGTTTTTGTCTTCGGGAGGGGTACAACCAGGGCATCTCTAGTAGAGGGAGGCAACTCACCCTTATCCCAGGCCTCCACATATATTGCCTCTAACTTTGAAGCCAACGTCTGCGCATATATGGAGTCTTCCCCTTGGCCATCTTTTTGAGCATCGCACAACTTTCCATTGTTGTCACCGGTCCTCCCAGGCTCTCCCGCAGAGTAGGTTCCAATGTCTCTAGGGTAAGAGGTGTTAAAAAGTCAACTAAGCCCTCCCACATCTGCGGACTCGGTTCACCGTATAGCCCTTCGTAATAGTCCCTAAATGTCTCATTCACCGCCCTGGGGTTGTACAGTACTGTCCCCTCTGCTGACCTAATCCGGGTAATGGGGGAGCCCCTATTTTCGGGGTGCACAAGCCATGCGAGCAATCTACCCGCTCTGCCCCCTCAGCATGTACCCGAGTCTGGTACTCATGAAGGTCCAGGCATCGCAGCCGCTCCAGTACCTTATTGTATTCCTTCTTCGTGTAGTCTAGTCGTTCATGTGTATCCACATTAGCTGTCAGTCGGGCCCCCCTGTCGTAGAGTTTGGCCTCTAGTCTGGTAAGTTCCTCCAGTATTTCCTTCCCCATCCCCACCTTTCAGCTCATGCAGTGCCCTCTCACCCCCACTTTAAAGGTTTCCCATTCCACAATCCTAGAGCCGGTCGTGCACTGATTGAACTGGAAATATTCAGTAACCGCTGCCTGTAAAGAAGTACGAAAGTATACATCTAGGAAAGTAGGATCAAGCCGCCAAGTGGGGGTCAAGGTGGGCTCTGGCAGGGGGCATATATGGAGTAGTAATGGGTTATGATCTATGCGCCTTAGATATTCCGTATGGGTGATAGCGGGCCGAACAGACTTACATGTCCAGTCTAGTATGTAGGCTATAAAGGTGTGAGTAATAGGAGTAGTCTTGTGTGCTTCCATGTTGAACTCTCCAGATGTCCACCAGGTCCCACCGCTCCAACCATTCTCTAAACCCTTTCATCACCTTAGACACTAGTGTAGCATTTAATGGGGGAGTTGATATATCTAGGTCAATTTCAGCCATGCAATTAAAGTCTCCCCCTATTAGGATATCTGATGTGTCGAGCAAGGAGAGGGGTGCTGACAGTCGCCTCAGGTAGTGCACCTAATCCTGATTAGGAGCATAGATGCTTCAGAGCGTAATAACTTTGCCCAGAAGCCTGCCGTGTACCAAGACATATAGGCCCTCTGAGTCTATGAGGGAATAATCTACCTCGAAGGTGGTGACAGCCCTGATCCACACTAGTGTCCCCATCGAGAATGAAGAATGGCATATAGGTGACCATGCCATTTACGTCATAGTCTTGTCCCCTCTTTGAGTGTGAGGTGTGTCTCCTGTAGCATCAGTATATCTGCCCCTCTACGTATGAGGTAACTATGTACTTTGTGGTGCTTAGCCGCCGACCCCATTCTCCTCAAATTCCAGGATAACATTTTCACTTCATGGTACAGCTGTGACATGGTAGGCATGTTATTCTCTAAGATCTCCCCGATTCCCCCCACACCCAGGTGCCCCAGCCATCTCAATATAGAGCACTAATGACCACCAGAAGACCACCAAACACCTCAAACAAGTAACTCCCCCTCCCCAGGGCAGCTTCACAGCGGCTGACCGCCCAAACCTAAAAGAACAAAAAAACATCAAAAGTAGATGGCCTACCCCAGTTACCCAACATGGGCTATCTGATCGGGGGAGAGGAAGGAGCTTACTACCAAAGCTGTCTCCTTCACCAGCCCAATAAGCCAGTGTCAGGGACAAGAGTCCCTCCTGTGCGGGGTAGTACCTGGTAAGTGGCCCCGCAATAAGTAGGATGGTTCGTTCCTTTATGTCTTGGACCCACCCCATCACCTCTGGTATTGGGCCCTCTTCATACCTGTATGTGTCCCCATCCTAGATGGGAGGGGTTAATCCACACCTCCTTTCTTAACACCGGGTGAACACCGGCCGCTTTGGCTCGCTGCTAGATCAGGTCGTCTGCTTTCCATGGGGTCACCACCGGGAGCACCATCTCACTCTGGGCAGAGTCCCCAGTGTCTGATTCCTCAGATTTCAGCTCGGAAGATTTCCCGGAGACGCGCCACAACCTCCACAACCGCCTGTAGTGCCACGAGTCTTTCCTGCGCTGTCTGGGATGAGGAAGGTTTCCGCAGCTGAATCCACCTGGTTGAACGTCAAATCCGTTTCTGTTTCGGCCTATTTGCCAGTGGGGCACCATCTCCAGGCCGCGGCACCGATGCACCCGTCCGATAAGCCTCAAGCCAGGACCACAGTTAATTGGGGGAATCGTAGAAGTGTGTCACCCTTATCCAAAAATACCTGTAGTTTAGCAGGGAACAACAAGGAGTATGAAATGCCATCTCCTCGAAGCGCTTTCTTGGTATCCAGGAAGGAACCCTTTGGGCTTGAACTTTCGCCGTGAAGTCTGGGAAGATGGACACTTTCCTGTTCCCAATTACATATGGTCCAATATTACGAGCATTGTGGATTAAGATGTCACAACCCTTGTAGTGCAAAAGGCGTGCTACCACAGGGCGAGGGGGGCGCCCCGGTGCCAGTGGGCGTGAGGGCACTCTGCGTGCTCTTTCCAGTGCAAAAAAAAACCAAGTTACTTACCTGTACACTGTGGTTCTCCAGTATTGATATCTTTCATAGATTCACATGCTTGTATCTTCCCCGTCGTCATGGTGGGAGCCTCACGGTAGATAGAAAAGTAGTACTATAAAAGTACATTAGAAATCACCAAAGGAAAAGAAAAACTTTAACATTCGTCAGCATCTTTATGTAGGTCCAAACTTCGACCAATCCGAGATGAGCCCTAGACCTCAACACCCCAGCAGAGCCACCAGACCTCAGATTTCGCGCACAAGTGTGCTAAGGTAAGTAGTAGCATGAGGTAAGATGTGGCAAGCCTAGACGGGGAGGAGGGAGGGCCGCATGTGAATCTACGAAAGATATTAATACTGGAGAACCACAGTGTACAGGTAAGTAGCTTGTTTTTTCTCCAGTATTGAATCTTTCATAGATTCACAAGCTTGTATCAGAGTAGTTAGCAGTGCCATTTTTTAAATCGTTGCGACTAGGCGAAGACCTTTGTATGCACAGAGAATGAACATATCATTTAAAAAACATATATAAACATATAGATCTATATGCATCATTAAATCCAGATAAATAACTAGAAAACATGTAAATCTGTGAAATCAAATGATCAAAGTAAAACAGAGGTAAAAGATATAAATAGACTGTACCTCAAGTGAACAGGTGTCTCAAGACTGCTTGCACCACTGCAGCATCCGTTTTGAGGTGGCTGGCGGAAGAGAAACGTCACTGCAGTCTAGATGGGTCTTGCGATTTTCCTCGTGCCGGAGGCTTACGTCTAGCTGATTGTTGGTTGTACGACACATTGGAAGCACGAAAATGCTGTTGTTGTTGTCCTCCATATTGTGGTCTGTAGGATTGCTGGGAATACGGCTCAAATCTGTAAGACTGATAGGATGATCTTTGTTGGAACTGACCACGTCCTCTTCCTCCACGAAAGGACTGATAACGTCTTTGTTGCAACGTGCCTAAGGAACGTGCTGTCTCAGTAGCTTTCTTGATGCCCTTTAGCTCCTCGTCCACGTGTTTCCCAAACAGGTTTTCCCTGTCGAAGGGCATGTCTAAAACCTTCGATTGGACTTCAGGGCAGAAGAACAGCGGCTCCTGCCATTTGTCTAAAAGCAATTGAAGGCAAATCCATTGCTGAGTCAATCACTTCCGATGAAGCTCTAGCACCTTCCTGTAGCAGGTCTTTCGCTTACTTCCTTTTATCTTCAGGAAGATGTTCAAGAAGAGGTGCACGGTCTGACCATAACTGGCGGTCGTATCGACCCAAAATCGCTAAGGCGTTAGAGGCCTTGATAGAAGTAGCGGCCATAGTGGCGAAGCATCTGCCTATGCTGTCAAGCCGTTTGCCTTCTCTGTCCGGAGGCACAGAACAAGGAGTTTGCGGATTCCTGGAGCGCCTCTGCGCAGCTTGCGTTATTACCGAATCCGGCCGAGGATGAATCGGGTGCCTTGTATTTCTTCTCCATCCTCGGCAATACAGCTGGAACCGAGGCCGGATTTTTCATAATCTTCAATCCTTCGTGTCATATATAATCCACGATAAGTATGGACCGAACCGATTTCTTGGCCGGATCCTTAAAATCATAAAGGAAGTATTCGTTTTGAACTACAGGCACAGACAAATCAAATCTCCTAGAAGCCCTTTCCAGTAATTTGTGGAAGCCCCCAATATCCCCAGGAGGAGAACTTGCTGGAGGGGGGGGGGGGAGGACGACGGCGAAGATTAAGCCATGTAATCATCCCACTCCTGACCAACTAAGTCTGGATCCTGAATGAGCTCACCCTCTTCAGGTTGATCATCTGCTTCACTCTCGATGTAATCGTCTTGAATTGTAATGCACCGAGGAGCCTTTCTCTCTTCTTGCGCTGCAGGAGGTAGAGTAACCACTGGCGGCGGCGGTACTTTGAATACATGGACCTCCTGGCGTCAGCGGAACCGGACCGTGAGAATCCGGAAATCGCTTGTAATAATCGTTGAGCATGTGTCTCAGGTCGGTGACCAGGGAGGTTGGCACCAGCATGGAGTCCCTTCTAGCCTCCTGACGTTCTTCGTAAGCCTCATACGGATAGTGCTCCTGAAAAGAATCGCAACGTTGGGCCCGTGGACGACCTGTGAAGGAGTAGTCCCCTTCCAAGTACTCTGACGTGTCCTGCCCCTGTGCCTCCTCTTCATCATCCGCGTCCTGGCATTTAACACTGAGCTGAGAAGGGCTGTAAGCTGGGCCGATCACACTTTCATCTCCAGATTCCTCCGTATCAAGAAGGTGAGAAGGAGGCAGAGGTGATATCTTTGACAAAGACTTTTTGATAAACTGGAGGCTCTTAAAGTCCTGTTTATGATCCGTCGACGATGCCGTCGACGACGGAAGACATCTGAAAGTGATCGTCGTCGAAACCACAATGAAGAGGGGGATTTAAACACTGTCGTCGACGCAGTGATCGTCTACGAAGCCGTAGACGTCGTCGACGGAGCTCCCGTCGACGGGGCCGTAGGCGAAATTGTTGACGCAGTGGTCGTCGCCGATGCCGTCGACGATGCCGTCGACGATGCCATCGACGATGAGATTGTCGTCGCCGTATTAGTCGACGAGGACGTCACCACAGCCGTCGACGATGCCATCGACGATGAGATTGTCGTCGCCGTATTAGTCGACGAGGACGTCAACACAGCCGTCGACGATGCGGTTTTCATCGACAGAGCCCGTTTTAGAGGTGACAGGCAGAGCGGCAGCTGAAGATTTCTTCAAGCCAGAATCTTTTTGCTTTATAGCTGCTTTATCGGCAGATGAGATTTTTTCTGCCTTTAATCTTTTAGAATCAGCCTTCAATGAGGTAGAGCCCTCATTTTTACGTTTCCTCTCAGCTGAGGATGGCCCAGGACTCTCTTCCACATCAGATCCAGAATCAGATTTAGATTTTTTCTTCTGGAGCCATAATAACAACCTGGCTTATCTATCCTTTAGAGTTTTGGCTGAAAAGGTTCTGCAATATTTACAGTCCTTGACTGTATGTTTGAGATAAAGGCAATATAGACAGTCCTTGTGGGGGTCTTCAGAGAAGTCTTGCCTTCCCACAAGATCTGCAGGGTCTAAAAAGCCTCTTCTTACATCCCTCTGACATCTTTGAAGTAAAGAAGGTAGAACAAACAGTACCTTGAGGTGAATTCTAGCAGGGTCAAAAGTTCACTAACTGACAAACTGAGCAGAGCTCAGGATGACTCCCTTACACACGACGTGCGGTTAGAAATCGGAGGTCTGGGGGCTCTGCTGGGGAGTTGAGGTCTAGGGCTCGTCTCAGATTGGTCGAAGTTTGGGCCTACATAAAGATGCTGACGAATGTTCAAGTTTTTCTTTTCCTTTGGTGGTTTCGAATGTACTTTTATAGTACTTCTTTTCTATCTACCGCGAGGCTCCCACCATGACGACGGGGAAGATACAAGCATGTGAATCTATGAAAGATTCAATACTGGAGAAACTGCGCAAGCAAGCCCAGAGCCACCGTATACTGTAGCCACTCTTCAAGGAACGACACCATATCCGTGCCCTCCGACCCTTCAGGAACTCCCACCACTCTGATATTGTTTCGTTGGTTCCGTCCTTCAGCGTCTTCAGCTCGCCTTTCAAGGATCAACACACTTGCAGTTAGATCACCCAGTTTGGGGGATGATGCAGCTTGTTCCAGCTGCAGGACCTCAATTGTTTGTTACACGTCCTTCATTCTGTCCACCAACTTATGGTGCTCCGCCTGCAACAGGCCCAGGCCGACAGACACTGCTGCAATGTCCTGCTGAAGTGTGGGTTTCGTGTTTGCTATGGCGGGCAGTACCTTGTCCAGGTGCACATGTATTGACTGATCAGCAGCCCCTGGTTCCTCCGCCCCAGTCTCGCTGGATGTGTGTGGGGGCTCCCCCCCTTCTGGAGGCACACTCACCTGTTTCAGCCTCAGCTTGCCCATGATGGGTTCCCACTCCCCTCCGGGCCACGCAACAGAGGGCACACCAGTCGGCGACAGATTCTCAGGTTCCGAGGCAGTTAGTCTTTCAATGCTGCTCCAGTCTACCAAAGGGTAGGCCAAGGGCAACGACCCGCTCTACATCCTAGTCCACTATGTCTCCACTGTCTCATACGACTCTGTCTTTCCTGCAATGGCTCGGATAATTAGGTGTCAGAGTGTACGTGATACTTCAGGGCCTCTGTTGCTCTCGCCTGACCTAATGGTCTCTCTGCCTCCCCTTCTGCGTAGCACTACCTCTCTGTTTAGTGGTGTAATCACTTGTTGTTACTCACAGGGCCCGATCTGGGCCCAGAGTCCCGACCACACTGTAGGTCCTGTCACTCTATGCCCAGTCGGGGTCCCCTCCTGCTCCGGCCAAGGGCCTCGGTGTTACTCTGCTTCCCCAACAGGTTAAGTCATTTGCGCACTCACTCTTGCACCTGGGGGGCCATTTTGTCTTCGGCCTCTGCCCTGGGCCTCCTCCCGGTCAGTCTCCACAGATGTATGCTAGCCCTTCCTGCTCAGGGCATTCACCACGTGCACTCCAGTCTTCTAGGCAGGCACCGGCGCCATCCGTCTGCCTCCTCGTCCCTTGCTCCACTGCCTGCTTTCACCATTCTCCCACCATCTGAACCCTGCAGGGCCTTTGCTTATCGCCCGTGAGGGGATGCATCACCCGAGTTTGGCTCACCGTCCTGCTCGTCAGTTTGAGGCTCCCCACAGCGCCCCTCTGTCACTCAGCCGCCTGCACCTTTTCCTTTGCCTAGGTAGTTTCTCGGGCCTCCGCCCCTGTGGCGCCCCGAAACAGGTACAGGAGCCATCCGATCACCACCAGGCCCCTGGTTCTAGGTGTTCGTTCCCCTA
The DNA here is from genome assembly GCA_963921515.1 of Calotriton arnoldi. Lineage (NCBI taxonomy): Eukaryota > Metazoa > Chordata > Amphibia > Caudata > Salamandridae > Calotriton > Calotriton arnoldi. Next base: position 5,093,660 of record CAWUFW010000146.1, read on the forward strand.
TAAGGCCGGATTATTGGTCTGCAGTAGGAGCCCCCTCTAGACCGCAATTGCTCACTCTGCGCTCACCAGCTGTAGTAGCGTCACGCAGGGGCTCGGGTCGGCCTCCAGGACGCAGGTCAGCATCCACGTGGCCCTGCTGTCTCTTCAAGCATTCCACTGGCTCTCCTCTACAGCCCTATAGTCTCCCACCTGCGGGCAGAGGTTGCGGAGCCACCAGAACCCGGGCCAACAGGCTAGTGTCGCAGGATTAATGGTAGGCCGGTGCGGAGCTACTCGCTCACACGACCGCCATCTTCCGTGTCCAAGCCTACCATATGTATGCAGATGATACACAATTATATTTAAAAATCTCTTCACCCAATGATATCAAAGCGCTCAACTGCACCCTACGGAAAACCCAACAACGGCTGACCCGTAATCACCTCAAGCTTAACACCCTCAAAACGGAACTACTTTTATTCCCTCCCACAATGACAGTGCCCCAATAGAAGAATGACTCCAACAACTCACAGCTTTCAACTGCTCCCCCCATATTATTGACTCTACTCGATCTTTAGGTATAACTTTGCTCAAAAGCCTGACTGTGCACGATCATATCAGTGCAACAGCAGGGGAGCCAATCACCAATTGAACACTAAGGAAGATCAAACCCCTCCTGCCCCCTGATGACTTTAAGCTAGCTGTACAATCCCATGTCATCTCACGACTAGATTACGGAGTGCTACTCTTGCACGCTTATCCAAAGAAAGCTGGCTCTGCTAAAGGCCACTTTGAACTCAGCTGCCAGGCTCATGACAGGGTCTAGGAGAATTGACCATATCACTTCAGTCCTAAAACATGTAAATTAAGCAAGAATCCAATTGAGGATTGCCTGCATGGCGCACACGGTCCTGTCTACCTGGCCAAAAAACTCGAACTTTCTAGGGGTAGTTGCTCCTTAAGAAGCGCAAACACCCTATTGTTGAAACCACAAAAATTCAACAAAAATAAAATAAAACTTACAAACGCTCCTTTTCTGGCTTTGCCCCAAGAATATGGAACGCATTACCTCCTGAAACCAGACAAACCCCTCGACGACCTCCTTCAAAAAAGAAGTAGAAAAGCTTCTGATGTAGAAATTCTTTAGGAGTACTGAAGTCTCAGCTTGTCTATCTTCCCAGATCCTGGAGCTGCCTTACCGACCACTATACTATATTTGTTCCAGGCTTATTTATTCTTAACTGTTGACTTTCCCGATCTTGGTTCTGCCATGCTGATTGATATATTGTCCTTGTGTTGCTCCCTGCTATTCCATCTTAATTTATTATTTGTTTATTCCCTTTCCATGTATGTATGACAAGACTGCTTTATGTACAGTGCTCTGATACCCAGACGGGTCATGTTCGTGCTATATAAAACTCCTCACATAAATAAATAAGTTTGTATTGACCATTCTCCCCCTCCTCCCCCCCAGGCATCAGTGCCCGCTGCATTGAGGGTGCAAAGTATAGTTGCCTTAAAAATTGTGTTGCCTCTGTGACTGGTTCCTCCTTCCTGTAGGTTTTTGGGCGCCAAATGTTGAAGCAACTCCTGCATTTGGTCCCAATGGGCCCTATTATACATTATGTTATTTGTATAGCGCGCTTATCACACTTGAGGGTATCCAGGCGCTTTGCAGGTGGGTAGGCGGCTGTCTCCACTGTGAGTTTATCTGAATAGCCAGGTCTTCAGCTTCTTCTGTAACTCGGGAAGCGATGAGGAGGCTCTGATGTGACGTGAGAGGTCATTCCATGCTATGGTGGAGATGTAACAGAAAGTGTGGCCTATGGCTTTAGTTTTGCCAGTAGGCACAAAGAATTGGCAATTCTCCAGTGGTGAGAGCCCCCTGTAACCCCCCTGTTGCCATGTCCAACTTCTTACTCACCTAGTCAGCTGGTGGAGCGTTCACAGTCCCCTGAAGGTTTGCACGCTCACATCCAGAGTGGAAAACAAAGGAGTCTAGCTCTACACGTCCCCTGATGTATGGTGGATCAGAAGGTCAGGCCTTGTACTTACGTTCCACCCTTGGGGTTACTATCCTTGCTTCAACACTGTCCTTGAAGGGCTCTATAGCTGGTTTTAACATGCCCATATGCATAGGTAGGACCTGAACAGTATGTTTTGTCTTGGAGAGGGTCTAAAAAGACATCTTTCTGCTGGAGTATATGTAGGTCCACTTTATGGTATTGGGCTGGCTGTTGTATCACCCCATGTTATGAGGTTTTTAGGTCTCGCCTACGCAGCGCGCATGCGATGCATAGGAGGGGACCTTTTGGAACCGATCAGCATTTTGGCTAAAAGCGTGCACGTTTTGCATTGCTTTCTATTGCAACGCGTGCATGTTTGGCGTTTCCCATGTGGGAGCGAGCTTCGGCGCCATCTGTTTGTAATTATCTTGAAAACAGGTGGTGCCCCTGCTCGCTCCCGCAAGGGAAACGCTGTGTGTGTCTGGTCCCCATGCACGTCCCCTCCACCCCACCTCCTCTCTTCAGCCCCCAGCCTGCTCATTTTTCTCGACCCAGTGGGTACAGTTAACACCACCCCCGCTCCAGCTGACGAAGCGTGTGGTTGACGACGCCAATGTAACACTAACCTCCTATCTGCCCTTGTGGCTGCAGGAGAGCTGTTGGTCACGGCGCGCTGGGTTTCCACGAGGAGTTCCTCTGCCCTGTTGCGCTAGTGCTGCTCGCACCCACGGCTGGTTTATTATTATGTCGTCACGCGCTGAGGGCGGCCGCTTTCACCACACCATTCGACGATCACCGACTTCTCTCCAGGAAAGGTACTGTAACACAAGGTAGCGCAGTCTCCACCTCTGCCCCACAACCTCGTACGGCTGCATTTCCAGCCCCTAATGGATCCCTGAGCTTTAACAATAATCATTACTGTAGTTCCGAAGCAGGAACAGTCTTGGTGGGGTTCCTCCTTTGACTCTGAACATTACCGTATATCGTATAATACGAGCCCAGGTGATTTAGACACTGAGTGCATGTAATCTTTTGAAAGTGCATATCTTTTGATTCATTAACACCGCGCCGTACGGCGATCACTAACTTCACTCCTGGAAAGGTACTGTGATGCAGGAAAGTGCGGTCTCCACTGCTGCCCCCACGACCTGACACAGCTGCATATCCAGCCCCCATACGGACCCCTGAGATTAAATGATAAACATTACTGTGGTTCCAAAGCAGGAACAGTCTCGGTGTTGTTCCTCCCTCGACTTTTAACATTACTGTATATCATATAATAGGAGCCCAGATTATTTAAGCACTGAGTGCATATAATCTTTTGAAAGTCCATGACGTTTGTTTCATTATTTGGATTTTTGTTGTTCTGGTCATATTTTGCCTAGATAAATATTACCTATTTTTTATATAAATCCCACCTCTTGTGCCCATGGCCCTTTCCCAAACCCAGTAAAGGTCACCAATAGCGCATAGAGCGATAGATAGCTCGCCATGTACGTCTGCGTGTGTATAGTATGTATATAACAACATAATTTTTGTTGTGTGCCCATATGACTTTTTGGAGGCGCATGTTCGTTTGAGTAAATACCAGTTATAATATTTATACCACTATGTTTTACTGCACTTTTCCAAAACCAGTACCTTAAATGGGCATTAAAATACACCAGCGCTAATAAACACCCTATCAATTACACCAATCTCTAAAATATATTTACACTTTCTGAACCATTCGCACTATCACTTGATAAATAAGGCAGTTACCTACAAACCTCACTATTTTCTAGAGACATGCATATATCGATAGGTTTTTGCAATAAACACATACCCACTCGCCGTACCATGTAGCTAAACACTTATAAGGTCCCAAAGGCGAGACCTATTGGCTATGCCAATGCTTGTTCTGTAGAGGGGGTGGCAAGGTTTGTTTGGATACAAGCCTGGGTGACTATACCCCAGAGGTTCTATAGTATTGTCTTGCCAGGGGTCTCCCACCTCACCTGGTTCCCCAGAAGTGTTGTATGGCTCACCCAGGTGGGAGGAGCTGTGAGATTCAGCTAAGGATTGAGATGAACCCTGAGCTGTATATGCACTTGGCAGTGTGTATGGAGGTGGAAGAGGAGGGATAGGAGGAGGTGGAGGAAAAGGAGGCAGTGGTAGTGGAGGAGGAGTGGATTGGGCAAAGTGGATAGGGCTTGTGTCCTGGTCTTTGCACTTCTTATTGAACTTCAGAGCCGTTTCTGAAGGTTGACGTCCGCTTACGGGGTAAGGTGTCGACCACTTTGGGTGTTAGTTTGGTCGTGATCCTCCCAGTCCATGGATGAATATAGAATCTCTTTTGAGGGGCATCAAGCTCTGCTTGGAACTGCTCCAGGGCTGGCTGTTCTGAATCATTGTGACTTTCGTAGCCGGTAGTTACCGAAGCCAAACATTTGTCTTTTGGAAGTGGTGTGGAGGCTTTCGAAGTTAGCGCCATCAAGGTAAGTCTCAGATCCTGCTGCTTCAGCACAGGGGTGCTGTCTGCTCTGAGTGAGATTTCGGTGTTGTCTTGGGACCTGGTGGCATTTTCAATGCCTGCGTGGACTTCGGCTCTGAGGAGGCTAAGATCTTTGTCCTGGTAGACGGTCAAGTATGTTGAGAGCTCGTGGATGTGGGGTGTGTCTGCTTCATGGGCTTCTCTTGAGGTGGACCTGTGCAAGTGCCATGCGGTACCCCAGAGGGTTGGCTCGACTTCAAGGAGCTAATAGTCCGGCCATCCTAGGGGTGTGTTACGCCTAACCTCGAGGTGCTTTGGTGGGCTTGGCCTAAGTGTTGGTTATACTCAAAGCCCGGGGGGTTGCCCATCTGCATGGTCCTATAACCTGGACCTTGAGCTGGGATTGTTCCTCCTATTCCTCCTCAGAGTAAGAAGAGAAGGCCACCTCCAGCCACTGTGGGTGAGCCAGATTGTCTGAGGGTCTGGCTTCCTTGATGTCTTTGGCACTGGATGTCCCTTCCCCAAAGATGTCTGGGGCGTCTTCCGCAGAGTCTTTGTAGATCTTATGATGTGCCCAGTGTCTGGTCCCTATATTGATGAAAAAACGTTTTCGACATGAATGCCAGGCAAGCCACACACTTCTTCTCATTTTGTGGCGACATACACAAATTTCAGACCTGGTGGTGGTCAGACCAGGGGAATTTCGAACTACAGCAGGGGCAGTGTTGAAATAGGGTCTGTTCTAGCACCAGCTATGCATCCTTGAGGAAGAAAACGAAGAGAGGCTTGGGGGCTCGAAGGCTCTACCTGGGTCTGTGGCCCTGCAGTGGAGAATCTGGCGATCCACAGTACTGTAAAGATCGCGAAAGCAAGCTGGCAGTGGTATATTGTTTTATACTATACTCGGTGTTGAACAGAAGGTTGGGGACGTAGGAGAAAGTGTTGAAGGGTGCCTCGATCCTGGACCTCTGGTCATCACGTCTGAACCCAATAGTAGAAAAAAAAAACCAATCTAACATGTAGTCGGTGCCCATGCACAATGCCAGCATAAGGAGGAGTCACCATGTACCCCATGACTCTAAAGACTTCTTTGCAGAAAAACAAGTTGCAAAATTCCGAGCCCAAACCAGGAGTATGTAGAATATCTGCATCTTCACCCACACATGGTACGAACATATTTTTTTCATCATTCTCAAAAGAGAAGTAGTCCTTAAAATATTAATGTTTTGCTACCGGAATTTGGGTTGCAAAACATTAATACATATCAGTTTCATTCGGTATTTAGTAGAGATGCACTAAACACTGCCCTTCCAAATTCCAACTCGGTACTGGGTCTCAAACTTAAACTGGGACTCAGTGAACTTTACTGAATCACAATTTGTTGTTCGTACATAGCAAAAGGCAGTTCTGCAAATGCAAACAACCCAATTCAACGAATATGGCCATTCAAGACTACAAAAAGCCTTTGTATATCTGGCCCTTAGTCCTTTAAGTCCCAATCCACAAGCAAAGTACACTTCTAAAGCTCCCCAGGACCTCATGGTAGGCACTCGGACTCACAAGGTGCCAGGCAGAGGCCAATAGCAGGGTCCAGTACAGATCTACACTGGGCAGCTGGGCGCTTCCAGGAAAAGGCCTTGTGCAGCTAGTTGTCTCCCTGTAGCCACAAAAGAGGTCAGCCAACTGACTGCTGGAGTCCACTTATTTGTCTTGGGTACAAGAGGGAGCAAGTCCAATCCTTCAGGGCTCCTCTCAGGTCATAAACAGCAGGTTCAGTGCACTTCTGATCTTTTGCATGTCCAGAAAGTGTTCTGGAGGTGCCATATTTATGCATGGCACTAGCTAGTGGGTAGGAATGACTCCTGGGCACGCCCTAACCAATGGGGTAAAAGTTCCCAGGGTCAACCCTACCCACTTTAAAGTAGTTCTGTTTGCATTGCTACAAAGATGCTCAAAATTCCACGTCAGGGCACTTTCAAGGTGGTGAAAGTCTTCTGCTACGCTAAACTTGAGCACTGAGGGCTGGAGGGGGGAAGTCTGCTATGATCATCTCAATGTCCACCCACATCTAACACTAAAATCTAGGTTGAGACAGAAACTGTACCCACAATAAACCTAGAGACAGAAGTCTGGTAGGAAAAAAGCAGAGTCCTTTAGTAACCAGACAGTGCCTGAGACAGTGAATACACAAGAATTTATCTCCCCTTTTAATTATGCCCCAGGTGTTATATGTGATCCCAGCAGGATTTGAAACTCTAGTGTCAAAAAAGAATGCCCAAAACCCCCATACTGCATAATGTGTGGAGTTCAGAGGAGTCATCTCGCCCATTGAGGTCATCCTACTGTTTGCTCCTGGGAGACATTTCACACCTACTCAAGACTAATTAGTGCCTGGGAGAAGCTGGAGAGCCAAAGCAAATTAGCCTCTAGGAATTTCAGGCAGGGAAAGGGTAGCTTTCTAAAAGTTACTTTTCCTTACTATTTATTACCAATCAGACTTCACCATTGAATTGGATAGTTGTAATTATTTTCTAGCTGGCCCCATCCCCGAGATACAATATGAGTATTTTAATCTGTACTTTGGTTTTCTACATAGGACAGCTAGGCCTGTCATAGTGAAAATAGCTTTTGGATGCTAATCAGTGTAAGGACATGTTAACATTACATTTCTACATGTCTTACTTTTAAATACCATGCTCCCCTGCCTTGTGGGCTACAAGGCTTACTTAGGAGTGACTAATTAATATTTATGGATCAATTCTGTTTATTAACATTGCCTTCTGCAAATGATACACAGCATGTCGCCTACAACCCATGGGGCCGGCCACTCACAAATGCAAACAAGCAAGACAAAAAGTATGACACAGCTTCCGCCTACAACCCTGGGGCCGGCACCATAGTACAGACATGAGAATACAACTTAAGCAAAGAAAATAAACAAAAACCACCTACCCACCCTTTGCTCGTTTGATATAACGTAAGAACAGTCAGTGTATACAGACACAACAATAGGCAAGTTGGGTTAGGATCAGAGTAGCAACCGGAGAAGTTGGCCAAATTTAGGGTAAGGGTACATATGGGATCAGTCATAGGAGCTGCAGGTATAGCGGGGGCGTGCCAACTCTTGGAACTCATACGAAAGAATATGAATAAAGGGAGCCCATAGATCAGTGTAAGAGGAGTGCCGGGGGGTCGTTGCTAGTGAGAGCATCTCCATCCTCAGAATGAACCACAGTTTCTGCAACCATGAGGTGTGATCTGGAGACTTGTCTGTACCCCACAGAGAGAGTATAACCTGCTGAGCCGCTCCCAAGGCGATATCCCTTGCACTCTAATCGAGGGAGGCAAATGGCTAAGTCAGGGGATTCGAAAGTTTCAAAATGGTGTATGCAGGGAACCTTGGGATAGCAGTATGGAAAGCTGAATCAATATCATCTAAGACTTGATTCCAATATTTTGTGAGCTTCGGGCAGTGCCACAGGAGATGGAGTAGGGTGGCATGATTCCCACAATCCCGCAACAGTCCCCTGAACGCCCAGTGCTCCATTTCTGGAGTCTCAGCGGGGTGAGATACCAACAGGAAGTGATTTTATACGCAGCTTCCGTACAAGCCATAGTGTGAGCTGTGTGATGTAATCGGTAGAATAGATCATCCCATTGCTTTGTAGAAAATGATCTTCCTATTTCGGTCTCCCATCTAAGCTGTCCCCTGGATTTAGTCTGGGGCTTCTTGGCGCTCAGGAAGACGCAAAGCTCGGAGATGAGACATCTATCATCCCCTTGAGCATTTCTCAGAGGAGGTCATCGGCGCTCTGCATTCAATCACATCTCAGAACCCATCCTCGAGTGTCGTAACTGCAACGGTCTGCGTCAGTCAAGGAATTGTCAGCTTAAAGTTGGGCAAAGGGGATAAGTCAGTGTATGTCAAAAAGGCATCCCACTTGCTTGCAGCCCCCAGCAATCCAGCGTTGGAACTGGTCTGGGCACATTCCGGGAACAAAATCAGTATTAGTGAAGAGAGGGGTTATCGGGGAAGGAAAAGTAGTCAAGCCTGCCCTGACTGCAACAGCATCCCAGACCTTAAGTGTAGCGCTTGTTATTGGTGAAGAATAGAGGCCCCAGGCTCGATCCATAAAGGACCAGTGCTTCTCGGAAAGTTGTTGGTTCCACTCTACCACAAATCGTAGTTGTGTGGCTTGGTAGTACCGAGGCAACTGGGGAACCGCTAGTCTTCCGTCTAGCTTCGAGCAATAAATACGATTTTTATGGAGGCGGGGTTTTTCCCCGTTGCAGATTAATTTATTGATATCCCTTTGGAGGGAGGGGATAGCTTTAGTCGGTGGAGCCAGGGCCAAAGTCTAGAATATCTATAAAATGGGGGGGGGGGTACTGTCATCTTAACCGCAGCGATACGCCCCATCCCCGAGAGGCGAAAAGAGGTCTAAGTCGACAGATCTTTACGTGTTTGTGAGGCGAGAGAGGCATAATTAGTGGCTAAGGTAGTAGGAATAGTCTGGGTGTCACGGGGTTGGTACGACCCGGGAGGGCAAGAAGCGGACACGGGACTGGTGGACTGAGACACCTGCCGATCTTCCTCTTGTTTCCCTACAGCATGACGAGTGGAACTGTCCCTTTAACCCCACGCATGAGGAAGGGGGTGAAAACAGGTACGGCTCCTTTAACTGGGAGATCGATTCCGAGGATTCCGCCCCCAACGATGACGTCACGGAGGTTGGGCCAACAAGAATGCCGAGAGTCAGGAAGAGAGTGTGTGGCATCACCGGAGCGGGAGAGGACGAGGAGTTGGAGGAAGCCGTGTATGGAGAGGACCGGACTCTATCGAGTGGAGAAATTGTTGCAGACCCGCCAAAAGAACCAAGGAAGCCAGGAGGCCAACGACATCGCGTTTCGCCCAGCCACGCTCCAGGAGGAGCGTGGCTCTCTCAGGTACGAGAGCGGTTTGCGGGTTGGGTTGGGAGGAGGGAGAGACCCGACGTATAGGGTAGCAAACTCCCTACCGGTTCCCGACTACGTACCCCTTCCTGAGCACTTCACTTTCCTATCTAGACGTGCGGCACCAACTGGTTGATCCTTCACTCCCCTCCCTTACTTGAGTGCGAGTTCCCCACACTTACACCGTTTCCTTGTTTTCTTCCTTTCATCTGGCCGACTCTTCTTCGGAACCACTGTCCCTGCAAGACCTGACGGAGGCGGATGAGAAAGGGGTGGAGAACGCCAGAAGACGGAGTGCTGGGATAAGACGCCATTATCCCCAACTCTTAGCAAAAGACTGGCTACCCAAAGGAGACGTGTATTGCATAAAACAAAACCATCCTTAACCCGACCTGGTCTCCTGATCCCTCATTCCGACCCGCTACAACTGGTGGAGAATGCGGGCATAACCCGTCAGTCTGTACACCCACGATGGACGCGCTAATCCAACATCTAGTAAAGGGACAGGAGAAACTGGGATGGGCCGTGGAGCGACAAATGACGTCGGCCCAGGCCGATCGGGACACCTTTAAAGACACTATAGCCGCTCAGATGGAGGGGCTACAGAGAATGGTGGCAGAACAGCCTACCCCTGCCCTATGCGACACCCGAAGTATACCACACGGACCCGCAGGGATCTCATTGCAAAAGTACATGTCAGGAGAGGACCCTGATGCGTTTTTCCTCAACTTTGAAAGGGCAGCCAGGGCCTGTGGTTGGCCCATAGAAAAGTGGCCTTTTTTCCTGGCTCCACTCCTGACAGGCGAAGCCCAAGCCACATACCAGGTGGCAAACGCCACCGGAGATACGCCGTATGCTGGCATTAAGAACATCATTTTAGACCATCTGGGCCTCGACGCAGAAGCGTACAGGGTGCGTTTTCGCAAGGAAAAGGGCGCTCCAGGGGAAAACCCCAAGACACTGTTTTTTTGCCTGAAGATGGCGGCCGATAAGTGGCTAACCCCCACACTGAGCACGAAAGAGGAAATCATGGATAAAATATATCTCGAGCAATATTTAGACGCTCTCCCTTTCAACGCACAAAGATGGCTCCGCCAGCATACTCACCTGACCACGGAGCAAGCCGTGGACATGGCAACCACTTTCTCCCGAGCCCAGCCCAGATCCTCTGGGTGGGAAACCGAAAAACCGAACCGGCAAACGCCTGTAAAATTCGAGAGGAAAACCCGAGCCATCCCGGAGTCAGTCAAGCCAAGACCAGCAAAGTCAGAGATACCGACCTTCAAAGGACCCCAGTGTTTCGAGTGTGGGGACTGGGGCCATATAGCCCGCTTGTGTCCCAGACGGAAACCAATGGAAGAACCCATGGAGGTGGGATACATACCTAAGTCCATCCTCTACACCGCTGAGATGGAGAGTGCTTTTCACTTGAGTGTTAAGGTGAACGGGAGGGTGGTAAAGGCCCTAATAGACTCAGGATGCAGACAGTCCGTTATACAGGGGGTTCTTATACAACCCACACCGATCTTACCGGACATCACAGTACATATCAGATGTGTTCATGGGGACGTTAAGCCTTACCCCGTAGCCTCCGTGTCCCTTACTCCCTCTGACGGTAGGTCTTATCGCATCAGGGTGGGAGTGCTGGAAAGTCTGCCGGAGTTACTAATAATAGGGACGGATAACCCCAAATTCCTGGAGCTGCTCCTGCAGACAGTACATGCACAGGGAAGAAGGGTGGGGTCAGGAAGAACCATAGACACCCCAATTCCAGCCCTTATAACCCCAGAACCCTGGTTATTGGATAGAAGTTTCAAATTTGCTCAGGCAAATGATGCAACCCTCTTCAACGCATGGGAACAGTCACACAGGACTCAGGACAGCTCTACCCCTTCTTTTCCCCGTTTCCTTGTTAAAGAGGGACTACTATAACGACAGGGTTCCAACAGTGACCCCGACAGTTGCTGGTCCCCCTTTCCTTTAGAGACCAAATACTTTTTTTTCCACATTCCCATCTTACCGCTGGACACACGGGGGCCGAGAAAACAACACAAAATGTGCTAAGACATTTCTATTGGCCCGGGGTGTATAGGGATGTAAAAGCCCACTGCCAGACCTGTGAAGTATGCCAAAAGAAGAACACTCACAGACCCCCAGCAGTTCCTTTGCAACTCCTCCCAATAGTAGGTATTCCCTTTGAAAGAGTAGGGATGGACTTGATCGGACCCTTGCCAAAAACCCAAAAAGGAAATCAATATGCCTTAGTGATAGTGGATTACGCTACCCGATACCCGGAAGCATTTCCCCTAAGAGCACCCACTACTCGGAACATCGCTGAGCAGCTTCTAGAACTGTTTTCCAGACTAGGTTTCCCCAAGGAGATCCTAACCGATCAGGGTACACCGTTTGTCTCCAGGCTTATGAGGGAAGTATGCCGAACACTTGATCTGCGTCACATCAAAACCTCAGTGTACCACCCCCAAACCGATGGTCTCGTCGAGAGATACAACAGGACCCTGAAAACCACGCTGAAGAAGATGCTCACAGTGAATGGAAAGGAGTGGGACCAGCTTCTACCCCTTGCACTGTACGTTATTAGGGGTCAGGTGCAGAGCAGCCTAGGCTGCTCCTCCTTTGAAATGCTGTACGGGCGACAACCAAGGACTCTTCTTGAGATGACCAAAGAGGCGTGGGAAAAGGAGGAAGCAGAAGAAACCCGGGGGATGCTGGAATACACCCAAGCGCTCAAATCCAAAATCGGAAAGTTAAGGGATCTGGCATTTTCACATCTTGAAAAGAAACAAGAGAAGCAAAAAATGTTCTATGACAAGGGGAAGAAATGGAGGAAACTGGAGATTAACGATTGGGTGTTGGTTTTACTACCCTCTTCCACCAAGAAATTCCAGTCGGAATGGATGGGCCCTTATAAAGTCATCGGGACTATAGGAAGGACTAGCTACAGAGTGCAGATAAAACCCAGTCGGAGCCAGACATATCACATTAACCTTTTGAAAAAGTGGTTGGGTCCACCACCCAAAACAGCACACCTCGCTTTACCGTCTCATTCCTCTACCTCCAGTACGCTGGACCAACTAAGAATCAACGAAGACTTGACGAAAGAAGAAAAGACCTCTCTCAGAACGACACTCACCCCATTTTCCCCCCTTTTTTCGGACAACCCCGGGAGGACGTTACTAGCAGAGCACTGCATTGAGACGCCACCTGGCAGAGTCGTAAAGCAACGTCCATACAGGATCCCAGCAGCCAAGAGGAACGCCGTCCAAAAAGAAGTCCAGGACATGCTGCGGATGGGGGTCATACGACCCTCCAGGAGTGAATGGTCATCACCAATAGTTATGGTCCCCAAACCCGATGGGCCCACAAGATTTTGCATCGACTTTAGGGCTCTTAACGCGATTTCTTCCTTTGACACCTACCCCATTCCCCGTATAGACGAATTAATAGAGAAGTTGGGTGAAACCAGTTATATCACGACCTTGGACCTTACAAAAGGTTACTGGCAAGTGCCATTGAGAGAAGAAGACGGGAAGAAAACAGCCTTCTCTACCCCGGAGGGGCTGTATGAATTTACGGTGCTCCCCTTTTGGCTTCATGGGGCTCCGGCAACGTTCCAACGCCTCATGAATACGGTGCTCCGGGAATACCAATCTTTTTCCTCCGCTTATATCGATGACATAGTGATCTTCAGCCCCGACTGGGAGACTGATTTGAAACACCTCCAAACCATTCTTCACGCCTTACAAAACGCGGGCTTACATGTCAACTCAAAGAAATCCCGAGTAGGCTATCAAAAAGTCAAATATCTGGGGTACGTGTTGGGACACGGGATGATTGCGCCCCAGAGTGAAAAGGTAGGGGCTATAGCCGATACCCCTTTTCCCAGCACTAAGAGGGAGATGAGAGCGTTCCTTGGGTTGCTAGGCTATTACAGGCACTTCATACCACAATTCTCAGAGGTAGCTGCCCCGTTGTCTGACACCCTCCAAAAGAATGTAAAAGCCCAAGTTCTATTACAGCCAACCCAGCGGATGATGAGAGCTTTCAACTCTTTGAAAAAGGCTATAACCACAGGTTCCGTATTGTCCTCCCCTGACTTTTCAAGACCATTCTATCACAGCTCTCGCCAGAGGGGGTAGATCATCCCATCCTGTACATCAGCAGAAAGCTATTTCCCCGAGAAATGAAATACCCTACCATTGAGAAGGAGTGCCTGGCAATAAAGTGGGCCATCGACAAGTTAAGATATTATCTAGAGGGCCACCCTTTCACCTTGTACACTGACCACGCACCCCTCCAGTGGATGAGTCGGAACATCGCTCATAATCCCAGGGTTCTACGCTGGTTTTTGTCTCTGCAGCCCTTCTCTTTCGAGGCCAAACATCGCAAAGGCTCGGACAATGGCAGTGCCGACTTCCTCTCCAGGGTGCTCCCTCTCCCCGATCGGGAGAATCCTGATGGGGGGAGGTGTGTCACGGGGTTGGTACGACCCGGGAGGGCAAGGAACGGACACGGGACTGGTGGACTGAGACACCTGCCGATCTTCCTCTTGTTTCCCTACAGCAGGACGAGTGGAACTGTCCCTCTAACCCCATGCATGAGGAAGGGGGTGAAAACCGGTACGGCTCCTTTAACTGAGATCGATTCCGAGGATTCCGCCCCCAACGATGACGTCACGGAGGTTGGGCCAACAAGAATGCCGGGAGTCAGGAAGAGAGTGTGTGGCATCACCGGAGCGGGAGAGGACGAGGAGTTGGAGGAAGCCGTGTATGGAGAGGACCGGACTCTATCGAGTGGAGAAATTGTTGCAGACCCGCCGAAAGAACCAAGGAAGCCAGGTGGCCAACGACCTCGCGTTTCGCCCAGCCACGCTCCAGGAGGAGCGTGGCTCTCTCAGGTACGAGAGCGGTTTGCGGGTTGGGAGGAGGAGGGAGAGACCCGACGTATAGGGTAGCAAACTCCCTACCGGTTCCCGACTACGTATCCCTTCCTGAGCACTTCACTTTCCTATCTAGACGTGCGGCACAAACTGGTTGATCCTTCACTCCCCTCCCTTACTTGAGTGCGAGTTCCCCACACTTACACCGTTTCCTTGTTTTCTTCCTTTCATCTGGCCGACTCTTCTTCGGAACCACTGTCCCTGCAAGACCTGACGGAGGCGGATGAGAAAGGGGTGGAGAACGCCAGAAGACGCGGAGTGCTGGGATAAGACGCCATTATCCCCAACTCTTAGCAAAAGACTGGCTACCCAAAGGAGACGTGTATTGCATAAAATAAAACCATCTTTAACCCGACCTTGTCTCCTGCTCCCTCATTCCGACCCGCTACACTGGGCTAAAGAAATGCCTAGATGGCGTTGGCGGCCCATTCATAAGGGAACTGGGAACGCAAAGCGGCCTCATGCCCAGGAGCAACCAAGAGGTTAAATATTTGGGCCTTCTGCATGTTGGCTTTGAACCCTGAGACCAGCCTGCAATTCAGTGCCTAAGGCCGGGAGCGAGGTCATAGGCTCCGTGATGGACAAAATGACATCATCAGCATAGAGGTTAATCAGATGATGCTCCCCTCCAAAAGGAATCGCTGTAATGGCCGGGTTGTCCCGGAGCCGCTGCGCCAAGGGTTCCATGAATAAAGCGAACAGAAGCAGGGACCGGGGACAACCCTGGTGTGTACCCCGCTGAATGAGAAAGGAAGGGGACAAGACACCTTTGACCCTGACGGAGGCTCGAGAAGCTATATAGATGCTCTGTACCCAATAGCGGAACTTTTCGCCAATGCCAAAAGTCTTCTGTGTATCGAAGAGATAGGACCAGTGGTTGCGGTCTAACGCTTTTTCAGCATCAATAGAGAGAGGCAAAGCCTCCTTGCGTGACCGGTGTGTTTAGCCATTTGAGGCTTCCCTTTTGAGCACTGACCTATCCTGAGGGAAGAGGTGTGACACCTCTGCCCAGGATGTGCATTGTTTCTAGTCCCAGAGAACAAAGGCTCTCCACTCAGGGGCTCAGGGGTCCAGAAACATGTCTGTGTGTGGCAGGCTGCCTAAAGCCAGTCAGTGCCCACACCAGGGTCAGTAGGTTTTCAGGGGGCACCTCTGAGGTGCCCTCCGAGTACATGTAACTATATATCCCACACTGGCATCAGTATGGATTTATTGTGAGTAGTAGTTTGGTACCAAACACTCCTGTGTTCAGTGAAGCCATCATGGTGTGGTGGAACTCAAGCTGTCGAGTTTCCAGCCCATGTACTCTCTATGGCTTCACTGGCACTTATAATAATAAGGAATAGGCCCCAATATTGTAGGGGCATATCTGCTCATGCAGATATGCCTACACCTGGGATATAGTGTACCCTGCCTTGGGGCTGGTAAGGCCTGCTAGAGGGGTGACTTACCTATATCCCAGGCAGTGCTGGCTGGACTGGCACACAGGTAGTGTGCCATGTCGACTTTCTCTGCACCAGGCCAGGCATGCTGCAGTGGCAGTCTGCATGGCTTAGGTGAGGAGTCCCTAAGGGATCCTCTTTAGTCCCCATGCCCTTGGTACCCAGGTGCCTTTTAATAGGGACTTACAGGGGGCCTGAATTGGGGAATAGTTTTTAGGGAAGAAGCACTGGCACAGGGGACCTGAATGGCAGGGACCCTGTGCACTACAATCGAACCACAGCAATGTTTAGGCAAAAAGTGGGGGCTAACCATGTCAAAAGAGGCACTTTCTCACAGAAAGCTATTATTTGTATTGCACTTTTTGATATTCATCTAAGTCCCATTTCCATATTCAAATAGTTACTTTAAAAAACAGGCTTTATTTGGAGAAAAAAAACTCATTAAAAGCACCAAGGATTATAACTCTTCTATAAAGTAATTCTTTAAACGTTCACAATGTATCTATTTGATGCTACTTTATGGCTCAAAGAAAAAGCCTTTTTGTTAAACATTTTTATTGGCATTTAAAGTAATCACATATGAGCAGATACAGACAGTACTATCTCCCGTTCTTCCAGTGTACTACAGTACATCACACCAGCAGTATATTAGGGTCCATTGCACAGTGATCGGTCTCATCATCTGCCGGATTCAACTAAGGCGACATCACATGCATTATACACAGTAAAGCTTCAGGTTCCTAGGTACTGCCATGTTAATAAAGTTGTACCTGCTACAGCTTATTCTCCAAACTACACTTTGCGTACCTATAAGCAGCATATAATCCAACTCATCGCAAGTAGGAGTTCCAACAGAGATATCTCCTGTGCAATGCCTTTTGCTTCAAGTCTGCTCGTCGGGATTACAATTCCGGTTGAGAACAATATAGCCAGAAAATGCCTTTTGACAGATGAGAAACATTGTGGAGTATATTGTTGCCATAGTGGAAGTTGACATTCAGAAAGAGTTTTAACTTTAAGGATTAATATAGGAATTCTATAGAAAGGGCTTATATTAAGTCTACATTGACCTACAAACTGAAACCAAACTGTTGGAGTTTGGTCATCCAGCTAACCAACATAGAACCTCTTGGTCCAAAGCAGCCACATTTTGAATTTCTTGAGAAGAGGTGGGAAAATCAGTTTGTAAATGGTTGGCAACCGGCTGGAAGTTCAAGAGTTCAGCTCCTCAAACACTGAATACTACTCCACCTGTACACACTCAGTACAAACAGCACATCTGTACAAAAGCATGGGCAGAGGAAAGATGTTCTGCGTTGACCTACGGTGAATAAATCTGAAAGACAAGAATTCAGGACCCAGCATGCCTCTTGTGCACTCTGAAAAAAATCTTTCATGTTGACACGTTGCTTTCAAGCAGCCAATATAAACTTTTGGGGATTTTGGTAAGTATAAATGCTATGATGGGGAGATAATGCAGCTAATTGTTTACCATTATATTACCAGATAACACAAACTACAACTGCAAGTACTTACAGTGCGAGTCTTTCTTTCTCTGTGGGGGTATGTGATCTGGAGCTGCATCTAGGGTGAGAGAACGCATTACAGTTTCACACACAAACTGTGTGCTGCTGATATCTTCTTCACCTTCTTCTTGGGCGTTTTCAACTTTAACTTTTACCATGGATGGGTCTGGAAATAAAAAGGACGTTAGTAAATAAAACTGAGACGCAAAGGAAAAAAGTATAAGAAATATAAACGCATAAGAAATATAAAAGTAACAGATGGAACCAGAAATCATAGATAAAGTCAACTACAATTTGCTGTACCTGTCCAACATACAGTGAGTCAGTGGGGTGTCTATCACTTAAAACTGAAAACCTTTCAAGCAGTGGCAAGTTACTTTCTTCACATTTCATAAATCTCTACCCTCCAACTTTCAGGCTAGGCCAAGCCAAAGGGTCAAGGGGCCAGTCTTGACTCAGCCATCACACTTCCAGCACAGACAGAATAAGCACCTTAAACCAAACTTTCTTCGTCTCTATTAACAGATAATTAAGTGATCATAGGATTCACAATAAAACTCTTGTCCTCATTACCCAAGCTCGTTGTAACTCAGTTTCCAAAATACCAAATCTTCAATCTGCAAATCATTTAGTTCATACAAGCCACTCTAGTAGCTGGGAAGAAACACTAAAACAAAGATAACTCATTCAGATAACAAATTGCTCCCTGTAAATGTTTCCTATGAGTGCTTAATGGATCTTCTGAGTGCTCTGCCTCAAGTCTCCCAAATAAAACAGTAATAAATAAGATGCTATACATACAACTCATAATCTAGGGACTGCACTGGATTCTAAGCAACAAGCAACCGACAGCCAGTGCATGATACCGCAACAGATACACTATACTGAAAGAGAGCATAAGTCATTTAAAGCTTTGATTTTGAAAGTCAGATGTGGGAGGCAAGGTAGAGAGAAAATGATGAAGCCTGAAGCTAAAACAAGAGTAACTAAACATGGATCATGCGTGCCTTCCCAAAATTCTTCAAAGGCATAATCTTGAAGTTAAAATGTGTGGCCTCAGTATCTGATACTTTGTAAAAATAACAGTATTTCACAAGTGGTCTCTGACACAAGTTACCCTTGTGTTTACCCTCACTGATGAGTCTTGACCGACTTGTCTTGGGAGAAAAGAGAAAGCCTTTGCCGATGTCACAACTGTGTCAGCTGATAGCACGTGCTTATTTTGATTCTCATCAGCCCTTTGTGGTGTCAATGACCACTAGAGGCATGTACAGGCAGGCTATTTTTGTAGGATGTGTGCCTTGTTGGTGTTGACCATCTAATAGTGGTCTCAGAAAAAATCGTCTAGGGAGCTACAGGTGTTACATTTAAGCATCTTAAATGATCACCTTAAAAATCAACAGTGTACTGTATGTAAACTTAAAACTGCATCCTACAAGGACAATAAATGTTGCTGTTAAGTCACATGTGGAACTAGCCATTGGAACATACCTTTTTACAAGCCTGACCCCAAACGGTTCACAGAGAATCCATCCTGATGGAAGGGAGTATACATAGGAAATGAACCAAAGTAAAACACAATCTGTAGGTTTTTACCATTAGTTATAGAAGTTAGGGCAGACATTATGACATAAGTATATTCCATTCTAAGAATGGTTTGGCTGCTTGGTTCTTCATCTAGCCCATGTAAATATTCCAGCAATGGAGACTCGCATATGAAAACAAATTGATTTGGATTACAGTGATCCATAGAGGAAATAACAGCAAGGCAAAGATCTTAGTTTTACAAATGTTAATCTGTAATACATTTTTCTTGGTGTAATCCAGTACTTTGTTTAATGAGTGTTGCTACCCTACTGTCATGGGATCTAGCAAAATGGTGTAAACAAACACAAAAAATGTTTTTTTAACAGTCTCTCAATGCCTACATTTGCCTGCTTTTAAAGGCAACACATCAGGTTCTCTAACGTCTGTCTCATGTCAGAAATATACAACTGAAAAATTGGAATGATCCAGGTAAAACAGTGATCCAGTTTTAGCTTAAATGTGGGATAGATGAGATATTGCTGTTGGCCTACTAAATATATGGCCATCACAATGTATTGTGGGATATAAACAGTGCAAGAACGAGAGGAAGCAGGAGGCGCACTATCTAGAAGTTTGAGAGCGGCAGATATAGAGATAAAAGAAGGAAAGAATTCAAGTGGGGGCACCTCTCATGCCAAGGCATCTCAGTAGGTCTGAGAAGAAGGAGCAATTCTTTTTTTAATTAAAATCGAATAGGAAGTGCACATGTACTGTGCTTATCATGGTTGTATGACGTTACCACGCATTCCGTTGCAACGCATGCCTTTACCACGCATGAGTTACAACGCGAATGCCATTACCACTCATAACCTTTACCACGAAAATGCCTTTAACACGCATATCTTTACAACGTTTTTCGTTCTAAAATCATGCATGTTAATGGCATTTTCTTGGTAAAGGTTATCTCCGATCCCTTCCCCATTGCCATAATTCCCCGTCCCTGTTCCCCTGTGCGACCCCATCTCTTAAATTATTATTTACATAATCTAACATCCCCCTTACCTCTCCACGTCCTCTCCTTTCTCTTCCGAAGTTCCGATCTACGTTGCACGTCGTTAAGAGGAAGCGGAAGTGTCTTTCCGTTTCCTCTAACGACGCCGATTGCCTCCACATCTCGACTGAAACAGGTACGTTTTTTTTGGGGGGGGGGGAGGAGGGGAGACCCCCACCAACCCCCCTTTTTTAATTTTTCCTTTAACACACATGCCTTTACTACGTATCTCGTAGTAAAGGTATGCATGGTAAAGGCATTTCGTGGTAACCACGCATGCGTTGTAATGCATGCGTGGTTATGGTAATGCGTGGAACCTGCCGCGTTGTAGTGGCTGTTTCCCGCTTATCATAATAGAAAATTCATGCTTTTCCAATCCACCCCAAACTAAGAGTTAATGGACATCCTGTAGTACTGTTCCAGCAAACTAACAGCCCTTGATCACAATACATTAAAAGGCCAAAGGCAGTTGTAAGTAACCCTTATAATTATCATTCTTCCTAATTTGATTTCTTTTCAAAAGTGGCTATTGATCGTGCCCCAGGTACTACTGATAAGGTTATGATTAAGTATGATAATAAAGAAGTTTTCAAAAACAATGGAAATAAAAAACGTATATTACTTGTATCTATTTCTCCAGTGCTTTCGGCACTGTTGGCCACAGCACAAACTGGTATGCACTAAAAGCTAATGATATTCCTCCAGCTGTGTTGAAACATTTATTGCAGTGCACTCCAACAATTGGATTATTGTTTTGTACGGTTCCAAGAATACATTTTCTTCAATGGTTTGCAACAGAGGTGAGATAGTTATAGCACTCCAGTTGGTTAACGCCTACACAAACTATCTTTCAGAATTCTTCAGTTCTGTTCAATGTTCCCCCTCCTTCCTTACATTGGTCTACTCTTTTGGTATGCATGCTAAGGATTTAATTTTGTAAAACCAGAGTGAAATTGGGCTACAAAGTCAGCAACATGTGTTAACCATGTATGCTGTAAACAATAGCCTACAGATAAATCTATAAAAAAAAATTATGTTATGGCAATGGGATTCTAAAAAATGGCACACAGAGCCTGGTGGTCAAAAGTATCAAACATGGTAATGGTTAAAGAATACTGTTACTTAGGGGTTTTAACATCTAGCAATTAGTCATTTTCAATGCATATGGAGGCACAAAATGCTAATGGCGATTTCATTAATAAGGAGCAATTGCAATATTTTAGGGGAAGGCGAAAACAGGACATTTCAACTTTATTAAAAATATATATTGTAAGGATACCAGCATTGACACTATATGGCTCATCTAAAGATACAGTAATATCCCTGTTGGACTACCACGAGCACCCACTGATCTAAAGTGATTTCTGCCCAGTGAGAATGGAAATCCCTTGTCATTACCCCTACAGGTTATATGTGATCGGGAGGGATTGTGAGTAAGACAATGCTTGGGGGGTGGAAGCTTTCTTTCTGGAGCCACCTCTACTCCTACCAATATACCTACTTCTATAGTTTCTTCTGTAG
Source organism: Calotriton arnoldi (assembly GCA_963921515.1). NCBI lineage: Eukaryota > Metazoa > Chordata > Amphibia > Caudata > Salamandridae > Calotriton > Calotriton arnoldi. The sequence continues at coordinate 5,115,095 of CAWUFW010000146.1, forward strand.
CTCCCTCTTGAATACCTCTTGCTGGCCTGAGGGGTCATGAAAGGTCTGCTGCTGCCACTAATACGTTTGTGAACTGGTGCAGTTTTCGGTGCCCCTTGTGGGTGTTGTCTGCGAAACGTGCCCCCTGAGGTTTTGGATTGGAGGGTCCTATAGACTTTGCGATATCAGGATCTTTTTTATTTTTTTAAACAATTCATCCGCTTGGGGGTCAAAAAAGATGTTCCCCAAACAAATGGAATATTGAGGAGGTGTTCCTGAACCTCTAGTTTAAATCCTGAGATGCGAAGCCGAGCGTGTTTGCCTTACAGATGATTTTTCATTCCTTCACCAACAACTCTATCTTCTTTTTATAGGTGTCAGGAAGGCGCTGTATAAATGTCTCCTTATCCGTCCAATGAAACCAGTCATAAAGTGACAGTAATGAAGCAGACTTTGCAATACACCACCACGCCCTAGCACCTATTGCTACCCGCTTCCATGCAGCATCATTACGGTTACTTTCCTTAAGTGTCCCCTCTGGCCCCGGCTGATGTCCTCTTTGTGGCAGTGCAAACCACCAGAGTCTGGGGCAGTCTGGGCCGTGATGTAAAGCGGGTCCTCAGGAGAAGCATTATATTTTGTCTTCATGCAGGGTGTAAACAGGTTCACCCTGACAAGGTCTTTAAAACTGGCAGGGCTTGACTTCAGTACACCCTTATGCGCAGGTAAGAACTAAACACTATGTTCAGCCTTAGAAAGGGTCTCCACTAAAAAAACTGTCCTGATCTTTTACGATGTGCAAGATGACCTTATGGTGTCAAGCCGCTCTCGGTTTAATAGCATGGTATGCTGTAGTGTCATCTGGGGATATGGTTTCACTGGGTATGCCTCTAGGTCATAATCCTTTGGTAGTGAGGGGAGGGGGTGGGGGGGGGGGGTAAATCGACACTGTACTCTTATGTGGGTTCTCACTGCCCCCTGCAACAGTGGGCTGATCCTATGGGTCTCCTTCCCCATCCAGGCTGTATGAATCAGAGAAAGAGTGGACTGACCCGTGTGAGGATTCTAGTGGGGGTGGTGGCAGTGGTGAGACTGGCCTTGGTGGTGGAGGAGGTAGGGGGGGTAGTGTGTGTTTGTGGGGTAGGCCGCAACGATGGAGGCTTTGATTTTGGCTCCAACCTTGTTCAGATCTAAAGACCAACGCTTGGTTCCAGTCGGACGAGAAGGCGTCTAGGTAGGGTGTGAATGGTGTCTCTGCTCTGAAGCTTTATCTAGACTCCGAACTGAGCCTGAAAGCGGCGGTGGACCGCAGTCCTTCTGTTAAGCTGGTTCGGTTTGTGATGCCATGTGAAGCCATGTTCTGCCTTGGTGTAGGACAGTTTCTGAGATTGCATCTTGCCCCATGGTTGAGAATGGTTCTCATGGACCTTGGGTCCCGCCAGCGTTGACTCCAAAGAGTGTACCTCCTCTTTCTCGGAGGCTTCTGAAGACAATCTCAGGACTGTGTGCATGCAGAGTTAGTGGTGCCTTGGGCAGGCTCGCTTGCTCTTCCCCAACATCGAGGATGTCCTGTCCCTGGAAAATATCCAAAGTATCCGGTAGCAAACCACTCTGCAGCTTCAAGTGTGCCCCTGTGTCTATTCTTTCATAACCACAGCGTATTCTAGCACGAGAAGAAGAGACAGAACTTGCTCATGAGATAGCTAGTTGTTACAGACTTGTGGTGTTCAGCCCAAGGGTGATTTGCATACAGTGTGGGTAGAACTGAAAGTAAATCTGCTTTTTCTGCTGACACTCTCCGAGAGCAAGTCCTCAGAAACTGAAAGGAGATCAGACTGGACACTGTGTATCCAATCGTTAAGGCGATTTTCGGGCTTTGAAGCCTAGATAGCAAACACAATTGTTTTCTTTTATAGGAACAAACGGAATGTAGAAAGGACTGAAGTAACCGTGAGTAAATATGTCTGTGTCAGAGCCATAGCTTAACACGTCCGAACCAGTTGGCAGAAAAAAATAATCTAAGGGTGAACTAAAGGAGGAGTCACTCCACATATGGCAACTCAAAGTTTCTTCGAAGTAAAACAACTTGTAACGTTTGAAGCCAATCTTAGATGTCAGGAGTATGCAAAAGCAAGTGTATCTACAGACAAATGCTACAAAGGTATATTTTGATCATTGTGTCACCAGAAAAAAGGTGCTACATACATAGCAAATCTAATACCAACGAGGCGCACGGTAGCATGCCGTTATTAAAGCCATTTGCCTCAAGTTCGTGAGAAGATTATGGGTGTAGAACAGAAGGCGTACCATATGCACCTGCTCTACGTACACTTTACTATTGGAGAGTCATGTCCCTCTTAATGAAGTGGATCACATTGTTTGGTGAGTAAGAATGGTCAACGGACACATTTTGTCTATACACTTCCAGTCTTGCCCTTGCTAATCAGAAGACTGGCGGAAGCACAACCACATTTTAATGTAATTCCAAGCATTCCTCTATGTTTGATGACCTAAAAGGTCAGGGTATTAAAGGAATTGTTGCAAAAGCACACCTCATTGCTTTATCCTCACATAAAAGGGGTGTGCAAAACATACACAGAAACAACTGAAACATTCTCCGGAAACATTTATTTTGCACAACCCCCACTGTAGTTGGGGCAATAAATCAAGGCACAAACCATCAAACACTTATAAACAAAGATTTAGTATAGAATATCCACCTAAGCTTGCCCTAAGAAAAGCATGGCCAATTCAAGCATGTTATTTTTCAAGCTGTCTAAATGCTACCAAAGAGATAAAAATATATTTAAGAGATTAAAATACACGTTTAATTATCCGTTATTTGTAGGGTGATGAGGTCACTGGGAAAGTTTTTTGACAAAATTTGTTAGAAGGCCTTAAAAAGTCTGACAAGGCTTAAGGAAAAAGCTGGTAGCAGTGAAGGGAGGAGAAATGGGAAGATGAACTCTAGAGCTCACCTGACAATGCTTTGAATCCAACACCTTCATTCTCTTCTTCTATCTGACCCAATCCTGGTTTCTCAATCAGAGCATTATCGTGTGGCAGGGGTGACATACAAGGGGTCATATCTAGAATATAAAGAGAATATGAACAAATTAGACCAAATTTCCAGCTATAAGGAAACAAAATAAAAAAGGTAAATTATTAGGAAAACTGGCAAAACAGAAGAGATTTGAGCTAAATACCAATGCAGTTTTGCTGAAATATACTGTGCGAAACAGTACTTACAGCATTTTTACAGGCATGGAGAAGTATCATGCCACAAGTACAGTTTTATACAAGTGGGCAAGTTACGAAGCACATTATCCTGACAACATCTTTTCTTGTCTTGCAGGTCAATAAAAGACTTTTCTCTCACTGGCTTATTACATGGCTCTCATTTTTCTTTGAATAAAATGTGTTTCAAAAGACCACATGCCACCATAGAAGAGCAAAGACTTGGAAAAGCTAAAAGCAATAAAGTTGTTTTATGCCTCACGACCAATCACCACAACTCACTATAATTGTGCTTCTGCAAGAGACTGAGGCTGTTCACTTTCACACACACACAGCTCATAACAATCTTATTTTGACATCTTTCAAACACCTACAGGTCTACACTTAAGCAGTACGTCTGGCTTAGGTTTGGCACCAACATGACAGAACTCTCCAGATTCTCTTCCTGTCCTAATTACTGGTTTCGATTTCCTGGTGCCCAGACAGAAAAGTGTCAAACGCTCTGCTTGTGGACTTTTCTCAAGACATACTCCTACGGCCTATTTCTCTGTTGACAAATGGTCTTAACTATCTTTTTCCATCCTCTAAACAGAAAGTTGTATTTTTGTAAACATTATAAAATTCACAGGAGCTTAAACATATACAAGAGAAACTCTCTAGACAGAAGGTCTGATACCTTGCCCCAGTACCTCAGAAGGTATCCAAACATGTATGGAGTATTAGTTATCTAATCCAGATTTGAGTACATGCTGAGAGCTGAGGTACAGGCTGGCATGAGCTGAAAATTAAAGACATACTTTGATAGTCACAGAGTATTAATATTCTTGTCTTCACAAATTGTAATCAGTACAAAAGTAAGCTGAAATCCGTGCAATTCACAGCAGCCACAGAAATCTGCCTAAAGAATAGAACATCTCTAATGTTTTTTGCTTACAGCATAGAACAAGCTTGCCTATTGTTGAACACTCTTCTAGTTTATCAGCTCTCCAATTTCACCACCATAATTATCGCGAATGGTTTGTTTACGCTTCTCCAGGAAATTAGAACATTTTGTTTATTGGTTGGGTTTCAGAAAAAAATATTACAGCTACATAACATTTTCTTCTTCTTCAGGGGATCTTCATTGATAATAATAAGCACTGAATAGTATAGCAAGCCAATCCCAAGTGCCAAGTGGTGGAAGAAAAAATAAACATTATAACAAACCTAAGAGATTCCTCAAGGTAGCCTGACCCACATGTGTATTCGCCTTGGAATCTGAAACAGAACAGTAATGTCTTGTGAGCTTGTGGAATGATTTCCAGGTGGCTGCCTCAAAGATTTCTGCTTTGAGAAGGCAGTGGTAGCAACAGCCTTAGTTCTAGCAGAATGGGCTTTGGGGCATCCATTTATTTATTTTTTGGTAGCAAAATACTATTTAAGAAAGAAGACAATCCCTCTGAAGATAGGCTGTTTGAAGTGTTAAAACCTATATGAACAATCCATATTTCATAAATAAAAACTTGGCTCTACGGAGGCCCTTAGTCCTATCAAGATAGAATCTGAGAGCCCTCCTCCAATCAGGTATGTGTACAGACATTTCTGCAAGAGAGGAAGTATTCTGAACGAATGTTGGGAGAGAAAGTCAAATTAACACGAGTAAGAGAAATTACTTTGTGAATTAGTCCTAGATAAGTACTTTTGACAACCTTGCCATGGAATACTATACATAGGGCTCATGGGAGAATAGGGTTTTGAATGTCACTCACCTTATTGATGTAATCGCTTCTAAGAAAGCAGCGTCCCCCAATGTGTGTTTTAAGGACTCTTCCAATAGCGGACACATTAATTTTTTGAAGAACCACATTGTGTTCCCAAGGACATGGTGCTCTTCTTACTGGTGGCAAACCATTTATAATTCTGCAAGGAATTCTATAATAACAGGGACCCTGAAGGAGGAGATTTGTTCCAAACATTTCTAATCAGCAATCATAGAAGCAAGATATGCCATTAAGGAAAAAAGCCAGATATGCTCAAATAAAGTAGATAAGTACTGTTTCATGATGAATCTTCAAAGGATTAATTATTTTTTCTATGCACCAGATGCAGAACTTCTTCTGCTTGAAAGCATAGGAACCTCTAATGGATGGGCACTTGGATTTGTTTCTTTAGAATATACAAACATTCCAGGGGAAGGTTCAAATGTATGAGTTCAGGAGTCAAGCTGCAAAATTCAAGATTGGTAAACTGAGCTGCAGTATCTAGCTGTCAAACTTGAGGAGACGATCTGGTCTGGACAGAAGCCTCATGTGTGGTTGCTCAGATATGTAAAGCATGTTGTTATACCAACATTTGTATGGCTTTCTTCTCTGGTCCAATGAGGATCACATTTGCTCTTGAGTATATGAGCTTGGAGAAGACCAACGGAATTAGGGATACTGGAGGAAATGTATATGGAGACTTCTTTGGCTAGTCGATCAAAAGGCTTTCCCCAATTGTCACTGGAGGTGAAGTCTGGGCATTTCTTGTGGTCTGTGACTTTATGTTTGCGTACTGACTAATGTCCCCACACTCAAAAGGGGCAGTGTTGAAAACTACTGCGAGATAAAAAACAAAGTTGCTCATTGGCTTGGGAGCCACATAGGTATCTGGTTAGGGGTCACTAATAAAATAGGCCCCGGGGACTGCATTGTAATTAATTTCAGGAGTCCTTGGTGGGTGGAGCAGATCTTGCTTAACATGAGCCGCCACTCTCCTTTAAAGTCGGACATTGTACTCCGCCCACTAGGTTTCATTTATCCCCCGAGGAGACACAACCAGGTTCTAGAGGAACGTGAGAGCGCCCTTTTAAGGTAGGAGCCCCAGTCCACCCCCGAGATGACCATTAATCCGGAGGGCCAGCTCACAAACAGATTTACCCCTTTAACTGAGCTTGATGAGCAGGATTGACTTATCTACTAAGACATGTAGTGGGATGGCCATTAGCAGGGCTGAGGGTATCCGTGAGGCCTCTTCACTCGCTTGGTTTGCTTAGCTCGAATGTGGCGGGTGTTAGGTCTTTGCTGACTGATAATCAGGAGGTTAATACGCTTAAAGCCTCTGGACTTATCTGTCTACAAGAGACTTGGAATGTCGTAGGGACTGCATTCATTGATGGGCACATTGCTTTTCATGCTCACGCTATACCTTCTCAGTATGGCAGAGCTAAGGGGGGATGGGGGGAGGATGTCGACTTTTGTGAGTTTAAGCCCCGGTTGTGAAACGGAGCAGCAAATCCCTTCCTTCTCATCCAAATTGTTTGTTGTTCTTTTAACTTTTTCACGAAATATATGTGTTTTAATTATTAATGTTTACAATTCTCCTTCCTCTGCTGAACCTTTAGAGATTGCTCTAAAAAGTTTCTTGGAAGTTTTATCATTCCCGGTCCGTTTCCCCTTAGATACCATTAGCAGGGAACTTTAATATTCACCCCTGCTCACTGTGTGTCCCTCATAAGAGAAAGGAAGCTAGCAATGAGGCCACTGATCAGGTCCATTTTGTTCACTCCTGTCAGTGTGATAGTTTCAATCTTTTATTGTCAGAATACAATCTTGTCAATCTCTTGTCTAAGTCTGTGTTTAAGTCCTCGGAGTTGATGCTGGCATTTCAGGGAAGAGGTCTGAATTCCAGTATTGATTTTATTTATGTTTCTGCTTGCATGTTCCCTTTCTTATAATTTTAAGGCAGCCTGGAATGTTCATGGCGATCACAATCTTGCTTAAGGCGGAATTTAGCTGGTCTAAGTTTTGGGGAAATAATTTCAATTTGTATAAGGAGCCACCAAAAAGTTAAGGAGCAAGGTTGAAGAATTGGCTGGGACAAGATAATCCAGGAGGATTTTTTAAGGGACCTGCTTTGGCTGCAAGGAAGGGATTTTGATACTTGTCTGCAGTCAGTTCCTCCTGATTAAGTTTTTTAAGACTCTTTCTTTAACATTTGTTATGCATTACAGTTGCCACTTACTAGAAATAAGAATAAGATGGATTATGTTGATCCTAAATAGTTTGACGAAAGTTGCTCAAGGGCCCACAAAGATTTGCTAGAGGCTCTGCATTGCAAACCTAGGGACAGGGGGTTAGTAAACGAGGCAAGAAGACGTTATAAGGAGGCCTGTAGAAATCGCAAGATTGTGTTAGCATGAGGCGTGGGACCAGTTAGTGTCCGCTTGTGAGGCCGGAGATAATAATGCTCTCTGGAAAATAGTGAACCAGTCCCTTTTTAGCGAGTCATTGGTCTCAGACATGGTCCATACTATTCCAGCTCAGGCCTGGGTAATCCATTTTACATCCATCTATAAGACAGTTATACCCTCTCACTTGGACATTGCTGGCCCCTTTGTTAGTGAAGTGTCGCTTCACTTTGATGTGGATGAAGTTGTTAAAGCTATTTTGGCTCTCCCCTCAAACAAAGCGCCCAGCCTGGATGGAGTTCCTGGGAATCTCTTTAAGTCCTGTGCGGATCTATGGGGTTCCTTAATAACACGACAATTTAATGTCATAGCACGTGGGAATATCCCTCCCTTCTGGAAACAGTCTGTAATTGTGACGGTAAAAGGGAGCTGTACAGAGCCAGCCTGCTACAGGCCCATTTCTTTAATAGCTGCCGAAGTTAAGATAATAGGCAGGGTTCTGTTGAAGCATTTGTTAGAGTGGGCTGAGAATGGGTAGGTTATATCTGACATTCAGTATGGCTTCAGGCAGGGGAGAGGGACTATCAAACAGAACCTTAATGTTTCTTTCTTAGTTGCTAAATATTCTTTAGTAAGGAAAGAGTCAATTCATCTTGCCTTCATGGACTTCAGCGCTGCCTTTGACTCCGTTGACTGGAAGAGGTTATGGTCTGTGTTGGCGGCCATGGGGATAAATCGAGCTCTTGTAGCCTTTTTATGCTACCTGCACGCTGGTGTGGAGGCCTCTGTTAGATTTGGCGCGAAGGGGGAATGTACCACATATTTTCAGCTGGGAAGAGGAGTCCGCCAGTGCTGTATTTTAGCTCCCTTGCTTTTTATTTTATATATTAATCAGTTAGACACATTTTTAGTGGTTAGATGTTCCAAGAACAGGATGGTCCCAGCTTTATTGTATGCAGACGATACCATTCTCATAGCATGCACGGCTAATGGTCTGCAGCGTTTGATAGATTGTTTTCTCAACTTTATGGACCATTTAGGTCTGAAAACAAATCTGTCTAAAACCTATACAGTGGTTTATAGGACTAAAAAAACTTGAAAACTAAAATCGATTCATTTATGGGTGTGCCCATTGGCAATACGGACAAGTTCCCCTATTTAGGAATCATGATAGACCATAAACTGAATTGGGACCCCCTGATGAGAGCTCATGTGCAGTCCTTTAATAGGGTATCACACAGTACTGATGCCTTTGCGAGGAGGCTTGGTTGCCCCCATAGTAAATCTATAGTGAACCACTATAAAACCAAATGCATCCCGACAGTGGCATTTGGCTTGGAGATGTGGGGCTACAAGTCCAGTAATACCATCCAAGTGGCTGAAAATAAGTTATTTCGGAGATTTCTAAGGTTGCCGTAGACTGTGCCAACAGAGATTGTGAATGAGGAACTGAATATAGGGTTCATCTCTGATTTTATAAGTATTCGCCCTGTAATTTTATGGTTTTCTGTTTGGTTAAAATATGAATTCGATTTTAATAGAGTGATTCTGAAGGATTTTTTGGGGCTAGACTACTCTCATCGAATTCCCTGGTTACAGTATGTCAAAGGTGTTTTGTGTGACCTGAATTGTTTACTAGCCCGGAACTAATTTGCGAAGCGGATGTTACAAGGGTAAAGGATAAATTTAGTGCCTTTGTGCAAGGAAAAAGGGAGCAACATTTCAGGGTGTAAAGCCTGAGCAGACACTATCCGATGGTTAAAACTCCAGGTGAAATAGAATTGTATTTAACACTGGATATGCTATTTTTTATAACGTTTATCTTATTTTCGTCTAAATTTGTTCCTCCAGCTTTTAGTTGGCTGGCATAAATCCAAAGAACCTGCTATTTGCACATGTGATATGGCTGCTGTACTTGACACTTTACATGCCGTTTTTATTTGTCCCAAATTTGCCAACCTGCGACATAAGTATACACACGTACCATCCTCTTGCCACTGAATTTCAAGCAAGTGAGGCCTACTTTATTTTATCTTCAATTTTTAGACAATTGCACTGTTTGTTTTTATTAATCTTGCTTCTTAGCGGGTGTGTTTCATTCTACTCACTGAAAAACTACCGTCCCACCCTGTGCGATTTTTATGAATTCTTATCTGCTTTTATGATTTACAACTATAAGTCGAATAAAGTGCGTCTGATTGATTGACTTCAAAGAGATCATCAACTTGATTCATCAAAGAAGTCATGCAATAAAATGTGTTTTATAATTTACTTGTGATTCTCCTTAAAGACTCTGCTGAGTGAACGAAGGTGAACCGATGTGGTCTGAAGGTCTCTTGCTATCAGCCTTTTTCAAATGGTTTGTGACATGAGCGACACTAGCCTAGATTTAGTTTCGCCTTGTCTATTCAGCTATTGCATTATTGTTTGGCTGCCTGTCTGCACCAGCAACAACTGTGGTTATTGCTGGAAGATTAGATTCAAGGGCTAAATGGACAGCTCTCAACTTCAACAAACTGATATGTAATCCCTTCCTTTTTGAGACCAGTGCCCTTGTGCTTGTAGATGACCCATGTAGGGTCTACAACCCTTCAGGGATGCATCTGTAATGGTTTTCTGGTTTGGAATACCTTCACAGACAGGCACTCCTTTAAGAAGATTTTCTGCTTTCCAGTTAGAATTAGTTTATACAGTCAACTGTTAGGGTATTGGCAATACTGAGCTTTCAGGCTTCGCTAAGGACCCTAATGTGGAGTCAATTGTGAGGATCGAGGAAGAAGGCATGGATCTCAACTCAATGGTACTCATTTTATCGACCTCAGAAGAATGAAAGGCTGAGTGGACCCACCAGGATTTAAACCTGTGACCATGAGGTCGAACACAGGCCCCTACAGTGGACGCATTAGTCCACTAAGCCACCAGACCACCTTCAAAAGATACACTTTTATTGCCTGCGAGTCTAGCACTGCTCTCAGGGCTTGGATGAACTGAACAGGGGCTGAAGTCAGTTTTGCTTGCTACATACCCAGTGTGTTCAGAGTTGCTAAAGTCTTTTGGAAATGTAGAATAACTTCTTGAGTTATCGAAACTTAGATCAGTATTGGTAATGGTCACAGCTGGCAAGAAAGATCAGGAATGTTTGGAGTTTTTCTGCTACTGGAATATAAAAAGTATCCCAAAGGTCTCTAGAATACATAAAGTTCCCTTGATGGAGTTGCAGATAGATGTGATGGAATGCTAACATTCAGTTGTTCTCTCTTTTTATGTGTTCACCAGTTTCAAGTTATGGATGGGCATGAACTGTTCTGTCACTTTTTAGCAGATCAGAAAGTAATTAAATAAATCGCCCTTCTGTTTTGAGAATGATGGCCCCATTCCACAGCTTGCTTTTCCAGGAGATTGTGCTCTCCCTGTTGAAGCTTCTCAAGTAGTAATGAGCACAAATTATTTTAGAGGACTAGCTGGAGGAGATAACATAGCACTCAAAAGCATAGCCATCTTGAATATTTAGCACTGATCTATCTCCTGTGATTTTTTGAGACTCTTCAAGAAGGGTCACATGCTTTCTCCTATCAGAGTAACAAACAGAGGTGGGTGTAAGGGAAGCGTTACTGTTTTGTAGGAGGCTTTCCTGCAGCTGTTGACATTGCTAGTCACTTCTCCCTTTCTCTGTCTTCATTGGTAGGTAGAATGGTTTCTGATGCTGCTGATGGTATTGATGGAATCACTGAGGAGTTTAAACAGTGTTTTAAGGATTTGTAGGGGAACTGCCTTTTTTTCTGGGCCTCCATCCTTTCAGCAATGTATCTCCTCAGCATTGAGAGCCAAACATTGTGTCGATAAAATGGAAGGTTTTTTGTACCACAGGTACAAGGCCTGGAAGGCGAAGGCAGGTAATATGTCCCCAGACAAGTCAATGAGAACAGTCAATGAAGACCAGATTTGAAGAACCAGCACCAGTACTGATCACCTCAGTTAACACCTTCATTAACTCATTTAAGAACTTTAAAGTCTTGCCATTTCGGGGAGATTTTCTGTGTACAGTTTTAGTGAATCCCACATGAATGGGCCTTAACTGGAGCATGGTATTTGTTGCGGCAGAAACTGTGACTGAGTCGCATGTTATGTCTTGAGCTGGAGAACGCATGATGTTGCTATGGGGCTTATACTTCTGCAACCTAGGAGAAGATTTGGCTTAAGCAGGAATTAGGAATAGGCCATTTGTTAATTGCAATAAACCTGGCACTAGAAGCAACGGCTTAGATCATGATGGAAGGTCTCAGAGATAACAACAGATGTGGTAGAGTAGTAATCGGAATGTTGGCAGCTACTTTGTGATCAGGTGAGTGTTGACAAACCAATGAAATGAAAGTACTTATGTAACATCAGGTGCAAGATCCTCGTGCTTTGGAATGTCTTCTAGAATGCCTTGAATATCTGGAATGGTGAACATGATTTCCACTCTGGTGATCTCACTGGAGATGCTTTTAATGATGGTTGCAGCACTGTAGGTAGCCCAGCAGTTGATACAGCAACTAAAGAGCCAGATGCAGGATAAGCGCAGTGTCTGCAAGATGGTGTCATCTATTACGACGATGTGAGAAAGGTCAATGTTTAACCTCACGGAGTGGGGAGTAGGTCCTGAAGTCCTCAGTGTTTGAAATGTGATGCATCCTCCTTTTCTTCAGCTTAAGCATTTGGGCTGCTGGTAGATGAAAAAGATTTTCCTGGCGTTATATTCTATGAGGTCGAGTGATGTTTGGATGTTGAGCCATTCTTCGATGATGAGATGGCTATTGAGGTCAACGGGTGTATAAAAGCCAGCCCTCGAAGTCAAGCAATTTCCACCTTCAAGTCGTCCATGTCATAGACTTTGACTGAGAGCATAGCTGTTTCTCTCCTTCAATGGGAGTTTCTAGCAAAAGATGAAGGGAGAGTGCGGAGTGCTAGAATGAGCACTCCCTCTTAACAGTCCTCAATATCTCTCAGAAACTCAATTCAGGTCTCTTTGCTGGTCCTTCTCTAGTAGTTTAATACATATTTTTCCTTATCCTTTAATGACGGCCTGGACAATATTTCAGCAGTATGTGTAGTGTTCTGGGAGATCATTTGTGAGAAGACAAACAATACAGACTGCATGTGCATCTGTGCCTTCTTTGTTCCACATGTGGGGCACTACACAAACAGAGTAGGTATTTTGAAGAAAAATTATAATATAATTTTTTGTTGGAAAACAAAAAGGAAACACTATTAGTCTCAAAAGATGTTAGATGAATCAAAAATACAAAGGTTTGGAAATTATGACAAAAGCAGAGCACTGTGTTCCAGGATCCTGTTGTCAGTAGCCGGAAAAGATAACAGGAGCAACTGTACCTGAGAGGGTATGATGGGATAATGGTAAAGAACGCTTACTTAAAAGAACAGTATCAGGTTTCTATTTATTGAAGGTTGCAGTCTCTCGCTACAACCACTTTATTCTCCCTAACTTTTCCTGTAAGCTGTGGTGAAGAGTTTTTTGTCACTTTTCTTACCAAAGGTAAGTAAGAAAATAAGTTACTTACCTGTAACTGTAGTTCTCAAGTAGTGGTATCTTTTACAGATTCACATGCTTACCGTTGTCAAAGTGGGAGTCCCACGGCACCATGAGTAAGCAGTGTAATGTTAAACATAGCCTGGAACGGCCATAAAACATTTACTTTAGTAAGACAAAAAAAATGAAAAAAGCGTCCTCTTTTGATATAACCGACATTATTAAAGGTAGCGTGACCAGGAATATTGAGGATGGGGGATAGGGATAGGCCTTTGGGAAGAGAATGTATGGGCATATTATGTTGGAATGTGATCGGTCTAAGGGTCAAAAGGAGACAGCGATTGGTTCTACAATATCTGAAGCACAGCTCCGCCAATGTTCTTATGCTCCAGGAGACCCACCTCTTAAGAACAGAATGCTTAGCATTATTTAATAAACAGAAATGGGTGAATAAGGTTGTTGCTACAGACCAACAATGCTGTTCTAAAGGAGTCGCTATAGTTATTAAAGCAAACGCTGGAATAGAACTGGGTAAAACACAGGTGGATACTAAAGGTGGGTGGTAGCGGAAATAAAAACTTGTGCTAGCTCCTATACGCTGGCTAGTTATTATGGTCCGAACGAGGACGACGTTACACCTTTGAATAACCTCTGTTCTTCCTTGCTCGATTTTGAAGCCCCTTTGATAATTGGTGGGGATTTTAATTTACTTCTAAGCAACAAGTTGGATAGGTCCTCGCCCCGCACTCAAATTAATGTGCCTCGAGTTAAAGCCTGTCTTTCTGCTATGCTAGACAATCTAAATCTATGTGATGTATGGCGAAAGAAAAAGGGAGACGCAAGGGACTACTCCTTCTTTAGCAAAAGAATGGCCACTTCTCAAGGATTGACTATATGTTTATGGATCTCTCAGAAGTGGACAAGGTTAAGAAAATTGAATATCTGCCTATTCATCTATCAGATCATGGAGCAATAGAATTAAACATGGAACTCCCTTTAAGTTCCATAGTTAGGAGGTGGACTCTGAATAGAAGGCTGCTTTTACAATCAGATATTATGGATAAGATTAAATTAGAATCGGCTGTTTTCTTTAATTAAAATCTAGTCTGCTCCCCGACATATCGTTTGGGACTCATTTAAAGCCTGGCTGAGAGGGACGCTGAAGGGTGCCGCAGCAGTCTGGGTCAGATTAGAAAAAGAAAAAATAGCCTTATTGGAGGAGCGGTTAATAAAGGCCGAAGCAAGCTTAAAGGCTGATCAAGCCCAGGGGGAGGAAAAAGAAAACCTAGTGGGGAAAGTTGAGGATCTGCAGCGGGAATATAGGCTGGTAATGGAAGGAATTATGTTACAGAAATGGGAAGCGAGTAAAATGAGAGAGTTTGATCAAGGTGAGGACTGCGGGAAACTATTAGCAATGAAGAGCAGAATGGATAGGTCCCAAAATTTCGTCAGAAAGATCAGACTGGAAAATGGTGGCAAGCCTCCTGACCAGCTTTCCCACAACAGGGGCGAGATAGAGTCGGAGTTCTGTAAATTCTTCCAGGACTTGTACAAGGAGAATTTAGAGGTAGATGAGTTCGCTCTAGATCAATGGCTGGTTGGAAAACAGCTTCCAAAGCTGAACGCTGATAGTTTATCGCTGCTTAACCAAGATATAACAGGGAGTGAAATTTTGGATGCCCTTAATAAAATTAAGAAGGGTAAAGCTGCAGGCCCAGATTTGATCCCTAACGAGATCTATGGTATACTAGCAGATGACCCTTATTGAACCCTTCCATTCCTGCTAGCTACCGCCCTATTTCCCTTCTTCCGGCGGTTGCTAAAGTATGTGAGAAAGCGGTTTACAAACAGCTTGCTAATTTTGTTGAAACATCTGGCCTGCTCCATCCAGCCCAATCGGGATTCAGGGCCACATACAGTACAGAGACGGCCCTGGTTGAAATGACAGAGGCAATTAGGGACTGTTTGGACGCAGGTGGCAGAGCAGCGCTGATTTTATTGGACCTCTCTGCCGCCTTCGACACGGTGCCTCATTTCCAACTATAAGCCCGTCTCTCGAACATCGGCGTCTCTGGTCTGGCGTGGAACTGGCTTAAATCTTTCCTGGAAGATAGATCGCAGCAAGTGTGGCTACCTCCGGCCTCATTGGCACCTAAAAAGGTCACAACTGGGGTGCCGCAGGGCTCCACTCTGAGCCCGCTGCTTTTCAATATATATGTAACCCCCTTGGTCTATCTTGCTGAGGAGCTAGGAAGTAAGATCATTGCCTATGCGGACGATACCCAGCTCCTCTTCACTTGGAGGGATAAAGACACTGACCCGGCTCAGGCCAAAGAATGTCTCACAGCTGTTTTCAGCTTAAGTGCAATGAGGATAAGTCGGAGATTCTCTTGTATGGGTCCTTCCCGCCGCAGTTTAGGGAAACACTGTGGCCGACAGACTACCCTTTACCTAAATCAGTGGGTTCACCAGTCAAAAATCTGGGGGTCTGGTTCAGTGAAGATCTTTGGTTCTCCACACGCATAAAGAAATTAGCAGGTCAGTGTTTTGGAACACTGAAATCCCTGAGGAAGTTCTTACCCCTGTTACCCAGGGCATCGAAGGAAACGGTTACCCGCGCCCTGATCCTCTCACGCATTGACTACGCCAATGCTCTGTACATTGGTTTGCCAGGTTATCTATTGAAGAAGCTGTAAACAATTCAAAATGCGGCGGCTGGAGTCTTGCTTAATGTAGCGGGAAGGGCAAGCATAAAACAACATCTGCATGATTTGCACTGGCTCCCCGTGTTCCAAAGAGTTCAATTTAAGGCTCTGACCTTAGCCCATGCAGCCCTTCACGGATTTGGCCCGCTCTACCTCAGGAAACGTTTTAGCTTTTATGCGCCACGGAGACAACTGCGCTCAGCCTCACAGTGTCTGGCTGCGATCCCTCGCTTCCGTCTGGCAAGGATGGGGGGTAGCTCCCTCTCCTTTAAGGCTGCAGAAGCTTGGAACTCTCTGCCATACGCACTACGCAGCACCCAAGATCCTAGGCTGTTTAGGAAGCGACTTAAAACTCTGTTGTTTATTTAATCTGCAGTCTCCTTTTCTTGCTCCTATGTTATCATGTGGCTCTCGCGCCGGGACACTCCTGAGAAGCCGTGCGCATTATAAATGCTTATAACATAACATAACATAAAGTCATTCCTATCTGGTTAAGACTGTTTAACGATATTTTGAGAGGGTCCTCTCCATTGCCGGACTCCTGGAAGGAGGCAGTCATTACGCTGATTTTAAAACCTGGGAAAGATCCTTCACAATGTCAATCTTACCGGCCAATATCACTGTTGAACTGTGATTATAAAATTGTTACGGGAATACTGAATGCCCGACTATGCAAAATCGTAGGGCCTATAATACACGAAGACAAGGGTTTTCTTCCCGGGCGTCAGATGAAAGATCT
Organism: Calotriton arnoldi; assembly: GCA_963921515.1. Taxonomy (NCBI): domain Eukaryota; kingdom Metazoa; phylum Chordata; class Amphibia; order Caudata; family Salamandridae; genus Calotriton; species Calotriton arnoldi. Next base: position 5,131,432 of record CAWUFW010000146.1, read on the forward strand.
AGTTCTTACCCTAGTTGGCACAATAGATTTGGCAACGGCGTGTAGTGCGCCTCTATCAATTATAACCCTAGACGCCGCAAAAGCCTTCGACCGGGTTAACTGGTGTTATCTTTCTAGAGTACTGAAGGCTTTTGGTTTTGATGAGACCTTTAGAGAAGTCCTTAAAATTTTTTACAAAACTCCTCGAGCTAAAATTGTAGTGAACGGTAACCTCTCAGCTCCTATATTAATAGGGCGTGGCAGCAGACAAGGGTGCCCGCTGTCTCCTATTCTTTTTGATCTATACATCGAGCCCTTGGCTCAAAGCCTAAGGCAAAACAAAGAAATTTTCCCATTTGCTGTAAACGGGTTTTCAAGGAAATTAGCATTGTATGCTGATGATTTGATACTCTTTACATCTAATGTTAATCAAGCCTTATCCGCACTATTTAGGGACGTGCAGGTTTTTGGGAAAATGTCAGGGTATGAGATTAACAGTAGTAAGACCGAAATCATGACTTGGAATTCAGAAGTGCAGGGGTTCAGGGTCTCAAAGGAGTTAAGGTATCTAGGAATAATTATTACACAAGAGTTAAAAGAACTGCCCAAAATAAACTTAGCTAGAGTCTCTAAGGAGGTCAATATTCTTTTGAAGAGATGGCAGAATCTTCCACTTACACATTATGGAAGGACAAACCTGGTTAAAATGTGTGTTTTGCCTAAGAACGCTTATCTTTTTAATAATATCCCCCTGACTTTTGATAAAAACCTCTTAATTAAAATCCAGGGAAGGATCTCTACTTTTATCTGGGCTGGTAAGGGGATCAGACTATCATGGAAAAAGCTTAGACGGAAGTTCGCACACTGTGGCCTGGGTCTACCAGATCTACAATTATATTGCTGGGCATACCAATTAAAGAATTGTAGGATGCTCCTTCTCAGACCAGATGATACTTTGATTGGTTGTATGTTTAAGGCCATGTTGCTGGATAGCCCAGATGAGGGTTTCATGTACAAATTCGGTGCCCCCAATTTTTTTTAATTTAAAAGTCCGACTGAAGGTTTTATATGCTGCCGCCAAATTATGGTTCGACTGCAGCTCAATTCTAGGTATACCCTACTATAGTGAGTGGGCCCCCGTATGGGACTCGCCGGGCACTCCTGAGTGCCTGAATGACGCTCTATCTCAGCCTTTGAAACCGGCGGGTGTCCTGCGTTGGGGCGATATAGTCGAAGGAAGCAGTTGCCTGCCCTGGGACACTTGGAAGAACTTAACGAACGGCAGGCTGTCTAGATTCAAATATTATCAAATTTCAACGTGGTGCAAGAACCAACAATGGCATTTCCCCGGAGACAATGCAATGGAGGACGACCTCCAAGACCTAAACCCAAGGAAAAAGGAAATAGCACTCTGGTATAATCATCTCCTTACTGCTGCAGACAGAAAGCTTGATCCTCCTCATTTGGTCTGGGAGAAGTGCTTGCCGGATGAAGAGCTGCAAAATCTATGGCAAGTATCTTTAGATATACTATACCCTTTGATCAAATCGGCTGCACTAAGGAAAAACCACCTTTTTACCCTCCACAGGATATACTGGTCTCTGCTTAAGATATCCAAAATAAGGGGAGGTGGAGATGCCAGATGTACAAGATGCCGTATCCACGAGGCGGACGACGTCCACATGTTTTCTACCTGTCCATTGTTGAAGGAATACTGGGACAATGTGGGTAAGACCTTGTCAGAAGCATTGGGTAAAAGTGTGGAGGTAAGCCCTACTTTAATTTTCTTTGGCATTGCACAGCCTTCAGAGGGTGAGGCGGACTTTACGGGCGAGCAGTGTAAACTTGTGTTCTACCTAATCCTCTTAGCAAGACGAGAAATCTGCAAAAGATGGCGCCAGGCAGATCCTCAAAATTGGAGGGGTTGGTGGAACTCACTAAGATTCTCTAGAGACCTAGATCAAAAGGCTAATTCCTATAATAAAAGAAATGAGCTCAGGCTATTCTGGAAACTATTAGACACCGAGTAAATGGTCATGGCTGGTATAAAGTGTCCAATGATTACACCTCTTGGTCAGCTCATGATGTGCAGTATGGGCTGGTCCCCATAGAACATCAGCTGAGATCAGACCCCAAGATATAAGCAATTAGGTTGGTTAGGACCGAGAGGATGCTTATTCCATGTAGGTTATATGAGGACAAAAAAAAAAAAGTAACATCTTTATCTTTTTAAAAATGACACTAAACTTTTAAGCTTCAACCAATTAGGTTATATCACCTGATAAGAACACTCCTCTCAGAGGCTTCTGTCTCTCAGACTTTCAGAGCACAAGTGTGAATAAGTACAATATGAATGAGAAGGTGAGCCTCTCAGGGGAGGAGGGTGGGTCGCAAGTGAATCTAGATAGCAATACTGGAGCACTACAGTTACAGGTAAGTAACTTATTTTCTTACTCCAGTATTGGATCTTTCATAGATTTACATGCTTGAATCAGAATAAAGAGCAGTTGAATAGCACATTTTTCATATGAACATCAAAATTAATTTGTACCTATAATTATACATTTATACATATATAAACAATGTAAAATGTGCGAAACACATGGGTGGTGGGTATCACTTACTACGATGGCTCACCTTTACTGGAAAAGATGCCGTGTGAACCACCTGGCCCACTGCCGCATCTCTGTGGACTGCGGAATCCAAGCAGTAGTGCTGCGTAAAGGTAGGTCTATTCGTTCAGGTTACTGCTCTGCAGATATCTTGGACAAATACACCGGCAAACAGTGCCATCGAAGTCAATACACTTCTGGTTAAATGAGCTCACACCTTTGTTTACAAAGGCGTGCCAGCTTTTTGATGACAGAATTGTATGGCACTTGTTATCCATCGTAATATGCTCTGTTTCGAGAGTGAATAACCCTCTCCTGGAGCACTGTATGCTACTAACGACTGATTGGATTTGCGGAAGTGTTTTGCTTTGTCAAGGTAACATTTTGAACATCTCTTGACATCCAAGGAAAGTAATGTCCTTTCTGTTGCAGTCTTGCGATCTGGGAAAAAAGCCTTTAGAATTATCGGTTCAAGTGGAAATCCAATAAGACTTTTGGAATTAATTTTGGATTTGTTCGCATAATCACGCTGATGTTCCTGAACTGTAGGAAAGGTTCTTGAATGGTGAAAGCCTGTATTTCACCAACCCGTCTTGCTGAGGTCAGTGCCAATAGGAGAGCCACTTTCCCAGACAGAAATGTAATATTCGCTTTGTGGATAGGCTCAAATGGGCCTTTCATTAGTTGGGAAAGCACAGTGCTTGGTTGCCAGAGTGGGGGAGGATGCATACGCCTTTCTTACCATAGGTCCTACATAGTTTGAAAAGACCTTGTTTTGCTTGCTCTGACATTGTAGAGTCAGATCTGAAGCAGCTGGTAATTAGTGGCATAACTCTCTCTGAATACTGAAAATAGTTGACCTGAGCAGAGCTCAGTGGAGACTTCCTCACACGTGTGGTAGAAAATCTGTGGGACAGAAGCCTCTGAAAGGAGTGTTCTAAAGGGTGATACACCTGATTGGTTGAAGCTTAAAAGCTTTGTCTCTTTTTTAAGATGACAAAGATGTGTTACTAAAGTCAAGGTTTTATGGCCTTTCCAGGCTATGTTTAACAGTACACTGCTTTCTAATGGTACAGTGGGACTCCCACTTCGACGACAGGGAATGATTCAAGATTCAATACTGGAGTAACTTGTTCTTCTGACAGAGAAGTTTAAGTGCAAATTGCTCACCTTGTGAATAGATGCCAAAGGAGTACATATCCCCAGGTGATGGGTCTGTGGAATGGTTTACACCAAGAAATCCTGCAGGATAGATCGGGCAAAATGTCAATCCCACTGGACCTGGCTATCCAGGCAGTAATGCTTGGTGAATGTATGGCGGGATGCTCGAATTGCAGCATGGGAGATGGTCAAGACTAGCAGTGGTAGCAGGTATTCCTGTGAACATCAACGGAGAAGCTGAGAGCTCTTTCTGGGTCAAGATGGTGAAGCCATTTTAACTCCTTAAAGAGATGAGGCAGCACATACGTAGAAAGCTGGCAGGGTGACAGATTACCCTATGTAAAAGGGAGCGACTATCTTGGGCAAGGAAGAACACCAAGCAACAAAGTTCTCCCAGTGACCTGTATATACATTTTTGGTAGCTGGACAACTGGCAGCCAGAATTACACCCACCTCTTTCTGAGGTTGATCGAAAGCCATCAACTATCACCACTCAAACTCCACGCATGGAGGTGAAAATTGTGCAAGCTCAGGTGCAGGACCTAACTTGTTGCTGTGGCAGGCAGTTCTCCCTAAGAGGCAGCTGGATCAGTTGAAAAATACTCATAGCTAGAAGTTTCAGGTACCACACTCTGCTCGCCCAGTTTCGGGCCACAATGAACCGATGTTTTTCAGTATTCTGGGCGGAAAGTCCAGATTCACAGTGTAGGCATAAGGAGTCACCTAGAGAGGGCTGCCTTGGGAACTCCAATGCGCAAAAGCAGATGCCCAGTGCCACAAGCCAGCCTAACTGCCATTCGTGATTGGCTAAGCAATGGAGGGTGCGTTTATCTGCCCTGGCGTTCAATGATCCTGCCAGATGCTGCGTAATCAGGGATATGACCTGAGCGCTCAGCCACTTTCAGAGACATAGAGCCTCCTGGCAAAGGACCCATGACCCAACGCTGCTCTGCTTGTTGCAGTACCACATAGCGGTTGTTTTGTCTGTGAGCACCTACACCCATTCCCCCTTGATGGGAGGAACGCCTTTAGTGTCAAGTATGTTGATGTGGAGGCAAGCTAATGCCAGAGACCACAGTCCTCTGATCTCCACCTCTTCCAGATGAGCTCCCCAATCCAGCAACGATGCATCCATCAGGACTGTTAGGTCTGAGTAAGGAAGGGTGAGTAAGGAATGGGGACTGCCGCTGGTCCAATGGTGGTTGTGCAGCCACCACTGCAGGTCTTTCACGTCTTGTTCGACACCCAGATGGAATCAGATTGGTTGCCTTGGTACTAAGCACACAGACTTCAGATCCCACTGCAAAGCCCGCATGTGCCACCTGGTGTGATCCACAGGCAGAACCTGATAGTCGATATCACTGAGACCCAGGCAGCAGGTTGAAACATCGGGATCATATCCCAAATGTCCTGGAATCATTGAGGCAAAGGGATGGCTTAGCAGTCAGGTTTGACTTTGACACATTGATGGAAAACCCTATGTCACCAGGTCAGCCATCAGCTGGAGGTGGTTTACGATCATTTGAGGTGAGCCTGCCTTTAGTACCCGTCGTCGAGGTATGGGAAGACTCGTATTCCGAACCTCAGCAGATGACCTGCAGCGCCACTTTTGTGAACACTTGAGGTGCACTTGTCAGGTCAAAAGGGAGCATTGAGAACTGGAAATGCTTGCAGCCTACCTGAAACTGCAGATCGCATCTTTGGGACTACCAGACAGGGTTGTGAAAATAAGCATTGTGCAAGTCGAGTGCCAACATCCAGTCTCTTGGATTAAGGGCAAATAGAACTTGGGCCAGGGTGAGCATTCTGAACTTGTCCTTCTGAAGGAAGACGTTCAGAGATCGAAGATCCAAGATGGAACACAGGCAGACCGTCCATTTTCAGCATCAGAAAATAATGGGAGTAGCAACCAGTCCCGATCTCTGACACCAGCACCATCTCTATTGCTCCCTTGGCCAAGAGAGCCAGAATTTATCCTTGGTGTATAGACAAGTGTTCCTCCAGGAAGTGTTGCAGTGTGGGTGGGATGTCCGGGGGATAGACAGGAAGGGAAAGTAATAGCCATGTTCTACTATCTGGTGCACCCACTGGTCGGATGTAATGGTCCACCAGCCAGGAGATGAAAGGTAGCTCTGCCTCCTACCGGGCAATAGTGTGCCGCAGAGGGAAAATTAATGTGGTTCTGGGGTAGCCAGAAAAGCGGTCGTGTCCAGGCCAGACCTGATGGCGTATTTTGCCGCATCCTGACTGTCCAAGATTAGTAGCGACTCTGATGTAATCCGAGACAGCAGGTAAAACCTCTGCCACTTTGTCCCACAGTGAGTGTGACTACCTACACAAGAGAAAAGATATATACACTGATCTCAGAGCAGAGCTGGTGGAAGAAAACATGTTTTTTGTGAATGTTTCCATTCGCTTTGACTCTCTATCTGGGAGGTTTGGGGGGTTGTTGGGAAGGCTTGTGGATGCCTGAACTACTAAACTCTCTGGAGTAGAATGTTGAAGTTGAAAATCTGGCTCTATACTGCCTTGCCACTTGTCTATTGACTGGGGGTTAAGATCCTGGCTTTGCCTGGGTGCCTAGCAACATAGCTGTCAATGCCTCATTAAAGTGCAGAAGAGGCTCCTGGTTTGTTTGTGTAGGGTTTGAGGACTACAGTAAGCACATTAGTTTTGACCTCGGTAGTTGGCAAGATAGGTCTAGGCTTTCCCCCCGCTCTCCTGGTCCCTGTTGAAAATGAGGCGAAGTCCTCTGTTATAGTAGGATTAATTGAAGACAAAAATCATGTTGGGGTGGGGTGTCTGGACCACTGGCGTCCTATAGGTCTTAAAAAACGTCCCCATCATCGTGATAAGCTTCATTTGGTCATCATCAGCATGTGGTGTATACTGCAGTTCTGAAAGCGAATAGTGTTGGGTCTAGGTGGGATCATTTTGGAATCCAATAAAACTATTGGATCCGTATTGTGCGTCGGTGATGTCGGTAAATTGACCGGTGGTGTCGGTCTCGGTAAAAAGAGTGGTGTCATGCATGGTGTTGGTTTTGCAGTTAATGGAGTCGCGCTGAAGGCAGGGTCAGAGATGGTTGTGAGTGCGGATCAAAATGAATGACAAGCGTCGGGTCAAGGTCGAGTGGAGCAATATACGCTCGGGAAGAATCAGCTGGCAAAAACCCAACTGCCATTCACCTCAGATCCATGGGGCTAAAGACCCTCCACAGAGACCCGTCTGAGGCACCAAAACTTTTATCCATGGTCAGGCGAAGCTCATGGAGCTGTTGTGGTGTTGCTGGAACTTTGTGGATTGGGCTGGTTTGGGACTAGTTGAGGTGTCGGTTCGGGCCTGGAGACAGACTTCATGGCTTGGAGGTGCCAGAACGTGCCGTAACTCTGTACGATGGGAGTGGCAGGATGAAAGGGACCCATGTTTGTATTTTTAATGTTTTTATGAGACTTTCTCTACTTACATGAGCCTCTTATCTTCGACGATTACCGGTTACTGGAACAATATCGACAGCGAGAGCGAGACCACGCTCATGACTGACTGACTGCTGCTTCTTTGACTTCTTGAGTTTGGTGACAACAAGTTTGGCCTTCCAATTCTGAATGGCCTTCCTATTCATGTTGACACAGCCGTCACACAACTTCGAGTCGTGTTCGGTGACGAGGCACCAGAGACAATTGTTGTGGGTGTCAGTAACCAACATTTGTTGATTACAGGCACAATATGGTTTAAAATGTATTATTTTAGAGGGTGACTTGCTGTACAATGCAGAATTTTTTGAGGGAAAAAATCTCTGCCAGGTATGACAGGATTTGAAAGCTTCGGATCTGCGTCAGCAGGCGCGAGGAGAAAGGCACTGATGTCAGCGCGCAGAGGTGCCGCATTAATAGGGGCCCTAACGCCATATGCGGCGTGGACGGATCAGTAATGGAGCCACACGACGCCACCTACCGACTCGCAAGGGAGTTACTTAACAAGTTTACGGATCCAGTCAAATGCCAGGGAATATTCACAAGGTGAGGAATCTGCAGTTATAAGTCTCTTCAGAAATGTGTGTTATATATTACATATCAATAGGAAGACCGATGTCAAACCTGTTGTCTTTTTGTTTGCAAGATGTTTGTGTTGGCTTGGGATGCCTTGTAGAATTTCACTGGCGCTGTCCATCAATAGAAGAAATACATTAAAGGTTTCAAAAGAGTCTTACCAACAGGTGTGTTGTGAGGTACACGTTCCATCTCTTGTACAATGTTGATGTCGAGCAGCTCAAACGAAAGCAGGTCCTATTGAGAAGTAGATGATTTGCATGAGAAAGTGATGTCAATCAGTTTCCTTCTTGAAAGAAAGAATATAAGACTATGTTCTTGAATGTGTGCCTAACATTTTACCAGCAGAAATCTGTTGTTCAGAAACAAAAGATCAAAGCTGATGCACTGGCAACTTGAGAAACATCGGACAAACAAGCACTAGCCAAAAAGGTCTTGCTTTGTTTGGCAGAGTGGTTCAATAGCTATTGATTTTTTTTAATTGCAAGGATATGACACCGGAATTTGGTCACAAAACACTCATCGCCCTCTTTTACTAATGGTAATTGATGAAAGTACTAGGATACAAATAGCTGTTGTCTAAAAAACCAGGACTGGTAGGGAGTGTCATACAAAACATATGGCCTATTTACAGCAATGCTCCCAGAACAACTGAGGGTGTGGATTTAGGCTAAGTTCACAGCTACCACAACTACAGGCAGCTGTAGATAATGCCTTCTATCCAGAGCAACTACCCGCTGGCTTTGCTTCAAGATCACTGAGGGTACAAACCTCAAATAGATTCACTAATTCAACATGAAATTGCTAGTGCACTCCATGCGGATATGTCAGTTGGTACACCAGGTTTTCAGTTGTGGGAATTACTTTGAAAATCTAATGCATTATGGGGGTTGTTATGCTAGTTATTTAACTGAAACAATGGTGCTAACATAAAAATGATTTATTGCAGAAGTTCTCTGGACCAGTAATCTGGAGTTGACAAGCACATGGATGGAAAACATAATATATTTATGTAATACTTAAGTAAGTACTTGAGGTGCCATGAGGTGGCTCCAAAGAGCCAACAGGTCTGCCTTTTGTGTGTTACTGGTTGTGCAATAGTTTTTAGTCATGCTACTCATCATCCCTGATGCTGTGTAGGATGGTGAAGTTTAAAAAAACTTGACATGGCTGCTTTTTTGTTTTTGTTGGATAAGTAACTAAAAAAGAACGCACAAAAGCATTTTTTTTTTACTAGAGGGAGAATGGGACACAAGAAAGGATGGGCAGAAGAAACAGTGAAGACGGGGTAACATGGAAACAACGAGGACAGCGGTGAAGCAATCATGATGGAGGAGTGGGAGACGGACAGAGGAAGCAACATGGAGTTGGGGGAAGGAGCAACAGAGAAACAAGGATGGCACAGGTGGGTGGGAAGCAAAACAGAGGGTGCAGGAAGGCGATGGATGAGTAGGGGTATAGAGAAGCAGTCAGGTGACAGAAAAACAAGACACGCAGGGAGAGAAAAGTACACTATGGAAACAGTTCGAATCACACGCCTTTTTCATGGAGTGCTTCACACAAAATTAAAGAAGTAGTGCTTGAAAAACAAGCAAATGGTCAGCCAATTAAAGCAATGGTAAAGGGTCAGTCCTCCATGAGAGGGGCAGCACAAGATTTACTAACTGAGTTACCAATAAGAAGCAGACAAATAAGAGTAACATCGAAAGCCAAACAATGATAAGCAATGGGAGGGCTACAAGCCCCTCTTTTTTTGATGGTATGCCAAAATACCCCAAGCAATAGACAGCACATGCACTGTCTAGAGGATCGACACAATGACCAAAATCAATTTAAAAAGTAAATATATAACCATAGGTAAGTAAACATTTCAAAATGTGGGTGTGCACTTCAAAATTGTAACCCAGTCATGAAATATTTAAACATAACTAGTTTTCTAAATATGTAAGCGGAGTCCAACGTAACTATTACGCCACCTAACGACACGCTCCCCCAAGCCCACTGAGACCAACAAGTTAGTTTGCGGTACTATACAAAAAAAGCAATTAAAATCGAATAAAAATCAGGTTGTTCGGATCTAGCGGCGTGGGTGCGAATAGATGCACAGGTAGCTGGCTTTGAATGGGCGCAGGGGCTCTCAGACCGTATTGCATTATATGCTGACGATGTTTTATTCTTTTTGACAGATGTTAATAAAACGGGGCCACGGTTACTTCGTATCATGCAATTATTTGGGGAGTCGTCGGGTCGGTTTATGAATCCCCGCAAATCTACTCTGTGGGTACTAGGGGAACAAATGGAATTGGGGTCTTGGGCATCGACGGTACAGGTTACGACGGTGGGATTGAAATATCTAGGAGTCTTCTTGTCAAATTCATCAAGTGTGTCCTGGGACAGGAATCTTGTTCCGATATGGGCGCGGGTACGTGAAGAGTTGAAGACATGGTCGCATATGCCCCTCTCCATATATGGTCGGTCGGCCATCTTTAAGATGGTATCGCTGCCGCGTCTGCTTTACCAACTGCAGAATCACCCATATCCTATTTCACCTCAGTGGTTTCGTCAGGTCAATGCGGCATTGGGTCAATTTCTATGGGCGGGAGGGGCGTCCAGAGTGGCGTTGCGGACCTGCTTTCAATCGACATATTGTGGGGGGTTGGCCACGTCGGATGTCCAATCATACTATATGGCCTCACACCTGTTGATATTGAATGACTGGTGATATGGAGACAGGTCGGACCCCGCATACTAGGTTGAAAGAAGAAGTATGGGAGATTCCACTATACATACTATCTTGTATTCGGCTCCCCTGAGTAATTCTCTACAGTCGGCCACAAGAGTGGTATTTCAGGTTTGGAAACAGGCTCTTCATAAGACGGGGTGGTGGGGCAGGTTGACTGGGGAAACTCCACTGTGGTTTAATGGGCGACTGCCACAACTAGCTGCTTTATCGGTATTTAGAGGCTGGGACAATATAGGTGTCTCCATCCTAGGGGATGTGATGCGCGGTACAGTCCTGAAGTCTTTCCAGGACCTCCAGCAGGAATATCAGATGCCGAAGACCCAATTTTATAAATACCTCCAATATAGACATGCCATCTCCCCCAGTATTGCGGGACTGGAGGCCCTTCCCGAATTCAGTCCCATTGAAGCTAAAATGTTCATGGGAGACTTAAAAGATCATAAAATCTCCAAAATATATCAGTCCTTGGTGACAAATAGTCCCAAAACCCTCGACAAACTTAGAGAGGCGTGGGAGGGGGACCTCGGTCCACTGGATGGAGATGATTGGAAGGAGGCACTGGCCTCCCCGCGGGAGGCAGCGATCGCGATGAGCCTTTGCCTAATTCAATTTAAATACCTACATCGGGTTTACTATACCAGGGTTAGGCTATGGAGGGCGGGCCTGGTGTCATCCCCGACATGCTTACGATGTGGTCGGGAGGAGGGAACCCTCATCCATACGATTTGGCTTTGCACAACACTCACAAAATTCTGGCGAGGGGTTCTGGCCTGCCTTGCAGAGGTGCTGGGGTGGGAGCTTCCTTCTTCGCCTAAGTTAGTATTGTTACATATAATGAGGGTGTCGGGGGAAATATCTACAATCATCATTTATTGTTATTGGGGCTCACATTGGCTAAAAGGGATATCGCACGGAAATGGAAAGCAGAGGCCCCACCTTCTTTGTCAGCATGGAAAAATGGTCTAGATTTCTGTATGGGACTGGAGATTCCAATATTCAAGGCTAGGGGCTGCCCGCAAAAACATCCCAAGATCTGGAGGCGATGGGCGACTTATCGAGGTCTTTACCTCGAGCCAATTCCCTCTGCAGATACCTTGATCCCGGGATGACTACTCTGGAGTGTGTAGCGACAGACCAACGACTCAGTGATGCTCTTTATTTGGGGAAGTGGGTGTTAACGTGGTATTCACGATGTAGTGCTGCAATAGTGCAACGGGGGGGAGTTATACAGTTCATGTATTATTATTGCTTTTTTAATTGTTTTTTGAAAATGTTTATTCTAAATGTCAATGCATTTCTCCTGTATCGTTTACTGAGGCAGAAGGCTTCTGGGTTACAGAGCCCTGCACTATATTTGACACTTGACACAATAAAATCTGTTTATAAAAATAAAAAATCAGGTTGTTCCCTATAAGAAATCCAAATGCCTACAATATTTGGGGCTGATCAGTGCGGTCATTCTGAGCTGAAGGAGTATAATTTCAAATCTTAAAGCAATTTTATTTCTTCCCCTTGTAGAATGGCCTAAACAGTCATTTGATTTACTGATTTAAGTGACTTGACAATCAGAGCTACTCATCCTAACTAGTAGGTGTTTATGTTACACATATATAATTTTTGTATATGTACATTCAATAAAAACATGCGCATAGATGTACTGCCGTGGTATACAGAGTTTAACACTATATACGAGTTTTTATTCATGCCACTGCATGACCACTTTGGCTCAAAAGGGCGCGTGCGGCAGAGTGGAAGGCTTCGGACGGAGAGGAGCATGGTGTACTTTGAGAAACAAAAACAAAGGACCGTAAAAGTGAGAGTGGGGAGCATCAAAAGCCTACATCATCACCTTGAATAACAATACGATTATCTCATCACTCTTGACTGGGAGTGCAGACACATGAAGAGCTTGGAATCTATCTGGCAAGAAGGAGCGACTGGAGGCGATTGGGTTAAGGAAGGGATGGGCTCAGCAAAAAGTGGCAGTTTAAATGAAATGGTAGTCCACACAAGCTCTTTCTAACAACCTCAACAGCATAGAAAATAAAAGAGGCACATCTCCATGTCAACACAGAATTCGCTGCTCATCCTACTGCGATGAAAAATGAGGTCCTCATGCTAACAATGTGCTTCACCGGGATGGTTACTGCATGGCTAAAAGAGAGCTGAAATCAAGAGCTTTGCAGCACAAACAACATATGCATAGCTTCAAAGCTGCTTTAGCACTGTAACACAAACAATACGTTCAAGACCATGGACAGCATGTCTCCAATAATGCAAGTACACACCGGACGGTCTTGGGAACCTCTTGGGAGAGCTGATGGAAATAACGAGCATAACTTTCACACAGCTTGGGAGCGTCTGTCCTCATGGCCAGGAGGAAAGCGGCTAGTGACGCAAGTACATACAAGATGGCTCTCGGTGCAGAGTGTGCCTCACACATAGCTCCGTCACCATGCCCAAAGAATTATTAAATAAAAACTAAAAAAACTAAAGGAGAACATGCAATCCAAGCGTGCCACTGCAATGCAGGTAGGGCGGGAAGATGATGCAAACATAGGGATGCAAAGAAATTAAATGAAAAGTAAACACTGGCCACAAATTCCTGGCTATAATGGGGACTGCTTTTTAGCACACTCAACAGTGAGAGGAGCCAATGCCTGAAGTCGGCCAACCCTCTGCCCACTGCCCCATGCTAAATGCTATGGTGAGCGGAAGCATAATGTGAATGAAACTACCAGAAGACAATTTGTGAACGGGGCTAACTGAAAGCCCCTGCATGTATGTATATGAATGTATGTTTCAAGTATTATTTTGGAAAAATAAAATATCTTGGTTAATGCTAGACATAAAATAAATAAAAAATACAGTTGTAAGAAACTAAAAGCTGAAACTGACACAAAACCAGAAAAGCAGCTTTCTTAATGAGTGATGCATTCATCAAAAGAGAGCTTGTGGCATGGCGCCACCGGGTGGCTTCAACATTCTGCCCAAGAACACAGAATAGCTTAACTCTCAATACGCTCATCTTACACATCAACTTAGTAGATCTCATAGTTTATATGAAATCGTGTGTTATTTGACTGTGGCCATCAGACCCAACATGGAACATGCAAATCTTCCAGCAGGAGAATGCACAGGCTCACACATGCAGCAACAGTCGAATAGCCTGAATATGCTGTATCAATTTCGCATTCTTAATTTATGGGAAAATGCGTTATAACACATGGGCCTTCGTTCCAAATAAATTATTCACTCACTGCAAAGTGCTGAATGTAAAGGCCACCATCTTGCTAAAACCAAATAATGTGCAAATAGACTCTGTTTCCTGATGAATGACTTTCAAACCTCTCACTAAGAACAAATCTGCATTCCAAACCGCCTTTTTATTAATTGTGCAACTTAAACAGACATGCTTGCCTACTTTGTATCTACCCAACATCTGGACAATGCTAAAAACGAATTGAGAGTTGCTAGGAGGTGAGGATATTTAGATTTACAGCCGCTATAGTACCTGAGCAGTGAGGAGATCCACCGATGGGAGATACATTGTACTTTCTCTATGAACATTTCTGATCTTGAAAGGGATAGCTGGCAGTTCCAACTGCTCATAAACTTCACCATCCTGTGCATCTGTTCGTGACCCTAAGGGATCTTCCTACAGGTAATCAAAAAGATTTACATAAATAAAGATGAAGTAGTGAATTCTTGGGTTAAAACCATTCTCGATTTTTAATACCATTTGCTTTCTTAAACACGACATCTTTAGGGTATACACTGGAAGAGGCAGGGAGACCAGGCAGAGTGAGGAGGAAGGGCTAAACAGGGTGGATGAGCACAGGCAGGTTGTTGCTGGAAGAAGGCAAAGGCCCAAAGGAGAGAAAAGGCAAACAGAGGTCGCGCAGTGCAGCACAAAGGGAAAGGACGAAAAAGAGTGCAGAGAAGAAAAGTGCAATTAAGTCTAAAATTTGGCAAAAGACAGAATAGAAATAGAGGCAGTCCATGAGAGCGTATGTTCTAATGTGTGTGTAAATGTCTATTACCATATTAGTATTGGCCGCTTGTTCTGTTTTGCATGAAGGTAGCGACATTTTACTGGAACTAAACAAAGTCTTGTCACTAGTTTCCAAGCCATCTGTACAGGGGAAGGGGTCAACGATGATACTGCACCACACTCTAGGTCCAAACTGCTCGCCCTTGTGAGCCAGCCGCCAATGGGAAGTGTAGGTTCCCTCCAAAGTCGGAGCAATAAATTCAACAGATAGAATTCCAATTTCGCCAGGATGCAGAGAAGGAACAGACACGTCTTTATTAGCAGATGATAGCAAGGTAAGGTTTCCCCACATGAATGTGAGCTGGGAAAATAAAAACAAGGACAATATTAAAATGTATTAAGGTATGCTTCAGCATGGCAAGAAATATTATGAAGATTTCTATCCTGCTGTTCAAACATCTGTGTCAGTTACACGGAGGCAAAGCTAGCACCAAAAGCTGTAATAGATGCTATGAATAAAGTAGCAGTTCTGTGTTAAATTACAGAGTAGCATAAATAGTTAATTGAATAAAAAAAACTGACATACAGAGGCTACTCCTAATACCAGCTTACAAAAGTGCTGCTTGTTGAAAAGTAACGAAATACCATGCTCCAAACAAAGCATTATTGTAAAGATAGTTTGTTTAACATTGCCATCTACAGAACACACAAGAAAAAAGCTACTTATCTGCAACTATAGTTCCCCAGCATTGGTATCTTTCATGGATTCAGATGCTTGAATCATAACCAATCGTCAAAGTGGGAATCCCATGGTAACTTTACAACAGCAGTGTAAGACACTTGCTGCCTGCAAGGCATCATAATCGTGACACTTTAGTAGAACATCCACTTCACTGGAAAAAGCACAAACGTCAGTCAATGAGGTCAGAGTGCTCCCCTCTGCACCTTTTCCAGAGGCTATCTCAAATCAGAATTCAAGACCAAGTGTGGAAGACATGCCAATAGTGATATATTAATCTGGGTGAGCCTTATTTCAAGTAGGAGGGTGGATAGCATGTGAATCTATGAAAAATACCAATGCTAAAGAGCTATAGTTGCAGGTTAGTAACTTTTTCCTTCTCCAGCATTGGATCTTTGATAGACTGAAATGCTTAAATCTGAATAGTGAGCAGTAAACACACTGGATTATACATCTTAAACTGTGGAAGCTGGGGGAAAAAAGGGCTCAAATTATTTAAAAAGATGGTTGTCCCACTGCTAAATCCCTGTCTGCCTGCTATGGCTTCAAACAGTGCTGCTGAGTAAAGGTATGTTTATTCCCTCAAGTGGCTGCATGGCAGGTTTCCACTAGCAGTACTACAGCAATAATGATTTTGCTGTTGTAGCCCTGGCTGAATGAGCCTTAACTGTCCGAAAAAGAGGTCTGCCCATTTATGCATGGCAGAAACTTATCTTTGGTACCCATATGGAGAGAGCTTTTTTTGATAATGGTAATCTCAGCATGGATTGGAAAAAGACATAAGCAATTGAGTCGAGTTTCTGAAAATGTAAGACGTCTCCTTACATCCAATAAATGCAGTGATCTTCCCGCTACACCCCAAGGCCTATTAAAAAAGTTTTGAGAATTATGGGCCCATTCGTGGCAGTCCTGAGATGTTCCGCTGAGGTAATAAGTCTTGGTTGTTCTTTATCCCTGGGAGATGTTCAACCTTTATGCCCTTAAGGCGAGCCAATGCTCTATGGTTCATTTCCAGAGGTCTTGTGCATCTGTTGATGGGATGTGCGATCTTGTTCCTTCCTGCTTTTTGGAATTAAACATTGTTGTCAGTCCTGATCAACACTGACGAGTGGTGAATTCTTGGTAGGAATTTCTGAAGAGGGCTTTTGCAGGCTCTAAATTCCAGCACATTGGCATGTAAATTTTAGTCTGGTCACAACCACAGGCCTTTTGCAGAGAATTTTAGAAGGTGGTCTTCTATTGATGTATCTGTAGTTAATATGTAGTCTGATCATGGTGGGAGGAATGCCAGACCTGCTTTGATATTTTCCAATTAAGTCTACCAAGAAAGTGATCATTCATCACTTTTGGGACTTGTATGCGATTGTTGAATGAAGACTATTAATTTGTGTCCACTGTTTGTCTAGCTCCTCTTCTATGAGTTCCATAATTAGACCACAGAATGGGATTAGGCACGTGCCGAATGACATCATGCCCAGAAGGCATTTGAATAGACATACTATTACTTTGGTTTGTTCTTTGTTGGTTGCATAGACGACTTGTCTTTGTATAAAGTAGGGCCTATGTCTTTGAAGACCTTGGTACAAGCTGTGACTGATTTTCAGTCTGGGCTTGAGTACATCTGATGACCTAATTTTCAGAGGTTGGCTGCAACTGGTACCCTCCACTTTGTAAATATTATGGGAGCTGATTTCACCCCAAAGATAAGGACTTGAAATTGAAAATGGATACCTGCTACTTCAAATCCGATATATTTTTGATGTTTGGGTTTATGGAAGTATGCATCTTTCAGCTCTAGTGAGGCCAAATCTTTGTTCCCGCTATAAAACTCTAACACTTCCTGTAAGTTTACCATTCTGAATGCCTGTTTCCCCAGAAAACGGTCAGATGCCACAGGTCCAGAATAGTTCGTTTTTCTTTTTTTTAAAGAAAGAATCTGGAGTAGAAAGCTACATTGTGATGATGGTTTGGGGCTGATTCGATTGTTCCCTTCGGTAGCATGTCAACGATCTCTGTACTTGACTTTGGGTGGCGGTGTTGTCCGAAACCATTGAAAGAATTCCAATGTGTGTCCTAATTGGATCAGATATAAAATCTTTCAGTGGTGATATTTTCTGACTGTTTGTAGAAGGCAGAGCTTTTCTAGGCTACAGGTTCTGAAATGTGAGAAAGGGATGTAGTAGTTGGTGCCAGGGATGTAGTAGTTGGCGCCAAGAGTCAGTCCTGGTGTGTCCTGGTGTTTGGTCTGGCATCCCCTCCTATGTTTGGAGGATGCTCATAAAGGCAGTGCTGTGTGTGATGATTTCTTATGTTGACCACAGTACTGGCAAAACTGTGGTTGAGGCTGATAGGCGGAATATCTTTACGGTTGGTAGGCTCCTAGATAGGGCGGGGTTCTGTCTCTGGCTGAAATGGCTGAGGATGAGCCTATTTTAATGATCCTAGAGATCAGCCCGTATCAGTGTGAGCTTTGATACTCTACAGCAAGTCATTGTTGTGCTTGCTGAATAGTGGTTCCCCATCCAAGGGCATGTCGACAATCCTGTCTAAAGGAAGTTGACCTTAGCCAACCTTGCCTCCTGAACTCGACAGCACCGGTCAGCTGACAAAATCTTAAGTTTGCAACATCCATCGCTGAATCTTAAAGCACTGCAGATGCTCTCTCACCCGCGTGCAACATGGACATCAGTTCCTGCTTTTTGTCATAAGGTAAAAATTCTAGATACAGAGCAATATTTGACCACATCTGGTGGTCATACCAGCCTAATATGGCCACTGTATTGGCAGTTCAGAAGTTTTGATTAACATTGTAGCCACTGAGGACAACTTCTTCCCGGAGGCATCCATTCTGTGACCCTCTCAGTCCCGTGGAGCAGTGCAAGGTTGTGATAAAGTGCCCCTTTTTGCATGGGGTAGCCGCCACTTTTTGCCTGGTTTTGATGAGTTTTCAAATGTAGTGCACAGGGTCCCTGCCAACCAGGTGGCTGGGCAAGTGCTCCTTCCCTGAAACAAACTCCTAATTGGTACTTCTTCCCCCTGTAAGTTCCTAGTAAATGGTACCCTGGGTACCTAGGGCCTGAGAGTTGAAGAGGGTCCCTTGGGACCCCCTCTCACTGGGACCATGCCACTACCCTTGCAGCCTGCATGCCCCTGTGAAGGAGCAAAACGATAAAGTCTACATGGCACCCTGCCTGGGTGACATGCCCGCAAGCACTGCTTGGCAGCATAGATATGTCACCCCTCTAGCAGGCCTCACAGCTCTAAGGCATTGTGCACTATACTACAGGTAAGGGCATATCTGCATAAGCAGATATGCCCCTACAATATTGGGCGCCATTTCCTAATATTGTAAGTGCCAGTGAAGCCATAGAGAGTGCATGGGCTGGGAACTCGACAATTTGAGTTCCACAGCATCATGATGGCTTCACTGAATACAGGAGTGTTTGCTACCAAACTACTCCTTTCAATAAACCCACACTGATGCCAGTGTGGGATTTATTGTACCATGTACTCAGATGGCACCTCAGAGGTGCCCCCTGAATCCCTACCAACCCAGGTGTAGTCTCTGACAGGGTGTAGGCAGCCAGCCCCCGCCAGCCATGTTTCTGGACCCCTGGGTAGAGAGCCCCTGCTCTCTGGGACCTGAAACACTGCACTTCCTGGGCAGAGGTGTCATGCCGCCTCCCCCAGGATGGGCCAGTGCTCTAAGAAGGGAAGCCGCCTTTGTAATGCGACTCCCAGACTCTGCTGCTAGCAGCAGATGGCAGCCCCTGGTTTACACCCCGACTTTAGGCTGGAAAACCGGCAGGAAAATTCAAAAAGATAGGTGTGCCCACCTCTGCCAACCCCACCCCTAAGAAGGGGGGGGAAAAGAGGTGAAGCACAACTTTCAGTCCCCGCCAGATTGAAGTTGGGAGGGCCCCTCCAATCAGCGCTAGGTCTATGCCCCCTCCCACAGGAGGGTGGCATAATAGAGGATGTAGTCACCACCGGTAAGGTGCCCATTGGCCCTACCTGCTACTCCCCTAAAAAGCCTCTTAAATGTAGTATTTAGCTGGCTCCCCCAGACCTGGCCCTCAGATCTGCGACTACCTAAGGGAGACGACACCCTGCAGCCAAAAGCCAGAAGACGACAACTGCTTTGGCCCCAGCCCTACCAGCCTGCCTCCTGCTTCAACGCCCCTGCGACCTGTCTTACAACAGCGACCTCTGAAACCCCTGGGAGGACTGTGGACTTCGAAAAAGACTCCAAACTTCCATGGACAGCGGACCTGTCCAGAAGAAACCGACTCCAAATCTAGGCAGATCCGTGTTCCCTACCCACTCTGCACCAGACGCCCATGGCCCGAGTCTGAGTGGCTCACCTGTGCAGTGAAGTCTCCCAGGCGATCCTGACCTCGTGTCCAGCGTTGGCTGACCTCTCCTGCCCTTCACGACGGAGCATGCAGCGCTAATACAGAGGCTCCCCCGGACAGCGACCGCCTCTGGTAAGAAGACTTCGACATCGAAAGGCACCCCTCCACCAGAAGTAAAAATAAACTAATTACGCTGCGCCGATGCAAATGGCATATTGGGTAGCGCCCGAGCCGAAGTCACCACCGGAGCCGGTGCAGAACCAGATGCATGTACGAAAAGCGCAGATCATGCCATCGCTGGACCCGCTGGCGAAAACACGACTGGGGGTCCCTACAAATCCTTGGGGACCGATGGCGCAGCTGAAGGAGCTGGTACATTGCTGAAAATGAGCAGCATGACCTCCCTAAAGACCGCCACCTGCTGCAAATTTACTGATGAACCTGGAAATTCGGGTGCATCAGGACTAGACTCTGAATCAGCTCTGATGCAGATGGCATGAGAAACCAGGAGGCATGCGGACATCCTCATGCCGTACGAGAGTGGTGGGGAAGGCAGATTACAGCTTCCAATTCTTATGCTCATTTAAGGACTCACAAGATGACTTTGACCATGATGTTAATATGTTGTGAACACTACTTCAGGAGCGGGACCTTCTTTTTTTAATTCGACCAGTCATAGTGTGAGTTTTCCAATGTTTGGTGACATAAAACTTTGCCTCGCAATCCTGAATAGCTTTTGGGTTCACTGAGCATATTAGTTGCAGACAATGGAATCGTGCTCTGTCCCAAGCAACATCAGCATACTTCATGAGGGTCCATCACAAA
This sequence comes from Calotriton arnoldi, assembly GCA_963921515.1. Taxonomy (NCBI): domain Eukaryota; kingdom Metazoa; phylum Chordata; class Amphibia; order Caudata; family Salamandridae; genus Calotriton; species Calotriton arnoldi. Next base: position 5,151,889 of record CAWUFW010000146.1, read on the forward strand.
CATCTATTTGCGTACAATCCATGCCCTGTTGTTTTAGGGGTTGGCATTTTCTCTCGCACTCAGATGACATTTTTTTAAAAAAGGGTCTAAAACAAATAAAGGGTAGCTCTGAATCCACATCCGAGGAAAGAACGAAAGTGATGTCAGCACGCATGAGCAACGGTTATATGTGGTTCTGCTTGTCACTTTCAGAGGGAACGACGCCCGTGTGGAGCCGCACGACACCCCATAACCCATGCAGGAGTACTGCTTTAACCCCCATTCGTTGCTAGGCCTTTTCATCCTAGAATGTTAAGCCCTTTTTGGCTATTTGGGGTAGTTTGCACTTAGGTCGCTGTAACTTTTTTCCACATAAGGCATCCACGTCAAATTTGCGACCTTTTATTCAAACATTCTGGGGATCCTAAAGTTACCCAGGGTTTGTGAATTTCCCTGGAGGGGAATGAGAAAATAACCAAAATATAACTTTATTTTGTGGAAAAATAGGAAAAAAGTACTCTGCTAAAACGGGTCTGGTTTTTTCCTAAAAATGGCATCAAAAAGGTTTACTGTGCTAAAGTGACCATCTTCCCAGCTCTCAGGAACATGCAGAGCTGAATCAAAAAACTATTTACCACAGTTTTGGCATTTTCCAAAGAGGTAGCCCATTTTTCCTCATTTTTGTGCTTTCAACATACTTCCAGTTTGTATTGGAGAACTCTGTGAAACCCATGGGTAATCCTTTAAATCTATACATTTCTAAAAAGCAGATAAAATATTGAATTCAGTAAGGGGTTATTTGTGTGGATCCCGCTAGGTTTTCCCAATAATGGCCTATTTACAAAAGAATTTATGTCCACTAGACCCTTCTGATTGCAGGAATAGATAGGGTTTTGGTATGTTTTCCGTAAACCAGAGGTACCCAGAGCAAACAACTGAACTGCACCATATAATAGTTTTCATTGTGTACCGGGTATAGAGCGATTCATATGGTAAAACATAAAGAGTGAAAAATGAGTATCAAGGAAACCTATGTATTTCTAAAATGGGCACCAGATACGGAGTTTAGGAGCAGTGCTTATTTGTACATATCTGAATTTGTGGGTATCCATACTACCATATGATTCAGCCGGTATTTTTCAAAATGTATTTTTTCTTACAAAGACACAAATGCAGAGAAATACAATTGGTAGTAATAAATGTTCTACTATTCTGTAATCCCCCATGTCCCTTGATTGGAGTTCAAGATCTCTTTTCTGCCCTCTGGGCAGTGGGGGAGGGCAGGTGGTGGTGGTGGGGGGAGGGGTGTGGGTCATGGGCAAAAGTCTGTTGTGCTTAGGGGTGGGGGACAGTAGCCCAGTGCCATGGGGGCCGCTCCCCACTCTAAAGATATCCCTGGTGCCTAGTGAGTGGATCCCTGCTTGGGATCACCCTCCTGTGGTGATCCTCAAGCAGGGATCCACTAGGGAGGCATACCATAGGAAAGGGGAGATTATCTCCTTTCCAACTGTACCTCTTCCATTGAAATCGGTGCTCCGAAGGCTGAAATATGCCCCAGAACACCATTGGAAGTGAAAGTAAATTAGCAGATCAGCTAATTTTACTTTCACTTTCCATGTAATGATGTCAGCGCATCATGCACACTGATCGTCATTACAGGGAAAGGAAACAAACACAGCCTTGGTTGCTGGGGAAACTCTTACCCAGCAGCCAAGGCTGAAAATAATAAAAGGAAATCTATCTGGTGCTTGCACCAGAGGGATTTCCTGCCAGGACGTGCTGGAATCGTTCTCAGCACCTGTGCACTGGTGCGGAGGATGGCTCCAGCACGTCCTTAGCATGCAAGAGGTTAAAGTTTCTGGATCCAGGGGATTGGTCACAAGGAGAGGAATCGGCAGTTAAAAGTATTCATCAGAATGTGGATTTGCTGGAATAGGTACAGGGATTTAGAACAGTCTCCCGTCAGATAAAGGAAAAGAATACTCTCCAGTCCTCGCTTCCTACTTCTCATTCTTGTGCTTCTGTACCAAACAAATAAACAAATGTTGTTCTCGCCTTTCAACTAACGCAGTAGATGATTTACTTGATAAATCTCCTCATATTATTACTTTGATCTCAAGTCCAGTGTTAGTGTATTCAATGACTGGACTGGCAGGGAAACTGACTGCTCCACACCAGATATACTCAATCACCTTAAGTGTCTCCACCCTCCTGTCCTTGGGTTCTCAATCTCCCTGATATAAGGGTATACGTTACCAGCGGATGAGATTAATTCAAGCATTCCTTCCATTACTTGTTTTTTTATTCCTGCAGTGCATCGCCCCAAGTGGAGGTAGTATGCCAAGACGTGGGTCCATTGCACACCATGGCACGGGAACAAGCTATACCTGGCTGAGGAGCCCCAACTAGGGCGAAACTGGTCTTGGGTTGCTACTGTTTCGGTTCAGGGCAGTTTGGGCTGTACTGTTCCCACCGGAGAAGGGTGAAGACTGATTTGCATATGGCTGGGTCCAAACCCGGGTGGCAGTTGTGCAAACGAATGATGGATTGGGATGCAGCCCGAATAATTACAAGTGGCTGAGATTAATTCAAGCATTCCATCCATCACTTTTTTGTATACTTCAGTGTGTCGCCCCCGTCACAAGTCAACAAATGTTTCTCAAAAGGAACCAGCTCTCTATCCCACACTGTTTTCCAACTCATTTCTAGACTCTTATGAAAAGCCCACCTATTTAGGCTTGGTTTAAATTCACTATTCCACCATAGGGACGTGAAGGATGAGGGGAATGACAAGAACCTCTTTTTGACTGCTAAGCCATCACAAACCTGTAACGTGGGCCCTTGTAATAGGAGACATGTAGAGTTTGGGTTCTCCGTGTTATTAGTTTCCCATGGAACTTTTCTTAGTGGTTCCTGACGGAGCGTGTGATCCTTCATTCACACCCCTTTTTCATCTCTTGCCTGGTCCAATGAACCAGGAAGTGTAAAAGGGTATCGCAATAATAAAGGTGGTTAGGGCCAATAGTCCACCCTGATGCAGTCTCAATGTACATTGGTGTCTACTTATCATTTCTATCTTTCTTTCTTTCTTGACCAGCCAGATCAAATTGGAACAGTCTGATTGAAGTTCATGTCTGTAACCTTTTGGGACCTGCAGAAACATTGTTTGGAAAATGTATACTATTCACAGGAGGACCTACATTTTAAAGGCAGCTACCCTACCCTAGATAGTGTTTTGTTCTGCCAACTGTCCATTTCTGCTTTTACAGTCCTCTACAGTTGTTGAAGACTAATTTCCTCATTTTACATGGGACTTTGCTTTATTTATGCCCCAGTACCTAACTGAGGGTTTCACTGATTTAAATGCAATCATGTCTTGTGTCTTCTAGATTTTAACTTTGGGGACTTAGATATTTAAGAATGCTGATTTATTTAGGTTAAAGTTAAACCCCGACAACTGTTTGTAATCTTTCAGTTATTTTATAAGGTGTGGAAGAGAAATCAGGGTGTGGAAATTAAAGCAGGGAGTCAGACACTGATAGCAGTAGAACATCCGGAAACCTCTTAAGTTTAGTTTCCTGCGACACCAACTTTATCCTTTTATTTTTTTATTGCATCTAATTCTTTTGGCCTGGGGCTCTAAGGTCAGTGCAAAATGAAGGGGCGAGCGGGAGAGTCCCTTTCTTGTGCCTCTTCCAAATGACACCTACAGAGTAAGAACAGTTGACGAGGGCAGCCAGCCGCAGAATCCATCTCCAAACCCTATCACCCAAATGTTATCAGCCATAACGTCCCTGTCTACCCTGTCAAATGTTTTTTTCTGCATCCAGGAAGACCAGGACTGCTTGCTTACCCCTTCTTTTCTCAATATCCAATAAGTGAAGGTCTTCTTTACTGTTATCATCGTCCCATCTTTTCTAAATGAATCCCAATTGACAGAAATTAACTATCATCCCAATCACAGTCTGTAGGCGCAGGTCTGCTATTTCAGTGAAGATTTTCACATCAAGTGTTTAGTCAGGAAATTGGCCTACAAGAGGCATAATCATCACGTCCGCTGCCTACCTTGGGGATTAGAGACACAGCCGACTCCATCATTGTGGCTGTCACGATCCCTCCTGCGAGTCATTTTCTGGTACACCATATGAAGGAGAAGTAACAAGGAGGCCCGAAGACATTGCGGAAGGTGGCTGAGAATCCATCTGGCCCTAAAGCCCTGTAGGTCCGAGACAGCCTTTAATATTTCCTCTTTTTTCAGTGGATCCTCTAATTTCTGGATCCTCTAATTTCTATCGATCAGTGATTGATAGTCTGGGACGTTATGCTCTTACTTGGGGGTTGTCTGTTTCCCTAGTACAGAGGAACTTACAAAAAGTCTAGAAGCACTCAGACGTGTATTTTTCTTTTGTATAAAGTCCACATTCCAACCCCTTCACCTCTACAATATGACTTTTCGCTTGGCACACTCGCTTAAGTTTTGTCAGCAATCTGCCGGGTTTTCCCCCACGATTCGTAGTAGTTATCATCTAGCTTGGCTAATAAGTAGGCTGCCCCATCGAGCTCTAGCGTTCTGATATGATTCTAGTGTTCTGAGCTCGCCTAATTTCATTGTGATCTTACTTCAGATCTTCTGCGATTGTGTACATTAGTGAGCGGACTCCAATTTCACCAGCTCTCCTCGTAAATGGGTTAGGAGAGTCTTCCCCCTTCTTTCTAGGTCGGATTACTTCTGCTACAAAATTCCCCCTCAAAACTGTCTTTAGTGCCAATCACACGGTCTCCACCCCCACCTTGCCTATATTGCTATGTTTAATATACTCCCCAAAGTTATTCTTTATATTATTCATCGCTATGGGGCCCTTCAATAGTAAATAATGTAGGTGCCAGTTGAGTCCGATGGACTGGAAGGTCCGATCTTATGCTAAGATATACAGGGAGCCATTTCACTGGTTGCAGCCGGCAAGACCCCGGGCCCAGACGGCTACCCGCAGGAATACTACTCCGCCTACAGAGACATACTCACCCCTCGCCTGGCTGCGATATGAGGAAGCCATTGAAAAAGGCTCCTTCCCTCCGGAGACAGATACGGCCACCATAGTTCTCATTCCCAAAACACAACCTCCCTCCCCAATGTGTGCGGACTACCGCCCCATCTCTTTGATTAACACGGAGATTTAAATCTTTGCCACGGTCCTTGCTCAACGCCTCAAACCTTACCTTGACAAATTGGTTCACCCGGACCAGTGTGGGCTCATGTCGGCGCGGGGCACTAGGCACTGCCTACGGCGTCTCCACGTGCCTCTGGCTAACCGTCAGGTACTAACCCCCTACCTAGCGATTCTCCTAGTCGATTTCGAGAAAGCCTTTGACTCGGTCGACTGGGGTTACCTTGGAGATGTTCTGAGGGTTCTGGGCCTGGGCCCCAGGTTCCGTCATATGGTGCATGTTCTGTACTCCAAACCAACTGCGAGGGTTCAAGTCAATGGTGTACTCTCTGACATCTTTCCGATAGGCAGAGGGACGAGGAAGGGGTGCCCCCTTTCGCCCTGGCCATGGAGCCCCTAGCTGATTTCATTCGCTCCGACAGTCGGGTTCAGGACTGGCGGTGGGGAGGATCCAATGATGACAAAATCTCGCTATATGCGGATGATGTCCTGCTGTTTCTAGCAGACCAAGCCCGATCCGTCCCCGATGCGTGCAAATCATATGCTCCTTTGAGCGGATCTCTGGTCTGCATCTGAACTCAGCCAAGTCAACCTTGGTCCCCCTACACATCTCCAGGGACTGCTTCGATTGGCAGTCCACCATCCCTATCCGACGGCAATCATTCAAGTACCTAAGAATATGGGTTGCCCTGTTACCGGACCTGGCCTGGGCACTTAATGTGACCCCCCCTAATCACCAAAACCAAACAGGATTTACTGAAATGGGAAAAACTACCACTTAACCCACTAGGGCGAATAGCTTTATTTAAAATGATGATCCTCCCCCGGTTCCTCTACATTCTCCAGAATATACCGCACCACATCCCCCGCGCCTGGTTCCGAGACATAGATAGTCTAATCATAAAATTCCTCTGGAATGGTCGGCGAGCCCGTATGGCCCTCAGACACTGCCAGATTCCACCTCTTGATGGAGGTATGGGGCTCACGAACCTCTACCTGGCGACCCGTCTCCTGGTGGTTCATGATTGGTTCAATGGGGGTTGGTCCGACCCGGCCTACAGAACCAACGACCTGGGCCTTTTCTGCGTTCAAGCCAAACTATATGGATCCCCCATCCCCCAGAGACCTCCCCATGGTGACCCGCGCAGTCTTCTTGGCCCGGCGCGCTTCCCTACAATACACTCACTGGCAGAACAAGCTGTCCCAGCAAACACCGCTTTGGCAGGGTACATGGCTGCGGGAGGTGGTCAACCTAGAGGGCTTTAGAAGCTGGGATCTCATTGGCATCTCACAACTCGGGGACCTGTGGGTCAGCGACCACATTCGCTCCTTTGTCGACTTACAATCTAGATATGCACTTCATCCCTCCCAGTTCTACGGATATTTGCAAGTCTGTCACGCCTTAGACACGCATATTAAATCCGGCACGTCACTGCCAGAGCCCAGTCCCCTTGAGGCCCATGTCATGATGGGCAACCTCGGAAGAGACGGGGTCTCCCGCATATATCGTTCACTAACAAACAACGGTCCCACATCTCTTGACCGACTGAAACTTCGATGGGAGGCCTGGCTGGGTCCATTAGAGGATGAGGACTGGAGGGATGCACTGATGGCACCTAGAACTATCACTGCCTCGGCCAGGCTTGGCCTGGTCCAGCTCTATTACCTGCACACCTCCTACCTTGCCCCCAGTCGCCTACACAAAGCAGGCCTTATTCCAAACCCGACATGTCCGAGGTATGGCTCAGATCCCGCGGATTTCTTTCATATAGTATGGACATGCTCACACATTGCCCCCTACTGGATCGCTTTAGAAGCGGAACTCACCGAAGTATTGGGATGGGAAGTGCCACACAACCCCCCTGAACATATTACTGGGCATTACTGACGGGTTGGATGGGTCCAGGGCAGATAAGACATTCCTGGGAACTGCTCTAGTGGTAGCCAAGCGCGACATCGCAGCCGCGTGGAAAAACCCCACCCGCCCACTTTAGCTAAATGGCGCCGGGGAGTAGACTGGTGTGCCACACAGGAACTCTCGTTGTATGAAGCCAGGGGTTGCCCTGCCAGACACTGGAAAGTCTGGGGCAAATGGCTGGGTATGCTGGACTGAGCGTCACCTCTAGATCTGTGGGTCTAGTTCGTTATGCCCCGGGGGGGGGGGGGGGGAGAGCAATTACACTGTACTTTGTTGTACCTGTACTGTGTGCCGAAATCCACATGTTACGATGCTGCCTGATATGCTGTACTGTTTTTTGTTTTTATTTCTTTTTCACTTCTTGGAAAATCAATAAAATTGGTTATCAAAAAAAATAGTGTAGGTGCCAATGTCCTCTTTCTTTGTGCTGGCTGTATGTGTGGGGGATGATTCCTTTCTGAACACTGCCTTTCTGTTTGTGATTAGTCTCTCTCCCTCCTAGTATCCTTCTCTTTGATAACAACATTCTACATTAGAAACATTACAACATCCCCTCTAACTAAACGGCCCATACCGCTGCATGACCATAACTCAGAGTACATGGAGCCTGATGTTGGATAATAAATAAAGGATACTTGGTGTATTGACCTCCGTTGGTGTCTGACAATACCTGCTCCGCAGCAGGCTAAATCTCTGCTGTTCCCCTAACTATGGAATACCCCCTTTTCTGCAATTAGCACATGTCCTCATTTCTACCCCCTCCATCGAACATTGCTAGTTCTCTTCATTCAGTGCTTTCACTTCAGTGTCAATTTGTTTGTGTTTTGCAGGTGTTCCAACGCCATGATTTCCTTTTCCTTCAGGGGTCTCTTTTCCTTCCAACTAAGTACTCTGTACCATTCTGAGTTTTTCAGGCAAGTCTCTTTGTTGTGCCACATTCTGGTCTTCTCTTGGAGGGCACAAGCAAGGGATGCTACACACTTCTTTAAGTGATTTTGTAACCCATGTCTTCCCCTGACATTCAAAAATGAGTCTCACTGGTATTTGACATTGTTGTCCCTTAAGAAGGTGGTTACTGTTTTGAAGGTCCATCACTTCATCACGGCAACAGGAGATAAATCTTGAAGTATCTGAATTTCTGAACCACTGTATCCGATAGGTCTACCACTTCTCACAGCTCTCATGCTTGCCTTCGTCTTCTCAAATAATGCAGGCATGCCAGAATGAAGTGTATGAGCACGCACAGCGGAGTGCTAAACCAGGTTTAGTAGTTTGTAGCTTGCACCGGGGGTATCACCCTCTGGTTTGGGTGTTAAAACATGAATCCAGCCATGCCGCTTATGTCAGCGACATCCCCCTGGGCACAGCAAAGCGACTGCAGGAAGCAGTATGTTCAATTCCATCAAAATATGAAACAAGATGTGAAAACAAAAAATTCAAACTTGTTGTTCTCATTTCATTGAGGCTTGATTTATTCAAAAATAAATTGAGTAGCTAAACACATTGCCATCATGGTGTGTTTAAACAAATCTCCCGATGCATTTCGGGCCAAACGCCCTTCGTCAGGGGAAAAACTGTAAGAAAAACGAAAGATATCAGAGCGTCACTAAAAACAACCAGGGACATATACTAAGTCCCTGCACCCACATTATCCAGTGTCAAGAGGCTGTGCCATCAGAGTAAAAAACTCAACAATGTGAGACAGAAATAACCGTAACCCACAACTTAAAAATCATGTCCACCGTTTTGCTCAACGAAGATATAGGGAAAACGCCACCATACACTCAAGGCGTAATTCAAAAAAACCGAGCTGAAGCTGAGAAAGGCGAGCATGGTGATAATAATGAAAAAGTGAGGGTGTGAGTAAAAAGAAACGGATTGGCAAACTATCTTGGTGAAAAGACGGTGAAATCGAATGATGTAACTGCCAGGTGAATGCAAACAGTGCAACAATCATAAACGTGTGCTGAACTCAACAGCGCGTGAAGAGAACGAAATGAAACGCTTACGTGAACCAAAGGTGCATGAAGCATGCAATGTTGATGTTGAAACACAGTCGGTGTGCCGAATGTGACTTAAATCGAGGGTCTCGTGAGGTGAGCGAAAATAGAGAAAGGACTAAAATCATGTCCCAATAAACACCAGCAAATGCGTGGGGGCCATCTTAGAAGATGTTGTAGAGTAAATAAGCTAAGTGATAGTATGAAGAAAGTGTAAACAAGAACATGCTAGTGAAGCGTGATAATGTTTAAAGCATAAAATTGATGTACGGTTAACAAAAAAGTCAACAAAATAGCATAAAAAACCAGGACACACAAATCACTAATTGTTAAACAGTGAAAACTCCCCCCAATTTTTTTTTAGAAGAAGCCAACAAATTGAAAGAAGTATAGCGGGAATGTGAACAGAGTGGAAGTGTGAGGAGTGGGGGATGATAGATAAGTGTACACTGGGGAAAATCTCAAATGTGTCCACAAAAAGTGAGGATACACACATAGAAATACATGGAGCTGAGTACATTATTGATAATATGCAAAAAAACGATAGATAAGTAAAGATGCACACATGGTAGAGAAATCACAGATAGCATTGAAATTCCATACGATCATTGGGCTTCATGGAGTCCAACAATTTGATCCAAAAATGTTCTCTCTGTAAGAGAAAATTGGTGTTATTTCTGCCTTCTTGTTTCTCAATGGTCTCTAGGACTGCAAATTGGAGTTGACTGATGTTATGACGATGTTCCATGAAATGTTCCGCAATGGTGCATTTGGTGTTACAAGTCCGGATGTTACTCTTGTGTTCGTTGATGCCAGAATGCCCAGTGGGTTGCTTAAGTCCAGGTTGGCCCCTTTGTTCAATGCGGTCTGTCTATGTGCATGGGCTCAATCCAATTATGTTGGAGAATTGCCTCCTTTTGGTCTTGCTCAAATGTAATGACTTTTCTCCTAAGATTATGAGAAGTTTGCTCAAGGTGATCAGTTGGGATCTGTATTCTTTGAGATCCATAATTCGCCAGCCCTGTGTGTTTTTAAGTGAGTTTATGGTGTTTCCCAGGTCTTCCACCTTTCTTCACTTCAAACAGGTTTTATTTTAGATCCGTGCAGACTGCACTTATATCCACTTTGCTTTCTGCGAAGAACTGCATCATAAAGCTTTTGGCAAGTCTGCTGTAGTCTTTTTGTACTGTGTCTACTGCATTGTCTGTCTATTTGGTGAGCTTAGGTAGGCCCTCTGCTTTTTTAGGGGAGTCCAACTGCAGCAACTACTTGATGGTGCCATCCCTTTTGGGCCTGCTGGGTGCCATAATGGAGAGTCTAAATTTGTTTCACCAGTTTCCAGTTGACAGATTTTAGGCAATATTCGAGGGACCCTCTAGTCTTCACTGCTCTCCATGGTTGTGTGCGCAATCCTTAAGCAAATTAAAGTGACTCAGAGGCCATTCTCGGTATACTTGCTCAATATTTATTTGGGGGTGGGGGGATGTCTTCATCAGTATGTTGGGTCTCACTTGAGTGCCCTCTGGGTCCCAGAAGCGCAACAAGCCACATGCTCTTCAGTCACATGCCCACTGTCTATCACTAATCATCTAACAGACCTGATGCAATGTGTCGCATATGCTACTTTTGCTTTGCTGAGGTTGTTTTGTTGCCTCCCTTCCCGGCATAGCAGTCAAATGCATAGCCCCCTTTTCAGCGCGTTTTGCTGTTCCTCTTGCGTCAGACTGTTCCATTGCTTCATGGGAGGGCTATCCAGGAAGGTTACGCCATGCATTAGTCTTTATCCATACCCAGTGACATTGGGCTTTTTGAATGGCTGGTGTTCACTAGTTTTGCTCCCATTTTCTTTGCTTCAACGAGCACTCAATGCTTTATGGCCTCTTATGTCTGCACCATTTTCTTGTATGGCGCCTGCTATACAGTCTCATGTTACTGTCTGCAACTCGAAGGGCCATCATGGAACCCCGGGGATACTCCCATGCTCATGTTCTGCTCATTGACATTGTTGGGCGCGGTGGGAGACACTCTCGTGGCCAGAGTAGAGCAGTCGGACAACGCAACCAACACCATTGTTGGCCCAGGCCAAGTACCGTGTTGAGCTAATTTTAAAAAGAGAAATTCATTTTGAAAAAAACTGTTCATGGAGCCTACATATAAGCTCACATATTCAATGTCTATAATTATCAAAGAAGACTCCACGAGATCAAGGCAGTTTCATAATCTGACCTTACAATTTAAGTATCTCCTTTATGAAATGGCTTTGTTCTGTGACATCTTGGATATTTATGTTTTTGAGAATTGTTGTCTCCAGTGTGTCTGTGTGTTACACATGGGCATACAAGTTCTCAATTCAGATGTAATTTTACTAATTACTTCTAACTTTATTTAGTTAGGATCAAGGCGGACATCAACAGCTACTTGCTGCTTGGAAAGAATATATTTTGTGGCTTTTTTTCCACATTAATGTAAAATGTAACACATAAATTAGGACTGCGCAATTGATACAGTGTTTTTGGGTTTAGATGAGACTGAATACGTTGATATCGCCTATTTGCATTACATACTTCAAACATGAGCAGATACAGAGAACAGAATATCACATTTATGTAAAAGAACACTACGCTGCAGCCATTTAAATATTTTCCATTCCTATTTTATCCTACCCTGGAAAGCAGATTTAACAAGTACAAACAAGAAAGGCAAACAATAAATTTAAACATAACGCACAGCAATAAAAAGGGGTTAGGTGGAGTATTACAAAAGTCGGTACCTTTGTATCTGAGCTCCATTTCACATTGCCTGTGTTCTTCATTCGCCAGTGTTTGATAAATTTGGTCCCTGGTTGCAGATGAGTCCCATCTGGCAAATTCTCATCCACAAACACAGCACTTAGTGTAGGGACAACTGGAGTACAGGGCTGCATAGGGATACTAAACAAAAACGTTAAAAGAGAAACGTTAAAAAGAGAATATTTGTGTCTGGCTTAAAGTAAATCATTGTGCAATGTAGTAGAAATAACAGGTGTAGAACATTTGAAATTTGATTTCCTTTTGCCATTCTCTGGCTTGCATAATAAAACCTTGCTGACCAATGCCAGTTGCATATGGTTAGACTTCCTGGATGTTTAATGTATAGCATTCACTTAGTACAACACAAAAGTATATATGAGGATCTGTTAGCCTGGCTTACAAGTAGTCAGAGGGTTCACTCAAATAGCATCCTGCTATTTTGGCCCATCGTTTGCTGATCTCAGGTGCATTAAAGCATAGTGAACAACATATCGCTGCTTAGTTGGGCTACATCCTCACCCCCAAATGTTTATAATTCCCAAATCCCTAGTGCAAAGCGATTTATTTATTTCAAATGATTGTGGTTATTCAATAGGAACAACTGGGAGAGGTCTAGTTTACAAATTCATCCTAACCTTCCAATGAAAGTACCTATGATAGTTGTCCCAATAGTGCAATTTGATTTTCTAATGTCACAGCGTAAAATATCATGCACAAAGGTACTATCTAATCTGTAGGATAAAGGATTCTAATGGATAATAATCCTGGTCATACATATGGTCCCAGAAACAGTGTGTCAGAGAAAATATTTAGTTAGATAATGAGGACAACTAGAACAATAAAGACAACCAGGGTTTAGGTACATGCACCATTTAAGATTGTTTTCCTCCATGCAGCAACATAAGAATGGAAATGTTGAATTTACTGACTTCAAGGTCTGGTGGACTCACAGAACTGGATGAGCAAAAGGCTATAGGGCGCTAATGACATCTACATTCACCCCAGTCCACTGGGGAGACAGTAGCATGATTTTGGAAATGCTCCATGGTTTAATGAAAACTCTCCATTGTTTAGTGGATCTATTGTAAGATTATGGCCTGAGAGGATTATGGGAACATACAGTAGGACTGAAACAGGAGGGTCAAATTGTTTCCAGTAAGCTATCAACAATAAAATAGTTTCCTTTAACAGAGGAGCAGGTGAGAAATATGATTCAGGGTAAGTTAGTGGATTACATTTCTTGTGGACTCACTACATCAGAAACGGAAGAGCTTCTTCTACTATCCTACAACCTTTAGAAGCCACTCCATACTTTACTTACTAAAGACCAGGTGTGCTTAAGGCATGTATGGATGGTGTCACTGAATTTCCATACAGATACCTTAGTACGACAAACAAACCTTTTCCATATTTCTTTAATACTGGCAATAATTCAATCCTCCACCACTGAAGTGTTTGGGAATTACTACCCCACCTCCATTTCACAGTGCCATTGTATGGTTAATTACAGTTTAGGAGCTCAGTGGGCAATAAAAATGTACAGTTTCCAAAAGGTGAGGGTTTACTAAAAAGTTGAGCAATGCATAGAGTTTCTGTGATTCTTGGTACAACCTACTGAAGTACTAACAGCACAACATAAGTGCAGATCACTAGCATTGCAAATTAGTTAAAAGGTACATAACATCCTATCCACAATATCAAAAACTTAAGTAAAGTTTATTCATAATCGATTACTTAAAATCATTACTTGAGAAGTCGTAACAACAGTTACAAAAACACACAAAATCAGTCTAAAATGTAACTTATTAAAAAAACTTAACCGCTCACACTGCTATTTCTTTTCCACCAACATCAGAAAGTTTACAAAGCGGACATTCAAGGTTGCTTTTTCCTTAGGATTTAGAGAGCTAATTATGGCCTGTCAACATGTTCTATTATGTTTTTGATTGAACAGATTTCTAAGTAGTTTTCTCGTTTCTGACAGTAGGACCAGGCAAATACAAACCACATGAATTAATGTTTCTTCTGTTTGTTTACAAAGACTGCACATTTTGTCACCCATAGTTGAATTCTTCTTCGAAGACGTGGTCAAGGAATGGGAGACAGCCAAAACGAAATAGCAAAAATTTAGGTTTTTAGAAAACTCGAATATCCCATCGAGAAGTATGCTTGAGCATGCAAGGTGGTATAACTGTTAATTACCATCCAGACGTGTGAGTGTTTTTCATCATCTGTAAATCCTGACAACTTGATCATTTTCTCATATTTTTATTACAAAGTTTTTTTTAAAGTGACTGGTGCATTCCATAAATTTTCTGCTTGCCAATTAGTCAGAGCTGCTTCCATACAATGACGTGCAGGAAAGTTTGTACCACTGCTAGTTAGTTCAACCCATAAAAGGTTATTTAGGCAATGGTCTTGTACCAATCTTAGTTTAAAACAACATTTTAGGAAGGTTGCTTGACGTGCAATTTGTTGCTTCATAATCATGAACTCAAAGCGAACTTTTATAACATTCTGTGACTATTTTGTCCAAAGTAAGTGCATCCCACCCATAGAGGGCTTTGCAGCCATAAACTAACAATAGGAATCAACTTGGGGTCTACGAGTTTTAATATTGGACCTAATGTAGGGCCCTTTAAAGTTTTGTAGAGTGAAATAAAAGCGAAGGTCAGAGCACAAACCTTTGCCCTTAGTTGCTGTAAATGAGTATGAAATAATCCCAGGCTGTTGATGATTATGCCCAGATATTTATATTTCCTGACTTCATCCACCGGTTTTATCTTTTTAATTTTGGTCGACTATCATTGTTTTGCTTTGTTTTACATTTACCTCCAGTTTGTTAATACTGGTATATTCACTTAGCTGTGTGAGATGTCTTTGAGGACCAATTAGTGTTTTATTTACTAAAACCACATCATCAGCATATAGTAAGAGGGATGTTAGATTGCCACCCAATTTTGGCTGTCTGCTCCAACGCAAGGAGAGATCTGACAGATGTATGTTAAATAATAATGGAGCAAGTACACAACCATTCTTTAGTCCTATGGATGTTGCAATTTTATGTGATATGTGGTTTCCATCTCTAATCTTTACTCTAATCCATGCATTGCTTGTAAGAGTTGTGTGGCTCTAAGTAGATCATCTGGATTTCCCAGTTTACCTGCTTATCCCATAGTAAATTTCTGGGTACAATATTAAATGCGTATTTGAAGTCCACAAAACTTAAATACTGCTAGACATTTAACAAGAGCGTTTATCGCTGAGAAACGAGAGGGCAAGCAGATTTGTTACTGTGCCTGTGCCTTAGCAAAAAACGGTTTGATTCAGGGGGACTAGCAGGGATGGTCTTGCTCAATCATTTAGTTCATTTAATAGGAGGGGTGCAAAGTGTTTGGCATGATTATCCAAAAGAGATATTTTTCAGGTAACACCTTATGTCCGCCTTTAAAAATTGGGTGCACTATCGGCCCCCTCAATGAGTCTGGGATCATCTTATTAACCACTGTGAACTTATACAGCTGCCCAGGTTTTTCTGACCAGAACTCTATATTCTTCTTTTTTCACTTTACACTTACGATCTACCGTATAGAGTTGGTCAGATAAAGGGAGATCCCGCTAAATTAGGTTTAATGAATGTTGGCTGTCTTCTTTACGCTGATGATATTTTGCTGGACCAAACCCTGATAGACCTTCATAGGCGCCTCTGTGTGCTGGAGAAATATGCGGAAGAACACCTTCTAAAAAGAAATATATCTAAGAGTAAAGTTATGATTTTTAGAACAAAGGGGTGCAGAATCAGGAAAAACCTTAATTGGTTTCTGGGGAAAGCCAAGTTGCAAGTGGTGCAGTTTTACCCTTACTTCGGTAGAATTGACTCTAGTAACTGTTTAAATAAAGATCACATAAATCACTGCAGAAGTAAGGCGCTGTCCCAGGCTTCTGCTATTCACAGATTGTACAAGTTCTGCGCGCCAAGGCACTTTTGCACATGTCCTCTCGGTTTACAAGACAAAAATACCACCATCACCGAGTTATGCCCGTGAAATAATGGACGAGAGGCACTGGTCCTTCTTTGAGAAAGTAGAAGGGAACATATGGCGCAAAATTTGTAATCTGAATTCTTAGGCTTCTCCATCTGCCGTTCGGCTCGAATTTGCACTACCTTCTATAATTGTGCTTGCTATCTCAGCCATCCTGAGGTGGGTGAACAGCCTACTGGGTAGTGACACAGGTTCTACCCGAGCTGCATTAAAGATTGACATTTAATAAATATTGAAAGGAAGAAGTGCACTCTATTCGAATCATATAAAAGCTTTGGAAATGTTTGAGATTAGCCAGAACAGGGTTGTCCCTTTTCCAAAACTCCAAAACCTCTTTTGAAAAATGTGATTAAAACAATCCTTGTATACAGAGAGTAGAAAAAGAGAGTAGTATCTGTAAAAAAACCTCAGCCATATATTTTATGGAATATCCCACACAGAGTGCGGAGAATAATTTTGTTACTGGGGCTAAATCTGCTTTCGCTACGAGTCATCAGTGGAACATGGGAAGACATACCAAGGGATGAGCGGTTTTGTGATCTTTGCCTGAACCATGTTCAAGATTTAAACCATGTGATTTTCATATGTCCACCCCTTGACTTTGCACGCCGTTACTTTCTAAGATCGTTCTTTCTAAAGCATTAAATAACTACGGCAGTTGAGGCTCGCCAATGTCTAATTGCCCAACTAACTGAAATGGTTTGCACAAAAATGTTTACATTTTTTAAATGTGCTTTAAATTTTGAAATTATATGTGCAATAATTCTTTGCTTTTTACTCGAATTACAGAGGACAGTAAATGTTATCATGCAATCATAAGCTCAATTAGTACTTTACATGCCATGTGTTAAGTCGGATGCTCAACAAATGTAATAGTAATTAGGTACTTTATTATCTGTGGGGACAGATATACTGACTTATCTTTTGCTGCTATAGCACTATCTGCTCATTTGCACTTTTTATTCCTTGTATTTCAATATAGAGTGCACTGTATTTTGTATTGTCTAGAGCATTGTACTGTATTGCGTAAATTGATTTCTTTGTGTATTTGCACTATCTCAGATCTTGGCACTTTGTAGTAGAGCATTGTATTCAGTACTGATATTGCGCATTTGCACACAGTAAGGTTGCATATATTCTTTGCGAATGAGATTTGCATTAGACTTATTAATGACACAGATTTAGGTTATCTGAAGGTTAGATCTATGGATCCCCGTGTGTCAATTTTGAATGAAGGAAACAATTTGTCTTTAGATGGTAGTGATATGTTTTCTTTTTAAATGTTTTTCCTGTGAATGTTTTTAATACTGTTGCACTGAAGATATGGATGAAGTGCTGCATTTTTTATGTGGACCTCAGTTCAGTTCCATAACATAATAAATATAACTGAAATGAATATTCTTCTTAAATAACATTACACCTTTGCAGCCATGCACCGAAAATTGCAGAACCGTCACCAGTTTGTTCAGGATACAGGCTGAAAGACTGGGCAATATAGTCCATGGGGAAGCACCATCCACACCCCAATGCCGGCTCGACTGTATGCAGCAGGTGATGGGCAAGAGAATCATATTCCCCTCTCGCAGAACTAACTGCACAAAATGCAGTAGAGATTGCGCATTTCTTTCAGAGCTGCGGAAGATGGCCGCCCAGACAGAGAGGGAGGCAGACCTAACATGCGCCCACGGCGCAGGCTGAACCATGGCATCCCCATCTGTATCGTGATTTGAATGAAGCAAATATGAAGCATAACAAGTGAGTTGGCGGGTGGCCTTGAGAGCTCTGACTCCACTGTTAACCACACGTTTGGAGGCAGGAGGGGGTGGGACGATCGATGAGTAAATCCGAAATAACTATTGGTTGGCATAGCTTTGGTGTTAACCCACACGGAGATTAAAGGAAGGACGGTCTATGTGGACATTACCACAGTAGATATTCACTGTCTGTAACATCCTTATTCACAGGGGGATATTGTCACCGTCTAATGGAATGAGTGCTACAGACCCAAGGGAAGAGGACCCACCTCTTTGTATGCCGTATTGCATGTCCATTATATCTTATAGCACTTGTGACACGGCGGATGGGATATCCATCATATTTGAGACTGTGTAACTCATCCGCCAAGCTCTAAATCAGGCTGTAAGTCTCTGGAGAACTTCCTAGGAACACAGACTGGGTGCCCTCTGTGGCACCCATCCAGAGCACCAGACTGGTCGCAAATGGGGTTGCACTGAGGTATCTTTGCTCAATATTCCGCTCATTCTTCGCTAACCCTTTATTGAAGATGTGTGTGCCCCCAAATCTGGTTTCTTCTTTGTCCCTCCATTCCAACCACTCTCAATATGGTTTCATTGTTCCCGCATCAGGCCCTTTCAGACCCGTGGGGAGGCAGCAACACCAATCTCATATCACCTTGAGACTTAACATATTTCCTTATACCCACCTGACATTTGAGGCACTGGTCCTACCCTTTTGTGGCTACCTCCTCACCCCTCTACTACTGCTACTTCATTGTGTGCTTTGCAGGGTAAGCTGTTCAGTGGACTTACCAATTGGATTCATTCAAGCAACTTTTCTGTCTAATTTTATACATGTTTCATTTAGGAGTAATTTTGGTTGTATTTTATATGTACCATGGTCTCAAGGGGCTATGTACCCTTTAAAGGTATCTGCTGTGGTGACAAGAAGGCTCTAAACAGGAGGACAAACAGGGAGGACAGCAGACTGATACTTTCATGGAGGTCAGCTCAGAAAATGAGCCTCCTGCAAGAGCAAGTCAGAAGGCAGCCCAGGACAGCTATGCAGCCCAAGGACTACCAAAACATCAAGAGGTTTGGGACCTGCACGGAGCAAGCCAAGAACATAAGCGTAAATAGCCTGCATAATCCCTGATCTGTCTCGGATCATCCCTGAATTCATGGGAGGGCCTGTTACCAAAGTTCCAGCTTTCTTCTCTTCATCCTACGGCTTAGGGTAGTGCACTTGTCTAACGTATTCACCCTCATATCAGAACTGTTTAAACCATGTCTGCAGTACTTGGCTGGACCACTAATCTAAATTTCACTTCCAACCTGCGAACTATTTGCCTTAGGCACATGAGTGTCCTTGCCCACTGAAAAGCATGACCCCGACTGGCTGTTTTACGATAGACAGCCATGATGCTGGTACGCCCTAGGATGCATACTCTGTGTCTTAACCCAAAATTTGAATTAGTCCCTCATTCCTCAACGACAATTCAGGATAATAATGGGTCACCCCTGAACTGTGTACGCTTCCTTGGTTAGAAAAGAATGGAGTCTTCGTAGCCATGTTAAACAGGATTTCAAAACTTCTAGATGTTGCATGACATCCTAAATTCCTACTTGGATCGCATTGTGGACTTCAGGAAAGCAATTAAAACTTTTCTTTTTCCTTCTGCTTAGTCCTGTTCTCCTCTGTATATTCCTTACGCCTACTTGTTGTGTTCTTAGCCCTGTTCCTTCTGACGCTGGCAGCGCCGGGACGCCTCTTTGCTGGGGCAGCTGTGCGCTATATAAAATCAGGTAACATAACGGAACATAACATAACTTGTCACCTGCTTATTTTGGAAGTTGAGTTTCTCAGAATCACAGAATCCTGATTTTTATGACAATTTTGGCAGATTTTCAGTCATCTTGGTTCAAAACCAGCCAGTCATTTCTTCTTGCACCCAGGGCCAGTGATAAACTAGGGTAAAAGGCAGACATAACCTAGCCAACTTGCTATCTTTCAGCATTCTACTTGATACTTTAGTCTCAGCAACTTGTAAATTAGATACCCGATAATGGGACCAGAGATGGGAAAGGCCCATCCTCTACCTATGGCTCAGAGCATGCAGTTGGTGGTGGGGGTTGGCTTAAGCTGAGGAACAGTAGTTTGAGATGATGGGTTAGAGCGCCTTTAGGAGCCTGAAGTGCCAGTAAACAGTGCCCACTGTTAATGTGGCTATCATGGGCTATTTCTGATAAAGAAAATATCTGCATTCAAGAGAATGCGAGATCATAAAATTGAATCCAAAAGCTTGTTACGGCTAACTACTTTGTGCTTTATAGACATGTACCCCAATCTCCCATGAGCTAACATGAGTCTTGGTGCTGATGGCTCAGTGTTTATCACATATAAGGAGTCCATCTCTCAGGCTTTGTTCAGCTCTATGTTCAGCATTTTCAAACTGTCCTTAATTGCTTCTTTCCTTTCTTTTTGGACTATCTGAGGTTGATACGTAGAAGGCAGAAACTATGCTGGAGAAGTACAGGAATTAAATAAATAGAGACCTTGCAGCTTTAGCAAGAATCTCCATCTTAACCCTCTGTGTTTGTTTTTTCTTCCCTCAAGGGTCAGCCAAATGGTAATGTGGACTAAATGATATTTTCAAGGTTCATCTTTACTAGTGTGTTGCTTATACTGTCCTGAAATGTAATATGCCCAATTTCTTAACAACTAATTTGAAGAGGCGTACAAAGATGTGTAAAGATGTAAACCATGTTTGAAACCCTGCCTTTCTTGGAGCAGCTTTGAGGAGGTCCTGAGGGGTAGTGGGATGTTGCTCCAGATCCTGGGAGCATAAGATGAAAAAGGCTAGTGTCTTGTTTTTGCTTCTTTACACTTCTAAGTCTGTAGTCTGATGGTGTTCTCGTTGCAGGTATGTCAAGACCCACCACAGATGGTGAGCATGTCTGCAAGATAAGTGTGGCTGCTGGTTGTGATACTTATTATATTTGCTTCAACCATCAATCAAGGGTTTGTGAAGCGCACTATTCACCCGTGAGGGTCTCAAGGCGCATGGGGTGAGGTTGGTGCAGCTCCGGGTCAGGCGAAGAGCCAAGTCTTGAGGTTCTTCCTGAAGGCGTGCAGGGTAGGGGATCGTCTGATGTTGACTGGGAGTTCGTTCCAGGCTTTGGCTGCGACGTGGGAGAAGGCTCTTCCTCCTGTTCTGGTTCTGCGGATGCGTGGGGTGTTCGCTAGGGAGAGGTCGGAGGAGCGGAGGTTTCTTTTGGGTACGTGGCAGGAGATTCGTTCGTGGAGGTATTTGGGTCCGATGTTGTGGAGAGATTTGAAGGCGTGGGTGAGTATCTTGAATGTTACTCTCTTCTCGACGGGATGCCAGTGGAGGTCTTGCAGATGTTGGGTCATGTGTTGGTGTCGCGGTGTGCCGAGGACCAGCCTGGCTGCGGCGTTCTGGATGGTCTTGAGTTTGCGGCATTGATCAAACGAGTCATGGTGAGGGAGGAGTCTAGGATGATGCTGAGGTTCCGGGCGTGGTCTGTCGGGTTACGGGGGGTTCCGAGGGCAGAAGGCCACCTGGTGTTGTCCCACGCGGTGGGGGACGGTCCCAGGATGAGGACCTCAGTCTTCCCTGAGTTGAGTTTAAGGCAGCTGTTGCTCATCCAGGCTGCAACGTCTTTCATTCCTTCCTGGAAGCTGAGTCAGGTGGCTTTGGGGTTGTTCGTGAGGGAGAGGATGAGCTGCGTGTCGTCGGCATAGGATACTATGCTGAGCCCATGCTGTCTGACAATGGCGGCGAGGGGGGCCATGTAGATGTTGAACAGCGTGGGGCTGAGCGAGGAACCTTGGGGCACTCCGCAGTTGATCTCTGTGGGTTCGGAGAGGAAGGGTGGGAGTCGGATCCTTTGGGCCTGCGAGGAAGGAGCGTATCCAGTCGAGGGCGGTCCCCCGTATGCCGGTGCCGTGGAGTCTGGTTGCGAGGGTGCGGTGGGAGACAGTGTCGAAGGCTGCGGAGAGGTCTAGCAGGATGAGGGCCGCGGTGTGGCCCTGGTCGAGTAGCATGCGGATGTCGTCGGTGGCGGCGAGGAGGGCGGTTTCGGTGCTGTGGTTTCTCCGGAAACCGGACTGGGAAGAGTCGAGGATGGCGTTCTCTTCGATGAAAGTAGTCAGCTGGGCGTTGACGAATTTCTCGGTGACTTAGGCTGCGAAGGGAAGGAGAGAGATGGGCCCGTAGTTTTTCAGGTCTGTCTGATCAGCCAAGGGTTTCTTAAGGAGGGGCTTGACTTCTGCCCGCTTCCAGTCGTTGGGGAAGATTCCGGTTTTGAAGGTGGCGTTGATGGTGCGTCGTAATTCGGCGCTATGGCGGCGGCGGCTCTGTGGAAAATGAGAGGCGGGCAGGGGTCTGTGGGGGCTCCTGAGGGGGTGTTCTTCATGGTCGTGGTGGTGTCTTCGATGGTGACCGGTGTCCAGGCAGAAATGGTGGGCTGGTCGTCCTTGCTGGAGGGGAGGGTGGTTTCTGGGGTCTGTTCACTGAAGTTGTTGTAGAGGGCCTTGATTTTCAGGTGAAAGTAGGTGCTGAGCTTGTTGCAGAGGTCCTGGGATGGTGTGACGTCAGTGGCTTCGCTGGGAGGTTTGGTGAGCTGCTGGATGAAGTTGAAGAGTTCCTTTGAGTTGCTGGCGTTGGTGAGGATTTTGTTCCGGATGGAGGTCCTCTTGTTGGTTCTTATGAGTTGGTGGGCGTGGAGCAGGTTTGTGTGCGGTGGTGGTCTTGAACGAGAAGTGAACGCAGTGGTGGTCTGTCCAGAAGGGCTGCGAGGTGTGGCTGAAGCGGATGTTGGGCCCTCCTGCGATGATGGGGGCTAGGATGTGTCCGGCTTTGTGGGTGGAGGTGGTGACTAGCTGCTTCAGTCCGAGGTTTGTGAGGTTGTCCAGGAGAGCGGTGGAGTCTGGGTCCCTGTGGTTGTCTAGGTGGAAGATCATATCTCCGATGAGTATGTAGTCTGTGGAGGCGATTGCGTGGGGGACGATGAAGTCGGCAATGTTGGTGGAAAAAGAGACGCGGGCCCAGGGGGTCTGTAGACGAGTGTGCCGCGGAGCGCGATTGTGGGGCTGGACTGGATCTGGAAATGGAGGTGTTCGGTGTTGGAGATGGGGTCGATCGTGCTAGAGGTGGTGAGTCGGAGGGAGCTCTTGTGTGCGATGGCGAGTCCTCCTCCTGGGCAGTGAGGGCAGTCCTTCCTCTGGAACTTGTAGCCATCGGGGATGGCGGTGGCGATGTCGGGGGCGGAGAAGGCGTTTGTCCAGGTTTCCGTGAAGAAGGCAACGTCTGGAGAGAGGGTGTCGAGGAGGTCCCAGATCTCTACGAATTGTCTGTGTAGGGAGCACACGTTGAGGAGGATGCACTTCAGGGCTTCGGTGGTGTCGTCGTTCAGCGTGGGTGCTGTTGGTGGTGAAGGAGAGTCGGCAGTTTCAGCAGGAGAACTGGCCGTGGGTGGTGTTTGGCGTCGACAACTGGCAGTTGTTGTTCCTTCCGGGGTTGAGTGCAAGGAGGGCGGCTGGGTTGTAGCGGTGGATTGTCGGAGATCCAGGGTTCCTGGCGCTGGCCGCGGTCGGGTCGCGGACGGGCGCAGACAGGCTTGCCTTTGGTGCGCCTTAGGCGCGCCAGCAGCCACCATTCAATAGGGAGGGAAGCGCAGCTGGGAGGCAGGAGTAGGAAAACCGGCAGGGGGGAGGGGCCGCGGGGGCAGCAGCGGCGGGAAACGGGCAGGGAACTGTGCAGAACCAAAGAGGGCAGAAATAGAGGAAAAGGCACAAAAAGGACACAGTAAGGCAAACAGACAGAAAAACAGAGAAAAGCAGACAAAAAACAGGAAAAAGGCACAAACACAAGACGGGCAGCAGCGGACCAGCAGAAGAGCAGGGCTCTCCCACTGGACCGACAGGGATGAGGCGCAGGCATGAGCCTGCGGGTGGAGGAGTGCCTCGAACCCCTACTTACCTGTGACCAGCAGTGCCCAGGGCAGTGGCACTTCACAGCGGAGCTGCAGGGGGAGAGAGCAGGTAACTGACCAGGAGGTCAGGGATCTTGCTCCATCACCTTTGTAAAGCTGTAGCCAGTTTCTTTCACACAAAATAAGATATATTCAGTGTTCTTTCACATCCACCTCACTTGAGCTAAAAGCACAGCATGTCTCTGTTGCTTCTATATTGTGTGTGAACAATATGTATCTCACTAATTAGTGCTATAACTAGTTCACTTGATGACACCACAAAGATTATTATATAGCTGTCAGGTCTAGGCCACTCCTTGATCCGATTATTTTTGTCTTCTTGCCCATGATTATTAAACCTTTTACAGGATCTTAGTAATATCTCATTATAGCCTGTGCTCCCGTTGCCTGAAAATTTGCACAAGTAATTACATTTGTGAAGAAATTCTTGGCAGGTTCTAACATTGAAGTTATTTTCAGCTGATATCCCTTTTGCCTCCTGAAGACAAAGTGGTGGAAAAGGTTGTCAATAGAGAGCTTTGTTCTGATTATGGTTCATAATATCTTGGAACCCCCATTAGGCCCAGTTTTGCGAACAGCACAAAACAGAGGTTGTGCTGGTCTCAGATCAAGGCTGTGTTGCCACCTTAATCTTTTTAGAACTATCTTTAGACTTAGCAGAGTCTCCAAAGGTTTTACTTTCCATTTTTACAAACCAGTTGTCGGAGAATTACCCTACATGCAATTAGCTAAGAAAGATCAACACCTGTCAAGAGCCCTGTCCCTTCCTTTTCAATCTTAATTAAGACCCCTCTCTTGGGAAGTTCAAGACTCATCTTCGAGACAGACACTTTTCAAAATGTACGCCTGTCTATGGCCTTTGCAGACGATGGCAATATCTCCTCCACCAAATTCAACATCCAAAGCTGTATGTTTGTTTAGCCATATGGGTGTAATAGAACTTGCTAATAACTGAACTGAAAAAAATGAGTTTCTAATTGCAGCAATCCACTTTCACTTTGGTTCTCCGCCAATTTCAGCTGACACAGTCCAGAACTAAAGTTTTCTTTTTGACAGCTCATTAATCTTATTCCTAAAATTAATCATATTTCTATTTGCTTTCTTTTTTAATCTGACGATACCTTGAAAAATGTTACCATTCCCTTAATTTTGAAAGTTGCTCCACAGTTGTTAAGGCTGTAATTGTATATCACCTCAATGCAAGTTTTTTTTAAAAATCTCAGTCCAAATTGCTACATCGTCTTCAGCTAACAAATAACTCTGTGGCCAGTCTTCCTCCTGGCATTTCTCACTAGGTCTCTATTTTTTTATTAGCTAGTTAAGCACCACTGGCTGATACTGGACAACATATGACATTTAGGAGCTTATGTATTTTCCATAAAGCTGTCAAAGGCCCCGAAGATCCTGCAGAACATTTTCAAGGCCTATGGGCAAACCAGAATTCTCAGTTTCTCTCACGACAGGAAACCTGTTGTACCCAAAATTAGGAGAATGTGTTATGATGGCCATGTTCCTACTTACTGGAAAAAAAATGGAATTCTCTTTTCCTCTACTTTCTTGAATGTACTCATTATTTACCATTCCGTGATTAGTTTAAAACTTGTCTCTACTTCTCCGGTTAGATATTTCTGATCTCGCAGTGCCAGGAAACTCCAAGGAATAGTTTTACACTGTACAAACAGAACACATAAGAAAGTGTCTAACCATTAACCTTTTTTGAGCATATGAAATATGTGCACATGCCACCACAATACCCTAATGAATTTTTGTAACTCTCCTCTTTTACAAATGGGTTACAAAAAAGGGCTCATGGAGCTAAAATAGTTAATAAAATCTTGAAATCTGCCATGTTGTGATTGAGATAGGCACATTTCAGTCAAACCATGGTCTTTTTAGAAGACACAGCAATTATTTTAGTAGAATCTCAGTTATGTGATCCTGTAACGAGAATGAGCAAAAGTAGTTCCTCATTCGAAATTATGTCACTTTGCTTAATTAGCCATTTTTAACTTCTTCAGCGTGAATAACTAGACTGTCAAAAAAAATCACAGTCCTAATATTTCAATGGTTTTGGCAAATTGAAAGAACACCAACAGTACAGTCTGCACTGAAACAAACTTGTGGCGCAAACTAAGTTGTATGTATCAAATAAGCCCTGGTAGCTACAAACTATCAGTTAACTTACGCTTGGTCTCAACCTTTATGAGTTTGGTTCCTAGGACAGGCCCTTCACAACTGCATGATTTTGAGTAACCGATAATAATAATGTTCATTTATAAAAACAGATCTGTATTTTATATTTTTTCCTTCTCTTCTGATAAATATCTTCCAATTAAATTTTAGGCACACCTTAACCCAGTAAGTCTCTTTTAGGATGCAAATTAACCATGACATTAGTAAGTTGCTGACCAATATCTCATTGAGACACACATCTTCTCAACTACAGCAGTTGTACTGTGGGTTAACGTAGCAAACCACTACAGTTATAGTGAGCGTTCGTTTATAAAGGTTCAGGTTTTTCAACTTCAGTATAAATTAGTGATTATATTTTATTATTTTCTTCTTTTTCCTAGTGGCATTAAGAAAATAGTAATTTTTCTATAAACTGCCATCAGAAAACACACACGCACACGCACGCACACACACACACACACACACACACACACACACACTTTTGAGGTCCATTTGTTTTAAGTGGGAAGGGGTGCTCTCTAGCAAATAGTCAACAAATAGTCCATGTCTTCCCATGACAAAAGACATGGAGATTAATTATTTCCACGCCCACTAGTTGCTTTTCAAACATTTTTGACAAGACTCTGGCATACAGCGGTTGATATAAACTCATATGGTCACAGGGGGCCAGACTGGGATCGCAAACTAGCCCTGGCAATTTGGTCTGACACGCCCCGGTGGGGGATGGAGGGGGCGCTGGCAGGGACACCCGCTGCTGAGCACGCATGTTGCAAGAGATCGAATTTGCTACCAAACTGGCCCCCAGTAACAAAATTAGCCCCCACCCTTACGGCCCACCGGGAAACGGCTGGTGCCCGCTACGGCCAGTCCGGCCCTATATGTTCACCTTGAGTCTTGACTGTGCCAGTTCAAACGAGACATAAGAGGAAACTCCAAAGGCAAGTGTTGTAATGCATGTTGGGATAGACGTCAGACTGGATCCAGTAACTTTTGATCAGTACCTCTGTGTGACCTTATGTGGCGCCATGTGGCTACGCAAGGATGCCACCCCGCTCAGGATAAAATGTGCGGGGCTTTTATAGGTGTCACTCCTATGCGCTGACGTCTGTTGCTCTGCATCCCCAGATGCAGAGCCCCAGCAGCAAATTAGCTTTGACCAGTGAGCAGATCTAATTAATGGGTAGAGACCAAATAATAGAATGGTGAGGGTGGGTAGTTATTCCGTGTCTACCAGTAGGAGCTTTACAGAAGGCAAATAAATACTTCTTCTGATAGAGACTTCTAACTGCAGATTCCTCACCTTTTGAATAAATAACAGAGCAGTACCTTTTAGGAGGTGGGTGGGTGAATTGGCTCAAACCAAGGAGTCCTGAGGGACCGAGCTGACAAAATGGCCTTCTCAGCATTCTGTCGGTTCATACAGTAGTGCTTCGTGAACGTATGGAGCGATGCTCATGTAGGTACCTGGCAGATATCCAGGACAGGAACTCTGCGTACCAACACAGTGGTAGCAGCTTTGATCCTGATGAAATGAGCTTACAGACCTTCTGGAGGCTGCTTTTTGGGCAATGCATAGCAGATATTGATGCAGAGACCGATCCAACAGGCGATGGTCCTCTTCTGCACTGCCTTGCTCTTTTAAACCGCAGTGAACCCCACAAAGAACTGATCGTCCCCCGAATGATCTTTGGTACGATCGATGTAAAAACTCGGCGTTCTTTCGGGGTCTGTACGATAGAATATTTCCTCCTTCTTAGAGGGGTGAGGAGGAGCATAGAACACCGGCAGGGTGTTGGCTTGACCGACTAGGAACGGCGTCACAACTGTTGGTAAGAAGGATGCTCGCGTACGAAGAACCAGATTGCCTGGGAAGAAAGTGGTGTACGGCAAGTTAACATAGAGAGACTGAAGCTCACTCTCTCACTGAGGCGAAGGAAACAAGGAACTTCATCTTGAGGGTGAGGTGTGGCAAAGGACAGCTGTGAACCGGCTCAAAGGGAGTGCACATCAAATATGTGAGGACCATGTTAAGCTCCCAGTGAGGTATATTGAAAGGACAGTGAGGAAACAAGTGTAGGAGACCTTTCAAAAAAATGAATGACAATCGGTGACCAAAATAATGAGGCCTGGTCCGGCAACTGTAAAAGGGCCGAAAGGTACCCTTTAACTGAGCCCAAAGCTAAGCCTTGCAAGGCAAAAGACAAAAACAGAACGTCGGATATCTTGGTTTGGAGGGGGTCAATCTGGCGTGTGCCACACCAAACTCAGGAATTCTCTATGCCATACTCTACGTGTCCAATCCGGGGCCACTAGAATGACTTGGGCCCAGTCGCTCCTGATCGTCTAGAGAACTCGCAGCAGGAGTGGCATCGGTGGGAAAGCATACAGGAGTCTCGAGCTCCACTCTAGGCAGAATGCATCCCTAGTGATAGGCGCCTTGGAAACTCCAACACGAAGAACTGCAGGCATTGCGTACACCAAGCCACGGTTCTCTTCATTACCTCCATTCATGAAAGAGACCTTTTTTTTTTTTTTAACAGTTTTATATAGCGCGAATTTGACTCGAGGGTATCGGGTATCAGAGCGCTTTACACGAGCACCAGTTGCATTACATGAGGACACATTCATTTTGGTTAGGCACGGGGAGATTAATTGATTTACCCAGAATCACAGGATGTTGCGCGTCCTTGCCGAGACTTGAACCCAGTTCCCCAGATTCGAGGTCGACCGCCCTAGCCGTTAGGCCAACTCCTCTCTCCGACCTTGTGCCACCTCCTGGTGTAACTGCCCCTCCTGATCAGCTATGCGTCAGCAGTTGACCTCATCCGCCCTTGTATTCAAAGATCCTACCAGGTGGTTCACCGACAGGAAGATAACTTGATAGACCAACAATTTTCAGAGACATAGCATCTCCTGGCACAGGATCCAGAACCCCACACTGCCCTGCCTGTTGCAATACCACATGGCCGTGGTGTTGTTCATAAGCACCTGCCCCAGCCTCCCATTGATGGGGGGAGAAGGGGAGGAGAAAGGCTTTCAAGCCAAGCGGATGGCCCTCAGCTCTAGGAGGCTGATATGGAGCCTGAGACCAGAGTCTCTGCATCTCCAAGATGGCAGCCCCAACTCAGATGGGACGCATCAATCACTACTGCCAATTCAGGGTGGGGTAGGAAGTGGGGTTTGCCACTGACCCAATCATCGTCCAGTAAACTCCACTGCAAATCTTTCGCAGTTTCCTCCGAGAGCTGGACGTGGTCACAGAGGTCCTTAATATTAGATTCGATTATATACATATACTGTGTCAAAAAAACAAAGATTTTTTTAAAACAATGAACAAATGCATGTTGAATAAAATTAATTCTAGGTTTTTTTCTCTTTAAATCATGGAAAATTATTATTACTGTGTTCATGACTTTGAATGCATGAAATGCCTGGAATGTTCTTTAAACCAACAAGAGCCTGAACTGCAGTGACCATTAGCACCTTGCTTGCGATTGAAGTAAACTTACATTTGTTTATGATCTCACTAGTAACTGAGCAGAAGTTGCCGCTACCAGATTTCAGATCACGGACTTTATCCCTCTTGAGGGCCAAGTGGTTCAGCCAAGTACTCCTCTAAATAGTGGTCTCTGAAGACAAGCTCCTGTTAGCCACAAGGACCCAGAGTGAGTGATTAGGTAGCCGTTTAGTCAACCTACCATGGAAAATGAACCACAGATGAAGAATGAGCTGGCAAATGTCTACACTCAAAGCCATTTAAATAACCTATACTCGCTAGCAATGCAGCCCACGGAGGCCTCACAATTTTATCTGTGGTAAATAACGAGTGAAATATCAATGTGATGGTCTTGTCAGTGTAAACTCCGGAGAAAATGATGGTCATGTTTCAAAGTATAGGCCTCCCTTGCCCCATGACATATCTTTAGAGTTCTGTTACCAAGTCAATTTTCTTCTGAGAAGCTACTACAAAAATCTACTACATGCAATTCAAGAAATTCCTATAATGAAAGTCCTGCTAATTTCCAGCTGTACAGCGATGAGAAAGTGTGAATACACCTGGAAGCTGAAAAAGTACCTCTGACTGTCAGTCAGAGTGTGTACTACCTCGAAGTCAACCAACTTTACAGAAGTGCTTTTTTGTGGCAAAAAATGTCTGGCACTGACAAAACTTTAAGGCAGGTGGTGTGCTTTTCAGTTAATGGTCCCATGCATTTTACATTACCATTGCATTTTTCAGTCCTGCATAGGCTTTTAATGTGTTGAAAACATGGTTGCAGGGGTTCTTCTAATTTCACAGACAAAGAACATCAGAGCTAATCAAACCTCTAGAATATAAAATTTAGTAACTGGGCACGCGAAAAATATTTTGTAGTAGCAAAGCAGCAGAGCAAACACAAAGGTGTAATATTCCTTCTTACACAAGCGCACTGGTCTGCAGGCAATCCTGTTTAGCCTCTGTTGGATTTGAACTTTCTTGTCCATGCACTGTGTTCCATACAGGAATCTTTCTGTGCATCTTCAGCAGCTGTTTAAGTTCCTTCACCTTTGCTTTTCGCTGCTTCTTTTCAGCTCTCAGTCGCTGTTTTTCAGCTTTAATGAATGTTTTGTCCATCTGTTTCTGGAGTCTATAAAATATGAATTAAGTCTTACTATCAACAAATTACCAGTGTTTACAAAGTTAAAAGAATTCAGATTCAAAGAAATCAAGTTGTAAAGGTGACATGAATGGCAACATGTTTGACTCTGTGTGTGGCTAAGACTGCCAGAATAAGTAACAGAGTGTGCTTTATTTACTGAGCAAATCAAGGAGCGAATCAGTCATCACAGTAATACTAAGTAGGAGGTGCTCAGGAGTTGGTCAGTGTTAAGAAACAGTGTCAGAGTCTGCAATTATGTTTCCTTACTACTTTGTGAAGCTTATAGTCATTGCTTACATTCAGTGATTACACTTTTAGAAATTCTTGTACTTGTAAACCTTGCTCTCCCTCCTCCATCACAAATGTTTGGGAATTGTCCACACCACAGGCAGAACTGGAAATAGTTTTTCCAAAAATATGCTGCCAATTAAGTGTCTTGTGTGGAGAACCATCAAGCCTGCTCTGCCCACTTCTTGTGCGCCAACAGCGGTCTCCTTCCAGTTCTAGACTGTTCGTTGTTTCAAGTATGGTTTTTACATGGTGTCTTTTCCAGTCTGACAATTTTAAGTTTCTCTGCCTCCACCTTTATTATGTGCATCTTGTCAACTCCATGAGCTCTCTGTGGTCGTGCCACTTATGAGTTGACAACAGCCTAACAAGAGCACACCCTTTACCAAGCCAGAAAAAGATATACGTTCACAAGTGTTTTCCAGTCACCTGCTGTTGGTTGCAATCTCCCACATGTAACACAGTCTGTCGACATACACAAACCTCCAGTTTAGATTTGTTTTTCTTGCCACATGAAGGGGACTTTAATGCTGCTACTTCTCAGTGGGAATAAACAAAAATGTACAAGAAAATCAATCAAAAAGATTCAAATTACTATCAAAGCAAAAGCTAGTAAACATAGTAAAATGTCAAGTGTGCTGTAAACGTTTGAAAAAAAGAGTGAATTATCCATCAAAAAATGGGAGGGCAGAGGTCAGTGAGACATGATCCTGTTCACTAGGGCTGGATAAAACACAACTGTGAGGCAAACTGACAATGCACGTCATTCCATTCCATGGGGTGGTTGCCTTGCTTAAAGGCGCCATATTAAATTTCCAGTTTTGCCAAGATCCTGCTTCATTTCTGCGAAATTTTCCTTTTGTTTTTCATGGCTTGTCAGATACATTTAACCTTATGGGGGTTTCTTATTAAAATTGGCTTAATTTAAAAAGACAATTAGTTAATATTGCATTTAGATTTTTTTGGGGGAAATGTTATCGTTTGCTAAAAGTGATCAGGTATCCCATTCATGAGTGGAAGCTATCGGTGTTTATGACAACGAAAGGTTTGACAGAATGAGCTAAGACCCAACCACTGCTTGAACACACAAGTGTTATTTTGTTTGCTTGTAGGGTATAGGCAATGCTCATAAAAATAAGACCATGGATTGACAGTCCCTTAGTGGCCAGTCTGAGGACAAATTCTCCATTGCCAAGCTCGTCTGAAGCCAGACATTTTCAGAGTAAAACAAGGAAAATATCTGTTCTCTGCAAAGAGTAAGTTAGCATGTAGGTATAATCACAAAGTGGGCGAGAAGACCAATGAAAATGTGATATTACTTTCATCAACTGTAGTAGATCTGCACTAGATTACTATGTTTTTAAATCCAAATTAATGGCAGAGAAGGAGGCCACAAATAATCAGATATGACAAGATCAACTACATTCACATTGAAGAGGATAGATGAAAATGTTACTGGTCACTAAGCTTCAGAGTGTTTTTGCACTGCATGATGAGACATTACAATTAAAAGCTTGTATTTTACAAATCTATTCTAACTTCTTTATTCTTCACAATGGGTTGTATGTGGCCTAATTTATTTCATCAATAAACACAGCTTCTGTCACCATATCTTGGAGCCTTTTACAAGAATGGTACTGTATCTGTTGCTATCTGAAGATGTCTGGGTGTGGGTATTAAATGTCATTAGCTACCCAAAACACATGAAACAGTCAAAAGAGCACAGGGCAACAGTGCGTTCTTTTGAAGACACCTAGAAAAAAGCTTGGCCTAAAGATGGTGTAGTTTAAAGCTGACGGTTGAAGAAAAGGACATTAAGAGAACAGAAAAAGGATAAAAAATTTAAACATGCCCAGACTATTCTACATGATTATAGTAAGATATCCGTCACTCCTAACCTGGAACAACGTAATACCTGATTAAATGATTAAATACAAGGACACTGAATGAGGTAATGCTGTCTAAAACCAAGGCATTTTGTTTTGCTCAGAGCAGTCTAAATCTATACATGGAAAAAAACAGGTCCCAAGCAACTACCACAAGGATAATGTGTTTTCAAAATAACAAGATGCATTAAAAACATGCAGGGAGCATTTGTTAATTTAATGATATTA
The DNA here is from genome assembly GCA_963921515.1 of Calotriton arnoldi. Taxonomy (NCBI): domain Eukaryota; kingdom Metazoa; phylum Chordata; class Amphibia; order Caudata; family Salamandridae; genus Calotriton; species Calotriton arnoldi. Next base: position 5,184,769 of record CAWUFW010000146.1, read on the forward strand.
AATAGAGAAGGATATTCTTGCAACAAGCATCAATTGATAATGCAAGAAAGAAGTCACTATATCATAACTGTGACATCAATAAGATCTTAAGAATTCAAGATAATTACCTTACTTGTTCCACAGAAGCCGAAATTCGTGGAAAAGGAATCTGGCTGAGACTATTACTCTCAGACATGGTAAGTACAGGTTTCCGCAACTTCAAGAAAACATGACTAGAGTCATGAGAAAAACCTTCATCTTCACACAACTCACAAAGGCTGTATGCTGGGCACACACTGTTAAGGAAATTTAAAAAATAGCCGTAATAAATAATATACAAAGTCAAGCAAACAAATTTACATTTAATCATTTGTCTGTATAACGCAAGACTGTCAGAACTGTGGCAATTACAAGTGAGACATAAGGTCTAAAGGTCTCCTAAAAACATTGCTAGGCAGTCACTCAAATTAAAAAAACGATTATTTAGCAAATCCCAAATGATGTAGCATGGACTTAATATTTTGTGGGAGGGGAAGGAATAAACATTTAAAATGGCACAAACAGATGATTTTTTCATCAAATAGCTTTAATTAAATAAGCGCACATACACTCACACATAAATATGTATGTTAGTATATTTAAGCTTTCACATTTCCAGTAATTGTAAGCAACTTCTAATAAAGAAAACTGCCTCATGCTATATGGGGCCTTGTAAGAAAGTGGCTCTGTATATACTGCACCAAAGTAAGGTTCAGTGTGCACAGAGTCCACAGTCCCCAGAGGTTTGGCAGAGGCTAAAGTTAGATATAACCTTACTCTCTAAAGTGGTAGCTTGGTCGAGCAGTAAGGCAGTATCAGAGGACAGTGTAAAGCATTTGTTGTACACACTCAGTCAGCAAATGAAGCCACACACTCAAGAACTGAACTCTAGGCCAATGGTTTGTATATAAAAATATAGTTGTTTTATTTTAGAACCAACAATAGGTGTCAAAATATACTTTCTCAGAATGAGATGCTTTAGTTAAATACTGTTCAATAGGCAATAGACTTTTGAATGCAATAGTTACAGTTGTTGCAATATGCAACACAATTTTAAACACAATTATACATTGAGCTCAATGGGAATTTCTGGTTAAATGCAATAGATTACTTTTTAGATTACTTTTTCTAACCACAGGACTGGATCCTAGATTCAGTCCTGGGACATCTCCTGTAAACAGTTGAGTAAAAACGTTTTGGTTACAGTTGTGATTTTTAAGGAATATTATTGTATTTTAAAAGTTGACACTTAGAAACTTTTTCAGCAAAAACCAGGCAATGTTATCCTATGGAAGGAATTCAAGTTACCAGTAAGTACAGTTGTGATTACTTTTTCTTACTCAGTGTTGGATCCTGGATCCAGCACTGGTGCATCTCCTGTAAACAGTTGAAGGAATGTGGTTTTTTATACAGGCGATTTTTAACGAATATTTGTACGTTTGCAAAATCGACACTTAGAAACTTTTTCAGCAAAAACCAGGCAATGTTGTCCTATGGAAGGAAATTCAAGTTACCGGTAAGTACAGTTGTGATTACTTTTTAGGGTCAGTGCTGGGCACCAAGATCCAGCACTGGGATCTCTCCTGATAGCAGGTGAGTAAATTCGTTTTCGTAATTCGGCTGATTTTAGGTGAATATTTTAAAGTCTCAAAACTCGACACTTAGAAGAATTTCCAAGCAAAAACCAGTCCATGTTATCCTATGGAAGGAAATTCAATTCGCCGGTAAGTTACTTTAACGTTACTTTTGTAATCCAGTGCTGGACTCCTAGATTCAGCACTGGGACATTTACTTAAAACAGGTAAGTAATTACGTTTTTGTAGTTTGTACAATTTTTAAAGAATATTCTTGTTTTCAAAAGTTGACACTTCGAAACTTTTTCGCAAAGAACCACCAATGTTATCCTATGGAAGGAAATTCAATTCACAGGTAAGTTACTTTTTAATTACTTTTGTTACTCAGTGCTGGACACCTAGGTTCAGCACTGGGACCTTTCCTGCAAACAGTTGAGAAAATTCGGTTAGGTTATTTGTGCGATTTTTAAGGAATATTCTTAGTTTTCAAAAGTCGACACTTAGAAACTTTTTGAAAGAAAAAGTGTCCATGTTATCCTATGAGGAAAAATGAGTTATCGGTTTTGAGGTAAGTAATCGGTCTTTTGAGTTAGGGTTCTGGGGTTAGACTCAGGGGTCTCCCAGGGTCAGTGATGCACTGTTGTTGCACCCTCAGCGGCACTAGGGCGGCCGGGTGCAGAGTGTTGAGGCCCAATGTTATCCTATGGAGGATAGGGGACTCCGGTTGGTGGCGGCTGGCAAGCAGGCCACGGGGTTGTGGGAGCAAAGCTCCTAGGGGTTAAGCTCAGGGCACGTTGGGGACCAAGTTAGCACCAAGAGGCACCCTCAGCGGCACTAGGGCGGCCGGGTGCAGAGTGCTGTTTTGAGGTCGGGTGCCCTGTTGATTTCAATGGAGATTTTCGGTTTTGGTTTTCAGCTGCAGGCTTGGTCCAGGAAGACTTCCAGGAGGAACCAACAGCTGGGCAGGTAAGTTGGAGGGCTCTGGAACGTAGGTGCACCTTTGGTTCCTTTCTCCAGGGCGCAGGGCGGCTGGATGCAGGGGTGCCTTTTGAGGTCGGATTTCACCTTACCGGGCCACTCGCGGTTGGGGTGGGTCTCCGTGCAGAGGCTGCAGGCGACGTCGGGGAGTCCTGGAGGGGTCAACCCACGGTGGACTCGGACTCTGGAGCGCTGGGGGACCTCGCTGGGACCGGTGGGCCACTTGAACTCGGGCTGTAGGCGACGGGTGCAGTGGTGGTTCCAGGCGTCGGGTTTCTTTTTCCTCAGCAGGCTCTGAGTCTTTGTTTGATGTTTCTTTTGAACAGAGCTGCTGTTCACAGGAGATCCGGTCTTTGTTGAAGGCAGTCAGTCCTCCCGGGGTTCTGGAGGTCGCTGGCTGCAGGACAAGACGATTTTTGGCGCAGGATCTCTGGAAACTGCAGACGGGCCGGTAGGGCTGGGGCCAAGTCAGTTGTTCTCTGCAGTCTCCTCTGCTGGGTGTCTTCTTTCGTCCTTTTTCTTCTTAGGTTGCGGGAATCTGAGGAAGGAAGGTTCAGGGTGCCCCTAAATACTAGATTTAGGGGCGTTACAGGTAGGTGAAGGGCAGGGACCAATGGGTCCCTGCCCTGGGAGTGGGTACACCCCTATCCTGCCACTCTCCTGTGGGAGGGGGCAGGAGCCTAGTCCCTGATTGGGCAGGGCTCCCCATCTTCAAGATGGCGAGAGCCCGGAGATGTGCTTCACCTCGCCTCCCCCACCTGAGGGGTGGGGTTGGCAGAGGCTGGCACACCCCTTCCTCCCTTGGTGTTTCCCGCCAGTCTTCCCGCCAGGATGGGGGAAGAACCGGTGGGGGCCAGTTGCTGAGTACAGCAAGTGGTCTGGGGAAGCTCAGAAAGGCGGAATGCCTTTGAAGCTTCCCCTGCCCATCCTGGGGGAGGAGGCCTAGCACCTCGCCCAGGACGTGCATTGTTGCAGGCCCGGGTGAGCGGATGGCTCTCTACCCAGGGGTCCAGCAACATGTCTGCTGTGTGGCAGCCTAGGCAGCCCCTCAGACAAGACGTGGATTGTAGGTTAGGTTCAGGGGGCAACTCTAAGTTGCCCTCTGTCGTGCACTTTACAGTAAATCCCACACTGGCATCAGTGTGGGTTTACTGTGCTGAGGAGTTTGATACCAAACTTCTCAGTCTTCAGTGCAGCCATCATGGTGCTGTGGAGTTCGTGCTGACGACCTCCCAGCACCATATACTGGAATGGCAGCACTGCACTTACAGTGCCCAGGAATGGACCTGGGTACTGTAGGGGCACAGGGCTCATGCACCTTTACCCTCACCACTGGCATAGGGCACCCAGCTAGAGGGGTGACTGAGGTATGCCAGGGCAGTGTGTTTGTGGGCATGGCACACAGGGATGTGTGCCATGTCGACTCTCTGTTTTGTTCTGCACCAAGACACTCAGCCTGCAAGGGCAGTGTGTGTGTGTCAGGGTACAGGGCCTCTAAGGGTGGCACAATAAGTGCTGCAGCCCTTAGGGGTCTTCTCTGGTCACAGTGCCCTGGGTACCTAGGGTACCATTTACCAGGGGCTTATCTGTGGCCAGAGATGCCAATTGGGTTTAGGCTTAGTACAGTTTTTAGGGAAGGAACACAGGCCCTGGATACCTGAATGGCAGGTATCCAGGGCACACCAAGGAAAAGTGCATCAGTTATCAGGCAAAAAGTGGGGGGGTTACTGCAACAGAAACCCACTTTCCTACAGGCCTCCATTTTATACTTGCCAGGTGTCTGTCAGAACCCTATAAGGGCCTAATTAGTAGTGAATAATTCCAAAATACTATTTTCTAATTATGAAAGCAATATTGGAGAATTGGATGAAAGTAAAGCATAACTTCAATGAGTGAGCTTCTTTCAATGGTTTCATTGTAAGTGAAGGACACAACATTTGCAATGACAGTAAGTTTCCCAAAACTGTGAGAGAAACATCCAACTGAAAATGAAATTCAAAATCGTGTATGGTAACACACTTATAAAAACAACACGTGAGAGTTAGCACAATGGCAAGTACAATAGAGTTGTACTGATGTCTACTACATATAACCGAGTGAACAGTGACCCATTGCAACAGATAACACAATATTCACCTACCAGAGGGGTCCTCAGAAGCCACCCAAAAGTGAAAGGAAAATGCTACTTACCACAGCATGCATCTGTTCTTGGCATGTAGAGCTGTAGAATCTCATGCTATGCATAGATCGCCATCTAGTGTTGGGTCCGGATGTTTGCAAGTTGTTTTTGTTCGAAGAAGTCTTTCCAGTCACGAGGTAGGTGACTCCTCCTTTCGGTGATAGTGCGCATGGGCATCGACTTCATCGTTAGATTGTTTTGCCGCAGAGGGTGATGATGGAGTTAGTAAGAGTAGTAAAGAGAGATGTCCATGTATGTTGTATCTAAGTAAGATATTAGTGCAACAGGTATAGGTACCCGGGGAGGCGGGTGGGCGCATGAGATTCTACAGCTCTACATGCCAAGAACAGATGCATACTGCGGTAAGTAGCATTTTCCGTTCGAGGCATGTGAGCTGTAGATCACATGCTATGCATAGACTATATAGCAGTTATCTCCCAAAGCGGTGGCTAACCTGTTGCTTTTGCAGCTGTCTGAAATAGTGTACGTAACACTGCCTGGCCCACACTAGCTTGTTGTGTAACTAACACATCTATGCAATAGGTTTTTGTAAAGGTGTGTGGTGTAGACCATGTTGCAGCTTTGCAGATGTCATCTATGGGTATATTTTCTAAAAATGCCGTAGTGGCCCCTAGTTTGCGAGTGGAATCCGTTCTAGAGGGAATTGTTAATGTGCGTTTAGCTTTAATGTAGCATATTTGAATGCACTTAACTATACAACTTGCAATACCTGGTTTTGATATTGGATTGCCTTTATGTGGTGGAGCAAAAGCAACAAAAAGTTGCTTTGTTTTCCTGAAAGGTTTTGTTCTTTCAATGTAGCATAGTAATGCTCTTTTGACATCTAATGTGTGAAGAGCACGTTCTGCCACTGAATCTGGTTGATGGAAGAATGCAGGCAACTCAACAGATTGGTTGATATGAAAGGCAGAAATGACTTTAGTTAAAAATTTAGGGTTAGTCCTAAGAACCACTTTGTTTTGGTGTATTTGTAAAAATGGCTCTTCTATGGTTAGTGCCTGAAGCTCACCCACTCTTCTTAGAGATGTGATGGCTAGGAGGAAGGCTACCTTCCTGGTGAGAAATTGTAGTTCACATTTGTGCAATGGCTCAAAAGCTGGACCCATGAGTCTTGTAAGAACGATGTTGAGATTCCACACTGGAGCAGGTGGAGGTCTGGGGGAAATGACTCTTAAGTCCTTCCATAAATGCCTTAATTGCAGGCACTCTAAAAAGAGACAAATGCTGTCTGTTTTGTAGATATGCAGCTATTGCAGCAAGATGTAAGCGTATGGATGTGTACGCTAAATTGGAACGCTGTAGATGTAATAGATAGCAAATGATGTTTTGGATTGAAGCATCTAGCGGATTGATTTGATTGTTGTTACAGTAAATGACAAACCGCTTCCACTTTGCTGCATAGCATGCTCTTGTGGTAGGGCGCCTAGCCCCTTTGATAATATTCATGCAGTCTGGCGGAAGATTAAGATAGCCAAACTCTAGGTTTTCAGGTGCCAGATCGCAAGGTTGAGATGACTGGGATCTGGATGTCTTATCTCTCTATGGTTCTGAGTGAGAAGACTGGGAGTAAGGTGTAGTTTTTGGTGAGGAACTACTGATAGCTCCAACAGGGTTGTGAACCAGGGTTGACGGGCCCATGTGGGAGCAACTAGGATTAGTGTCAAGGACTGCTGTCTGAGCTTCTGAACCACTAATGGAATGAGTGGGGGAGGCGGAAAAGCGTAAGCAAATATCCCTGACCAATTCATCCATAGTGCATTGCCTTTGGACAATAGGTGTGGATACCTGGATGTGAAGTTTGGGCATTTCGCGTTTAGGTGGGTGGCGAACAGATCTATCTCTGGGAAGCCCCACATTTGGAAGAATGGGAGGAGAACTTGAGGGAGGAGTTCCCATTCGTGGATCTGCTGTCATTGACGACTGAGCAGATCTGCAATCTGGTTGTTTACTCCTGGAAGGTGTTCTGCAAGGAGTTATATTTTTTGAGGTATGGCCCATCTCCAGATGCTCTGGGTTAGCTGTGAGAGCTGGAGAGAGTGTGCCCCCCCCCCTGTTTTTGTATGTAATACATTGCTGTCATGTTTTCTGTCGAATCAGGACAGCTTTGCCTACTAGATTAAGTTGAAAGGCTTTCAATGCTAGAAAAATTGCTAGCAGTGTTAGATGGTTTACGTGGAGTTGTTTTGGTTGCGGAGTCCACATGCCCTGAATGGTATGTTTTTGAAGATGAGCTCCCCAACCAGTGAGAGATGCGTCTGCTGTTAGCACTATCTGTGGAAACGGGTCGACGAATGGCCGCCCCTTGGAAAGGTTTTGTATGTTCCACCACTGCAGAGAGCGATGGGTACGGCCATCCACCAACACTAGATCTGATAACTGACCTTGAGCCTGGTTCCACTGACGTGCTAAGCATTCCTGTAGGGGACGCATTTGGAGTCTTGCGCAAGGAACGATTAAAATGCAAGATGCCATCATTCCTAGCAATTGCATGAACACTCGAGCTGGTAATGAGTGTTGAGGCTGAAACTGCGATATTAGAGTCTGCATGTTGCGGATCCTGACTGGGTTGGGACACGCTAGAGCTTTCTGAGTGTCTATTGTGGCTCCTAGATACACTTGTGTGTTGGATGGTTGGAGATGAGACTTGGTGAGGTTTACAGTGAACCCAAGGTCGTGAAGCAGTTGGACTGTTTTTTGAGTGTTGCGTAGGTAGCTCTGTTGCGAGCTGGCTTTTATTAGCGACCTCAGTGTCCTTTTTCATCTTTTCCAGCGAGGTATCAACAGCTGGGCCAAAGAGATGCTCCGTGTCGAATGGTTGGTTAAGGATGGAGGTTTGCACCTTCGGCTTGAAGCCTGATATTCTCAGCCAAGCATGCCTGCGTAAGAGTACACTGGTGTTGACTGCACGAGCTGCTGTGTCTGCTGCGTCTAGGGCACACCTAATGGATGTATTGGTGATAAGTTTACCTTCCTGAATAAGGTCATTAGCCTTCGATTTGTATTCATCAGGTAAATGTTGTATGAGTTTCTCTAACTCATCGTAATGAGCCCTATCATAACAGGCCAACAGAGCTTGAGCATTGGCAATGCGCCAGTGATTTTCTGCCTGTGAAGCCACTCTTTTGCCCGAGGCATCAATAAGCTTAGACGCCTTATCAGGAGGAGGAGCCTCACCTGTGGTTTGTGAGTTCGCTCTCTTGCGAGCGTTGGAGACTACAAGAGAGTCTAAGGCATGGGTACTCACAAACATTTCCTCAGGGGCCGAAATGCACTGTCTGGGTAATCACCGTGGGCCGCACATATGACCGGGGGAGGGGGAGGATTTGGGGGCGGGGCTAAGTTGGGCAGGACATGGCATGGTGGAGACTTTGGTGGACAAATTGTACCACGTGGAGAGACAATGCATGGAATTTACAAAAGAACTTATTTAAATAAACTGTTATAAAGTTTGATAGAATGCTGCATTGTGAAACAAACATGTGGATAGGTTTGAAGTGTAACCATTCCAAAGGATAGATAAATAAGCAACAACTATGGCTTTGTTGTATATAAATTATAATTTTGAAAATGCTTCAGTTCTGAAACGATGAGACTGTGAAAGAACTAAAATCAGTCTATTTGAAATTACATCAAAATCTTTGAGCAGTGATGCTGTTACTGAGATGAGATTTTGTTGGTTCACCCTGAGGGCAAAAATAGAGACCCCGATAGTTGTTAGTTGCATAAGATAAATAAGCAACAACTATGGCTTTGTTGTATATAATATATAAAATTGAAAATGCTTCAGTTTTGAAATGATGAAACTGTGAAAGAACTAAAACGAGCCTATTTGGAATTACATCAAAGGCCTTGTGCTGCTGTTGAGTTGAGATTTATCTAAGGGTGAAAATGGAGACCCCAGTAGTTGTTAGTTGCATAAGATAAATAAGCAAAAACTATGGCTTTGTTGTATATAATATTGAGAATGCTTCAGGTCTGAAATGATGAGACTGAAAGAATGAAAACAGTCGATTTGAAATCACAAAGGCTCTTTGAGCAGTAGTGCTGCTGCCGAGTTGATATATTTTCTTTTTTCACCTTGAAGGCAAAAATGGAGCCCCCGATAGCTACACGTCTCAGCACCTGCTTTTAAGCACCTGGCCCACTAAAAGCCCTGCCTGTTAACTCGGGGAGAACAAAATCTCATAAAAGTACATTTCAGCCGATGATTAACTCACAATTGGTCACAGAATACGGCAACAGCGCCATCTACTGTCGCATGCACTTAAATTAATATGCAAAACCACTCGTAATAAATCGAAAAGAAAAACATACATAACTCTTCTGCCCAAGATTTTAAGAACCCTCGAAAATCCCAAACGATATCTTTACCTTTTGTGTGGTGCATGAACAAGGAGGTCTAGCAACAGAAAACCACAAAATATGGGGGACCAGCAATAACAATGATGGCATTGGCATACATTTACTGCTTTCAAAGGTGAGGAGACGCGGCAATTGGTGCCAGGGGGCAGTGAATCTCGGCTCCGTTTCAGCTGGGCACACACTGCTTCTGTCGGCGCTCGGGTGAGTCCGAAGTAGGTATGTGAGGAAAATGGCAGGTAAAGAAAGGCAGCAACTTGCGTGCCTTCTTTTAAAAGCCTCACCTGCAGTGACGCACGCCTATGATGTCACGAGGGCAGATGAGGGCGGGGGCCGCAGGTGAGCATGTTGACACTACTTGTCTGCGCATGCCCCTTTAACCTATTCTCGGCAAATGCGGCCCCGAGGAATCGCAACAGCAGTAACGGCGCCGAGTCCGTGACTGCTGTTGTTTTCCATGGGGGCTGCAAGGAAAGGTCTGGCGGGCCGCAAGTGGCCCGTACTTTGAGTACCGCCGGTCTAAGGGCAGCTGGCCTCTAATGTAAAACGGGTCGGTAGGAGCGGGTTTATATTTTTTGTCCACCCTAGGTGTATTTATCCTTGCCCTTCCAGGGTCTTTAAATACCTCATCCGTGTGTTTTAACATGCCTTTGAGCATTGGTAAGGTATGAGTAGCTCTTTGGGAAGAAGTAAGTGTTTCAAAGAGGAAATCCTCTTCTAAAGGCTCTTTATGGAGCTCCACCCCATGATATTGAGCAGCCCTGTTAAGGAGCTCAATGTACCCAATGTTGTCGTCAGGTGGGGAGGGTCTGGAGGGATACAAATCAGGGTCATTGTATGTGTTTGGGTCTGTATGATAATCCTCCCAAGGGTCAGTGTCCTGTAGCCTATCCTGCTCCTCATCCTCATTCCCTTCATCCTGTGGGTCAGGTGAAAGTGGTGGTGGTGGTGAATTTGATGGTGAGATGAGCAAGTTGGGATCAGTGGGAGAAGGAAGTGGAATATAAGGGGGAGAAGGGTTAGTACCCATACTCTTCCTTTTGAGAGGAATGTGGTAGTCCTCTGATAGGTCAATCTTCCGTTTTTTTGGAAGAGTGGCATGAATATGTCCTGTTTCAGGGTTGATCACCAGTTTTTTCTGCTTCGGATTCGAAGGCGGGGCATCGGGCCGAGGCTCTTTAGAGGGAGTGCCTTTCTCTTTATGTGCCGGTTTCGGTGTCGAAGGTTTCGGCTCCGAGCCTTTGGGCGTCGAAGGTTTCGGCTCCGAGCCTTTCGGTGTCGAAAGTGGAATCTTCGGCAACGGTGGTATTGTGACCAACACATGTTTGGACTTGGGTTTCAGCGCCAAAGGTGTTCGTTCAGCGCCAGAGTGGTGCTGGCTCGAGCCCGAGCCGGAAGGCTTCTCTTTCTGTTTCGGAGCCGGGCCCGAGGGCAGGGCGTCGGAAACTTTTTGTCAGTGCCAAATTTGGCCCGAAGGCAGAGGAGGGACCGGAGCCTTTGTCTTTGGTTGTTGAGGGGGCAAAGGGGTGTCTTTACTCACAATACATTGGCCCGGAGTAATCTGCTCCTCTTCTTCCATGTCGGAGTCGGCTTCGGACACGGAGATATGTTCTTCCTCCTTGGCTCCTTGAGCTTGATGTTCTGTGTCGGAATCTTCGCCGAAGATGTCCGATGCGGAGTTGCTCTGGTGTTGCATTTCGTGGCGTCGAGCCCGACGGTCACGAAGTGTCTTTTTCGATCGAAACGATCAGCACGCGCCTCAGTCTTTCTTGTCGTGTTCCGGGGACAAGCAGAGGTTGCACACTTCGTGCAAATCGGTGCGTGGAAACTTAGCACGACACCCAGGACAGAACTTGAAGGGAGTCCGTTCCATCGACTGCCAGCGCGGTCGGCGCGGGTAGGCCAGACGGCCTGCCACGAGTTTCCCGATCGAAGGTTTTCCGAGGTGAGACGATACGCGTCAAATGGGGAACCGCGATCGATAACAATACCGTCGAGGGTAGTGGATTGCGCGTCGAAGGGGTCCGAAAACGGTGCCGAACCTGAGCGCAGCAATACACATCCGAACCCAATACGGAAATAAACAATCTAACGATGGAGTCGATGCCCATGCGCACTATCACCGAAAGGAGGAGTCACCTACCTCGTGACTGGAAAGACTTCTTCGAACAAAAACAAAGTGCAAACATCCGGACCCAACACTAGATGGCGATCTATGCATAGCATGTGATCTACAGCTCACATGCCTCGAACACACTATTTCTATGTAGCATTTACACTACTCATACAGTAATATGCCACCCTTTGCACAATACCATCAACACAAGGAAAACGTTATTTATCTGTTTGTAGCACTATAGATACACATGCTCTTGACATCTATGGTTTGTAATGCTCTTTCCGTCACAGAGTTGAAGCGTGGAAAAAAGATGGGCAATTCAATAGTCTGGTTGATGTGAAAAGAAGAAAACGCTTTGGGTAAGAATTAAGTCTGTGTCCTCAAGACTACTCTATCTTGATAAACCTGAAGGAATGGTTTCTCTATAGTATAAGTATGCAAATCACTGATTCTCTTTATAATGTGATGGCAATTAGGAATACTGTATTCCATTGCAATAATTGCATGCTACAGGAGTGTAGTGTTTCAAAAAGTAGACCCAAAATATCTGAGAACTTCATTAAGGTTCCAGATGGGCAACGCAGGCATCTTAGGAGGGAGTACTCATTAGGCCATTCATGGAGGCTTTGATAATGGGAATCTTAAAAACAGATGGATGTTCCCTGTTTTCAATACACACAGATGTAATGGATAGAAGTGTATGCTAATCCCGCTTTTTGTAAATACAACATGTAACAAATAAAGTCTTGCACAGAGACTTTGAGATGGTCTATGTTCTTACCAACTCAATAGTGGACACATTTTTTCCACTTAATTACAGCACAGGACGTTTCAGATCTGTTGCCCGATGTCTGAATGCACACCCTATACTGGCCTGATCAAGGAGACTCGGCACTGCACTTAGGGCAGAACTGGAAGGGGGTTCTCTCCGTAACAACCCCCCGCCCACCCCAGTCATTCGCCGAATACGTCACTTGAAGGTGAGTCTTCTCTATTGCAGTCTGGAAAAGATGTGTTGCCACTGGTGTTTAACGTTTTGAAGGCAGGCACCAAAAACAGGTGCTTTCTGTGCTCCAGTCACTGAGATAAAAGTCCATATGACTGGTCCGAAGGTCACATCGAACAAACATCATTGTTCCGGGAGCTGGCACTCATCGTCCTGGTGCATTGTGGGCTAAGGGTGGAGTCACAACAATCCTTCTCTCTAAAAAACAAGTTTGAAGAAAAACTACTTGCAAACGTCCGCACGGATCACTACATCTCAGGCACACTTGCTCCACTCTTCTGCATTTCATTATAGATGGGCCTGGATTTCCTTTATATAAATCGGACAGGGAATGACGTGAGCTTCCTGAGAAAGACTTATATGCTCAAGAGAAAACTGTGTTTCTGGCGAGTCAGGAGAGAATATGTGAGTTTTTTCTTGGATGGCCCCTTGAGCTGCCTTTAGAAATGTGAGTCTTCTGCTTGTAAGAAATGTACTCCTATACTACCCTTTTCAAGAAGGAACAACAAATTTGCCTTTTGTGCTCCTTATGCAGCCCAAATATTGAAGCAGCAATACAAGTGGGACACTAAGGTTTAACCCTGTGTCTAGGTGCCAAGGAAATTAAATATTTTTCCATAGTATCCAAGCTATATTCACAACAAAGGTAACATAAAACGTGCATGTGTAAAGGTTCTTACTATTCAATGCATTGTACTGTTCGCTATAATTGAGCTACTGTTATACTTTCACACATATAGAATGAAATCAGGGCCTAAAAGAAGATTGGTGCTCTGGTATGACACAAAGCTTCCCAGCTCCACAAAGTAAGGGAAGTATTCTTGGGAGAGTGCCAGGCACACGTTTCAGTGAATTTCTAATGGGGAATATACTGAGACATATTCCTGCTTCCCTGTAACAATGCTGAAATAGCAAAGCTACAATCAAAAGAATGGAAGAAATGCTTAAATTATTCTCAGCCGCTAACAATCCCTTTCGGCTAGTCCATAATTTTTCACCCACCATGCCACAATAGACAAGAGCAGCTGTGGGAAGCTGGCTCTTTATATAGTGTGTAGGAAGCTGGCTCTCTATATAGTACATCAAAATGAAGTTCACTGTGCAAATAGTCCAGGCATCCCTTGTTAATGTACAGGGGCTTGCTCTAGCAATCCCAAGGTGCTCTATTTGTGGCAGTGTGGATGAGCAGCCTTAAGCTTATCAGAGGGGAGTGTTAGGCATGTGTTTCACCCGCAGAGTCAATAAATGAGACACTCACTCAATAAGGAAATTCGACACCAATTTAGAAAAAATTACATCTATTTTTAGGTTTTTTGTCCGGCGGGTCGCTTGCGATGGAGGCTCTCACTTGTTAGGACGGCTTGGAGATGGGGTCAGAACAGGACAGCAGGGCCACTCTCGCTGCTGGCCTCAGTAATGCTGATGTTCCTCGTCGGTAGGTCGGTCTTGCTGGTGCTGGTGTCCGGTCTGGACACTGTACAAGTCTTGGCTGCTACAAGGGGTCTGGTACCCCGGGTATTGGTGCAGGGCGACTCCTTGGGGTCCTGGCGTCTCCAAACTGGACGGGGAGACGGATCTCACTTCCTGAGGCATGGTGACCTCCTTCTGGGCGGCTGCTGTGTGTCGATGGACCCGGTGGTCAGCAGATCGGTGAACTGGATGGTGTGGTCGGTGCCTGGACGCTGCAGGGAAATGGCTCCTCCACTTCAAGGGAGATGCTGACGGTTTGGCAAAGTGCTGGCAGTCCTCCTAGGCTTTTGGAGGATGCACAGCTGAAGTATGAGTCGGGTCTTTGTAATTGTTGCGACAGGAGCAGGCAGGCAGGGTTTGGCTCCAAGTCCGCAGCTAGTCAATGGTTCTTCCGTTTTTCTGCTCTTCTTGGTCCTTCTTCTTTTTTGTTCAGGTGAATCTGAGTTCCTGGTGTCAGGGGGCCACCCAAATACTGAATTTAGGGGCATTAAAGGGAGTGAAGGGTAGTAGCCAATAGGCTACACCCCCTATAATACCACTTTCTGTGGGGAGTGTGCATAACCCGGTCCCAGAGTTCCTAATTCCACCAAAAACAAAATAATGGAACCCTTCTTTCGTGGAGCACATCATGTAGCGCACCTTATGGGTGTGACTAGCCTGGTGATGCAACACGCCTACTAGCATGGCTAATTTCCTGCCTGACCTGGTGCCAAATGTCAGTCATAACAATAGACAGCGGTATGTTTTCCAGGGGGCGCCCTCTGGGTGCAGGTCAAAAAAATATCTTGTACTGGCAACAGTACAGATTTATTAAGACAAGGCATTTGATGCCAAACACCATAGGTTTAAGTGAAGCCATCATGTAGCTGGGGAGCTCGTAATGACCAATGACCAGTACATGTACTTAAGATGGCGTCCCTGTTCACTTGTACCATATAGTAATTGAACTAGGCAGCACAGAGGCATATCTGCTCATGAAGATAAGCCCTAACATGTAATATAATGCACCCTGCCTTAAGGTTACAAGGCCTGCTGTAGGGGTGACTTACATATATTACATACAGTGACTTTGGTTTGGCACACACTGAGTGTGCCATGTTGTGTTTTCACTCATGGTTTGCACCATGACACTAAGTATGCAATGGCACACTGCATGCAGTTTGTATGGGGGTCTCTTAGGGTGGCATAATACATCCTGCAGCCCTTTGGTACCCATGCCCTAGGTACCAGGGGGCACCACTTACTAGGGACTTATAGGGGTGCCAAAGTGTTTGCCAATTAGACCATTTTACCTTGTTTTAGGGAAACAGCACCAGCACTGGGGACTGGTTAGCAGGGACCCACTGCACAGCATTTGGAAAACATCAGTACCTGTGACAAAAAGTGGGGCTGACCATGAAAAAAGGGGCAACTTCCTACACCAGCCATATGCTAATCAGTCTTCTTCATGCTTCAATGGGGACAGCCGTACTGCTAGGCCAGGTCCCTTCCAGATAGGAGCACATACAGCTCCACAATGGTTGCATGATTTTACAAGGAAACGGCTACCTCATGGAAAGGCGAAATTGCATAGAGGGGACCAGAATGTTGTTTGTCACCATTACGGATTCTTAACTCCACCACACATCAAATTCAGGAGTGATGGAATACACAAATACACTTAACTCCAAACTACTGGTAGAAATAGAATACAACACATTGATGTGTGCAGGTCCTTTAAGGACCGTGTGTGTCAATACGGCTGACATGGGCAATGTGGATGAAAAGGAGTCGGAAACCTGCTGATATAAACAAGCTTCTTTCACTTAACGCACATGCCTCATAGCAAAGAAAGCATAGCCAAGTGGCATGTTGCTTTGTTATGCATGGAGGGAGACTAAGAATCAACAGTGCTGTATACGTGCTCACAGCCAGGCTCTCCAACAGCATGAACGTTCCAATTGAGAATCAGGATGTACAGGCTCGGTAACTGCACTAACATTTATGTGGGTCATTTTGTTCCTCAGAAATTTGTTTGGAGTTTATGAATCTGTCCACAGAGCATATTGATGTTAAGTATGAATTTTGGTGAAAGCTGACAGAATTCAGAGACACAGACTGACGATGCCTACTGTACATCTTAATAGAGTTATTGGGTTTGGAAAAGATGGGCTATTCCTGTACGCGTGTAAATTGGGTTAGGGCCTGGCAGGATCTAATCCAGAAATGTTACAGATTAGTTTGTGAGAATTTTAAATAACAAAAGTCAACATGCTGAGCTATCAGATAGCCACACAGCTAGACATATGAAAACAGTTTTTTTAGTCACCTGCTGGTAGGGCACATACCTGCACTGATAGCGTACTCCTGTTATTTTTGTGCGACAATTGCTGCAGGGTAACATCCATTCATGAGCTCCACTTTGTGTAGTCTGGTTTTCCGGAACTTGAATTGATACCGCCATAGAACTGTTTGAGCTATTCCAGTGTGGACTGTGGATGATCAACTTCTCACTGAGCTGCTCTGTCGTTTCCTTCACCACTTCCTTCTTAAACTAAATGCAACAAGTGATAGGACACAACGTAATACACAGATGTGACGGAAAGCAAGCATCAAACAAAATATTTTCAATTACCTGACTTGCCTAATGTAATGTTTATATAAAGTCTCACATTTCCAAGATATATTTAACCACTGCATGTGTGACTCCAGTCACTTGCCTGCAATCTCTTTAACTGAAGTAAACCATACAATATAAGAAATAAACAGCATGTGTTAAGTGATCAGATTATTAGTTCTATGTATCCTTCATAGGTGTCCATAGTGGATTTCATTCTAAGTTTCAGTAATCTCTCTACGAGTGAATTCACATTGGCAGATCAAATCCCTCAAAAACGTTAGAGTATATTATGTTGGAGCGAAAGTCCTCGGAAAGTCTATTAATCTCTGACCTGTATATTTTGTACAATTACCCTGCGTTTTTCATCAATGAAGTTGACAGACATGAAGGCTCACTGAAGGTACTTTATGTTTTACCTGCCCTATTTGAAATTGAATAGGAGTGAGTCACTATTCCTCATGTTCAAGTCGATGCTGCAAAGCTTTCAGCCCTTTCACATCCGAAAGGGTTTTCAAGAACTTGTATGGAAGATACCATGGTTCTGCGTAGTGGTGCCAGGTTTGTTTAGTGTCCCGGCGGAGACCTGTTGCCTCTTTTGGTTCCTTTAGGTTTACCATGAGACCTGGGACTACAAGTACTAATAGGCTGCGCAATCTCCAGAGGGCCAGCTAGGCAGACCTTCATTTAAGACTAGCCACGATCTGCCACACCCACTCTTTATTCTTAACTGGAGTTAATGGCTGCAGTGCACTTATTTGCAACAGGCGAGAAGAATTTTAGCAAGCTTCAGTTTAGAGAGGCAGCATTTCAGCAGCTGAACTGTCGTGTTGGAGACGTCTGAAACAATGCTGAAATAGGTTTCAGGGCATCCAGAGAAACCCTGATTCTGGTTCGATGTGGCTACCCAAGGCAGGGCTCTCTTGGTTCATAATTTTATGTTGTAATTCAGACTAATAACCAATGATCTGAGGATTATTAGTTCACTTCTGGGAAAGACTGGCTTAAGGTACAGTGAAGTAAAGCACAAATGCACAATAAGGAATAGCACACTGTGAGAAGGAAAAGAGTATACGCATTGATAGTCACATTTGTAACTTTGAAAAGCCAGCTTTTCCATTTTTGAGATGCCAGACAGGTAGAGCAATGTACAAGTAACTGCTAGTGTGTGATAGTGTGCACACCCCGAGGAATTTAGCCTTAAAAGACAGGCAAAACTGTATATCCCTTTTCGAACAGGAAAGTGGTCACTGTCCTATCAACCTAGGCTTTGCTGTCACTGGCTGTAATTGCAGAACAATCATAGTTTAGGGGCATAGAACATTTTATCTGTTGCCCTGTGGTGAGGATGCCTGCTGATTCTTACAGGTTAAAATGTATGCTGATGGCTCATAACTATGGGTTCCTTGTGGTTGAAAGGGAGTGTGAGGGAGAGATCAAGAGAGAGAGAGAAAGAGACAGTGAGTTTTTTCCAACGATTTGGACCTACTTCGTACTACACAAAATAGTTGCTGCTTTTGAGAAGTCTGGTTTTCTCCATGTTGGACATTCCAGCCCTGCACATACTTTAAACAACAAACTGTTGCACAATTCACCTACCCGAAACATTTTGTTCCTGGTGGAATGGGGGAGGTTATCACTTAATTCCTTTGTTCAAAGTAGGAGTTCTGAGTTATTACTGGCTGCCAATGCAAAGGAAAGAGACGTGGAGCTATGCCTGACCTGCAATCAATAAGCTGCACTACACCAGTCGAAAATGTTCTGACCTGTGACTACATCAGTGACCGGAAATTCTGAACAAGTACAAAATGCACTTTTACGGGCTCTGAAGAGAATTAGATTTTTTTTTTCCTTAAGCATATGTCTGAGTGGACTTGGCTTAGTCACTAGAGGAAGATAAACCGTGCTTTTCTTGTGTAGTCTGTTGCCTGGACACCGAGGAGGCAGCCAAAGAATACCAACAGGAATGGAACCTATGCAAGGTTGCTAACCTCTTACCAGATTGAGTGAATTTGTGCTACCTGCATGGACAAGAATTTGGACTTTGCCATCAAGGTAGAAGGAGCCAAGTGGATTCCAGGAAGATATGTATATGGTTCAGATAACGGGAGAATTTGTAAAGAATGTTGCAATGGACGCAGGTTGCACAAAAGCCAGGAGACCCTCGCAGCGTAGCTGGCAAGGATATAGAAGACCCAAAGGTTGGAGAGCGTTGTCTGACTTTGAACAACTTGTAAGTCTACACCTGCCGCGACAAATGCCCATATCTAGGCTACCCAATTTCACAAGAACCAGGGCTGGGTGTAGGACCTGGGAAATTTAGCTGAAGGTCACACTGTATCCAGAAATGTTTAAACCATATTTCAACTCCACACTGTATGGGAGATGTTGACTAAAGGTTGTGGTTGAGACCCTAAGCAGAAAAGCCAGTGAACTCAGAGAATGGACCCTAACCAACTAGTGTCCATGCCTTTGATAAACCTTGACTGTGACTGGCAAATTTTGAACTACAGGGCACGCTCTCAAGCTTAGCTATCCAAAGAACACCAAAGTGGATGAGGGTGCACAAACACCTTTATCCAATTAAAAAGAAGGGAACTAGTTTGGTCCATAACTGGTTCCTGGATTCTGGTGATTTGAACAGTGACCAGAACACCATTATCACTAATGACTGGCCAGGGGCCACTCTAGTGTCTTTTTGAGGTTTCAGAATCACCTTGTTTTGAAAGGCCATTAGGAGTCTATAAATGAATGTTAAGATCAATGAATTTTGACTTAATACTTTTTTTTTTGCAAGAGACATCAGGAGTACTGGAAACTCAGAAGCTGAGGTTCCAGCCTTCTGTGTTGTCCTGTTTGGCATGCAAGGTTGCACCAGTGCAAGGGTTTTGTCAACAGTCACTGCCTCTGTATTTCTTGCAGAAATCTGAATACTCTGCAGGAGAAATGCTTTAAAACCTTCCACATAACACATGACCTGACAAGTTACAAAGATTCCTGGGATAACTCGAGAGTAGTCCCACAGGATAATACTGATTACAGGACCGAGGTTATAGAAAATCTAGTGTCTAGAAAGTAGATGCATGTTCCATTCCCCCACTCATAAGTTATCAGCACCTCTTAATTTTCTTTTTACATCCTAGTTCTTTAATATTTCCTTGATCAGGAAATAAAATATCTGTGTTCTTGGGAAGTGAAAATAGTGACCAGACATTGACGTTATTCAGAAGTTATTTGCTGTGTCATGCTGTATATAAGTTTCTAACTCCTGCAACCTCCTATAGTAAGGCATGGCCCACTATTGCTATCTTGAGTGAGTCAAATACACAAAGAAAGTAACTCTGATATTCAACTGAGTGGAACATTAGCGTGTCCTTGGGATGTCAGTGCTAAATGGCAGCACCAACAGAGGATACCACACAGTGGACACTAACTGTCCAAGGAGCCAAAAAAAAAAAAGGCTTCAGAATTTGTAATCAAATAAGCAGCACCTAAAATACAGTGCCATGATTTCAGAGTAGCAAGACTGAATCAGCCACTTTTGTTAATACACACGTTTAGTCTATAATGCAGGAAATAATGCAAACACTTTTTCTTAAAGAGGATTCCATAAGAATACACTCCGACTGGACATTAATCGCTTCTATGATATATATATAAGCCAATCACATATTCCTAGAACACAGATGTTTATTCAGCAATGCTGATGACAACTCTGCAATGTTGCATAAATGTTACACCTTCGACATTTTGGAGATTTTGATGGGTTTTGTGTATCCCCTGAAGGGAACCAAGAAAACAACCAATTATAGCAAACTTTTGTTTCTTGTTGGAAAAATGGAGAAAAAGCATTGTGCAATAAAACCTATGCTTTTCCCCCTATAAATTGCATCAAAAAAATGTTTTCTGTCTCATGATCACCTTCGTCCCAGCTTTCAGGAACAAGCAGAGTTAAGAAAGAAAAAAAAACATTTTCCCCCAGTTTTCTAACTGGTAGTCCATTTTACTTATTTTTCGCAGTTACATTCTACATGGAGTTTGTTGTAGAAAATAGGTGGGAAAGCTGTAGTAGAACATGGAATGCTACATATTTCTGAACATTAGACAACATTCTAAATTCACCAAGGGGTCATTTGTGTCGATTGCTCATAGTTTTACAAAGGAAACTAATAATTGAAATAAAAAATAATGAAAATAATTAGGAAAAACTAGAAATTGGTGACAACGTTTTCATCTGTAATTTATTTGCCCTGTTGGTCGATTTACAAAAGTAACATACTATTATGTCTGTAGGACCCTTCTGGTCTCAGGGAAGCATAGTGTTTTTTGGATGTCCAAAAGCACGCGAAAACCACAGCCAACAATTGAGCTGCAGCCTGTAATGATTAGTGATGTTTCATTGTGTATCGACCTATGCGGCAATTCTTAGAATAAATTACTCTGAATGAGAAATGGGTATGAAGGAGCCCTATGTATTTTTGAAAGGTACACAAGATACTAAGTTTTTGAATACTGGGTATTTATACACTTCTGAATTTGGGGTTACCGATACTATCATATAATTCAGAGGGGGTTTTTGCAACACTTTATTGTTAAGTTTGGGGCTTACAGGGCATTCCGTTTTGGGTACCAATAAATAGTGGATCGCACCACCCCAGACTCGCCTTGGAGTCTAGTTTTTAGAAACGTGCGAGTTTACCAAGTTGCTCTGGAGTAGCGGTCAAGGTCGGGCCCAAAGTCCACAGCAAACCAAATTGCCAAAAACAGCGGTTTTTATGCCAGAAAGTCAACACACATGGTTTGGGGCTTTTCCTCACATGGGCACTCAGACCCAGCCACACAAGTGGGGTATTTTTATGGGGAGAAGAGAGGGAATGCTGGGTGGTAGGTATTTTGTGGATCCCCACAAATTCCAGAAGTTTCCCTCACAGAAATGTGAAGAAAGTGTGTGATTTTTGCCAAAGTTTGTAAGTTGCAAGGCACTGTGGGTAAGAAAATGCAGTGGGATCCGCGCAAGTCACACCAACCTGGACTCCTGAGAGTGACTAGATTTCAGAAATGTCTCGATTTGGTAGGTTTCCCTCCATGACGGTTTAGCTCGAATAGTGCAGCCAAGTCAGAATGGCAGGAGAGAGGAAAACTTAATACCACTTTGCCGACTCATATGTCAAAACCATGCCCAAAAGAATCAAAATTGCTTCTTGCTTGCCATGGCGATGGAGATACGATAAAGGCCGTTGCCTGGGCTGGCTACCCCATCCCTACTTTTTTTTCTTTCTTGACCAATTTTTACCTGCTTTTTGGTGGGCTTTCTGGTACAACCCTCTCAATCTGCCCGCACCCCCAACTCGGGTAGCGAGGGTGGTGCTGAAAGACTGTTGCACCCAGGTGTGAAAGGGGGAATTACATTTTCTAGGTGGGGGATGCACCGCCCCCAAACACTAAAACAGAGAATTTCTTGATAGTGTAGTGGGGGGAGTGGGTAGATGGGCAAATAAGGGTTAAACACCCACCCCTGGCGCCAAAAGATTCAGATGCTGAGAAATTCTACCATAGCAGTTTGTACGTCAGATTCTCCGGTTACAAAACGTGACAAATGTGATTGGGTAAAACGATTCACGAAAGCATATGCATCTTATAATTCAGGTGAGAGCTCAAACATTTCCCAGAAACCTATAAACCCAGCCTCATAAAGACCAAACTTGTGGCAAAAAATAAAAATACATTACATTTTCCATGTAACTGGTAAACCATTCTGGGGGCTTTTCATTGATCCTTTCTGCCTCACTTTGTCTCTGCAGGTGCTGTGGAATAAACAAAGGACAATCAACATATTTCTAAACGCATTCAACTCAAAAGTAGAAAAACAAATTGATATCTGTATAGGAGTGCAAAAATAACATTTCCTGGATAAACTACAAACAAACGAGCGAGATAGAAAGCCATTGAGTGACTGGTGGAGGAATAAAGAGGAAGTGGGTGGAATCAAGACTAAGCAGCCTTTGTTTTGGGCCTGGCACTTATTCTTTTAGAATGTACGTACCGGGAGTTCCCGTATAGTTATGACTGTCTAGCTCTTTCACTCAGACACGGAGCTGCTCACACAATGTGGGCAGACATATAAGGGGGAGGGGGGGATGGAGGAAAACCAATGAAACTGCACTCAGATACAGATCTCTTTAGACACACCATCACCCGACCTCAGAGACATTTATCCATCAGCAGCAAAGAAGGTTGGTAATAGGCTCCTGCTCTTCCCAAGCAATGGCCACTGGCCTGATACCTTGGTAGTCCGATGCAAGCTTGGTTCATCAGACAGGGGCTCTTGGGCATATACCATATATTTTTACCTTGCTATGGTGAATTGTCCAACGATCACTGGAGATAGCATTCACACACTAAGAGTCCTTTATCAGAAGTCCTTAGGGTGCAGCAGCTAGAGGAGGTTCCACAAAGCCGGCAAGGCTGCCTTCCACAGCTCCAGCATTGTAGAGCCTAATTAAGGTGCATCCCTCTTCCCATAAAGTGCTCTCCTTTAAAATAGTTCCCTTGGTGAACCTTCTGGGGAGTGGATCAGCCTGAAATCTCAGAGACTCACAGCAGACATGTTCATTACGAAAGAGCATGGCATTCTAGTCTCCGTGCTTGCAACGGACTGAAGGGCTCAGTGGGCAGAGCTTGCTTAGGATTTTTTCTTCTGTTTTATTTAGGAAAGACCAAGATGTACAGAGTATATATTCAACAGCATAGACTAAAGCAGGTGAAATTTTAGCTTTGTAGATGGAGATTAAATGTTTAAAGTGTCTATAACCTAAGCATTTATTGAAAGAACCAAGCCCCTTTCCCATGAGCCAGTGTTTTGCCACCTAACAAGGATGTTTGTTGCTTAGATCATAGGAAATAATTTTCCCTAAATATGGGTGTCTTAACACTACCAAGCACCCAATTGTACCATAAGCGATTACTATTCCTAACCATGAATGCAATAGACTTGAATTTTGCAATGTTAATATACAACAAGCATTTGCAATGCAATAGGTCCCGCATTTACGAGAGTTTGAGCTATTGGCACTGTAAATGGCAATGCCTTTTATTTATGTGTTGTTTTTAAAACAGATAAATAAAAGGCATTGTCATTTACAATGCCAATAGCTTAAACTCTCACAAATGCAAGACCTATTGCATTGCAAATGCTTTTTTTTGTAAAAGCACCCCATGCCGCGGTTTCACTTTAATAGCGGCTGCGCACCTTTATTTAGACGCAGCCACCATTAACGTGATAGCGCGGCATGGGGCGCTTGTAAACAAAAAAAAAACTTAAGAAATAGAAAAAAATAAAACATGCGGCCGCGTTCCGCACCGCAAATAAACCAAAGACGTGGCCCCCACTGTATCATAGTGGTGTGCCGTGCTTTAAAAGAAGAAGTGTTGCGGGAGGGGAGAGTATTTAATAAAATAGTGCACGGAGGCTGTAATTAAAGCCTACCGCGTAACAACACATGTAAGAGGGCGTGTCCTCATGGGAGGTTACCAAATGAGACAAGGCAGTGCTATTAAAAGTCACTGTTTACAAAGGACAATGACACAAGCAAATGAAAAATATGGGTGGAGAGTGAGCGGAGCTTCAAGTCCATACCTGAACACAGCATGCCTTTGGAGTTAGGCCAACAAGTATTATAATCATCAGAAGATAACGGAGTATACAGATGAGCAAACCACTGGCAGATCCTATAAGTAGAAAGAAAATAATAGCAGCCAACAAACACCCTTGTTTAAGATTTATTTGTTGGGATCCTGTTGAAAGGGCTCTTCTACACCCAACAGTACCAGGCAGAAGTGTGAAGAGCAATTATTAACTTTAACATGCCTGATTCACGGACTCTGTCCAAGTGAGAAGAAAGAATGAAACGCAATATGAAGGCCAATGTACCTTTCTAAAATGGACTATGCAATTGCTATGTTATCGAGCAGTTGGCTTTAAAACCAGACTGCTCGGATTGAATGATTCTATTATCTAAGAACCACGTATGAAGCTGCTCTAAAATACATTTTTATGGAAAAAAATGTCCTTACTGATTAGAGGAGGACAATCTGTCTACAATTACTGAGCAACTTGCGAGTACCCTTTTTAATGCCTGGAACATGGCCAGTTTTGCAAAAGGGGATACAAATATTTTCCTCAGAGTACAGGATGCTTTTTAATCACTTGAAAAGGAATCTGGTCATGTACCATTGCCCCTGAATGTCTGGCTCCTCAGAGAAAACAAATTGTCAGAAGTAATGATGGCAGACCATGTGGGAGGCGGTTCAATAGGGTTTCAAGCTCCTGAATGTGGTACAGCAACACTTCAGTGCCATGAGGGGCATATAGATCCGAGAGATATTCTATTCAGGCCTGCTGGGGAATAGGTATCAAAGAAGTGGTTGCCCTTGTGCCACATTTTAGTGCTATTATATAGTGAACCCCTTTTTTTTTTTTTTTTTTTAGGGCCCCCTAGTATCAATCTATCCTTTGTCTCCAGATTCCAATTTAATAAACTCAGCTTTCAGGACATTGCTTGAACTGACTTCAAGTTCTCCTATTTATTTCTGCTGCCAATTCCCAATCTACCGCATCCCTGTAGATACTGTTTTGTACCGTTAGTTTGTATTGCTGAGCCTCAGATAAAGTTGTAAAACTGTTCATACAAGTCTGAAATACCACCTATGATGTTAGTTTCAAATCCAGTAATGAATTAAAGCAAGTTGATTAACATTTCATGGAGCAAAGAAAACTTTTGTGGCCACAATATATTTGACTACATGACTCTTGTCGCAGAATATGCCCACCCGTTAGATTCCATTCTGATGTTTTCCAAGGGGGGAAAGCTACTTTGACAGATAAAATTAAGTGATATCACCTAATCAGTACCTGAAGATCCATTGAGGCTTGGTTTTTGTGGGTTGGACTTGCAGAGAGGTTATCTCCAGACAACCTTTTGCTATTACACAGCCCACTCCCCTCAATTGACCCTAGACTGTTTTCCCTCGTTTATCTGCCTTGGAACTTTGGGGAAACAAGGTCATTGTAATATTCCAAGCTTCCTCCATTTCAACATCTCTATAAATTTGAAGCACATCATAAGATATTTTGGCATTAAAATTAACTACAATTAGTACCCAATATGATTATCCCTTTCAATTACAGGGGTGAGAAACTCAAAAGTTGACTACAGTAGACCTGCATTGTCCTAACCTGAGGACACTTCTACGTTAAAAAGTTACCAAGAGCAAAAATGCTTAGATAATGGCTTAGTAAAAATCAAGTCTTAAACCCTTAACTGTGTTACTAGGGTGGTTAAACATTTCCTAGGTCCAAGTATAGTTTGCGCTATATAAAACTCAAAAAAAAAAAGTATCGTTTACTGAAAGTAGAAAGGTGATTGCTCTAATTGCTTGACCCCCTCATACAGCTTCTGGCAGGACAGCCGAACGCAAAGTAATTCTCAATTTTGAGATTTTAAGAAACCCAGGTCTCTTGTAGACCGCTAATGGCCGCCTTGAAGCTGTTTAGTGTTTAGAAATGTCATTTTCAACTACCTCTGATACAACCACATTCCAGGCTAGAAACACAAAGTTCTGGTTAAAACATAAGAGGGGCATCTATGCGTGGTGCTTTTCCATTACTGCTGTTGCCAACTGTGACCATGCATTGATTTCTTTCTTAATCTCATCTAGAGAAAAAAGTCTTTGTTGCTGTAGAGAGAAGTCATCAACCTTCCTCTGCCACGGCCAGAGTGTTTAGCGAGCTTTTACAACAAGATCTTGAGAGAGCATGACAGCTCCCTGTTAGACGATAAATGTATTCTTGGCTAGGGAGGAAGTCATGGTTACCCAAGAGAAAAAAATGTCTATTCACTGCAGGGCATATTGCCAAGTCTGCCTGATGCTTGGACGGCTGTGGGTGGCCACTGAGCTGTTGTCAAGCTTATGTGTAGAGGAATGGAAATAAAGGGATGAGCGGGATCTAAGTAGAGGAGGAGGGACACAGGGCCAAGATAAGGATTCAAGTGGGGGCGCTGGGAGGTAGGTCAGAACATAAGCCATTTTGGCTTCAAGGGCACTGTGCTGTCATGGATACGATCTTTTTTAGACGATCGATCTCAACGTGTCTTCCTTCATCCATTCTCATCTTTGCCCAAATCTTTGGTTTGTGGGGTGCCACAGGGCTCTGCTCTCAGTCCACTTCTTTTTAATCTTTACTTTGTCCCTTTGGCCACCCTTATTGAGACCTGGGGAGTGAAGGTTGTTTCGTATGCAGATGACACACAACTTGTGTTCTCATTTAGAGAACATTCAAAAGCAGCTTTTCTCAATTTCACATCCCGAGGTTTGCCAAGGTTCGTCAAGGTGGCAGGTCTTTCTCGGTACTGACGGCCAAGCTCTGGAACACCCTGCCCATCTATCTTCGCATGGTCAAGTCCGAACCTTGTTTCAGGAAAATTTTAAAAACCTGGAACTTCAATCAAGTGTAGATAGAAATGGCCGATCCTGTTCTTCAGTCTTCCTTTGAGCACCGGAGCGCCTCTGTTGAGGTAGCCGCGCGCTGTACAAATGACATTGATTGATTGAAGCAAGGTCCAGCCATAGCTGCACTGGTATCTGTGGGTTAGCCAAGTTTCCTCTTCCAATGGAAAGCAGCAAAGGCCACTTACATTTAGGGGACAAGGTAGCTCAATTGCAGTGAATGGATGCTTCACAATACATGCATTTTAATGCAAGCACTCCTCTGGCAAATTAAGGATTTGGTTTTGATTCAACTTCTTCCTGTTGAGTGGTTATTTCTTGGCATAATATGTTTCAATAGTTTCTCTATGTGAGCTATATGTCAAAATGTAACAAGGAGAGGGGCGCGGCTTAGCTGAACACAAGATGATGGGTATTCACCAAAGTTCCTGATCACACCACTTGCTTATTATGGGAATCTGCCACCTACCAGTACTGGCCCCACGAGGACTGGAAGCTGAACTGTGCTGCCTGGCACCCAATGGACCCTCCCCCACCCTGCACTCCTCGAGAAGATTACCCACAGAAGAACTAGGATGGTGATGGCACAGATGGACTCAGGCCACACAGTTAGAACAGCGGAACATGCAGAGATATAGACGTACCCTGAATCAGTATGTCCTGAAATCATCCACTACCTGCCCCTTGTTGGTTCAAAGTGTATACGCCACAGGGTTGAAACTAAATAAAGACAGCCCCGTAGCAGATCAATCACGGCAGGGGACACCACCACTGCACCTGCCATAACCCGCGGAGCTGAAACACACTGCTTCTATGGTGATGGTAAGCCTCACAACTATGGGCAATGTTCAACCCATCACCCCGCGCTCCCTAACAAAGTGTGGTGAAAGGCTGCACGTTGCTTGTGGAGATGATCAATATGGGTCTGAAAGGTCCGCAAACACACACCAGACAAGTACCTGCAGATGACATTCTATAATTTGAAGAGGTTCCTGGCTTACTGAAATAACATCTCTGCACGAAGTCCACCTCTGTGGGCATATATCGGCCATCTTCCCACTCTACTGCCAGGAAGTCCACAGGGACCTCTTGATCACCAATAGCCCCCTCATTGCGACACCATCTGGAAGTGCATTTGAGACATTCTGATGCTGGGATTGATACTCCTGCACATCTAATTAGAATAACTGATAGAGACAGTTCGATGCTGCCATGTAGTACTACTCTTCAGTTATCTGGATTCTTCCCTTTCAGCATGCCGGAGGCATACTAATCAGGTCAGGCGTTATCCGCCTCTGCCCACACCCATTTCCTCCAACATGCAGTAGTAGCCATCTTTAGCGGGACACCAACTGAGCCATTGACACAGATACAACATCCAAACTTCGAGGACCAACTACTGAAACCTTTCTAAAGAGACAATGTTGTTCATGTGAAACTTATAAATGCTCCCACGCCACTGAGGGTACCAGCACTTCCAGAACCAAATCACATGTCTATGTACAAATATTCATGCCAAATGAAGATCTTAAGGTGGCGGTGGGAAAGACCAACACTGGTACAAGCAAAAAGCCAGAAGCCACATTGGATATTGTGCTAAAAAAAACTTCTCAATTAAAGTGACTAAAGGCTTAATCCTGGAAGACAATTGTTATTGTATCGGAGGTCAAATCGAGTCTAGACGTGAAAATAATAAACTGGAAAGTGATCCTGACCATATGGACAATGGACTGGATCTAGGAAAGGCAATGTGGCACCTAAAGACAAAGGTGGTGGACATGGCAGATAGAAGTGGTAAGAACAATATACACTTCTCAGACGTACTGGAGGGCTTTCAATCAGGCTGCATGTCAGCCTTCCTAACAACATTCTTGACTGAACTGAACAAGCAAACCTTCAGGCACATAACAGAATTTCAGAGGAACCAAAGTAACCACAGCAGAGAATCCAGGAAATGAAGTGCCCCATCATAGCTTGTTTCTTCTGTTATGAACAGGCCTGCAAAGTCCACCTCTTCATGCATGCACAGGATTTTCCTATCAGCCAATCACAGACAGGAATAACAAAGAACTTACTGCACTTGAAGACATGGAAAGCTCCCTGGGGATAATGGAATTGTCTGCAATAGACTCATTATCTTCTCACAATAGAGCAGAGAAAGAAGACTCAAAAGTATATGCCATGAAACAACCTACAATTGCCACTGAGGATGCAAAAGAAATAGGCAGCTAGCTGTTATAAGGAAATGGGTGGACAAAGAGGCATGGCTTAGAAACGCCTCTACACAACAGGGACAAGTACAGAACTCTGTTGAAGGGCTGACGCCGTGTGTATCTAAAAGGTACAATTCACATGACCTTTTAAAAGGGCAAGTGTCTCCACAGGGCTGTGCATGAACAAGAAGAAAACAAGTTACTTACCTGTAACTTTGGTTCTCCAGTATTGGTAACTTTCATAGATTCCCATTGCTTGTATCATTCCCCGTCGTCGAGATGGGAGTCCCCGGTAAATAAAAAATACCATAGACATAGGTACAAAAGAAGAAAAAGGCCTAGGCCTCATCTCATTTTGTAGCATATCCACCTCTTTTTGTAAAAGAGACCAAATGAAATGAACAACCAATCAGAACAGCCTCACTCCATAGAACCTTCCTGAGAGAGTCTCAGAGCCTCAGATTTTCGTAGCCGTTGTGTAACAGTGTAACAGAATATGCTGAAGGCTGAGCTTTCCCAGGGGAGGAGGGTGGGCGCATGGGAATCTATGAAAGTTACCAATACTGGAGAATCAAAGTTACAGGTAAGTAACTTGTTTTCTTACTCCAGTATTGGAACTTTCATAGATTCCCATTGCTTGCATCAGAATAGCTAGCAGTCAGAACGCACATTTTGTGTAATAATACATTGTTATAAACCTTGCCAAATGCATACAGTCATCAGAGCTACAAGATATCAAAAAGTAGTCCGTGAACACCATGATTTACAAAATGTGCTAATAACCAATAAAAGGAAGGATGGTTAGAAGGGAAAGCTCACCACTTATTGAAAGAGGTTCCTCAGGACTGCCTGTCCCACTGCAGCGTCACTCCGCGTGGAGGAGTCCAAGCAGTAATGCTTCGTGAAAGTATGGGCACTGCTCCATGTTGCTGCCCTGCAAATGTCTTTGATCGGCACTCCGGCGAAGAGAGCAGCTGAAGAAGAGATGGCTCTCGTAGAGTGCGCCCGGACTCGCCCTTCTAGGGGCTTACCAGCCGCTTGGTGACAGTATTGGATCGCGCTGGCAATACATCTCGCAACTCCCTGCTTCGAAAGAGGGGAAACCCTTGCGAGGGGCACTCAAAGCAACAAAGAGTTGTGTAGATCTTCTGAAGTCCTTGGTACGTTAAAGGTAATTTTCAGACACCTTTGAACGTCCAGTGAGTGAAGAGTCCTCTCCGCTGGAGTAGTGGGTCGAGGAAAAAAAGATTTGAGAACCACTAGTTCATTCAAATGAAGGTCTGAAGGGACCTTCGGGATAAATTTTGGATTCGTTCTCAGAATCAAAGTCTCTTTTTTAAACTGTAAGAACGGCTCCTTAATCGTGAGAGCGTGCAGTTCACCTACCCTCCTGGCCGATGTTAAGGCGAGAAGGAGGGCCACTTTCCATGAGAGAAATTTCAGGTCCGCCCTATGAATTGGTTCAAAAGGCGGCCTCATGAGTTGAGTAAGGACTAAGTTAAGCTGCCACAGAGGTGGTGGAGGTCTAACTGGTGGAAAAATTCTAAAAAGACCTTTAAGAAATTGTTTTACGATTCTTGCTGACCAGAGGGAAGGTCCAGAAGAAGTTCGTCTGAATCTAGAAATGGCTGCCAGGAGCACCTTGATAGAGGAATGAGCGAGACCTGACTTAGCCAATGCCAAAATATATGGCAAAATCTGATGAGGAGCAGACGAGTAAGGATGAATGTTCTCTTGCCGGCACCACAGGCAGAAACGCTTCCATTTCAAGCGATAAGTCTTGTTCGTAATTGGTGCCCGGGCTTGAGCCAGCACCTCTCTACACTCTGGCGAGATATTTAGATTCTGAAATTCTCGGTGCTCAGGAGCCACGCTGATAACTGAAGTGAGCTCGGATCCGGATGTACCACTTGGCCCTGGGACATCGTCAACAGAGAAGGAATTGGGCGCAGATGAATTGGATGATCCAGGGAGAGCAGGAGAAGCTCCGTAAACCAAAACTGGTGGGGCCACGCCGGGGCCACCAGAATCATTCTGCAGGGCTCCGCCTTGAGCTTCCTGAGAAGCCTGGGAATTAGTGGGATCGGAGGAAAAGCGTAAACAAAGGCGCCTGACCAGGCCATCGAAAGTGCATTCCCCAATGATCCCGGATGGTGTTCCCTGCTTGCGTAGAATTGGCATTTCTTGTTTCCTGGAGTGGCAAAGAGATCCATGGGTGGAGTGCCCCAGAGATTGAAAATCCTGTCCAGAGTGTGTTGGTCTAATTCCCACTCGTGGCTCACCGACTTGAGATGACTGAGCGTGTCTGCTGTCTTGTTGAGGGCACCTGGAAGGTGTTCCGCCGAAAGTGATATTTTCCTTTGGATAGCCCATTCCCAAATCTCCTGAGCCTCTTTGGATAGCGGACGAGACCTTGTTCCTCCCTGCTTGTTTACATAATGCATGGCCGTCGTGTTGTCCGTACGGACCAGGACAGTGGATCGTCGGATCCGCAGAAGGAAGGCCTGTAAGGCCAGACGAATCGCTCTGAGTTCTAAAAGATTGATGTGGAGAAGGCGATGCTGGGGCAGCCAGCGGCCGCTCACCTGAAAATCTTGCAAGACTGCTCCCCAGCCTTCTAGAGAGGCGTCCGTTGTAATTATTAGAGGAGCTGGTGTGACTTTGAAGGTGAGACCCTGAGAGATATTGTCTCTGACCATCCACCACTTGGCCGCCTCTTTCATAGGCTGAGTTATCGTGATCTTGTCTTCGAAAGAGCCCTCTGCCTGGCGCCACTGCAAATCCAGTTGTTCTTGTAGTGGGCGCATCCATAACCTGCAATTTGGAATCAAGGGAATGCAGGACGAGATTGACCCTAGAAGGGATTTGTAGAGGCGAACTGAAAGTGACCTTTTTTGCAGAGGCCATCAGCTTTGTTTGCCTTTCTTTTGATGGGAACGCTTTGCAACAAGATGTGTCCAGAATGGCTCCCAGGAACTTGGCCGACTTGGACGGGCACAGGACCGACTTTTCCGTGTTGAGCTGAAGACCCAAGTGACGGAAGAGCTGAGTGCATGCCCTGACAGCTTCTTCTGTTGCGTGATGAGACGGAGCTTTCACCAGCCAGTCGTCCAGGTAAGGAAAAACTTGAAGCGTCTGCTTCCTGAGAAACGCTGCGACTGGGGCTAGGACCTTCGTGAAGATCCGAAAGGCAGGACCTTGAATTGAAAGTGGCTCTTGGCTACTGTAAAGCGTAAAAACTTCCTGTGGGCTTGGTGGACGGGGATATGAAAGTATGCGTCCTCTAGATCCAGGGTGGCCATGTAATCTCCTGCATTGAGGAGCCGTAAAATGTCCTGTAAGGAGACCATCCGAAAAGAGAGCTTTATGAGATAGGTGTTTAGCTCCCTCAGGTCTAAAATTGGGCCCCATTTTTCTACGGTCTTTTGAACAAGAAAGAACCGGGAATAGAATCCTTTTCCCCGCTGGGATAAGGGAACCGGTTCTATTGCCCCCTTGAGAAGTAGTTGGTGGGCTTCTAGACGTAGAAGGTGCAGATGTTTGGATTCGGTGGCGCGAGGGGCTTTGGATGGTGGTTGATGTTGAAATTCCAGAGTATGGCCTGACAGAACAATATTGAGAACCCACCGATCTGATGTTATACGTTGCCAGTTGTGGAAGTATTGGGATATCCTGCCCCCCACTGGTGTTACAGGGGACACAGGAACAGTAGGAAGAGCCAGGAAGCCGCTACTGGCGCTTAGAGGAATCCCTCCCCTGGCGCCCTTGTCTTCCTCTAGATGATGACCGAGAGAAAGAAGACGACTGGCCTTGTCTCTGAGAATATTGCGGCCGGTAAGATTGGGAAGGCTGGGAATAAGAGGAATAGCGCTGTTGCTGGTATCCGCCCCTATATGAGGAAAAACCTCTACCTCTTGCTCCACGGAAGGGAACCTTGCGGTATTGTAGAGTCCCAAGAAATTTTGCAGTTTCCGTGTCCTTCTTTATATCTTGCAGCGCATCATCAATGTGCTTCCCAAAGAGCGCTTCACCGTCAAAGGGAAGATCCAGGATCTTGTTCTGGACTTCTGGCCGGAACCAAGTGGCACGAAGCCAGCCTTGACGTCGAAGGACTGCTGCCCCTGCGAGAGAGCGGAAAGCTGTAGTGGCAATGTCCTTAGCGCAGTCAATCATTTCGGAAGATGTTCTTTCTCCCTCTTGAAGGATCTTTTTGGCTTCGGCTTTAGCTTCTTTGGGCAGCTGGTCCAGATTCGGAGACAGATCGCACCACATCTGGCAATCATACCGTCCAAGAATAGCCAAGGCATTAGACGCTCTGACCAGGAGGCTGGACATGGAAGAGAACCTCTTCCCAGCATTATCCAACCGCCTTCCCTCTTTATCAGGTGGCGTGGTAAGAGGTGCCGCTGGATTTTTAGATTTTCTCTGAGCCGCCTGTGAAATCACCGAATCTGGTTTCGGATGGCTAACCAGACAAGCGGGGCTATCATCCGGAGCTTTGTACTTCTTTTCCAGACGAGGAAGCACAGGAATGACAGTGGCCGGCGACTTCATAACCTTTAGACCCTCACTCCAGACATGGTCCACGATAGGGATCGATCGAACAGACCTTCTGTAAGGTTCTTTGAAGTCATACAAAAAAACATTCCGACTGCACTGATGGAATAGGCAGATCGAAACGCTTAGAAGCCCTCTCCATTAAATTGTGAAAGCCTCCAATATCAGCTGGAGGAGAATCCACCGGTTCTGGAACAGGAGAGGCGGGGTCAGGAATAATGTAGTCATCCCATTCCCTGTCCGGGTCAGGGATTGTCCTAGTTCCTTGGTCATCATCGGATGTGTCATCCTGGACTGTAACCACATTCTGCTGTGGCTCCGGTAACTCCGGTAATGAAATTTGTTGAGGCTGAGGTGTAACCGGAAGAGCAAGTGGAGTTGGAGGCACTTGCCCTGTTGCCTGGCCAGAGGACTGTGTTGGAAACCTTTTCCTGTAATCCGAAAGCATGAACTGCAGGTCTGTAACGAGGGAAGATGGCATACAGACCATGTCCTGTTGATATTGATCTTGAGATCTGGATTGTGGCATATACTGTTGCTGCTCCATGTAATAGTCCTCAGAGTCCGAATCTTGATATTTCACATGCAGCTGAGATGGGCTATGTGCATCACCATAAGGACCTTCATCGTCCTCGGAAAACTCCTCTTCCAAAAGGAGAGCCGGAGGCAGGGGTGTCACTTTCCTTGGAGAAGTCATTTCCGGGGTAATGTGACGTCTCCTGATAGAAATTGCCACATTTTGTATCGTCGACGGGGAAAGATTCACCGTCGACAGGACCGTCGTCGAGACCGTCGTCATTATCAGGCTGGAAGCTGTCGCTGTCGTCGACACCATCACCGTCGTCATCCTCGTCGACGTGAAAGTTGTTAAAGTAGACATCGACGACCGAATAAGAGGTACCTCAGTATGTGGCGTCGTCGATGAAGTCGTCGTCGACGAAGCCACTGGAGACGAGGAAAATCGCCAAAGTCGACGCCGGTGAGATTTTTGAAGCCGTCGTCGACGGTATTGATGTTGCCGTTGACGACGAGCGATCTTTCCTGTCAGCTTTTCCCTCAGGAGGGACAGAAGCTGTTTTTTTGAAAGTTTTTGGCTTCTCAGAAGGCGGAGAAGAAGCAGAAGGCCCATGGCTTGTCTTCTTACAGGTGCCACATCCACAGCAAGTCCTTCGCTCTCCTTTACACCTCGGGGTGAGGAGATTCGATGGGACTACGCCTGTCAGACCTATCAGAGGTCTTTTGCAAGGCTTTGGAAGGGGGTTCTGAAGAAGTAGAAGGAGAAGACCTACCCCTTTTTTGCGATCTCCTCGACGATGTCGCAGAAGAAGCATCATCACTGTCACTTGACACAGGATCTTTTCGTGACTTTAATTTCTGAAGCCAAGTGAGCAGACGTCCCTCACGGTCCCGTAAGGTCTTGGTTGAGAAAGTTCGACAGATCTTGCAGTCAGTAGGTTTATGGTCCGGATACAAACAATAAATACAGTCTTTATGTTTGTCCTCAACATAAAGTCTCTTTTTGGAGCAGGTGGCACAAGCCTTGAAAAGAGCTTTCTTTTCCCTGTCTGACATATTGAAGATTTGAAGATGAAAAAGTAGTTGGTTGAAGAAAAAACTGAGCAGAGCTCAGTGGAGACTCTCTTGCACAACGTGCTGTAGAAAATCTGAGGCTCTGAGACTCTCTCAGGAAGGTTCTATGGGGTGAGGCTGTTCTGATTGGTTGTTCATTTCATTTGGTCTCTTTTACAAAAAGAGGTGGATATGCTACAAAATGAGATGAGGCCTAGGCCTTTTTCTTCTTTTGTACCTATTTCTATGGTATTTTTTATTTACCGGGGACTCCCATCTCGACAACGGGGAATGATACAAGCAATGGGAATCTATGAAAGTTCCAATACTGGAGTAAGTATGAGAGACACACTGGAAAATAATACAAAACACAAATTTATAAAAGTACAATGTAGCAATGTCTGATACATTCCTGTACTAATAATTCAGGGACTGACAGCTTGAAAAGGCATGAGGAACACAGGTATTGGAACTCCTTTGCACTACTGAGAATCTCCGATTACTCAAGGGTGCAAATGCCTTATTTTGGCTTTGGCATGAGAGGTTGTGAATATAGTGTTAGGTCTAGCACAGCTATTTAGAAACATATCACACTAGCGTTTTTCCCACTCTATTAGTCACCGCAGCTCCTGGATACACCCACCAAACGTGCAGACTCTCCTGCCTAGCAGACTCATCCCACTTGGAAAGAGGGAGAGGGAGTGTTAAAAGTTGTACAATTGGCAAACACCCCCCATATTTTGCAATTCTTCATACGACTGGAGTGTGTGATCGTCAAATAGGTCTCTCAACGTGTCAGTCCCTGCATCATGTCAAGTATCATTTTTGTTGGGACTATATTTAGTTTTATTGAGTTTACAGACAAAAATGTGCACACCAAGCACAGACCCCCCCCCCGGAACACCACATCGCTATCCTCTCCGCCCCCACCCTTCCGCCAGATGGCCACCAGCACCTCATCGGAACCACTCATAGTGTCTCAGCGCAAGGTAAATGACTGCATCCACTTCCGAGATGACGGTATCAAGTTGTAACATCCTAATCGTCTGTGAGGCCATGGTAGGACCTCCATTTCCCCCATACTTTCTCAAATTTCCTGGGGCAGCCCCTGCTGTCACACACCACCTGCTCTGCCTCCATGCAACGATTCATGCCGTCCCTCCACTTATCTCTCGTGGGAACACTGCACCCTCCCCAAGAGTTAGGCCAGATCCCTCTTAGCAACAACAAAGCCCAGCATACAGAACAGCAGTTGCTTCTTGGGGATGTCTACATGATTAGGTATGCCTAGCACAATCAATGGAGGTGTCCTGGGGATAATAGTGCCCATTCCCTCCTCTAATTCTGAAACGATGGACTTCCAATACTGTACCATCTCTGAACAACCCCAGATTGTGTAGAGGAAGGTCCCTTCTTCTGTGGCACATCGAAGGCAGTTCGGGCTCTCCGCCCTCTCCATTTTATAGAGAGAAGACCTGTGGTAAAAGGACCAATGCAGAACTTTGAACTGGATCAAGCAGAACCTTTCCCTAATAGCCACCTCTCTGAGGTGCATCAACGCAGCCTCTCAAACCACATTCTCAAGGGGCCCATGCCCACTTCCCACTTCTCCCGTAACCACCCCAGTGTATCAGGCTCATTATTTACAATCGTGTGGTACAGCCAGGAGATCGAATGGCAAGTAAGTGAGTCATCCAGCACCCGATTTTACAATGGGTAAGGGTCTGGAAGGGCCGCTTCTAAAACCCGATCTCTCTTCAGGGCATGGGTCAACTGGAGGAAGTGAAACCTCTGTGTCTCAGCCAGCGCATACTCCTGCTGCAAATTCTCAAAGAGCACGAACTCCTCTCCCAAGACCACATCCCGAATGTTTTGATCCTAATTTGCTCCCAACCTTTGAAACCTGCGAGTTTGCACGTGTCAGGCAACACAGTGCCTTTCCAGAGGGGAGTAGCTTGGGTGAGTGTCCCCCTACAGCTCAGAGCAGCCGTAGTGGTATCCCAGGCCGACAAGGCGGCCTTAGTCGGTCCCAGTAGTTGTCGCCTATCTTTCTTCCCATAAACGTAATTCATATGAGAAGCCTCCTCCATGGCCTTTCTCTCTGTTCTGTAGGTGGGTTCAGAGTAATGGCTTTGACCCCAATCGTCAATCACATGTAATTGAGTAACCCTGTGATCTGCTCTAATATCCGGGAGCGCCAATTCCCCGTTATACAGAGATCTGTTCAGGGTTTTCAGAGCAGTTCTCGGGTGATCCCCCATCCCAGAATAGGACGCGCAGTGTCTAGTCTAACTTGTTGAAGCAAGCCCCAGGGATTATAAAAGTAGTATTCTGCAGGACGTACAGCAATCTGGGCAGCATAATTATTTTGAACATGCCTGTTCTACCCATATGCGTCAGTGGCAATCCCCGCCACCTATCCACGTCAGCACGGAACTCGTTCAGCACACTGTCTAGGTTTAGCTCTAAGAACCTGTCTCGGTCCCCGGTGATATGGATGCCCAGATATTTAAAACCCGTATTGGTCAGGCAAAAGTCTCCAATCACCATGTGCTCCAATCCATCCCAACACCCTGATTGGAGGGTCACAGATTTGTCGCAGTTGATGCAGAAACCTGAGTTTGTCTTGAAGACACTGAATATCGACAGAACCACTGGTTCTGAGGTTACCAGGTATGTGAGGTAGAGCAAGACGTCCTTTACATAGAGCGAGATCTTCTCCAGCTCTGCCTTAATGTAGGGGAAGCCTACAATGTCCGCTCGGCATCTCACCCAGCATGCCAGTGGCACTAAGCATAAAACATACTGTTATATTATTAACCAGTTTCTCAAACTCCGGATACCACCAAAATAGGAGCGCCGGAGCATATGCCTAAGTCGTTGCTGTACGCTGCATAAACAAACTCCAACAGAGACGAGCCATTGTCAGTAAGGATGAGTAAACCTGAGTTTTTGTCATACAATTTAACAGAACTGGTGCCAACTGCCTGACAGTCATTTCTTGGACAAATGCTGTTTCATCATTATCTCCAATGAGAGCACCAGCAATGTCTCACAGACAGACACTAAAACTACTATCCCTAATTGTGAATGTCATGACCAACTCTATCAAACATAATAACATTTAGACATACTTGCCCAATAAGGTCCCTGACATTACTCTCATCCAGGAGACTCACCTCTCAGTGCCTGAATCTGAGAAGCTTAAAAGGCCTGGGTAGACAACAGTAGTGTGCAGCAGCAGAACATGACCTACAGTTTATTCTACACATGATACAAAGCATCCTTAGAGCTTCCAGACAAGGTGGAGAGTTGATTCTGGTTCAAAAATCCTTACCACACTGCATGTTGAACACATGGATTGACTCAGGAGACAGGTCTTGGTTGAACTACATACCATGACTACCTCTCTCACAATGGGTAGCGTGTACGTCCCTAATATCTCTGAAAGCCTAAAATCCCTTTCTCTCCACTATCAAGAGGATCATGAATGAATGCATGTTCACAACGACGGTGACTGGGGGCTACTGGAACACTGCTGGATTGGAATGGCCCCATGGATGAACAAAATGCAAAAGACAGGGCGGTTTTTGAGGAAACCATTGTTGACCATTGCATGGTAGACTGTTGGCGACTACTCCACCCAAAGGACTGAGACTACACATTCAGATCCGCTGCCGATGGCATACGCTCGCCCAACTGACTTCTTTCTGAATTATCACTCAAGAGTTACATTACATAACTGACTGTTCTGTGCTGGAGGGTGAGGTCAAGGACCATTCGTCAGTTGTGCTACATCTCAACCTGGTTTACTTCTTCCCTATATCGAAAGGATGGGGAATCAACATCTCCAGATACAAAGATTTAACAATGAAGAAATGCTTAAACTCATTTACGTCGATACCTGGAGCTCAACAGACACTCTGTATGCTATCCACAGACCCACTGGGCGGCAAGCAAAATGGTGCTGGGAAACATTTATGAGAGACGTAGTACTCCATAAGGACAAACTAAGGGAGGAAGATGCCGCATTAGAAGCAGATAATCAATCGTTGACTGCCAGATATAACTTTCAGCCATCCCTGGAACAAGTGGAAATTTGACCTGAACCTACTGTTCACAAATAAAGCATAGTATGCCCTCACCAAAGTAGGTGCTGCTGTGAGCAGAGCAATAGCAAAATATTAGCCTCTGTGGCATGACATACAATTTTACTCAGTTACCCTGGCCATACACAAAAATTCCAGTAATATTTTCCCACACCCGGAAGGGATCAGCAAGGCATTTCCAGATATCATAAAACATTTTATATCTGTAACCTGCCTGACACATCTGCAGCACATAAAGACTTTAATGACGGCCTAAGTTTACTGACATTGTCAGGCAAAGGTAGAGTGTTGCTAGAGGGACCGATAACGACTTATGAGACAGAAGCAGTGAGTTCGGACCAGCCCTATGGGAAATCCCCAGGCAAGAATGGTTTACATGGGAAATTTTACCAGATTAACAGGACTTTGATCGCCCCAAGTTGGTGCAATATGTTTAAAGAGGCAGAAAAATACTGATTCTATAAGCCAAGAAGGCCATTACCACATTAGTCCTGAAGAAAGGCAGAGACCCGCTACAATGCACTAGTTACAGTCCTATCTAGCTCATAAATACGGAAATTAAAACTCTGGCAGACGTCGTAATAAACCGTCCTAAAAAGGTTATTTTCAGCCAGATACATGAATAGTAGGTACACTTTGTGTCAGATTGGTGCTCCAAAAACCATATAAAGCTCTTGTCTGACATCGTTTGGCTGGAAGGAGATGCACAGGTTACAGAGTGGTTATCTGGCTGGATGCTGGCAAAGCATTCAACTGGGTCACACAGTGTCTATTAGGGAAGTAGACACTGGGGTAGGACACATCAGTATCATGCTCTATGCTGACGATATATTCCTCACATAGAAGGACCCGACCAAGTCAATTCCTAATCCAATTTCAACAATTTCCTCATACTCTGGGTAGAAGATCATTTGAGACAAGTGCAAAGTCTTTCCTTTGACTGCTTTATACCACAAGATCAGCTATAAATGGTTGTGGGTTTAGATGGTTGACATCGCACCTGGAATACCCGGGAGTCCTAGTCAACAGAGGTCAAGTAAACAATGCTACAGACAATCGACAACCACTGATGACTAGGATAGACAATATCAACAGATGGTCATTGTGGCAACTGTCTGTTGTGGGGACATGTCCAAATGACCAAAATGGTATGGTACTGGAAATGGGTTACAATTACTGATGGGGATGCAGTAGCTGCCATTATTGGCTTACCTTTGAAAGTCGATCGGTGGTACCATAAAAAGTTTCATACAGTAATGCAGAGAAACAGCCTTAGGCCTTCGAAACTACACGTAGTCACAAATTCAGAGGTGGGGGGGAGGGCGAGAGGGACTTGAGACTACTTGCTATGCTACTGTTTCATGAGGCACATCAACTATCACAACTTACATACTTTCCCAAAAACTGCAATGATCCCCAGATGTGGACCAAACTAAAGGGGTGTAACAGGCCGGGCCTCTATGGGTTAAACTATTGTTTGCATGGCCCAGCATCCTTCCACAGGGACATAAGACTACTTGACATGCTACTGTTTCACGTGGCACACCAACTATCACAACTTCCATACTTTCCCAAAGACTGCAGAGATCCCCAGATGTGGGCCAAACTACAGAGGTGTAACAGACCGTGCCTCTATGGTTTATACTATTGTTTGCATGGCCCAGCACCCTTCCACAGTTAGCTCATTGCTGGACTCACGGAACATGGTTCATCCAAGACATAAGACATACATACACAAAGGAGCTCCGATTCTCCTGCGCCCCACCGCACCCCATGGTGGAACGCATACTACACTTGAGGGACCGGGACTATCTCTTGCGGCAGGCCCCTTTTCGGTTGAAAATGCAAAGGTTTCCATAGATCCCGATTACGCAGCCGCAGTGGAGAAACTCAGGGACTCGTTTAAAGCGGAGAAGAAACGCCTTCAGGACCTCTCCATCTCCTATGCCCTCTAGTTCCCCGTCGGGTTAGGAGTACATCTTGATGACAAATCTAAGTTTTTTGATAATCCTTCGGAGGCCTGGAACTGGATGGATGTCTATGACTCTGGCGCCCCTCCCTCCCCACCATGAGAGTGCTGCCTCCACTGGTGTCTAAGAGTCACAAACGTCCTTGATCACGGAAGCGCAAGGGCATCCGCCCTACGCAACAGCAGGCCTGAGCTGGTAAGACTCAAGCGTTGGCCATAGCTCCTTCACTGGGGCCACTGATGATCGTGTGGAGAGCGGAGCACCTTCAGAAGATTCCGGGTCGGGCACTGAGAGTGTTCCGGGCTGGGATCAGGGCCGAAATGGGGACAGCAACTAGCCCTGGCAGATTGCTGCTTGACTGGCCCTGCGAGCAGGGTTGCTAGCAAGAAGCACCACTCCCGCTTTTGTTACAGGGGGCCGATATTGCAGCACTGAGGGAAAGAACTTTCTGACCTTCCTTAAGATGTGATTACATTATGTATCAGACAGGTTTAGACAATGCGCCGTTGTTTGGGGGGAAGGGGGGTAATTGGATTCGGTTTTGAGGTTTACCCGCCTTGGTGGACACTTTTAGTTGTTATAGGTTACTGGGGTTCTCTCCTTGAGGTGCAGCCAG
The DNA here is from genome assembly GCA_963921515.1 of Calotriton arnoldi. Taxonomy (NCBI): domain Eukaryota; kingdom Metazoa; phylum Chordata; class Amphibia; order Caudata; family Salamandridae; genus Calotriton; species Calotriton arnoldi. Next base: position 5,226,629 of record CAWUFW010000146.1, read on the forward strand.
CCAGCCAGCTGGGCGATGAGCCCTAACTAGGGTGAAACTGGTCCAAGGTTGCTTGTGTTCCAGTTCTGGGAGAACCTGGACTGGCAGTTTGGGCTGGACTATTCCCCTTGGAGCAGGGTCAAGACTGATTTGCATTAAGCTGGGTCCAAACGGAAGTGACACGTTGGACTGGGATGCGGTTCCAAATAATTACCAGAGGCTGGGATCAATTCAAGCATTCCATCCATAATTTTTCTGTATACGGCTGGGCTCAGTGCACTGGCTGGCAGGGGAGGGGCCCGTACTCACTGGACTGGGTTACGCACCCTATGACTGACTCACCCTCGCTCCCTGCACACTATGGGTGGTTACATGGAATGTATGGGGCCTAAATTCCCCAATTAAGAGATATAGGGTCCAGTCCTATCTTAAAAGATGCAGAGCTCAGTTAGTCTTCCTTCAAGAAATGCATCTCACCAAAGCGGAGGGTATAGCACTATAGCAGCACTGACAGGGTCAAGTTTATGCTACTACCTACTCAGCATGTGCTTGAGGTGCGGGAAGGGAAGGGGTCTCCGTATGGATATTACCAAGGACACAGTTTCTACTCCACACTAAAAATATAGATCCAGAGGACTGTCATATTGTGCTGGGTGGTGAACATGATGGCAGGGATATAGCCCTCAAACATTTATACCCCGAACACTGATCAGGCAACCTTCCTTACTGCCCTAGCACCACATATCTCCTTGGTGCTACACTACCGGATACCTGCAGTGGGAGACTTCAATTGTCTATCTAATGTTCACTTGGATCCTTCCCCTCCCCCCCTCGCTCCTCAGTGATTCACAAAAGTGCTTGCTTTTTCCAGCTCTAGATTGTGGAACGGGGTTTGGTTGATTAAAGGATGGCTTGTCACCCTTTTAGCGCCACGCACTGCTTCTACTCGGGCATGCATGATTTGTTAGTCCACATTGACACATTCCTTTCTACAGCACAAATACATGAACTTGTCACCCAGGCGGAATATTTGGCGATAACCCACTTGGACCACAACCTTCTACTACTGACACTTGCATGGGGTGCTCCTAGACCGTGCATCCCTACCTGAAAATTAAACGCTGTGGCTCTTGAAGTCTTTAAATCGTCCCTGACACACACAATATGAGTCTACTTCACTGAGAATGAAGGCATGTCCTCCCCCCTTCAGGTGGAGTGGGAGGCATTCAAGACAGTGATGTGCGGAAATTGCATTGCTAAAATGGTTAGGGTTTGGACTCAGCTACAAGTCGACATTAAGCACCAACAGACCATGCTATCTCGCCTACAGTTGCCGTGAACGGGCTCCCATGCTTCCCAGGATCAGCTGAGGGCTGAAAGAGAACACCTCATTGTGCTGTTAGAACGCCTGAAAATGTATGACTACAGGGCCTATATCACAAAAGCACATCAAGCGTGACAAAGCTGGTAGGCTACTTGCCTAGCTGGCTGTTGCTCCTAAATCCTTAAAATGCACAGGGTAGAAGGCAGCCCAGCTTTTACCCAGGCAATGGGATATTATTGGCGTACTATTCTCACCCCTATACCTAGCTGGATGATGTGCCTCCTCAGGCCATTCAGGACCATGTCATGGTTGCTGGCACAACCCAATTGTTGAGGCCAGTGACTTCTACTTTAGGTGGAGGGATTACAATTTTGGAGGCTTGAGGAGCCATCAAGGCTCTAGCCCTGGGCAAAACGCCTGGCACAGACGGGCTTCCCATCGAATTCTAAGCCAACTATCTGCATATCCTGGCTTCTATGATTACAAAACTGTACAATGTCGCCAAGGCTTTGGTATTCCTTCCTCAGACGACGAGAGAGGCCTTACTTGTACCTCTCTTAAAACATGACACACCTGAGGACCAGGCTTAGAATAGGCCTTTGTCAATTCTAAATGTGGACTACAAGGGTAGTGGTTTTCTTGGCTGGACACATCTCTTTTACACTGACCTGCTGCCATGGGTTAGAACCGACACAGTAATTTCAGAACCCTGTGGAGAGGGGAGGGGCACCCAAGACGGTTGCCCACTATCCTAGGTCCTGTTCGCCATGGCACCCATGGCCCTCACACTTCGCACAGGGTAACATTACAGAGGATTACACATTGACGTCCCCTCCTTATAGGTTTCCCTACATGATGATGACTTGTTGATATACTTGCAGGGGGAGCGCTCTGATTTAGAGAGTGCAGAGCAAGCACTGAAAACCTTTGGCACTCGCTCGGGGCTATGCGTAAACTGGGGCAAATCGAAAGCATACCTGTTGCATTACTTGGCGTCCTGGGACCTACATCTCCCTCCCTTAGCCCAACCCCTCCCCCAGAAATAGGTCACACCTTTCATTGAGAATCATTAACGTTCAGATACCCGAATATTATTGCTTACCACTCTGAGGCAGCTCTAATAGAGGGGCAATGTGAGAGCAGCACTGGCTTGCTTGCGCGAGCCTGTGTAGTTCTGGCTGACATTGACCCTGTTGGTAATAGGAAAGTGTTAGAAGTAATAAAGCCAAGAGACTGGGAATAAGGATACTTCTTTATTGGCCATCCATCTCTCCCAACTTACTCAGGGGAAACCCAACATTCTAACATCAGCTCTCTCTGGGAGATACCAATCAGGAGGGGAAAGGAGGGGTGGACAGGAATAGACCATGACGCAATGCAAGATTACAAATACACCTCCCTTCCTATACACAAAGGAGGGTGGAACTATAGTAACTAAGTGGCCCCATAACACCAGAATGACACCTAGTAAGAAAAGGGTTAAACAACGCCCTACAGGGAACATTATTAATGTATACACTACTAGAGCATGTGTACGTTACATTCTAACTTTACAAACTAGTCACAGCTCCACCATTGCCCGTTAACATGTATACAATACTTGAGCATGTGTGCGTTACATTTCAGACTTTACGATCTTGTCACAGCTCCACCATTGCCCATTATCCAGGAGAACCACATTGTCAAGAGCCTTGGCAATCCGGCAAGGGGGGTAGAACTTACTTTGGCTGTGCCAGTCTTTTGTGCTTCTCTTGACTTGCACCACATCACCTACTTCCCAGTTGGGAACTTTAACGCCATTCTTATGATCATACCATTCTTTGTATTTGGTTTGGTGCAATTCAATCTTCCTAGTAACCTCTTCAGGATTGTGGCTTGACGCCTTGCCTCCTTCTAGCCAACTAGGGTTGAACTTTGTGCACGGCTCTCTTCTGCGGAGGGAGACGAAAGGGGAGATCCCCGTCACTGGGTTTGGAGAGGTATGATAAGCCCATAGACATTTGCGTAGGTGAGCTTCTACGTCTTGACCATTGCTCACAGCCAATTGTATGTGTTCTTTGATCAACCTGTTAGCCCTCTCGACAAGGCCGTTTGCTTTTGGGCAATACAATGCCGTCAGTTCATGTTTTATGTTCATGTTGTCTAGGAATTCCTTCATGGTCTGGGAGGTGAATTGTACCCCATTGTCCGTGATCAATATAGAGGGTATGCCCTCCTTTGAAAACACCTCTTTGAGGAACTCCAAGACTGTATTTGTGTTAACGCGATGTACGAATTTCTGAGTAATACAATGTGAAGTGTAGTCTATTAGGACCAGCATGAATCTCTTCTGGACACCCAGGTTGTCCATAGGCCCAATGATGTCCATGGCTAGTTTGTTCCACGGCTTGGTTGGTACCTTGACGGGGGCTAGGGGTGCTTTCCGCAGTGTTTTAGACTTGTCACTCTTGGCACAGCTTACACAATCTTTGACTAGTTGTTCTGCCATGGTGTCCATCTTGGGGAACCAGAAGTTTTCCCTGATTCTCCGTTTCGTGATGCTGCATCCCAAATGTCCTTCATGCGCCAATTCCACTATTCTTTTCCTGAGGTCAGTCGGTGGTATTACTCTGCTTTGGCGGTACACTCTGTTCCCAATGAGACTCAGTTCATTTCGAACTTCCCAGTATTCTCTGAGTCCTTCCTCCAGGTCGCTCACCTTGTTGGGCCACCCTTCTCTCGTAATAACCTTGAGCCTGCACAGTATCTTGTCGCTCTCCATGTGCTTGTCCCATTCTTCTTCCGTGATGGCAGGGTCGTCTACTGTCATGATGGGACTGTCTAACATCTCTTCCTGGTCCACTGTTGTTAGCGGAGTCCTTGATAAGAAATCGGCAACTCCGTTTTCTTCCCCAGGTACGTACTCCACTTTGAAGTTGAAGTTCTCGAGTCCCAGTATCCATTTACTTATGCGCGGAGTACAGTTCTCCATTCCTTTCACTGTAAAAATGGAGGTGAGGGGCTTGTGGTCCGTCCGAATGGTGAAATTCAACCCCCACAAAAAGAATTTGAAGTGCCTTACGGCCCAGAAGCAGGCCAGGGCTTCTTTTTCGATTACAGAGTAATTGCGTTCTGCACTCGTGAGGCACCTGGATGCAAAGGCAATGATCTTCTCTTCTCTGCCTTCCTTTTGTGTCAGAGTGGCTCCTAGTCCTTTGTTTGAGGCATCTGTGGTGAGAATGGTCTTCTTTCTGAAGTCAAATGACCCTAACGCCGGCGAGTCCAAAATCTCCTTCTTTAGCTCGTCCATTACTCTACTGTGCTCTTCCTTCCATGCAAAATCTTCATTTTTCTTCAAGAGGTTTCGCATGGGTTCACATTTGGCAGAGAAGTTTTGGATGTACTTGGACATGTATTCCATGAGCCCCAAAAACGACTTAAGTTCCTCCTTGTTCCTCGGATATGGGGAATCTTTGACAGCACCAAGCAGGCTGTTTTTTGGCCTGAATCCTTCCTCGGAAATAGAGTGTCCCAAGTAGTCAACGGATGACACTCTAATTTTGCATTTGTTCCTTTTTACTGTCAACCCAGCGTCCGTGAGCTTCTGAAATACCAATTTAAGGGTGTAATCATGTTCTTCTATGCTGCGTCCATACACCAGAATGTCGTCCTGGAAACACATCGATCGGTCCACTCCCTTCAAGATTAGTTGCATAATTTTTTGAAAAACCGCCGCAGCTGACGCTAATCCGAACGGCATTCTCCTGTATATGAACGCACCTTGGGGAGTGATGAATGCAGTGAGTGGCCTGGATTCGGGGTGGAGATCCACTTGGTGATAAGCCATAGATAGGTCGATTACGCTGAAGTACCTTGCCTGGTCCATGGTGCTCAGCATCTCATTAATATTTGGCAACGGGTGCCTTTCCACCCAAATCTTTTCGTTGAGGCTGCGTAAGCCCACACACAAACGAATGCCTTCGCCATTAGCCTTGGCTGCGATAACTACTGGGGCCAACCATTCGGAGCAATCTACAGGCTCAATGACACCCATGTCACACAATTTTTCCAACTCCTTCTTCAAAGGTTCCCTCATCTGTTGTGGTACTGGACGCAATTTGTGAACCACAGGATTGGTGCCGGACTTAAGTTTGATTCTGTGTTGGAAATCATGTAGACAACCCAACTTCTCTTGGAACAAAGCCGGAAATTCCTCGCAAATGGTGTCGCTTCCTTGGTTTCCTTCGGTAAGTAGGACTTGCTCCCTACTGTTAGGGTCTAGGATGATGCCCAGTTCCTTTTGGTGTTGCCATCCTAGCAGGTTGGATCCCGATTCGACAATGTATACTTTGCCAAACGCCTTCCTCATCCTTGAATTGTATATTCATCTCCTTCATTCCCATGAGAGGTATCGGTTCTTTGCTATACCCTGTGGGGGAAATGTCCGGTTTCAGCAGGGAGCTTACCTTTTGCTCCCCAATATTCTCAAAATCGTTTTTGTTTAACAAAGCGAACGGGGAACATGAATCTGCAAACATGGTGACATTTTTGTTGTTAAGTAATATCTCGCATTTAGGATAAATGGCATTAATGGAGCCCACATTACTTTTAAGCTGTAACACATACTTCTTTTCGCTCAGGGTCACACATTTTACTTCTTTGTTCTGTGCCTTACCAAACTCCCTCTCACTGTCTTTGGTGTGTGGTTCCCCTTCTCTGCATACCCTGGCAAAATGCCCCCTCCTGTTACATTTTTTACAGGTAACGCTTCTGGCCGGGCACTGGGTGTAATTCGCAAAGTGATTGCTGCTACCACACCTGTAACACTTAATATTTCTTTCATTGTCCAACATTCTGTTACTCATGCCTCCTTTACTTTTCACTTTGTACACTTCCCCTTCTTCTTCTTCCTCCTGAACACTAGCTACAACCTCCGTGTTAGGCTTCATCTCTTTTATACACTTTGCAGTATGCTCAACGGATTTTGCAATCTCCACAGCTTCTCTCAATCCGGGTTTTTAGCCAAGAGTTTCTCTTGGATACGGGTATTATTGGTGCAGCGCACCAGTTGATCCCTTATAAGTGAATCCGTGAGATTGCCAAATTCGCACAATTGCGTGAGACCCCACAATGCAGCAATATAATTTGAGACTGACTCCTGTTTCCCTTGTACTCCATTGAAGAATTTATGGCACTCTAAAACTACGTTTACTTTATCGCCAAAGTGCGTCTCTAACTTGCCCATGGTACAAACAAATCTACATCTTCACCCTCTTCTCCCCCCACCTGTTCAGGCAGTGTCTCGTATATTTTCCGTCCATGTACGCCTAAATTATGGAGGAGTATATGCTGTTTGCGTAAAGGAGTAAAGCGTTCCCCCCCAATGGCTATGATATACGATTCGAACAGCTTGAACCACTCCTTCCAACATATTTCTGGTTCACCTATTTCGTTAAGGAAGGGTGGGGGTTGGCTCATGCTCGCCGCTGCCATCATGTAGACGCTGTGTGGGGAACTCAAGGTAAGAACTTCTGGCAAGGGATAACTAGTAGAGAACACTGTGAGGGACTCAAGAGGAAAAGTACACTGTGCAAAGGATAACCCGTGGGGAACACTGCGGAGTCCCCCCCCAAAATGCCACCCACAAACAAGGACCAGAGGACCCACAAGGAAGGACGATACTAAGACAATCACAGACTGATAAAACCCCAAAGCGTAAGACCAGGAAATCTAAAAGTATGTGGTCAACCTCACTTGTAGTCAGCAACCGTACTTCACCCTCACTTGTAGACAGCAACAGTACCTTGTGCCCCAAATCCCCTCAGACTGATAGAACCCAAAGCGTAAGATCAAGGAGATCTAAAAGTATGTGGTCAACCTCACTTGTAGTCAGCAACAGTACCTCAACCTCACTTTTAGTCAGCAAGAGTACCTTATGCCCCAAATCCCCTTCGGAGTAGTGAAGAGTAGGATTCCAAACTGCTGACACAGACTAATATGGAGGAAGCTGCACGATGGAGCGCTGACAAAACGGCCGGGAGATTGTGACGAAACTGCTGGGCTGGAATGCTCACTCGAACAACGGTGGGCCGCCCTGACTGAAAAGGTGATGAAAGTACGCTTACGAAGCGCGCCACAGCTGAAGATGAAAGCGGCAACAGGAAACGACTTGGCAGCCTCTCGACGACTAGAACGCTCCCTCATACACGGCGGTCCCGTAGTTCACGCGTCTGACAGGAACTCGTGAGAGGAAGCAATACTTGACAGGAACTCGAAGAAGGGATGACCCCGTGACACACCACTGACAGCCTTCTGACGACTAGAATGCTCCCTCATACACGGCGGTCAACTGTAAATCAACGCGCCTGACAGGAACTCATGAGTAGAGGCAAAGCGTGACAGGAACTTGAAGGAGAGATGACTCCCTGACACCACTGCTGGCTTAGCACCCAGCAGAACGGCCTCCGATGCTCTCCCCCGCTGGATCCCAGGTCACCACACGCCACTTCAATGCTGGAGAGACGAAGGAGACAGCTAGTATAGAAGACGGCGAGGATTACTCCAACCTGCTGCACGGGGTGAGTGATCCGGAAACACTGGCCATCGCTTCTTTACTACTGCTCCTCAGTGTACACATATATGTTACGCCAGATGCGGAGATTGTCTATTAACTTGCCAAACAACGCTCTCTCAATTCTGTTTTCTTTTCCACGGTGCCGAAACTATCTAGCACGTTCCTTATTTTAGCGCACTCCCCTTATAGGAATAGCATTCGCTTAGGCATGAACAGAAATACTTGATGTCCGGTAGCCATAGGATTCTTCTTCTCGTTGCTCGCCACAGGAACGAGGATGGAGAGTATACTCAGAGGGGAAATGGCCAAATCTGCCCCCTACGCAGAATTATCGTCGCCAGTGTTAGAATTAATAAAGCCAAGAGACTGGGAATAAGGATACTTCTTTATTGGCCATCCATCTCTCCCAACTTACTCAGGGGAAACCCAACATTCTAACATCAGCTCTCTCTGGGAGATACCAATCAGGAGGGGAAAGGAGGGGTGGACAGGAATAGACCATGACGCAATGCAAGATTACAACAGAAAGGTAGCATTGTCAAAAATTAACTTGATCCTGCGGGATTTATATTATTTCCCTGTCCTACCTATCCAGCTTCCCAAATAATTGTTCCATCTGGGGGATGGAGCGACAAAGGATTGCTCTGGCCAAACTTCAGTTGCCCATAGATGTCCCAGATCTTGAACTTTATTATCTTGCAGCACAGCTAAAATGGGCGGCTTACTGGAGGGATCAACGATGAGGCGGACTGGTCACTCACTCCAGGTTCATCCCAACTCGCCCTACCCTGCTGGCCCTACTGCTTAGCCGCGGCCCAGTGGCCAAGGTCACCCAGAGGGTCCGTTGCTTGCCACCCTGCGCTTTACATGGGCCGGCACCCTTCAACGCACCCACATGAAACTCCCATATGCTAAAGAGTTCCCCCTAGTGGTCTTACTGTAACCCCCATGGGGGTGACTGATCCTGGTTACATAACTGGAACTGGCGCAGTATGGCTACTCTTGGAGACTGCTATTCCAATGGAAGATTACGAACCCTCCGTGACCTGCCCCAGGAATATATGCTCCCTACGCGCTATTTCCTGGTACATGGTGCAGTGGCAGTGACCTTACATCAGGCCTGGTGTTATGGAGCCTTGGAACATGAGGGCCTGAAACTCGTGTACACTTCTTCTGACCACACTTACACGATCACTCTTCTCTGTAAGGCGCTGCTTTCCCAAAATAGGGGCCATATGGACAGCCTCTGAGATCTTTGGACAACTGACGTGTTGAAAGATGACAGACAGCGACTGGTCTAATATTCTAGCGTTCATTCCCCAGCTTTCCCGAAACATACGCTTCAAGTTGATCCAATACTAATATTTACACAGAGTGTACTTGACTTCCAAATGTATTAATCTAATATTTCCGGAGGCCCATATGGCCTGCCCACGTTGTCAATTCGAGGATGCAGACTTTTATCATACGGTGTGGAGCTGCTCAACACTTATACCCTATTGGAACACAGTACTGCGCTTGGCCAATGTGGCCACTGACTGATTACCGGAAGAATCCCTGGCAGTTTGTCTGCAGGGATTGTTTCCAAAACAGAAGGTGAGACTAATTACTATCCTCCTCAGGACCCTCCCTACACAGATGGTGGCGTGAACTGAAGAAATGGGCTTAGTATGAAGGGGCACTACTGAATCAGGAAGCACAGAAAGGCCAACATAGTCCTGACCATGCACAGACATGGAAGTTGATCCTCTAAGATTGCCTGAGTATTCATGGCCAAGGGCAACTACTCACTAGCCCCCACCATGGAGAAGGACTCCGCCGATGAGTGATGGGTCCGATGGAATATCTAGAGTTTTGGTTGGCTAGAGAGCAAGCGGTTGAATACTATGACAGACCAAGGACTTTGACAGATTGGGAAGGTGCTGAATGGGCTCTGGTGGTTTATACACCCTCTCCCAACCCAAGTGCACCCTGTCCATTTTCCTGATTGGCCTAAGTTCACCCAGTGACCAATTGTTATGATTTTCCATTATTGGTTTGTTGCCGTTTTTCCTTGCCCTGTCCCCCAACCTGATGCCTTTGCTCTTATCCCTGACTGTTTTATATGTTGTCCAGCTATGCTGCCATTGCTTTACAGATGTCCGCAATTATCAACAAATTGCAAACCACCACAGCAGCACTGCTGGTCGTTATTACTGCTGTGCTCGGTATGGTTGATGTATTCTCTATCTCTTTTGCACTGGACATTTACATGTCAGATAATGCACCCTTTTATTTATTGTGTGTCTTATTGTCACAACCCTCAATAAAATATGTTTAAAAAACCCCCAAAGAATCTATGATCTGGTATAATATGTGCGTGACGACAGAAAGGCAAACCATAATAGTTGCAGGAAGTGCCCTGCATGCCATATACTAGATGAACTGTTGGGTTAAGACATCTTTAAATCTTTAGGGGACTTTGAATTCCACCTACTGTAACCCTCAACAATGAAAGTAGAAGCAATTGAGCCACTGCTTTGTTGGTCAGTTGGGGGCTGGCATGTCTTTGATCTCTGTTTCCCCAAACATTAATTACACTGACAGATGGGTAGAGATAAGGGAGTAATATCACATCTATAGAACACTTAATTAGCTCCACTATACTCTGAAGCTGTCCTTCTGAAGGCAAAGGTCAACTGGCAAACATTTTTAGACACTGAATACTTGGAAGGTGTCTGGGCGTCCCTGTTGGATACCCACGACAGACAGCAATGTGAGGCACACCTCAAATTCACCTTGTTCATGATAGTGCACAGCTGGTAATAATCCCCCATTAAGACTACGCAAGGCAGAGATCTGTATCACTGATTTCTGCTGGAAATGCAAGAAAGATGGATGCAAGTTGAGTCACATCTTATGGTCATGTCCTTGACTGGCTGTTGAAGGGATGTGTGGCACAGTCTACGAGCAACCAGTAAATGCCCATTTCAGCCATGGGCGAAAATGGCCAGTCTGCATGACACCACTGACCACATCACTTTTCACTGGTCAAGACGGATGGCAAGAGCTCCTTTTAAAGGTAAAATCTGTATTCTATGACACTGGAGGAGGTCAGTAACACCATCACCAGAGGAACGGGTGACTGAACTAAATTAAATGACTAAATGTCTGTTTTTGCAAATATCTGGAACCCATGCTTTGAGTATTGCAATGTATACCAGAAGAGATTATTATTATTTTTTTTAAACAGTCCCTTGCCCCATACTATCCCTCCCTTTAATTTACAACGGTTTATCTGAAAATACAGCAGTTCATATGCCTCACGTCTGTAGGTTGTCATCATGTTTACAGATAAACACATTAACTTCACTGTTAAAGGACATTGCAAGGTCAAGCAAGGATTGTCGCTTGTAATCTATGGACCACTATGAAACGAAAGTGGAGGAGTCACTGATTTTATGAAAATCAATAAAGATAATTAAAAAAATTAACAAAGAATGACGCTACTGCTCTGAACAGGTGTCTCCCCAAAATTATTGTACAGAATAGACTCTTCCTCCAACCCTCACCTTTCCTTGTAAAAGTGAAGAGCCAATGCACAGAGAAAAATGAGACAAATTAGAATCTTTAAAAAATATATTAAAAGGGTTGCAGTGAAGGGCATACCCACGCCTGTGACAGAATGGAAAAGAAAAGGACATTAAAAAGTTGATGATTTCAGCAAAGTAAAGGAAGATTAAATGTATAAACTCTTCTGCCCTCTAATAGTGCACATTTTATACAATTATATAAAACAGACTATTTTCAACAATACCTTTTCATTGGACTTGTGTTTATTCCTTAGTTCCTGCCCAATAGCTTTACCAAGCGCAGAATAGTGCACATGAGGTTTCTTTCCTTTCTTCAAAATTGGGAACTTCACTGTTGCACCACTTTCACATACTTGCTGTGGACAAGTAATGTGGGGCTCAGTGTGGTCCATGGTTACTTCGTACACGTTCATCTGAATTTCACCTCCTTGTGTAACTGCACTCTAGAAAACAAAGTGTTACAAAAAGGTTTGAAAAGAGAAAAGAAGTCTTTATAAACTACAAACGGATAAAAGTCAACAAGTGATCAGTTAATCAGAGAAAAGCCTTATGTGTTGTTTGCTATCTTTTAGTTACTACTGTGTACACCCTGGAAAACAAAGCAGTGGCTGTACAGGGCTGACCCAAAGCCCCTTTCTAAGTATTAGTGTCTTATTCATTATATGACCTATGAAAGACAAGGTTTTCTTTTAAGTCAGACCAAAATTAAATGAACAAAGTACATCCGTTGCAGAGTAATGTACCCTACCACTATTTGGTATGCTTTTAATTGCAATATAATTGGCTATTCTTTCTTTAAGCCTCTTTTCCCACATCCCTGCTTTCAGACTTCAAAGGGCCTTACTTTTCCATTTTTTGGAGGTGACCCGTTTAAAAAGTGGTAAAAGCAACATGTGGTCATGGCTTTTTTTTTTTTTTAAATAGGTCTTCTCCACAAAGCTAAAAAAAGACACACATTTCTCTTGAAATCAGAATGCAGCAGCAATGACCTTGTAAAATGGTACTCAATTTAAGAGTGGAAAATTCAAATCCTTACTCATGCACGCCACATTACCTTTCCTCCCATATTGTAAACTGGCAGAACTCAGTCCTTAAGGCACCAGCGATGCTACAAAAGGAATGGTTTCTTACCTATTCCATTGAAATCTTCAGTACTGAATAGATCCGCCCATGTGTGGGGATCCCAGAGAAGTTCTTTCAAAGTCACATCTACTTTGCCTTACTTTAGAAAGGGCAGGAAACATATGAGACAGATATGTAAAACGTTTGCAGCCTTAAAAACAAGCTTTATTGCCAATCTTTATTGAATTACTTTAAAATTTAGATGGAAAAAGGGTCATACCCTTAAAAATCACGTAAGCAAAAAGGAAAGTGATCTTTAAAAAAATCACTCACAAACACTTTTTACAGTAAGATAAGGAGTGATATATAGCAAGGTAGCCTTTATAGGCTGCAGCAGTGACTCAATGTAAATAGGACACTGCACATTTAAGGGCCTTATGACCTTCCAGTGTCCCATAAGGCCCTAAAGGTAGCAGTTTACTCAGTTATTTTTGACGAGCGAATCAGTTTATAGTGGTATACATATTTCTTCCGATGGGGAGCAGGGAGGGTTGCTTATGTTTTCAATGGAGATTCCCCTGAGAGAGAACTAGAATTACAGGTAAGAAACCATTCCTTCTCTCGCAGGGAATTTCCATTGATAATCATAAGCACTGGATAAATTAGCAAACTTATTCCTCAAAGATTCTGCGAAGGAAGCCATAGAAAAGGAGAAAAGTAAAATTAAGCAAACAAATTCTTTAGAGATGCTTGCCCCACTTGGGCATCAGTCTTGGCGTCTGAATCAAGACAACAGTGTCTTGTAAAGGTGTGAACTGATCTCCAGGTTGGAGCCTTGCAAATCTCAGCAATTGGTATCTTCCTAAGTAAAGCAGAAGTAGCTGATTTACCCTGGTGGAGTGGGCCCTAGGTTTACTGGATAGGGTTTTGTTTGCTTTTTGATAACAAAGAATTAATTATGCAGGAGACAATCCATCTAGATAAGGATTGTTTTTCAAGTGGCATATCCTGTCCATAGCGGACCATTGTTAACAAAGAGTTGCTTTGATTGTCTTAAAGATTTTGTCCTATCTAGGTAGAACTTCAAAACCCTGCTAACATCGAGAGTGTGGAGAGATCTCCCTGCAGGAGAATAGTGGTTCTGAAAGAATAAAGGTAAAATTAGTAGTCTGACTGATGTACAAATCTGAGACTACCAAAGGGAGGAATTTAGAATGGGTACTCATCACTACCCTGTTGCTATGGAATACTGTGTAAGGTTCATGTAAACAGAGAACCTGTATATCGCTAACTCTGTCAGCTTAAGTAATGGCTACCAAGAAGGAAGCCTTCGAAGAGAGGTGTTGAAGTGATGCCTTATGAATGGGTTCAAAGGGAGGACCCATAAAGCGAGAGAGGACAATGCTTAACTCACATGGAGGAGAAGGTCCCCTGAGGGGAGGATATATCTTCTTAATGCCTTTCAGAAAATCTTTGACGACAGGCATTCTTTGTGAAGGACATTTTCGATAAGCTGTGATTGCTGCAAGATGCACTATGGGCCAGATGTACGACCATTGGCAATTGCAACTCGCAAATTGCGCCAAATTGCGAGTCGCAATTTGCGAGTCGCAATTGCCAATGTACAACAGTGTCTGAGACACTGTTTGCGATTCCCAATGGGGTCGCAAATTGCATGCCTCATGCATATTAATGAGGCTGTCGCAATTTGCGACCCCATTGGGAATGACTGGCACTCCCAGGGATGGTGGCCCGCTGGGGTCAGCAGATCTCCATGTCTGGGACTGCTTTTAAATAAAGCATTTTTTTATTTTTTTTAAATGCAGCCCGTTTTCCTTAAAGGAAAACAGGATGCATTTAAAAAAAAAAAAAATGAAACGTTTTGTTTCATTCTTTTAAGGGCAGGTAGTGGTCTCTGGGACCACTGCCTGCCCTTAAAAACTGTTTGCGCATGCATTCCTAAAGGGGAATGGGTCCCCTGGGGGCCCCTTCCCATTTGCGAGTGCTTTACCACCCTCTTGAAGAGGGTGGTAAACTGTGAGTGTTTTGCTACCGCAATTGCGGTCGCAAAACTCTCTTACATGGCTTGTGGGGTCACTATTAGGAAGGGAACGCCCCTTCCTAATAGCTAGTCGCTAAACACTATTTTGTGAGTCGCAAATTATTTGCGACTCACAAAATAGGGTTAGTACATGGCCCACAGGTTTTTTGCATGCGCAAACGGGTCTATAACCCATTTGCGCATGCAAAATTCAGTCGTACATCTGGCCCTACATACTTTAGCAAGATGGAGAAGCTATGCAAGAATAGCCTCTTTTTGATAAGTAAGAGGAATGACATTGTTCTGAGAACACCAGATGCATCTCTTCAATTTGAAGGAACAGGAAGTACTAGTAGATAGTCTCTTGGCTTCTCTTAGCACCTATATGCATTCCAGAGGACAGATTAGGTGAGCATACTATATGATGTCAGGAGCAATGTAAACAAGTTCAGAGAGAGAAGGTTGGGATGTTGAATCTGGCCTCCAAACATCTGAAGAAGAGCCGGTCTGCATGGCAGTTTCCTATGTGGACACTCTGAGAGGTGAATGAGATCCGTGTAGCACCAATGTTGAGGCCACTCTGGAGCAATGAGAATCATTCTGCCTTTCGAGTGTGAGAATTTGATGATCACTGTTGGCAGTAGTGGAATTGGAGAAAAGGTGTAAAGAAATTTGTCTGACCAGTCGATTCATAGGGCATTCCACAGTGTGCCAGGGGGTAGAACCTCGAATTGAAGCTTGGGCATTTTTTGTTTTCTCCGTCTGTGAAAAGATTTATTTGGGGAAGGCCGCAATCTGAGAAGATGCCATGAAGTACAGTGTCATTTAGAACCCAGTTGTGAATTGTTGAATGACTCTGCTGAGAGTGTCCGCCTGAGCATTCTGGATTCTCGGAAGATGGACCACTGTAACCTCGAGATCCCTGGAGATAAGCCACTTTCAGATTGTTTGAGCTTCCAGGGACAGCGGTCTGGATCTCATACCTCCTTGTTTGGTCAGACAATGCATGGATGTTGTATTGTCTGTCTGCACAAGGAGAGTCTGTTCTGAACAACGGGAGGAAAGCCTTCAGGGCTAGATGTACTGCCCTCAGTTCCAGAATGTTGATGTGATAAGACTGTTTCTTCCGAGACCACGGACCTTCAATGTGTAGATGGTCCGTATGAACACCCCAACCTGTCAAGGAAGCATCCGTCACTATGGTTTGGGCTGGAATGTCTTGGTGGAAATGTATCCCTTTAATGAGATTCTTTGAGAGACACCACCATTTGAGGGATTGTTTCGATGAGTGGTCAGAATCTCTCGGTCTACCCATTTTCCTGGGATATGATCCAATTGATCTTCCAGACACTGTTGGAGAGGCCGCATGAAGAGATGTGCATGCAGGACCAGGAAGATGCCCGTTGCCATTAGACCCAGGAGGGAAGAGACTTGTCTCACGGTTGGATGGGATGTTTTCTTTAGAGTGTGACATTTCTAAAGGACATATAATCACCTCTCCTCCGAAGGTAACACTTTTGTGTGTACTGTGCCAGGGATTGTACAGGTGTCAAACTGGATTTGTCGTGATTCACGTGCAGACCTAGTTGATTGAGAGTCACGACGGTTAGGTGATAATGTTGGCTTGCTTGCTGATAGGAAGATGCATAGACGAGTCCATCGTCCAGCTATGGATAGACGGAGATTCTTATTTTTCTGAGATGGGCTGCTACAACCACCATACATTTGGAGAAAGTTTACGTTACAAACTTGAAGCTGAACGGAAGTACTTGTATTGACAGTGGTTTTTCCTACAATGAACCTCAGGAATTTTCAGGTTTTTTTTGCTACTGGGATGTGAAAATAGGCATCTTGCAGGTCTATCCAGCATAGCCAGTCCCCTTGAGGGAGTAGAGGGTGGATATGATAAAGCCAACATCCTGAATTTTTCTTTGCAAACCCATTTGTTCGCATTAATGAGGTCCAAAGTGGGTCTGTATTTATTTTTGGTCCTTTCTTCTTCATCAGAAAATAACGGGAATACATTCCCATTCCTTTCAGGTTAGAGAGGACCTTCTCCACTGAGTGTTTCTTCAACAGGATGGTTGCTTCTTGTTGCAGCTTATCTTGTTGGTAAAGGGGTTTCTTCGGTAGAATAGATGGCGGTGGACACTTGAATCTGAGACAGTATCCATGTTCTACAATATTCAGAACCCATTTCTCAGTGGTTATCTTTTGCCACTCTTGCAGGAAAGATGTTATGCTTCCCCCTACTGGAGTAGGCAACGGAAGGGAAGGAAGAGATGACTCACTGTCTGCCACCTGTTGTTTTTGCGGCTTGGGCAGATGATCGCTGTCCTCTTCAGCCTCCTGACTGACGGCACTGTTGTTGATGTCTATGTGGCTGAGATGATTGTTGTGGCTGCTGTCCTGTAGACCAATGAGGGGTTTGAACCCTCTGGTGGAAATAGCGGTGGTCATAGGTCCTATAGGAATGTCTCCTATATTCTCTCCTTTTGTCCAGTCCGACAGTTTTGAGAGTGTCAAGCTCAGACTTCATCCTAGACATCTCATCGTCTGCATGACAGCCAAATAAAGTGGTCCCTGAAAAAGGCAGGTTGAGAATTCGGTGTTGGGCTTACAGTTTCAAACCCGAGAGTCTCAGCCAAGAGGAGCGCTGAAGTGCTAGTACATGACAATAACCATGTGCTGCTAAAATGGAGGAATCCGCTGCAGCACTGATAACTTGGTTTGATACCATCATTCCTTCATTAACAATCTCCTGAAAATCCTGATGCCTGTCTCGAGGAAGATCTTCTATATCTTCTATGAACTGATGAATGGAGTCCCAAAGAGACCTCTAATAGCGTCCTAGGGGAGCAGTTGCACTAGCAGCTTTCACAGAAACTGCAGATGTCCCACAGACCTTTCTTCCCACTAAATCCAATTTCTTGCTCTCCTTATTAGGAGGTACTGTAAAAGGTGTGGTTGTGGCATTGAGTTTGCGCGCCACTTAAACAACCTGGCATTGGATCTGAGCAAGGAAAATACTAATCTTAATCCGGAGGTCTGTATTTCTTTTGCAGAAGTGATGGAGCAGCCTTCACAGCAGTCGGAGTCAGAAAAAGTTCCATTGCTGGTTCTAATAGGCCTGGAACCAAAGAAAGTAATGATCTAGTTGCGGACCTTTGATGAAGTGTCTCACAAATTACCCAACATGGATGTAGTAGTAGTTGGTAATTTGTTAGCTCCCCTAATAAGTACTTCCTGGAAGGTGTTAATATCATCTATTTGAGACATTCTCGGTGGAGGAGAATCCGTTAAGGTAGGCAAACACAATCCTGAGATGATATATGACGAGATTGAGAGGATCTTGGTCTAAATGTAGAGTATCTTCTCCATCTTGAGTGCGAGCGTCTGTGAGACCTTGAAAGATGACAACGGTTGGATCTCGAACTTGACCTAGACCTACAGGTGTGAGGTCTGGTGTGATGGGAGCAAGATCTTGGTTGCCTTGGTTTATGTGTCACTGGTTCAGTAGACTGTGGTGGCTGGAAAAGTTGGTAATGGAGGTACTGCTGGAATCTCTGGTTTGGAGGAGGAGAGCGCTGTGAAGGTGGAGTGGATTCCGTTAGAACTTGAGGCGGAGTTGGTGAATCCAGAAAGGTCACTGGAGAGGTAGGCCTGAGTGTTGAATCTGCCAGAAAGTACTCTGAATCAGACTCTGAATCATATGTGAAAGCTCAGGAAGTTGTATGATGTCTCGATGTCGAGCCATCTCTGGACGTAGAAGTTCTCGACATTGTATGGTGTCTCAACATTGAAGTCCCTCTAAACGCCGATGGTGTTCTCCTCCTCGATGTCGTAAGTGTTCTGGACGTCGACCTAGCTCTTGATGGCAAGCAAGTTGGTGCAGTGCCTCTCCTCGACGTCAAAGTCCTCAACATCAAATGGGAAAGCAGTCTCTCTCCAGATGTTCTCCTTTTGGATCTACCTCTGCGGGAGTCCTCAGAGCGTGACTTAGGTGCACTGGTAGAGGGTGCACCCGTCAGGGAATCTTGCCAATTTTCTCTCTCTCCCTCAAAGTGCACCTGGAGCGGGTGTTGCAGTAGCAGAGGGTTTTCGGGTCATGAGAGTCTAGCAAACATAGGCTAAAGATCCTGTGCTAGTCTGTTTTTGCCATTTTTGTGCCGCACTCTGGGCAGTTCGCAAAAAGAGATAACATTTTGTGAAGAATTAGATACATTTCCTGTCAGGAAATTGTCTAAAAATACTTTACGCCCTAGAGGATGTCAAGTGAATGAACTTTAAAAAGCCTAAGATGAAAATTGAGGGAAAAAAAAAACTTTAAAAAGGCAGAGCTCTGCTCCAGATCGTGTCAGCGGGAGCCGGAAAAAAGAAGTGAGTAAACTGCCAACTACAGGGCATGATGGGACACTGGAGGTCCAAACTCCCCCATAGGCGCAGTGTCCTATTTACATTGTTTCAATGCTGCAGCGTATACAGGCTTCATTGATATGTATTACTCCTTATCTTACTTTAAAAAGAAATAAATAGCGTTTGTGAAGGATGTTTTTAAAAGATCACTTTTCTTTTTGCTTACGTGATTTTTAAGGATATGACCCTTTTTCCTTCTAAATTTTAAAGTACTTCAATAAAGATTAGCAATATAGCCTGTTTTGTAGGCTGCAAAAATGTAACATGTCTGCCACATGTTTCCTGGCCTTTCCAAAGTAAGGCGAAGTAGATGTGACTTTGAAAGAACTACTCCAGAATCCCCACTTATAGGCGGGACTATTCAGTGCTTATGATTATCAATGGAGATCACCTAAGAGAGAAGCAGGTTTATTCAACATCAAGCTTACATTGCTTTAAGGCTTTCGCAAATTAATGAAGATATACAATTAAGATTTTGACTGTAAATTCACAGTTGTGTGGTTACTTTGCGCTTACACATGTAATATTTGAAAGTGGTATTTATAGACACCCCATATGGATGTACATGGAAAAAAACGCCCATACTATAAAACTCTTTAGGACGGTGCAGATGCTTCTACTCCAAACCAGTAGGCTACCCATTCTTTTTCTAGAACCTTTTTCACATTTAAGACAGCCACATTATTGACCATTTGGACACAGTAGTAACATTTGTTGAAGGATACAGTGCCCATTTCTGCTGCCAACCTCTTAAGTCTCTTGACATATCAATTGGACAATCTGGAGTAGCTAGTAAGGGAAAAGAAAAAAAGATCTGGCACACTCCAACCTTTAAGCAAATGATCACCGTCGACCATCCCTCAATTCTCATTTACATTTTACATAGTGTTCACATCTCTTACTGATTACATCTTTTAGTTTATATAGGTTTGTGTTCTAGTTTTAAAACTATTCCCATATAAAATGAGTGCAAAGATTAATCTTAACAATTGTTACCCTTTTAGAACCCATCTTTACAAGTATTTTGGCACTGTACAAGAAATTCCATTAGAACACTGATTTGTTAGCTGAGCATGCCTCGTCCATCAAGCCTAGATTATGCAATGAGAGTGATATAACTGTGTGTGTAACATTCAATTGCAGTACAGTTAAAAAGTATATAGCTAATAGTTTGTGGGTAAAGCCTGCACAAGGTACATTGTCCGAGTTCTCTCCTTAGACTAACCCACCTACAGGTTTATCTAGGGCAGAGAACTGGCCGAAGGAGAAGAGATAACATTTACCAATGATCAACATCTGGAGAAGTGTGGCTCAATGGTTAGAGCGGCAGACCCTGATGCAGAGATCTGGCCCGG
Organism: Calotriton arnoldi; assembly: GCA_963921515.1. NCBI lineage: Eukaryota > Metazoa > Chordata > Amphibia > Caudata > Salamandridae > Calotriton > Calotriton arnoldi. Next base: position 5,246,931 of record CAWUFW010000146.1, read on the forward strand.
GACCAGGGTTCAATTCCCGCCTCGGCGGGTCTTGGGCTCAATTTCCTCGGACCTGATAATTCTCGCCTCGGTGCCTATTCTAATCATGGGTCCCACTCTGCAACTCTGGGCAATAGCTTGCTTAATCTCCACAACGGCCCCAACAGCGCTGGGATGCCTGGCTTCACCCTGGGGGTGCCCAGGAGTGGGCATTTCACAGGGAAAAGCCAGGAAGGGCTCCACAGCGGTATGCGTACAGCGCCTGGACACCCCTTTGGGGGTATGGGTGCGCTTTACAAGTACAAATTTCATTATATAACGCTCTCAAATACCTTGGGTGCAGTTTCTGTAATCATTCCTTCTCTTTGGTTGAATATGGAGAAGGGAAGAAAGCTAGAAAAACAACAGAATGGGTGATATGAAAGACTAAAACTGGCCTGGGTAAGAAGAACAGGCAAGTATGAAGAACCACCTTATTTGGATAGAAAAGTGCGAAGGACGGGCAAACTGAAAGGGCCTGAAGTTCTCCAAGACTTCAAGCAATTACCACCAACAGAACTGGTTTTAGAGTTAGAAGTCAAACCGAGCAAATTATGCATCGGCTTGAAAGAAGAAGACGAAAAGAAAGCCAAAAATGGTTCAAATTCCACAGACTCATAATAAACAAAGTGGGAGGGAGTGGAGTGAAAATCTAACATTTCAAGAAAAGGCGCCAAAAGTGGTAACTTGAAGGTTGATTAGGAAGGCGCATAAATGCAGTCAGAGCTGCTAGAAAGCTTTTTAACCAACACCAGACCCTTCTGTGCAAGGAACAAAGTAAACCTCAAGACAGCAGTTAAGCGAGATTTCAAAGGACCCATGCATTCTGACGTACACCACTGCATAAAAATGTTCTACAGGCCAGCATAGACGTTTAATGGCAGACTTCAGAGCCCCCAGGAAGGCGTCTGAGTCCTCATCAGGAAAGCAAAAGGATTCTAGCTGGCATCCTTCAATCTCCATATGTGCATCCACAGCATTTGGACACTGTGGTGGAGGATGGCGGAGGACCTGACCAGCCTGCTGTCTGCTTTGTCTACCATTCTTGAGTGATCTCAGATACTTCTGATCTATCCACAGTCTCCACAAGAGTAGGATCCTTAGAAACACATACAGCAGTCCTCAAGACCAGCTGAACCTGAAGGCATCCCCCAGAAAACCATCCAGGGGGCCATGGGGGTGGAGGAGGGAAGGGGGAAGTGTGTGGCACAAATTGAAGACACTTCCTGTTCTGGCCCAAGGCAAAGAGACACAAGGAGATGATGGACGGAGCGCTGAAACTTTTCAGACACTCACCCCCAGTCACAGATCTGGGTTGAATCCATCATCGTTCTTCAGCTCACTTCGCCACCCCAGTTCAGACATAGCTATATGCAAATCAGTCTTGACCCTGTGCCTCATGGGAACAGTCCAGCCCGAACTGCCAAGCCATGTCTTCCCTGGACCGGAAACAAGCATCCTGGGACCGGTTTCGGGACCGGTTTCGATCCATGAACAGAAACCCAAATCTGGAGAAGACCGCCTCCATCACCTCTAGGTGTAGCTCCCACTTGTGTCCCTCCGGTGACAGACGACTGACAGCAAACACCCTTACAGCCTGTCTGGTGAGCCGCCACTAGGAAGAGTTCCCGGTGCTGCACCCACTTCCATGACCCAATCTCTTTCCAAAATAGTGTCCATGACTTCACTCCATCTTATCTACTGATGTAATTGATGGGGTGGATTTGTCTGAAAGAATTTCTACACTGCCCTCCGAGATGTTAGAGAGAAAGCCCTTCAAAGGAAGATGGACCATCTGCAGCTTGAGCCCGTGTGTGTAGGTGCTGGTTCATCAAGGATAAAAGGCTCCATGCCGGTTCTTCGACCAGATCAGCACTCCAGTCCAGCAGGAAGGCTCCAGTGACCATGGGAGCTTGAGCTTGCTGAGGGCTAAAAGGGCGACCCTTCCGATGGTTGGATCCACCAAAGCATTACTTGATGCAATGACTGATCGGTTTGTACCCCAGCAAAGAGGCTCCCTTGATGTTGCAATCACTGCCTCATCAGACACCACTGGAGGGCCCTCATCCTCCATCTTGTGTGTAGCACCAATGGGATGCAAAAGGTCATGAGGGCTAACAGGCACAATACACTCTGGATTGGGTTCAACCTTGAGTCAGACACATCAGACTCACTGCCCAAATATCTGATCCTGTGAGGAAGAGATAACGCCTTGTATCGACCACTGCCCCAATATAGTCAGCCTTTGTGTGGGAGGAAGGTTTGACTTGTCGAAGTTTACAGTAAAGCACAAGACGAGGGTGAAGCACATGGAGTCTTGGAACCACGCAGTCACTACGGCCAACAACTTTGTAAAAACACATGTGGCCAGTGCCAGTCCTGACGGGAGGACAGTAAGCTCAACGCATTAAGACCCTGTGAAGCTCACATGCAACTGACAGGAAGAACTGGAAGATGAAAAAAGAAGTCACTGGAGATACAGGAACATCCACATATGTCCTGAATTGAATGCTTACATGAACTGGCTCAGGGACAGCATCCTGAACTCGTCTTGCAGATGAATAAGTTCAGTAGGTGGAGAGCTAGAATAGTCCTCAGTCGTTCGACCTCCTTGGGGACCAGGAAGTTATGTTCTGTTACGTTATGTTAGCATTACTTAGTATATAGCAATGAATCATCCCCAAAGGAATATCTCTGTGCTTTGCTGAAATATGGCTCTAGAGGAACTAATTAAAACAGCCAGATTTTTAGGAGTTTTAAAAATACTTTCCCAGCTCTGTACACAAATGAATTTGTAGTAGACGTTTATTCCAGTAGAGGGGGGCCAAATAGGAGGATGACTCTAGACGAATCTGGAGGTACGAATCCATGGACTCTGAAGTTGGGCTTTGTCAATAGATCTCAGCACTCTGGTAGGGAGATAGTAACTAAGTCTCTGCTGTAGGTAGGCTGGAGTGTTACCATTCAAAGGTAAGGCAGCACATCTTAAGAATGAGCCTTTTCCAAATAGGTAGTCAGTGCAGAGAGTGTAGTAATAGGAGCAGAAGGATAGCTAGATGGAAGGTTGCACACAGGTCTGGCTGCAGTATTCTGCACCACCTGCACTTTAGACTACAAGGTTTCATTTGCACTTAGGAGTACTGCTTTTCCATAGTCAAGCTGACTTGTGATTAATGCTTGAACTAGGGTTTTCCTAGAGGTAGGGGGAAGCTAAAAAAATGCTTTTTTCAATAATCGCATGGTGGCAAAGCAATTTCCACATAGAGTTGAGATATGCTCTTTCATGGACAGAGAGGGGTCTAGCTTAACATCGAGTTTGTTTTTTTTTAAACTTGTTTTGGGGAAGGGGCAAGTCCCAATTCGGGTGGCCACCAAACCAACTTTCATAGGTGCTGGGCTTTCCCAAATAAAAGTATTTGAGCCTTTTCTCCATTTAGTTGCAGGCAATTGTTGGCCATCCAAGAGGTAATCGTCCTCATGCAGTCAGATAAACGTGATTCCACCTCTTGCAGATCGGGACCAAGGGAGATGACCAACTGTGTGTCAACGGCATAAGATATAGTCTCGAAGCCACAGGTCTTAACGATTTGTGCTAAAGGGGCAACTTCGATGTTGAACAATGTTATATATTCAACATATAAGGAATAATATTCTCTCCTCCTCTATACCGAAGGCACCACTTTCATGGCCCCTTTTCCAGTAAGGCAAGGCCTCCTCCTCCTAGATTGAGTTTGGAGTCTGTGAGTATGCTCGGGAATGGGGCTATCTGGCAGGGATGATAAAAAGAGAAGGGCGCAGCTCTGGCAGATCAGCAGTCTGCCATCATCGCCAATGAATTGGTGCAGAATAGGAGACCACTCTGCCCCAATGGAACATGGCGGCGTGTGAGGGAGAAGTGGGAGGGGTCAGAGGCCGCAGAGGTTGGTGGAGACAAGATTTGCTGCTACAGACAGCTTCAAGATCCACAGCTGTCTATAAAAGAGTGCTACATCTGCATTTGAGAGGCTGAGACGGTTGCCAGGACAGTTCTAGAGTAACCAGGGAACGTCTGATATTGTTGGTGGAATGGTCATGCAGAGGAGACCAGTCTCAGAGCTCTGCCTGTCGCCTGCTGTTCTTACAGTGTTCCAGGAGGAATCAGCTTGCTCTCCAAATAGTAGTTTTCTATCAATGGGCATCACTATATGCAGATCATGCATTCCGTGAAAATCCACTGGAATGCATCCAAGTAGTATCCCATAGCGTGATTGCTGCATAGAGCAGACCATGGTGTCCACAGAGACAAAGTCACAATTCAATGTCTCCTTAGACACAGCCAGTCCATCACTCACCTGATCTGAGAATGGGTTCTTGAAGTGCTCTGGCAGGCTGACAGTGAGCTTAGCCAATTCCCAGAAAGCACGAACAATAACTGACCAAAAGGCAGATGTGCTAAACCACAGCTAAAGGCAAAAACCTTGAGACCCAAAGCATAACATTTCTTGGACTTTGTCAGGAGTTGACAAAGGAAAGGCATTTCGGTTCTACTTTGTGGGTGACATCTCAGCCACCAGACTCTAAAATGATGGGTGGGATGACAAAAGGACAAGTTACTTACCTTCGGTAATGCCTTATCTGGTAGAGACATGATCTCGCCGCAGATTCCTTACCTGTGAACTTCCAGGCATCAGGCTGGATCCGGAAGATTTTATTTACCCCTGCGCGCCGGTAAGGTGGAATCGGTCAACTCTGCGTAACGTCGTATGGCGTTGAGTTTGCCGTCATGACGCCCACGTCGTCTATATAAGTGCCACCTCAGCTCGCTGATGTCAGTACTTTTCATGACTTTCCATGCCAGAAGCGTGGAGCCATGAAGTTGACTGACAGTGGGGTGTTAAAACAACTAGGGCCCTGAAGGGCAACAGCTGTGACTTGTATAACTGATTAGCAGTGCGGTGAGGATGGGTGGGTCGGTAAGGAATCTGTGGCTAGATCAGGTCTCTACCAGATAAGGCGTTCCCAAAGGTAAGCAACTTGTCCATCTGATAGAGACACCTAGCTGCAGATTCCTTACCTGTGACCAGACATCCAAGCAATACCATCCCTGGAGGAGAAACTGCGCAAAAGTTTAAACCAGAAAGTCCTGTAGGACCGAACAGCCAAAGAGGCCCTCTCTATGGACCTGATTGTCCAGGCAATAATGCTTAGCAAATGTATGCAAGGATGCCCACGTAGCCGCCTGACAGATGTCAAGAACCGGGACACCATGCTGGGGAGCCGTTGTGGCTGTCTTCGCTCTGGTGGAATGAGCTCTGAAGCCTTCAGGTGGCTGTTTCTTTGCCAGAGCGTAACAGATCTTAATGCAGAGGATAACCCATCGTGAGATGGCCCTCTTCTGTACAACATGTCCCTTCTTTGCTCCAATGTACCCCACAAAGAGTTGGTAATCCACCCAGAACTCTTTATTGCGGTCAAGGTAGAACGATAATGCTCTTTTTGTGTCCTGGCGGTGGAGACGTTCCTCTTCCTTAGAAGGATGAGGAGCAGCATAGAAGGTGGGCAAGGTGACAGATTGCCCTAGGTGGAAAGGTGTCAAAACTTTAGGCAAAAAAGAAGCCCTAGTGCGGACCATTACCTTGTCTGGAAAGACGGTCAGGTAAGGAGGCTGATAGGAGAGCGCCTGCAGCTTGCTCACCCTCCTTGCAGAAGTTATTGCCACTAAAAAGGCTGTCTTGATGGCAAGCAGCCAGAGGGGGAAATTGTGCAGCGGCTCGAATGGTGCACACATTAGATAAGTGAGGACCAAATGAAGGTTCCACTGGGGTATGATGAAAGGAGAAGGGGGAAACAAATGTGTAAGCCCCTTCAGAAATCTATGTACAATAGGGGACTTGAATAGTGACGGCTGATCTGGCAACCGTAAAAAAGCAGAAAGGGCCAAAAGATAACCCTTCAGAGTGCCCAGAGCAGAGCCCTGCGGGGCAAGAGACAGGATGAAAAGGAGAATGTCAGAAAGGGAGACAGACAAAGAGTCAATAGACCATTCTGTACAATATTTACAACATCAGCAGGTGTATATCATCTTAGTGGAGGGACGCCTGGCTGCCAGAATAACATAGCAAACTTCGGGAGGAAGGTCGAATGCTATTAACAGTTGCTGCTCAATCTCCACGAAAGGAGGCAGAGGGTTGACAGGTTCGGGTGGAGGACCCTCCCATGCTGCTGCGACAGAAGATCCTCCCAAAATGGGCAGCCTGATCGGAGGATCGATGCTCATTTGCAGAAGCTCAGGACACCAAACTCTCCGTGCCCTGTCCGGAGCCACAAGAATGACATGGGCCCGGTCGCTCCTGATCTTCTGGAGTACTCTGGACCGTGGTATGGGTAGAAAGGCATAAAAGAGGCCGGAGGCTCCAGTCGAGACGAAAAGCAGCGCTGAGCAAGAGCTGCCTTGGAAAGTCCAACGCGGCAAAACTGCTGACATTGCGCATTCTCAACGGAGGCAAACAGATCTTACCAAGGCTCTATCCACCAATGAAAGAGTCCTTGCGCCACCCTAGGGATGGAGACGCTACTCATGATTTACTAGGCAGGCAGAGTTCGTCAGCCCTGGTGTTCAGTGAACCGGCCAGGTGTTGAACCACCAGGGATATGCCCTGCTGTTCCAGCCAAGTGCAGAGGCGCAGAGCCTCTTAACAGAGGGTCCACGACTCCACCCTGCTCAGTTTGTTGCAGTACCACATGGCGGTGGTGTTGTCCGTGAACACTTGAACGAGCCTTTCCTTGAGGAATGGTAAGAAGGTATTCAGTGCCAATCGGGTCGCATGTAGCTCCAACAGGTTGATGTGGAGCCTGGCTTCTGCCAGAGACCAAAGTCATCTGATCTCCATCTTCCCCAGATGGTCGCCCCATCCCAAAAGTGAAGCATCTGTCACTATTGTGAGACCTGGTTGGGAGAGGGGTCTGCTTCTGACCCAATCGCGGTTTGTCAACCACCACTACAGATCTTTTGCAGATCCCTTAGAAATCTGGACCAAGTCGGTGAGATTTCCCTGATGCTGCGCCCACTGGAACTTCAGATCCCACTGCAGAGCCTGCATGTGCCGTATGGCATGATTCACCAACAGGATGCAGGAGGCAATGATGCCCAGCAGCCTCAGAGTCAGTCTCACCGAAACCCAGGATAGAGTCTGAAACATCAGTATCACAGCCTGAATATCCTGGACTTGCCGCTCTGGAGGATAGGCCCGAGACTGCCCTGTGTCCAGAACGGCTCCGATGAAAGGGAGCGTCTGAGGGGGGAGTCAGGTGTGAATTTGGCACGTTGATAGTGAACCCCACCAAATGCAGGAGGTTCGCCGTAGTCTGGAGGTAGGAGATGACTGCCTGTGGCACGCCCGCCTTCAACAACCAGTCGTCGAGACAGGGGAAGATTGGAACCCCTGATCTGCGCAGATGAGCTGCGACCACCACCATCACCTTAGTGAACACCCGAGGGGCACTGGTGAGGCAAAAGGGGAGCACGGTAAACTGAAAGGGTTCGTGGCCTACCGTAAACCGCAGGTAGCGGCGATAGGCAGGCAGGACGGGGATATGGAAATAGATGTTCTGCAAGTCCAATGCTACCATCCAGTCTCCCGGGTCCAGGGCAGACAGTACCTGAGCAAGAGTGAGCATCTTGAGCTTCTTTTTTCTGAGGAAGTAGTTTAGGACTCGGAGGTTAAGAACAGGACGAAGACCTCTGTCTTTTTTTGGGACCAGAAAATAGCAGGAATAGCAACTACAGCCTCTTTCTGGCCCGGGAACCCTCTCTATAGCTCCCTTGGCCAAGAGAGTCTTGACTTCCTCACGAATCAAGGCAAGTTGATCCTCCTTCAGCTGATTGTATTTTGGAGGTATGGAGGGAGAGGTAATTTTGAACGGGAGGAACCCCTTCGTACTATCTGCAAAACCAGTCTGTCTGAGGTGATGTCCCGCCAGTGGTGAAGGTTATGGCGTATCCTGCCACGAACTGGATGCCCATGATCTGGGAGGATCGGACTAGGAAGGTTTGGAGGCGGCGGAGGGAGAGGAGGTTGTGGCCAGGCCTTAACTGACTTCTGGCTGCCCGACCCACGCCCATGGTCGCGCAGAGGTTGCGCGGTCTTCTGGCTGGGATAGAGCTGGCACAGTTGGAAACCCCTTATGTAGTCACGAAAGGAGCTAATGGCGGACGCAGGACGGGATGATACAGGACTTGGCCGTAGCCCACGACTCCTTGAGCCGCTCTAGCGCGGTGTCCGCCCTGTCTCCAAGGAGACGAGAGCCATCAAAGGGCATGTACATTAGGTTTGCTTGGACATCCCCCAAGACAGATGTTCTCAACCAGGCGTTGCGCCTAACTGCCACCGGCGAGGAAATTGCTCTGCCCAGCGAGTCTGTTGTGTCAAGGCCACAGCATATAGTAAACTTTGCTGTATCCCTGCCGTCTACAACAGCTTGAGAGAGGACAGCCGGGCTTCCTCCGAGACTTGTGGCAGCACTTGCGAAACAGTCTCCCACAGGGAATGGGAGTAATGACCCAATAGGCATGCAGTGTTTACTGACTGCAATGCTAGGCTGGTGGAAGAAAAAAATATTTCTGAAGCTATCCAGACTCTTGGATTCCCTTTCCGGTAGTGCAGAAGGGAACATGTCATGGGAAGTAGAGGCTTGGACCACCAAGCTCTCAGTGGTTGGGAGAGAGGTGAGGAAAGCTGGTTCGCCCGGAGCAGGGCGGTGGGCGATTGTTCTAGTCTGTGCTGGGTTTAGACCAGGTCCCCAGAAGAACATCGGTCAAGGCCTCATTAAATGGCTGCAAGGATTCTGAGGTGGAGACACCAGGCTGCAGAAACTCTGTCAAGACATTGGTCTTGACTGCCACAGTAGGAAGCTGCAGGTCCAAGACCTCTGCAGTCCTACGCACCACCATGGCGAAGGAAGCTCCCTCCTCCATAGCCAAGTTAGGAGGGGAAAGCATGCCAGGCTCTGGAGAGGTGTCCAAATACTAGCATCACCCAGTTGCTCATACCAGTCCATTTCTTCTCTGTAAGGCGGGACTTCTGAGGGGTCCTGCGTTTCCTCCCAATGTTCCTCCAATCCTAGCCCTTCTGAATAAGGCTCAGGATACGTCATAGAGCCCAAAGGCTCCACTGGCGCTGGTCTCGGCTTCGGTGGACGCCCAACTGGCTCTGTGTCGTCAGGGATAAGAATGGGGCTGGCACCGCCGGCGACGTCGAGGGTCTTGCCGTTGGATGCGGTGCCGGGGAAGGTCGAATGGGTGCGACCAGCACCGGTCCGGATCCCGAACCGGGGAATGGATCCATGAGGAGCCTTGGCGCGGAACCCATTGGAGCTCCTTACGCTGAGTTTACGGAGCCCAAAGGCGTGCCGGCAGGGTCACGCCGCCCAAATACAGCGCACATGTCATCATAAAATTCTGTCAACTGGGCGGGGGTCACTCCCGGAAAGGGAGGGAAACGCAGAGTTGATCCAGTCACCCACTGCGTAGAGCGGGATCTCGAACACTGAGACTCCTCCGTCTCATCAGGTGACAGACAGGGCGAAGTAGAAGCATGCTTCGACTTCTTGCGTTTCTTATGGTGCTTCTTACCCGAATCCTTCGAAGAAGATTTCGAATGGCAAGATGAAGACTTGGATCCCCCGGAGCAGTGATCGGACCTTCCTCTCGACCGGGACCGGGAGTGAGATCTTCGAGGAGATCTCCGAGGCGCCAGCCGCTGGGCCGCAAGCAGCTTTAGGGACCGCTCCCTCAAAGCTTTCGGCGCAGTGGCCCGGCAGTTGGAGCACGACTTCGGGTCATGGTCGCGCTCCAGGCACCCAAGGCACACGAGGTGGGGATTCATAACCGAACTGGTGCGGTGACAGGAGCCACACGGTTTGAGATCCAAGGTATTTTTGGAAATCCTACACACCAAGAAAAAGTCGACAAAAAGTCTGTCAAAAAATGACAGGGAGTAGCTCTCATCGACGGATCTGTGCCGACTGGTGCAGAATGAAAAGAACGGACGTCAGCGCGCCGAGGTGGGGCCTATATAGACGACGCGGACGTCATGACAACAATGAACTCGACGCCATACGATGTCACGCGGAGTCGACCGACGCCACCTACCGGCGAGCAGGGGTAGTGCTAAGAAAAATCTTTCAGATCCAGCCAGAGGATGGAAGTTCACAGATAAGTAATCTGCGGCTGGATGTCTCTATCAGATACTGTGGGCAACCCGGATCTGACCTATGGCTGGGCCCAAAAAGAGTTTCTCCCATGCAGCTATTATTGGGCCTCGAAGACTTGTTAAAAGGAAGCTGGGGCTCTGCAGAAACTGTGGGGGTTGCAAATTTCTGTCAGAATGTTCAACTTCATTTACGCAGATGGCGAAGACCGTACCAAAGCCTTCACTGTCTTTCGAATAAGTGTTATGAAAGAAGACAGCTCTTCAGAGTCAGGACCAAAGAGGTGGAAAAGGATAAGTTACTTACCTGTAATCTCTTGGAACCCTCAGGCTCCCATCATGCACTACAGGTGACAGTTAGGTCAGTTCTTTTTTCCGGCTCCTTCTTTGAGGACCCTGGAGTTTGAGCTCCCCAGTTAGTGTTTTTTTTATCACTAATTCTGGTTTTGGGTGGAATATTTTTGTTTCACTCGACGTCTTTACTGACTAGCTGTTAGATTCAGCTGTTTTTTTCCTAATTTTTCACTTTTTTCCCTCTCAAAATGCCGGCCTTATTTATTAAGTGCCCGGCCTGTGGAAAGAAGATGTCCAAATCGGACCCACACTCGGTCTGTATTGCTTGTCTCCCTTCATCACACAAGCCAGACCATTGCAGCAAGTTTTCCAGAAGAACCCTTAAGGAAAGGGAGAAGATTAGGCTGCACTCTATGCTGGAGAGAGGAAGTAAGGCGGCAAGTGCTAAAGGAGAACTGTCTGCAAGAAAGCCCTCCTCTCACTCAAGAGAACGCAAAGAAAAAGGTGACAAAAGAAGACATCGGTCGCCGTCGAGGGACAGATCAACGTCCAAGGTACCGTTGTGCTCTGAGTCAGCGTCGAAGTCGACGTCGAAACGTCCTTCGCCGTCGAGGACTCCAAGTCATCAGGTAACGCATAGGCGGTCCACATCTGGCTCGCCTACAGCGAGAGGCGGTGAGATATCGACGTTGGTACATCAACGTCGAAGCCCGCCGGCGAGAGCACCTCTAACAACGTCGAAGACACCACCGACGTCGAAGGTGCTGCAAGCTTCGTCGTCAAGCAGAGCGGCTTTGGTGTCGACGCCGGCAAGGCAGCCGTCGCGACATTCGACGTCGAAACAGGCGTCACCCAGGGGTTTGACGTTGAGAACGCCGCGTTCGGCGTCGAGAAGGCCGACCTCGAGAATGCCGCCGTCGACGGCGAGAAGGTCGACGTCGAGAGCGAGATCGCCGTCTAGGACTTCGGCGTCGAGGAGGTCGACGTCGAGATCGCCGTCTAGGACTTCGGCGTCGAGGAGGTCGACGTCGAGATCTAGGTCCCGCAGATCGAGGTCCAGGTCGCCGTCGAGGAGGTCGACGTCGAGGAGGTCGGAGTCAGCGCTGGAGAACATCCAAATGGCCTCCAGGAGTGCCTCTTCCTCCCCGGGGCTTCAGATCGTACAGATCTCGCCAGAACGTTCTCCAGCTCCGCCTGCACACCCTGTAACGAACATCTCTCCTAGATGGCTGGGAGATATAAGGGAGTGGAAGATACGGAAGGTTACCAGGGTGGTCCATTCATGTAGCAGATCCAGGTCTCCCTTGATTCAGTCGGTGCACTCCTCAGAGCGGCATGATCGACGAGCCCGGTCACGCAGATCTCCATCGGTGAGAAGGCATACACCCCGCTATCCCAGAAGTAGAGCTTCTAGACCTAGTCATCGCTCTCACAGGAGTAAGAGCCATAGGTCGTCTTCATGGTCTTCATCATCTAGACCATCTAAAGTGGACTACTCACCCACTCTTTCCGCAACACCTCTGAGTAGGGTATCCCCGATTGACGATCTCAACACCTTCAATGAGGTTTTGTGTAGGGGAGCGGCTAAACTTCAAATTGAGATGCCTGTTCATGTTCCAACAACCTCAGTCATCTTTGAAACGCTGCATCAGAGGGCGTCATCCAGACCTCTACTTCCCTTGGTGCCTGGTCTACTGGAGCCTGCGTTGCAAAGTTCTTGACTCCAGCTTCAGTGGGTGCTGCTCCCTCAAGAATCCTAAAGAAATATAAAGCTCCTGACACAGACCCTCTGTTTCTGAGATCCGATCTGCCTCCGGATTCAGTCATTGTTTCGGCCGCGCGGAAGAACCAGACAGGGGCAGCGTCGTCGACGGTACCCCTGACAAAGACAGTAAGGCCATGGATTCAATAGGCAAGAGGATGTGCAACACCTCCGCATCCTACATGAAGGTAGCCAGCGCTTCGGCCTTGCTGGGTCGTTATGACCGCTCTCTTTGGGACTCCCTGTCACGTTTCACGGACAAACTCCCTAAGGAGGACAAGCAGGACTTCCTGGAGGTCCTTCAGGAAGGGGTCTGGTGTCCAACCAGATCATCAGCGCGGCAGCGGATGCCTCAGACCTAGCATCACATGGGTACTCTCATGGAATCTGTGCCCGTCGCTCTTCCTGGCTAAGGTTGACGGGGTTGAAGCCGGAGGCCCAGCATCGGATTCTGAACCTGCCGTTCAATGGATCCTCGCTCTTCGGATCTCATGCCGATGATGAGATGTCGCGCATGAAGACAGAACTGGACACGGTCAAGGCAGTGGGGCTCGAAAAGAGGAAAGACTTTAGGCGGCGCTACCGCCCCTATGATCGGCGCAACTACCAGCAGAGGGTTCAAACCCCTCATTGGTCAACACAGCAGCACCAAGGGAGATCCCAGTCCAATCAGCGACGTCCAGGCAGAGGACGAGGAGGCTCCTCCAGGCAGTCTGCACCAGCTGCCAAGCAGCAGCAACAGCAGAAACAGTGAGTGCTTGCTTCCCCTGACCCCGTTACCCGCTCCGGTGGGGGAAGCATTCGTATGTTTCTAGAAGAGTGGACCAAAATTACACTGGACAAGTGGGTTCTAAACATCGTAAGGAACGGATACTCCATCCGGTTCAAGTCTCCTCCACCTTCTATTCCTCCCCGGAAGACCGCCTCCCATCGTGTAAGTCTTCTACAAGAAGAGGTGTCTGCCCTACTTTTAAAGGAGGCCATCGAAAAGGTTCCATGGCAGCAACGTCATCAAGGAATTTACTCTCGTTATTTCCTAGTCCCAAAGAAAGGTCTCAGCAAAGAGTTCAGGCCCATTCTAGACCTCAGGCGACTGAACAAATTTATTCTGAAGGAAAGGTTCAGAATGCTGGCGTTGCATCAGATAATTCCACACTTGCACCCACAAGACTGGATGTGTTCCATAGATCTTCAGGATGCCTATTTCCACATTCCCATCTCTCGGAAGCATCGGAAGTTTCTAAGGTTTCGCATTCAGGCCGACCATTACCAATTCACAGTCCTGCCGTTCGGTCTCAAGTCAGCCCCTCGCACTTTCTCAAAGTGCATGGCAGTAGTAGCGGTGTTCTTGAGGAGGAAACAAATATTCGTCTACCCCTATCTAGACGATTGGCTTCTCAAAAGTGCTTCTCCAGCACTTCTGCAACTACACCTCGCTTACTAAGTTCGACATCTGCATCGATTGGGTCTGCATGTCAATTTCAAAAAATCCATCCTCAACCCAACGCAGAGAATTCATTACTTGGGGGCAACTCTGGACACGGTAAACACAAGAGCGTATCCTTCGGAGGAGAGACTGTCATCCATCCTCCTCAAGTGTCAGACCATTTTGCGGAACCCTTACCCAACGGCCAGACAAGTCTCGTCTCTTCTGGGTTCTATGGCATCCTGCATCTTTCTAGTCCCGAATGCCAGGCTACACATGAGACCTCTTCAACAGGCTCTGGAAGATCAGTGGTCCCAGATCTACAATCGCTGGGAGGACACGATAACGATACCTCTGTCTGTCAAACTCTCCATCGGCTGGTGGATGCAGAGGTCTCATCTTCTCGTGGGCAGCCCTTTTCACGAGGAACCTCCAAAGCTGACTCTTGTAACAGATGCGTCCCTTCAAGGATGGGGCGCCCACATGGGGTCCCTGCAGGTACAAGGCCTGTGGTCGGAAAGAGAACAGCTCTATCACATAAACATGCTGGAGCTCAGGGCGGTTCATCTGGCCCTCAAGGCGTTCTTTCCGTCCATCAGCTCCAATACCCTCCTTGTTCAGACGGACAACACCACAACAATGTTTTACCTGAACAAGCAGGGGGCACCAGGTCCAGGCCTCTGTCACTGGAAGCACAGACGATCTGGAGGTGGCTTCTGGCTCGGGGCATGAAGATCTCAGCAGTCCACCTTCCGGGCGTTCTAAATGTTCAGGCAGATGGCCTAAGCAGGCATTTCGCAGAAGCGCACGACTGGGTGCTAAAGCAAGAAGTAGCACAGGACATTTTTCAAACCTGGGGGAACCAGACATAGACCTGTTCGCAGATGCAGACAACGCAAAATGCCACATCTTCGCCTCCAGGTTCCCACAACAAGGCTCCAAGGGGAATGCTCTATGGATAGACTGGTCAGAGACATTACTCTACGCCTTTCCACCAGTTCCCCTCATTCCTCTAGTGATCAGGAAGCTGTACAGATCCAAAACGAGGATGATCTTGGTTGCGCCAGACTGGCCTCGCCAGTGGTGGTACCCGGACTTTCTTCGTCTTTCGGCAGTACCGCGCAGGAGGCTACCCTGTCATCCAGATCTGCTGACCAGGGCGGGCGGCAAAGTGTTCCAACCCAATCTGCCGTCACTGAAGCTAGCAGCATGGCTCCTGAATTCATCCAATATGGGCATTTAGGTCTCTCTCAGGACTGCATGCAGATCTTGAAAGAGGCTCGACGGCCTTCCACAAGGAGAACATATGCTTTCAAATGGAGGCGATTCTACATGTGGTGTACTGCAGAGGGTCATGATCCTATTCATGGTCAGGAACAGGTACTGTTACCATATTTACTGTCTTTGGCAAGAGCAGGATTACAGTACTCATCTATTAAGGTTCACTTGGCCGCGATAACAGCTTATAGGAAGTCTCCCAATCAGGTTTCCTTTTTAAGAATGCCAGTGGTTAAGGACTTCTTAGAGGGCTTAAAGAAAGTCTATCCTCCAGTGAGGGCTCCATCTCCCTCTTGGGAACTCAATATCATTCTCTCCAAGTTAATGGGTCCGCCTTTTGAACCTATACACAAGGCCTCCCTGCAACATCTTTCTTGGAAGACTGCATTCCTTGTGGCGATCACGTCTGCTCGCAGGGTGAGCGAGATACAGGCTTTGTGCTCGTCGGAGCCTTATCTCGTTTTTCATGCAAACAGAGTGGTACTAAGAACTCACCCGAAGTTCCTTCCGAAAGTGGTCTCGGAGTTCCACATCAACCAGTCGATCACTCTTCCCACTTTCTTTGTGAACCCTGTCACACCTGCTGAGAAGGCATTACATTCACTAGATCTCAAAAGGGTGTTGAAGTTTTACCTGGATAAGTCTAAGAGTGTACGCAACACAGACAGACTATTTGTTAATTACGGGCCATTGAACACTGGTTCTCCAGCCTCTAAAAGGTCCATTGCTAGATGGATTGTGTCATGCATTATGCTATCTTATCAGCTAGCGCACAAACAGCTCCCAGGCAGGCCGAGAGCGCATTCTACAAGAGGAAAAGCAGCTACAATAGCTATGCTGAGTAATGTACCTATTCAAGACATATGTAAAGCGGCCACATGGCGTTCGGTGCACACTTTTGCACGCCATTATTGTCTTGATTCTGACACTCAAGCTGATGCTAGGGTTGGCCAGGCATCCTTGAGGAACTTATTTGGGTAATATAAGATGAATTTGTTGGCATGATATGATGGTATTCGTCCGCAGAGTATGGGGATGGCTTGCTACTCTATTCAGTGCTTATGACTATTGATGAGTATCCCCTGGAAGAGAAGGATAAGTTACTTACCTGTAATCCTAGTTCTCTTCCAGGGGTATACTCATCAAAGTCATAAGCAACCCTCCCTCCTCCCCGGGCGAATACCATGTTCATGTGAGATGTAACTGTTACCCATACTGTGATCACACTGTTTACGCCGTCCAAAAGAACTGACCTAACTGTCACCTGTAGTGCATGATGGGAGCCTGAGGGTTCCAAGAGGTCTTAAAGGCACGGCGCCAGTTTTTCCTAACTGTTCTATATGCAGCCTCTCTAGGCTGACCTGCCTCTATGGTCTTACCCCTTTTACCTTTGAAAATAAAGGTTCTGTTGTTTCAAAGCAAACTAAAGTGGTTTACTTGTTTTTAATCATGATTATATCATGGGGTATGTTTATTTATTGTTCAAATTTAAAAGGTTTTGCATTGCAATTGAGGCAGTTTTTCTGAGCCTAGTATATATGGTCAGGCTGCATATATGTTTGTTTTATGCATATCACATATATATATATATATATATATATTTACTTATATGTGTATATGGATATATATGTAGGTATATGCATATTATTGGCTATTGCTCCGGGGTCCCCGCACGTGGGCGGGACTATTCAGTGCTTATGACTATTGATGAGTATCCCCTGGAAGAGAATGTCCCCTTACGGAAAAGTATCCAGGCATGTGTAAATTCAAATAAAGGCAGTCATCAGTATTATAAAGAGGCAGGAGGTTATCAGCATCTGAGTCATCATCCTCAGTACACTCATAATACTTATCCTCTATAGCCAAGGCCTCAGATTCCGAACAAAAAAACTGACTCCAAATGGGAGAACCTCTGGGCCCAAGGGAAAAACAAATTGTTTTATTATAATACGGGTCTTCTTGAAAATCCCTGGGGCTTATGTGATGATATAAGGGGTAGGAAAGTAAGGTGTAGGAAAGTAGGATCTGCTTTCATGGTCACCCCCACTTTATTCTTGGTGTCAGTATGTTTTTGACCTAGTCTGCTGGGATCCTGCAGGACTTCAGTAACTGTGTTTTCTCACCTAAATTGATCTAGTAAGTACTTTTGTACCTCCACAATTGGCTACTGGTGTAACCTTGTAAGTCCCTAGTATATGGTACAAAGGTACCCAGGGCATAGGTACACTAGGGGTCTCCCATGGGCTGCAGCATGTATTGTGCCACTCATGGGAGCCCACTTAAACTGTGACTACAGGCCTGCCATTGCAGCCTGTGTGAGTTGGTGCTTGCACCTCTCATGACAGATACATGTTTCCTTATATCTAAGGTCACTACACTTAAAACCTGTAAGTCACCCCTAAGGCAGGCACTTCAGTCCTGAGGGCATGGTGCTTGGTTATAAGTGTGAGGGTGCCCCTGCATGAGAAGGACACCCCTACAAACCCCAAAGTCGATTCTCCAGGCTTTGTAAGTGAGGTCAGTCATTGTATACATACAATGGACATCAGTCATTACGAGATGTCTAACTATATAGTGGCTTTGATATCAAACATGTTGGAATCATACCCCAACACAGATTCCAATGCTGGAAGTATGATCCCATGTACTGGGGCTCCTAAGGGGACCCCCTGTACTCCAGGTAACAGCCTTTCAGGGTCTGAAAGCAACCTACTGCTTCTGCTGACTACAGATACGATTCAGCCCTCCTGCTGCTGAGTTGTGCTTGAGCAGGAGAAGGTAGAACAATAGGTTTCCTGTCACAGGGAGGCGAGACCACCTTCCAGACCGGTATTGGGCTGGGGGCGCATGCCAGTGCCACCAGACTTTTTTGAAGGGCTCCTCTGCTTGCTCGGGCCTGCTCCGACTCTCCTGCTGTTAGTGAGTCCCTTGGACCTTGCTGGTCCCAACGTTGCTCCTTTTTCGTCTTCCACGCCAGTTGCGGCTACCAAGGCTTGTTGGTGATCCCGCCGGACACCCACCACCTAGTCACCGACATCCGAAGTGGGACAGCTCGTGCACAGCTCCTGGTCTTCCTCAGTGTCACCTGGTCCTCACAGCTGCAGCAACAAGTTCACCGGCAACTCTTCAGGACCTCCCGACATCGGTGGGCATTGTGTCTCGGTGCCTCCTGGTCATCTCCGAGTGGTAAAGACTCTGTCCCTTCTGCTTGCAGGTTCTTCACTTCCAGAATCCACCCTTCGATTCCACCGGATTCCTTCAACATCTTCTCCAGAGGCATCTTCTTCTAAGTCGTCCATTGTTGTCTATGGGAGGTTCTGACGTCACATCACCCCTATGAGCCAAGCGTTCCTGGTGTAGGTAACCTAGTTACTGGGGCATCCAGGTTTGGGGTGGCTCTCCAACCTTCTGTTTTCCAAAGGGTTTCTTCGGGTCCTCTTGGAAGGGTCCTTCTTCAAAACTGCAACCTCGACTTCCCCATTGACTTCTATTGGACACGTGGCTGTGTTTCCACTCTGCACGCAGCCTCCGTGGGGTTCCTGGGTACCTACCTTGGGTAGTTCCTTGTGTCCCCGGCTCCTCTGGGTCTTCTGTTCCAAGTCCCGTCCTCCGTTGCAGTTCGCATTCCACTTTCTTAGTATATGGTTTGATCTCCCCCTGGAGACTACTTTATTTTGTGCTACTTACCGGATTGCTTTTTCAGTATTCTTGTGTATTGTGTTGATATCTCCGAGTAGGAGATATACCAATGTGTTACATAATAAATAGAAGTATTGTTGTATAAACACTGTGTGGTTTCTTTTCATCTAATGTACACTATAGATTAAACTGGTAAAACAAGCTGCTTTACACTCCTTCAAGATAAGCCTGAATGCTGATCTTCACAGCTACCACTTTGAGAGCTTTCTATGGTCATCAAAGACCACTAAAATCACCATAAGGGTTGTCTGTATTAGTGCAAGGTGCCTCACTTAAATAAGTGTACACCATATACTAAACCAGCCTTCTACATAAGGTCTTCTGGTTCACATTCAATTACGATAAGCGCAATATAAGAAAACAATTCAGTCATGTTGATATAAATATGTATATGATGATAAATATGTAAGTAAATAGACTCAGTATATGTTGAGGTTTAACATACATCATATACATTACAACAACAAAAAATATATACATTATAACAAAAAGAATACCTCTTTATACAGCTATATTATATCAGATTATAATCGCCGTACAATTTGGTCTTGCCTGGTATCTTGTACTTTGACCTTTTAACCCCTTCGCTGCTAGGCTCCTCCCCCCCCCCCGTGCTAAGCCTTTTTTTGGCTATTTGGGGTAGTTCACGCTTAGGCCCCTGTAACTTTTTGACCACATAAGGTATCCAAGCCAAATTTGCGTCCTTTTCTTCCAACATCATGGGAATTTTAAAGGTACCGAGGGTTTGTTGATTCCCAGGGAGGGGACCCAGAAATTAGCCAAGATACAGCTACAGTTTTTTTTGGGGGGGGAAAAATGGGAAAAAGGGCTACAGATAAAAGCGTCTGGTTTTTGCCCTGCAAAAGATATCAACAAAGGGGTTGTGGTGCTGAGATCACCATCTTCCCAGCTTTCAAGGACAAGCAGACTTTTGTCGAAAAACCAAATTCTTTTACACAGTTTTGGCATTTTACTGACATAGCATATTTTTGCTATTTTTTGTGCTTTTAACCTCCTTCCAGTTAATGGTAAAAATGGGTCTAAAAGCAATGATGGATCCTAGAACGCTATACAGTTCTGAAAAGTAGACAACATTTTGAATTCAGCAAGGGGTCATTTCTGTAGATCCTTCAAGGTTTTCTTATAGAAACCAACAGTTGAAAATAGGAAAAATTGAAAATGAGTTAAAAACCAGCCAATTATGCCAACGTTTTCACCTGTAACTTCTACTAAGTATGACAGATGTTTGAAAGCAATATACCGTTACATCCGCTGGACCCTTCTGGTTGTGGGGATATATAGGACTTGTAGGTTCACTAAGAACCCAGAGCCAATAACTGAGCAGAGTCTTGCAATGGTTTTTTATTGTGTACCGGGTATATAGCAATTCATTTGGGAAAATATAAACAGGGAAAAATCGGTATGAAAGACACCTATGTATTACTGAAATGGGAACAAAATATAGAGTTTAGAAACAGTAGCTATTTGCACATCTCCGAAATTGTGGGTACCCATACTAGCATGTGAATTATAGGACATTTTTCAAAGTGACTTCATTTTTACACATTGTCTTACATTTGGAAGGCAGAAATGCATTGAAAGTCAATAGGTAATAACAGTTGCTCTACAATTCTGTGTTCCCATAAGTCTCTCGATAAAAATGGTACCTCACTTGTGTGGGTAGGCCTAGTGCCCGCGGCAGGAAACGGCCCAAAACGCAACGTAGACACACCACATTTTCACAGTGAAAACGGACCCTTTTTTTGCAAAGTGCCAAGCTGTAGATTTTGAACCCTAGCCCTGTCGGCACCTAGGGAAACCTAGCAAACCTATACATTTTTTTAAACTAGACTCCCACGGGAATCCACGATGGGGTAACTTGTCTGGCTCTCACCAGGTTCTGTTACCCAGAACCCCTTGCAAACCTCAAACTTTGTCAAAAAAAACACATTTTCCTCACATTTCTGACGTGGAACGTTCTGGAATCTGCGTGGATCCACAAAATTCCACCCACCCCGCATTCCCCAAAGTCTTTCGAGAAAAATGCTACCTCACTTGTGTGGGTAGGCCTAGTGCCCGTGACAGGAAACGGACCAAAACGCAACGTGGACACACCACATTTTCACAGTGAAAACGGACCCTTTTTTTGCAAAGTGCCTAGCTGTAGATTTTGAACCCTAGCTCTGCCGGCACCTAGGGAAACCTAGCAAACCTATACATTTTTTAAAACAAGACACCCAGGGGAATACAGGATGGGGTGACTTGTCTGGCTCTCACCAGGTTCTGTTACCCAGAATGCCTTGCAAACCTCAAACTTTGTAAAAAAAAAGAAACACATTTTCCTCAGATTTTTTTGGTGGAACATTCTGGAATCTGCGTGGATCCACAAAATTCCACCCATTCCCCAAAGTCTTCAGAGAAAAATGGTACCTCACTTGTGTGGGTAGGCCTAGTGACCGCGACAGGAAACGGCCCAAAACGCAATGTGGACACACCACATTTTCACAGTGAAAACGGACCCTTTTTTTGCAAAGTGCCTAGCTGTAGATTTTGAACCCTAGCCCTGCCGGCACCTAGGGAAACCTAGACACCCAGGGGAATCCAAGATGGGGTGACTTGTCTGCCTCTCACCAGGTTCTGTTACCCAGAATCCCTTGCAAACCTCAAACTTTGTAAAAAAAAGAAACCCATTTTCCTCACATTTTTGTGGTGGAAAGTTCTGGAATCTGCGTGGATCCACAAAATTCCACCCACCCCGCATTTCCCAAAGTCTTCCGAAAAAAATGGTTCCTCACTTGTGTGGGTAGGCCTCATGCCCGCGACAGGAAATGGCCCAAAACGCAACGTGGCCACACCACATTTTCACAGTGAAAACTGACCCTTTTTTTTGCAAAGTGCCTAGCTGTAGATTTTGAACCCTAGCTCTGCCGGCACCTAGGGAAACCTAGCAAACCTATACAATTTTGAAAACTAGACACCCAGGGGAATACAAGATGGGGTGACTTGTCTGGCTCTCACCAGGTTCTGTTGCCCAGAACCCCTTGCAAACCTCAAACTTTGTATAAAAAAACAAATTTTCATCACATTTCTGTGATGGAAAGTTCTGGAATCTGCGTGGATCCACAAATTTCCTAGCACCCAGCGTTCCCTCAGGTCTCCCGATAAAAATGGTACCTCACTCGCGTGGGTGGGTCAAGTACCCGCGACAGGCAAGGGCCCAAAACATATTGAGGAGACATCAAAATTACCCATCACAAAATAACCTGGTTTTGCAAAGGGGGTCACCTGGGTTTTTGGCCCCGGGCTCGGTGGCCATCTTGGGAAACCTACCAAACCCACACATTTCCGAAAAATCTAGACATCCGGGAGAGTCCAGCGAGGTATGAATTGTGTGGGCCGCCCAACGTTTTCCTACCCAGAATCCCCTGCAAACCTCAAATTTAGCTAAAAAAAAAAATCACTTTTTTCTCAAATTTCTATGTGGGAAAGTTGTGGGATCACCGGGCTGACACAAATTTCCTACCACCCAGCGTTCCCCCAGGTCTCCAGATAAAAATGGTGCCTCACTCGCGGGGGTGGGTCAAGTACCTGCGACAGGCAAGGGCCCAAAACGTATTGAGGAGACATCAAAATTACCTATCACAAAACAACCTGGTTTTGCAAGGGGGGTTCAACTGGGTTTTTGGCCCCGGGCTCTACGGCCATCTAGGAAAACTACTAAACTCACACATTACTGAAAACTAGACACCGGGGGGGGGAGGGGGGTGGGGGGGGACGGGAGTCCAGCGAGATATGGCTTGCGTGGATCCCCCAACGTTTTCCTACCCAGAATCCCCTGCAAACATCAAACTTAGCTGAAAAAAACACCTCACTTGTGTGGGTGTCCAATGCAGAATTGGCTAAAAACGTATTTTTAAACAAAATGTAGCGCTTAGAATTCTTGGTGCCATACCCTTAATCCCTATGTTTTTGGCTCTTCCCAGTCACAGGCCCTTGCCCCACCCACACAAGTGAGATGGCTGCCGACCCTGGGACCAAAAACGCAGATGCCCTCTATGTATCCAAAAACTACATGGTTTTGCAAGGGGGGTCACATGAGTTTTTGGTCCCGGGCTTGGCGGCCATCTAGGGAAACCTACCAAACCCACACATTTCTGAAAACTAGAGACCCGAGGGAGTCCAAGGAGGAATGGCTTGCGTGGATCCTCCAACGTTTCCCTACCTAGAATACCCTGCAAACCTCAAATTTTGCAAAAAATATCAAATGTTTCTCAAATTTCTGTGTGGGAAAGTTGTAGGATCACCGGGCTGAGACAAATTTCCTACAACCTAGCGTTCCCCCTGGTCTCCCGATAAAAATGGTACCTCACTTGTCAGGGTAGGCATAGCGGCTGCAACAGGAAATGGCCCAAATCGTACTGTGGAGACTTCAAACTTACCTATCACAAAACTACCTGGTTTTGCGGGGCGGGGGCACCTGTTTTTTTGGTCCTGGGCTTGGGCCATCTAGGGAAACCTACCAAACCCACACATTTCTGAAAACTAGACACCCTGGGGAGTCCAGTACTACTGCCCCCATCTGCCTCCTGGGGGGCAGAAAGACTGTTGCATCTTTTTTGGGGGGTGGGGGCATACCCATTCTGGGCAGCCCCCGCCCCTGAATTTTGAGGGTTTTTTTTACACCTGGTGCCTAGTGGGCTTTCTGCCCCCCCGAGGGGGCAGATAAGGGGATATTGCCCCATCTGCCTCCCGGGGGTGAGGGGCAGAAATAATGTGGTAATTTTTTGGGGGTGGGGGCACTGGCATGCCCATTCTGGGCAGCCCCCACCCCTACGAATAAAAAACAAAACAAATCCCTGGTGCCTAGTGGGCTTTCTGCCCCCCCGTGGGGCAGATCAGGGGCTACTGCCCCCATCTGCCCCCTGGGGGGGGGGTAGAAAGACTGGCATTTTTTTGGGGGGGTGGGGGCATTGGCATGCCCATTCTGGGCAGCCCCCACCCCGAACTTTGAGGGAATTAAATCCCTGGTGCCTAGGGGGCTATTGCCCCATCTGCCTCCCAGGGGGGTGTGGGGGGCAGAAAGACTGTAGCATATTTTTTTTTTGGGTGGGGGCATTGGCATGCCCATTCTGGGCAGCCCCTACGTATATATAAAAAAAAATCCCTGGGGCCTAGTGGGCTTTCTGCCCCCCCCCGGGTGTCAGATCAGGGGCTATTGCCCCCATCTGCCTCCTGGGGGGGGGCAGAAAGTCTTATGCCTTCTTGGGGGGGGGGGGGGGTAGGGTGAGGGCATTGGCATGCCCATTCTGGGCAGCTCCCACCCCTGGCCTATAAAAAAATCCCTGGCATCTAGGGTGCTTTCTGACCCCTCGGGGGGGAAGATTGGGGCCTACTGCCTCCATCCTGGGGGGCAGAAAGGCTGTCTGGCAAAATCTTATGGGGTGAGCAAAGGCCCTTGCCCATGGGGCCGCTCCCCCCTCCCTGGGGGCTAGTGGGTGGATCCCCAAGCAGGGATTCACTAGGGAAGGGTACCATTGGAAAAGGGAGATTCTCCCCTTTCCAACGATACCTCTACCATGTTTTTAGGTGCTCGGGGGCTCAGATAGCCCCACAAGCACCCAAACTGTAACTAAGTTTCAGTTTCGTATTCATTGTAATGACGACAGTGCGCCATGCGCGCGATCGTCATTACAATGAAAAACCCTAACCATGCTTTGGGAGGTTGGGGAAGCTCTTCCTCACCTCCCAAAGCAAAAAAAACAAGAATTTACAATGCAATAGGTCTCGCACTGACATTATTTTGAGCTATTGACATTGTAAATGACATTGTTTTTTAGTTTTGTTTTTCTTTTGTAAAACAAATAAAATGCATTGTGATTTAATATGGCAATTGCTAAAAAAAAAGTTGCAATGCGAAACCTATTGCATTTACACTAGTGTACTCACAGTGCTTTGTCTGCCATAACCCCGGTGCATCTCTTTTCTTGGGAGGTGAAATAGCTCAGCGGGTTACTGCGCCTGCTGCAGCAGCCTAGCTGTCCGGAATTGTAAATCTAGGCCTCGGATGACCCGCATTCAGGGACAGGTTGGCGGAAGTGACTGGGTTAAATATGATGTATCCGAAATGCTTAGTAAAATGCTCTGCACAGGGGCAGTTGTCAAGGCAGTTCACAAAAGAATGGTGTCTGAAAACATGCAGGAGAGAAGGACACAGTATCCCAGTGAATTATGGACCCGTTGCTGGCCTAAATGCATACCGGGTGGTGGGGTGAAAAGACCGCGCTGGCACCCCCGGCATGCCATGGCCTCCAGAGAGCCTCTTGTTCCGTGCACACCAGTTGCTGATTCCGGTTTTCCCCACAGAGTATCTGCCCTGGTAGTCTTTCTTCCCTGTTTTGCCTTTTGCTTTGGACACATGTGAGCAACAGTAAAGCCGTCCTTAAGATTGTGTTCGCTGCATTTGTACATCCCGCAAAAAGTCAATATAGTTAGTGCCGCTAATTCTGGATAAAACGACAATGCACTCTAGGGACGACTAGTTGGTTGACGTTTGAAGGCGATCTGACATGAAGACCATCAAAATCATTGTTGTCCATTGGTTTAAGGACTCTTCTAATCCTGGGGGCTAACCAGGTCTGCTGCCACTAGACCAGACAAAAAACTGTAAGTCCAAGGAGAGAACAGGCTCTTTGGAGACAAGAGGTGACGGAATATGGCAGGGGCCACATTTTTATTACGTTTAAGAAAATTACTCGTATACAAAATAAAACGTTTATTTCGCGATGTGTTAAAATCTTGCCAGCTTGTTTTACCGAATTATGCTTTCTGCATTGATTTAAATATGACAGATTAAAGGATATATGTTGTTTTACGTAAGTATGTTTAACATCCATTAGTATCCCGACACAGGCCCCGGGGCTGGGGGAGGGGCACCTCACAGCTGCTGCCAGTTAAACACTCCCTGGCACGAGCAGTGCACGTGAACGAGGCCCCGCTTAATGCACGGCAATTCGGCTCCTTCCTCACCCCTTTCTCTCTTGCTCAATATTTTACTCTCTGTCCCTGGGTTTCTCGTAAAGCCATCCTGACGGTGCCCCTGCCCCCGTCTGCTGTGTCACTTGTGGTGTTTCCACTAAACCCCTGCACAGTCCTGATATTAAAGTCTTGGAGCATAGCGCCTACTCACTGCATGCCATTCCACAGCGCTGTTAAGAATTATTATTATTGTTATATTTTGCATTGGAGCGATTTATATGATCACCAATTACGTTACACAAGGACACATTCATTTTTGGTAGGTTCAGGGAGATTAAGTGATTTACCCAGAATCACAGGATGTGGAGGTGACGCCGAGACTCGAACCTGGTTCCCCAGCTTCAAAGTCGGCAGCTCTGGCCGTTAAACCACACCCTGTAACTAGCACCCTATTTAATGGAAAGGGGACGGACACTACTGACATAGCATGTGCAATGGAGGTGGGAGGGGTCCACGGAAAGAAAGCCTGCAAGGAAGGGGGTGGAGATGCTGGTACCAGGAAGTAGAGAGGGTGGTAGGAAAAGGGGAGAAGTGGGAGCAAACGCGATGGGAAGAGGTATGGAATGAATGAGGCAGAAAGTGAGAAGAGGAGAAGAACTGAGGCAAACTGAGTTTGGTAGAGGAGTAGGGAGAACTGCAGTGAAAGAAGATAGAAAGGGAAGGATGCAATAGAGAGGGGGAGTGATAGGGAAGAGTGAGGGGTGGAAGGACGCAAGAGGAGGAGAGGAGGGGTGAAGGGGAGATATAAACGCGAGGGAGTATGAGGTGCGAGTGAATAGCGAGAATGAGGAAAATAGATGAGAGAGAGAGAGAGAGAGAGAGAGAGAGAGAGAGAGAGAGAGAGAGAGAGAGACAAAAGCCGGGAGAGCGAGGGGGAGGTGGAGTGAGAGCCCCCAATGATGATTCACAGTGATAGTCAGTTCATGGGAAGGGGGTATGTATCTTGGACTGAAAGCAGAGGTAATAAGGGATTCTAACAGCTGCTTTTTCAAATGTCAGACCTGTAAATCAAGGAACAGAGACACGTGTCTATTTCTACAGGTAAAGGTTCCAGCTCACCTGCCACTTCACCTGTGATCTTATGTGTGTGCTAAAGTTTCCCAAAAGGAAGGTGTCAGAAAAGTGCCAAGTCAAGTGGCAGGTGTAGGCCTTCTTTGAGAAAAATTCTTACTATGGCAGATATTCCCGAAATCCGAGAAAGCTGCAGCCTGGAATGGCCCGTTTTGTGCTGAAGGTAAAAAAAACACTTTGTTACAAACAGCTGCATTCTGGGACTTGTGGTGTGGCCGCCAATAACCCACACATACAAAGTGCTGCTGGCTCAAAAAGCCAAGACTGGCTGAAGGTGTCCCATCTGACACTAGGCAGTTATGAAAGGGGGGTGTGATGAAGGAAAGAAAACTACCAACTAACGTCATATGTCTCAGCTGGTCATGGGGGTGACTGTCAAACAGTCTTGGGTTTTCAGCCAACAGCCCAAAGCCTCCTGGTAGTTGTAGTTTGTTTCCAATCTACGAGAGAGCCCAGGATGCTAAGTGTAGCGAAGCAGAAAACTAGGACTGGCTTAAAAGTCATCCTCATGATTGGAAATAGTAGGCAACTATAAAAACTTTTTCGCGCACTATGTAATTCTAAACAGCACCAAGACGCCCTCCAAAATTAAAAAATATAATTGTTAAATAAAAAAAACACGGAACTATCGGTTGGCCAGCACTCAGGTTGCTAAAGTGCCAGTCCCCGGGTGTCATTTACAAACCGCATTGCATTCTGCAAGTTGTAGTTTTGTTGCTTTATGGGAGCTTGAACTGAACAGGATTATTACACCTGCTGATAGCGGCTACAGGAAAGTCGGAGACTGCGAACATGGCGCCCTGCTGACTTTAAACGATCTAATTAGCCCAGATTACAGGCGTTCAACAGGAGATCCTGGACTCATTTGTACAATATCACACTGTCGTCCTGAGCCCCAGTAACTGCACCCCCAGTTCAATCTGTGTCTGCGCGTTTGTGATGGGCGTAGAAAACACCCGCTCCGATACAAACGTTGGCACACCTCGGGTTTTGTATTTTTAATAAAATAACTGCAATTGAGGTAGCTGACGTAGCAAAAAGTGACTGTTAGGACATAGTACAAAAAAAATAGTAATGCTATAAAAACATAATGAAACACCTTTTACGGTTTTATCTTTTAAAGTGTTAGGATTTGGTGAGGGAAACGTCGTTGTGAAAAATGGTAAATAAAAAATAATTTGACATACAATCGGTAGTCCTCCCTTACGTAGATGAACTTGCGTAAACGCTGTTACCATAAAATATGTGCTAAAACTCGTGTGTTTATTTTCAGAAACCCGTATTGGCGGGAGATAGATGGTGAAACGTGCACAAGACAAGTTAAGGGATGGCAGTTTCCAGACTGGCAATGAAGACACGCATCGGAATTTTTTTTTTAAGGCGCTACATTTTTGGGGAAATGTTTATTCAAATTTTGTTGGACATGTTTATTCAAAAACAGGAGAAAAGAAAACCCCACTATCTTGTTTTTTGGTAGCTACGAGTTATGCCTGGTATTCAGTAAAGATATGCATATACCACCAATAGAAAAACATATTGTAATGACACCGCGACTATAAGCCACTTTGAGTAAAATAGCCCAATGCTGAGCGTATAAATAGAAAGACCATACAAACTGCTCTAGTTAATCAAGAGTTCTCCGAACTGCTCTTAAAAGTCTGGTTTAATGTGCATTCGCTATGAAACTAAAGACCGGCTTCGTAGCGCAAATACACATTAATCGGCCAGAAAGTAGGCGGGATGGTGATAAAAATAATGTACGTGCGCAGGGTAAAACCAATCCGGATGTCTTTCAACTTTTCACTGAGAAATGGAATTAAATTAAAGCCAAAGGTATGTTGTTTCCGCTTTTAACGCTCTGATGCAGCCTCACGGCAGCATAGCCGTTTTATAATTCTGGCAGATAATGCAGAATTTGTTTTTTTTAATAAGTAAAAAAAAAAAATATGTAATAGAAAGGGTATTCGTTGAAATCGGAAAGAGAAATAGATTTTTTGTAACGATCGCCAAGTCAGAAAAGTTCTAGGCCAATCAACAAACACCAAAAGACCTCTGATGTTTGGGCGATCTGCTCGAGGGAGTGAGTGAGAATGGCAGAGCCTTTTCTGCTGTGATAGTTTTCGGACGCCCCGCGGGCACGGTTACCTTAAGCCAAGCCGTGGATGGTTAGGCACATAGTAGGGCAAAAAATAAAAGACAGCAATTCACCAGAGGTGCACAAAAGCATTAAGATTCTTACTGACTTGTGGAAACATCGGGTTTCAGCACTTCCACCCAACCCCCCACTGCCCTGCCCCCTCACTGTTTGACTGCATTAGTAAGGGTTAATGGAAGGCACATGCTTTAGTCCAGATGCTGCTTGTACGGCCTGGTCTAAAACATGTATGCTAACTTCGGTCATCTTTTGAAAACTCGTTTCAGTGTTTCTACAGCGCCTACATGTCGCTGAATTGCAGCTTCAATGCCCAATGTCTTCGAACGCACCTGGAAGCTTACGCGTGGCTGATAGGAGCACAGATTCTAGGGCAAACCGCGTGGAACAGAATATGCATAGAAAGCTCTCAAGTTAAAAATGAGAATGTTCCCGCCTCTCTGTTTGTGCCTCGTATGAAGCAAGCTCATTGGGTACAAAAATATTGAAGTAGGTTTTGTGTGTGAGCGTAGTAGGGGGCGCGTATACATCACAAAAGACTTCATGGTGGTAGACGCAACCTCGCCGGGTGAGGGCGCCTGTGAACGGCCAGACGCTAAGATGAGTAATCAACATGAATTGTGGGTGAGGGATCGCAACGCCACAGAGCACGGTCTGTGGGTAGCAAAGCCCATTGTAAAGTGCCCATCTCACTGCTGGACCTAACCCTATCTCCTCAGCGTCAACAGTCTAAGACACAACGTACAGTGTAGATTCCCTTCCTACCCCCTCCATGTTAAACCTCAGGGTCGACGTCACGTGTACAGCGAGCATCCTTAACTGGACACTTTACTCCTGTAAAATGTTCAACGCACCACTCACGACCACCCAGGCTCCCAAATAGGCGTGATGGAGCCACCGTGCAACAGTTTTTTGCGAATGCTCACAGAATACCTGGCAGAAAAACACACACGCGCAGCACATGGCCCGTCAGAGGGTTATCTCTGCCTATGAAAAAAACATTGGCACAATAAAGTTTACCTTCTAGGTTTCCTCCTCTGCTTTCTCTGGTAGCTTGTCCAGCAGCAACAAAGTGCCCATTAGTCATAAAGCCAGCTCTCTCCAGCGTCCCTCAAATCAACAAGCGCTCGCCATTGCGGGAAGGCAGCGCTGTTTATTTTTGCATGGCGCTTTCACTTTAAAGTGAAAGCACAATGCAAAAATAAAAATAAACACGCGGCGCCCTGTCTTGGAACAAGCCCACGAGAAAAAGAGACGCCGTGAGGTGCGCGTGCACATCTACTGTCCGGCCCCAAGCTGACATCGCCAGAGAAGAGAAGGCGTGCGCGTGCACATCGCCTGTCCGGGCGCGCACATGTTTTGTCTCCCTTCGCGCACCAAACCGACAACAATAGTCTCGCCAAGGCGAAGCAGCGCATGCGCTGCATTCGCTAGGCGAGACCTAAAAAGGGAAATCCCTCTGCTGTTCACAGCAGAGGGATTTTTTGAAAGTGTGCTCATGACGGAATTGTTCCGTCATGAGCACACTTGCACTTGTGCTCATGACGGAACCATTCCGTCATGAGCATGGATGGGGTTAATGGTTTTTCTTGTTGACGAATGTTGAATGAATGAAGTATGACTGTATATCACACCAGAAGTACATCTGGTGAAGTGCGAAAAACGGGGGAGACAGTCCGTAATCTGGTAACAGTCTAGGTGTGGAATAGAGAAATAAACAAGCATTTGCAATGCAATAGGTCTCGCATTTCTGAAAGCTAGAGCTTTTGGTATTTAAATTTTGATAACATTTTTTACTCTTTTTTTTTTTGTATGCAGTGGAGTGATGATATTTGCATAGCGCTATTGCAATTTGTCTGACCTGTAAGAGGGGGATTGTAAATATAAGGCTTAATACGTAACCTTGGATTCAGACCAAAAGTGCTAAAAGGAGTTAGACAGTGTGCACAAAGGAAGGTAATTCCGGGGATACCGCTTAAGTTTACTTTGTTTGAGAAAGAAGTTTATGTGTGTCTGCTACTTCATGTACAGGTATTTTGCTCAAGCTATACTCAAAGGATACCAGGGTTATCAATACAGCAACAAATGATTGGATACCAATGGATTTAAACATCTAACACCAATAAACAAGATTTTTCTTATGAGTTCAAAGTAAAAAGAGCAGCTGTGTCACGTGGGAGGGGCACTAACTGACAGCAGCCCAAGCCACATCACAATAATAACAAAAGCTGGTAATAGTAAACCAGTGAATGTTGCAGACAATCCACCTAGCTGTGTTTTCTAAAACACTGAATGTGCAATCTATGCCATACAAATTATTTTCTGAGAAACACGTTTCAATTCTATCCAGAATTTACTTAGACATTACTGTCGGATTTACTCTGTAGACAATGGTGCACGGGAGATGGGGTCATTTGACGACGACAAGCCCCTTTCCATTGATGTCACAACTGAGTTTTTCTATGAATAACTGTAAACAAAGACTGCTCCCAAATCATAACCGAAATACAACTGAACGTGGACTCTGCGGAAAGGGTGTCACAGATTATGGAAACCAAAAACCACAAGCCCATTTTCTTTGATGTATTATCGTCTGCCTAAAGAGGGATGATACATTGTGGAAGGGATGGAACAATTTGATAATATGATACCCAATGCCCGTTGCCAGCCGTAAATTCCAAACTGCATCACTCTACAAAGGAGAAATACACAAAAAGGGCCAACCTAAGCTACGACACTTACTTGCTACTGTTGAAGGGCGAGAAAAACACTACAGCCAAGATGTGCGGAGTCCTCAGTCAGTAAAGATTTCTGTTCAACACTCCCTTAAATTTCTTTAAAGTGCCATCTTTTGTTCCTAATTTGCAAGACCTCAATAAGCCAGGTAAACCTCGTTGACTAGACTTTTCCCGGGCAGATCCGGTCGCCGTTGTGCTAAATTGAACACACTGATGCCTTTTTAAAAAAAAAATTAGTAGTTTGGTAACCAGGCAGCTTTTCTTCTGGTTTCGGCAGCCTTATCTGGGGATTTTTGTAAAGATGCTACAAGTGGTAGAATACTTCGCGGGTTGGGGGCAAAAGGGGGGGGGGAGGATATTAGATAGAACCCCACATAAAGTGAAGTAGAGGCCGGTCTGTCATTGTAATTACATTTCTCAGTTTCCATTGTTACTCATTTTTACCCATATATACGGATGTAGGATCATCAGATTCTTGCCTGTATTTGTTTACAAAAACGGAAAAAAACCGAAAAGTAGATCAAATGTTTGTACTGTCATTGCTGCCAATCACGACTCATCTGTGCAGGTGACACCACGGAGAGTTAAAAAAATAAATAAAAAAAAAAAAAAGTATTTTTTTACGACGCTGCTGTAGCTGCGTGTGTGCGATGCATTTACACTTCAAAGCGGAGTGTTTTATTT
This sequence comes from Calotriton arnoldi, assembly GCA_963921515.1. Taxonomy (NCBI): domain Eukaryota; kingdom Metazoa; phylum Chordata; class Amphibia; order Caudata; family Salamandridae; genus Calotriton; species Calotriton arnoldi. The sequence goes on from CAWUFW010000146.1 coordinate 5,279,275, forward strand.
CTATGTGTGCATATAGCATTGCTGCTGTACCGATACTCCAGGGTGAGTTCAAGATTATTGGTGACTTAAATGTGGAATATAACAGTTGCAACTCCATGTTTCAAAGCGCAATATTTAGAAAATATCGGTAAATACAGATACACTGAGCAAAACTAAATATGTAAACATTTCAGATGGAAATGTCCATCAAAAACCATAAAACCCTGAAACCTAATTAAAATAATGTGGCAAGAAAGAATCTTGTGTGTGCATCTAGAGAGACTGATTGCTTTAAAAGGGGTATTGGGACATGCAAATCAATCCTCTTTGTGCAGTTTAATATCTCAGTTTTGAAGCTTTATGCTCGTTACCACCGATGAACATCACCGTCTGCGCTGAGCCGTACATTTTTGCAAGAGTCAGAACAGGCGCGAGCACGGCATTCGTCAGGGTGGAAAATGCCCGTGGGTAGAGAGTTACCAACATCCCGGAGAGTGCCAGGGGCTTCTGGCATTGGGAGGCAGCGAGACGGTGTCCTCAGGACTCTTTGCAGAAGTGACATGCAAGGTCCTTTTCCTGTCCCGCCCTCTGATGTCTTCCATTAAAGATGTAGGCACTGGATTTTATCTGCACCACATGGCACTAACCGATCTGTTCCTGGTACAACCACCCGCAGGGGTTGGTGGCTTCAAAAGGTGAGGGGAGGCAGCAGCTTCATGGCCATTAGGACGGGTCTATTCTTTGAATTTATTGGAGCACCTGAAAAGTATTTTTTGAATTAGGGTCCAGGGAGTGCTCCAACAGCAAAATGCTATTTAGCTTCTATCGCACTGACTCCTTGCAGCGTTCATGACCCTCCCTTCTCATCCTTTGAATGGGGGGTCTTTATAACGTTAGACGTTAATAATACACCACATCCTGGCACCAATTTACGGCAGGTTTGCAGCACTTTCAGACCTGCAATAGCAATGCGGCAGCTTGTCTGATAATGTACGATGCAGCATTCCACAAGTACAGTTTTACACAACAAATTGTGACTTTCACTTGTACCAGCCTCTTTGTGCATGGGCACAAGTGGTGTGCTAGGTAAGAGAAACATTATAGCATCTTGGTTAACGTGTTCCCTGATAATGTTATTTAAAGCAGGAGTTAATTTAAAAAGAAAAAATGGTAAGACCGGCAGCACACGTATAACACATTATACCAAAATAGCATTTAGCTAAAAGCACACTCCACAAATACCTACATATTTGCCTCTCAATAGCATCCCTCAGAATGCTCTTACTCAGCTAATAAAATACACACCCGACCGTCGTAGGCGCGCGCTCCGTGGGAGGGGGGGGGGGTGTTCAAGCAAGGAAAGGCACTCAGAGTGGCCATAACGTGCGTGCAAAGTAAAGCAAGACGGGGGGCCGCCATGAATAAATGGTAAAAAAAAAAAAAAAAACGATTTGGGGATCTGCGAGGCCCGTCCTGCGAGTGGTGCGCGTGGCCCCATTAAGAAAGTGAAAACGCGCATAGCGCGCTGCACATTCAGGGAGGACCTGGCTTGCCAGTTCAGGCTGGACTGTTCCCATTGGGCACAGGGTCAAGTCTGATTTGCATATGGCTGGGTTCAAACTGGAATGGCATGGTGAGCAAAAAAACGAAGGATTTAGGCCAAGATCTCTGTACTGGGGTGAATGTATGACATTGTTCTGCATTCTGTCCATCAATTGTTGTTTTTGCACATAGAAACAAGCCATGCCTGGCCACCATGGGGTGCGGGTGCACTTTGAGTGTGGGACATGTATGTGCTATAGTGCTTGCGGAGGAGGGGAGTGAGCACTGACATGCTGAAGAATACGGGACAGGTGCGGGATCGCCTGGGAGGCACTATGTGCTCCAGCCTCGGCCACTTCCTGTGCTGCACAGCTCCAGTGAATGGCTGCCCGAAGAACACGGAAAGGAAGGGGGTGGCTGGGACAGCTGAAGCAGCGCATGTAGTGCCTGCAGTAAGAGAAACTCAAAGGAAATAGTGCTTACAGACTAAAGAAGACGTACTGTGTAACAAGCAAAGTAAAAGGGCCAGTCCTCATGGGAGGTTACAAATGGAGACAAGGCGGTACCAAGGAGGGACTAAAAAGCCTATTTAACAATCAGAAGCCAGCATTTAAGAAGGACAATTACACAAAGCCAATGACAAATATGGGAGGAGAGTGGACGAGGCTTCCACAGCATACCCTATTACAACATGCCTCGCAGAGCGATCAGCGCATGCGCGCTGTCGCTAGGCTCGACCTAAAAAACTGAAGACATTCCTATTGTTATGCAGGAGAGAACCCTTTTCAGGACAAGAACCCTCACTCACTCACCCGGAGGTGACATGCTTAATCAGTGGGTTCCCTCCTCACACCAAGGCCACAAGGTCATTGGTGTGGCCAACAACTCCTCACGAAGTGAGGAGGACCTGTGGTGTTTTAGGAAACTCAAGAGCAAGAATGGAGTAAGGAGCAGAGTGCAGTAAGGGAGAAACTACTTGATTCCGTGGCCTTATGGGACAGGATCAAAAGAAAAGAGGACTAGGGGTTAGCAACAAATATACCCCTACTGTAGGTCAACATGTTTCTGCCCTAGATAACTCCAACCGTGGTTCTGGGGCATTCTTCAGGACCAGGTAAATAGTCACTCTGCACAAATCAAAAAGAACAAGAAAAACATATATACTGGCCACCGAATCAGTAGTCTGTTCAGATACAGCGATGGCCTGTGATGCTGTGGGTCCACCATCTATCTATATTAGTCTTCTTGATCTGTCGAATTTGAGTTCCTGGTGTCAGGGGTGTCACCTAAATAGGGTGACCAGATCTTGAGGACCAAAAACCGGGACATTTTGCAAAAATAGAAGGACTACAATTTTACATCAACACAGTGGAGCAGAATGACAGCTCTCATCAACATAGGAACACAATAGAGATACTAAGAAAATTAATTAAATGTAATTTTTAACACAAGCATCATACCCGTTAATTAAATTGCCTACTTATAACAGGTGCTAACTAGCACAGCTTTAGAACAGCTAAAAAAGTGCCTCTCACCCTTTTCAGTCAACCCCCTCTAAAAACCAGGACATGAGCCAAATTTGCCAAAATCTGCCAGAACAACTGGAGGAAAACCGGGACTGTCCTGGCAAATCCAGGACGCCTAGTCACTCTACACCTAAATACTCAATTTAGTGGCGTTAAGGGGAGTGACAAGTAGTAGCCAATGGGCTTCTTACCTTTAGGGTGTCTATACCCTCTATATGACCACTTCCGGTTGGAAGTGGGCATAAGTCTGACCCAGAGACTAATTCCAACAAAATCAAGATGGTGGAATTCTAAAAGTCGTGTCCACATCAGGTAGCCGACGTAAGGGGTGGTACTAGCCTGAGAGGGGGACACACCTAACTAGCTAATTTTTACCGGCTGTTCTGGTGTCAAATGGGCTCCGGTGGCTTTTTCCCTGTCTGGGGAAGCCTTGGGTCACATATCAAAGGCGGCAGAGGCCTTTGAAGCCTCCTGCCTTGATATGCTGATCACTAAGCCATCCTGCATGGAGGAGTGACAACACCTCCGGATGGAGCATGCTTTGTTTCTGCCCTCAGAGAGCGCAGGCTCTCACCTGCATGGGGTCAGAAACCTGTCTGTGGTGGCAGGCTGGTCTGCCCCAGTCAGCCAGCACACTAGTAGTCGGTAGGTTTTCATGGGACACCTCTAAGGTGTCGTCTGGGTGCATGTATTAATAAATCCATCACTGGAATTGGTGTAGGTTTATTAATACGAGATGCTTGATACCAAACATCTCTAGTTTCAGTGAACCTGTCATGTAGCTGGGGGAACTCGTAAACACTAGTGTCCAGCGAATGTTCTTTAAATGGCTTACTTGGTCACTTGCAATATCTAAGTATCGACTTAGACATCAAATGGGCATATCTGCTCATACAGATATGTCCACACATGTAGTATAGTGCACCCTGCCTTAGGACTGTAAGGCCTGATGTAGGGGTGGATTACCTATACTGCATGCAGTGTCTGCAGGCATACCACACAGGTGTGTGCAATGTTGTGTCTTCACTTTTCTCTGCACCATGGCACGCAGCCTGCAATGGCAGCCTGCATGCTGGTGCTGAGGGGTCCCTTAGGGTGGCACAATACCTGCTGAGGCCCTTAGAGACCCTCTTTAGCCTGCTTACCCTAGGTACCATTTACTAGGGACTTACAAAGGGTGCTAGAGGTATTGCCAATTGGGGAAACAATTTTACAGTTTTAAGAAAAGAGATCTGGTACTGGGGACCTGGATAGCAGGAACCCAGTGCACTTCTGTCAAATTGCATCAGATGCCAGCCAAAAAGTGGGGGTGACCATGTCAAAAAGGGGCACATTCCTACATCCTTCACCTCAAAACCAAGCTGTTTAATGTTACTGTTGTTTTTGAAGTCCCATTTGCTCTCCTATATGATTGTCTCATCACTGACAAAAATGTGTTTGTATCTGATGCGCAGAACTCACATGTAATCGTGTTTTAGAGTAGCCTTAAGTGAAAATGTTAAGAGTTAGATTATACCAAATACCAACCTCCATTATGCTTGGCCCTTTCGCATGTTCAGCAAACTGCTGTTCAGTTCAAATACTTACCCCATCTCATAATTCTAGTTGCAAGATCCTCACGAAAATTGGCATTACACTTAATTTATGCGCTTTGAACACAAGGTTCAAAGAAATAAAACTACTCAGTTTCTCCCTCTATAGACTATTGCTTTTGTGTTCTGATGTTTTTGGTAGAAGTGGCTAACATTTGCAGAACAATATTTTGTGCTAGAAAACGGATTGCATTTTAATTTAAATAAATACAATATATTGATGGAAAAACAAAAGATCACAGTACCTTCAATGCTTCTTCATATTCTTCTATAATAAATGAAAAAAAAAAATCAGAATTTCAGTCAACTAAGAACACTGGAGGCATTCATTAGCCATACCAAATAATGTAAGAATGATAACACATTTTTTTTGTTTTAGTTTGTACTGACAATAAAAAGTTCAAGGATAGTGGAAGACAATGTTCCCTCTATATACGGGTTAACGAGGCATGAAGGCATCAGAAACTGTACTTACAGAACGCCACCAACTACTTGGATAAGTACAGAAATTATAGATGTGATATTTGCAAGTTATTACTCACCATTTATTTTCCAAGAATAAACAGTGATTTCCAAGTTGCACAAACAATGCTTGAGTGCAATTTGTCGAAGATGACACAAACAGCGTATATATAAGTGGCAGAATCACGTTTTGCACTCAACACTGTTACAACTAGGTCTATCCAAATATACTCTGCTACGACCATTTATTTGAGGTTCTCCACATACCTTACTTCATAATGACCTTCTGAAGGGTTTGGGGCTATTTGTCATTGAGATACTGTGACCAATGTGTTATTAAATCTGGAGGTGACTATAAGAACATCACACAACACAAAAGGCTTGGATGCTGGTTTGGAGGACAAGTCTAAATTTATACATTGAAAAGTAGCTGCAAAGTAAGAGTACTATTTAGCTGTGCATGGATGAGAGGATAGGGAATAAGGGAATGGATAAGTCTGTGAAAAGCAGTGGGGGTCTTCCAAAAGAATAGCCTCCTAATTTAAGGAGCATACAAAGGTCATGCGTTGCTTTAGAAGGTAGGTCAATAAATCCATGCAGAAGTAAAGAAGAGAAGGAGCTCACCAGATCAGGATGGAGAAGCAGTTTCAGACACTTGTTTCAGACCAGCATCAGCAAGAGAAGGAACACAGTATCCTAATTTCCTTTCTTCATTTTCAAGCATGGAATCCAGCAACGAGGTTGCGGAGCAGAAAATGTAATCTTGCTTGTCACATTGGGACATAAGAAGGATTACTGTATTTAAAACTTTATTTTATTTATTATTTGTGTAGATGAATTTGAAGGTGATGTGGGCTGGCAGCTTAACTGTCCAAGGGTGGGCACGATTCTCTCAAATGTTCTTGGTCCCTTGTTTAGATGGATATTAGCATGCAGGATGCTCTTCAGTTGGTAAGGGGGGTGTTATGTTGTATTACTTAAATTGTTGTAATTACATTGCTCCGCTTTGCCTATTGTCTTGCTCTGGCCTCGCGCTGCTTCCCCTGCCGCGTGCCCATGCCCAAGTGTTCTATGACGTCCTACGGTTCCACGGTAGAACCTTGGGCATGGGTGGCGGTTGGGGTGGCAGTTGCCGAGTCTTGAGACTCCTTTGAAGACGTGCCCTCTGGTGTCAGCGGCAGAAACTGAATAAAGACTTTGAACCTACCTCCTGTGTTGGGTCAGTCACTACAAATTTGGCGACGAGTGGCCCCTGACACCATACCGAACCTGCGAGCGGATTTCTGCAGGTTACCTCGAATTCAACCCTGCGAGGGCCGTCCTGTTAACCCCTGTGGCCTCAATTTGAGGGACACACATTCATGCTGCCGTCTTCAAGTCTGCTGGTTTTCAACAGCTCGAGCGAAGTCTGCCGGTGTATCGACTTCGGCGTCTGTGTGCAGCATCTTTAAGGCTCCGGAACTTCAACGAGAAGAGCCACGCATACGAGCAGAGCTGAATGCGAGTTACGCCGTAAGAAGAATAATACGGTGAGATCTGCGCTTTTGCGGCTGCTTCATCGCGTATGGGCGTAGAGCTCAGGATCTTTGGGGAGGTGCAACGTTGGAGCAGGAAGTTGACCTGCGCCATTCCCGCCAAGCGGCGGATTGAGGAAATTCCAGTCAGAGTGCCTCTAATTACGGCGTGACGTCAATTTAACGCACGCATTGGCAGCCATGTTTGATTGTGGCATCTGTCATGAAAAAGTACGGTGTTAGGGTGCGATTAGCATATCGGTGGCACACACACCTTCTACACTTCATTGTGGATTTGCGTGATTGGAATTGTGTGCAAAACAAAATTCACGTGCGTTCTCCAGATCGGTGAAACGCACACCTCATATTATAAATAAAATACTAGGCAAGATACATCAAGCATGTCGATGTGTGTCTTATACGCAGACACCATTTATTAAAATTGAAACACTTTGTGGTTCACTTCTGAGCAACTCTGCCATTGTGTGTTTACTGTACCAGTGACACGCACTCTTTTATTCAGTATTGCCTAGCAAGTTCCTACGTGAATTGCCAACGTGCGTTTCCTGTATCAGTGACACGCACACCTCTAATCTTCAGTTTGGTGCGCAACATTTTAGTTAAAGGGAATAATAGTGTAAATTCTACGTTTAGTTATTTGTGACATTTCTCTTCCTTCATTTCTTACAAGATCCTCATTATGGCGTCAGGTAACATATGGAACCTTTCTCCGCCACAGCCTTTCATTCCGTCTACAGGGGATGACTCTCTCAAATGGGAGGAATGGCGAGAATATTTTGAGAACTATATCTCAACGTTCGAGGATGAAAAGGAACTCACTCCTGAGAGGAAAAAAAAATTCTTCACTGTTTAGGCGCAAAAGCGATGAAGATCTACAATCGCATCAACAATAAGCCTAGGGAGAGAGATGTCTACATGATTGCACTGGAAGATTTATCCCTGTACTTCAAACCCACTATTTCAGTTTCTGTAAACAGATATACGTTTTTCAAATGCAAGCAGAGTCCAGAAGAGTCGGTGGAAGACTTTGTGGCTGCTTTAAAGAATTTAGCACTTACTTGCCGGTTTGGCGCATTGCACGACGAATTTATTCGCGACCAAATCGTCATGCGAGCTGCCAGTAAGAACATCCAGGAGAAACTGTGGGCTAAGGGGGAGTTGCCACTTGAGGAAGTCATTGAAATTGTCAAATGCACAGAGTTAACAGGCAGATGCGCAAAAGCAGTTTTGTCCGAAGAAAAGGCAATTGCCGAGGACAAATCTACCATTGCTAAGATCTCAAGTTCGAAATATCCTCATAATACATACAAATGCGTACAAACTCCTGGCAGGTGAAAGACACCAACACGAAGTCGAAATTGACTGATGATAGGAAATGTTTTAGATGTGGCAGTAGATACCATTTGGCAAATGATAAATTGTGTCCTGCACTAAAACAGAAATGTTCAAGATGTGGGTTGTTAGGGCATTTGCAGGCAATGTGTCAGAGGAAACAAAGGGGCGGTAGAAAGGTAAAACTAGTTGTACCTGAGGGTCAAGAGTATGAATATTCGTCTGATGATGATGACATGAATTTATTTGTGTTACAAGTTGAAGATAATATGTTGTGTAAAGGTAGGAAACCCATGTGTCATTTAAACATAGGAGGGGTGGAGATTTCAATTGTTGCAGATTCGGGATCTCCTTATACGATTGTGAATAAGAATGTGTGGTTAGAAAAATTCGTTCCTGTTATTGGTAACCATTTACTCAACCCGGACATTTCTCCTAAAACATTCACTGGGGAACTCATTGAGATTTTAGGTTTCAGGGAACTGCAGTTCCAATTTAAAACACGACAAATGCTGGGAAAGCTATATGTCTCTGAGGTCGGTCCTTCTGTTTTGGGATGGATTGATCAAGGGGAATTGGGGATAATTCTTGACCCTAACAGCCCTGATCCCGTACTTTCTCTGCAAACAGAAGAGGATTACAAGGACATGATAGTCAAAAGGTATCCCAAAGTATTCACGGAGGATATTGGTAAACTTAAAGGGTTCGTCCACGAGATTAAACTCAAAGATAAGGCTATCCCTTGTATACATAAATCTAGGAACATCCCTTTTTCCATCATAGGCGAAGTGGAAGCAGAACTTATTAGGCTGCAGGAGTCTGGTATCATTGAACCAGTGGAGTCGGCTGAGTGGGTTTCGCCATTGGTCATCGCTAAGAAGTCCAATGGTAAGCTCCGTTTATGTGTGGATCTTCGCAACCTTAACAAAAACATCTTAATCAACCAATTTCCTTTGCCAAAAATCAGTGAGATGCTGGCCCACACTAATGGGGCCAAATGGTTTTCCACAATTGATCTGAGTTCGGCCTACCACCAAGTAGCCTTACACCCCAAAAGTAGAAGCCTCACCACTTTTGTTACGCCAATGGGATGTTTTAGATTTAGAAGAGTACCTTTTGGATTGGCCTCTGCTGCGGCCATGTTCCAAAGATTGATGCGTACGCTCTTCAAGAATGAAAAAGATGTCCTCATTTTTCAGGACGACATTATGGTAATGGGCACCAACAGGAAGGAACATGATGACAGATTAAACAGAGTGTTAAGTAAACTAGACCATTATGGTCTTACTGCTGATGTCCGCAAATGCAAATTTGCCGCTAGCGTGGTTACATACCTGGGGCATGAGATTATGGGCAGTGGAATAAAACCAAAAAGAGAACTACTCTCTGCCATTAAAGATGCCCCCGATCCTAAAAACAAGGAGGAAGTAAGAGCCTTCCTAGGCCTCTCTGAATTCTATGCTAAATTTGTTAAAAACTTCTCCTCCAAAACATTTGCCTTGAGAGAACTCTTAAAAAATAGACAAAAATTCGAATGGAACAGTACTTGTGAGGAGGCTTTCAATAGAATTAAAGAGGACATCTGCAAAGCTCCATCCCTTCAGGGATTTAATCCCTCTCTTCACAGCGTGGTCACCACGGACGCTAGTGGTAGAGGTCTAGGAGCAGTACTTAACCAAATTACTGAAGCAGGTAATGAAGTAACTGTGGCGTTTGCTTCACGCTCGATCACACCGACTGAAGAAAGGTACTCTGTGATTGAGCGCGAAGCCCTAGCATGTGCATGGGGATTAGAGCACTTTAGGCAGTACATATGGGGGTATTTGGTCACCCTTATGAGTGACCATAAACCACTTGTTAAGGTGCTCTCTACTAAAGGCCTACAAAATGCCTCTCCCCGTCTCGCATGTATCTCCATCAGGATGATGGATTTTAATTACAACGTGGAGTACGTTCCTGGTACCAAGAATCGTGTGGCAGATTGTTTAAGTCGGTTGCCTTTGCCAGACACTGGAAGTCAGACATTAGACATTGAAACATTCTGCGTTGCTAACATCCTTGAAGAGGTGTCCTGCATATCACATTCTGAATGGTCATCAGGCATGGAGGGAGATACTACACTTCTTGAAGTAAAACAGTATATAAGGGATAGTTGGCCTGCAAAAAAGTCTGTTCCCAAACAGTTGCACACCTTCTGGGAACTCAGAAACGAATTGTCTAGCGAAGGAGATTTGATACTTAGGAATGGTAAAGTCATACCTCCGACTAGTTTACGTGCAAAACTCCTAGATATTTGTCATGAAGGACACCTTGGCATAGGAAAAACAAAAAGCAGGGTGAGAAACTCTTATTGGTGGCTGGGTTTTGATCTTGAAATTGAGAGAAAAGTTAGAAACTGCACCGCTTGTGAGAATTCAGACAAAACTCAACGTATATTTAGGCCACCCCTCCAACCCCTTGCCAGTCCTAGCATGCCTTGGGTTAGACTAGGCATTGATATTTGTGGTCCCATTTGGGAACATGGCGAACAGTTGTTCCTCATTGTGCTTGTTGATCATTTTTCGAAATGGCCTGAGGTTGAAGTGGTAAAGAATGCCGATGCAAGAACAATTGTAAGTTTCTTGCGGAGGTTATTCCTTAGAGAAGGTTTACCTAAATGTATTGTGTCAGATAATGGTCCCCAATTTATCTCTGCCATTTTCGAAAAATTTGTAAGGGAGAATGGAATTAAACATAAAACTACTTCATTGTACCACCCAGCAGGTAATGGAGCAGTTGAAAGGTTTAATCGTGTGATAAAAGGCATAGTGCAGCTAGCCAACCAGAACGCCCTTTCATGGAGGAAAGAACTCATCCACAATCTATGGGCTTTCCGTGTAACTCCTTGTGAATCTACTGGTACCAGTCCTTTTGTACTGCTGAGAGGCAGGACCCCAATTACCAAAGACAATGTGGGTTGGCTCACACCCAAGAGGGTTTGTTGGTCTTCTGGTAAGGTGAAAGAAAAGATGTTACACTCTCAAATGACCAGCAAAAAATATTATGACTCAAAGCATGCATGCAAGAAAGTGAATTTACAGGTGGGCGATAAAGTCAGGGTAAAGAGAACTGAGTTCGTAAGAAAGGGGCAAAGTCACTTCTCACAACCCATGGAGGTTAAGAAAGTTTTCTGTAACTCTGCCCTCTTAAGTGATGGCAAAACCTGGCATTTTTCTTCATTGTCTCTGTGTAGGGGTGACGGGTACGCTTCCCCCTCTCAGGGGATTTATGACGACCAAGGTCTTCCCTCCTCACCAGACTATGATTGGATTCTTGATGGGGTTGTCAGTAGGGATTCTTACCCACAGAAGACGGATATGGCGTGTTCTGATGGTGTGAGGGTTCCTGATGATATTCCCAGTCGGGAGAACGGTCGTAGCACTTTCTGCGGGGAATCATCGGAAGACGCCCAACCGATTCAAAATGTGTGCAGTGAAACTCTTGAACATAATAGTCATGATATAGACGATGTTTTCCTTCTAGCAGCACTGTTGGGAAGGAACCTATGGTGAGCAGACACGGAAGGGTTGTCAGACCAACAGCTAAGTTACACGACTTTGTGTGCGACTGACGCCATTGGTTCCGCAGTTCTCTTTGTCTGTTCCACACTAGTTCCTCTCTTTTCCCTTTCTTTTGTTTCATCTATGAGAAGGAGATGTGTTATGTTGTATTACTTAAATTGTTGTAATTACATTGCTCCGCTTTGCCTATTGTCTTGCTCTGGCCTCGCGCTGCTTCCCCTGCCGCGTGCCCATGCCCAAGTGTTCTATGACGTCCTACGGTTCCACGGTAGAACCTTGGGCATGGGTGGCGGTTGGGGTGGCAGTTGCCGAGTCTTGAGACTCCTTTGAAGACGTGCCCTCTGGTGTCAGCGGCAGAAACTGAATAAAGACTTTGAACCTACCTCTTGTGTTGGGTCAGTCACTACAGGGGGTATTCGGGGACAGTGGTGAGAAGGGTGACGTGCCAGTCAAGGTGCAACAAGAACATAGCTTAACTGACTCTTCTGAATTGTGTTTTAGGGATCACTTCATTCATTTTTTTTAACCTAATGAATTGATGTGAGGTGGATTGAATACTTTACACTACATGAATTCTAAACCAGGGTTTGGAGTCAATGTGGAATTGAACGCTGTTGAAATGTTGTGGTGTAGGCTGACTAGATTCACTCCCCACGAGCAAATATTGCACTTTTCTTCCATTGGCTGTTGCGGATGATGAGCAGAAATTCAGTCTACAGGGGTTTCCCCTTTACTGCTTTAGTAAGTCTTTGACATCCAGGCCTGGCTTGTAACACAGCAGTCTTTCAGGAGAGGGTTGAACTTTTCAGATGTGACCTTTAGGCAGAGCTGGGTGTCACCAGCATACTTGTGGCTGATGAAGCCTTCAATGACCAAGAGTAATCCAAGGGATTCCATGTACAAATCAAAGATTACATGAAACACGATGAGAGCTTGGGGATACGTATGTCACTGGGATGGGCTTGTTTGGAAGGGCTCTTGCGGACTAGCTGGAAAGCCTAAAGCACTGTGGGATGATGCTATAAAAGCCCATCCTCAAGGACAGGCTGTGAATCCATTTGATATTCAAACTGTTGAAGTCCATAGAGAGATAGAACAGGGTGAGGAGATGGGGTTTCAGGTGATCAAGAGAGTAGCACTGACCACTTTGATGGTGGTTGTCTCAATGCATGGGATCCATATTAGAAGCCATAAAGTAGTATACTCTCCTTGATCATGAGGTTGAGAAATGACTGCCTTCTGAATCATCTTACACAAAAAAGATAAATGGTCAGTAGTCTGAAAGATTGTGAGGTCCAAGCTGGGTTTCTTCTAAAGTGGCAGCATTTGTCTGATCTTGAGGGAAGGTGATTTGGCTGAACGACACATTGACAATAAGAAGGAATTTGATAGTTTTGCCATAGGTGGCCCTCATTGCTGATTCTGAAATGTCATCTTTCATTCATTTGGCTCCTACTGAATTTGAATTAGGGAAGTCCTTCATGGAGTGCGGACGGAGGTGGTTTAATTTAGATGTGCAGCAAGACAGCATAATGTGGAGGTAGCTTGAGCTCCTAGTTTGTCAATATTGCGTCTTATTTTGTTGATATTCTCTTTGAGGAATTTGTTAATGACGTTTCTTTTGAATGTTTGAGAGGTGGGTCAGGAGTGAGGTTCCTGCAGTGCTCAAATGCTTTAAAGAGTTTTTTGATTCTGTTGAGAGGATTTATTGATGGTCATGATATAGTACACAGACTTCGTGACTGATGAGATTCCTCTAGTGTTGCATGAGGCTGTGTTACTTTTTTTTCATCTGATTTCAGTGTCAAGGTTTCCCCTGTCCTCCGATAGTTCATTTGTGGTCTGTGACTTCTCGGGTATACAAGAATAAAAGAGCACTGGGTTTTGATGCCAGGGTTTAGATTGAGGTACACAAATAAACTATGGTCTTGAGTTTATTTGCAGTTGATCTCACTCCTTCTCCATGGGTTGGCATCCTTCAGTAAACCTCTAGAGAACCATAAAGAATAATCAAATGCCTTGCAGTGCTGGAGTGGGAGGAGAGGAGGGGTTAGGGGGCGCAAATTATTATGGCGCAATAGTCTGAATTTCCTTTTCAGCTCTCCTTTGCTGCATCAGACTTCAATACTCAGCTTCCTGGGTTTAAAAAGTGGCAAAGCATGTGCATATTAGTACTCACTCAAATACCCTTATGGTGGGATAAGAGACTTTATTTCTTCTATATGGCTGGAATGAAAAGGCAGAATTTAGACTTTCTACAGCTATACGATTTCTTCACTGAGAGATCCTTGATCCTGCTCTACCTCCGCTGATATGAATTGCTGGAACACAAAGCAACCATAGTGGCACTTTCAACACTGATGCTCCCCTAGTTGAAGTGAGGTAAAGGCAACCTTCATTCAGGCCTTGCAACCTGCTAATCTGGATCATCTACAACAAGTAAGAGTGAAGATATGATGGACTCCAGATTTTATAACAGCAGATGAGAAAACTGAAAAGATATCTAGTGTGAAATATTCCTCAACTTCCTTAAACACCTAATCCACAAATAAGTCTATATTGTATACGGTCACTGTTGAGATCGGAATATCCTCTAAATGGACTTGCAAGTGTGCAGGACTGACCTAACTTACCTTAATGTAAGTCTCCACTGTATTTTTGATTTTTCTAGCCTCAGTATGAATGTCCATGATGGTTCATAGTGTGGACCGCTTAGCGAAACGGCTATATGAGACTCAGTGTGTGGCTCTATGGTCTGGAGATACACCAATGCTTGCCTACTTCATCAAGGGGGCCTTTTGTTCCCATGTCAGCTGACATGAGTCTGGCAATGAGGGCAGCATATGTTTTTAATCATAAACACAAAGTCTTTTTCCCTGTTATCTGCAGTAAGAGAGTGTCCTATTGGTCTCTTCCCAGTTAACTACAGACTAAGTCATATGCAACTGGGCCCCCTGCTACATCCTGTGGTGCCTGGATGGGGCATGTATGGTACAGGTAGATTGTAGTACGTGCCAGCAGGTATTCTGCATTGTATGACAAGATGGAGGTTACAGGTAGACACCCAGATTAGCGCTGTGCACTGCTAACATTCCCGAGGATTTTATGAGGCAACAGACTCAAAAGTGTAAGAGCATGGAGACAAGCTTACCTTTAGATATTCAGAAGTGGCATTTTGAAGTGTCATTCCTTTTATTCCTTCTTGGAGTGCTCTCAATAGATTAAATAGAAGGTGTTGGGAGCTTGGAGACCGCGGTCTCCTCTGAAGTACAGGGTAGGCTGTTTTCAGGGTCTATCTCACAGTTTCTTCCTTCCAGAGGTACTCCTTTCACAAGGCATATGGGTGTTAAGTGTGTTATGTTGTGGGTTTCCCTCAGTAGAAACTGCCACAGTCACTTCCTGTAGCTTGCCATCACCTGAAATGTATCTAACCTGAAGGAGGGGGATAAACAAAGTAAAGGAACGGTCTTAAACTGGTTCCAGAGCAGAGCTTGTGGCATCTAAAACTAACATCTGAGAAAGAAGTATAATCGAAGGTGTCCGTGTTCCATTTACTGGTGTAGGCAACACCAAGGAGTGTGCTGGGGAACAAAAACTGAGATCCAGGGACTAGTGTTCTTGCTAGCCAGCCTCCCAGAGTTGAGGGCACACCACCTGTAGAAATCTTAAACTATGTACTGTTAAGAAGTTGCGGGTCTACCGTTGCAGAGGAGGCTGCATGGCCTGCTGAGAGAGGGGTGCTGAAGACATCCCTGCTGGAGGAATGCGCCCAGAGGAAGCAGCAGAGCTGCCGCTGAATGGCAGAGGGCCTGCCCAGAAGAGCAGATTGACCACTAAAGAAGTTTGCAACTAGTACCAAGAACATGGCAGGTGCTGCCTGCAGCTGTCGTGAGTCCCTGCATGAGTCCCTGAGGTGCAGGTCCTTGGTTGCACTCATCGGGCCTCAAGAGGTTTCTTTACCCCACCCTAGCCTGGAAGTGATCAGAATGCTGTCCGGAATGGACAAACAGGGGGAAATTGCAAGAGCTGATCCTAAAGAGAGTGGCGCGGGTCTCCTTAGGAGCACTGAGAAGCACAACAACATACAGTGGTAGTGGCAGAGAACGGTTTTGTGCCAAAAAAGCGAGTGATGCCAAAGGTATACAATGAACTGCCATCCACAATTGATAGTGCTCCCCAACTGTGCTGAGCGATGCAACCTGTGGCCTTGGAGCACCCTCCCACCCACCCCCCTTCATTGTGTGCCAGAGATTTCAGAGCACAAGTTCCCTGGATGAACTTTCAGTACGCTACTATCTTCTGTGAACATGACTAAAGATCTGGGGGAGGACTTTGCACCGTTGTTTGAGCAGGAGTTTTGCATTAAGACGGAACAACATTATGAAGTGTGACCAGTACTATGTCAAAACATAACCTTTCTGCAACCGCCACCAGCTCCTGGAAGAAGGTAAGGCTAGCGGCATGCTTGATCCCAACAGCATAGACCTCATGACCGGGGTCCTGCAGCAGTGCTTCAGGTAAAACAGTGAACCTGACCTCCTGGGAGCACAGTGATTCTGCAGACATCATCCTTAGCCTGAGATAATCACTAAATCAGTACGCATGCACGAAAGACTGACCTAAGGGTCTCAGAAAAAAAGGAAGCTGTTCTCTCTTCACACAGTGACCATGCACCTGTCCAGGCATCCATGCTTCGAAGTTCATCTTATCTGGAATTGCAGACCCTGTGTTACCAGACCATACTTGTGTGATATATTGAGTAGCTGGTGTAATAAAGTACTTTCTCTTTTTATAAAGTGAAAGCACTGACTGCACATAGTGGATTGCGGCTTGTTGAGTTCCGAGTCTCTTAAACCACACTACCTCCCTGAATAAGCCTTAGACTACACACATCACTATCCTGACAATCAAGTGCCACACAGACGCACTTGGTGCCGAGTTATCAGTGTCCGTAAAATGCCAGGTCACAGGGAATCAATGGTAAAAGTACTGAACCCTCATGGCCGAAGCCCAGTAACCCCTTGGCGCACCACCCAGAACTAGCTCTAACAGTTACAATAATTTCTTTAGGTTTTTGTAAAGTGATAGTGCCAGAGAAATATTACCTTCCAACTCACTGGGGATAGGGGTCAGCATCGGGGCTCCCCTGTAATATTTGCAGACTAGCATGAGTGTCATTTTATATTTTTTAAGGGACATGACCAAAGGGATTATTCTCAACTGAATAATTTATCATGGTACAGGAAACACAATTCCAACAGTGTGTCTCCCCAGGTCCCAAACTACAAATTACTAAAACCCATGCAGTGACTACTGGATCCACCAAGACAAAGCCATCTGCTGTTGTACCTCTGTCACTGCCGCTGGGGAAGCAGAATTAATTCCATTTGGCATCAACACGTTTTTGAGCTGGCCTAGAAAACCACTGTGACTCCTCCTTTGACACTGCAGTAAGATTATGGAGTAACACTGGGAGCTTTCCTGTTGGGTTCTCTCAGAGACAAGACATCCAGGAATACACGAATAGAACTTGGTTTTCAGAGAAAGTATCTGACTCTCAAAGTAAGATTTTCTTACGTATCGCAAGAAATGAAGCCAATCCCAGGTGCCGGTTAACAGGTACCCAGACACATTTCCAGAGTAAGAATGTATAAATCCTAGCGGCATGCAATAGAAAGGTTCCAAAAGAATAGTAGCAATGAAAGCTTGAGGCAATCCTGGGACAAGCCAGAGTTCCAGGGGTGTGTTGATTGCTGAAGTGTTGTAATGCTGTCCTCTGGGATGGGTTGCAGGAGTTCTAGAGTGAGGAGGTCCCTTTGTGCTGGCCCTACCGGACAGGAGATCTTCTGGAATGCTGTTACCAGTGCATCCAAGATACTCTAGAGGCATGCCACTGCTTTGCCCACAGTTGCACAGGTACAGCTCCTTTCAAGAAATGTCCACCCCAGGTGCTATTGCTACTTTTCAGACACTACTTCGAGTTCACAGCAGGGATGCAGACTCGTTGTAGTAGTCAAGATGAAACTTCCTCTATGCAAGTGTGCCCACACAACCATTTCTCCCGTAGAGTCATGCTATGGAAAGAGCATGGCAGTGAAATTACATGGCAGTGGCAGTCAGAGAGGAAGAATAGGAGTGCTCTAGATGGGAGGAAAAGGCAATAGCGCAACACATATCATAACACAATAAAGACTTAAGAATATGAAAGACTTACCATGGCTATTTACAAATACCTGCAAAAGAAAAAAAGGCAAATTTAAGAACTGTTCTCGCTCCAGAAAGACTGATCATCATCATCAGACATGGATAAAGCACGTACAAGCACAGACTCAAGGTGGAGAAGAAAATAAGAGTAGAGAGATGTATTTATCTTGTTCATGAAGAGGGTACTGGCTATACACCATGCATATCAATGGAAATAAAATTTCACAACACACTGGCTGGTGACAGATCTACATCAGCTCTGTTAATCCTAGAAGTAACAATTAACAGATCACACTAAGAACGTAAAGTCTGCATTAGGGTTACAGTACAAATTAATTCTTTAAATAGTATGTGGTTTAAATCGTATATTATTTGAATAAATATGGCTGAGCGTGTTAAAGCCTTTAAAATACTTCTAAGAAGTGCAGGTGGACAGATCACTAGCTCAAAGTGCGGAAACTATGTTATCGAGGAGGCAAGTCTGAATAACCTGGAATGTAGGTATATTTTACTTGCATGTGCTAATCAAACAAGCATTGGCATAGCCAATAGGTCTCGCTTTTGGGACCTTATAAGTATTTAGTTATGCAGCACAATATCCTTGGTGCAATAACATCAACTGTTGCATGGCTAAAAACTTATAAGGTTCCAAGGCGAGACCTATGGCTATGCCAATGCTTGTTTTAATTGTTTGAGAGAATATTTGTGCTGGTCATGTTTATGTGTGTGTTCGTTTTTATTTTGCCTAACAGAGTCTTTTTGCAGTAATTTAAACTTCAGCGGGGGCGGCTCAGGCCCGAGGTACATCTTTTAAGAGTCTTAGCGGGATTGGATCCTGGGCCGGCCATTGTGTCAAGGATCACACGGCTCGACTTAAGTCCGCCGTACAAAAGTAGTGATAAGGAGGTGAACTCGGAGCTGACTGGCGAGATTACAGGCCCTGGAGGCGGCGGTATCAGCAGCAAAGCTCCCCGCGAGGTCCCAGTCACAGAGAGGGGCTGATCAGACAGCTAAGGTTCAAGAAAGGGAGGCCCATGGAATGGAATGTGAGAGCAGCGCCGAGGAGACGGAGAGCAGAGCGGTGTGTGCTGAAGAACACAAGCAGAGCAGAGTGTGCCCCGAGCTAGACGGTTCTGAGACAGTGACCGGCATGGCACTGAGGCCTGGAAAGTAACTTCAGTAACGGAGCAGAGAGGCGGAGAAAGCGTGACGTAGACTCGTGGAAGAGAGAGCGGAGGCCCCTTCTAACACTAACGTGACAGCAAAGAGAGGGGGCTGCCGCGTGTCACTGAAGGAGGGGCCACCTCCTGAGTAGGATTAAACTACGTACACTGGGCATGGGGGAGGGAGTGGGAGAAGGGAGGGGTGTGTGAGAGCAGAGAGAAACCATTAACAGCGCGGCGCTCGTAAAAGGGCGCTGTGCTGATTAGGTTACAACAAGCCAGGACTATTGTCTTTGTCAATGGCTGTTAGATGCATAAGATAAAAAACAAGCCAGCGAAGGTCTGGTGTAACAAGCACGGAGGAGCGGGGGCGAGCGAGCGCGGCAGCCTGCAAAGCAGTCCCAAAAACGCTCGTGCGTCGTGGCTGGCCTTTGGATGAGTACGCGCGGCAGACATGTGTTTCCACTTATCGCGCCCGCGTCTGGGCACGATGGTTGGAAACACATGTTTGCCGCGCGTACCCATCTCAAAAGGCCAGCCACGGCGCTACGGCGTTTCTTGGACTGCTTTGAAAACTCACTTACAATAAGTCTTCGCCTCTAAGCAGCGCTTGCGCGCTACTCGAGGCTCGACCTAAAAAGCAGTGCCATCATTTAGTTTTCAGCAGATTGCGGCTCTACAAACGAGAGACCTTTGAGGCTCAGAAGGAATGGCAATAAAAAGTCGACGCTGCAGTTGAGTTCACAAGGCTATCCAGGGGCTTGCCTAAGACCAGGAACACTCCTGGAGTTTTGTCAAACCAGTAGTTCTAACAGTGCGAGTTATTTCAAATGGCTGCTTTGCTTTGTCTACAAACTTTTGTTTCCTTTTTAATCCACCATTTATCTGCAAATGCACTCCAATCCTCGAACTGACACGAACTTATTCTACTGAGACACGCCCGATATCCCATATTGGAAAATATGAGACAGACAGACAGACAGAGACACACACACACACACACACACACACACATACACACACAGACACACACGTTGTCGTGCACCTCAGTGCTCAGTTGCACTGTAGCTAGGCTTGCACTTTATAAATCAAAAACATACATACAATCCAACAACCAACGACGATTAACATACCTCTTCGTTATCTTCATCCACGTACTTTATCTGGATGTTTTTCAGATCAAATGAAACCTTTACCTTTTGGTGAAACAAAAAGAAATGATGTGATTATTTAATAGACACATCTAGCACCTCAAGGATTGGCACAAATGAGCTTAACCCCTCCTTAAAAATTGAAACAAGGATCTGAAATAAGTAAATAGGGGACATAAAGTGGCCTCGGTTTCATGCATGCCGCCTAAACCCCTCACCTGTCTTGAACAATATATATAGGATGGGAGAGAGGTTTTAAGACGTCCAAATGTCATGGGACTGTCCTTTGCACTGTGAGGAGCCAGGCTGTGTCAGACATTACAGAATTAATCAGTAAGGAGCCATCTCTGTAGTGCCATGAGGAGAAAATGTAAAGGGGAAGATAGAGAGGGGGGACGGGGATGTCACAGAATGTATGAGGAGGCTGGGATGGCAGGATCAGGAAATGAGAGAAGAAAAGACCTACCCAACCCAGGACCCTCAAACACATCCCTGTATCCAAGAGTAACGTTGCTCAAATGGAAATACACTAATTGCGATGCCATAGAACAGTGATGTTTGTGGCCCTACTGACCTTTACATGTGCCCCCCTGGTGAACAGCAACACTGGGTTCTGTTTACTTGAGAAAGCACTAACATTTAGAAAGATGTGAAACAAGCATTGGCAAAGCCAATAGGACTTTCCATAAGCGACATATTGGCTTTGTCTATTTTTTTTGGTATGGCCTGTCATTGTACAGTATGGTATGGTATGGGCTGGTTTTGTATGATGTGGTATGGTCTTTCATTGTATAGTATTTGTATGTTATGGTGGGATGTGGTATGGTCTGTCATGTACAGTATGGTATGACCTATCATTGTATAGCATGGCATGGTATGGTCTTTCATTGTATAGTTTGGTATGGTATGGTATGGTATTGTGGGATCTGGTATGGTCGGTCATGTACAGTATGGTATGACCTATCATTGTATAGCATGGTATGGTGTGGGCTGTTGATCTATAGTGTGGTATGGTCTGGTCTTTCATTGTATAGTTTGGTATGGCCTTTCACTCTATGGTATGGCATGTCAGGTATAGTATGGCCTGTCATTGTATAGTATGGTATGGTATGGCCTATCATCGTATAGGATGATCTGGCCCATCAATGTATGATATAGTATGGCCTGACATTGTTTAGTATGGGATGCCATTTTATAGCTCAATGTACAATAATATAGATAACTGTACCAACCCTCTGCAAGGTGCAATAACCCCTAGCTGGTGGATCCCAGGCCCCTGCCGTGGTATGTACTGTGATGCTTCTCTGCAGGGAAGAGAACTCCCGTTTTGTTGTGTTGTCACCTGTTCGTGTACCCATGAGTACTGCAGCTGCATATGACTGCTAAGACTGTCTCAAACAAGTTGAGTGACAATCCTTTACCTGGGTTTAGAGGCCTTGGTGCAATCTACAGACTAAGGTGTTGAAAGCAAAAGAAGGACACAAATCATCATCCCAGATTCTGCGTTCACTTGTGTGATCCTGAGCACTCCACCTGAACTTTCTGCATTACAGATTCCTTACCTGGCAAATACAGGGTTAACTCAAACAGAGGGACCTCCAATATTAAGAAGAATAAAAACACTGATTTTTACATTTCTATGTGTTGATATATTCGCGATGGCTCATCTGGGCATGGAAGAATGGGAGTCCCACACAGCATCCCATGTGTCGTCCTGAGCGCCCCGTCATTTTGGGGCTGGCCTAAAGATCTTCTCAGCTGAGGAGAAGTTGCAAAAGATGCGAGCCAGTCAGCGCCCTGCTGCGCACAATGAAACTATTGGCTGAGAGCAGACGGCTCGCATGGCAGTGATGGAGGGCCCGGACAGTTCTGTTGCATGGCACCGGGCATCGCCTCCTCGCACGTCAGCGGGCCTTCCTGGCATTAAGTGCCTTGTGGGCAGCAGGAGACCATGCTGGCTTGTTGCTAGGCTCATCCAAGCAGGCTCATTCCTCACCCATCACACAACCCACAGCCTGGAAGGAATGGCTGCCTCAGCAGGCTCTAAAGCTGCCTGCACTCTCTGTACAGTTCTGTGGGCTAATGTGTTGGCTGCAGAGATATTTTGTCCACCTGTAGTTCACATGTTCAAATTCTGATAGGGTGGTCTCTGGCTTTCGTTGGGAGCCCGAACAAAAATGAAGAGCATTAGGTCCCGCAGTTATAATACACTTGACGAATATTATTACAGCAGAATTTGTGAAAGCTGTGTTAAAACAAGAATTTGAAATGCAAAAGGTCTCACCTTTGGTACCTTATATGTATTTAGCTATGCAGCACATTAGCCTGGGTGCTGAAACATCTACTGTTCTTTTTTTTCTTTTTTTCCCCTTCCCTTTTTTTTAAAATTTTATATTTCAACATGTTTTATTTATTTATTTTATACAAGAACATATTAGCCATTCTGTTACAGGGTTAGCGTAGTTTGTACCAAGTGCAGCTTGTACATCAGTATATTGAGACGTTATGTCACGTTTGTTTAGCTAACCCCACCTGACGATAGTTAGAGAAAAAGAGAAAGAGGCAGGTAGAAAAAGGCAGAGAAACAAGGGGGGAAAGAAGAGGTAGGAGACAGGCAAGGAGAGTTACATTTCTTAACAATTACAAATGACATTCTGTGGGGATGTTGGCACCCATGTAGGCCGGTGTTGGTGGGGCTCCCCCCTTGCGGCCGGCCCGAGAGGGCGACATTGGTTGAGACCAGTTTTTTTTGTTGTTATTTTTTGATGAGAAGAAACGACCTCCTGGACCCAAGACCATTTTTTGAACATGGTCAAGCACTCGCTTCTTTCCAAATGTGTCTCCTGTAGGAGAATAACATTAGCCTCAGATTTCTTGAGAGTTTCCATTATACGAGCCAATTTTCTAATAGATCTCACCCCATTCACATTCCATGAGGTGAGATTCACTGAGTTTTTACTCATTCATAAGGTAAAAGAGAAACCCTCTCTCTCTTAATCTGACAGATAGAGAATCTGTACACTTCATTTTAATGCAAAAAGATAAGAGGAACAAATATTTTGTCAAAATAACGTAATAAAAAATACTGTATGGCAGACTAAGGAAACCAATTTTTTCTTTTTCTCCCAAATGCTCCCAACACCCCGTGCCTCCCCTCTGGGGAACCCCCCTTTCTATTTCTTAGGGCGCAAGCGCCTTCGAGATACCCCCATGCTGACGAGGTGAGTCCGGGTAGCAAAACCAGCCCTTGACACTACATACCCCTTGTACCGCAAAATTAGGTAGTGGTGTTATACTGTCATACTTTCATACAAATATATCCAGAGAGATTCATACAACTTATAATATGTTTATCCTACTATAGAGTGTGAGATGCCTATCCCCAATTATACTGTATCTAATGGATTCGCTTGTCGTTTTGTGACTCCTTATTGCTACCAACCTCAATAGCATACTATTTACAAATTATTTTCACATTATATATCTTTAACCTAAAGTCATATAAATCTAATCTTTATTCTGACCCTCCCATCTGCTTTAAAAGGGGGTCTACTTCCTCCGGTTCTCGAATATTGAACATTTTATTCTGCCACATGATCTTCAACATGGCAGGGAACTTCATGTGAACTTGTGCACCTCTGGACCGGAGTTCATTCATTTTTGAGCCTGAGAGCCACTGCCGCTCCGCTGTTCTTTTGCCCATATCAGATCGTATTAGATAGGTGAAGTCCCCGTACCTCAATGACCGATCTTTCAATGCACGGGCTAAAACAAGCTCCTTAATTGAAAAGGTGAGAAAATAGACTAGTATCTTCCTCGGGGCTTTCCTCCCTGTCTGTAACCTATATGGGTCTCTATGCACTCTCTGGAGCTCTTTTCCCCAATCAATATCCGTTCTATCTGGTAGTAGCTCTCCCAGCAATCTAGAGACAAACCCTTTTATATCCGCCCCTTCTGCGTTTTCGTTAATTCACAGAAGACGGATATTGTTACGCCTAGCCTGGAGTTCGAGTCTTTCCATATCCTGCTGTAGTGTCTTATTCTCTTGTTTGAGGCTGCCGATCTCTCTGAGATTGGTAGCAGTGGCCTCGCCCAAAACCTTTACCTCCTCTTCCAGGTTCTCTCTACGTTTAGCCTATCCATCAATCTTCTGCTCAAGAACCTCCCCTCTATCTTGAATAACCTTTTGGTTACTTTCTGAAGTCTCGAATTTGGCTAATATTTCTTGCCTCAAGCTATTTAACAGGTTCACCAACTGATCGCCTGCGACCCCTGCGACCCCTGAGGAAGCTTCATCCTGAGACGCGTGCATTAATGCAAGACTCACTTCGTCATTCAAGCTTGCTCCATTTGGGTCATCTTCAGGCCGTATCTCATTCTGAGACCGCTCGTCTGGAATTTCCTGAGCCTCATCAAGCAGGGAAAAACGATTCTCAAGCCTCAATGGGATACCCTGTGATACGGGAGATGTTCTTTTCTCCACCGGTTTCGGTAAACCCAGATATTCCCCTGCAGTCAATTGAGAGCCAGTGACCTGCTCCATTATTTTAAAATATGGCCTAAGAGAGGGAGGTGGCTTGGGTACCGACCGCACCTCTCTTGTCCTACACTTTTTAATTTGAGCTTTTTTAGAGTTCTTTTTAACAGGAGACTTTGGAGTCAACACCGAGGGAGGTTCTACTACTTTTTTCCCAGGAAACGATCGAAGTTGATATCTGCTCCTTTCCGGTAGTGATCTGCCCTCTTTAATGTTAATATTCCCACCTTGAGGGGTTATTTCGTTCTAAGAAACGTGGTCAGCTATGTATACCCTAGCCCCCTCTTCACCTAAGCATGCAAGATGATTCGAGCTGGAAGTTATAGCTCGGGGGTGAGACTCGCTCTCCATCCACTCCTTCCCCCCTTTGATGTACAAGTCAAGACTGGCCTCTGTTGTGAGGGCCCGAAAAAGGGGGGGGGGGGAGATGAGCCAATGGAGCTTGCATATCGGCGAATCCAACCGTCCAAACTTAATAAATCTAAACTTAAAATCCTTATAGCACACGCTTTTTTCCCCCCGCAGGATTTGCCCTGCTGGCAGACACGAAAATAGCGCTCTTACCGGCATAGAATATTTCAGCAGCGCGGAATCTCCTCCAGCACTCCGCCGCCCGACTCCAACTCCAACTCCCCGAGGGGGGGGAGCCACGTCCCTCGGCGGTGGAAGTATGGAGATCGGCAGCCCAACCCATACAAGACCTTACCGTAGTAACAGTAGTAAGTGCTGCCGGTCTATGGAACAGTTAAGGGACTGTTGGTGAGCCGCTCTCAACGCCGCTTTCCTCGATGCAAAACCGCCAGAGCTACCAGGCTCACTCCACTGTATCACGGCGACACAACTACACCCGTCGCTAATCAGTCCACCTTCATTTTCGAGCTTTCCCTGCTCCCAGCTCGGCTCGCCTCACACAGGGGCTCTCCCGACTGGCGTTAGCCAGCCGCCATGTTCCCCGACCACGTGACCTCCTCCGAGACCAGTTAAGTACGTTTGTCTGGGTGGTGCGTTCTTAGGGGGTACCAGGTTGTGTACCGCCGGTATCTTATTTTCACGGAGGTTCATAAGAGTCTAGGTACGTGTCAAGAGATTTCCACATCTTTCTGGATGCCGGTTTCCAGGGTGAATTCTGCAGTGCAATGTTGTCCGCACCTCTGAGATGGGTGATCCAGTTGAACCAGCCTTTGTAAGAAGTTTTACTTGTGTCTTTCCAATTGGCGAGGACCATTTTTACTGCTGTTGTCAGTAGTAGGTCTAGTAGGTCTTTATCGGGTTCAGATCTCAAGTCTGTGCACATAAATGCCATGGTAAGGGTGGAAAATTCGTACAGTCAAACAAACCATTTATAAACACAAAGATTTTCTACCAGAATGATTTGAGTGTTGGGCAGTGAAAGATAAGGTGTGCTAAATCCCCGGTTTCCTTGTTACAGTTCCAACATAACGCGTCATCCCTGAGGCCTAATGAGAATAAACGGGCCGGGTCCAAAAAGCCTTGTGTAACAGCCAAAATTTTGTTTGTGAGAGCACCGGGGAGATCTTATTACGTGAGGCCGAGCTCCATAGTGTGGCCCATTCTTGTTCGTTATGTGTGGCTTTCGTTTGTTTATCCCAATAGGCAACCGTCTTATCATTAAGTTTAGAGGATTTTGAGCGGAGGAGTTTGTAGAGCTGCGAGACCTGGTGCCCCACTTTATTAATGTTCGACACAAACCGGGAGATTGATGTTTGTGAGGCGGATAATTTGGTTTTTGACAGGGCCATTCTAATTTTTTTTAAATTATAGAATTCAATGTCAGCTAGGTTATATCTTGACTTGAGGTCTGTGAATGTAATAGGGTATGTTTCGTTTTCTAGTTGGTAAGGGTAGTGGATACCTTTCTCAATCCATACATCAAAGGCTAGGCTTTTCCCTTTATACAAAATCTTGCTATTGGCCCATAGTGACTCAATATTAGAACCTTTGATGCTATTCTCCAGCTTCTTATCTACCTTTAGCAGCGCGATTTTTGTATTTTTAAAGATGGACTTGGAGGTGTGGGGGTATCTATTTGCTGTTAATAGAGCCAGGGGGCTTTGGTTATTCAGGATGGCCCTCTCTACCTGTAGCCATACTGGCGTGTAGTCGGTGGGCGGTGATATCCAGTATAAGCCTTGTTTTGCCAGAAAAGCTAGCTGGAATATTCTGAAGTCCGCTAGATTTACCCCTCCTTGACTTTTATCCAGTCTTAATTTTTTGATACTTCTCCGTGCTTTCTTCCCTCGCCAAAGGAATTTAGAGATCAGGATGTCGACTTTGCGGTGGAAATCATCTGTGAGGAGGAGCGGGAGCATACTGATCAGATAGTTAATCATTGGGGTGATCATCATTTTAATAGTTTCGATTCTGCCCCACCACGTTATGAATTTTGGAGACCAGGAGTTTCTTAATCTTTTCTAGTAGTAGTTTCTCATTCTGATGTAGCGTGTCAATTAAGTAATTAAGTCGCTACCAAAATTTATACCTAGGTATTTGATATATCCTATTTGCCAGGCTAAGCCCGACCCCCCCAGGGTGTCTCTCGTGCAGTGAATATTTAGTGGTTTGCATTCTGACTTGTCTCTGTTTAGTTTATACCCTGAGAACCCGGAATATTTTGCCATCGTCTCCATCAAGGGCCTCAATTGATGTCTTAGGTTGCTCAGTTACTATTAGTATGTCATTCGCATAGGCGGCTAATTTTACTTCAACACCATTGATATCGATCCCTCTTATGTTCGTATTTAATTTGATATCTTGGATAAGGGGTTCTACTGTTCTTTAACATGGAGGGAAAGTAAGCACCAAACTGCGTGACACACCAGGTATGGGAAAACATTGACAGAAATATTGCCTTTCAGCGGAAATGGTATATTCCAAAGCTCTGTTTTTAATATAAAATCAGGGCCTTAGGTGGTCATATCACTGAAAATACAAGATTTGAAAAAAATATTATTGTCTACGTGTGCTCGTGGAAGACAATTTCTATGGACTGAAATTTAGAGAATGCTAAAGTGATTCTGGTATTTTACTGACCTCTGCTGGTCGTTTTCGATCGAGAAAGTTAAATAGAGGCAGTTGCCAGAAAAATTAAAAAATAAAGTCCCTCAGCAGAAAGCAATTCTGTTATTTTACTGACCTCTACTGGTCGTTTTCTATCAAGACAGTTAAATAGAGGCAGTTGAACAGAAAAAAAAGTCCCTAAGCGGAAGCAGACAAGTCCTAGAGCTGATCTCCAGAGCCCATATAAGTATATTCTAAAGTATATACAAGAGGTCTTGAATGCTCGACCTAAAAAGGTATGCGGACAGCGCCCAGATGAGAGGTACAATGAAGATTCTGCTGAGTGCATGACTGACTGTGATGGGTAAACAGGGTAGGAAAGCCAGACCCAGGCAGAAGAGATAACATTACCTGCCCTCGCTGCACAGAGGCGCCACAGGACTTGTTCCTGGTCTCTCCAGGGACAAGCACAGCAAGGATAGCAGGTCCAGCAAGGATGGAGAGTGGAAGGGAGAAAGGACTAAAAGATAACACTGACAGAGGGTAGGAGGGAGGGCTGGCTAAAGGCAACGCGGACGGAGGGAGGGCTGGCTAAAGGCAAAATGGATGGAGGGAGAGCTGGCCAAGGCAACACGGACGGAGAGCTGGCTAAAGACAACACAGACAGAGGGTAGGAGGGAAGGCTGGCTAAAGCATCACCGATCGGAGGGAGGGCTGGCTAAAGGCAACACGGGCGGAGGGAGAGCTGGCTAAGGCAACACGGACGGAGGGAGGGCTGGCTAAAGGCAACACGGACGGAGGGAGGGCTGGCTAAAGGCAACACGGACGGAGGGAGGGCTGGCTAAAGGCAACACGGACGGAGGGAGGGCTGGCTAAAGGCAACACTGACGGAGGGAGAGCTGGCTAAAGGCAACACTGATGGAGGGAGAGCTGGCTAAAGGCAACACTGATGGAGGGAGAGCTGGCTAAAGACAACACAGACTGAGGATGGGAGGGAGGGCTGGCTAAATGCAACATGGACAGCAAGCGGGGGAAAGCTAAAGTCAACAAAGAAGTAAAATAAAATACTGCCGGTATCGGTAGGCACCCTGGATGTACGCAAGACAATATCAGGGCATAACATCTAAAATAAATTATTGCTCTAAAACCAGACCAGTGCATTCCCTAAAGACACGGACATTTCAAAACAGTGTACATATTTTACAGACCTGTTTATCTGAAAGCACCTGGCTTCCTTGTCACCCTTCAATTCAAAGCCAGAAAAAAGCTCTATGTTGTGAGGTGGAAAAGCAAGAAAAAAAGTACCTGATTCTGAGGGGGAGCAGCGGAAGGCCACTAATAATGCAACCAATCAATAGTTCATGCTCTATTGACGAGACTAACACACAAAGAGGAGGTAGAATAAAGAAAAACCAGAACACACTCTGACCAATAAGAAGCAGGGAAAAGAGAGTGACGAAGCCAACTAATGCTAAGTAACAGGCAGGCTCTAGGCCCTTTTTAAGTAAAAAAAAAAAAAATGACAATAGACTCGCAAGTGACGGCGCATGTGCGCTGCTTCAGGCGAGAACGAATAAACGGACTGGCATTTAACTTGCTAACTGAAATAAAAGAAAATAAGCACATAAGCTATGCTGCACCATTTAACTTTAGGAAGACCTTCATTTTTTAATGACAAACGTGTAAAAATGTGATAGTCTCGTCAATATTCAAAAAGTGTATTTCACCAACATGCCGGACTGTTTCACTGTTGTACATCAGATAACATCATTTCATGGAGAACTATTTTTTAAAAGTGATAGTTTTCAAACACGAACGTTAAAACATTCATGCCCCCTCCCCACCCTGACAATAATGCCAAGAGTGAACTAAGAGGCAAGTCAGTTGCATGTTGATCCCTCTGGGTGGCCTGGGTTGTTGTTATACATGACAACATTATAGTTTTTTAAATCAATACCCAAGAGAAAGCTTTATACAGCACAAATCCTGAACTAATGCCTAGAATCACACAATTTGGTCAAGCGGGGAAGCTGGGATTGATTCCATGTTTTCTATCTCAGATTTAGCAATTCTATTTCATTCCAATTCAATAATCAATTTATTTCCTTTGTACATGCTTTGCCCAACTTACACCCCATTCCCATCCAACGCCCCACCCCATCAGTGCGACCCTCGGTCACACCACAAACCTTACTTTTTGCCCGGGAAAATGTTTGCAAGTACCCGTGGCATGGAACGTAGCAGTGGAAATTAATACATAGAAATGAAGACACAGCATGTAACACGCACATTGAATAAGTTACAACTGGCCCCAAAATGAAGCATTTTTTCTTCTTGGTAGATTTGCGATTTCCTTAAAGGTAATGTGATCCTGTTTAATTCCTCATCCTACTACCTTGGTCACAAATTGCAGCCCAGGAACAAAAAGGACATTTTTTCTCCAATTACAACGCTTCACACTATGTTTGAAAAAATGCCGAGGTCTTGAGTTTCAAAATCCTGCTGCAGAGTATATAAGTGTTTTTGAACCACTTTTAATTAAACTGCCTGCTGCCTTGAAAATAAAGTTTGAACAGATACACCCAAACAGGAGCCAAGAGGGTCACAAAAAATGTTTGGTCAACTATATCAAATGCAGTATAATGTCCATGAAGACCAGTGCAGAGACTGTATACTTTTTTTTTTTTAATTGTGTGCTGGAGACTGGGTAAAAACCATACCATCAAAGAGTGTAAATCTACCAGATTGGAATCCTGCTTAGAAGTTGTCTAGAACACAATTATTTACCAGATTTGCGTTAAGGGTCCGCAGTGCTTAATTTGAGCAGGTGGCTGCAGGTGGGCCCCACTGAGACTCATTTTTGGGGACAAGTACTTATTTTTCTTCATCAGATTTTGACCCACAGTAAGAGAGAATAACACAAAAGGGGAAAGGAGGAGTAAGGGAAAGACGGAAAACTATGAAAAGAAGGAAATTAGGGATGGAAAAAGAAACTGAAAAAGAGAAATAAAGGACCAGGGAGTGTTTAGTGGTGGATGAAAGAGGCATGAGGTGGAATCAAGACTACGCAGCCTTGATATTTGGCACACTCAACATTCGATAGCACCAACGGTAGGTTTATATGCAAAACTTTGGGCTCTGCCACTTATTCTTTAAAATTTAAACACTGTGTGCCTGCACCCCTTCATCTCCACTTATACTAGTTCTGTCTGAGAAAACACCAATGATGAGAAGCCCGGAAAGTATTCCACAGTTGTTTTTGGCCCCGCTCCGTTGGTTGTTTCAGTGAGGTGTTCTACATACTTTCTGCCACTAAGCTGAGTGGTATGCCAGCACCCACTTCTGATATTGTGATTGGATTGACACACTTATAGTGTTATTTAAGAGATTTCATTTCACTAACTTTGTCCTACCCCAGGGGTTTATCCATTTGAAAGCTTAATATACACGCTGTCGAAGTTCAGTTTCTTTATACGATGAACAGGCACAACTAAGTAACGAAACAGGTACAGTCAATGTCCTGTTTTTTTTTTTTAACACAAAAAAGGTTAAGCACCAGTAGTGCAAATTACCATTATCTGTTGATAACATTTATCCAGTATTGGGGTATCTTACATAGATTCACATGCTTGAATCATTCCCCGTCGTTGAAGTAGGAGTCCCACAGTAATCTAAATAAAGCAGTAGTTAAAAAACTTCCATAGGCTATCCTGGAGAAACCATGCATTTAATAGCCTATCTACCTCCTTTTTAAAAAAGGACCAAACTTTAGATACATCCAATCAGCAACTAGCACCCTCTGGAAACCTTTCCAAGAAAAGCTGAATCCCTCAGATTTCCCCTGCATGTCGTGTGTGAAGGGAGTCTCCCTGAGCTCTGCCCAGTTCTTTCATACTTTTCACAGATGAATCTCTAGTAAGAAATAAGACTTATCATGTCTGACAGGAAGGGACTATTTCACCCTTGTAATTCCTGTGGTAAGAAGATGGTTCACATTGATGATCCCCACAAGGATTGCATTTATTGCCACTATCCGCATTAGGAGGCAAAACAGTGCAAATTCTGCCAAACTTCTTCATCCAAAACTCAGAGACAGAGAAGGCAGACTTCTGTTGTGGCTGAAGAAGACGCAGAGGACATCTTCTGATGAGGAGAGCGACACCTTGTCTAGATCCCAAAAGACACCGAGGTCGCTTGAGGGGGAAGTCTGAGGAGATCAAAAAACACCTTAAAACCTCCCATCAGACTAAAGAAGTTCATAAAAAAGAGAGATTCTAAAGTCTCCTCTGAGCTAGTCTTGCGAGCACATTCTGGGACCTCTAAGGTTAAACTAGAGTCTACCATTTCTTCAGGTTTTTCTAGACGTAAATCCAGTCACAAATCCCTCTTGGCGTCAGTATCACCGCTTGTTAAAAGCAAAACTACAATTGTGAACATTACCTGCGCCATCTTGTCTGGTGGAATTCTATGTGCATATAAGTTGCAGTCATTTTAATCTATCACAGTCATTTTGTACTCTGTTGGTCACCTTTGTTTCACCCTGCCCTTACTAGCATCCCTCTGACCCTCTGACCGACCTGGTATGTGTGCTGGGGGCTATAAACTCTATTGCCACAACAAACCTCAGCGCCACTTGCTGCCACAAACTCGTTTTTCCTCTCATCTCTGTTTTCAGGCAAACCTTTGGACACTCTACCCCTCACTGCACCTATTACACAAACAGGTTCCAAACACCAAAAAGACTCTTGCAACATGATTTATTGCACTGCAAACAGCAAGACTTGTTGTTACCAACAATGGGACCTGTTTTTATCAACAGAACGGACTCTTAGATCTGGCCGGTCTCACATGTTTTAGACCCTGAAGCAAGGTCCAGCTGCAAGATAAGATTGTCTGTTTGACCTGGGTGGGAAGAGAATTACTGTTGGGCTTGTGTGACAACCTGCCCGGGGCGGGGACCCCAAGCTTGTGTAACCATGGTAATGAAACAAATGCATTGTGTCAAACCTGTATAAAAGGAAGAGCCAAAGGAGTATCAGCAGAGCACCTCCCTCAGACATCCCTGTGTCTCAGTTGACGTGATCTCCTCATGAGAAATAAACCGTTTTTCTTGTCTTCCAGTTTCCAGCGCTTGCCTCATTATTTTGATAGCGAACCCAAAGTGAATTAGAGGTGGAACCCTGCACCGGGCAGCATTGAGGGTCTTAGAAGACTCGCTGCCTTTCACAAATTGGCGCCCAAGCGTAGGGGCCCATCAGCGACGCGTGGGTCCGGTAGAGAGGTCCTAACGACGGAGTGAACGACTAAACGATTGGGGTATACCTGCCTGAGAAGACCCTTGTCTGGCTGCCGATCGACTGAACTTCACCGGTTCCGAACGGACCTCTCTCGAGTGACCTGCGGTCCTGACTGGGACCTTAGAGGAACGCCGCATTGATTGTTGGAGTGAGAGGACAACCAGGCGCTGGAAGGGGAAGACGAAGAACTGTCCATACGGTCCGGGTAAGGTCGTGAAAAAACGACTTAAATTGATTGATTGATTGAATAGTTTGATTGAAATACTAGTATTCCTTTTTTTGATATTGAGTTATTTGCGACATTTCCCTGCTTGCAAACAACGAAGAATAGGAATATTCTCTCTCTTTGCAGGCAGCGAAGGACAGGTAGTGCAGACTTTTTGTCTAAATTGATTGATTGAGATATTCATTTTTGACCGATAAATACGTCATGCCTGTTTTCTCTAGATTGTTTGATTGTAATTGTTTTGGACCAGACCGTTCGTTAGAGGTCAGTCAGCCGGCACCGCCAACAAGGACATGTACGTAAAGT
Source organism: Calotriton arnoldi (assembly GCA_963921515.1). Classification (NCBI taxonomy): domain Eukaryota; kingdom Metazoa; phylum Chordata; class Amphibia; order Caudata; family Salamandridae; genus Calotriton; species Calotriton arnoldi. Next base: position 5,312,705 of record CAWUFW010000146.1, read on the forward strand.
ATGGATTAGCCACCGTAGCTTATAGCAAACTATGGCATAAATACACTAGGAAGGACCGGGTAAATCAGTGGCCCCTGACGGGATCTTTCGATCCAGCTAAAATAGAAACGTTAGAATTAGCTCTCCACAAAAAGAAAACTAGACCAGCCATGTTTGACAGTTTTGGTTTATGGCGAAAAGAGGCAGCTCAAAGAAAGAAAAGGGACAAAGCTAGACAAGATAAAGAAACGCGAAAATCAGCTTACCAAGCCTGTAAAAGATTAGAAGAAAAACTAAAAGAAAAGGAAATCGATAAAAAGGAACAGGAATCAAAAATATCAGGTCAATGCCCTGTTAGAACGCCCTCGACTCTTTACCCCAAGTTACCAGCAAAACAAAGGGTAGATGATGATTTATTGTTAGGTCCCCCAATCATATACATGCCACCCCCTTACGCCCCTACTCATCCCGTAGTACAACGCCAGGACCACCAAAGTATAGCCGGAGATGGCACGATCGCCTCAGTCTCCACCGCCTCTGCTCCCACCGAGTCACCCACACCAAATGCCTCATCAAAGGATACAGTAGTAGAGGTAGGATCAAAAGAAAAGGAGCGCCCAGGGTCCCGCGATTAAGTAAAAATGAGCGAGCAGGCATTGATAAAATAGTTAAATCCCTCATAGATAGGAAGGAGACAGAAGAGTATGTAACTGACATATGCAACTCCTATGTTGAAAACCGCAAACGATACTTTATTGTACGTCTCTGTTACCACACTCTTACTGCATATGAAGAGAAGTACCAAGATGTAGGGCCCGAGCGGCTAGTGGCTCTCTATCGGAAGGTAGACACCGGAGATGAAGGCGACAACGATGTTACAGAACTCTTTTCATCCACACTGGAGGTATTCCGTCACCTCGTGGAACAAGGACGGATAGATAAGGACAGGACATCTAAGATAGCAGGACCCCCGGTGGAAAAACCAGATAGCATGATGCCGATAAAAGAAGCTGCCCCTTATTGGGTACCTCCTAGAGGACAAGGGACTCATGACGATATGAACCATCAAGACGCTAGAGGAAGGGTGGTCTACAATTGGGTGTATCAACCATGGGACAGACAGGACATTTTGACGTTCCGTAAATCTTTACCGGATTTACGAAAGAACCCCACCGCCTTTTACACCGAGCTAGGTACCGCTCTGGGATCAACAATAATGACACTTGCTGACATAGACTTGTTCTTCGGGTTATGTCTGCCAGCAGATGTGTGGAAACAGATTAGGAAAATAGACCATACCGAACTGCTTGGTCATACCTGGGAACAACTCAACACACTAGATAAACAGCGGAACCCTGGTCAAAAACCGGTTAAAGCAATATTGGACCTCCCTGACAAAATAGTGCAGAAAGTGAAAACGCTGATCCCAGAGAAAAGATAGACTGGTCCATAGTAACCGCGTGCCGCCAGAAACCACAAGAGGATGTCTCAGAGTATTTCTCCAGATTTGAAACGGTGTTCTCCGATTACAGTGGACAAGACATGTCCACCGCAACCGGACACCACTTATTTGTGCAGAACTATGTCAAAGGACTACTGCCAGATGTATCCCAGAAATTACAAGCCAGCGAAAGTAGTTGGGCAGCATCTAAACCGGCGGCCATTCTCCAAATGGCCCAGTACTATGAGCATCAGAAAAACGAAAATGACAGGGCTACAGAAAGGAAAAAGAAGGACTTGAAGGAAAGGGTAATGGTAGCACAACTCCAGGGGGCGAATACAGGAAGGGAGCAATATATGGGAGGATACCAGCAGAATACCCCCAGAGTACAGCCACCTAGAAACAATTCATCGACATCATATGTAGGACGCCAAGACCTAGGACAAAATCAATGTGCATTTTGCAAAGAATATGGACACTGGAAAACCCAATGCCTGGCTTTGTTAGGAGCTGGTAGGGGCAGAGGGGCGAGGGAAATAGCAAATGGACAGAGAGGAAGAGGAGGTGGGAGAGGGTACGCGAGTGAAGCAAGCGAGGAAAGGCCAGGAAGAGTGAACACATTTGACCATCCCAAACAGAATCAGTACCAACAGACAGATTATGACAATACGTACGACTTTGCATAGGACAGCCAAGGGCAAGGGAGGGATCCAGTCGAGCTCTATGTTGATCAGCAAGGCCCTTATGTTACAGCTGAGATCCTGGGCACAAAGTCGCCATTTCTGGTAGACACGGGAGCAACACGTAGTGCACTATCCAAACGACTGATTCCAGGGGCACCCTTGTCAGGCTCACATGTGACCTCAATAGGATTTGACGGTACGCCCTCCACCAACCCTTTGTCCCGACCGATCCCTTTGTGACCAGGTCACAAGCTGAACGATGGACTGACGATAGGACCACTGTAAGGGACATACAGGCACACAAGACGAATTGACCGAGTGGGAAAAGGTGGGACTAAAAGACGAGGAAGATTGCTGGAGAACTAAAGACGGAAATAAATGGCTGTTACCCAATGCCTACCTCATCCCCATATTGACCATGGCACATTTACCAGCACACATAGGCTCCACCCCCATGATTGAACTAATCACCAGAGTATGGCATAACGTCAAGATAGCACAATCTGCAAAACGCCTAGTACAACAATGTATAGTCTGCCTACAACACAACCCAGGGAAGGGGACAGTCGTACCACGGGGAGGGTTTGGAGTCCCTGACCACCCCTTTGAAATACTTCAAATGGATTACATTCAACTAGAGAGATGCCTTGGTCTAAAATATGTCCTGGTGGTTGTGTCCGCTTTTAGCAAATGGGTGGAGGCATATCCCACCCGCGACAATACCGCCTTAGCCACTGCAAAAGTATTGCTGAAAGAATTCTTCCCCCGATACGGCCTTTGCAGAATTTTATGGAGCGACAACAGCCCCCCACTTCGTAGCCGAGGTGATACAGAACATACTGAGAGGGTTGGGGGTAAAACAAAAGTTCCATGCCGTCTTCCACCCCCAATCAGCGGGCCTGGTAGAGAGACACAATGCAACGTTGAAACTAAAACTAGCCAAAATAGTTGCCACGACCGGGTTGAAATGGCCCGACGCCCTCCCATTGGCATTGCTATCGATGCGCTCCACCCCAACCAAACACCGACTGACCCCGTATGAGGTGGTCTTCGGCAGCCCTTTGAGCATTTGGGCGGAACCAAGACCCACCTCCATTAACGATGTCCCAAACATATTAATGTCGGATTACTTGCATAAATTGACAAACGAGCTAACAATTATCCACCAACAGGTGCAGCAAGCCTTGCCTGACGTATCCAGGGGCCCGGGACATGAAATAAAGCCAGGCGACCATGTATTGATTCGCAACTTCCAAAGAACGAAGAATCTGGAGCCTAGGTGGACGGGCCCCTGGCAAGTCCTGATCACCACCCGAACTGACCTCCGAGTGGAAGGAAAACGAAACTGGCTGCATGCCCACCACTGCAAACGAGTCCCTCCAACCCTGGCAACCTGTGAAGGGGTGGAGGTGCAAGAGGAAGTACTCGCGAGAGACCGACCAGCTCTGAGTTGCTACCCACAAGAAGACACCCTCGAACTATCAGAATTTCCCAACCCCACGGTGCCATCCAGGAAAGGGTACAACCTAAGATCGACGAAAGGAGGGAGCTCCAACGACCAGGCCACTAACTAAGTCAAGGTCTCAGATCGGTAGCACAGTCAAACAACGCTACCAGGAAAGCGCCAGACAAAAGTCTGTGGTCCTAACAGTTGTTGAGCTCCTCGAAGATGATGGAAGAAACTGAACACCTGCAAAACCACCGCAAAGACACCAAGACTGCTAACCTGCACAGCACAAAGACAATTGCACTTGTAGCCGCATTTCTCACCCGTCTCCTGCTAATGGTCGCACTCTGGATCATTGAAGAGAATGCACCTGCATACAGAACATTGTCACCCACCATGCAACCAACCACCAAGAAAGAACACTACCTGGTATCACTAGCGCCACATCTCCGAGAACGACGCAAAGAATTCTGGAATAATTCTTTCGTGCAGATGTTGCACCAGCACAATCTTGCCACCAATGCTACCAACTGTTGGGTCTGTGGGCTGTTACCACATGCCACTGAACATTCCATCCCTTTCATCCCTTCGCCCTTTTCTATTCACGGATCTTGCCTTGCCTGGATGATGCTCCTACAAGAAAGTTACAAAGACAATGCCACATCCGACAGAACAATCGCCCAGTTCTACAACGAGTTCTGGCGAAACAAAACAGGAAGGACAGCCGCCCCCTTCTGCCCTCACACCTTCAATGCGACATTCCAGATTAATGTCCCCTCCAAAGAACGAGTGGAAATGCAAGTGTTCAATAATCCTAACAGAGCCACATTTTCCTACCTGAAGAAAAGAACTGCTGCAACACTGACTGTGGCCCTATCTGTGGTGAACGTCTCTGGCCTTGTATGCATTGAAGGCCGTGGGACTAAGAATGTGGGTCACAGCACCTGTAGCATTGTAAGGACTTTGAACACTGCCAACCCCCAGCGCTTGTTGCATCACCCAATATGTACTTTGTTTGTGGAACCAAAGCCTACACCTGGCTCCCAAGAAACTGGGGGGCACGTGCTACATCGCCTTTGTTTTGCCACCAACCTACACAGCCCCTGCAGAGCATCATCGAGAAAAGGGTTCTAAAGACATTGATCAAGCAGACTCTGCCTCATCACAGTTCCTCGACGCAGCCTGATAATTCACCTTCTGTCTATGAAGCAATCGAACATCTCCATAGACTATCTTCAGAAATTCAACAAGGATCAGAGACTTGGACAATTGGAAGTTGGCTTTGGGGCATCTTGAAGGAGTGGGGTTGGAAAATATCAATGATTCTCTTGGTCCCAGTATTGACAATATGTGGTTGTTGTTTGGGTATACACTGTATACCACCTTTGTGTTCTCTTTGCATAACTACCTTGCACCCTAAGACTATGGACACTCAGCTAACAAAAATGAGAGTAATGTATGATCAAGAGATAGAGGGCATTATGGAGATCGAAATAGACTGACAAGCTGGCTAGTTATGTTCAAAGGGGCCACTGTTAAAAGCAAAACTACAATTGTGAACATTACCTGCGCCATCTTGTCTGGTGGAATTCTATGTGCTTATAAGTTGCAGTCATTTTAATCTATCACAGTCATTTTGTACTCTGTTGGTCACCTTTGTTTCACCCTGCCCTTACTAGCATCCCTCTGACCGACCTGGTATGTGTGCTGGGGGCTATAAACTCTATTGCCACAACAAACCTCAGCGCCACTTGCTGCCACAAACTCGTTTTCCTCTCATCTCTGTTTTCAGGCAAACCTTTGGACACTCTACCCCTCACTGCACCTAGTTACACAAACAGGTTCCAAACACCAAAAAGACTCTTGCAACATGATTTATTGCACTGCAAACAACAAGACTTGTTGTTACCAACAATGGGACCTGTTTTTATCAACAGAACGGACTCTTAGATCTGGCCGGTCTCACATGTTTTAGACCCTGAAGCAAGGTCCAGCTGCAAGATAAGATTGTCTGTTTGACCTGGGTGGGAAGAGAATTACTGTTGGGCTTGTGTGACAACCTGCCCGGGCGGGGACCCCAAGCTTGTGTAACCATGGTAATGAAACAAATGCATTGTGTCAAACCTGCATAAAAGGAAGAGCCAAAGGAGTATCAGCAGAGCACCTCCCTCAGACATCCCGGTGTCTCAGTTGACGTGATCTCCTCATGAGAAATAAACCGTTTTTCTTGTCTTCCAGTTTCCAGCGCTTGCCTCATTATTTTGATAGCGAACCCAAAGTGAATTAGAGGTGGAACCCTGCACCGGGCAGCATTGAGGGTCTTAGAAGACTCGCTGCCTTTCACACGCTGACGCTTTCAACATCAACGACGACGAACACTCTCTCGTCGTCGAGACAGTCGACGGCACCAACTTCATCTACGCCACCATCAATGCACCGATATCGTCAACGACATCATTACCGTCGACGAAGACCTCAGTGACGGCAGTTCCACTGTCGATGTCCGCAGCACCGACGAGGACTGTATCACCGTCGATGAGCACACCACCGTCAATGGCATACAGCTGCCACATCAACAACGACATAGTCGATGACGGCTTTACCGTCGATGAGGAATCCATCTCCGATGAGGAAACCATCTCCAACGACGGTTCCATCGACTACGGATCCATCAATGCCACTCCCGTCGACGAGGTTGACAACGCTGTCGACGACGGCATCAGAGACGGTACCGTCAACACCTCGGTCTTTTTGGGACGGCTCATAGTCCTTTGGAACTCAAGGTAAAGTGTCAGAAGGAGGATGAGGACTACTATGACGAGGAACAGTACTACCAACATTACTATCCAGGTCCTCCTAAACAATACAGGAATTATCTTGATTCTCCTAGACAAGAACCTGCTCAGATACCAACTTCTTTGATTCAATATCTGAAAGCCATGCTCACAGACTACAAGAAAAGGTTCCCACCTCAAAAGGAACAGACTACTGCGCCGCCAGCGCCGCCACCTATGGTGCCACCTACACCAACGTTGCCTCCTCCTTCTACTCCCATCATCCCAGTTCCTCCTAGGGATGACCCGTCCTCTTCTGAAGAAGACGCTGAAGAAGGAGAAATTCATGATCCTCCACCACCTACTGATGAGTGGGACAATTACATCATTCCAACACCGTCGCCACCTCCTTTTCATCCTTTTGACTCTCCTCCGGAGGATATTGGAGGATTTCAAAACCTTATGGATAGGGCTGCCTCTAGATTTCATCTGCCCACAATAGTGAAGCAATCAGATTGCTTCCTTTATGATTTTAAAGAACATTCAAGGAAATCAGTGAGATCTATACCAATCATGGACCATATTCGGCAGCAGGGCCTGAAGGTCATGAAGTCACCAGCCACAGTGGTGCCTGTATTACCAAGAATTGACAAGAAATACAGAGCATGTACAGGCGATGGGTGACGCTCGTCCCGTGGTTGATCCCTCGTCTCTGGGCGCCTGCCGCTGGCGCTCTCGTACTGAGCGGGCCTGCCTGGGGCCTGGCGGAGACCAGACCTGCTGCAGATGTGCTGGTTCTTGACGGGCCTGCATGGGGCTTGAAGATGGACGCCGCCCATACCCGCACGCTAACCCATTACTTCCAGGGCACGATAAGTCTGTGTTTTTGCGTGTGCGCCTGACAGTCCAGAGCTGCCTCATTGAGCGTAATAGGTGGTATCGGGATGCTTTTGTCTTTGGACCCCTTGTCTGCTGCTCCACAGGCCGACTCGAGTCATTGGCTGATTCTACGTGGAGGAAAGTCTCCCTGCCTCTCAGCCCTTTCTGCTCGTTTGTCACAGAGACTGCCCCTTTTGTGGCGATCTGATGCCTGGTTTTGTTTTTATTTTTGGGACACTGAACTGGTGGTCATGTAGTTTGGACGCCATCTGGACTGGTCTGTTAAGAATCAGTCGCCATTTTGTCCTCCCTCCCTGATCCTGATGCCCAACCTAATTGTGGAAAGAGAAAAAGGACTCTCCCCCCTCCACTACTACGGTGGCCATCTTGAAAGGGAGTTAGGCTTATAGGGATTCAACCTTGAGATTTAACAAATTGAATATGCTCCTCATTATGTTTATTTTTAGTCTTAGTCTTTTTATTCCTGTCCCTCAATTATATATTCACCCCGCCCTCTTCTATGTTAACTACCTGTTCCCCCTTCTTTGAGTCATTATTATTTAGTTATACCCCTAACTATACTTGTGGAGCTGCCATAATCCAGCCCACTTCCCCCCCTGGTTGCATGAACCTCTGTTCTCCATGATATTCTTACCCTACCCTACTGACTTAATCAGTACCCTCCTTATTTAGTAATAGTCCTTTTCCTTGGCTGAACAACCATCCTACAATTGTTTCAACCTGTTAAAATTTCCGGATACTATGAACCCAATTTGCTATCCAAACCCAAACATATTTACTGCTATTTATAACAGTATGACCTCCTTTCTGACTTACCCCATCCTGCTATTTATTTTTGGACTGTCTATGCTGTTCGAAATTTATCTATTTTTATGTTTTAATCTATCTATTTTTTGCTATTTATAACAGTATGCCCTTCCTTTTTGACTTACCCCATCCTGCTATTTTATTTTTGGATTGTTTATGCTGTTCGTAATTTATCGTGAATGGTGCTAATTGTTATCTATTTCTGCTCGATGTGCATTCATTATGGTTTACCTCATTTGGTCTTTTATTTGGTACTACTGTCATGTGGTTTGTGGCCTCATGGTCTGCCCTGCTAAGTTGGCGTAGGCCTGGCTGCCATGCTGCCTTTTCTGCGCACGTTACTTTGTGACTTTGTTTTTCCAGCCTCTGCTTGTGCCCGGCTATATTAGGACTGTCTGCATTTCTGCCTTTCACCTTTTCTCCTGTTCCATGTGGGTTACATCTGCACAACATGTACAAGGTCGAAAAACAACGTCCCTTGTTCTTGCTGATCTGGCCAGTCCCTCGCACCTAGACATAACACTACGTACAGCTGCACTGGAGAAATTCATGTGCTTTTTAATATTGTGATTTCACTGTTTGAGGCACTTGGAGAAAAACCTTTCCAGAGAGAAGAGCTGTGCTTGTCTGATGATGTAAACCTTGCATCTAGATATTGAGGTATGAGGGTCCGCCTGACAAAGCCCAGAGGTTTTCTGTTTATATAATAAACTAGCTAATAGCACGGGGAGGGTGGTATGGTCATTTAGCCCTATATCCACTGCTTTATGAAATGCTTTCCCCGTTTGTATTCTATGGAATTGTAACTATGCTGATTATTTTATCCTTATGCATTATGCTGATAGTACTGGCACGTGTACTGTATCTTAGAGCACGATAGTTGAAATAAACATTTAAACTATACTGTGTCTCTTATTACGCACGTTGTGGACAGGTATGAGTGAGTTATGAAAGGGTGTTCTTGCTCCTGCGAGTCCTGAGAGAGAGAGAGAGATACCGTGTTCTGGGTTGTCTAATCATTGGTAGCATCGCTGCTCATGAGACGCTAAAGCTAGTCGGATTGGGATTGTGGGTGCTGAGGTGTATGGTTGGCTCACCACTATACTCCGAGGTCCTATTATCCTGTGCATAGCTCTGTGTATGTGCAGAATCCCTACAACATGGCGCCCAACGTGGGGCTGCTCATCTGCGAGACGCTTGAGTAGTACTTGTGCTTGTCCACAACCCCCTTCACAGACGCTTCCGGAAGCGTGTGTGAAGGTGATACCTCCTATATTGATGTTTTTATAGGTTCTTTCAAGCTTGAAGTTGTTAAAAGGTTTTTAAATAAAACCCTATATTGTGCTGCCTCTTATTAGGTTGTCGAAATATTTTAGCCTTAAATGGCTGTCCAAATTGCGGCACATAGCCGCGCAGCGCTCCGGGCTCACTTGACAGTGTATGGAGTGCCTGACGCGGGTGTCGATCTGATCTTTGTGGTACAAGCGGATCCTGCTTACCACTTTGAGGTGTTTTACTCTTGGGTCACCTTTCCGGCGGTGGATGGGACTGATAATTTGTTCCATGAATATACAGCCACCGCTGTTCCTAATCTCTATAGACCTTATAGGAATCTTGAAGTACCGCTCACGGCATGGCAACACCGTGTTTGGTTTGATGGCGCCCTCCCCCAACCGGTTACCTCGGTTCGTTTAGGCCCCTTATCGATTGAAGGGGCCACTTGGCCTGTTTTGGCCGGGTATACCCCACATCCGCGTTATATGACGCTTGCAGTCGCTGAACTGCGTAATTTGCATTCGTCTTTGATACATGTGCATAGAGCTTTAGTACAGTTTGTTACAGGCAACATCCAGGGAGCCCCGCCTGGAGTTGCAGCGCATCCAGCTGGGCCGGGCGGTGTAACCATAAGTCCCGTCATGGTTAATTCGGTGATGGGTAAACGCCCACAAAATAAGGATGATTTGCCTTATTGGCTTGCAGAAAAATTTGACCAGCTGGAGGCAGTTTTTCCAAATACTTCTCCTGTGGAAAAACACAGGATTTTGACGATTAGTTTGCCAAAAGACTTGATTCCTGAGTTGACGGAATGCAACAACTGGGGTAAGGTATTCGCAGCAGTATATGCGAAGTGTTTCGGCACTCCTTCCATGACGGTTCTCCCCTCTGTAATTAAACGAGTGCAGGATGAGCATGGCCCTGAAGCGGCTGTGGAATTAGGGAGGAGACTGGTGGGAGTGTTCGATGTAGTAGCTGATTTGATCCTTGCGAATGTCAAGGGCGATGCAGTTAACTTTCAAGTAGCTAATGCTTTGGCTTTGATCCCAGAACCGGACAGGCCGCGCGAATTACCGAAAATTATTGCCCAGGCTTACAAAACAATTGGCCGCAATAGCCTGGGAGTCAAGCCTTTTGCTAAAACGCAAACACAATCACAAACTCAACCGAAAACTCAATCTGAGAAAGATGAGAAGCCGTTCTTTACTAAAAAGAGCTGGAGGTTGAAAAAGCAGGGGAAGCAACAGAAGAAACCAGGGTCGCGAGGCGCATCCCCGGTTTCCGTCTCTTCTGAACGCACTTATGATTTACGCGATAGGGCGAGAATTAAATCTCCAGAGAGATTTCAAGTCCCTGATTCGCGTTCTCGTTCTTCACAGGCACCAACAAACTCCCAGACTGGTGGAGGAGATCGCCAGGATAGAGGCAGGGGTCGTGAGGCTCCTCAGGGACGAGACCAACCTCGACAACAAGTCCGAGGGAAACCAGACGAATTTCCACGTTCTCGCCCACAGTTTCAGAAGAAGAAAGTTGCAGCTGTAACAGCGAGGTATGCCACAGACGGTGAGAACGAGACTCCTGAATTGGACGTGGGCAGTGACGCTCCTAGACAGCGCCGTGGAAGTTACCATAGTGCGAGAGGCGCTACGTCCGCATGTGGAGGCGACAGCAACTGATACATTCATTACTGTTGAGACAGCAGACACCAGAGTGGCACCCCCTGACAGACTATATAATATTGTCATTCAAATTGAAGGTGACATACAGCGTGTTATTAAAGGGATTTTTTGGGAGAATCTGACCTCTTCGAATGACATTCTGTTGGCAGAGGCGGATTGGCCGCCCCCATTCGTACTTGCTGCACGTAGAGGGGAGGAGATAATCCTTCCGAGCTTTTCTCGTCATGTCCCCAAGGACAAAGCGGAGGCTCTCGCAGCCGAGTGGGCTGCGTCCCTGGCTCCGGCGTTATACCGCAACCACGTGGGCTGGGATGAAGACTCTCCCCCCCATGATATTCCTTTGCAGTCGCTGCCACAGCCACAACCCCAATATCCCATCAAGCGGGAAGCTAAAGGTCCCGTCTCCGGAATTCTGACACAGTTGGAATATCAAGGAGTGATTGAAACATGCGTATCACTGATGAATAATCCCCTTTTCGCGGTTTCTAAACCCGACGGATCGTACTGCCTAGTTTTGGATTACCGACATTTGAACTCTCATTGTCGGACCTTTGCGGTGCAAAATACCCATAGTTCTGCGCTTGTAGACAGTCTTGTCCGTAAAAAATATAAAACGACACTGGACTTATCCAATGGATTTTACACGCACAACTTGTCCCCGGAGTGCAGCCAATGGAGCGCTTTCACTTCCGGTGGTAAACATGTCAAATTCCGGCGTTTACCTATGGGCTACAAGAACAGTCCAGGTGTGTTCGCCGCCCGTGTTGTCTCCTTGTTAGACAACATAGACCCAGATGCGTGTTCGTACTTCGATGATATCTGACAGACGACGAACTGTGGTCGCATCTTTCCCGAGTGGACCACATTATTCTTGAATTTGCGGTCTTGGGTTACAAATTCAACTTTGCCAAATCACACATTGCTGAATTTACCGTTTTGTTTTTGGGCTATGAGCTCAACAATGAAGGTAAGGGCTTAGACCCCCATTTCTTGGAGAAATGCGCACTCTTGTGCCCTCCAACTACTATGAAGACGCTTCAGTCATTACTGGGTTTTCTAAAATTCGGGCATACTTACATTCCCGAATATGCCCAGCGTATCAAGCCTCTTTATGCCTTGATACAACCTAACTTTTCGAAGTCATGCTGGCTTCCCGAGCATTCCTCTATACTGCAGTCTTTGCAGTCAGATTTACTTGAATCTAAATTCTTGTTGACTCGTGACAACCACACAAACCTGGTGATTAGAATCGTTCCAGGGGCAGTGGGTTTCACGTACTTAACCTTTAACGAAGGTGACACAGTACCGATTGCATACAAGTCACATCTATACACTTCAGCGAAAATGCGCTTTTCCTCTGTGGAGAAAGTTTTGACTGCAGTGCAGATGGCGATTCTGAAGGAACGCGCACTGGCACAGGGAAAATGCATTTTGGTGGTAACACCATATCCTGCCCTTGAGGCAGTGACAAAAGCAAGTGTACCGAACTCTAAAGCTTTGCACCCCCGTTGGATACAATGGGCAACATCTTTGACGTCCCCGGATGTCACTTTCATCTTTGAGTCTTCTCTTCAGACACAGGAGTTTTTACAGTATGAATTCGGTCATCCTCCTCCTCTGTCTTTGCTACCGCTTGAGGAGTACGAATGTATTATCTATACCGATGGTTCGGAACAACCGGCCACGGGTTCCAAGCATGCTTATTCCGCGGCATGTGCTATTGTAGCAGGTACCATGGTGAACAGCAAGGTCAAAATCAACTGTAGTGCACACACAGGCACTAGGAGACAGTACCGCACAATTGGCCGAGCTGCGTGCTTTGGTGCTCGCACTTGAGTTCGCTAATCCAGATGTGACGACTCTTATTGTATGCGATTCTTACTACTGTGTTCAATCTTTCAATGACAATCTCTTCTTTTGGTCACAAAATGACTATAGAGATGCAAAAGGCAGCACAATTAAGCATAAAATGCTTTGGGTTCGAGTAGCAGATTTGAAACAACGTCTGCCTCTCACACAGGTGATTCACACTCTTGGCCACCAGCGTGTGGGCACACACGCTATCGGTAACGGTTTGGCAGATGAGGCTGCCAAATCAGCAGTAGCCACGTGCTCAGTCGCAGCAGTTACAAGATCCATGATTAAGATAGATAATGATATTCTGGCAGCTATTGCTGCAACAAAGGAAGGTGCTAATTACCCACGGGGTTTCCCTTCCAAATACTCTTATCAAATAGGTCCCGAACAAGCTCCTTTCGTAAGAATTCCCGACGTTGGTGATCGGCTGATTCCCAACGCTGACCGCAGACTTTCCTTGATAACGGCCGCACACGAAGGCATGGCTTCGGCTCATGCTGGCGTGTCTGCGACGGTTTCCATCTTGCAGCAGCGTTACTGGTGGCGTGGTTTATATAAACAGACCCGTACTTATGTGCTTTCTTGTGACGTTTGTCAGCAGATTAAGCCTTCCACGGTTACACGACCACCACAAACTCCGCTCTGCATTTCAAACAGACCTTTTGGGTGTGTTTACCTGGATCACTGCGGTCCATTTTCTTCTGACACTGCATATAAGTACATCTTGGTTGCAGTGGATCCGTGCACACGTTTCATCTGGGTTTGGCCACAACGGAGTGCTGACGCTCGAAATGTCATAAGGGATTTGCGTGTCTTTGTGGGAATTTTCGCCTGTGGCACCTTCCATTCGGACCAAGGTCCAGCGTTCGCCAGTAAGGCTTACAAGGACGCAATGGGTTCACTGGGGGTGCGGGTGAAATTTTCGTCTCCATATCGGCCTGAGGGCAATTCGATTGTTGAACGAATGAACCGTGACTTAAAGCAATCCTTGACCGCTAGGGTCTTAGGTACTGGCAGGAACTGGCTGGCCCACTTGTATACCGTACAACGTGCACTTAATAATCTCCCTAGAAGACCTCTGGGTGGGCGGACCCCATACGAAATGCTCTTTGGCATACGAATGTTTGTGCCCGACCTTGATGGTCTAGACATGGCGGCGCAATCCACAATCTTTGATGTAGATAACCATTCTACTATGTTGCAGGACTTACAAGAAGCCCGAGACAAACTTGCACACAAACGTTTACCTTCAGCCACAGACGCTGCGCTGCAGATTCCGGTTGCCGGCTGGCTTCCGAAGATTGGAGATCTGGTTCGAGAGAAGGTGGAGAACAAAAAAAGAATTTGGCCCCTCTAATCGTGCACCGGTTCCAGTCCTTGGCTTGAAGGGTACTCGTACAGTTATCTTACCACCGCTTCCTGGCCACAAAGAGAACAGATACATCTCAGTGGAAAATGTCAAGCTACAACATCTAGCCGATCCTGAATAGTGTAACACCAGCGGTCTCTTGTCCAGTCATTTCCCAGACAAAGGTTTGTGGCCCTCCAGCCCGAACGGTCACAGATGTTGCTATCGAGATGGTAGATTTGCCTGATCGCTTACTCGACAACCCGGCCTCCCCCTGCAACGAGGAGACTGAGTATACCTACCCCGCCAATGAGTCGGTGGCTCACCTACCAACAACGCCACTGAGCCCAACACGTTATTCCTTTGACTCGGATTCCACCTCATCACTTATCCCGTCCAGATTCAGTATTTTTGTATCCTGGTTCAGAGACAATTTTTTGATTCCTCCATGGACATACATCTGGTTGGTACTTTTCCTGATTTTTCTGTTCATGTCCATTGGCTTTATCACAGTTTTTTTTCTACTCATCAATGGTCATTATTTGCCGGAACGCTCTGCAGTGAACTGTGTCGCTGGAACTTTGGCTCCGCATTCTTCTTCTCACATCATGAAGCGTGACCACCCATTTGTGAACATTTCAGCTTTCCCAGTCGCTGATGGCATCGTATGGGATGCGGTAAATTTCCAAATTCATGGACCTACCGAGATTATTAATGTACCAAAATGTCCTCCGTGTTTCCATGGGTGATGTCGTTAAAAGTAATATTCATTCTGACGATTGGGATGTGCATGCCGTTGAATCATTATTTACTGATTTGAAATATTATGCTGCCTTTAATGCTGAAGATTTGTACATGAATTCTGCAAGTTATGCCGATTTATATTGTTACCAGCATTGGGGCAACCATTTCCTCCATAAACCGAGTGCCCTTCGGGGTCCTATTAATTACACCCAATGGGAACATTGTCCAACCCCTTTGCCAGGCAGCTCCCAAACTCTTAGAAACAGGTTTGCTTATTTTACCGACTTTAATAGATCGAACCCTGGGTCCTATTATTTTAGATTAAACTCTTCATCTACACAGAAGATCATGTTGACCCAGACCAAGTTACTGTATTCGGGTTCCTTTTTGGCCGCCTTGGCTGTGGGTGGTTATGAGCACTGGCGGGACACCATTGACTTGAAGTCTATTTGGGGCTCCAAATCATGGCAGGTGCAAGGCACAGAAGCCTTGCACCGTGCTTGCCTCATCCCGACCCAAATTCTATTTTTAAATCATTCCATCTATCAAACAACGTGTTGGGGTTTGGCTACTTCCAAACAATTAAATGCACCTTCCATTCCTGTGTTGTCTTCCTCCACCAACGCGAGCTTGCATTTCAATATTTCCCTTACAGATTTGCAAGCTTTGTTTCAGAACAATTCATTTAATGTGCCCACGTTTGTTCAGTCAACCTGGTTGGCTTGGCCAACGGCCGCAAATGCCTGCCAACTGCGTTTTCATGACTCAGCTCCTGGTTACAAACAGGATAGGCCAGACCCGAGGTTTTCTGACTCTCGTACTGTTACAACTTATTCTGTTGGTAAATTATGTAAACAGTGGTTGCAGCACTCTTCATTATATTCTGTGAAACAGCATTTGTCCCTCGAATCGGGCAACATTGAACTGTCCGATTTTGTTCTGGGGCCTCGTGGGCCTCGTGGCCCTCGACCTAAGAGATTCATTTATGAAACTTACAATGAGCTCTGGAAGCTTTCTCAAATTGAAGCTGCCTCCCGTCTTCGGGAGATTGATCAAGCAAATTTAGAAAAGGTGCTTGCTGTTGTTGACAATAGTATTAATACCCTGTCTTCCCGCATTTAAACATTAGAGAATATTGTTTCCTCGGTTGTTGATATTGTACAAGATGATGTTTCTGTGTTATATCATGGTCAAAATCAATTGCGTTCAGTGTTGCAGTTTGCATGGACTTTGCAAACACTTAAAATGGGTAAAGTTCCTTGGCATTTTTTAAACACCTCTGCCTTATTTTTGCCTTTTAATTTAACTGACAAACAGCAGTTCATGTCCATGAAAGATGCCACATACACTCTGTTACATATCGAAAAAATAGAGCCATTACCATTCTCTGTAGCGGAATTGGATTCTGCAGTGTGGCTAGTTCACGGGGTTATCGCTTTGCCTTTTTCTTTATTTGAATTCAGTTCCTGCATGAAACATTATCCTGTTGGCCGTTTTCAGCCTTTAGGCAGTGCCTTCTTGCATGAACTTTGGTCCCTGCCTTTCCTTTATAGATGCCTTAGGGACGGCAAGGAAGTTTTTCTCACAGGCGAGTCATGCGATTCTACTGTGGGTCATTCCCTTATTTGCAAAAACATTAAATTGCACGGAGCTTGTAACCTTTCGGCTCCGAATCTTGCTTGTGTTTTAAAGGGCATTCCTGCTCCTGCTATATCTCCTACTTTCACTGTGCTTGCAAATGGTAGCTATCTGCTTCTGAATAATCAGGACTGCTGTGGCATGCTGGCCGGCATTCCCTATATTGTAACAGTTTCCCACAGAGTTGTCTGCTGCAAAAATGTGCTTTTTCCTCCCCCGCACGACATCATAGATAGTTCCATTTGGCCTTCCATTCCTACTTTGAAGGCGGATTTCAATAAATTGAGCAGAATAAAGGCGCTATTATTGAACCAGGAGGTTATGCTCACATCCACCCGGGAGACATTCATCCTCCAGGTGGCTAGTACCCACAGTGAAATACAGGCCCTTTTGAACACTAACCTCCCACAACATTTCGGTGAATTGATTCACCGTGTTTTTAATGCATCACGCACCGAAGGTCTGGTGCACTTTTTTAAAGTTGTGGGCTCTGGCCTTGTTACCTCCTTTCAAACTATCTTTGGTGTAATACCTGCTTTTATTCATTCCATTTTTTCCAGCGTCTTTGGCGGCTTTCCGTTGATCCTCGCCTTAGCGGCTGATGTATTGCTTTTGGTCTGTTTACTGCGCAATGGCTGCACTTCCTTGGGCCCTTCTCGACCCAGGTCGACTCCAGATGCTCCGTGAACGCATCCTCGCCGGCTTCGGCGTCCTGCCATTGGCGACACTCAGTGTGTCCTACAGACTTTCTTTTCGCTTTGCGTATTTCACTTGCGTGCAACCTGTGATGTCTTGCATCCGATGTCCTTTTTCATGGTCGTTGGATTATTGCCTCTCCAATACGTCTCTGTCTCGCCCGGATGTTGTCCCCTTGATTGGTCCCTTAGAGGCCCATGAGCGGGACTGTTCCGGTGCCGGCTATATGGCGCGTGCGGCTGCACTTGGGATTTTGGAGCGATGGGATATCTGTGCCGCTGCTCAGAATCTCCTACAACAAAGTTATATTGAGTATCACGCAAGTTGTCCCGCATTGCTGTTCACTGCTCCCTCTTACGAGGAACATGACTGCTGTTTTGATTTATTGGACTGGATGGCGTCTCTTTTTTCTGACGGTTCCAACGATGTCCTCTTGGAAAGTGAGGCGTTTTTCTGCACCTACACGTTAATGGATTGAAGG
Organism: Calotriton arnoldi; assembly: GCA_963921515.1. NCBI lineage: Eukaryota > Metazoa > Chordata > Amphibia > Caudata > Salamandridae > Calotriton > Calotriton arnoldi. The sequence goes on from CAWUFW010000146.1 coordinate 5,330,454, forward strand.
GGGCCTCCGCTTTCAGCGTCCGGCCACACTGGATTTTTTTTTTTCTACAGCCTTTTTATTTTTTTTCGCCAGTTTCCTGTCCTTCAAGGGATTATTCCGCAACAGACGTTTCTGTTCTGCTCATTCGATTTGATCTCTCTCTTCGTCCTCTGTCTGGGCCAATGGACTGTCCAGGGGAGGGTGTCATGTGGTTTGTGGCCTCATGGTCTGCCCTGCTAAGTTGGCCTAGGCCTGGCTGCCATGCTGCCTTTTCTGCGCACGTTACTTTGTGACTTTGTTTTTCCAGCTTCTGCTTGTGCCCGGCTATATTAGGACTGTCTGCATTTCTGCCTTTCACCTTTTCTCCTGTTCCCTGTGGGTTACATCTGCACAACATGTACAAGGTCGAAAAACAACGTCCCTTGTTCTTGCTGATCTGGCCAGTCCCTCGCACCTAGACATAACACTACGTACAGCTGCACTGGAGAAATTCGTGTGCTTTTTAATATTGTGATTTCACTGTTAGAGGCACTTGGAGAAAAACCTTTCCAGAGAGAAGAGCTGTGCTTGTCTGATGATGTAAACCTTGCATCTAGATATTGAGGTATGAGGGTCCGCCTGACAAAGCCCAGAGGTTTTCTGTTTATATAATAAACTAGCTAATAGCACGGGGAGGGTGGTATGGTCATTTAGCCCTATATCCACTGCTTTATGAAATGCTTTCCCCGTTTATATTCTATGGAATTGTAACTATGCTGATTATTTTATCCTTATGCATTATGCTGATAGTACTGGCACGTGTACTGTATCTTAGAGCACGATAGTTGAAATAAACATTTAAACTATACTGTGTCTCTTATTACGCATGTTGTGGACAGGTATGAGTGAGTTATGAAAGGGTGTTCTTGCTCCTGCGAGTCCTGAGAGAGAGAGAGAGAGATACCGTGTTCTGGGTTGTCTAATCATTGGTAGCATCGCTGCTCATGAGACGCTAAAGCTATTGGGATTGTGGGTGCTGAGGTGTATGGTTGGCTCACCACTATACTCCGAGGTCCTATTATCCTGTGCATAGCTCTGTGTATGTGCAGAATCCCTACAACACTACGTGCACTCAAATTGGTCTACCTCACCTTATCTTTTTTGGTTATAATATTAAATTTCTTTCTTTCTTTATGTTACACTGTATATCATTGAAAAAGACGTGCAGCTGCTCCTATACTCATCTCCTGTTCTTCATTGACTTGTTTTTTACTATTGTCTCACGGATTTCTTTATCATTATTATACCCCTCTGTCTCATTCTCTCCCCCCCCTCCTCTGTCTCTCTACTTCACCCTACCATTTTATTTCTCTGCTGGTTCTACCATCCTTTTCACCCCGTTCTCATAATATTGACCCTGTCTACTGCCTCTACTCCTGGAATCCCCCCTTCTCCCACCTCCCTTCCCCCCCCCCCAACGCCTCCGACTCGAGACAACACACTACAGAACCCCCACTATCACTTGGATACTTCACCTTCACTGACGTTCCATCGCCCCCCCCTCTCCTATTCCCCATCCCCATTGTATTCCACCCCAATCTCCCTCCCTCTCATCTTCCCCTCACCCCCTAACCATTATAGTGGATCCATCATGCCTCCCCTCAACCATACTCTCATGACACTGGACTCTCCCATCACTAGACATGGCCCTAACTCCTGGTCCATCCTTTACCCCTCAAACCTTTCCAAAAATGGCAAGAAAAACTTTAAACACAAACTTCTAATTCTCCACCAAGAAACCTTATTTGTTGACAACTACCTTAGCCTAACCTCCATCATAAAAACCAACTATATCTTCTACACCAAACGCCCCTCTAAATGGAAAAGTATCTTTCTCCACCACCTTCCTATCAAGAATTCCTGCAAAATACCCTATGGTCTGAAACTTTCCACCACTCCTTCCCCCACATTTCCTGGCGAAATTGACATCTCTATTTTCAAATCAGGAAATATCCTTATCCAAGCCTCCGAAAACCACCTCACCATTTTTGAACACCACTTCAGCTCCTTATCCCAACACTTACTACCTACACTTATCTCTATCCTCCCAGCCTCACAAACGCAAGATGCCTTTTTGTCCCCTCAATCCCTGTCCCCTACCCATCCGTTCCCTGACCCACCAATCACCATTGAAATCCCCGATTCTCAGATGCATTTTCCCACAATCTCATCAGCATCCCCCCTCCTCCTGACTTTCTTACAACTCCCTCAGCCTCCCAAACCCCACCTCCTCCTGTACACCCGCCCCTCGCCCCCCTGTCGGCTCCTCAAATAACTACTTTCTCCTTCTCCCTTAGTAACCCTACTACTACGCCCTCAGACACCCAAATCCTCCCCCTTCCTCATGTAACTCTTCCCCGTGATCCCTCATCGGCTCCACAAATAACTCCCATCTCTTCTCCTGTTAACCATCCCCCCCCTTTATCTAACTAACAGCCCCCAACACCACTCCCATGCCCCCTTTTCCTCTCTTGACACCCAGTTGACTCCCGGGAATGCCCTCTCATACCCTTCAATTCTGCTTCTTCCCTGCAACCTTAACACCCCTCTCCACCCTCCGCCTGGTTTCCCACCTTATCCACACCCTAGACCGTCACCCCCGACCAACTTGGACCATTCCCCCTTCCCACTTGATCTCCTAGCCCCCTTCCCTATCTCACTTCTTACCCAATCACTCCTCAATATAGAACTTCAACTCTCAACCCTCGTGTTAGAACTCTCTTCTCTCAGAAATGACGTCAACTCCCTCCCCACAAGGAACCTTCCCATTCACACCTATCCCTTGGACTCCACTCAAACGTACCCCGCACTCCATAACCAAAGGAATATTTCCCCTAACGACAATTCACCACCTAGACCATCTTGCAGTAATTGTTCACTCAGCCAACCCCTCTCCATGAGCCATCTTCCCTCACCTGACCTCCCTGATCTCAATAAAGCCTACCCCCTCACCACCTCGCCTACGAACTCTCCTCCACCTCATTCATCAATCCCTGTGATCCTGGGAACAAGTAGGACCCCGTCCTCCCCAGTCTCGCCCAGACCCCCTCAACAACTCACCACTATCCACTCCTGTTCTTCCACAGAAATAAACGACCCTAAACCCCTCAACTGCATGCTGGTCAACTGCCGATAGGCAACGTGTCATGCAACAGAAATCGCTGAAACCATCCTCAGTGAAAACATTAACATCGCCTTTCTGACGGAAACCTGGCTCAATGCCCACTCATCATCAATCCTCGATCTGCTCTCTCCCCCCGGTTACACCATCCTCAGAAAAGACAGGCTTGATAAAATTGGAGGGGGCATCGCTATAATTTATAAAGAAGAACTTCAACTCTCACCTGTCCAGCACCCTGACTTTACTACTTTGTGCTGAACTCACAGCTCAGGGCTCCCCCCCCTATTCGCCTACATAATATTTATCATCCCCCTGGTGACCCTCTTTCCTTTGTTTGAAGAATTGTCTGATCTTCTTATCCAATCAGCGACCTCCAAGTCTAAAAACCTCTTCCTCGGTGACTTTAACCTCCACTGGAACAAAAATGATGACCCCTCGGTTAAACTCATCAATGACTTACTTGATATCAGCGACCTGAAACAACTCTGCAATTCACCTACACACTCCAAAGGTACCACCCTTGACGCTATTATTACTAGCAATGACCTGGCTTCTCTTCCCGCATTATCCCCATTGACTGGTCCGACCACCACCTCATCCTCTTCACGATCAACAGTTCTGTGCCCCCCCTTCCTTAAACACCATCTTGCAAAAGAAACTGACCAGAAATCTTCACCTTATTCCTCCGGACGAACTGGAGACAAAAATTAAAGCTCATCTACGGCTTACTCCTCTCTCCCAAAGTGCCAATGACCTTACAGAACATTACAACAAATCCATCGTTGAAGCCCTTGACCAAATTGCCCCAGCCAAATTAAAACTGCAAAAAGCAAACCCTCCAAATCCTGGTTCAATACGGACCTCAACAATGAGAGACGAGCTCTCAGGCAGACTGAACGCACATGGAGGCAACAGCCTTCCTCCCCAAATCTTGTCCTCCTCAGAGCCGCAAGGGCCAACTATAAAAACACATCTTTAATGAAAAAACTTCCTTCTTCCGTTCACAACTTGACCGGGCAAGAAATCGACCTAGGGAACTATTTCACATTGTCAAAAACCAAACTGCCTCAGCCCCTCCTAAACTATTGGCTACGGTCGAGAGATGTGAAGAAATTGCTAGCTTCTTCTCTGATAAAATCACTAAGATTGATCAATCCTTCTTCTTAACTCCCCCCACTTAGCCTACCTCCCCCCTTAGCATTCCCGCTTTGTCTTCATCCACTCCTATCCCTCCCCGGAGTCCGCCCAACTCCCCTCACTGCCACCCCTTCTGAACCTTACTACTCCGCCCCCAGCTAAAAAACAATGCATCCTGGAAGAACTTCTGTCCAGTATCTGAACGGGATGTCATCAACATCATCACCAAGCTTAAACCATCCTCACATACCAGAGATCCCCTCCCGGCCTATCTTGTACAAGACCTCAAACACATCATTGCCCCTTATTGGGCCACTATCATCAACGCCTCCCTTGCCACCAGCAGTGTCCCAGAGTCCCTCCAACTAGGCCAAATTACCCCCATCATCAAAAACGCTACTGCTGACCCCAATGACTTAAATAATCTGTGCCCCATTTCTAACCTTCCTTTCTTATCTAAGGCCCTGGAAAAATGCGCCCTGCTCCAGATGGACAAAAACTTCGAATCATTCAACCTCTTGGACGCTTTACAATCAGGCTTTCGAAATGGCTGTAGCACTGAAACAGCCATGCTCAATATTACTGACGACATCCATCGCTCCCTAGACAAGGGGGAATCCTCCCTTCTCATTCTTCTTGACCTCTCCGCTGCTTTTGATACTGTTAACCATACTGCCTTACTCAATATTCTCAAAGACCGTTTTGGCTTTGATGGTGCTGTTCTCAAATGGTTCACCTCCTTTTTCCAACACAGAACGCAACAAATTAAAGTCAGCGATTGCCTTTCTAAACCTTTGCCAGTCACCTTGGGCGTACCCCAGGGCTCTATTCTCTCTCCCACTCTATTCAACCTATTCATGGAACCCCTCACCCTTATCCTTAAACAAGCGAAAATCAGTTACCACCTCTATGCCGATGACACCCAACTTTACTATCGGATCAAATAACATGCCGATGTCTTACATCTCAATGATGCCTTGACTAAGTTTCAATAGTGGTTTCATCATAACCACCTCAAACTTAACCCTAAAAAAACTGAAATCATTCTATTCTCGCCTAAAAACAACTCGCTCCCTATTCAACACTGGATCTCTGACATCAAAGCTCTCAACTGCTCTCTCTCCATCTCTAACTCAGTCAAATCCCTCGGCATCAGCGTCGACCTGAGCCTCAGCCTTACTCCCCACATAAAAAATTCGGCCAAACGAGCTCTTTTCACACTTCACCATCTTAAAAGAATTAAACCCTTTATCCCGGCAGATGACTTTAAATCAGTTGTGCAATCACTGGTCCGGTCTAAAATTGACTACGGGAATGCCACTCTCGCTGGTACTCCTAAAGTCCACCTAACACCGATCAAATCCATTTTGAACCTTGCTGCCAGGCTTATTACTGACTGTAAGCGCTTTGATCACATCTCCCCCGTTCTCAAAGACCTTAAATGGCTTCCGATTGAAGGCAGATCCACCTACAAGACTGCATGGATCACGCACAAAGCCCTCCATCAAAATACCCCTTCTTACCTCTCTGACAAACTCCACAAAGCGGGCTGTACTAGAACAATGAGGAGCACTAACGCTCTTGTCCTTGTCCCTCCTTTATTAAAAAAGAAATCTACACAGTCCCGCTCTCTCTCTGGAAACGCGCCCTCCGTATGGAATGCCCTCCCTAAAGATTTACGTTGCAACCCCTCTTAAACCAGCTTCAAAAAAGACCTCAAGCTGCTCCTTCTCAATAAATATTGGGGTTCTTAATGTATTGTCACTGGCTAATAATTCCTACCCTTGCCCCATCAGTCTGGGTCCCCTCGACTTATTGTGTCACCCCATCACCCCCATTCTATTCTTTTATTTTGACCCCCTCCACCCCCCTCTTTATTTTTTGGGTAATGCCTACCTTCTTCCTCTTATTTTCCCCTTACCCCTCACCCTCCACTGCTGTCCTTCACTTTCTCACCCTCCCCCCTCCTCTCACACTAACTAACTTTGCTTTCCTCCAGTGCTATTTTTATCTCATTACATTAAAGTGAAATTGAAATTCTGTATTACCAAAACCTGTAAAGCGCTCTGATACTCTTGGGTCCAGCCAGCGCTATATAAAACCTTTAAATAAATAAATAAATAAATAAGAGCACCTGAGGATTCCCACACATGCATTATAGGGCATCCCAAACCGAATTCAGTAATCTCTCAAGTGGCACGGAGGAGATCAAAGAATCCTTTAACCCCCATCACATCCACACCGGACAAGGAAGGACGCCACTTGGACACCATAGGGAAGAGATTCTCATCCATGTTTGCAGTTAACGTGAGAGCGGCTAATGCCCTGGCCATTCTTGGCTGCTATGATCGGCAAATGTGGTCCAACATTGGGTCCATGTTGGATCTCATACTTGAAGAAAATAGGCAGGAATTTAGAAAAATCCTAGCAGAGGGGGAACGCACAGTGGCTGAAGTAATAGACTGTGCCATGGACATAGCCACAACAGGCTTTAGACAACTAGCTGGAGCAGCTGTGTTAAGGCGACAGGGATGGCTTAGAGCAACATAATGTTGTCTAGAAGTACAATAAAAAATCCTGGACATGCTGTACGATGGCAATAGTTAATTTGGAAAACATATAGATGAAGCTCTACTAGCCATCAAGACCGATACAGACATGGCCAAAGCATTGGGGACCCTGCAGTATCGTAAGGTGCCCTTTCGGGGAGCACGTGGACGAGGTTTCTCCAGATATACAGGTGCTTTCCAATGCACCCAACAATATCAATCCTTTCAACCACAATATCGACAGGGCTACCGACAACCAGCCTATCGACAACCAACTACAGCTGGTTTCTCCAGACAGGGCTCTCACAGAAAATCGGCATCACAAGCACGCGACTCAGGTCGCAAACAGGGATTGCATCAGGGTGCCAGCTATTACCTCCCCCTCCCTAGCCGGTGGGAACATTTCCAATCATATCCATCAGTGGCGCAATATTACCACAGACAGATGGGTCTTGGACTTGATATCTTATGGCCACATTCTACAATTTGTACAGCGCCCACCAAACACTCCACCCAGGGCATTGCACCCCCCTTGTCTTCACTTACTAAAACAGAGAGTTCCTGTAGAACAAAGAGTAAAAGGTTTTTACTCCAGTTTTTTCCTGATATGCAAGAAATCAGAAGAGTGGAGACCTATTTTAGACCTCAGACAGCTCAACTAATTCCTCAGAAATCAAACCTTCAGAATGGTTACGCTCTCAGAAATCCTTCAGCGCCTCAACAGTGGAGACTATATGACATCGCTGGATTTGGAGAATGCCTACTTCTATGCACCCCAAACATAGAAAGTTCTTCCAATTTACAGTGGCTGGTGCCCATTATGAATTCCGAGTCCTCCCCTTTGGCCTAAAATCTGCTCCGTGGATATTCACAAAATTCCTGGCCCCAGTAGCTACCACCTTATGGAACCAGGGTCACCAGGAATTTCCATATTTGCACGACTGGCTCCTCAAAGCTTCAACGGCTCGTTTAGCTGCCAAGGCTACAAAAGACTGCACTGCACTTTTCTCCAAATTGGGCCTTACAATAAACCAAAGGAAGTCATCAGTTGTTCCAAGCAAAACAATGACTTTCCTGGGGACCGACCTATACACCATTCAGAACAAGGATTTCCTCTCACAAGAAATACAGGAGCAGTTACAGACCTTGGCTCTCAGACTATGAAAAAGAAGGTACACTTCAGTGAGGACATACAAGTCGCTTCTGGGCTTACTGTCTTTATCGATCGACTTAGTACCTCTGACTCGGCTTCACATGAGATCAATTACAATGGATTCAAACAACGGGATCCTTCCACGACGTGGTATCTATCACTCCACGCATGAGAGTCTATCTCTCGCTTTTTTTTTTTTGGACGGAATATCCCTAAAAGTGGAGTATGTACCAGGGCTTCAGAATACTCTGGCAGACGCCCTTAGCAGGACAAAGGACAGCTGCCACGAGTGGGATTTACACCAGGACCAACTAGACAGGATCTTTTCACAATGGGGGGAATTAATGCTGGACCTGTTTGCGACCCACACCAATACGGAATGCCAGTTCTTCGCAAGCAGATTCCCTCTCTCAAACTCCCGGGGGAATGCCCTTTCAATGCGTTGGTTCGGAATATATGCTTATGCCTTTACCCCAACCTATTCATTCCCAAGGCCCTTACAAAAATGAAGACGGAACACTGCCACCTGCTTCTAATAGCCCCAGATGACTCAGGCAACACTGATTCTCGGAGTTTCTCCTCCTCTCGGAAGCCCAACCTATCCGTCTTCTACGGACGTCAACCCTATTAACCAAGAACCAGGGTCAGATGTGTAATCCGGAGCCAGCATCTGTCCGGTTGCATGCGTGGCTACTGTATTCTTTGAATTCAAGGATATGAGTATTACTCAGGAGTGTAAAGACATTATCGCCAGTTCCCGTGCAGAAAGCACCAACAAGACGTACACAATGAAATGGAGGGGATTCTGTTTCTGGTGTGGTCAAAACAAAGTGCATCCATATCTCTCAGCTCCAGACCAAGTCCTACCGTACCTACTGTCCTTGGCGAAATCTGGACTGGTATATTCTTCAGTTAAAGTTCATCTCGCAGCTATATCTCAATATAGGCTCTCACCAAAACGCCTGTTTCTTTGCTCCACCAGAGTTATACAGCAATTCATGAAAGGCCTGTTTTGTACCTTTCCTCCTGTTAAAGCTCCACCTTCGGAGTGGCACTTAAATATAGTCCTGTCGCAATTGATGAGGCAACCCTTTGAGCCCATCCATAGGGCTGACATCAAGTACTTGACGTGCAAAGTGGCTCTTCTACTCGCTCTAACATCAACCAGACGAGTTAGCGAAATACAAGTGTTTATTATAAAAAAAAAAAATACATTTCTAGGCTTCACAAATGATTTGGTAATCCTCAGAACGAATCCCAAATTCATCTCTAAGGTTCCTTCACAATTCCACTTAAAAGAACCTGTTGTTCCCAGAACTTTCTTCCCTGATCCAACTACACCAGCGGAACGAACTCTGCATACTCTTGACATTAAGAGGTGTCTTAAATTCTACCTGCAGAAGATGAAGGCTATACGGAAAACAGTTCAACTGTTCGTAGTCTATAGACAAGGTCGTCAGTGCACTGCAGTTTCTAAGGCTGCCATCGCAAGATGGATAGCAGTCACAATTCAGTTTTTCCATGACAAAGCAGGCAAGCCTTTGGCAAGAACAGTGAGAGCGCATTCCACAAGAGCAGTCTCCACCTCAGCTGCTAAGTTCGCAGGAGTGCCAAACATGTATCACCAAAACATGTATTGTGTATTAGGGTATAATAGAAATTGGCAAAATATTATTATACAGTGGAAGAGAAAGAAATAACAGGTCTGTTTCTGGTCTAGAAAATACTCCACATTGTCCTTTTCTATTTACTTTAAATGTCAGCTTGGGTCTGCTGGGAGGACATAGGAGAAAGTAGCAGTATATGGAGCTATACGGTGTGATGGTATTAGGATTCCGAAGTCCAGATTGGGAGTGAGTTTTATAAGGGCCCAAGCATGGGAAGCTACCTTCCTCTATTACCAGGAAGATTTGGTGCATTGGTTCAAAGGGAAATGTCACTCACTTGTACTAATAGTTTTGTAGCATTAGGCTATTCTAGTTTCAGATTGTATCTATTTTTCCACAATTTAGGGGGCCGATTCCGATCTCGGTCGGAGGCGCACCCAACACCATTCGGTCGGGAAAAAAGCCATGCGAATGCCTGTTTCCCGACCGATCCGCACATTATTCCGAACGAGCAAGTACGATGCGCACAACAGCATAGACTCCGACCCAGTCGAACTCACCCAATCCAGGTCCTGTTCCCCGACCGAGCCGGATCCGTAAACGCAGAATCGAGTCGCACGGAAGCCAAAATGCAGCCCCGTCCGGCCGGACAAGTACGATGCGCTTCCCGTACGCGCCGAACCCGTCGCTACGCACGGCACGTCAAAGCATCCGGGAGAGGCGCACATAAGCTCCGATTCGCGCCACAACACGATCCACGGCTACGAGACGAACAAGCCAGCGACGAGGACGAGGCGAAGCAACGAGAAAGACGAACGAGACGAACCAACCATGAATCCCATCGTGCCGATCCTACCAATATTCTACATCTACTACCGGAACAGGCACGTACGCGTACGGCGCAGAAGGTAAGTCAGACACCAACCACAAAAACAAACTACACGAACCCGACATATCACACACACACACAGAGGGATGCAGAAATTACTTACACCAGCAACAGCAGCACCATAGGGGCCCGGATGCCCACCACCACAACCACCCCACCCAGGGGGTGCCAGATGCCTACCACTACTACCACCTCTACCCAGGGGGTGCCGGATGCCTACCACTACTACCACCACTACCCAGGGGGTGCCAGATGCCTACCACTACTACCACCCTTACCCAGGGGGTGCCAGATGCCTACCACTACTACCACCACTACCCATGGGGGGCTGGATGCCTACCACTACCACCACCTCTACCCATGGGGGGCTGGTTGCCTGTCACTACTTTATACACCAAGATAACACATGTTATCAAAAAGGGGTTAAGAGGAAATATATTATGGAGAGTACATCTCCCGTGTAACAACACTGAAATCACAAAAAGTACTCCCCTAATGCCACATGCATATAGATTTGTAGATGGAAAAGACCTCAACAAATAGAGTACACCACCTGATGGTGGGCAAGGAAGCAATCCTTTTGTTTTATATACCCTCACACACCCTAGTGGTGTCATGCTTCATCATCGGGTCATCCTGACGCCTAAAAGTCAGGATGGGCTCGACCAATCTTTCAGGGAGCTCTTAATAATATGTTTTTGGCCAGGGGGAATAAAGATTAAAAATCTCAGAGAGATCCCGGTGTCCCTTTATTTTGGATCTCACTGAAATATTAAAAGAAAGTAAAACTAGGGTCTTTGGGATATTATGGTCCTAGGACCCTAATGCCAACATGTTTCAGTCCATGAAAAGTCCCACTACGGGTACTGGACTTTCTTCAGGGCAGAGGAATAACACCTCCTGGAAAGTAAACGAAAGGGAGAGGGGATTTCCCTACCCTAATTATAATAAGGGCAGATAGCTGCTCCTTAAGCTACTCCTGTTTAGGACACAGAGTTTATCGTGGGGAAGGATCTTTGGAATCTGTGTGACTACAAGACTACCCCTTTGTTGCGAAGCCCGACGCGAAGCATTACTCCACCGTAATAGGGATGGAGCGATCAACTCTGTGTCCTAAACAGGAGTAGCTTAAGGAGCAGCTCTCTGCCCTTATTATAATTAGGGTAGGGAAATCCCCTCTCCCTTTCGTTTACTTTCCAGGGGGTGTTATTCCTCTGCCCTGTAGAAAGTCCAGTACCCGTAGTGGGACTTTTCATGGACTGAAACATGTTGGCATTAGGTCCTAGGACCATAATATCCCAAAGACCCTAGTTTTACTTTCTTTTAATATTTCAGTGAGATCCAAAATAAAGGGACACCGGGATCTCTCTGAGATTTTTAATCTTTATTCCCCCTGGCCAAAACATATTATTAAGAGCTCCCTGAAAGATTGGTCGAGCCCATCCTGACTTTTAGGCGTCAGGATGACCCGATGATGAAGCATGACACCACTAGGGTGTGTGAGGGTATATAAAACAAAAAGGATTGCTTCCTTGCCCACCATCAGGTGGTGTACTCTATTTGTTGAGGTCTTTTCCATCTACAAATCTATATGCATGTGGCATTAGGGGAGTACTTTTTGTGATTTCAGTGCCTGTCACTACTACCACCTCTACCCAGGGGGTGCCAGATGCCTACCACCACTACCACCTCTACCCATGGGGGGCTGGATGCCTGTCACTACTACCACCTCTACCCAGGGGGGCTGGATGCCTGTCACTACTACCACCTCTACCCAGGGGTGCCAGATGCCTACCACTACTACCACCACTACCCATGGGGGCTGGATGCCTGTCACTACTACCACCTCTACCCATGGGGGCTGGATGCCTACCACCAACAACACCCCCACTCATAGGATGGCTAATGCATGACACAACAAGCACACACCAACATAAAGAATGCAACAAAAAGACATCCCCCCCAACACCATGACAAGCGTGTGTAGACTGTGTCAAATGCCTACAACACTGAACATGACTTTGAACATACAATGTGACCCCCTATCACATGTGTCACACATAAATGTGTGTGGCCCCCACAATGCAAGCAGACCATGACCACTGTGGCAATGGGGTCCAAACCCCATCATCACAGTGACCAAAATGTAAGTGTGGGGCCCATAGCTGAAGCACATCTTGAACATTGTGGCAATGGGGTCTAAACCCCCATCATCACAGTGACCAAAAGGTAAGTGTGGGGTCCAAAGCTGAAGCACATTTTGAACATTGTGGCAATGGGGTCTAAACCCCCATCATCACAGTGACCAAAATGTAAGTGTGGGGCCCATAGCTGAAGCACATCTTGAACATTGTGGCAATGGGGTCTAAACCCCCATCATCACAGTGACCAAAATGTAAGTGTGGGGCCCATAGCTGAAGCACATCTTGAACATTGTGGCAATGGGGTCCAAACCCCCATCATCACAGTGACCAAAATGTAAGTGTTGACATTGAAAAAGCTGCAACTGCCAAACTGCATGGATGATTCCTGGTCACAGAACAACAAACACATCAGTGGCAAAGTAGTGCTTGTGTCCCATAGCAACATACATTGGGTGAGGCAAACAGTGCAGTGCAAATAAGACATACCTTTGGCCAAGTGCAGACAAACATCACCCATGGGGGCTGACACTGTCAACATTCATCAATGACACAATGACAGAAGTGACCATCAGAATGCAGACCCACATATTTGCACCAATGGGCACACAAATGCAGATACCCTGTGGAGACTGTAGATGTGAGGTGAACAGATACCATACCATGGCAGCAATGGGACACACAAACAATGATCATTGTGCTGACTGACGACCTAAGAGTCCCAGGGACAGCAGGGGAAACACACCAAACAACATACAGCCAATGGCACACTAAAGATATGCCAATGCAGTGGTGCAGATGCACAAACAGGCAGACCCACACTGCACATCAAACACAACAGGTGGAGGGGGGGGGGTGCCAGTGTCCCCAGGCAACCACACAACACATGATGAGGCCTGAACACCAATTACACAGATGCGCATACAGTGCCACACAAAAGTAACTCATGGATCCAAATCCCCTATGTGGGCAATCAGGCATTGTTAGATGAGAGGGAGCACAAATCACACATGTCACACAAGCATGTAGGAACAGCAACTGACACAGCAAGACACAGACACACCACAGCACTACCCCCAGGGTCCCCACAATGTGGTGACCCTGGGCTGCATGACAATCCCACTGTGATGACAAAGCTTGATGTCGTTCACACTGTGAACCAGTCATGTGCCCTGAGCAACAAACTACCATCACACCTACACAAGCACAAATCAATCAGCACGGCCAGTAAGCCAAGGCCAACATGGAGGCAGGGGTCTAGCCGGGCAACAACTCTCATCTGCACACACTCAACACCACACACCTCGACCTCCAACAATGTGCAGCAGTGAAGCTCACATGCACTGGTGACATTGCACATGCACCCATGACAATCCCATGGGTGGTGGTGGGAACCAAGGTGCAGAAACACATCACACATGGCCACTCAACAAGACTCCTGAATGTCTGACACTGCACACTACGCCGTACATGGACATGACGGCAATACAACACCAACCAATGGGATCCCAGCCACAGTCCCACACCAATGAAGAAGCCAAGGTCACCCACAAAGAACACACATAGACAACTACCAACATTGCAGCCCTGACCCTGAGGAGTGCCAGCAGTCACACACACAACGTGTCACAATCACTGTAAGCTAACACAAACTGGAAATTACATGACAGGTGTAAACAACAAGTGCCAAGGGGAATCCTGTGTCCCATCTGTGTCTGCCCACAAACTCAGCCCTGACAGCAAACACACCTATGGGTGACACCATGATGACCAGTAACGTGCCATGCACCCACATCACAGAGAACCCAGGGAGAAGACTTTGGGGGAACATAGGTCAACTCAGCAAGCATCACAAACAGGAACATCACTAGGGATCCCAGCATGCACAGCAAAATGGAAGTGAACACACAGACATGCTCACACAACACACACCTTGGGCGCAGGCAATGTCACAGGAGTACACACTGCCATGAGGGGACTCCACTCCTGTGTGAGGAAAGCTGTGCCATATGTTGCCTCAGTAGGGCTCCATCATGTCAGCAGAACACTTGGTGTCACAGTCAACAATTAGCACCAAATGAAGGCTCCCGTCACATCAGCCTGGTCATGGGAGTGTCAACGAAATCATCAGCACAGATCCAACACACATGTATAGCAAGTTGCACTGACAACACAGATGAGTCCTTCCCCATTGATGCCCAAACCTGCATGTCCAGTGGAGATGGCCACACGGTCAGGGAAGTAGACTAATTGAACAATGGCAAGCACAACAGATGTGCAGGGGTGGAAGCCACAGATGTGAAATTGCTAATGTAAGTAGGAAATCCCATTGCCAAACATTGAAAACATGACACCCTCAGATGCTGCTAAGGATGACATGGATACACTACAGGATAGGACACATTCCCCCTGGACCACATGGGTTCCTGCACAGTAACACTTCATTTTCATGAGACCAAATATCACCATCACTGCAGAAAGGGCATGGTTAGCATCATCAACATCATGTACATCAGAAGCAAAACCACTAGAGAACAGAAAGTTGCTTTATTCAGCATATGTGGGTTCAAAAGTTGAAGTCCAGTAAAAAAGAAACAAAGGCCAATGGCCAGTCCATCCTGAAAGTCAAAACAGGGTGACAGTGGCAGATGTCACCCTACGCATGCCTGCACTGATAAACACCAGGGACAATCCCCTCGGAGGGGCATACGGGGGGGCAGGCCAGGCACCGCAGGGACAGGATCAGGGCTCACCAGAAGGGGGAAGGGGTGGTGGGTGCTGGAGAGCCACTGACAACTGCAGTGGAGGTGTCTGACATGGTGTGTGCCGGCACAACTGGGGGGCATGACTCGGATGGTGTGGGTGCCGGCACGACTGGAGTGGACCGTGCAGATGGAGTGGACAGGTTCGCCACTGCAGTGCCCAAGTCAGACAGGGTGGTAGTGGACTCCACTGCAGTGCCTACCTCCAGGGGAGGAGAATGGGGATCAGGTAAGGTGGGCAGGACGGAGGGGGAGGACACCCTCACCACACCAGTGGCACAAACAAGCGCAGCGGGGGGTGTGGGGCCGGAAGAGCAAGTGGCAGGGGGAGAAGGCCTGATCCTTTTGGGGATGGTGTATCTGTGGGTGGGGGAACCTGGGGCAGGGTGTGGTGGGGGCACCTGTGGAGTGGGGGCCTGAGGGATGGAGGAAGGGGACTTGGTGCCTGAGCTGCAGGGCGGCGGCGGGGTCTTGCTCTTCCGGGTCCGGGGGGACTTGCGGGTGGGGGCGTCAGTCGGTCTGCGCCTGGGGGAGGGTGTCCGGGGGCGAGGGGCACTCCGCTCCGTGTGGGTGGGCTTCCTCTCCCCCTTAATGCTGTATCAGCTGGATCGGAGGGGAAGAGGCCGAGGTCACTGAGGAAGAGCCGCTGTGTCTTTGGGGCTGCAGGTGAGGCAAGGGAGGGGGCTTTGGAGGGAGAGGCAACTGAGGACTGCGCAGTGCTCGTGGATGCGTGTGTGTGTGCCTGGGCCCCATCCCCTGTGAGTGTGGTTTCAGTCCCCTGACTGTGCGTGCGTGTGCGTCTTGTTTGTGGCGTGTGTGTCTGTGTGCTGCTCGTGTCTGTGCTGGTGTGTGCCTGTGCCGGTGTGTGTGCGCTTGGGACAGGTAAGGTGCTGGGGAGTGTGGATGGGGCAGAGGCAGGAGGGGTGAGGGGTGAGGGACTGTCGGAGGAGGGACACTGCTGCCGTCAGGGAGGAGTCCATGGACCTATTGCCCCTCTGTAGGGCAGACATGCCCGATGAGATGCCCTCCATGAACGACACCAGCTGAGTCAACAGAGTGGTGTGTGCATGGAGGACACTCAGCATCACTGTCTGCCCTACATGGAGCTGGCGAAGGAGGTACACAGACTCCTCACTCAGGGCAGCAGGGGACACAGGGGCAGGGGTGCGGTGCCTGGCCCGAAGGAGACACGCTCCCGAACATAGGAGCCTCCACGGACCTCGGGAATGGGAGCCGATGGGAGGGCGGTGGTGGTGGTGGCGGGGACAGCAACACTAGGTGGGGTGTGGTGGCTGCTGACACCCGCCTCCATAAGGGAGTCATCCTCCGAGCTGCTGTGGTCCTCAGCTGAGGTGGATGGTGCTGAGGACTCCTCGGAGTGGCTCCCCTCGCCCTCCGTGCCACTGGGTCCCTCCGACCACTCCTCGGCTGCTGACCCAGTCTGGCTCTGCGGCTCCTCCTGGTCCGTGGAGCTGTCCCCTCCTGTGGCCGTGGATGTATCTGCAATCAATAGGGAAACAGACAGACATCAGTCACCTGCCCCGAATGCACACACCACAGTAAGTACAGCACATCACAGAGCAAGCCCTGGCATCCTTAGTTGGACATTGCTAAAAGTGCCCAAACAGAAAAGGAGAAGCCAATTGTCAGTCTGATGGTCAACCATGGCACTCACATCCCACCTGGCCTTGCACCCATCTGTCTGGTGTCTGTTGGATGGCAATACCCCAGTGTGGACACATGCACCACCTACACAGTAGTTGGACAGTGCAGAGAACACGGTGAAGCATGTGAACATGCACACATCACGACTCTTGCCACTGAGTCAGTACAGGTGTCCGGATGAAAGGGATGCCCAGAGTCAAATAGGAAATGCATGTGATGCATACCAGCGACAGACACCATGATGCACCCATGTCCTGATAGCCATTGCCACAATTGTGTGCAAGTAGCACATGTCACTCCCCTGCAGGATCACTCATAGGAAGTCACATGCCATGGCACAGGCATGCCTGCTAAGTCATACATCACTCTCTCCAGTCACATGGGCAGGGCAGCCAGACAACAACACTCTTCACTGTGTCACAATAGTAGGTCATGGGGAATGCAAGTCCTGGAGCTGAACAAGTGCACATGTACATCCCCCACACACCACATCATCTGAACCCTTATCTGTCCAGGTCATACCGATTGGACATATGGGAGACCTGTAACACAACCCTCTGAACCGGAGCACCTCACAATCTGCTGTGAATGGGAAACAGCTGCCTGAACTTCACATTCGCATACCCCAGTCTGCACGGTCAGGTGATCAAACACCTATGTGTCACACAAGTATCGTCTCCTATGGTCACATCTCCGGTGGCATGCTGAGCCCCAACCGGGAAACACCCCAACAGTCCTGACAACGAAGCCACAGCACACTGACACAGAGGCAGACACCTGAGGGGACATATCACTGAGCACAACATGTCAGCTGATACACGGGAGTGGGAGTACAGAGTGTATTGTATGGCCTGGAGTAGGCATGACTGTCCTGCCCCACATGAATGAGGGATGAGCCCTGAACAGTAGGCAGCTGGCTAAGTATGTGTGACACACGTAATATACACACTCCTGGGGCCCAAACATTGTTCCCACCCGCAGCATGGGTGTGTGCCAGATACCCCAGGCACATGTGGTGGGTCAGCTCAGCAATTGGACCACATATCAAATTAACACGCAGATTACATGTCAGAACACAGGCATTGTGTAAGCAATGGACCCACCCATGATGCCCACCACAGTTAGGGGAACAGATGCTGTCCCCCACCTTGAGTCAAGCAAACTGCAAGGACACAGTACCTAAGTGACACAATTCCCTGACTGTAAGGGCCACACCTGGGTATCAGATGAGTGGGCAGTGCACAATAGAGGGACATGGGTCCTGGACCACATGACTGATGTACTGTGGAAGTTTAACCAAGCCAGAGGAGGGCACATAGCATGGCAGACAAAGTTCACAATGCAGTCATGGACTCACCCCCTCCTTGCTGCTCTCTGGCCTTCAGCTGCCCATCCAGATCAGGGAAGACCACCGCCAGGATCCTGAGCATGTGGGGGGTCAGGGTCCGGTGTCCGCCCCTCCTGCGAGGAGGCGACAGCTTCAGCTGGACCCGGGCGATCCTCCGGGTCCAGCCCCGAAGGTCCTGCCACCTCTTCTGGCAGTTGCGGATCCGGCGCTTGTAGACCCCCACGGAACTCACTGCCCGGACGATGGTCAGCCATATCTTCTGTTTCTGGTGGGCATCAACCTGTGAGGATGACAAAGTGAGAATGCCATTACTACACATGCGACATATCCGTGCATCACACAGTTGGATATACATGTCTCAATCACAGGGGAACATGATGTACACAGGCAGTGCAACGATGGCCATGGACAGTATGCCAGCAGTTACTACATGGTATCATTGCCTGGGAAGTAAAACCTTGTCTAAATGCACTGTCACTGCACTATACCTGTTCAGTGCATGTAACTACACACTATGGGGGATGACAACTACTCAGTGAGCCTGCTAGCCAGTGGCGTGCAGACTGTTAGCCTTGCTAGTCAGACAACATGCACATTTAGAAAGGCAGTGGACAGAACACTCACCTGCTCCCCTGCTTTCCCATACAGCTTGCTGTACTGTGGAAGGAGGCTGTCCAGCAGGGCCTGGTTCTCCTCAGTGCTGAAGGCTGGGGCTCTCTCCACAGTACGTGCCATTGCAGGGTCCAGAGGGTGCAGTTACAGCAGCAGTGGTGGTGGCAGATGTCGTCCTGGAGCATGTAGTGCAGGAAAGTGTGCTCTCAGGGGAACAGCCAGCATTATATGTGTGCTGCAGAGGCAGATACTGTCCCATGTGTCCAAAGTGATAGGTCCAAGTCGTTTGCATCTTCTGAATCTGGCCAATCCATGGAATTGCACCACTTACACACGCCCACAGCATCCTTCAAAAGTTCAACTTCATGACACCCATGAATTTGCAACATTGTTGTGGGTGACCAACTGAATTTACAGCATCAGATGCGTTCAAAATTTGAAAACGCGTCCGTTGCCAGGCCAGGCCATAGCCAATAGGTGCGCACCGATCGGTCCATTGCTGTTCAACGCGTATTGCGTGTACAACGCGTACCCGCACACATTGAATGCAATGGGCCGGCCGGGCACACCGATCGGTCCATTGCTGCTCAACGCGTACCCAGGATACAACGCGTACCCGCACACATTGAATGCAATGGCCAATGTGTGCGCACCGATCGGTCCATTGCTGTCCAACGCGTATTGCGAATACAACGCGTACCAGCACACATTGAATGCAATGGCCAATGTGTGCGCACCGATCAGTCCATTGCTGTCCAAGGCGTATTGCGAATACAACGCGTACCAGCACACATTGAATGCAATGGCCAATGTGTGCGCACCGATCGGTTCATTGCTGTCCAACGCGTATTGCGAATACAACGCGTACCAGCACACATTGAATGCAATGGCCAATGTGTGCGCACCGATCGGTCCATTGCTGTCCAACGCGTCCCTGTACAAGTCACTGGCATATGTCACCATGCCTGTCACAGGTGAACATATGCCAGCCACATATACTTCCCAGGGAGTGAGGGGCACACCTACAACACCACAGACTGTCCAAACTGTATCCTAAGGCATGCAAGGCTGCATTACCTATTCCGTGTATGGGGGTGAACATGTTGTTCTGTGGGTGTCACTTGGGGGCAGCCACCCCCAGGCTGTGCACGTGTTCATGGGGACAGAATCCTTTGTGTTTCGTGTACATGATCACTGTGAAGGGCAACTGTTCATATCTGAGCATGTGGCATGGTCACATTTCACGGTGGTGTATGTGTATGTCATGTCACATACCCCCTGAGTCCCATGTGGGACGGTATGTTTAACCCAGGGTGACCCATTGGCACAATAGTGATGGTCCTCCACAGTCTGTGTGCATGTTGTGTTTACAATGTCTCTGATTTCATGTGCACAATGGGAGACAGTCTCCACATCCACGTTGTTTGTGCATGGACTTTGATGTTGTGCGTGTGTGTGTCACAGACGTCCATGTCTGTCCTGCCGAGGCAACAGGGACCACTACCTGTGGGGGTCATGGTTGTTTTGCTGTGGTGTATACATGATACACCATGTCATGCCAGTGTCCATGTGGCAATACAGGGTCCCTGGGAATCTACCTGTCGTTGAGCTGTGATGGCTGGGGCACATCTGTCCTCACATGTCACTGTGGGGTGTGTTTGTAACGTGGCAGCAGGAGATGGGAACTGTGACACGGCCTCATGATATCCAATGGCACAACCTGGGACTTATTGATGCCACTTGTTGAACTGTGATGTTAGATGTTGGCCATGTATGTGCCATACATGTCCTTACGGAACTGCACACATCATGTACTTGTGCCTCATAATGATGTATCATGTGAAATTTAGTGTGTTCAATGCCACATATGTGGGGTGACGGACAATCTTTCTTTCTTCACCTATGCACTGCAGGGCACCAGCTGTCCATAGACCATTCCCTGACCTGGCAACGATGGTGGAATGTGACAGCATCCGACGGTACCGCTTCACCAGGCAGCTGATTGAGGATTTGGCAGTGCGCTTGGCACCCCATTTGCAACCTGGCCGGCCGTACCCTACAGCGCTGACCCCCAAGGTGAAGGTGATGGCAGCCCTACACTTCTTTGCCACCGGTACCTTTCAACACACTCTGGCGACTGCTGGTGGGATGTCACAGACCATGTTCAGCCGTGTGCTCCGCGATGTTTTGGAGGCTATGTTGATATACCTGAACCAGTACATCTATTTCCCTAGACTCCAACAACTCACTGACGTGAAGAGTGACTTCTATGCCCTGGGGAGGATGCCGCATGTCATTGGCTCCATTGATGGGACACATGTGGCTTTGGTTCCACCACAGGCCCAAGAGCAGGCATACAGGAACCGCAAACACTACCACTCGGTCAATGAACTGGTGGTCTGTCTTGCAGATATGAGCATCTCACACGTGTGTGCCCGTTTCCCCGGTTCTGCACACGATGCCTACGTGATGAGGAGTAGTCGCATCCGAGGATGATGTCACAGATGCGGAACCAGCGTGCCTGGCTTGTTGGTGTGTACTGACTTTGTACCATTGTGTGTGTTCTGCAATGTAGTGTTCCACCCTCTTTTCCAACTCAGCTAATGTGCAATTGTCTGTATGTAGGTGACTCTGGATACCCCAACATGCCGTGGTTGCTGACGCCCCTCAGGAACCCTGTGACACCAGCCCAGATGCGCTACAATGAGGCACATGGTCGGACAAGGAGAGTGATTGAGCGGACATTTGGTCTCCTGAAGAGCCGCTTCCGCTGCCTGGACAAGACAGGAGGGGCCCTCCCATATGCCCCAGCAAAGGTGTGCAAGATTGTCATCGTGTGCTGCATGCTACACAACCTGGCAGTGCGGAAGGAGTTGCCTCACATCCTGGATGACGATGACCAACATCCGCCACCTGTGGAGGATCCTGGCCTGGACCACGATGCCAGTGATGATGATGGTGATGGTGATGTCCGCACACAGCTCATCACCAACTTCTTCAGCTGAATGGGAGTATCCAGAGATGTCATGTCAATGATGTGAGTTTGCATGATATGTGTTGGTGGTGCTCTGGTGCTGTTTGAGTGTGTCCATGGGCTACATGACTGTATGCGTGTAGCGATGTGTCCTTACAGGTAGTCTGTACTCCCCAACAGTGTTGACATGCTAACTTGGTTCTGGGTGGGTATCTTGTGACATGTATTGGGCATGAGTATTGCAGTTCTGTCCTGTTCTTCAGTGCTTTTGACTGTGTATCATTTCTGTCCTTCACAGGGTACTTTCAGAGTCGTTTGGTCAACTGTGATCCCCGACACCGTGATTCGACTTCCAGGGTGGTAGCTGTCGTGTCCCTACAGGTGATGTGCGCCACACCCATGGACTTCCTTCCTTCTACACTTGTTGACTGTGTGCCCGCTGCCAGGTGGGATTACCTTGCATCTGTAGTGGTTACAACATGTAGCAAATGTGTAATAAACGTGTGCTTCACTTTGTGATGTGCGTTGTCTGTGGTCACACATTTGACTGACATTTTCTTACTGCACCAGTGGGCTAGTTGACAAAGACTGTGAATAGGTGTTGTGTCTGTGCATTGCACCGTATTTCCTGGCAACATCAGTGTAGGCAATGAGTAAGATGGCCTAGGTGTGTAATTGTTGTGTAGCCCTGGTGGTGTGTCTCCCTCATGTGTGTCACGTTGCCATGACTCACATGCCTGTGTTGTACTAGCTGTAGCAGTTAGAATGCACAGTGTAATTTCGCTGGTCATCATCTCCATGACAGAAACCACGTTGGAATCACGACAGAGGCAGGTATGGTGTATTAGTATGTTTATTGTCATACAGGTGTGTGAATAGTGCACAGGATGGTGAGTGCTGTACATTTTGATTGCAATCAAAAGTTCCTAGATGAATTGGAAGTCCTGGTAGCAGAAATGTCCTGTATCAAGTCCACAGTCATCTGAGACATTGGTCCGACTTGTACTCCCCATGTCATGTGGGGGAGTTGTGTTGCAGTCAACAGGGTGAACAGTTTGCGCACAAAGGTGATTATCCAGAACAGGTTTTGGCTTCCTGGGGGTTGCACATGGCCATCGGCCTCTCAGTTGCCCCTCCTCGGACGACCCCTCTTCTTTGGGGGGGGACCCTCAAATGAAGGCTGCTGCGGTGCAGGGGACTCTCCGCCAGAGTCATCCTCCCTCCCTGTGGCAGTTGCAGTTGTTTCAGCACCAGATGTTGTGGGCACACAGGGAGGTGTTGACTGGTTGCTGCCCTCTGGCGGAGGCATTGTAATATGTCCCTATGCACCGCAGTCATCTCTTGCAGTGTGTCCCACTTGGACTCCACGCGGGACATGTGTGAGTCCAAGCGGGCATGATAGGCAGCCTGCTGCTGTTTAATGTCCCTGAGGAGCCCCACTACCTGGCTGAGCTCTCCGGTGCTGGACTGGTACGCATCGGCTATGTGTGCCAGTTGTGGGTCATCATGCAGTCCAGACACCTCTGCGATCAGCGACCTATGTCTCCCACCCCTCCCACCACCCCTGGCGACACGTGCAGTACCTGAGGTGGCACGCACAGGTGACCCTGGGCCCCCTTGGGGGTTGTTGGTGGTGTTGGTGTCCATGGCCCCACGTTGGTCCAGGGTCCCTGTGCTGGTGGTGGTGGTGCTCCTTGGTCTGTCCATGTCGGCAGGGGTGGTATGTGTGTTGACAGTCGTTGGAGGGGTGGGTGCAGGGGGTGCAGCTGGTGGTCCTGCTGGTGCTGCATGATGACTCGCTCCGGAGGTGCCAGGTGGGTCTTCTTCATCCGAGGAGGGCAGAGGCTGTTCCACACCAGTGAGCTCAGTATCCTCTTGAGCCTGGGACGGGGAATCCTCAGCGTCTGCTGCTGTGTCCCCATCATCACCTGTTTTTTAAGACACACACATTGTATGTTATGTTTCTGCAGGCATCAATGGTTGACACAGCTGACAGTTGTGACTGTGCCTCTGGATGCGGGCCTGTACATTGCATTGTCCCAAGTTGTCACAGTCAGAGGTTGATATTGGTGTAGCACATTGTCCTGCATTATTTGGGCATTTCTATGTGAATGTTGGGGTGTGTACATGGTCTGCATGGTTGTATTTGGTTGACATCCGGCCCTCCTTCCCACCCAGCCAGATATCCCACCATGGAACGTGCTGCCATTGCAGGGAGTGCAAGTTGTCTTTCAGGATGTCAGTCAGTGGTGTCCTGCTGTTGGTTGGTGCACAGTTGCCAGCAGGGCCTTGTGCTCCCCACAGCAGTAGCCAGTGTCAGCCATCTTGTCAGTTGTTTTCCACTCCCTGTGATGTGCGCATGGTTCAGGGTGGTGTTGATGGGCCTGTTGTGGGGGTGACCAATATCTGTGACTACCACTCCCATCATGCTATTGCCTCCACCCCACTTCCCAGCATGCCCATACTTACTTGCTTTTGGGTGGACTTCACTGTGTGTGAGTGTGAGGGCAATGGCAAGATGGCTGACAGTGGTGTCCTGCTGTTAGTTGGTGCCCAGTTCCCAGCAGGGCCATGTGCTCCCCACAACTGAGCACCAGTGTCAGACATCTTTGAAGTGGCTTTTGACTCCCTGTGAGGTGTGCATGCTTGGGTGTGAGCTTGCTGGGCCATGTGGGTGGGGGATGTTGGGCTGTGACTACCACTCCCATCATGCTGTTGCCTCCACCCCACTTCCCAGCATGCTCATTCTTACTTGCTTTTGGGTGGACTTCACTGTGTGTGAGTGTGAGGGCAATGGCAAGATGGCTGACAGTGGTGTCCTGCTGTTGGTTGGTGTCCAGTTCCCAGCAGGGCCATGTGCTCCCCACAAGTGAGCACCAGTGTCAGACATCTTTGAAATGGCTTTTGACTCCCTGTGAGATGTGCATGCTTGGGTGTGAGCTTGCTGGGCCATGTGGGTGGGGGATGTTGGGCTGTGACTACCACTCCCATCATGCTATTGCCTCCACCCCCCCTTCCAGCATGCCCATGCTTCCTTCCTTTTGACTCTGCTTCCCTGTGGGGTTGTGTGCCTGTGCTGACAAGATGGCTGACAGTGTTATCCTGGTGTTAGTTTTGCTACAAGTCCCATGTGTGTCCCTGTGCTTCACTCAGCATGACCCAGGGTTGTGGTTCTTTGAGGGATATTTGATTGGAGTGTGAGGCAATGCATTCTCCCAGGTGAGTTGTGTGGAGTTTGTGTTGAGGGTGTGTGTGAGGAGAACTGCTTGTAACTATGGTCAGTGCTGTGAGTCCTCCTTCCCACCCAGCCAGATATCCCACCATGGAACGTGCTTCCATTGCAGGGAGTGCAAGTTGGCTTTCAGGATGTCAGTCAGTGGTGTCCTGCTGTTGGTTGGTGCACAGTTCCCAGCAGGGCCTTGTGCTCCCCACAACAGAGCACCATTGTCAGACATCTTTGAAGTGGCTTTTCACTCCCTGTGAGGTGTGCATGCTTGAGTGTGATCTTGCTGGGCCATGTGGGTGGGGGATGTTGGGCTGTGACTACCACTCCCATCATGCTATTGCCTCCACCCCCCTTCCCAGCATGCCCATGCTGCCTTACTTTTGACTCTGCTTCCCTGTGGGGTTGTGTGCCTGTGCTGACAAGATGGCTGACAGTGTTATCCTGGTGTTAGTTTTGCTACAAGTCCCATGTGTGTCCCTGTGCTTCACTCAGCATGACCCAGGGTTGTGGTTCTTTGTGGGATATTTGATTGGAGTGTGAGGCAATGCATTCTCCCAGGTGAGTTGTGTGGAGTTTGTGTTAGGGGTGTGTGTGTGTGAGTGGAGCTACTGGTAACTATGGTCAGGGCTGTCAGTCCTCCTTCCCACCCAGCCAGATATCCCACCATGGAACGTGCTTCTATTGCAGGGAGTGCAAGTTGTCTTTCAGGATGTCAGTCAGTGGTGTCCTGCTGTTGGTTGGTGCACAGTTCCCGGCAGGGCCTTGTGCTCCCCACAGCAGTAGCCAGTGTCAGCCATCTTGTCAGTTGTTTTCCACTCCCTGTGATGTGGGCATGGTGCATGGTGGTGTTGATGTGCGCATTGTGAGGGTGGGCAATATCTGTGACTACGACTCCCATCATGCTATTGGCTACACTGACTTGCCCAGCATACACAGAATTCCTTCCTTTCAGTGGGCTTCACTGTGAGGTGGTGTTGTAGTGGTGCCTACATGTCTGGATGTGTTTGTTAGTTATATTTGTGCCACTGCCTAGCTGTAGTTGTGTTTGTACATGTGATGACACAGTTACATATCACTATGAGATGGCATGTGTTGTGTTTATCTGACTGACATACACATTTTGGGATGATTCTGTTCTGGTTGCTGTGTATTTGCTAAGGGTGCATGGTTTGACTCTCCCCTTGACAGTGATGTGTGTGTATTGTCGCACAATATTGTGTACATTTGTTGTGTACTCACCAGGCTCTGGGATGTTTTCTAGTCCATATACGCTCACTGGTGGTAGGATGGCCCGCACCTTCTCCTCCCAGGGCCTGAGATATACTGGTTTGGCAGGAGGGCCACTGCCGGTGTGTTGGCTCAAGATGTAATCCTTCTTCAGTAGGTCCCTGACCCTCCTGCGCACGTCATACCACCTGTTCTGGATGTCTCCCTTTGTGCGCAAACATGGTGATTGTGCGTTCACCCTGTCGACGATCCTCTCCCACATCTTGGTTTTCTGCGCCATGGGTGTCAGTTGGACCAGTGTACCAAACAGCTGTGGCTCTACCCTGAGGATCTCATCTACCAGGACTTCCAATTCACTATCTAGGAACTTATGATTCTTCTTTGGGGGCAGGGTGATGGTGAGTGATGTGTGTGTTGGTGTGCAGGTGAAGGTGTGTGAGTGTGTGTTTTGCTGGGTGTATGTGAGGGTGCTATTTGTTGAGGTGCTGATGGTGTGTGGCTTGTGTGATGGATGAGCTGTGGGTGTGTGGTTGCTGTCTGTTGAGTGCTGGCAGGTAATTTGAATTTGCAAAGGATCATGGTAGGGATTTGTGTCCTTTATATGGGTGGAGTTGTGGGTGTGTCTTTGTTCCCTCCCCCTCCCCCAGTATTTATTGGCTTTGTAATTGCTTGTTTGGCCTTTTTTTGTGTATTTTCCCTTTGTACTTTTTGTGCATGTAGGAGACGTTCTTGTGACCGAGTCGGACCCTGCAGTTGTCTCGTACGAGCTTCTCCGAGTCGTTCACGCTGTGTTTGTGCTGTTTTCTATGCTGCGTACGCGTCGGTCGCGGTGTTTTGGATTGTTTCGGCTCGCAGTTTTGTATGCGTGTCGGTCGTACGGCTTGTCCTCCGTGCGACTCGGTCGTGTTTTCCACGCGTTGCATCGTAGTTGGCGGGTAGGAGTTCGCGGGTACGTTTCGTTCTGGATTGTTCCGGGTGTGTGCCGGTCGGTTCGATTCGCGTGTTTTTCCGGCCGGATTGCTGTTTTCCGCGCGGCTCGGTCGTTCGGCTTGTGTTTCGTACGAGTCGGTCGGGTTTTGCACGCTTCTCATCGTACTTTGCGGGTCGGGCTGCACCGGTACGTATCGGTCGGATAGAATTCCGGCTCCGAGTCGGTCGGTACGTTTTCCGGCCCGAATCGGAATCGACCCCTTAGTGTTTTGACTTGGAAAATCATCTGAATAAACCTTTAGGGGCACCAACCATAGGCACAGTCTGTATGACGCATCATGATTCCAACCATGTATCCACAATGCCCCACAACATAGCTGCCATCTTCATATTCTACTTTCCCTGATGTAGGGTGTCAGATTATGTTCGGAAGGCCACGGGGCAAACAAGGGCTACTGTGCCTCAGCTTTGGGGGTTGCTGTAGTTTTACTATGATTTCCCGGGGTCAGTCCTACTATGGTTCTGTAAACTGGCGCAAGAACAGCGCCTTCAGGACAGGACTCTCAGTGGTATCCTTGGAGAGCATTCACAGGCATCTCAGGAAGGTAGTGTGGTGGTACTCGGGCAAAATACTCAACTATCACAAAGCAGCGCAATAAATGAATGTCCAACCCAGTGCTTCTCTTTAATGAAAGAAAAGTACTTTAATGCACACTAGAATGGAATACTACACAAAAATGTAGAAAAAGCACAGTTAAGTGGCATGGGCGCTGCTGGGCAGGCCTGTGCCTCTATTCCCCATCTCTGCTCGGTACCCGCCCTTGTGATCTAGGTGGTTCTCCTTGGTACCAGAGCAATAGCGTGAGTACTGCTCAGGTGCAGTTCTCCTTCCTCTTAAGGTATTTGCACTAGGTCTCTTACAGTTCACTAGTTTTAGTTGCTGTACAGTTCAGTTGCTCAGTTCTGACCATCTGCTGTGGAATAGTCCCTGGTGGGAAGCTCCCCAGGATCGTTTCGGCACCAGCTCCTTCACGCTTCTGAAAGGAGGTGCACTGACATGCATCTCTGTCGTGGGTCTCCTTCCTGGCTGGTGGCGCCCGCCTGGCAGACACGCTTCGACGGTCTTGCTTCTGCATGTCTCAGATTGTTGCTGGTGGTGGTGATCCAGCAGGAAGGAACGGCAATCCACATGGGTGGTTTCTAGGCACTTCAGTATAGGTATTATAGCTCTTCCAGCAAATAATCAAACTAAGGAGATGTTCCCACACCACTGAGTGACAATGTCAGGCAAACACCAACCATAGATGCACATCAGCCCTCTGAATACTATGCAGAGTACTCCTTTCCTTGGACATATAGGACATGGAACTGAAACAAGTGTGATGGTGGGGTCGCACTTTTATACAGCAAAAGGAGACAGATGTGAATCAATGGTCAGAACCGGTTTGGGGGTGGTTCTCCTTTCAACTGTCCTTTGCAGACTGCTCTCCAGACACAGCCTTACAGCCTCTGTGTAGTGTGATGCTTCTTAAAACAGCGTTGCCTCCATTTTGAGCACCCACAATAGAGACACAAAGAAGTTTGCAATTCCTGGTTGAAGACCTAGTCTTCCTAACCTAAGGCAACAGTTTTCTTGATGTCGAAGCTAAAAAAAAAAAAATCTTAAACCTGCAAGCTGAGTCACAGTCATATGACAAGATTAATCCAGAACGGGAACAAGGAAGTGTTCGAAAGAAAAAGAAATCAAATGATAAGCATGAACAATTCCAACAGTTACATTTCTAAAAAACAAGAATACTGCTGGTGTCAATATCAATTCAAAAACATAAAACCCAGGAATAAAGGGCCACCTTACCCACTAAAAATACTTTTTGGTGAATTCTGTTGATTTTTGTATTGATTATTAGTAAATCCGAAATCCAGGCTGCTAAAACATTAATGTTAACATATTACTGCTCACTGGCAATACACTGCATTTAGCAGCAACAAGTATGACATGTTTGGCTCTGCTTTATTTCTCTGAACATTGGTTGTGCATTTGCCCACAACTAGAGCCCATCATCTATGATCTGCACCTCAAACTCATAATAGAGGAAGCCAAATGTCTCCTTGGTACTGTACAATAAGGGAAAAACTATGAATCTAGATTGGTTCAATTATTGTCTGGGAGAATACAAGATCAAATGTGTACACTCACAAAATCTACACTTTCGATGAATTACTTGATCTAAGAATATTTATGGTCTGGGAGTACTGAAGTTCAAGGAAGCTAGATTTGGAAAACAATTGTGTGTACGCACCCTAAAATCTACATTTTTGTTTTGAATTAGTTGATCTCAGAATAGTAAGGGAAGACAATGTCAAAGTGTTATGTTATTTCTATTTGTAGGGCGTGCATATCAGTCCGGAGGGTATCCTGGTGCCTGTTAAAGAGGGAGTGCTGCCCTGACTAGAGGCCAATTGGAGGAGCTACATTTTCAGATTCTTCTGTAATTCAAGGATAGAGCTAGCGGCTCTGATGTGGTAGGGAAGTGTGATTCTGAACTGCATGTCACTGGCTGAGCTCCAAGTCAATGCTGTGTTATGATCAGGGGGTTGGCATTATATGCTTTTATGCTGGGTAATATTCTGCAACTTTGCTTCTGAAGTACATCAGTGTATCTAGTAATTAATTGTAAAATGCAATACGATTATTATATTCCTAGACAAAGGCTTCATCAAAGTATACAGCTACTGCTTAATTATTTATTTTTATTTATTTATAAAGTTTTACATAGCGCGAATATGACCCTAGGGGGTATCAGAGCGCTTTACATTACAACGTTCGGCCACATTAGATGGTTGAGGGGTGATATACATACATTCAGTAATCGACATTCAATACAAAAGAGGTAGACAGTGGTAGATAGGATAACATACGTTGCTAACAGTGACGTATGATTTAAAGTTTTAGGAAGTGAATTTGTTCATTAGAAGCATTTTCACTTCTTTTTGAAGGAGGAGGAGGAAGAGATTCTGCATACATCTGGAGGTAAGGAGTTCCAAATCTTCGGTGTGATACCAGAGAAGGCCCTGCAGCACGTTCTCTTTTTGTGGAAGGATTGTGGTTTCAGTTATTTAGTTAGATGAGCTACCATAAGGTTATACTTTAAACATTTAATTTATTAGCTCAGCCTCAACTCAAGCCCCCATCCACTGCAGATCCTCTCCCTCTAGGAAGAGAGAAGGGGGAACCCCACATAAAATGGATTACAAACGTTAAAACAGTTAGCAGAATCTATATAATTTGCATTTCAGTCGTGGAATGTTCTCTGGGCATGGATTGGTCACCTTAGCTGATACAGGTATCAGGCCACATTTTTAAATATGTGCATTTTACACTAATACAATGCCCACACAAAGTGTTAAGCATGCATATCATTTTAACAAGTTATTTTCTACATACATAAATTTGCCATTCAAAAAATAAAATATTATCTTTCCTTGAAACCAAGAATGTTTTTTATGCCACTATGTTGTGCTTTTGTTAATTTGAAAATATTTGTTTTAGTGATTCACACCTCGAGTTTAACATAATTATTTTGAGAACTGAGATATTCCCACCGCTGTAGCTTGAACAGTAGCGATCAAAAGGTGGGATACAGTTCAAGTACGACTACATCAGTGGATTTTTTTCCAGTGTCCTGAGAAGTTACAGTCATGCCCATTACCTTCTGAAAACATACATCTAGATTCTGTACTTGCTTAGCTGGAATGACGTTAGAGTCAGAAAAAGGGAGAGGACTGCACCAGAAGTGAATGATGTGTTTTATCTTTGTTAACACTTAGTGTAGCTGTTCGCTCTTTACAAATACTGGATTTACATTTACATTTTACCACCAATGATTTTAGGGCATTATGCTAAAGCATACTTACCACTGGTCAGCTTGATGCTATTTCAATTTAAAGAAATTATGGTCCAATTCATTTTTGATAAATGTACACCCAGAAGACAGGATAGATGAACAGTAGCATACAAGCTGGGCGAAGAGTGTGTTAAGTGCTGGTGAAGAACATTGGAAGCAGGAGCGGACCGTGTAGGTAAGAACAGTGGGGCCAGGTTGGGGGGGCATTTGACAGACGACCACGAGGGAAAATTAAATAAATAATTAATTTTCCCTCATGGTGGTCTGTCGAATCCCCCCCAACCTGGCCCCACCGCTCTTACCTGCCCAGGCTGCTCCTGATTCAAAGCAATGGTTGTGCTTGTGCCCCTGTGAGCTTACACACTCCCAATTTGTTGCTCTCCATGCTTTCGGTGTCACAGTTCTAAGGAAATCTCTCAGGGCAACATTCACTATTCTATGTGTAGCTTCATAATAAGGTTTGTGGACTGATTCAGGAAGTTTGGTTTAGAAAACAAAATCACAAAACCCATGCACAGCAAAAAAAACGTCTGAAAAGGCCTCTTTAGGGACGAGCTGGTCGCTGACAAAAGTGATTACAATTCCATATAACCCCAAGAAAAATAAGAGCTGTAATCAAGTACAACTGGGTTTCTGTTTGAGAACCTTGGCAAATGAGGTTTTAAAAAGTAAAAGAAATTGCACAGACCTATCGACGAACACATGGTTCATGAATTGCATACTAATTAAGACCACTTATGACTTAAGAATTGCTGGACCATGTTCACGAGAAAGCCATCCATTTCACAAATGTGATCAGGTGCAGCTGGTGTTCACAAATCCCTAGGATCTATTAGCAAAATCTCTTAAAAAATTAGCCAAAAAAATAAAAACCACTCAATAAATCGCTCGAAAATGTAGGTTAAGTGAGGTTATGGTTAAGATATAAACAATTAATAGTTACCTCTGCAAAGTGCCACTTTGTAGATGGTTACCCCCAGATTTCAATTTTTGTTCAATGCCACTTGTGGACTGCAGCACCTATAGTGCCATGCACTACAGTGGCAGTGAAAACGCGGCTTCAGACCTACCCTGTGTAGCCCGACAGCCGCAGCTTGAACCCTGCTGCACAGACCTGTCAAAATCACCTTTTTGGCAGGTAGGGAAACCTAATTTTATACATTAAATAAGTCACCCCTAAGCAAACCTTACATTTTAATTTAACTTAGTTAAGAGTGTAACATTTGTGACATAAAAACATGGCATGTCCCCAGTCCCAAAACAACTGACACTTGTCAGGCAATAGCTGGCACATATAAAAAGTCAAAATATACATTATACACTTTAATCTATAAATTTTGACTGTACACACATGCTACAGCCACCCTACACAGACTTATTTTTATATTTAATAAATTCCCAATCTAATGGTAAAGTTGTATTTTTATTAAATATCTGGGAAATATAACTTTTAGAAAACTACCTTTACACTGCCTCAAGATGCTCGGGTCTATTTGCATTAGCTCTCCAGCAACTGCCTAGCCTAATATTTGGGGTGAAATTCCTTACCGGAGCTACAAAACAGGTTGACGTGAACAGGCAGAGATGACTGAACTCAGCAGAATATGCAGGGTGAGGGATGTGGACATTCTTTTGACACCACCGTGTCAAATCCTGCCAGACAGGTATATTTGAGCCACATGCAACACTTTCGCACACTTGAAAGGCTGATAACTGGATGCCAGGACAATCATTGTCAATACCCTGTCTGGGTCCCGTAGAACTCTGCCTTTGTCCTACCAGACTTCTGTCTCTTACTTTGTTGTGGGCAGCTTTAAACTGGACATTAGTGATAGATGTGAGGGACACTGGGGATTACCATAGCGCACTCCCCTACACACCTACAATCTGCAGAGTCTAAGTTTAACGTGACCAAAAACTTTCACCAGTTTAAAAACGACCTGTACATGGTATATTGGGCCCGTTTACAGTAAGTGAAACAGAACTACTGAAAAAGTGGTTAGGGTTGCCACCGAGAACTTTTACCCTATTGGCTATGAAGTGCCCAGGAGTCACTCACTAGCTGGTGGCAGGAATAAAGGTGGCATTTAGTAAGCAATTAGGGGAATGAGATGAATTATCGGCCCATTACGCATCCTCTCTAAATGTACAGTATATGAAATAGTGTTGAGTTCAGAAAAAATGAAATGGTATGATAATAAAGAATTCTACACGTCTGCCCTTCCAGTCACAAGAGATATCCTTTTCAGGATGCATAGACCCTCACCCACTGAGGTGACATGCTTCATCGTGGGGTCGTGCTGCACGTTAGATGGGTGGTGCAATACTTAATGGACCCCATCAAAGAGAACTTTGATTGAGATCATTTCTAAGCGTTTGCAACCCAGCCATGTCAGAGGCACATGCCCTTAACAGTCTGAAACAGGTTGATGCATGGTAGATTCAAAGGAATTTAAAATTAGCTATGACTTGAACTCAACATGTTTCTTGCCGTTATTTTTCAGGAGGGGTCAGTGGCAATTCATCAGGACCTATATAACCCTAATCTAGTCATGCGGCCACTCAGTGAAAATAGTGTGGGCTCCTATAAAAGGGGTGCAAATGCACCTATATGATGTGCGGTCCCCTAGTGGGAACTTTTGTTTCCTTGTATATAACGGCCTTGAAAATAGTTGGTCGAGCCCCCTTAGGACACGTGGGCCTGAAATACTTCTTGCAGCTATTTGCCAAATTAAGGTATCCTGACGATTAATCTCCATCAAGAATAATCTACTCAAAGTGCCCCTTGATGGGGCCCATTTGGTACTACCCCTGCTAGATGTGTGATATCTAGTAGCAGTGGCCTCATCCTTTGAGGTGGACATTTGTCCAATCCAAATAACAATTGACTTTCCTACACTTACTTGCACCATTTTTTTAATAACACTCTTTATTTGAATTTATTAATAGAGTACATTTGATCACAAGTGTCAATAAACCAACGACAAAACGGCGAGTATGATCTCTTGATTGTAAAGAACACAAGATTTGTATTAAGTGTACATATATCACTTATCAATGTCTGCAGAATAACCGTGCCAATCTCCCCAAATTTGATGGTGTTTTTCTGGACAAACCCCTTGATTTATATTTAAACTGCTCTGATTTAACACAGTAAAACATCCCGCTGTTCCAGACTATCACTTAGGGAGCCGATCCGACTTCCATTGGCGTGCAGTGTCTCTCTTAGCAATGATAAGTCCCACAGTCACCAGTAATCTTGTGATTTTCCTTCTTCCAGATACCCCCATCCTCATTTGTCCATCAGACCCAGCAGCATCATTTTGGGCTGTGGTATGAAAAGCCTTCCCACGATCTGAGTAAAGATGTCACATATACAACACCAGTACCGCTGTATTATAGAACACACCCATATCATGTGGTAGAATGTTCCCAGTTCCAACTTCCATTTTAAGCAACGGGGTCCAAGCCTTGTTTCATTTTCCTTAACCTCCTGAGGCTATAATATACCATGTGTAATTATCTAAACTGAATCAATCTGAGACTTCTGGAGCTCGCCAAAACTATGGGACCATTTTTGCCTTTAGCCAATCCTCTTCTTTTAGGGGGCACACATCATTCTCCCATTGTTACCGAATGTCTGCATGGGGTATGAAGTATTATTTACTAAAGTGCAATATATTTTTGGCATCCTTCTTCTACCCAGCTCCTCTATTGTGATTCGTGTCTGTAGGCTTTTGGATTCAGGGAGGGCCTGCAGTTTCTCTTGGTATCTCTCAAGAAAGTGTCTCAGCTGCAGGTAGCAATACAATTGAGATTTGTGCATGCTGTATGTTTCAGTGAAATATGAAAATGTATGTATGGTGCCCCCCTCTCCCAAACATCACCCAACTTGGATATTCCTATAATATTCGATGCCCAAAAACCCGCTCGCTTTACTGTGTGCTGTAGCCAGTAACCATTCCATAATGGAGCTCCTTCTGTCAGCACACAATACCATTTTAACCATTTCAAGGCTTGATGCTAGCATGACAGACGTTTGGGTGGCAGGAGGAAGGGCTGCATTTTGAATAATCCATTTAGTAAATTAAGTACACCATATTGCTGAATGAATTGAAGCTCACTGGCCATTGCTGGGTCTCGGCAGTCAACATACATCCATTTGTTAACTGGGGCAATGTGATTTGCCCAATAATACAACTTAACGTTAGCATTTAACGTTAGCAACCGCCAGACTCACATCATATGTGTGTAGTACACATTTACGATTAGTGGTTGCCCCGGCCCATAGGAATTTTGTTATTGCTGATCATAAGGTTTGGAAGAATGTTATTGATATTTCATGGGGAAAATTCAGCAGGCAGTAGAGCACTTGTGAAAGAGAAACCATATTAAATAATTCCACCTGCCCACTATATTAAGACGGAGAATCTCTCACATGTCCATATCTTGATGTATTAGAGAGACCAGGGAGGTGATACTTAAATCCCAGGCCCACTGTCTAGTGGTGGAAATGTGCATGCCTAGATACTTAAAATGCTCCACCCCTTACTGTAAATTAGTGATCGTCTATATGACTTCATGTATTCCATTAGTGGAATGCTTGTTGACTTAGACCAACTGACCTTCAGGCCTGCTGCGTTACCACAGACCTGTAGAATGTGCATCATCCGAGTCAGGGAGGTCTCCAAGTCAAGGAAGTAAACCAGGACATTGTTAGTCCATAATGATAATCTATCCTCTGTGCCTCCCGCCCACCGCTCAGTTGAGCATTGTTTCTAACCCACTCTGCAAGTGTTCTATAATCCGGGCTAACAAGAAAGGTCACTGGGGGCAGTCATGTGGTGTACTCCCTAAATGGCAAAAGGAGCGGAGAACTCCCTGTTCACTCTAACCCTCAGCCATGGCCTTTAGGAAAGTACTGACACTCACTACGAAAAAAGGGGTCCAAAATTCAGGCTATCCAGCAGACAAAATAGAAATGGCCAGCCGACTGAAACATAGGCCTTTTCAAAAGCTATGGAAATTAGAGCCCTCGTTCCTCCACCTCTGCAAAGAGCGCCGTGGAATAATAAAGGCGCTTATGACAGTGGCAAGTGCTGTGCCCCAGCATGAATCCATTTTAATTTGGATATATTAAGGTTCTAATTATCTTTAGCAGTCTGTTTACCAGCACTTTGGTAAAGATCTTGCCAATTAGGGAAATGGGCTGATCCACATCTGTAAGATGGCTTTATGATTACCGAAATTATGGCCCCTCGCAGATCATATGGCAAAAGCACCGTACTCCAGAGCTTTCACATACATTATCAAGAGAAGAGTAGTCAAGTGGGACGCACATTTCTTAAAGAACTCTAGCGGGTATCCATTAGGGCCATGGGTTTTCCCAGCAGGAAGCTTATTAACGGCAGTTAAAATGTCTTCCAATGTCAATGTTATCTCAAACTCTTGTCTGCCTAGTGCAGAAAGCTTTGGTACTATCAGATCTTCTATATTCAGCTTATCTTGCTTGGATGGGATTGGCGGTAGCCGTGCGCCACCCATAACATAGTTGGGACATCAACCATGCCTCTGTTAATTTCAAAGTAATTAGCAATCTTCTGTTTAAGGAATTCACCAAAGGCAGCATCTCACAACCATCAAGCGCTCTGTCTCCACAGACCGGTCTGCCACTGCCCCTGTCGTTTAAACAATTAATTTCGAAAAGTCTTGTTAGGGCCTTGTGTTAAGTCCCTATAGTAACTTTTTTTAGAAACCTAAAAGTCACTGAAGTTAGGGGAGAAGTACTTCAAATTGTTGTAGGTCTTCTAAAAAGAAACTCCACTTTAGTAAAGCAATGAGCAACCCAGAAAAGATGGCTGAGGAGGTCGACCTCACCCATTACTCCAACCTAGAAGTTAGATAGTTGAGGCTTCTCTGTAAAGCGAAGCAAATAAGAACTGCGTCCAACCCTACCAGAAATAAAACTCCAGGAGTTCCTGGCAGGGTATGCAAGGGACCACACAACTGCTGAAGGTGAGGACCTTCAGGAGAATGGGGAAAGTAGTGAGGATGATGAGGTCTTAAACCCCCCACCTCAACTACTTAGGGAGGATGGGAACTTTGTGCCATACCCTCCAAACCCAAGGAGTACAGGGTCTAGATCCTACAGAGATATGGCTAACTCTGTACCAGACAGTGAGGACAACTTCACCGAGGAGGACAATCTTTTAGCAAGGTTGACCAAAAGGCTAGAGCTAGAGACCAGGCTCCTAGCTCTGGTAAAAGACCCATCAATGGTGGCAGCAATTAAAATAAATCAAGAGAAAAAAGGATCCGATGATCCTAAAATCCCCAAAGAGATTGCCCCTATATTTGAGGATGGTGATGATATCGCCAAGTGGTTCACAGACTTTGAGAGGGCTTGTTGGGCTAGAAAAGTGAGGATGACTCACTGGGGGGGCACTCCTTTGGGAACTATTCTCTGGTAAGTGCAGAGACAGTCTCCTGACCCTTACTGGGGCAGAAGCAAAGTCTTATGAACTCATGAAGGGCACCCTGATTGAGGGATTTGGGCTCACTACTGAGGGGTACAGAATTAAATTCAGTGAGGCTCAGAAATCTCAGAGTCAGTCCTGGGTGGAATTTGTAGACTACTCAGTAAAAACACTAGGTGGCTGGTTGACTGGAAGTAAAGTGCAGGATTATGAAGGACTTTATAATTTATTTATGAAAGAACACATTTTAAGTAACTGCATCAGTGAAATGTTGCATCAGTATCTGGTAGACCTAGGTCCAATTTCTCCCCAAGAATTGAGAAAGAAGGCGGATCACTGGGTCAAGACAAGGGTAACCAAGACACCCACTGGGGGTGACCAAAAGAAAAGCCTCCCCAGGTGTTGTCAGGGGTGTTGTCAGTTAGGGCTTATGGAAGGATTTGAGCTTCTACCTGTCTGGTCATGTCTGCTACAAGCAGGAAAAAATAGTCTAT
Source organism: Calotriton arnoldi (assembly GCA_963921515.1). Classification (NCBI taxonomy): domain Eukaryota; kingdom Metazoa; phylum Chordata; class Amphibia; order Caudata; family Salamandridae; genus Calotriton; species Calotriton arnoldi. The sequence goes on from CAWUFW010000146.1 coordinate 5,368,688, forward strand.
CCTAGATGAGGGTTTGAGAGATTGGGAATAGAATGTAAATTCTTTGGCGCATGGGTGAATCACCTGCCATGTGCTCAAGAACGCCAATGAGCGAGACCATGTTAGACTTATGTGGAGCTTGAGTGCTTCTGGTGTTGGTTTTAGGGTCCATCACCGAATTAAAATCCCCACCCACTACGGTCTGTCCTGCAGGAGGTTGAAGAAGCACTTTTGTAAGTGCTCTTAGTGTTTCTATCAGAATAGGTGGGGTATAGACTGATGCAATAGACTAGCACGCTTCTCTCATCTTGCCTTCTATTACTGTAAACCTACCTAGGTTGTCACAGTGTCATTTCATAATTTGAAATGGAAAATGCTTGTGTAAGAGAACAGTTGTGCCTCTTGAAGCGCTTGTGTAACCAGCGTGGTAAACTCTATTATATCCTTATATTCTCTGCGGGATGGAAAGGGACACCTATTGCCCAGTAAGTGTGTTTCTTGTAAGAGCACTACGGGTGGTGAATGTCTTGAGATACTGAAACATTGCCCCCTCCCTTATTAAGGCCATTGACATTGCAGGAGAGTATTTCAAAGGTATCTTGTGTTTCTGCCGGGGGTGGGGGGGACCCCATAAATAGGGCTCCCGGATCAATGGGATTTTTTTTTTTAATTTCCGTCTGTATTTATCCATATTTATGTTTTACCCAACCTATTGGTATTTGTCCATATTTCATTTGTGTTTTGAGAGCAAATGAAGTTGTAAAATGGTATATTTCGACATTTATTTAACTCATAAACTTTTACTTTTACTTTTATGCCGGTCACATTTAGCAAATTAGGCAGCCAAAAATAAAAGAACACTACACCCACAGATAAATATTACCAGTATATACACATTTATGTTTACCTATGCCTGTAATTAAGGACATCTCATCCCATTTTTTACCTCCCCATGCGGTCTGTGTTTTCAGCTGTTGGTCTGGAATACATGAAGAACAGCATGGAGAGTCACTCACAGGAAGCACAATTTTCTGTATTTTTCTATATTTAAAAATAACTACAGACAGGAAACACATTGCTTTCTCTCTGTATTTATCTGTAAAAACGGAAAACTGGGAGCCTTAATCATAATTCACTGCACTCACAAGTGGCACTCACATGTTGCTGTAAACAACATGAACTAAAACTTATTCTACAGAAATAAATGAAATCTTCAATTCTCCCCACCCCCCACTCGTCAAAAATTGAAGCATCTGTCACTCTTCTCTAACATATACTACATATTTACGGGGTGTATGACCCTAGAATACTCCGAACGATTTTCAAATTATAAGTGACTATCCCAATATAGCCGACCCAGCTAAGTTAGATTTAAATACATATGCAGTCTCAAAGTAAGTACTGTTATTAGCCCCGTCTCCAACCATCGATTTTCAGGAGGCAAAAAATCATACATTGCAACTATTGAAGGATATCAAATTTATATACAGCATCATGGTCCAGAGTCTCTCGGGGGTCTTCTCTGGGGCAGAAAGTCTATTGCTTCCACTATCCCCTCCGCCTGTACTTCTCATGCCTGTCTCCATAAGCTCCATCAGCATAATTTAGGAATCTAAATAGCAGATTGTTCCTCCGTGATCTGCCCTAGGCTCTGCCTCTTCTACTCTACGTTCCAGATGGCCCACTTTTCATTTTAGGTGAATAACAACAGAGGATAGAGTCTTCACAGTATCTTCTGTGGTAGAGATCTTGGTTTTAGCCTCAGTGACGACTTCCGCAATTTTTCTGAGGTCTTGGCAAAGTAGCCCGACCTCTATACCCCACTCCACCAAACTCCGCTTCTAGGGTGGATCACATATGGCCTTAAAAATCTGTGCCAGGATGATCTGTGTTTCTGCAACATCTTCAGGGGCAGTTATATAATTTGGTTGTCTCGCTGTGGTTTTAGCATGCTTATCGATTTTATTATCTTGCTCGGTAATAAAACCAGCCTAGCACCAATTGTCTCACTTCTAAACCGCAAATGCTTCTGCCCTCTGCTTGTTTTCTAATGACTAAGGTGTGCCAGGCTTATAGGGTTGCTCTGCTTCTATCGCACCGTTTCGCAATTCCTTGCGTGGAAAACGGATTAAATAGCCAACAACTTCATAGGTTAATGGTCTCACCTTGAACATCAACTTCAGTTGCTTATCAAGCTCTAAGCAGGCAGGCTCTCTGCCACGAATTGTGGTTGTGGTCCCCCAATTTATATAGTTGTGGCCCACTGGCTCGGATCCCCTACAATTCACTTATTGTTAGGTTCAAAACTGGCTTGACTCCTTGCCTCCTTTAAAGTATCTGGCCAGTTCCTCTGCTCTCCTAGGATCAGGCTGGGTCAAGTTTTTCTCTTTATCTAGGCGTGTTCTGTTTCTTGGGCCAGCGTGGGTCTACTGAGTCCAGACTGAATCCTGTTGGGGAGTTAACATGTGTAACACCAACTCAGCCCTATCTCTCCGGGCCCACTTCAATCCGGGGCACCACTGGTCATTCACGGGCCCCATTTTATACTGTCCGTGCGTGCCGAGTGATTCACCACTCAGGGGTGTGGTCAGGGCATGGGCCACTCAATTGGCCCGGCCGAGCACTCGGGCCGTTAAGTCTAAGATGCGAGTCCCAAGCGCGTTCAGCACAGTCCTCAGCAGCAGAGCCTCAGAGCCAACCCCTCTCGCCGGACCCTCAGCCTCACCTCCTCAGTGTCATCCAGCCCGTTTGACAGGTTTATTATGCTCCCTGAGGCCGCAGAAGATCAGGGAGGTGCTCTCTATGGTTCCTCTGCTGTTTGGGTTGACAGCTGGGTAGTTTCAAGAGGAAGGGCGGTGCGGCACTCAGCAGTGAGGCTACAGCGTCGGTTCTTCCCTCCAGTAACGCCATGTTACCTCTTCGGTGCCGTTCAGGATGTCTTTTGGGTTTGTTCAGCTTCCTGGGGCTGCCGCAGGCCAAGGGGGAACACTTCTTAGGTTCTTCGCTACGTTGGATCATCACTGGGATAGATTCGTAAAAGTGACTGGTGTGGCACTCAGCAGGTAAGCGTGGGCATCACCCCTCCTCCAGTCTCACTAATTCGCCTCCACAGTGCCATTTGACTTTGGCTTGTCCTTCCCTTGGGGACTTTCAGGTTGAGGAGGGGAAATTTTTGCTGGTTCTTTAGATGCCTCGGGCTAGTAGAGGGACAGAGGAATATGAAACGCTCGGAGGAACAACGGTAAAAGACAGCACCACTTTAACCATAACGCAGCTATGTTAAAACTTCTACTCTGCATGTGGGGTCTGTTAGGGGGATCGAGAATTAGTTTATATCTCAACAATAACACCCCTAACTGAGTTTTGTATCTCTATTTTTTCTCTCTCTCATAATTCCCTGGCCACACTTAATTAACATCGGTTCAAAATCCTATCTGCCCATCACATTCCTCAAAAATCAGGCCCACCCCCTGATCACTCTGAAGATTACTTTCAAAGCATCTATGTAGTAGCTCCCTCTAAATAAGGCACAAGCCACTGAAGGCTTGTCCAGTAGGAACCTTGTTCTTGCCCCTGGAAATGAGAAGCAGGTAATGGGGCTGTCAAAAAGAGAAACAAATAAAGAGGTCTTGGACCACGTGTTTTTGACTGGGGGGCTGCATTTCAAGAATGGAAGACAAGTCAATACAATTAGATACTCAACTTCCAGTACCAAGTCACCTTTGAGAGTGCATGGATGCTCTCCACTTGCACACCCATGGCCTTTTTGCGCTATCCCATCAACATTCACAGTCTGCTGCCACATGACAGAGTGATAACCCAAAAGACCAATTGATGGACGGAATGCTGAACAATGCCAAACACTCACGCCCAGTACAGACATCTGGGCCTAAATCCATCGTTTTTTTTGCTCACAACGGCACCCCAGTTTGGACCTAGCTATATGCAAATCAGTCTTGACCCCATTCCACATGGGAACACTCCACCCCGAACTGCCAAGCCAGGGCCTCCCTGGACCAGAAACAAGCATCCTAGGACCGGTTTCGGAGTATCACCCCTCATTAGCCAGGCTAGTTAAATCCAGTGACATGGCGAGCAAGGGACCCATGTCTGGGCATTCCGGTCCCACTCAAGTCTAAGCAGGCATTTGGTTTTATGTTTTGCCAGGCAGAGTCAAGGTACATAACAGAAGTGCCCCAGATTCCTTTGCCCCATCCATTCTGCATGCCATCAATCAATGAAAAAGACTCTTAGACAGCCTACGCCTTTAACATTCAAAGACGTCTGCAGTTAGCCAACACCTCAACAACCAGGGAGTTGTTAGAATCTACTGGCAATTTCAGCGTCCAGCCCTAGGGGAACCATCAGCAAAGGTCTGACCCATATCATCTTCGGTCACAATATGAAAAATACAATACTGCATAATTTTAAATACTTAGTTGATTTAGTGCAATATATAAATTCTGATGAACATGTAAAAACACCATAAACTTCTAAGTAATTGGATGGTTTCCTATGGCTCCAATCCGGAGATCATATGCTTTATTCAGCAGTTTGAATATCTGAAAATTAAAATGCTGAGATTTTTTTAATAAAACCACTTGTGTCAGGCAGAGGGTTCCTGCTTGCAATATAGTTTAAAGGGTTCCGTTTTCATGAGCCCCACCACTTACCATGGCTTCTACATCTGCCCAGGTGGTATTATGCGAGTCCGAAACTTGGAAATTTTGGAAATCCCCATTGAAATTTATGTTCAGGTTTACTGGAGGCTCCATGTTGTTCAGGCTGCACAAAAAAATGAAGGTGTAATTTGTTTACATATTTACGTTATACAACAAATCATTTTAGCTCTCTCAATTTACCAGATATGAATTCAAACATCATGCAATACTGGAAGATTCGAACATTAATTTAAATGGCCAGCTTATTTCACTTGCCCCACACATGCCCAACTCCAATTCATCAGAATTCATAATCCATGAACTCAGTATATTCCAGAGAAACAGCCTGCCCCTCACTTCTTAAATTAGAAAGTGTTGTGTCAATGGTACGCTCTGGACATAATAATCACAATATTCAATTGGAATGTACAGCAAAATACTAATGCACCCTACATTTCACTCAAAGTTAAGTCCACAGCAGGAACAACTAAAGCATCGTCATCGCCTGGAAAAATAAACATCAAATACTAATACACAGCTAAATAAATTAAATTTCCCATCTTCTGTAAGACAATTTTTTGGCCGTTTTCTAACCAGAGAAACACTTCTGTTGGAAATACAGCCTGGCACTCGACCCCAGGAAACACGTCTGCTTACCTGCGTTTTAATGTCAATAAATGAATCTGTACACCCTAATGTTATCCAAGTGGAAAACCCCCATTTTTTCCTCCTATCAGCAAAAGATGCCATATATAATATATTTCAATGTAGCAAAATAGGGCACTGGCCGTGCAGCTTAAAATGTAAATGCTTATGAAGTTTCTTTTAGTGATAGTTTTTAGGTCGAGCCTAGCGCAGCGCGCATGCGCTGCACTAGAAAATTACCTCTTGGAATCACTTTAGCTTTTCAGCAAACTCGTGCGTGTGGCTAAAAAATGCCACACGCACGAGTTTGCCGAAAAGCTGAAGTGATTGGCCATTGCGTGTGGCTTTCAAAAATTGAAAGCCCGCAATTGGCCAAAGGCAGGTGCATGTCCCGCCTTCTCTCTAAACATTGACTCCCATGGCCTAGGGGTCTCGGGAACGAACGAGCAGCAGCGCGGCCGGGTGCGAGCTGCATTCCTTACATTCCTGGAAGTGCGCGCACGCACCACTCATTATTTATGTGCTACGGGGCAGAATTCGTTAGCAGCCGCTGGGATGGGCTGTCACTGGATGTAAAAGATGCAATGAATCCACCATAGTGCCTCGTTGTCTGAATTTCATATGTTGGCGAGCGCTGCCAATCAAGTCATTGTGTGCTCCTCTGCTAATTCAGGATTGTAGTTCTATGTCTCTTTTTCTAAAATGTCCTAGTTTTTATTTTTCAAGATCCGGTCACTCTAGATATATCTGTTACCAATGCGGTCAATCCCTCCCCCCCTTGCTTATCACTTGTTTTTGCTAGCACCACCATCACACACCCTCCGGGGAACAACCCCCCAAAGCATACCTTTCATGTGGGCGGTGACATTTCCAATAAAGGAAACTGAAAGCACTCAGAGGCAGTGCACCTCGCTCTGCCCAGACCCGTTTGTGGACAAGAGGACGAGGCGCCCCCTTTAAAACATTGGCAGACGCTCACCATCACCAGCAAAAGTCCCCGCACCGTTAAAGACACAGAAGAAACTGGCCAGCGCATGGGGGCAGCATGTTTTTACTGACCCCCCGTCCCCAGCTGCCCCATTGTCACTGGTGGACTGTGGCAGACGATAAGATGAGTTTGTTATCCGCAGCCCGCCGAGATAAAACTCAATCATGTGATACCCGCTTCTTTGGCCTCACTGTATTCAAAGGACGAGCAGAGCTGAGGGCAAACACCCCGAGAGAATGAGTCAGAGGGGCCGAGGCAGAGTCAACACCACAGGCCGAGCCAACGCTGCCCCTGGCGTGGATGGGCAGAGGGACGAGCAGCACTTGTGCCCCGTGCTCTGCCAACAGAGCTCTACAAGGGTATGCCTGCCACCCGCTGGCACGAAGGAGCGGACCCCATAGCTGCGCACCATTGGCACAGGCCTTGTCTCGAGCTAGCCAGCTCTCCGACCTCTTGACCTTCACACGCCAGCACTGTGGCTGGCCCACTGTGGTCGCCTCCTGCTTCACGCTGGCCATCCACTATGCACTGGACCCCGTCGCTGCTGAGGAGTGCTCAGTGCCTTCTAATCTGAAGCCACATCTGTAATGCAAAGCTCAGTGGGTTGGGAGGCGCTATCCCCCAGATCTAAGATGGTGAGGTGTTTTGAGTGACACTTCTCTCAGGGTCAGAGCCCGGCACAGCGGGATGCTATGACTAGAATGGGGCCATGAAGGCAAGGGTGGGTCACAGCAGCCCACCCTGCCCTGAAAACAGCCAGCTAGCCTGCAGCCCGATGGGAAAATGCCAGGGTGGCACAGTGAGCAGTCTGGCCCTGTTGCTGAGGAACAGTAAAGACAGTTTTCCCATGAGGATTTAGGTACTCTCTTCAGACTTTTTCGCCTCTCTCAATCTGGGCTCCAGACACATGTCACAGGAGCCTCAGGTTTGGGTTACACTTTTGTTACCAAAGCAAACAAGTCGAACAAGTGAGATGTCAAACCGGGATTAAGACTGAATGACCACTTTTGTGACAGAGAAAGAAACAGGCTCACATGGCACTAGGAGCACACAAGGACCTCTCAGGTTGTGGGGCGTTGTATTGTTTTCAATCTATCTTCATAACACAAAATACTGTTCAGTCATAAGTTCACGGTACTCAGCCAGAAATGTGACGTTCCTTAAAGGTAAGCTCAGCTCCTACGTAACTCCAGTTTAACATCTTCTCCCACTGCCCTGGATTATGTGCAAATGTGCACAAGTATCAGACTGCAGCACATCCTGGCCAGAGGTGCACAGAGCGACTCCTTTCATCCAAGCCACGTTTCCCCGGATGAGATCCATTTGTAAACAAGCATTAGCATAGCCAATAGGTCTCGCCTTTGGGACCTTATAAGTATTTAGTTATGCAGCACAATATCCTTGGTGCAACAACATCAACTGTTGCATGGCTAAACACTTATAAGGTCCCAAAGGCGAGACCTATTGGTTATGCCAATGCTTGTTGTTGTGTGCTCACAGCTGCTTCATAAGGCGATGTGGATGGACGCATGCATGGATACAAGAAAAAAAGTCTTTAAAGCAACATCCTATACGAAGTGAGCTTTCTAAGCCTTTCAGAAAAAGTAGCTTTTCTGAACTTTCTCAAGTCATGAATAGGAAGTCTGATAGGGTGTTAGGTAGTCAAAGTAGGGATTTCCTCTTAATAATTGACATGAAGCAGGGCTGGAGGCCTTGATTACAGCTTAGAACTTGGCAAGTACGAGGGAGCAGCACAGTGGAAGGAAAGGTCAAAAGTGCCTTGACAATGACGTACATTTTCCAGCAGGTGATGAACTCTGACAGCGTTTGGAGATGGCCATCTTAGATATCTGGGCATACTTCCCTTGTGGCTCACTGTGTCCTTGCTGTGCAATTGTGATACAATGTTGCTGAAGCTAAGACCCTGTTTCTCAGATCTAGGACCAGTGGTTTTCTCTGGGTTGTAGAGGACACTAGGAATACAGAGAAGTGTTTGTGTTGTTTGGTGGAAGTGAACTTGGAACTACTTGAACATTTAATGTGGACTCTTCTAACACTGTGGGTTTTATGCATTTAGCTTAAGGGATACTAGCCTGTGAAGGATTTACCTAACGGCTAGGGCGGTCGATCTCAAATCGGGGAACCGGGTTCGAGTCTCAGCAATGACGCTCAACATCCTGTGATTATGGGCAAATCACTTAATCTCCCCGTGCCGAACAAAAATGAATGTGTTCTTGTCTAGCGCAACTGGTGCTCATGTAAAGCGCTGATACCGGATACCTTCAGGTCAAGTTTGCGCTATATAAAACTACGAGAAAAAAAAAAGTCAGCACTATGTAGCTTATGCTATGGGTGAATGTCAAAACATAAAGTATTAGAGTTCTTGTATGTCTGCACAAATTACTAAAATAAAGAATAGCAGAATATTTAACATGTACTATAACTCATCGTCCACAGAGTACATAGTGATGAAGCTTGAGATAGTTATTCTATTTATAGCGTGATGTGTCAATGAATATATATTTAAGGTACTCATTTTCTGTGGATTTAGTTTTAGGAATTAAAAGTTCCTCATCAAAGTAGTGAGAGCTGGTGATACAGCTAAGGTACATCTAATAACTATTATAATTAACTGCAGTACTTTTTTGGCAAGTTACTTAAGATATTTCTTTGCCTTTAGATATCCACTACATCTTGCCGATACTGACCAGCTGAAGTGAAAAGTCAGAGTGGTAGAGTTCAGTCTCTTTGTTTTCACTCCATTTCCCTGTTCCCCATTTCTACCACTAGCCATTATATTTTGGTCTATGTGGTCACTAGTGGAGGCAGTGTGAATTGAAATAGTATCGCAATCGTGGGATTTCAGGGACAACGATAGTGCAGCTCAACATTAATTTACATCTCCTTGCGCACTCAGTGGGAGATACAGTAGCAATAGTTTCCATTTTGAAAGATTGCAAGAAGAATGGCTGTGCAGAGTTCATGCACCAGGCAGAGTTTGGGGATTTAACACTGTTGAATCAGAGGAGCTACCAAACATCTCAGCCAGAATACTAATTCTATTACAGTAATAAAAGGTACACGAGGACCAGTGCCAGGATTTGTGCGACCCAGCAAAGTGGCAATAGGAGTGGCACTAATTCTGGCAAAGCTGAAGCTGTCAAGACTGCATTCTCTGTCACATTGCTGCCAAAGAATGTGGGCATCCTAACTAGACACCTAAGTTACAGAGCAATCGTGAAAGGGGTCCATGGCGAGGGGCCAGCCAAACAAGAGGAAAGTTGCTTCACCAGCCACTAGCAAATGGAGGCCAGTTTTTTACCTAATGAACTACAGTTATTTATTGCTTCAAGCGTCTTACATTGATTATGATTTCTCAGGCATGCTGACGTTTCTGTGGATCTTCAGGTGTTTTCATATGTACCAGAGTTTTGTCAGCAAAAATGTGGTGGCTGCGGTTGTAGAAATCCATATCATATGCAAGGAGAATCAAAATAGGTACTCAACAAGATGGGTACGTGAGGCACCCAACACCAAACCACTAACTCAGAGATGAAGGATCCCACTGCGAGTGTATTCTATCAGTATCACAGAGCATCTTCAGGTGGCACAGAGGTGGATCACCGCATTGGTGTCCCCTATTTGAAAATGAGCATATGGAAAAGATGAATCAATATCCAGATGTGATCCTGATCACTGGAAGTGAGCAGTTCTTCCCTGATGTTCATGAGTTCAGTGTCAATCTTGGGATGGAAACAGACTTGGGAATCATCAATATGGCTGTGGCCAGTAATACAGCCCCACATGGGAGTCAAGAGATCAGCGTGAATTTAGGCAGAGTATCAGCATTAGTTTAATTAAAAGTGGTGTTATGATTGCACGCTCAAAAGCCCACGGATAATGGTGGATTGTCGCTGATCTTTGTGTTGAGTAAATTGCTGTTAATAAAATGACAAGAATACAAAGCACAGGAGTAAACCTGTTAACCCAGTTGAGACCGGGTGGAGTATAAAACAAAAACAACAGTGTCTCAACCGGTAATCATTAGCAAAGACAATTACAAAAAGTGTATAAATCACTTGAGGGAGGGAAAGAAAAGAAAGGGAGACCAAGAGCAGGTTTTTAGAATATAAGATGTTCTTTGTAAGTAGTTATATCAGCACTACAATTTAACTCAAAGTAACCATAACAACCAGGTGTGCACTGAACGTGCTAGTGTTGGTGAACGGCGCAGTGACACAAAAGTGAAAAAACAGCTTGAACGGCGGAAAAACAGTAAAAACAAGTAGTTCTGAGGTCAATGATACAAGACAGATCAACATAAGTCAAGTATTGTGATTTAGGCAGAATTGATTGACCCCATGGAAGCCGCTATTTGCGCTGAGTAGTCGACGGCGTTTCGACCCGTTCAATATCAGGTCATCTTCAGGACGATGGCTATTAAATCATGGAGAGTGCTGAGAGAATAATGCTGCAGTAATCCAAACTGCAGGGTTGAAGGACGTGGGAGTCTGGCAAAGGGGCAACTGAATGCACTCTGGTAAGGGAAGAGGGCAGTAGATGGATCCTGGGGGTGTTCAATTAAGTGCAGGATGCAGGCTCGACCTCGGTGCTGGAGCGGCGCTACCCAGCGTGGAGCAGAATGAATCAGGGGGGGCGATCTGTCTTGTATCATTGACCTCAGAACTACTTGTTTTTACTGTTTTTCCGCCGTTCAAGCTGTTTTTTCACCTTTGGGTCACTGCGCCGTTCACCAACACTAGCACGTTCAGTGCGCATCTGGTTGTTATGGTTACTTTAAGTTAAATTGTACTGTAGTGCTGATATAACTACTTGCAAATAACATCTTATATTCTAAAAAACAAGCTCTTGGTCTCCCTTTCTTTTCTTTCCCTCCCTCAAGTGATTTATACACTTTTTGTAATTGTCTTTGCTAATGATTACCGGTTGAGACACGGTTTGTTTTTGTTACTAAAATGACAGCAAAGTTTTAGAATTGCAGCTTTGTCAGAGTCTGGAGGCAAAATCAATGAGGTTTAAGCCTGATAATCTTATTGACTGAATATCAACAGTTCTTCCATTAGCTTTTTAAAATATAAAGGGGTTTACAATCTTAGCCTGGGTCGGTTTTAAGGAATCACTATATCACTGTAGAATAATTTTAAGAATTAGACCCAGAGCCCATACACACAAATTAAGTTCCTCATTTACAATCTATAGATTAGGTTTTTTGGCTGAAGAGTAAATCCATATCTCTATTGTCTTTCCTCTACACATACAAATCACGTTCCCGTTTTGTGTTGTCTGCAGTAGGTTGCTTCTGTCTCAGTAACTTTTGTATGCACACAAAATTTCTTGATGGTTGTGCTCTTCTTCTGTAAGGCATATTTCCAGAGTCCATGTGTAATATTTTCATTTCAACTATATTCAGCCCCCTGTCCAACCTGACAAAAAGGTGGGACTTCTTCAATTATCGATTTCCTAGTGAATGACTCGGGCAGAAAAGGATAAATCATTCAATCTGGTTAGATCAGTGTATTTAAATACCAAGTTTCTGTTAGTAAGGCTTACAATTCAGCCTGCATTTTATTTGCAAGTTGTCTTCACTTAAGCTTTCCGTTAAACCCAGCATGCCACAGGTTCATCACGGTCTCTTTAACAAATTCACTTTAGTTAAGGGCATGGTGATTTTAATTAAAATATGGCTTGAAAGGGCCAAAAGAGCCTAAACTGTTCATTCATCCAAGCATATAATTGCCGGACAGGCCTTTCCTTCATGCTTTTATAAAGGATGAGGCTTCACAGTATCTCTCCCGTGTCCTATGACCTCCTACCAGAAGCATCCCTGACTCCCTTCATCTTCAGAATAAGTATGTGAGCTTTCCCTCAGAATAGGTCTCACCTTGAATCCACCTCAGCTCCTCACAGAGCTCACTCTATAGTGAAAAGTATGTGTACCACCATTACTTGTGTCTGGGCCACTTCAGAGTCTGGTGCTTGGTGATTTACCTCTGTTGTGTGCTTTGAACAGCAGAATCGTGGATGCCATAAACACTTAATTTATGCAAAGACTATATGTGGATTGCTGCTTCACAGGGAATGCTACAGCAACTACTCCCGCCTGTACCTAGGAATAGCACATGCAATGGGGTGATAAAGAACACTATCAATTCTGTGGCGCAATAGTGGGGATTATTACAGGGAAAGCTGCTGAAGGCTGACGGCCAGTGGGAAACGTCATTGTGCAGAGTCCTGCAATCTAAAGCCAAGATTCAAGGGCAGATGGAGGAGTTACAGAACAACATGGGAGCACCACAGAAAGGGAAGTAAAACAGTGAGAAACTAGTAGGAAAAACTTTGGGATAGCAGTGAGCCCTATGAACAGAATTAACAGGTTGTTGTCCTGAGGAGAGCTGCAAGTGGTACAATATATGAACAGAAAAATTACCTTACCTGCAGACAATGCCCTTCCCTGATCCATAGTGTGGTACTGTAAACTGGCAGCTGCAGGGGGTTGGGCCTACTTGTCCCCAGGACAAAATACACATGAAAACGGGTTGTCCTTGACCCCAAACAATATGTCCTGGGCGTCAGGTTATAAGAATTCCACACTTCTGATTACCCAAGTGATTACATGTCTAGTCTCTTGCATGAGTTTTTTTCCCTAGCCCGTAGCTGAATTCTGTTTCATCAGCTTTTCACAAATTTTCTCTTAAATTCCCTCCTTAAAATTTTCCATGTTAGCTATTTTCACAGCGAAAAGTAAGATCTATTTTTATGGCCAAATGGCACGCTGATGCAGGTTTGCAAAGATGTGCTTGCTCCTCACATTACACAAAATGAATGAATATAAGTCTTGTAGAGTGCGAACTTTGCCCAAGGGCGTCAAGGCGCTACGGATAGAGCGGGAGGTTGGAGGAAGCACAGAGAGGGCCAAGCATTTAAGAGTGAAGAACCATGTTTTTAATGCCGTGCGGAACAAAAGGTGAGAGTTTTGCCCAGAGATCGACAGGGGGAGAGAATTACAGAGCTTCGAGGCAGCAACAGAAAAGGCTCTTCCCCCCACCTGGCTCTCCTCAACCTGGGAACTACCAACAGGTTTTTGTTGGCAGACCGCAGTTGTTTGGTAGGGACATACCGTAGGAAGAGTCGTTTGACGCCTTCGGGGCCCGTGTTGTGAAGGGCCTTATGGACAAGGCAGAGGAGAGGGCCTTGAACAGAATTCTCTTTCCTAAGGGAAGCCAGTGCAGCTTAGGAATGGATGGCGAAACAGGGTGGAATTTGGGAAGATCCGTTACAAGTTTGGCCGCTGCATTCTGTACAAGCTGCAGTTTGTGGATGGAGCCCTTATTGATGTCTAGGTACAGTGCATTACAATAATCCAGTTTGGACAAAACCAGGGCCACCGCTGCCTGCTTTTGGGAGGAAAAGGAGAGACAAGGAAAAATCTTCCTCAAAATCTAAATGATGCCAAAACAGGTGGATACCGTTCTGTTGATCTGGGGGTTAAAAGAGAGAGAGCTGTCAACAATGACACCAAGATTCTTTGCTGCTAAGGCTAGACAGGGGCATGAACCGAGCATTTCAGGCTACCAGAAGTGGGGCCATATGGTTTGTTGGCTGCCAAATATCCAGACTTCTGTCTTGTCCCCACTGAGTCGCAGGTAATTGTCTACCATCCAGGAGGCCACATCCTGCATGCAGCTCTTAAAATTTGCAGCGGACGCCTCAATGCTGTTGGTAATTGACACAATAATTTGTCTGTCATCCACATAGGACAGTGCCTCCAGCCCAAAAGATCTGATAACCTTGGCCAACATAGATGTTAAACAGGGTTGGGCTTAATGATGACCCCTGTGGAACTCCGCAAAAGGTATTAGTGGCGTCACAGTAGAAGTGATCCAGTTTTAATCTTTGTAGCCGATCCGTACGAAACGAGGACAGAAGATCAGAGCGGAGCCGGTGACCCCAATTTCTTTAAGACGGCCAACCAGCCTTGTAGGCGAGATGGTATCAAAAGCCGCAGTTACTTCTAGGAGAATTAAAAGCGAGGTATACCCAGCGTCTACTTGAATACGTATGTTATTTATAGCAGAAGTTAAAGCAGTCTCCGGGCTATGGCCACTTCTGAACCCATGCTGGGACCCATCAAGCAGATGATGTTCCTCCAAATAGGAGCTAAGATGGAGATTTAGATGCTTCTCCAAGATCTTTGCAGGTACTGGTAGCAAAGAGATAGACCGATAGATTTTTAGTTCAGAGGGATCCAATGTGGCTTTTTTTTAGTAGTGGTTTGACCACCGCTGTTTTCCATGTGTAAGGGTACTGCCCCGATGAGATAGCTGCGTTGAGCGCAGAGGTAAGGTGGGGGCCAATCATCTCCCTTCCTAATTTGATGATCTTCAGGGGGCAGGACTCCAAAGGGGAGCCAGAGGTAATACTCGCAAGGAGACGATCGGTAAGCTCAAGGAACAGGGAGGGGAAGGCAGCTAGATTTGCTTCCCCGTCATTGGATAGGGGGGAGTTGAGGAAAACGGAGCTATTAGTTGGGGCTGTATTAAGCAGCTCTAAATTGAGATTGACAAGTACTAATATAATAAAGTGTGTACATTTAACATAGTACATTTCTGCTTTAAAACATTGAGTCTGCTTGCTCCATGATCACACCCGTTTCTAAAGTAAATATTTCCTCTTAGATGCTTAATCTCCCAAAATGGTTCAAGGAGGTTAACAGAGGAAAGGGACAGAGGTGCAGTGTTTGTTGCTAGTGCTGTGGTTGTAGTACTGTTTTTTAATGTCTCCATTGCAGTGTTTTTATTTTAGTATTGTATGTATGCTGTAGAATCGTGAAATTGTTAAACTTTAGCTTCGTGGTTATTTTTTTGTGTTTGTGGCACAAAACATGGATTTATAGGTTTTCCTTTGCCTCATATGGTAACCATTACAATAATTTTAATATAAAAGCTGATAAAACGTGTTTTCAGGAAATCTAAGCACCTCAGTGTACAATAGCAAATGCAACCATTTAACTTCAACAGGATGCTCTGACGAATGTTTTTCTTTTGTGCTGGTAAAGCCCTGAAAAGTGCCACACATCTCATGTCAGGATAACGCATTTTATGCAAGATTGGCAATTGCCACGCAAATCAGATGAAGTGAAAGCCAAGTCTGTTATTCTTCCTGCCTCGCAGTAAATGTTTACCCATAGCTGTCACTACGCATTGCTTACAGTGGCAAGCCAATAGAGGGCACTGGAAATGAGGAAGCAGCAGGTTGAGCCCGGTGATTGGACTATGCTATTACGTGTCCAGCCCACGCTCATCTGATGCCTTTACTTGGCACTGCTAGTGCCAAAGTATGCAACACAAAGGCCTGGCTCATTGTGTGAGCAGAATTAAGAATTTCTTCAACACAGCGCCTGAGCACAGAGCGACTGGCGAGGCAGACGACTATTGTTAAAGAACTACACCGCACATCACCCGCTCGGGCCGTTCCAAGCAGAGCTGCTGCGCCACCAGAGGCCTGTCACGCTCCGTTGGTCAGAACAGCCATCAGTGCGTTGCTGACTCAGACGTCAGCTTAATAAGAACCGGAGACTCGATGCTCTTACCCGATCAGTCAGTCCTGCGTGTGTGTCTCAACTATACTGCAACTACTGGGAAGAGTATTCACTACTGGGACCACAGTAGATGGTGGGGGCGAATGAAGCATGCTGCTGGTGTAGTGCTCTAGTTAGAGCGAGGGGGCACACAACGAGATTTAAGGATTCTATTGGCTGCTGCCAGCACAGGTGTTCCCTGTGAATGTCACCTGGCGATATTGCGTAAGGTACCTGGTATCCGTGCATATTTGTCGCAGTTTCCCGAATTAAGATTTGGGTAACACAAAATGTAACTGCAAGTATACACTGGTGACAAAACTACATGAACCACTTGATAAGGTATGGGTGAAATAGGCGAGACACGTTTGACACACTTTCGAATTTTGTTACGCCTTCTTAGCCACCACATTATATACATGGTGAAACAACAAGACCCAGAATGCAAGTGTTCAGTTGACAAGAACGCAAGTATTGGCCGGATATCTCACATAAGATTACACGGAGGAGCTACTAGCAGCTATAGAAGACAGACGTTCACCACAGGTGTCATACTTCATGAGGTAATGTTGCTGCTCAGGCAGCAGCCAAGCGTTCCAGCTGCTTGGAGTGGAAAAGGTGTGTTACACGTGTCTAAAGATAACGGATAAACTTGCTTCAAAAGCAACCATGTGTATTTCAACTAATGCACTGCAGCTCCCATCTGCTGCACTCTCAAGTTAAACACATTTTGCCCCCCCCCGCCCATAGGCACATACACACCGTTTATGTTCATTTTGTGTGCATGCACTCATTCAATGGACATAACTGCTTGATAAAGTGTCACTAAAAATGCCGCCCGTAAGGCAATCAACTGTCTCACATAAACACACGGAAAACACTGAAGTGTGACACATAATGGATTTGAAAACTGCACTACTCATTCCGTAAAGATAATACCAGTAGCCCAATTATCTTTTTGGGGTGGGTCGACCACTTAACACATTAGTGCTAAAAAATTAAAAATCACGCATCAATAGCAAGTTACTGATTAAAAATATCAAGCATTCCCTGCTATCACTAAAAAAAAGAATTTTCCAACAAGTCTTGGTAATAGCTCTCAAATGATTTGTTACGAGGGTCCTCAGTCTTGCACACAAAAAACAGCAACTGACTTTTCCAATTAAACTACTGTGACCATTTTCAAATTTATTGGACCTTCAACTGAAGCATCATGCCACAGCGTTACTGACCACAGAGTTAGTCAATGCTGAATTTATGGAGTGCTTGTTTCTCGCACATGCTATTGCTTCAGCGGTGACGATAAGAGAAAAGAGCTAACAAGAGACGTCTGGATCCAAACAGAAAAGGCAAGAGAAGTGTCACAATGTCTTAATTTAGTTGTGTCTATTATGATCATCACCAAATAAGCTCCCTTAGAGTAGAGAATGAGGATAGATGAGCGATCCAGGGAATGACAGAAATATGGATCACTGAAAAACCTGGGTGCAGGCATCAAGGCCGTTTTTAGGTCTCGCCTAGGCAGCGCTTTCTCGATCTCTTCAAGACATGCTGTATTCAGGATATGGGCATAAAGCTCCGCCCACTTTCCAATCATGTATTTAATTGGCTCCTGTCCATGTCCTTTGTAAATGGTGGCTTTTCATTGGTCAATAGGCTTAGTAGTCCCGCCTTGTCTTTTCTTGTAACCTCCCATGAGGAGACCCCCTGTTACATGTGTTGTGACTCCTTAGGTTTTAATTACAGCCTCAAGGCACAATTTTCTTAAAAGGCTTCAGGCAAGACACACACTTGGTCCTAAGCTAGGCTGGCAGTGGTTACTTCGCTCACTAGAACATCTCACATTTATATGAGACAGTCTATAAAGTTCCCTTCATCAGCTCCACACAGGGTACAACCTAATCCGAAATTAATGTAATAATTCTTTTGTTACATTTCAAAGCTACTAATTGTATGTATGGACATAGCTATTTGAATGTACTCGTAGTACTGCCTTGCATGCAATGCATTATGGGTAGGGTGGATTTACCATATCTTCTGCAGGGTGCAGTACCATATGTGACCAAAAGAGGTCCGCAGTGCTGGTGCCTTGCTCAATAGGGACCTCTAGGAGCAGCATGCAGTACTGCACAGAGACATGCAGTGCGGGTGCCTTGCTCACTAGGGACCTCTAGGAGCAGCTTGCTGTACTGCACCGAGACATACAATGCTGGTGCCTTGCTCACTAGGGACCTCTAGGAGCAGCTTGCTGTACTGCACTGAGACATACAATGCTGGTTCCTGGCTCGCGCAAGCATTTGCAATAAACTAGGTCTCGCATTATTGAAAGTATGAGCTATTGGCATTGCATTATTATTTGCAACGCCAATACCTCAGACTATCAGTAATGGGAGACCTATTGCATTGCAAATCCTTGTTTGCATTGCATTGTTTATTAAGCACATCTATATGTTCTTTCTCGAAGGATTGACTCATCACTTAGGCCAAGGTACCAAAAATGACCCATGGTTTCACTCTTTGAAACCAGTTTAACTGGGTGAAATGGAGGATTGGACATTCCCAGTTAGTCCAGTTTTTCAGAAGGAAAGGCACCAACATTCTGCAGATACCGAAACTAGCATCTGTAGGTCACTCAAAGACAGCTTAGAAGGGGACGTCTTGATTGCACACCTGACTTATGAAGTGTTGGCATGGGCATCATGAGGACTTTCAGGGAAGATGGGTAGTGTTGAGATAGCCAGTGACCAAGGGTGATGCCACCATTTGGGTGAGAAAGAACAAGAGCCTGCAAGCTGAACAAGACTTTGTGGAGGGCAGAAAGGGTTTGAGTCTATGTAGGAGTCGGTTTTATACTTGCGAGTTTTAACTACTCTCGAGCTAAGGTTGTGTAGGTCACATCCTCGGCACTAACACTGGGGTGCTAAGCAGTTTACCTACTCATCTTTGCAAGTTCTTGCAGACAAACACTTGGTGCTTGTACCAGAGAGCTTGTCTGCTCTGTGCTGCCTTAGAGGTATGGCGGGTTACTTTTGAAAGTGGGGGTGAGGGCACACTCTTTTCTGCAAGCACATCTCCAAAATGGCAATGTTTGAGAACCCCCATCCTACCACTAGCCACAAGCAGGAATGTTGTAACCCCCCACCAAAGTGCATTGTGGGTAAGAAATGGTAGGATCTTCAAAAGCCACACCAGCCTGTATTCCCCAGTCAGTTGCACTGGGAGCCGATCTACAACTGGCTCAATCCTGCAGTCATCTTGCATTGGAATTTTCTAGAATTATTTATCTTTCAAATCACACCTGTTTGTCTCCGTGCCCTTTCCTAAAAAAAAAAAAAATAATAAAATAAAAAAATAAAAAATAAAAAAAATATATATATATATAGCCCACCTATGTGTGGCACAAAGAATGATGGAATAATAAATGTATCTAAAATCTTTGGCTTCCTAATGTCAGTAAATATACAGAAACGTTTTTGCACAACCCCCTGCCCAACTGCATGGCATTATGTGTATACCAAAATTTAGTGTGGTTTCAAAGACACCAATCCATAAACTCCGATTCTTGGGTACAGTTTAAAAATGCAAACTCATCTTCTATTTTTCATTGTTAAGAAAAATTATTAGGTGCCTGTGATTGTTGCGTGTTTCGATACAAACTACAAAACTATATGCATGGCACACTTGAGAAGTCTGGAGAATGAAGTGATACATATTAGCAGATCGGCCTCCAAAACAAAAAGCAACAGGTGTAAACCTTGCTACTAGTTTCTCTTTTTAGATCGAAGTCTACCACACAGTGCAGCTGTCTGGTTTGCTAACAACATCTTGGGGACATTGGAAAAGCATTCTGTTCTGCAACCCTGCACTCTGTGATACTGAACTCTATGCCACTCTACTCTGCACTACTGCTTTCTTTGCCACTGCACTCTACGCCACTGAACTCTGTAGTACTCCACTTTACACCACTGCACTATATGCCATGGCACTATACTCTGCACTCAACGCCACTGAATTCTATGCCGTTCTACTCTGCACTATTGCATTTTGTGCCACTGCACTCTACACCACTCTACTCTGCATCACTCCACTCTATGCCACTTCACCCAGCAGTACTCCACTCTACGCCCCTGCACTCTACAGCACTATACTCTGCGTCACTCTACTCTGCACCACTGCACTCTGCACCACTCTAATCTACACCACTGCATTCTACGATGCTGCATTGCTCATCACTGAATTTCGTGTTGCTGCACTCTACGCTACCTTACTCAGCAACATTCTACGCCAATGCACTCTACACCAGTTCACTCCACTGTACGCCACGCTACTCCACTCTATGCCACTCCAATACACAAGTCTATGCCACTCCACTCTACTCTTTGCCATTCCACTCTACAACACTCCACGCCATTCTCCTCTACGGCACTAACTTTTAGGCATGCTAAACAGCAACCACGCTGGTGTACAACATGGCTAAAATACATTGGCAAAGCCAATAGCTCTTGCCATGGCGAGACCTACTGGCTTTGCCAATGCTTGTGTCCATTTGCCTACATTTTGTGTATTCAATGATTATTTGTTTTGGGATAACCTTGACCAATCTACACTAATGGCTGTCTGCTGAATTCACAATGCGGCCTGCTTTTTAAGAAAGCATAGCTTTCTGCATTGATCGGCAGTTTTCAAACCTATTAATCAAAAGAAGGAAAGAAAAAACAGTAAAATAAGAAACATGGACCATCATTTCCAAAAGTGCAAATCCAATGGAGAAAAGAAAAAAAAATTGGCTTCTTTGCCGCTATGTTATAGTTGGAAAAATGGCGATTTTAGCACATCAAGCCCTTGATTGTTTTTATTTCTTCTAAAAATTGTATCAAACTCTCGCACAACACTTTTTCCATTTTTCACCAAAAACATTTTTTCCATATTTGGCTATTACTCAGGACCCTCCTGCAGGGTAAATCCCAAACCCTAGGTATCTTAAAATTCCTCACATTTGGGTGAAAAAATACATCTATTTAACCTGAACATCACTTATAGAAAGGATTCCCTCCACAATGTCTTTGTGCGATACTGGAGACATGTCTTAATGATCAAAATACTTAGTACTTCTACAAAACGTTTTTAGAGAATTAGGAAAGGTTTTACAATGAATGTGGACAGAATGAAGGGAAATAATCTTAATTTGTTAAGTTTTGCCACAAGAGGTGAGGTCCTTCTTGAAGTGTAATCAAGGTAAAACCATCCAAATGAGGCTGAATTGAAAACTAGGTGGAGGAATCACATTGTAATTGTCGTTATTATTTGCAATCAGATGCTGGGAGGTTAGCATATATCTGAAAGGAAGCAAAGTCCTCAGAAGCAAGCGAGACACTAAATCCTTAGCTCATTTTCAAGAATTTAAAGTTCACCACAGTAATCAAATTTCAAAATACTTTATTAAGACAATCAAGTCTATCAAAGTGTGTTAGTGACAAGTTGAATTAATAAAATAGACAGTGTTAAAAAAAAATAAAAAAATGTTCAAACGTGTCGTTGATTTGACCGACAAGCCATAAATCTTGACGCAGGTTACATCGATGGTGGTACTGTTAATACTTTAAAATGTGATTCGATCAGCAGCTGGTAACTTGGTAAAAATAATCTTTAGATAAAATGTCGCCATTTACAGCTTGCTATTACTGTGCAGTCTGCTTCGAGTAAAAACCAATAGTTTATAAAGCGATAATGTATTTCTGTTTGGAGATGGTCTTTGAGGCGGCTGGAATTCAAGATTCCTCCCCGTTTTCGTTTTGTACTTCTAGGTTATTTCCTAGTAGCTTGCCTATACTCTCCAGGAATTTTACCAGTTTAGTAATCACTTGCGGCTGCACATTGTTCAGTGGCAAGCTAGCAGCTGCTGGTAATGTCTCTTTCCCCTCCTTGGTCAACAGATGCCGAAGCAGTCTTCTGCGCTCTTCAAGAAGTGTAGGGCATATGCAGAGCAGGTGAGTAATTGATTCCTGGAAAAGACCACATAATCAACAAGTTTTCGACTCAGGGTTAACTGCCTATGGAGGAGATAGATCTAATGATGAAAAAGAGCCCATCCGCAGCTGCAGGTATTTCGTTTTATAATAGAAGGGAAATGGTTCCATAATATATTTTTGTGGACCTTCTCTATCATAAGTGCTAAGGACCAAGTAGGCGTGTTCTCTTTTGGCTAATGCTCTTCGGTCAGGTTCATAAGATTTAATTTTTACTTTTCTGTTCAGAGCTTTTTTAAACTGCAAGTGTGGTAGTTTTAAATTCCATAGCTCCGTTGAGTATGTTTGCACCAATGCTTCGGAAAGGGCATGTGACCAGACATTTGAGAGGCTTGCCCTATAAGGACACACAACTTCGAGCAAAATAAGGTTTTTCAATGATCCTTGCTCAGCTGACCTTGTGGAGTGCAGATATTTTATAATGTTAGCCTTCAGTACAAGCAACTGTAATCAACTGAGGGTGTTGGAGCCAATAAGGCAATCAATCAGAAGGCCTAGTATAGCTCGACTTGTCACCCTGGGGGTGCTCCAGGCGCTGGTGGGCTGTGCGAGCCTCGGTCGAAGAGCCAGGTCTTGAGCTGCTTCCTGAAGTTCTTCAGAGAAGGGGTGGTGCGAAGGTAGAGGGGCAGGTCGTTCTAGGACCTGGCGGCAAGGTAGGAGAAGAGGCATTTTCCACATCAGCTGCAGCAAATGCAGGGGATGAGGGCCAAAGTGAGGGTGGAGGATCGGCGATTCCTAGTCAGTCAGTGGAATGTTAGGCGGTCATTGATGTAGGCGGGTCCGGACTTGTGGAGGTCTTTGAAGGCGTGAGTGAGGAGCTTGAAGAGGCATCCTTCTTGGATGGGCAGCCAGCAGAGAGCTCGGAGGTGGGGGGTGAAGCTGGTCCTTCTGGGGAGGTCGAGGATGAGTCGTGCCGCCGAGTTCTGGATGGTCTGGAAGTGTTTTGGTGGTTCCAGCATAGAGTGCGTTACCGTAATCGAGTCGGCTGGTGATGAGGGCTTGGGTGACTGTCTTAATGGAAGAGACTGAGATCCATCGGAAGATCTTGCGGAGCATGCAGAGGGTGAGCAAGCAGGAGAAGGAGACAGCGTTAATCTGTTGCTTCATGGTCAGGTGGGAGTCCAGAACGATTCAGAGGTTTCGTGGTTGGCTGGTGGGGGTGGGTGAGGGGCTGAGTGTGGCGGGCCACCATGTGTCGTCCCATGGGAGGGCTTCTTTCCGAAGATGATGACCTCTGTCTTATCTGAGTTGAGCTTGAGGCAGTTGGTCTTCATCCAGGTGGAGAGGTTTGTCACTGTGTGTTGGAAGTTGGCCCATGTGGAGCCAGCGCCTTCTGTGAGAGAAAGGACAAGCTGAGTGTCGTCAGTGTAGGAGATGATGTTGAGCCCGTGGGTGCGGACGATGTCTGTTAGAGGCGTCATGTAGGTGTTGAAAAGGGTGGGGCTGAGGGAGGATCCTTGGGGTACACCACATAAGATGTTTTTGGGTGCAGAGGAGAAGGGAGGTAAGTAGGTCCTCTGGGTTCGGCCGGAGAGGAAGGAAGAAATCCAGTTGAGTGCATTGCCCCGGATGCCGATGTGGTGGAGTCTGGTGATCAGAGTGTGGTGGGAGACGATGTTGGTCGAGAAGGCACCTGATGTCATCAGTTCCTGCAATCAGGGCGGTCTCTGTGCTTTGGTTTGGTCGGAAGCCGGATTGGGTAGGGTCGAGCAGGTTGTTGGTCTCGAGGTAGTCAGTGAGCTGGCGGTTGATGGCTTTTTCCAAGACTTTGGCGAAGAAGGGCAATGAGATCGGGCGGTAGTTTTTATGTTTGTTGGGGTTGGTGGAGGGTTTCTTCAGGAGGGGCTTGACTTCTGCGTGCTTCCAGATGTTTGGTACGGTGGCTGTGGTGATGGAAGTGTTGAGGAGTTCGGTGAGGGGGTGTACAATGACTGCTCTTCCTAGTTTGTGAATGTGGTGCGGGCAGGGGTCAGTGGGAGATCGGAGTGTATGGAGTTCATGATAGTGATGGTGTCTTCCGTGGTGAGCTGATTCCAGTCGGTGGGCCTGAGGTGGTGGGAGGGGCAGGCAACGGTGCTGATGTGGTTGAGGCCGGTGGAGGTCAAAGTTGCAGTAAATGTTGGCAATTTTGCAGTGAAAGTAGTCTGCCAGGTCTTCGCAGAGGGCTTGGGAAGGGCAGATCGTGTTCTCGGTGGACGATGGGTAGGAGAATTCTCTGATGGGGTCAGCTCATTGGGGTCATTAATTTGCTGCAGAGATAAGTGTGTCATCTCTTGGGCACAAGTAAAAATCTCCCAAGGGAGAAACATCTTACGGAGATCAACATGCAGGTATTGGGTAACAGCCACACCGGTTATTTAATGTGCCCTACTGCACTGTTTGGGTGTGGAACAATTTACATGGCAATATGCTTGAGCTCCTGTAGATGGTGGAATGTAGATTGGAATGTGAAATGGCCAGGAGTTGGGATTCTGGGCACAGCAGTTAGGATTGGATGGCATGCTGTCGGTCTGCAACTTCTCTCCTCTTACTGGGATCCTGAATATTACATTATGAATAAAGAAGTTAAACTACACCTGGCCTCAGAGCGATTCTTTTCCTCACTTTACTATGGTTATTATGCACCGGTCTTGGGCCCACATTTTGAGGTATATTAAAGAACAATGGTACATAAGAGGCCAAGGAGGTCCTCAGGTAGCCTGGGCTACTGTTATTTAAAAGAGCGTTAGTCAGTGAGACCAAAGAAAAGCCCTTAGAGGACTTGTTTCGCAAAGTATGCAGGGACACAGGATTGAAATGACATCACATTCATTGACAGCATAAATGGAGTGTCAAAGTTCTACTTTTTAAGTGATAGTTCTGGTGCTCACACAAGAATATAGTGAAAGTGCGTGAAGTGAGGGGTGCTAGCGACATTTAAAATTACATCGCATTGACAACATTGAAAACTCCAAATTAAATTAATATAAAGCAGGAGTTTTGGTTGTAAAAGGTTGACGGCGTTTCAATCTCATAATTGTGAGATCATCATCAGGACACAAACAAGTGCGAGCAAGTGGAATCTATCAGAGGAAAAATCGAGATATCAACCATCTGTCCCAATAAGAGAACATTTTCATTGTATACATAACAACTTGATATTATGGAGAGTGAGAGATAATCAAGGGAGAGGGCTCGAGGAGCCAGAGGTAAGGTAGCAATATATGTTGCCTTAAAAGAATGCTAGGAAAGCAGAATAATTGAAGCGGCAAGTGAACTCAGACTTCAACTGGCCCGAAGAAAACAGGCTAAGGACTGAATCAAGTAAGCCTGGCAGCGGCAGGTGGAATAAGCGCCAAGCAAAAGTGAAGCACAGTGGGCAAAAAACGCATGAGTCGTGACGCTTGCTGCGGGAGTGAAACTAAAGGGGTGCCCATGGAGCAGAAGGAGTAAAGCACTAGTTGCGGTGTGAGTGCGGCAACCAGGAGTGCGCAAGCTAATGCAGCAGGCTAGGGAGAGTGAGAGACTTACTTGCCGGGGGGGGGAGGAGGAGGGTGTTGTAGAGCTCGTGGCCGCATGTGGACCGATGGGGAAGGGAGCTGATCGATTGCCAGAAGCCGGGCGGCGTCAGTATCCGAGGCGATGGTTGCACAGGGGCACTTCAACCTGGAAGTGAATAGTGGGATTAGGCATGGGTAGGGAAAGGTGGGCAGCGGAGCAATCCGAGGCGGGGTGGGCCTGGGGGAACTTACTTGTAGAGAGCAAGGGACGCGTCTCCAGGTCGAATGGGTGGCAGGCGCTGTAGGGAGGCTTAATGTCCCGAATGTCCAGCGTGCAGAGAAGCCGTGGTGGTGACCTGCAGAATGCCGAGATAGTTAGGCAGTGGTCTATTGGGACGCCGCAGCGCGCTGAAAGAAGCGAGACTCACTTGTATCCGGGGGCCACAGGGGGTCCCAAGCGGGGGATCGCCGCAACGGTGGTGGAGGGTTAAAATTCCTGTGTGGGTGTGGCGAGGACACCCAGGCGAGCACAGTTATTTAAGCTCATCAGTCTGGAAAAAGAAACGCTACAATTAGCCGGGAAGGCTGGCTGTGGTGGGGGGTGCGCCGAGAACGGCGACAGACACTTACTTGTGGAACCGTGATTAATCAGTTCTGAAACGAAGGCGAGACGAGTCCACGCGCCTTCGGGTTGTCGGAGTAAGGCCGCAGAGTAAGCAGGGAGGGAAACCCACTCAGGTTAATGGTGTCAACGCGCGGGGAAATTATGCGCATGCACGAAAGGGATAGAAGAAATCTAGAGTGCTCGATGAGGTACATTTTGAGGTCCCCAATGACATACTGAAGGATTCCTAAAGGCCCTGGCAACCCAACTTATAGACTGACCCAAGGAATGAGAGCACCTTGAAGAATTGCCCAACATAAAAAAGTAACCGCATAAACGCTCAGATTTGGAAACTTCATTTATAAATTCAGTAGCATTGGTAAACTACCCTACCATTTGTAACACCCTGTACAATATGTCTGTAAATTTTGCATGCTATTGTGTATGATCAAATAAAGATGGGCACTATCCCTGGTCAATGTTTGGTAGTAGTTATATTTGTGAATGATTTCTGTTGATCATACAAAACCAAAAACCACGCGTCTCAAAGCCAGTTTTTAGGTAGCTGCCTACCAGACAGCACAACTGTCTGTGTAGGCTAAAGACATCTTAGGGACTGTCAGAAAGTTGACCTACAAATGCATTCCGCCCATTGCTTGCTATTGGCTATGTGGTTTGTAACTCACATTTTCTTTCTTTGCATTTACTGACTTTATTTGCTTTAGGCTGTCCAGGTTCAATTCGATCCTCCCCTTGCCTAAACCGTATTTACAGTATTCTTTCACGAACTCAATTGCTATAAACAGGCCTTTAAATCTTGTTCTCATCTCATCACATTTGCGGGGCATTCACAGACCGAGGTCAAATATCAGGCGTGTCTTACTTATCCTTCTGAGTGCTCCCTTTCTTTAAACAGGCCTGTAAATCTTGTTCTTATCTCGTCACATTTGCTGTGCATTCAAAGACCGAGGTCAAATATCAGGCGCTGTCTTCCGAGGTCGCTGTTTACTTTTCTTTCTCTGACTTCGAAGTGAGAGGATTTATGTAACAATCTTGATGGATACTGGGGGCAGGTGCGAAAGAGTATTTTTCTAGCACACAACATTTAAATGAACTGTGTAAGAATTTCAGAATGCATCAGAATTAGCACATATTTTATGTTATTTCTGAAGTGTGTTGTATTCAAATACTTTAATGTGATCAAAGCAAAATCATTACACTGAGGCGATGCAATTTCCACACATTTTCGTCTGTGCATTGTATAGTTTTATTAGTAAATGTGTATGTCTGTGCAAATGTAATGGTCATTTCAATTGAAAATGTGTTATCTGTAATGGCAGTGTGCTACCACACCATGCATACTCCGCTCTACGCCACTCTACTCTACTCCACTCTACTCTTCATCACTCCACTTTACACCATTCCACGCCACTTCACGCTATGCCTCTATACTCTACGCTGTACTACTCTACCCTATGCCAATGCACTCTTTGCCACTCTACACCACTGCCCTCTTCGCCAATGCACACTACACCACGTTAGCCTAGGCCACACCAATCTACTCTGCACAACTCCACTCTAAGCCACTGTACTCTATGCCACTCTGCAACACTGCACTCTATGCCCCTGCACTCTACGCCAATGCACTGTACGCCACTCTAATCTACTCTACACCACTGCACTCTACGCCACGCTGCGCCACTCTACTCTATGCCACTGCACTCAGCTCTTAACCACTGCACTTTGTGCAACTGCACTATACTCTGCCTCACCGAACTCTTCACCACTGCTCTCTACGCCACTGCATTCTAAAACTCTACTAGCCAGGTCTGGTTGGTTTGTAGACTAATGCGTCCACTGTAGAGGCCTGTGTTCGACCTCATGGTCACAGGCTCAAATCCCAGCGGGTCCACTCAGCCTTTCATCCTTCTGAGGCCGATAAAATGAGTACCAATGAGTTGGGTAACAATACACATCTGTTATTCAGAGCCAAGATACCTTCTGGGTGAACGTGCGCGTTACAAATACACGTGTCATGTTATTAAACTCTGTAACACTGCACTCTATGCCACTTGACTCTAGGCTACTACATTACTCAACTCTACACCACTCTGTGCCACTGCACTCTACTATGCACCACTCTAACCTACGCCACTGCATTCTACGACGCTGCATTGTACACCGCTGAATTCAATGCTACTGCACTGTACGTCAATGCACTCTAGACCAGTCCACTCTACGCCACTCCACACCACTCTATGCGACTCCACACTATGCCACTCCAATACAGGACACTCTCTGCCACTGCACTCTACAACACTCTACTCCACTCTTCGTCATTTCACTCTACGACACTTCACACCACTCCCCTCTGTGCCACTAACTTTTAGCCATGAGGAACAGCAGCCACGCTGATGTACAACATGGCTAAAACACATTGGCAAAGCCAATGGCTCTAGCATAAGCAAGACCTATTGGCTTTGTCAATGCTTGATAAACAAGCGGTTCCACATTCATCAAAACAAAGTCTACAGTGTCATAACAGAAGATCTGACAGCATTGTTCACAGCACTCAAAAGTTAATCATGGTTATTTTGTTTTCAACTGCTCCAGTGCTGCAAGTTTAGCACTACAGAGTCACTCATACTTGCCTTCCAACTTTTTTACTGTACATACCATGAAAATCGGACATGACGACATCACCCTGGCATGCAGACTTGACACGAAAGTTGTCCTTTTGGGGGGGGGAAGGTGGCGGGAACGTCCTCAACATGGAATAAAGCCCTTTATTATTTTCATATCTCTATTTTCTTGACCTCTTTGTAATTAGGAGTTTGTTCTCACAAAAGCTGAAGCAAGAGAAAACTCCACCCTTTCCCACACCACCATGTGATGAGTGCTGCACTCTTCTTTGTATAGACCATACTATATTTTGCCTCTATTGTTTCATGAAGAAGGAAACGAAATATATTTTAACCATGGGATGCGTTGCGTAACTATTATGCTAGCACAGAACCACATATCTCCATGAGACCTACAGCAAAGGCGCAACTAGAGCCAAATTTGGGGGGGGGAGGGGCTACTAAATATTTCGGGGGGGGGGGGCGGATTCTTTCAGCAATAGGCAGAGTGGAGATGCAGGGGCTCTAAGAAGAGATGAAGAAACAACAAAGCCTCGTTAACAAGTAAATGGTCTTTTAAAGACCTGTGAAGTACTCGGGTGCGGCTGCAGTAAGACGGACGCCAGACCACAGCAGCTCAAAAACTGTCTGTGTGTGTGCCCGGGAAGCTGTCACAGCCCGGGCTGAAGCCCTTTGAGCCCAATGGGCGTTGCGCGCATGACCTACACAGTTTATCATCTCCCATCATTACACCACATGTAGACAACCATTGTTAACACTCAAAATAATGATTTTTGTTTTAAGGAATAATTAAAAAACAACTGAACTGTTACTTTTCTAAAAAGAAATGATAATCAGATCGATATTTACAGGACTCTTCCGCCTAATGGCTTTAGCCTGGACTTCTCCCATGGTCCTGGTGGCCAATTAAGGCACAAAAAGGTAACACCGTAAAAGAACGAGATGAGGACTGACTTTGCAAGGAGACAGCAGCAGTCCATATTCACCTCGAATTAATAACTTATTTAGAGACACTTTCTGGAGGGCTATTTCTACAAATATTTTTTTATTCCATTCTGGCCTCTACTGAATTGCTCCAGAAACAAACGATCTAGCATAGGAAACTATAAACTCATTTATGGTCGAGCAGCAAATTGTGGGAAGGACCATGGATTACTCTGTACGAGAAGGAAGCAATTCGACAGGAGGAACAACGAACTCGGTCGACATCAGTCCATTAAATAATTACAATGTCGCACAGATTGATTCGGATACCTCAGGTTACAATTTCTGAGGACAGATCTTCAAATAGTAGCTACCATAAATGTACATATTTAAAAGCATAAAACACTTACTGCAAACAAAGGGACTGGTTGCACTACTTATCATTCCAAGACAAATACATTAGCCTAATAGGTTGGGTGCTTTGGCAGCAAGAGTGAACACCATAAAAATAATTAGGAAATAAAAACTGGTCGCAAATGGTACACTACACACTCACCAACCACATTTAGAACCAGGCTGTGTAAGAAAAACAACATGAACTGTTTGCACAAGTTTGATTTCCGCTTTTAGGATGCTTTCTATCCAATGTGTATTTTATTTATCAAAAAAGGTCCTCAAAGGTTTACAGCACCTATGGCGACCTAAACACTTAAGCAAATCCAAGCAACCCTGATATTCCTTTTTAGTCATTTATTTGAGTTCCCCAAACTTACGATGTAAGCCAGAAAAGAACAGTCAACACTAAGCAATTTCCCTCCAAATACAGAATTATCTCCTCTAATCTCCTTAATAATAAATTAATTCCTTCTCTATCTCAGACACGTTTGTATACTGAGCATTTACTACATTGGGCACCGTCTACAATGTTTAAACTGAACCTACTTGAATCTGATCTTTGCTGGTCCTGTAACAAAGTCACCAGTACTCCTGATCATATGTTCCTCGCCTGTAAGCACCTCTCCACCTACTGGACTGAGGTTCATGATTGACTCCGCAATATCTTTCAGGCGTCCTTTCCCCTATCTATCCCACTCATCAAGTTGGGCCCATATGCACTGAGCCCCTCTTTGGGTTGATCTGATAAGAGAAGGTCTAGTAAGGCCGTATCGTTGACAGTGGCAATCAAAGTTATTTTGTTAGAATGGAAAGCGTGAACAACGTCTCCTTCCACACATGGTGGGCATTGTTCACTTATCTAAGAAGAGCACATAAAAGTTTTTCACGCTTCCCCAGGACAACTTTTCTCACAATCGCTCTGGAACCCACTTGACACCTTTATGGCTATAGTATAAAGGCATATCAACAAAAGGAGGGACAGAGAGGGCTTGATAAAGGTCCAACGTACATGCCGTGAATTAAGTCAAGAAACAGAAAGGTACGAAGTTCCTGTGTGTACTCTATTAGGTTGGGACCCATATAGAATAAAATTCACCACATCTACACATATCTAGGCCCCTCACACCCACAGCACCGATACGGCGAGGAACAAAAGATCTCCGAAAAAGAGCCCCTCTATGGGTGCCCGTCGAGCATTGCAGCGCCGGCTCGACGAGGAGCAGACCCATATGATGAAGCATGACACCTAGCTTGCTGGGTGTGTGAGGGTCCCAGTTCCGACAGGAGGTATTCCCCACCTCCTCACTACCTAGAGTACACACAGGAACTTCGTACCTTTCTGTTTCTTGTCTTATAGTCTAAAGGCCCCATTATCACTACCTTATCTCCACTATGCCTTACAGGACGTAATCAATCTTTCAACCAGAACTATCCCCATGATGCTTACCCATTCCCCCTCCTCATTTTCTCCCTTCTCCACTGTCTTTTCAGCTTTTCTCCTTTCTTTTTCCTTTCTATTGTATTGCAGATCTCACCCTCGGGCCTACAAGCTTCTGATCAGAGTATCCCCTTATATGTCTCCTTCCTTCTCTTTACGATTACTCTTTGTTGGCATGATGCCGGTGTATTATTTTTCATTGTTAAATGTAATTTTGGAGAATGTTCTTAAAATATTATGACACTACTGACAGTTATACGCTTTGTCTCTTGTACTAGTCCTTATGGGCACCCTTTGGTTAATTCATTCAATACACATCTGACCGAATACTTCTGACATTACTTAGTATGTGACATATTCATACTAGACTGGGCCTTTGATATATGTATTTTTTTACCTCTCACTGCTTTCTGTGTTTTCTAAAAACGAATAAAATATTTGGAACAAAAAAAGCAGAAGGCGATCAGTCACCCACCCACAAACTGCTAGAATGTAGTGCTGGGTGGGAGACAGCAGTAGGGGTGAGAAGAGGCACGTCAATGCTAACTGATCGTTGCACCACAACACTTAATTGTGCAGATACTAATTGTGTACCTATGTTTACCATAGACTACATGAATAATGGTACATGTTTAGTATTCTCAGATAATGGAGATTCAGCATAACATAGATAGGCCTTTGGTACAGTACAGGATTTATATTTGTGTCTAAAAACAAAAAATAATAATTGTGCAGTGAAAACATTTGTTAACATTTCTTGTAAAATGGTGGTTCCATATCCAAAACTGTAGGTGAGGTATGCTGAAAACAATATTGTGCAATTTGCCTTGCACGACATGGTACAACAGCAATAAAAGAAGTCAAACTGCACTGCAAAACACGGGAAAGCAATTAGAGAAGCATTTACCCGAAGGACTCTAGACAAGCACTAAGGAAAGCTCTATACACACATAAAAATAGGATTTTGAAACCCAAGGCTGACTATTTTGCCACAAATATTCTTGACCTGCAAAAACTCTAGAGAAATGGCAAATATTTTTCAATCTATAGTCTGTCTGTCTTTCTTCTTATCTTGAACCCTCTCAACTATTGTGTGATAATCTGTTTAATTTTTTGCAGACACATCCACCATCATTTGCCAAGCCTATCTCACTGTGCCCCAGAATACAGGTTCCAGGGCTCTCACATGTTCCTCTTCTCTGCCTGAGTTAATAAGATTTAATTCAATCTCGCTAGAGATTTTGCCAGGTCTTCTATCCTCCATAAAGATAGGCTCTCCTTTAGAACCCTTCCTCCCCCCACAACAAAAGCCATTCCCTCAGCCCCAGGAATACTTTTAGGAGTGTTCCTCGATCCCTGTAACATATCCTTAAACCTGGCAGTGGTTCCTCAAGCCTTGAAGTCCGCTCTTGTAATTCTTTACTTTAAAAGGCAAGCAGGGACCGAACATTCTTAAACACTTTCGCCCGATTTTACTCCTACCACATCCCAAATGTCCTGAAAAAGGAAAACAGGCAGACCTCCTATTTTCTTGTGCTTCACAAACTTTTGAATCAAACCCAATCCAGGTTTCGTTCAGCCCACAGCACTGTGTCCAACCCTTCCTCAATACCCTAGGTTTTCAATAAGATTAAATCCATGCGGGAGAAGGTCCATTCACACCTAAAACTCTGGAGTTCTGAAACTCCTGTCCCTTTACCCACATTTTATAAACGTTTTTCTGAATTCAAAAGATGGTTGAGAATACACTGCAACACCTTTAGTTTCACTGACATTGTAAAGTCTTTCCATGGATAGTTTCTGTTATGGTCACCCTGTCTTCTCCTAGAGGTGCAATACTCTTAATGGCCCGTAATGACAGTATAATGCTGTATATTAAAAATAATACAATGTAACACATTTCCCTTGACCTATATTTCAGTGTGAATTACCTCAAGGTGCATATGAGTTTGTAAGTATGACCAGAGCACCCATTCAGTAGACCTATAGAGCTTTGATCAAACATATGAAGGGCTATCAACTGGCACCAACTAGGCCAACTACATCAAAGAGTGCCTTCATTTACCTAATGAGCAATCACAACGAGAAAATAAAATGAAGGTGTACCATACATCAGTTGAAAGGGAATTTTAAAGATCACTCATGGGTGTCAGCTGAAATGCACACTTTATTAGCATTGTTTCAAAATGTAATAAGACATATGTTGATCCAAATAAAAAACCTCCTGCTCCAGACTAGGGTTGGGGTACAACTATACAATTAAAAGGGAGGTGAGGGGTATGGAGCAGTTAGAACGAAAAAACTGCAGTTTTGCTTTAGGTGTATTGAAAAAACAAAACCACAACTATAAAAATGAATCCATGTACTTATTTATCCACCACTCAGATATCGTATTTTAAACTACTTTTTAGCCAACGTTTGCAGTAAACAAAATCAAAAGAAGATTTTTCATTTCTAATGTGGGTGAAGATGTGTGTTTTGTGCCATTTCAAAGGTTGGCCAGATTATTGTTGTAATAACAAGGTTTGTTGAAATAGAAAAAGGGAGCATGATCTTAAAAACAAGTTGGATCATGTAATAGAATGTAGACGTTGTGTAAACATTTACTGTACTGTCATCGTTTTGTAATTTAAAAATGCATATTGTTAGAGTACACAAATATTTAACTGAATAATAATTATGTCTAGTTCTTCAAAAGGGCAAATATGTCAGGTGTCATACTGCAACCACATCACAACAGCATACATTAGTGCACATGCACCGCACAATATCTGGAACATTTGGATCTGTTTCACCCTAAGATTTTAAGACAAGTGAATGATGTGATAGAAACAAATTGGTGCAGTACAGAGTGACCAAGATCTCCTGGGTCTCTGCTGCATAAACATTTATGAACTTATAACCCCAAACAAATCCCTAAAACTCAGACCGATACCATACAAAGTTCCTCAAACACATTTCCTATATTCTTCCTATATTTTTTCTTGTAGATATAAGTATTTTGTAGTGGAAAAACTACATGCAGGCATATTAGTGTTCCAAATCTATGTCACAATGAAATGGAGGGAACCCAAGTTAGCAGTTGTGAAAAGGTTTTGGAACCAACGTTCCATAACAATGGCAAGACAATGGGCGACGCAGTTTAGGAGGCATGGCTTATTAAAAACAGCAATTAAATGTACACCAAAAGAAAATATAAACACATTCCTTTCCAAGTTCGTACCCTTACCCTGGTACTTAATTGTGTGTTGCTGTAGAAAATTAAATCTTGCCTTTTCAGTAGCCTTAATCTAGAATCCATCGAGGTCAGTCCAAAGTTTACATACCTAACCAGGTACGCACTATGGCTATTAAACGGCAAACCCATCCAGCATGTATGCAACCCATTGGTAATAACAGTGCACCCTACCACAGACCAGGCCTAATTACTTTGCTTATATACTTTTCAAAAAATGTAACTATTATGGTACATGGATAATGTCTCCCACGGTACACAGAGTGTTTCATTTAAATGCAGCCCACTGATAAAAAATGAGCCAGTAGCCCCAATGTATTTCAATCACCTTTGGATTGATCCCACCAGCTGTCACTAATGCTTTCAAATGCCATTTAAGCAAGAATATGCATGCACAACTCGACTACCTGGAAGGGGCTTCAAAGTCTATATTCATAAATTGAAGATAGCAGATCTGCCAACTTGAACAAAAATCAAACTCTGTGAGGAGGGGGCGGGGCCTCATGCCGAGAAGTACCTAAGAGGTACTTTTGCCCCCACCCTGCCCCCAAGACCTCTCATCCAAAATAAATAAATGAATAAATAAATAAATCTTGCTGAGGCTGGTGCCGATGTCCTGGGGTGTTTTTACACCCTTAATGGACATCGGCAGTTCAATGCCTCGGAAAACGAGCTGGAAATCCACTATTTACAGTGGTTTTCAGCTCATTTTCTCTGCCACCATGTGATATTGGCTCCTCACCGGATGACCCTGTGATAGGAGCAGATATCGTGTGTCACATGGTGACACCACGTGAGTTGGCAGGTCCGAGATGGTTGCAGAGATTTATACATAATTCTGAACTGAAGCAAGTGAACTGGAAATTCCTTTTTTGATACTATTTTTATAGAATATAATGTTATAAAAACTAATAGACTTAACAATTCCACTAGTTTAAATTAATATACAGATATCTATAGGGATGTGGCCATTCTTAAGCGAGCTAAGCAGATTCCATTAATGATGACGAAGATCCGCAAGAAATTCAGCCAGCACACTTTCCATTTGCCTGTTTGGCCAGAAAGTAGATGAGGACTGTTTTCTGCTTGTTTGGAGCAACTGTGTGTTGTTGTGGCTGCGTCACCACAGGAAACTCCTTCGATGACTTGGATACGTTGAACATCAAAAGTGATCACCAAAACTGAGAAGCACCTTCCCTACGGGATTAAAAGGATGTTATCATGGCCTGAAGGCACATCTCACTAGAATTTGCTGAGGTCACTATTATTGTCCAGACAAATGCTTGCTTTTATGAAACATTGGCAAAGCTGATAGGCGAGAGCTATTGGCTTTGGCAATGTGTTTTAGCCATGTTGTACACCAGGGTGGCTGCTGTTCAGCATGACTAAAAGTTAGTGGGGTGGAGGTAGATTGGCGTAGAGTGGAATGAGGTAGATTGGAATATAGTGGAGTGGGGTATATTGGGGTAGAGTGAGTAGGACAGAGTGGTGTAGACTGTAGTGGAGTAGATTGAGGTAGACCGGAGTGGGGTAGATTGAGGTATACTGGAGTAGAGCGGGGTAGATTGGAGTGAGGTAGAATGGGGTATAATGGAGTGGGATAGATTGGAATGGAGTGGGGTAGATTGGACTGGAGTAGATTTGCATAGATTGGCATAGAGTAGAGTGGATTGGGATGGGGTGGGGTGGGGTAGACTAGGGTGGAGTGGGGTAGATTTGAGTGGAGTAGATTGGAGTCTGGTAGATTGGGGTGGAGCAGGGTAGATTGGGGAAGAGTGGGGTAGATTGGAATAGAGTGGGGAAGAGTGGACTGGGGTAGAATAGAGTGGACTGGGGCGGAGTAGGGTAGATTGGAGTGGAGTTGGGTATTGTGGGGTAGACTAGGGTGGAGTAGGTAGATTTGAGTGGGGTAGAGTGGAGTGTGGTAGATTGGGGTGCAGTGGAGTGGGGTAGATTGGGGAAGAGCGGAGTGGGGTGGATTGGAGTGAAGTGGTGTAGTGTAGGGTGGAATACGGTAGACTGAAGTGGAGTGGGGTAGACGGGGTGGATTAGAGTAGGGTAGATTGAAATGCAGTGGGGTGGAGTATGGTAGACTGGACTTGGATAGATTAGAGTGGGGTGGAATTAGGTAGATTGGAGTGAGGTAGACTGACCTGGGGTAGATTGGAGTGGGATGGAGTGGAGTATGGTAAATTGGGGTGGAGTGGAGTAGACTGAGGAAGAGTGGAGTATATTGGAGTGAAGTGAGGTAGAAAGGAGTGGGGTAGACTGGAGTGGAGGTGAATGGGGTAGGATGGGTAGACTGGAGTGGGGTAGATTAGGGTGGAGTTGAGTGGGGTACACTGGAGTGGGGTAGATAAGGTGGATTAGCGTTAGGTAGATTGGAATGGAGTGGGATAAATTGGATAGGAGTGGGGGTAGATTGGAGTGGAGTTGGGTAGATTGGGGTAGAGTGGAGTAGATTGGATTGTGGTAGATTGGGGTAGAGTGGAGTGGGGTAGACTGGGATAGAGTGCAATGTGGGAAACTGGAGAAGAGTGGGGTAGACTGGGGTGGAGTAGGTAGGGTAGACTGGGATAGAGTGCAATGTGGGAAACTGGAGAAGAGTGGGGTAGACTGGGGTGGAGTAGGTAGGGTAGACTGGGGTTGGATAGATTGGAGTAGAGAGGAGAGTGGAGTGGGTAGATAGATTATGGGGGAGTGGATTGGGGTAGCGTTGAGTGAAGTGGGGGTAGATTAGGCAGATTCGAGTATGGTGGATTGGAATGGAGTGGGGTAGCTTGGAGTGAGGTGGTTGGGGTATATTGGAATAGGGTATTTTGGAGTGGGGTAGATTCTGGTAGAGTGGAGTCGATGGGGGTAGATTGAAGTGGAGTTGAGAATATTGGAGTGGGTAGACTGGAGAGAAGTGGAGTGGGTTAGATTGAAGTGGAGTTGAGAAGATTGGAGTGGGTAGACTGGAGAGAAGTGGAGTGGGTTAGATTGGGGTAGATTGGAGTGGGGTAGAATGGGTAGAATGGAGTGGGGTAGATTGTGGTAGAGTGGAGTGGGGTAAACTGAGGTAGATTGGAGTGGAGTAGAATGAAGTGGAGTGGGATTGATTGTAGTGGAGTTTGGAGAGGGGTAAATTGGAATGGAGTGGGGTAGGTTGGACTGAGATAGATTGGAGTAGGGTAAATGGGACTAGGATAGATTGAGGTGGAGTCGAGTGGGGTAGACAGGTGGAGTGGGTTGGATTAGGATAGACTGAAGTGGGGTAAATTGGAGCGGAGTGTGATAGATCTGAGTGGAGAGAAGTAGACTGGGGTAGAGTGGAATGGGGAAGATTAGAGGGGAGTGGGGTGGGGTTGATTGGTTTCAATTGAGTGTAATGAGGTAGATTAGAGTGGAGTAGACTGCAGTGGGGTGTGGTAGACTGGAGTCAAGTGGGATAGATTGTGGTATACTGGAGTAGAGTGGGGTAGATTGGGGTGGACTGGATTAGAGTGGATTGGACTGGGATAGAATGGAGTGGGCTAGATTGAAGTTAGAGTATAGTAGACTGGAGTGAGGTGGGGTAAATTGGGGTGGGGTGGGACAGACTGGAGTGAGGTGAATGTGGATGGATTGGGGTAGATTGGATTGAAGTGAGGTAGATTGGAGGGACTGAGTGGGGTAGATTGGAGTGGAGTAGATTGGAGTGGGGTAGATCGGAGTGGAGAAAATTGGAGTGAAGCAGAGTGGGGTAGATAGAATAGAGTGAATTGGGGTAGAGTGGAGTGGGGTAAGTAGTGTGGAAAGGAGGGGCGTAGAGTGGAAGGACATAGAGTGGAGTCAAATGCTGTAAAGTGGAGTGCTGTAAAGTGGTTTGGTGTAGTGTGGAGTACGCATAGTGTAGTAGTGCACTGCCATTACAGACAACACATTTTCAATTGAAATGACCATAACATTTGCAGAGACATATAGTTTTTTTGCGCACAAACAATAATGTTTGGAAATGTCATCATCTAATACAAAAAAATTTGCTTCATTTGTACCTTCGGAATTCTCATATATTCTGAAATATCAGCACAGTTCATTTTTGATGTGTGCTAGAAAATTTTTTTTACACCCTCTCCTCTTATATTGCTACTCAGCAGGATTGACACATAAATCCTCACAATTTGAAGTCTGAGAAAGAAAAGTAAACACCAAGCTCCCTTAGAAGACAGAGCCTGCCATTTTACCTTTGTCTTTAAACGCACAGCAAATGTGACAAAATAAGAACAAGATTTTAAGGCTTGCTTACAGAAAATGAGTACTTGGAAGGATACAGTAAACAATATGCTCTTGGGAGAGACAAACTAAAGCTGGATAGCCTAAAGCAAAAAAAGCCAACAAACAGAAATCAAGTAAATGTGAGTTACAAACCACAAAGCCAATAGTAAGCAATGGGTGAAATGTATTCCCCTGGAAGCTTTATGAATGCCAACAAGAAGAAGTAAGCAAACCAGACAGCTGCACTGTCTGGTAGGCTTAAAACCTAAAATGGAGTATTTATACAAACACAAAGCAAAATACATCATAGACAAACAATACACACAGTCTCCGGAGGTCAGGGCTATAGTGTTCGATGGGCAAGTCCCTGAGTCCCACTTCTCTCTCACTAATGGTGGTGGTTATTCCCCATTCACTATAGGCTACATTCAACTTAAGCCCCACTAGTATTCTGAGCCTCAGGAGTCCCACACCAAGTCTTCCAAAGTCAAAAGTGTTCCAGCACATGAAGCACTATGCGGCAGAACAATTGTCCCCCTGGGCCATCCGACCCTGCAATCAATCTTACCCGCTCCTGCAGGCATTGTGCTACCGGAGTCCCCAGGGGTGGTTCACTTTGAGACATTGCGGAGGACTGCAGAACTGCTGATAGCTACTACTGGGCATCAAAAGGCACTTCGTCCAGTGATACAGTAAATTACTCTGATACTTCTCAGAGGAGTGGGAATTATCACTTAGGTTCCCCAAAGCATCCTCTCCTCTCGACAACAACGGAACCAGGCAACATTCCTTGTTCTTCACGATGGCCCCCTCTGGCATCCGGGGTCACTGACCTTACTACGCACACGGGTGACAGCCCGATGAGCACACCAGTAACGTCCTCATCACGGTGGCCCCCTGTGGCACACCGGGTCGCCGACTTCAGTCTGCACATGGGCTACAGCCCGATTGGCAGAGCAATCATGCATTCTTCACGGTGGGCCCCTCTGGTGCATGTGGTAGCCAACTTCACTCCGCACAGAGGTAGCAGCACAATCGGTGTAGCAGCCCTCTAATTACACCTCACTAAGGGGAACCACTTGTCAGGATCTCTTCACTGTACCTCGCTCCCTCCATGCAATCTGCTCTTCCTCACAGTGCAAACTACTCTTGGCAAGCAGGCAGGCACTGGTGCTCCAGGGGCTGGTGGTCTTGGATTTCCCTGGGTGATGTACACTCATCCAGCTGGGAGACTGGCAGGGCGAAGCCCCTAGTCCTGGTCATAGGAAGAAGTCTTCCAGAGCTTCTCCTCCTTGACATACAGTTGGACTGTCTACTTGACAGCTGACAATTTTGGTGGTCTCAAGCTCACCTTTTTATAGTCCATTTGCACACCCAACTGTGATTTAGAGTCTGAAGTTTGCGATGGTTGTCTGCTTTCTTTTGCAATACCCACTCCTCTGCCCTGCCTTCCCCATGAAAGCAGTCTGTCACAGCAGGAGCGACTCCAAATCATCTGACAGTTCCACAACACAGGTCATGAAAGTGACTAGAGGTTCACAATTGGATGTGAGCCAAAGTGATATGCGCATCAAAAGATTAACCCAGGGTCCCAGGCCCACTCTTTATGTTTCTTTAATAAGCCTCATCTCCTTCCTCAGATGAGCCCAGGCTCCTCTCCCTGAATCAAAGACCATTATTTGAAGTGTACTGAAGGGCCTGGCTCTTCTTTCTCCAGTGTGTGCCCCATCCACCTCTCAGGAATGCAGCAATCCATGAATCTGCCTGGGAGGAGAGGTGCGCAGGGGGGGTCCTCTGCCACCTCATGCTCCTCACTCAACCCAGAGTCTCCCATAATTGAACCCAGAGTCTCCCAAGTACTGTTCCATTCATAGGCACACGTACAAATAGCACACACATGCAACCACACACACGTTGCATAGCACTATATACTAAATTACATTAAGCGCTCAGATAATACATTGCTTACTCAGAAGTTATTTTGCTATTTCCTTTCCTACTGTCCTACCCCCTTCCTCCTCCACTGAATCTCTGTTATATACTTTAATTGTATTTGCCCCATATTTATTTCTTTGTAGATGTGGGTTGCCCAGCCGGCCCACGGTGTTAATTATTTTATTCGTTCTTTTGTCGGCACCTGTTTGGCCACTCGTAAATTTATTTTAATGGTTTAATCATTTTATTTAGTTATATATTCATTTCCCACTAACTACTCCTTTATGGCATGAAAGGGCACTGGGCCCAGTTTTTTCCTCTCTGAAGGTAAAGCAAAGTAGAGCATTGTCCTCTTTCCTGCTCTACTCAGCTTTCTTGTTGCTCTCAGGCCCACAGAGATTTTATTTATTGGGCTATGCTGTGCCAACTGTTGTGCAGGCACATCAGAGGTGCGCCAAAGGCAAGCAAGCAAGCCCATATGCTTTCGTCTGGATACAGGGCCCAGAAGCTTCCTGTTGCACGACCCAGGTAAGTGAGGCCTTTCTGTTACCTCTTTTTTTAGGTCCTCTCAATAAAATAATTCTGTTTATCATTTCGTTGTAGATTTCAGAGCCTTTACAGCGACGGGCCATAAATACCTCACAGTCAGATTGACCCATTATAAGACTTTGAGATCTTCAAGTTTAAATTTGCTAAAGACCCCATCCTTAAGATTAAAAACTCAAGATGGAAAATCTTTTAAGGTATTAGGCATCAAAATATGGAACCAATTGGCATCGCACCTTTGATTCCTAGACACGGAAACTGCATTTAAACAAGCATTTGCAATGCAATAGGTCTCGCATTTACGCTGAGTTTGAGCTATTGACATTGCAAATGACAATGCCTTTTATTTTTGTTTTCGTTTTTAAAACATAAATAAAAGGTATTGTCATTTGCAATGTCAATAGCTCAAACGCGCATAAATGCGAGACCTATTGCATTGCAAATGCTTGTTTAAAGGGAGCAGTGAGGAAGTGTCAAAAATGGAAGCGAGGAAGAGACCGGAAGGATGAGGTGGGGGCGGGATCATTCTAGCCCCTGTCCTTGACTAAACCATGCATGGCGGATCACTGCTGCCATCTCTCTTCCTGCATCGGACTACAGTAGCCGACTATAGAACAAGCTGGGGAGCAGTATTAGGACTACACGAAGAACCGGACGAGTACACAAACAAGTACGGAGCGAATGCTGAGCACGAAGTAGGAAAATATGTCAGGAAAAGGAATAAAAGTGGATGACTCGGGTACGAAGTTGACGTTTGCGGCTGCAGTCCGAATTCCACCCTCGGAAGCCATGTATGCATAAGTGAGTGCAAAGTATTATCTGAGTACACACTGCTGGTGAAGAGGTACACCATGCCCCAGACGAAGGAGTAAACGAAACGTGTTGGGTACGTCGAGGACGTCTGCTCTTAAGGAAGTGCCTTCTCAGCTTCTGAGGTATGTAAAGAGTGAGCTCCCACATATAACTCACACCTTCCCGAGGACTCTGCCTGCCACTTGTGCGTGCACATGCCACATTTTTGTACCTGGCACAGGCAGGAAATGCTGAGTGACATGAGGCCAGAAGCCAAATGCCATCAGAACCCAAGCGGTGTGTTGAGAACCTAAGACGCACACCCTTGTGCGTTCAAGCTTTTCAAAAGACAAAAAACCCATGTCACATGAGCATCCATTGGAGTAACAAGCGCCCGCACGTTAATTAAACCCAGATGGCCCCTGCGCGTGCGCTGTAAGAATGCGGCCGCAAAAGTGAAAGCAACTAAAACAAAGCTTTCAAGAGAGGATCGGGGCGAGCGAGCGCGGCAGCCTGCAGAGCTGACCAGACGCTCGTGCGTCATGGCCTTTTGCCTGCGATTACACGCACGGCAGGCATGTGTTTCCAATTATCGTGCCCGCGTCTGGGCACGATAATGGGGAACAGATGTCGGCCCTGCGCGCGTAACAGCAGGAAAAAGGCCATGACGCACGGGTGTCTGGTCAGCTTTCCAAACCCCCTTACTAAATATCTCGCAAGCAGCGCATGCGCTGCTCTAGGCTCGAC
This sequence comes from Calotriton arnoldi, assembly GCA_963921515.1. Taxonomy (NCBI): domain Eukaryota; kingdom Metazoa; phylum Chordata; class Amphibia; order Caudata; family Salamandridae; genus Calotriton; species Calotriton arnoldi. The sequence goes on from CAWUFW010000146.1 coordinate 5,411,559, forward strand.
CTAAAAAAGCACATATCGCTTCAAAAGGCACAAGAGACAGGAAGGGGTGGCCGTAAATGGACTGCAGTTGTAATGTGATGATGAAGGGCTGGAGCGGGCAGAAAATACTATTTTAAAGAGACCAGCATAGTAAATGCTATATATGCACTTTACATCTTAAAAGGAACTAGTTTAAAGATGTGATGTGTTGAACCTCTATTGCAATGTGGCAGAAAAAACGTTTCCGAGGACTATATGCAGATAGGCCCAATATACATTACTGAGTGGGTGACTTTCACACCAAAGCCAGTCCACCGTGCTTCAAATGAAGCATTCTTCATCGACTCCTTTTGAAACACAAGCATTTGCAATGCAATTGGTCTAGCCTTTGGGACCTTATAAATGTTTAGCCAGAGCTATTGGCTCTGCTAATGTGTTTAAGCGATGTTAAAATAAGATGAGAATTTGGGACTACATAGTGGCACGATCTCACTGAATGCAACTACTCCACTGGAAATGGGGGCCACATTTGGCTTAAATGTGTAAATGTCCACAAACTAGCAAGATCTTATAAAACACTTCGAAAATGGGTGTGAGTTAAAGCACATATACAAACAGAAGTCCACTTTACCTGTAGACATTAGCCACCAAGTACTAATTCCTTGTAGATGGCTTAAAGCTGTATGAGGGAGGACTGAGCAGGGAAGCAGATGCTTATCTATTAATTATCCGAATAAGGCAATCAGTCACATAGGCGAGACCTAATAAAGTGAGAGGGAATGACCTGATATAGGTAGGACAGTGATGGCATCTACCAGTGCTACCTGCACTGACCGCAGCAGCACTTATTGAGTTGCAGACTGGGTTCCGAAGGGGCGCAGTCTCACAGTGTCTCCATGCGCGAGGAGGGTCACTCACGTCACCCTGCTGAGACTTTCTGTAGTGCACTGCCCACCAACATTTGACATAAGTGGACGAGTGTGTGTCTGCGCAGAGGGTCCAAAACACGCACATAGAGCAAATTATTTGTATTGGTTTGCTTTCTACACTATTAGCAAAGCTGGGGAATGCCTCTGGAAAGGAGACAGAGAGGAGATGCAAAACAGCATGAAGAGGAGAGATAGAAACAAGGGCGGCGTAGAAAAGGATATTTATTTATTTAAAGAGTTTTCTATAGCGCTGGCTAAACCCGAGGGTATCAGAGCGCTTTACATTGTCAAGGCATTGTCACATATTTTGACACCCACATTCACATCACAGGATTTCCCCCCTTGTCCAACCTCAGACCCTCAGCTTACTTGCAGCTGAGGGACTAGCTAGCGGGCAGACAACGAGTGTAAACAAGACTCTCAACCCACTCCTAGCCCATTACATCCCCCAGCACTTGAGCTCTCTGAAACAGGCACAGCTACCGGCGGGTTAAGCATTAGTTAAAACAAACATTACTATTCCAGTGTAGAACCATGCACTTTAATAAATATGAAGCAAGTGTAGTGTTTAAAAATGGGAACAGCAACAGCTACATCCAAAAGGTAGATCAACACACAGCACGCGCTCCCAATTTCTGCACCGAAGTAGGATTGGCTAAAGTGTTCTCTGGACACTAGGTGTCGCCCTTCCCGCATTTTACAAGGCTGTAGACTTACTTTATTGCCTCCATCTTGCTAAACATGTTCACTAAAGAAGCGACGGTATAAAACACGCTGACGGCATTGTAGTAGCGAAAATCACAAGCTTTCCCATATCATGGACTAACGAGCGCGGCAGCCTGCAGAGCTGACCAAACGCTCGTGCGTCGTGGCTGGCCTTTTGATGGGTACGCGGGGCAGACATGTGTTTCCAATTATCGCGCCCGCGTCTGGGCACGATAATTGGAAACACATGTTTGCCGCGCGTACCCATCCCAAAAAGGCCAGCCACGACGCACGAGCGTTTTTGGGACTGCTTTTCAAACTCGCTTACTAAAAGTCTTCGCCTCTAAGCAGCGCTTGCGCGCTACTCGAGGCTCGACCTAAAAAGCCCTGAAGACCTGGTTTTTCAAGCCACCTATGCACTTTGTCACACCCTCATTTAAAATGGATCTACTCTGAGCCAAGTACAAAGATCATATCTGCCGTTAAGTATAGCGCCAGGATACTCAGTATCGAGTGACAGTTGCGCTTTATAAACATTCCATTCATTCATTTATTTATTTATTCACTCTCAGTCATCTATTTCTCCCTTCCTTTACTTCCTTTCCCCGACTAGGAGTTCCTTAAAACAGCTTCTTCTCATTGTCAAACTGCTGCCTCTCCCACCATAGTCTGTCGATCAAAGTCTTCTCCTAACTTTCCTTCTGGGTCAGACCGTACATCATCTCCTGAGGCTTCCTCTAAATCTTCTAAAGAGTCCACATTGCTCAATCCCAGCTCTCCCACATACCTAACTTCCAGACAAGCTACACACCTCAAATGCGCACTCATTAACATTTGTTACTTAGTAAAACATTCTCTGCTATGTGGGACTAGTAGATGGGCTCCAAGTCATTCATGCTCAGCACTGATAAGTCAGAGGTTATGGTCTTCGGAACTCATTTGACAATGCACCCATCCCTGCTTTTTTGGCTCATAATTTTGAAGCTAATTTTAACCAACAAATAAGTTTTGAATCTCACATCACCAAACTTACATCCACATGTTTGGTGATGATGAAAGTAATCAGGATAATTCTGCTTATTTTTTCGATAATAACTAGAAAAACCCTGGTTCAACCTCTCGTCAATTCCAGGCTAGACTACTGCAATCCCTTGTTTGTAGGCTTGCATGGCTACCAATTGAAGATTAAAGATTTAATGCAAATTTCACCAAATGCCTCATCCTGGGTCTCACCAAACGTGCCCATATCACATCTTATGTGGTCACGTTTCACTGGCTTCCTATACAAAAACACTGCCTCTTCAAGGCTCTGTTTCTGTCACAGGGTTATCCATATCCTTTCACCCAGGAACAACGTCTTCTCTTTTTCGGCGTACGTTTCTAGCAGATCTCTTTGTTGTAGCTCTATCCACCTGGTGTACATTCCTAAACACAAAAAAGGAGTGTACAGGAGGCAGTGACTTCTCAGTGATCACGGCCAAAGCCTGGAATGCCCTGCCTTTCAATCTTAGATCAGAGAAAGTGCTGTTTAAATTCCACAAGTTATTAAAAACGTACCATTTACTTATAGTCTTCCTTATGGGTGTTTCTATCATCTAGGATGCTAGTTAGTGCAAGGGCCCTATCCCTGGGCGATCGTGCGCTTCCCAAAACCAAACCACCCTCACTAAAAAATTGTCATCTTCACGCTTGACCTACATAAATGAAAGGCAAGGGTACTTTAAAAAAGACTTCAGTAGTGGTGAACAAAGGTTTTTGGGCACTTTTATTGACTATGTAAAACTTTGCAACTTCATATCCTTTTGCTTCGGGGCATTTGCCTCAAACTGTGACCTTTTTAAACAATCTACAAAGCATACAACGGATTGGTTATGCAAAAAAAATATGCTTTACATAAAACAGTCAATGGTTTTTCTCCTTCGCACTGCTATTGTGTCTAGAAAGAAACCGGAAACTGTAAACAGAGAAGAAAAACTGCAGCGCGGAAAATACTGTACTGTATTACACCATTTACACAGCATTCCATACGCCTGAGGCGGCCATGAAGCGCATTTGGCATGGCTGGGTTCTACGACTGTGAAAACTATTCGGCCATGAGAATAACACAACTTTGCACAGCAAAGGAAACCCAAAAAGCAATGCAACATTACTAAAGGTCAAAAAACGGACTCCTCGCAAAACGTCCCACGCGAAACAAAATCTTTGCACGCCACTAGACTTTGATTTGCCTCTAAAGGGTACCCCCTTCTCCGATTGTTACGGTATTTTCAACTAAACAACAAACCTTGGATCAATCGCCCCCTCTTTCAATCTGCTATGAGGATTTCTAAAAGAGGTATGGTATTTTCCATAAGCATGTAAACGATTTTTTTACCATTGCTGTTGACTCTGTGGTTCTCAGGGTTTTCTATCTTACCACAAATAATAAATATTAAAAAAAGCATCGGTTTGTAAGGATACCGATGAACCAATGTGTCCATTAGAATGAAAGCGTTCCAATTTCACAGTGCCTAACCATAACACCTCCAATACTCGACAGGGCAAAACCCCAATCGTGACAACGGAAGCCAATGGCAGAGACCCAAAACACATATAAACCATTGTGTAACTACTATAGCTCTGACAAGCACTTCCAACGAGCGATGGATGAAACATCAAGACCCCCAGCTACCTCAACGGGTTAAGCCACCTCTACTACGTGCCCAGATTCATCCCAAAAGGCAGAGGTTCAGCTCCGCTAACCTTACCACTGTGCTCCAACAGCAGAGACCAACTTCCTGACAAATGCGTTTATGCTAACTGCGCCAACCCAGCAACTATGTCAATAACAAAGCCTATCCATTGTGGGAGTTTCGCTCCTCCCCTATCCCTGCACCAGCTGTAAGGAGCAAAGTCCCAAAAGCCCGGGTTTCTGACACTCACCAGACTACTTCCCCTTGGGCTCTACTAGCCCCGGGGCGTGCTGTCAATACGGTCTGGCCACGCCGAAAGGGGTCTTGAGGTATTTGGTTCCTCTTTCCTTCTTGCACTATTCCCCTCCGCTTTCCTTATTCTAACATGGCGGTCAGACGTCATCAGGCACAGTTCATTCCCCTGGATCCGTGACAGTCACGACCATTGGTCTAGTTTACCGTCAATCATACAACTCAACGAACTCCATAGGTCGTAAAGAGTGGGAAATGGTAAACAAGGGCGTTTCTAGCACAAAAGCAAAACAGTGCACGTCACGGCTGGAATGAAATAGACATAAAAGAGGAATTGTGACGCGGAGTCCATCAGGCGACACGTCAGCTCAATGAGACTATACATCGCCATGTTTCAATATATTATTTTTACCTTATTGGTACGATTTAGTCAGCAAGTCTATAAGGAATAGAAGATGTCACTTTTGTTCTGTAAAACAACCGTACTACTTTCAAAAATATGGCTAACAAATCACATTTGATAAAATATTACACAATAAATTGAGTTCCTAATTTTATTTAAAATAAAAAGTGATCCAACAAAATGTTTTAATTGCTTCGTAGATTTTTTTTATAAAGTAGGTACGCATAATCCAAACATGCTGCACTCGTTTAAAACAAACATTATTCATCTAACATGCATCAAAGTACAAGTCTTTCATTGGTTTCAACGGGAGCTCAACCCATTGGTCATGGTCACAGTAAGTGTAATATAGATTACGACCCTGATTGGTTCTGGTAGTCGGCGTTTGACAGATGGCAGCGCAGCAACCATACACACAAAAAAACATTGCACATAATGCGGGAAAACAAAAAAGAGACTAAAAGCGTAGGCTAACAAACGCTGATAGATGCACGAGAGAGAGTTTTGAAAACTATCCTTACCCTCGCAATAAGTTCGTTATAAACATTTAAACTGTGTAACACATTAAACCCTATGTTATTAAGTGAGCTGCCTTTTATAACTACTTGCAAAGGCGACGTCGATCCAATATCTTAAAATATCAAACGGTCTTGGCTTTTTAGAAATCGGTTACCTAATGGCTGCTTCATATAATCATATTTTAAAATGTTCGTGGCAAGATTTTATGAACCAGGAATTTTTCCGAGTGCGGTTCTCGAGTAAGAAATTACTGTACTGTCCTAACATGGCAACGAGTGTGCCCCTGTTCTTTGGAAGGGAGACTTCCGGTAAACCACGTGACACATTTGTCCATTTCTAATTTGTTGCGCCTGAGGTGACGTCCGCAAGTGGGAAGTTTTGTTTATGGCAGGTGATCAGTAGCCCTGCCTCTCGGGTTTACTGTACAAGAAAGCGCGCCAATCTTCGAACGGACTGTGTATGACCCCCAGAGTGGGGACGCCTAGTGAGAGAGCCAGTGGTAAGTGCAGTAGATGGATGATTTGAATTTTTGTGTGTGAACGAAAGCATTGCTGAGCCTCGACATAGCTGATGTTTATTGGAAGGAACGCTGATAATCTCTGCAGGATGGCCTGTTTTTTAACAGCATGTGTTGGTCATTACGTAAGTTCGAGGACACATGGTATCTGGCACTCTGATAAATCAGCTATACCAGCCAGTATTGCAGTTATAACCAATTTGCTCCGCGAACCCATAAATTGGGGGTGGGGGGTCAAGGTGTGGCAGAGGAAAGGGGAGTTGAGTCATGAGGGGCGGAGCTTGAAAAGCGGAGTCTGACAGTCAATTTATACATTTATTTGAGAAAAAAAATCTGCTACAAAGAAATTGACACCAAGGGCAAATATGAAAAGTGAAATAAGTAAAGTGAAAGTAAATCTGTTCCAGCTTACTTCACATAGAGGATGCGTTTTAAAATATTTTATATATTAAGACACCTGCTGCAGAGATCTTTCTGTCCTCAGCAATTTTGAGGAGATTATAATAGTGGTAAGATAACTCTGGTCGTTAATGGAGTTCTGCGTTTTGCCCAATCACAGTTTTGACTCATATAGTTGCATAGAAGGGTTAATATGCCTCCTGCAAAGCACATCGTGTAGCATGCAGGTCACAGATCTGTAAGTGCGCTATTGCTTTTGACACTGAGATCGTTTTGTTACTCCCAGTTCATGAATTGCAATCCTTCTAATATAGCACAGTGATCTATTTACCGGCACCAAGGTACTGCATGCAAACTGTAAATCATGGGTTTAGATCTTTATTGTTTTTTATTCTCGACATGGTTTTATTCTAAACTTGCAAAGAAAGGTTCCTCTGAGAATTAATAACGTCTTGTCAGAGACAATCCCAAACACTGTATTCTTACTTTTTATATCTTGACTTGGTGTTTCTCCCTACCGTTCACTCTTAACCTATAATGTCGTTAAGTATGGATATGTGATTCGAACATCATGCATTGTCTTATATAACGTTTCGTGTTCATTGATTCACACACTTGTATGATTTATTTTATTTCTCTATGTGATGCAAAGTTCTCTGACACCCTACACTGGGATGAGTAGTGCTATAAAAGAAGTAAATAAAAAAGTAATTAGTTAGCTCCATTTCAATCATTGTTAGTTTAATTACTCATACACGCAGATAAATCTTGCGTTCTTACAATGCACAAACATCTCTTACATAGGGGTGTGGACCAAAGTCGAAAATCTTCCTCCAAGTCTCAGTTTCTCTGAAGTACATGTGAAGTGATAAGCTATGTGCCTTTGTTTCCTTCCACTGCATCGAGGTGGTGGGCTCCAGATGTCTCCCACTCAGGATGGTACTTGAACAAAAGGAAGGCTGGTGCCCCTTTAATTAAGGCATTTGTTTGTTCCTGTCTGGAAGAGAAAATAAGAAAGCCGCCTCCCTGCTTGCAGGTTGCTGCACCAAACCGAATAGAGATGATGTTCGGGCGTTGCTGAATTGTGTCCTGGTGTCAGAAAAAGATGCCGGGGCAAATTAAGCATATTTCCCTGGGTCGGGTGGATCCCAGATCCGGCCCAGAAAGACCTGCCGCAACCGGGATCCGGCGCAATCCCCCTAGTTTCCAGCACTGATGGTAGTGGTCAAAAACCATTAATTTTTTAACGCCTCTGAAAGCGGTCCTTCATTCAGCCTGAAGATTAATTACTGGTACAAAAATGTTTTACCATATCGTGCCAACAATTAATAACATCAAATTACCCTAATTCCAAGCCTGCTGCACTTCTCGAGCTTCAAAAGTCTGAAATTGAGCCACCACATCAATTACTTGAAAAGCAAAGTAATTCGCTGAGGTGGATCAAGGCATCTCAGCAGCACTAACAATGTCTCAGGGTTTGCTCAAGCATCTGCGTAATGGCTTCCCCGCCCCTAGGTCAACATGTTTAAGCTTTTTTTGGCATAAAAGGTCTTCCAGCTTTTGTCAGGATCATCCAAGTCCCACACTAATTACTAACATGAATTTCCTTAATTCATATGACTGTGGAGATGTACCTCACAATCATGCCATGTATTTACTCATGCTTATTTTGATAACGAAATTCTTGATATCACCTGTCTTATTGAGGAGTATCTGCAAAAAAACAGGAGATTGTTGTCGGGGCCATTATGCTGAAAATGCGCTAATGGTGATGTGTGTCTCACTATTATTTGTATGTGGAACACTTGTAATCATGCACTACAAGGTGGACTATAAATATCATGCTACTCTTAGTGGGGAGTATATGCTTCTCACAAATGTCACAAAAACCTGTAAGGTCGTAGACATCCAGCAACACACGTCCATTAGTAAAGGCTCATATGATGGATGATATCAGTATGATGATTGGCTAAAGGCAGGCAGATCCATTACTTTACACTAAAATATATGGGAGAAGAACATACTTATTTTGGGGGACCTTTTTGGACCCAAAAGTAGTCACTGGCAATTTACTCCCAGTGTCCCACTTTGGAAAACATAAGTCTTCAGGCCTCGAAAAATCATAAAAATGTTACTAGACCTACAGGTCTAGTGACTTAAAATCTACTTCGACCGATTTGTAATGCTCTTGACCCGTAAACTTGTTTCAAATGATGTTATTGTGGGCAAATAATTTAATTCATTGAGCCGCCATTTTCTTCATTATCACATATGAGAGCACCTTCAAATGTGCGAGTTCAGCATGTCTGCTGTACAAAAAAACTCTTGTTTGATTTAATAGACTAAACTTTTTTCCATATATAATACAAATCCAACCATATATAGGATACACATGACCCCAGACTTGCCACTTAGTTCATTAATAGCATTTTCATCAGGCCAGGGAAGGAATGTTTCTCAAATCATGTTTAAAAACTATCACTTTTAATAAATACATAACCAAAGCATGAAGTGGTAGCACACTGTCATTTGTAATAAGCAGATTTTACATTGAAGTGGCTACAAACTTTCCCACTGACATACAGCTTTACTGATAAAACTATATAGTGTACAAACAATGTCTGGAAATAGAGTTTCTGCAAATATGCGTCATTTGCACATCACAAAGTAATGTGTTCTGGTTTGTTTTTCTCCTATTTAACTCTTTGTTTGCATCACACTTCTTAATTACAAAAAATGATTTTGTAATTCCTGATATATTTTGAAACATTTGTAATATTCATTTAATCAATCAGGGTTGGTAAAGCGCAACTACTCACCCGCAAGGGTCTCAAGGTGCTGGGGAGTTTGGAGGGGGGGGGGGTGGGGGAGTGGGAGAACGGCTCCGTTGAGTGCTGGATCTGAAGAGCCAGGTCTTGAGGTCCTTCCTGAACTGGAGCATTGTGGGGGCTTGCCGGAGGTGGAGGTTGTGCCATGCCTTAGCTGCGAGGTAGGAGAAGGACTTGCCTCCCATTCTGGTCTTGTAGATGCGTGGAATGTTGGCAAGAGAGAGGTCAGCTGATCAGAGGTGTCTTTTGGGTGCGTGGAAGGAGAGGCGGTTGTTCAGGTATGTTGGTCCGGTGTTGTGGAAGGCCTTGTATGCCTGAGTGAGGAGTTTGAAGGTAATTCTTCTTTCGATAGGGAGCCAGTGGAGATCGCGAAGGTGTTGGGTGATGTGGCTGCGACGGGGGATGTCTAGGATCAGTCTGGCTGCATTGTGGACGGTCTGGAGTTTGCGAAGTAGTTTCTTGTTGATTCCGGCATAGAGAGCGTTGCTGTATTCCAGTCTGCTACTGATGAGAGCATTCTGTGATAGTTTTTCTGTATTCGGATGGGATCCACCTAAACGTTTTTCGGAGTATGCAGAAGGTGTTGAAGCAGGCCGAGGATACGGTGTTGATCTGGTTGAGTCTAGTTTGATGCCGAGGTTTCGTGCGTAGTCCGTCGGGGTGGGACTGGGGGATTCCGAGGGCAGGGGGCCACCAGGAGTCGTCCCATGCGGAGGGGGTAGAGCCAAGTATGAGTACTTCTGTTTTCTCGGAGTTGAGTTTCAGGCAGCTCTTCTTCATCCAGGTGATGACTGCTTTCATCCCTTCTTGGAAGTTGTGTCTGGTGATGTTGGGTTCGTTGGTGAGGGAGAGGATAAGCTGGGTGTCATTGGCGTAGGAGACTATGTTGAGCCCCCGGTTACTGACGATGGTTACGAGGGGGCCATTTAGATGTTGAAGAGGCTGGGACTGAGGGAGGATCCCTGGGGCGCTCCACATGTGGTCTCAGTTGGTTCTGAGAGGTAGGACAGGATTCTGACTCGATGAGTTCTGCCAGTGAGAAATTAGCATATCCAGTCGAGGGCCTTTCCGCGGATGCCGGCGTCGTGGAGTCTGGTGGCTAGTGTGCGGTGGGAGACGGTGTCGCAGGCAGCCGAGAGGTCTAAGAGGATTAGGGCTGCCATTTGGCCCTGGTCGAGGAGAGCGGATGTCATCGGTGGCGGTGGGTAGGGCGGTCTCGGTGCTGTGGTTGCTGCGGAATCCAGACTGGGAGATGTCCAGGACGTTGTTGGCTTCGATGAAGTTCGCTAGCTGGGTGTTGACTACCTTTTCGATGACCTTGGCTGCGAATGGAAGCAGGGAGACGGGCCTGAAGTTTTTGAGGTCCATCGGGTCTGCGGAGGGTTTCTTCAGGATGGTGGTTGACTTCGGCGTGTTTCCAGTAGTTGAGGAATGTGGCGGTTTCGAGGGAGCAGTTGATCATCCGGCGCAGTTTGGGTGCGATGGCCGTGACGGCTCTGTGGAAGATGTGGGGTGGGCAGGGGTCTGAGGGTGCTCCGGAGTGGATGCCCTTCATGGTCTTTAGGGTGTCTTATGTCATGAGTGGGGTCCAAGTGAGCAGGGTCTGTTGGGTGGCGTCGCTAGGGGCGGGAGCTGGAGCGGTGCGGAGGCCTTGGTTATCTAAATTGTCGTAGATCATCTAAATCTTGAGGTGAAAAAAGGTGCTGAGTCTGTTGCAGAGGTCTTGGGAGGGTGGGACGTCTGTTGTTTCGCTGCAGGGTTTGGCAAATTCCTTGATGATGAACAGTTCTTTGGTGGTATGAGGATTTGGTAAGGATTTTGTCTTGGAGGTGTTAGAAATGGGGGTCTCTAGTTGGCAGAGGTAGGTACCTTTGTCCAAATAGGGACCCTTGCTTCTAGTCAGGGTAAGGGGGATACACACTTTAGATAACCCCTGCTCACCCCCTTGGTAGCGTGGCGCGAGCAGACAGGCTTATCCCAAAGGCAACGTGTAAAGTATTTGTACCAACACTCACAGTGAGACAGTGAAAACACCACAAATGGACACCAAACTAGTTTAGAAAAATAAAATATCTTTATCTAAACTAAACAAGACCAAAACAACCAAAATCCAACATACACAGTTAAAAATGACTTTCAAAAGGTTTCAAGAACTTGTACCATAGAAAACTATGGATGCGTGACACCAAAATACCTGTAGATGCGTGAAAATTCCAAAAGCCAAACAGCCGCAGAGTCGGAAAACAAAGAGATGCGATACTCCCGAGACCTTGGGGAGGCGATGCGACAGTCCCGCTGCACGCAGAGAAAGGGTTGCGTCGAATCCGGTCTGTATGGGGAGTGATGCGTAGATTCTTCGTGACGGTTCCGGTCCGCCGGTAATGCGTCGGACGAAGTTGCCACACAGGTACGATGCATGGAAATCGGGGATGCGGCGGCAATCAATGCGGCGGCATCAATCGGCGCTGCATCAGTCCTCTTCAGCCGCGAACCCTCGATGCGTCGGTTTCTGTAGTTCTTTGAGTTTCTTCTTTCTTCCAGCTCCCAAACAGCAGCAACAAGCTCCAGAGGCCCAAAACTGGCACAGGCACCTCTTGGCAGGCTAGAACTCACAGCAGCAGGGTTCAGGGGAGCTGGGGGGTGAAGTCTTTGTGTCCCTGAGACTTCAGAACAGGAGGCCAGCTCACTTCAGGCCCTTGGAGATCTCCTTCAAGCAGGGGACCCAGCAAAGTCCTTCTCCTTTCCTTGGCAGAAACAGCAACTGCAGGCCTACCCCAGACACACAGCAAGGGCAGTAAATCTCCTCAGTCTCTCCAGCTCTTCTCCTTGGCAAAGGTTCCTCTTAAATTCCAGGAATGATCTAAAGTTCTGGGGTTTTAGGTCTAATACTTATACCCCAAAATGTCTTTGTTCTCTTTGTGCAAGGGGCTCTGAGCCCAATTCAAACCAGTTGTAAGGGCACTCTGCAAGTGCACAATAACATCCATTGTCAGTGTGAGCCTTGGCTCCAGACACACCACAGGGGGGCGGAGCCAGCATTGTGGAAGGCAGGGACAGCCCTATTCAGGTACAGGTGTTACTCCTCCCACCACTCCAAATGCAGATCAGGCCAATTCAGCCTAGTGTTATGGAGGGTCTGGTATCTTTCATATGATTCTGAATTTCAAGAAAAATTTATAAAATATTACTTATATTTTTCCCTTGCTGTTTTTGCTTTAAAGTCCATTCCTTAATGTAGGAAAGTGCCTCTTTTTGATATGGTCACCCCCACGTTTTACCTGGTATTTGATGCTAACCAGGTCCCTGGTGCCTGGGCTCTTTCTCTAAACCAAGACAACTGTGCAGTTGTTCCCCAATTGGCAATACCTTTAGCACCCCTGTAAGTTTCTAGTAAATGGTACCCCTGGTACCTAGGGCCTTGATACTTAAGAGGGTCCCTAAAGGCATGTATTGTGCCACCCTAAGGGACCCACCACCAAACTCATGCAGACTGCAATTGCAGGCTGCATGAAATGGTGCAGACGAATGTGAAAACACGACATGGCACACGCCCTGTGTGCCATGCCCACAGACACTGCATGCAGTATATTTAAGTCACCCCTACAGCAGGCCTTACAGCCCTAAGGCACGGTTCATTATATTACACATGAGGACATATCTGTGCGAGCAGATATGCCTCTGTGCTGTCTAGTTCAATTACTAAATAGTACAAGTGAAGAGGGAAGCTATCTTAAGTGTATGTACTGGCCATTGGTCATTACGAGTGCTCCAGCTACAGGATGGCTTCACTGAAACACATGGTTTTGGTATCAAACACCTTATCTTAATAAATTCATACTGATGCTAGTAGTGGACTCATTAAAACATGCACCCAGAGGGCACCTTAAGGGCCCCCCTGAAAACCTACCAGCCTCTTTGTTTGCTGGCTGACTGGTATCCTCCAGCCTCCACCACAGACATTTTTCTGACCGACTGCAGGTGAGAGCCTGCGTTCTTGAGGCCAGAAACAATGTCTGCTCCGGAGGAAAGTATTCAACACCTCCTCCAGCAGGATGGCCAGTGAATCTCAGCAGGACCTCAAAACCCCTGCCGCCTTTGATATGCGACCCTGACTTCCCAAAGACCTGGGAGATGCCACTTCCTGCCCTGAGACCCATTTGGTACAAGGACAGGCAGGAAATTAGATATGCACTAAGGTGGGCTGCCTGATATGTTCTATTAAAAAAGGCTTCCACCATTTAAATGTTGGTGGAAATAGGAACTCTGGGACAGGGTTATGCCCACTCCCCACAGGAAGTGGTCGTATAGGGGACATAGTGACCCCAAGGGTAAGTAGCCCATTTGCTACTACCCTTCGCTTTCCTTAACAAATGCAAATTCCTTAACACTGCAAATCAAAGAAATGACCTACTGTTGCGGAGTATGCATGAAAGCTGAGTAAGATAATTATACCACCATTGATTCATACAATAATAATGGAACGATTCCAATACTTTTTGTTTTGAACATGACCCAAAGAAAGATAGCCATTGCCCCTGTCCCTCAAGTCAGGAGTATCCCAGAACTAGTGTCAGTTGTTCTACTTGCCAATGGTAACACTGTTAGATTTATCACTTATTCAATACCTCTATACCACAGCGGCCCCAGTATTAGATCATAGAATGTGTACCTTCTGTCCAAAAGTGGCAGGGTCGCTTGTGGCCTAATGTTCAAAACTCTCAGTCTGAAGGTTAAGGGTTGAAGTCCTCGGGACTCCATGGTCCTGTTTCTTTTATTCTAAAGAGTTTCAAGGTTGAATGAAACAAAAGGTGATTTGGTTTTATGATCCAAAGATTTATGTTGAGAAGGCTTGGGGCTCTTGTCAGGACAAGTTTTGAGATGTGGATCCAGTTTCTAAGGTTTTAGAACTTGCAGAACAAGCCACGGTGTCTAGTGATTCAGTAGACCGACTTGTCTAACTAGGCCCAGTAATCTTTGTGTTTTGATGAGTATGCCAAAGTGGCTATTTTGCTGGAAAGGCACAAAGTCTTGTGGCTTAAGATTGGTTACAAATTGTCAGAACTTGTAAGCTTAGAGACTGGTTCAGTGGCTCTGGGTTTCCATTTTCAGGGACCATTTTGCAAAGAAAATTGGAATAAATGTTCGTGTTGCCTCCCTGTGCTAAGTACAGTACTCTCTGAAGAGAGTGTTCGGAAAACATGTTTTTGAGGTAGGTTTATGTGTTTATTTGTTACACATACGATCACCAACCAAGGTATATTGTCCTTAAGAAGGAAATGGAGTAGGGTGAATAACTCTAGCAGAAGAGACAAGCTTGTAAGGCTTTCCTAAACTTCACATGGGGAGAGATGCATTTGATTTGAGGGTGAAGATTGTTTCAGAGTTGTGGACCAAGACAGGTCCCGACCTCCAATTCTTGAGCATTTGAGTCTTGTAGTAGTAAAAAACATTTGGGTATTTGAACAAAGCTGTCTATAGTTTCATGTACCGCTAGCGTTTCCCTGACAGTTGTTTCATTGTTGCTTAAACCATGTCACTGTTGTGAATGTAAGTGGACGTATGCATGCCCTGTGAGGCTTCATTGCATGTAGAGTCTACGCATTAAATCTAATTGCACATAACTGTGTACCATTTTTAGGTTCAAGTCTAACAGACAGCAGAGCTGTTAACAATCTTGGGGACTTTTGGAATGTTTCCCAGGGAATGCATTCTGCCCATTGCTTACCATTGGCTTTGTGGTTTGTAACTCACATTTTCTGGCTTTCTATTTGTTGGCTTTATTTGTTTTAGGCTGTCCAGCTTGAGTTTGTCCCTTCCATTGCTCATACCTTATTTACTGTATCCTTCAGAGTGCTCCCTTTCTGTTAACAGCTCTTTAAATCTTGTTCTTTTCTTCTTGTCCCATTTGCTGTGCCTTCAAAGACAGAGGTCCATGCCAGCTTCTGTTTTCCGAGGGAGCTTCACGTTTACTTTTCTTTCTCTGACTTTAAAGTGAGAGAATCCATGCGACAGTCTTACTGGGAAACGAAAGGTTTTTTTCTATCACACAACAAAAATGAATTGTGCCCATGTTCCAGTATATATCAGAATTAGGTAATAAGTGAAAATGTAAGTTTTTTTTTTTTTGTAGTTGTGAAGTGTGGTAGAGACAAATATTTTAATACGATCAAAACACATCAATGCACTAGGTGATGCCATTTCCATACATTATTGCTTGTGCGGATGTGTTGTCTGTTATGTCAGTACGGTACCACGCTATGCATACTCCACTTTACCCCGCCCCACTCCACTCTGCACCACACCATGCCACAGCACTCTATTTTGCACCACTCCACGTCACTGCACTCTACTCTGCACCATTCCTCTCTACGCCTCTCTACTCTACATCACTCTACTGTCTGCCAATGCACTCTATACCATTCCAGTCTATGCCACACCACTCCACTCTGCCAGTCCACTCTATGCTACTCTACTCTGCAACTCTGCACTCCATGCCAATGCACTCTACTCTGTACCACTCCACTCTATGCCACTTCACTCTTTTCTTAAACAATCGACTCTGCGCCACTCTACTCTGCACACCTCCACTCTACACCACTGCAGTCTATGCTGCACCTCTCTACTCTATGCCACTCTACACCAATGCACTCTACCCACACCACTTTACTCAAAAACAATGCACTCTACACCACTGCACTCTACGACAATCAACTCTGCACCACTGCACAGTACACCACTATACTCTACTCTGCAACACTCTAGGCCACTGCAATCTACACCATTGTACTCTACGTCACTCCACTCTACGCCACTCCCCTCTGCACTACTCTATCCACCACTTCACTCTACGACAGTCTACTATGCAGCACTGCACTCTCTGCCTCTGCACCACTCCACGCCATACCACTCTATAACATTTCACTCTCCACCACTGAACTTTACACCACTCTACTCTGCACCACTGCACTCTATGCCACTGCACTCTACTGCAACTCTACGCCAATGCACTGTAAGCCACTACACTCTACGCCACTCTAATCTGCATCGCTCCAGTCTACTCTTCTACACTCTACGCCATGGGTACTCACAATCATTTGCCCAGGGGCCACAAAGTACAGTTTGTGGTGTGCCGAGGGCCGCACTGATTCCAGCAGGGTGGCGGTAGGGGGTCTGGGTGGGTCATGGATAGTGTAAGGATGTTTTAAAACATGTTAAATAAATGTGCAAGCATTTATTTGCAGGTTAATAAATGCTTGCCCATTTATTTAACATCTTTTTCTAAATATTAGTGCTTGCAAATAAATAGCAGCTGGTGCTGCTGTTCACCAATGGGGCCGCATTTAAAGGTCAAGAGGGCCGCAAGCGGCCCCCGGGCCGTACTTTGAGTATCACTGCTCTACGCAATCCACTCTAAGCTACTCTACACTACTGCACTCTACGGCACACTACTCTATGCCACTGCACTCTGCGCCACTTCACTCTATTCTGAAAATCTACTCTACGCCTCTGCATTCCACCCTGGGCTATTCCACCCTATGACACTGCAATCTACCCTGCGCCACTCGACTCTGCTCTTCACCACTCTACGCTATTCCACTCTGCACCACTTTACTCAAAACCAATACACTGTATGGCACTGCACTGTACGCCACTATGCTCTACTCTACACCACTGCACTCTACACCACTCTATTTTTCTCTGCACCACTGCTCTGTCACTTTACTTTGCAACACTCTACTCTACTCAACTGCACACCAGTGCACTCTATGCCACTGCACTACTCTACGCTGCTCTACACCAATGCACTCTGTGCCACTACACTCTATGGTACTGTGCTCTATGCCATTGCACTCTACTATGGTCCACTGCACTCTATGCCACTCCACTCTACCCTGCACCAATCCACTCTACCCTGCACCAATCCACTCTTCACTCTACTCTGAAACAATCTACTCTGTGCCACTGTACTCTATGGCACTGCACTCTACGCCACGCCACACTGTGCCACTCTACTCTGCACCACTGCGGTCTACGTTATTCTACTAAACCACTGCACTCTACACCAATGTACTCTTCACCACTTTACTCAAAACCAATGAACTCTACGCAACTACTCTGCACCACTGTACTCTAATCTGCAACACTGCACGCACCTGCACTGTATGCCACTATGCTCTACGCCACTGCACTGTACACCACTCTATTTTACTCTGCACAACTGTACTCTACACCAGTGCATTATATGCAATTGCACAACTCTAAGCCAATGCACTCTATGCCACTACACTCTGTGCCAACACACTCTATGCCACTGCTCTACGTTACTGTACTCTATGCCACTGCACTCTATACCTCTCTATTCTATTCTACTCTATGCCAGTACACTCTACTATGCACCACTGCACTCCATGCCAGTGCATTGTATGCCAGTGTACTCTACCCTGCACCAATCCACTCTACGGCACTTCACTCTACTCTGAAACAATCTACTCTATACGACTGTACTCTTTGCCACTCCACTCTACACCACTCCACACTGTGCTACCTGTGCACCACTGCGGTCTACGTCAGTCTACATCACTGCACTCAACGCTAATGATTTCTTCACCACTTTACTCCAAACCAATGCACTCTACGCCACTGCACTCTACGCCAACTATATTGCACTCTACTCAACTGTACTCTAATCTGCAACACTGTACTCTACTGCATGCTGTGCCACTCTGCACAATTGTGCTCTTCGTCACTGCACTCTAGGCCAGTCTGTTCTACTCTGCACCACTCTACTGAATGCCACTGCTCTCTACAGCTCTGCACTTCACTCTACTCTGCAAGACTGCACTCTCCAGCAGTAAACTCTACACTGCACTCTACTCTGCAGCACTCTACTCTACACCATACGCCACTACACGCTGCCCTGCACCCCTTCACTCTACCCTGCACCCCTTCACTCTACCCTGCACCACTTCACTCTAATATGAATCAATCTACTCTATGCAACTGCACTCTACGCCACTCTACTCCACCCTGAGCCACTCCACCATGTGCCATTGCACTCACTGCAGTCTACGCTGCGCCACTCCACGTCACTGCACTTTACGCCAATGCACTCTATACCTCTTTATTCAAAACCAATGCACTCTGTGTCACTGCACTCTATGCTAATGTACTTCGCACCACTGTACTTTACACCACTTCATTATAGGCCACTCTACGACAGTCCACTCTATGATTCTCTACTCCATTAAACTCTGCTCCACTCTGACAGTCTACTTCACTCTATGCCACTCTACGCCACTCCATGCCACTTTACTCCACTCTATTCAATGACACACTACTTTTCCACATTTACTCTTCCACTCCACGCTATGCCACCCCACTCTGACACTCTATGCCACTCCACTACACTCTTCCATTCCACTCTAGTACTCTACTCTGCCAATCCATGGCAATCTACTCCGTTGTACACCTCTCTACTCTACAACACTTTACGCAGCACCCTCTACTCCACTCTGCTCTACACCACTCCATGACATCTTTTTGCCACTCCACTCTACGATACTCTTCTCTACTTATGCCTTGAACATACAGAAGCAGCCAGGGACTCAAAAAGGCTGCACCACCTTGAGTACTCACTTTATCAAAGCTACCAAATTGCCCACCTATAATGGCCAGCTGCTTATTGACCATGCATTGATCTATTTATACCAGAAAGAGAGGCAACTAATGCAGTTGAGTATGATTTAGTAATTAACACATCATAAAAATCGTATGTTCTCGTCAAAGTAGTAGATAAATCTTCTTTATTGTAATTTCTTCAACCACACTGTAAACACGCAGCCAACGGGTTTCGCCTTACATAGGCTTCATCAGGGCTGCAACCATAAAAGAGTATATTAAAATCCACAACATAAAACATCCATATAAAAGCAAGGGTCTAGAACACAGACCCTTATACCCACAAACAAGAGTAGTAAAACACTCATACTAGATCACGAACATTACAGTTCTAAAACATTGAGAGAGCCTAGTGCGACAATGAAAACAAAAGCCAGTGAAAATTAAAACATCAACTAGTGATTGGCTCAGAGACATATATTTATGAAACAATAATATAAATAATAGTGAAGAAATCCTAACTTGCTTAAAAAGAAATGTTTAAGAAAGTAACAAGGCTCCCAACTAAAGGAAGCAGCACATACCCAGATCAAGAAAATGAAGGAACCATAGAAGAAAATAAAAAATAAAAAATTGTGAATAACCTATTAAAAAAGTGAGGAAAGACATATATGTGTATAATGCAGAAAGGAGGGAACCCATGAGGCACCATAAGTGATCATACGCGGGGCAGTGTATAGTCAATCTGATGCGCCACAAAGAGCAATATGAATCTTACCACAATTTGTATGTCAACTGGTTCTCCACACAATCATAAGGTGCAGAGAAAGATCAAACACTAAGCCACAAAAGCAAAGTATGTAGCCATTTTTGGTCAAAATGCAATGCAATTGAAGACTTCATCCCTCCCATTAAGGAGTGAATCTTGCATCACACAACCAAAGAGTGAAAAAACCAAGGTGCAGCTACCACCCACCATAAACCACGACTTGCGTATGGGTAACAGCAAGTCGCTACTGTCATTTGTGGATTGAACGCTAGAAGAACGTCCCATTCAGGAGTTACGTAAACATCTCAGAGTCCAACAATGTAACGAACCGCGGTCCCGCAGTCAATATTTACAAGTGCTAACGGCATATTGAAAAAGTGGAAACAGAAAGAAAACAAGAGAAACATTTGAATGTACTAGCAGAGGTACCTAAGCATACAATTGTGTCTGTCAGCATTGTTCTTTACGAATGAACAACAAGTAAAATTCTGTACCCGCAGGGACCGAAACGACAAATCGCCATCGTCCACAGGAACACCACCAGAATTTCAACCAACATCGAAGACTCCCTCAGCATGGCCGAACACCTTCACTTCCAGATCCACGTCGATCACAACACCACCCTCAGAGGAACCCTTGTCTACAGACCCCCAAGACCCCGACCACAATTCAGCGACTCCATCGCAGACCTCATCAGCGCGCACGCCCTCGCCTCCACAGACTACATCCTCCTCGGAGACCTGAACTTCCACCTCGAGAACGCCGACGACGGCAACTCCACAACCTTGATCGACAACCTAGCCAACCTCTGACTCAAACAGCTCGTCTCAACACCCACCCACTCTGCCGGACACACGCTCGACCCCATCTTCTCCGCCAGCAACCACGTCACCTTCAGCCACACCACCGAACTCCACTGGACCGACCACCACTGCATCCACTTCTCCTTCGAAAAACACACCGCGCACATCCAACCGCAACGAATCCCACACCACAGCTGGAACAAAGTCACCGAAGACCAGCTCCTCACCACCCTCGCCCGAGACCCTCCATCCGAGCCCTCGGACACCAACGCAGCAGCCCACAACTTCAGACAATGGATCGACAACTGCGCCAACACCCTCGCCCCCATCAGGAAACCCTCCAACAGGCGCACCGACTCGAGAGCCATCTGGCTCAACGCCGGCCTCCAGACTTCCAAACTAACCTGCAGAAGAATCGAGAAGCAGTGGCGTCAAGACCAGACAGCCACACAACCCTCAAGAACGCCAGACGCAAGCACCACCAACTCATCCGATCCGCCAAAAGGACCTCTTTCAAGGAACGTATCGACGACAACGCACACAACAGCAAAGCTCTCTTCAGCATCGTGAAAGAACTCGCCTCCTCCAGCACGAATGACATCCCGCCGTCGCAAGAACTCTGCGACTCCCTGGCCACCTTCTTCCACCGCAAGATCGCAGACATCCACGACAGCTTCGACACCCAGACACCGACGCCGACACCCCCGACCCAACACCCATCAAACACACCGACCTCCTGCTCTCCTGGAGCCACGTCAACGACGAAGACCCAATCAAAATCATGAACACCATCCATTCCGGCTCTCCTTCCGACCCATGCCCCCACCACATCTTCAACAAAGCAAGCTCCATCATCGCACCCCAACTCCGAAAGATCATCAACAGCTCTTTCGAGACAGCCACCTTTCCGGAGAGCTGGAAAACGCCGAGATCAACGCCCTTCTCAAGAAACCTAAGGTGGACCCAAAGGACCTCAAGAACTTCCGACCCGTCTCCCTGCTCCCGTTCCCGGCGAAAGTCATTGAGAAGACCGCCAACAGACAACTAACCCACTTCCTGGAGGAGAACAACATACTGGACCCCTCCCAATCCGGCTTCCGCAGTAATCACAGCACCGAAACCGCCCTCATCGCCGCCACCGACGACATCAGGACCATGCTGGACAATGGCGTAACTGCGGCCCTCATCCTCCTGGACCTCTCGGCCGCCTTCGACACCGTCTGCCACCACACCCTACGCACACGCCTCCACGACGCAGGGATCCGCGACAAAACCCTGAACTGGATCACCTCCTTCCTCACCGGCAGAACCCAGAGAGTCCGTCTCCCCCCATTCAGATCCGAAGCCACCACAATCACCTGCGGCGTACCCCAAGGATCATCCCTCAGCCCGACCCTTTTCAACATCTACATGGCCCCACTCGCCAACATCGTCCGAGCGTACCACCTCAACATCATCTCGTATGCCGACACCCAGCTGATCCTCTCCCTCACCAAGGACCCGGCCACCGCCAAATCCAACCACCACGAGGGAATGAGGGCCGTCGCAGAATGGATGAAGACCAGCCGTCTGAAACTGAACTCGGACAAGACGGAGGTCCTCATCCTCGGCTCCACCCCCTCCGCATGGGACGACTCCTGGTGGCCGACCGCGTTGGGAGATGCCCCGACACCCACCAACCACGCACGCAACCTGGGGTTCATCCTGGACTCAACGCTCTCCATGACCCAGCAACTCAACGCTGTCTCCTCCTCCTGCTTCAACACGCTCCGCAAGATCCACAGATGGATCCCCACTGAAACCAGAAGGATGGTCACCCAAGCCCTCGTCAGCAGCAGGCCTGACTACGGCAACGCCCTCTACGTGGGAACCACGGCCAAACTCTATAAATGTTTTGATTGATTGTACCGGCCATATGTAGGTTAAAGCAAGTATTAACACGAATGAGGCACCATGGGACATCCCATATGCTCACGCTACATTCGAAAACACAACAGAGCAAAAAGTGTAGAAAGTA
Organism: Calotriton arnoldi; assembly: GCA_963921515.1. Taxonomy (NCBI): domain Eukaryota; kingdom Metazoa; phylum Chordata; class Amphibia; order Caudata; family Salamandridae; genus Calotriton; species Calotriton arnoldi. Next base: position 5,433,969 of record CAWUFW010000146.1, read on the forward strand.
CAGCAAAATCACTAGTGACTGAATATTACATACATTAGTATAGCAGATGGCACGCAAGAAAACACGAGGCCGAATATTCCACCCAGTAAATGTATATACACGTACACCAAGCGGCTAAAGTCCACCCCTAAGTAATCTACCCAGATGGCTAACCCGGGTTCCCTCTATAGAGAGCCCATATTAAGAAGCAAAGGCCCACAAGGCAAATCCAGCGAACCCGAGCTTACCAGTGTACAGCTACAGAGAAGTCGTCTCATGCAAACTTCTGTCACGGTATGGAAAGGAGAAACACGCTCTTCCCAACGTCTTTTAAATTGAAAGCCCCGCCCTCCGAATTAACTAGACCACTGCACCCACGCTAACGTCGCGGACCCGGAAATAACTTCTAGAGCACTAGAACATAACGTGTGACGTAACCACCATGCTACTAGTAAAGGCAAGTGTCAGGTGACAGATGGATTTCGTGCATGGCCACCCGAATGACACGTTCATGATGACTTGTTAGTAGTTTTAAGAAAAGACCAGTACGCGCTCACAAGTGACTAGGTTAACCACGCCCCTCAATCCGGTATGAACCTGTTAGAACGGAGAGGACAACCACATACAGACTTAAGGATGGGGGCTACGCCTTCATACGAAAACTACATGTCAAGCCAAAAAGACGCTTGCAGATCTTGAATATGGAACGAATATAGAAAAATAGACAAAATTGATATTTGATTAAGATCCCAATAGCCTGTATACTGAACTAATAAATAATATAATAACGCAGTCATTCTAGAGAATGAGCCCACCTGTAACTACGAAAATCTAATCTGACATACCCACCCCATTTATCTTCTCTTCACATCACCATTGAGGCCGATTGGGTGAGATTGGGGGTGCAGTAAATCTTTTACCTCAATTACTCACACATACAGATTGCCTGTACACACCTGGAATGGAGAAAACACAAAGAAAGGAACAAATTAATGAGATAGCCGTAAAATGTGTAAAAAAGCATAAAAACCTTTTTCGATTTCAAATAATTTTATTCGGTATTTCTTATAGATGAACAGAAAGAATAATGTACTCCATACAGTGTACAGAAATATAAAATTTGTCGTTATATGTCAGATGGACAAAAGCATGGCAATAACATCAATATGAATAACAAGGAAATTATCACCAGCAATATACAAGAGACAGATATACAAAATACCAGCTGATACAAGATATTGTACACTGATGAATAACCTTCATATAGTCCATGAAATAAAAAGAAAGAAAGAAATATTAACTAAGATAGAAGGAAACTAATAACTAAGTAAGAAATTAAAAAAAGGAAAGGATAAAGTGATTCAGAGCAATAAAGAGGTTTACTCCTGCTTATGTTGGGTGGTATGTTAAATTACGTAAATTAGAAAAAAAGTCTTATTGGATCCACATTGTCTGGGTTCAATACAGATGAGGGGCCAAACAGTAGTTTTATATATATCCCTGGTACGCATAACGGTTAAAAAGATATGTGAAAGGGAACATCCCATAGACAGAACCTGGGTATTGGTCATGGTCATTTGTGTGGTGAAGTATATATCTAGTGTATCCCACATGTGTCTGGTAGGGGTTTTCCAGGGAGAGTTTTGAAGAGCGATATTATCAGCGCACCTGAGGTGAATAATCCAGTACATCCAACCCTTATTCGATGCCTTATGTGTGTTCTTCCAGTTATTCAGGACTATCTTTATTGCTGATGTGAATAAAAGGTCTAACAGTATTTTGTCTGCACAATTTAATGTATCAGCTACAATAAAGCCGGTTAATAATGTGACAAATTCTCGTTTTAGTTTACAATTAAACAGTTTTGATAGGAAATCAAAGACATTATCCCAAAATGTTGATACAGCTTTGCAATGTAAAATAAGGTGAGCTAAATCGCCTGTTTCTTCCTTACAGTTCCAACAGACAGGATCATCACGAAGATGTTGTAAGTGCAGCCTAGCGGAAGTCCAGAAGGCTTTATGTTGAAGCCATAATTTAGTTTGCGACAGGACCGGAGAAATCTTATTACGGGTGGTAGAGCTCCATATTTGGGGCCATTTAGATTCGGGTAATGGGCTAGAGGAATGTAGCTCCCAAAATGCAATGAGATTTTTGTTGAGAGTCAAATGTTTAGGGCGAAGAAGTTTATAAATAAATGATACTTGGTGACCAAGCTTGTTGATCTTTGTTATAATGTGTGGTAGGGATGGAGGTGAGTTGTGTAGTTTGGCTTTTGAAAGTGCTGTTCTAACCTTTAGAAAGTTATAAAATTCTATGTTGTCTAAATTATACATAGATTGGAGGTCCTTAAAAGTAATTGGGTATGAAGAGTTTTCTAGCTGTTGGGGTAAGAAGATCCCTTTGGTAAACCAGGTATCATAGTATAAAGTTTTTCCCTTGTACAAAATATTACGGGTGTTCCATATGGATTCCAACTTCGATCTTTTTATGCTTGAGTCGAGTTTCTTGTCTAATTTTAGCAACACCGCTTTCGTATTTTTAAAAATAGATTTAGAGTTAATTAACTTTGTTTGGTTAGAGGTAAGCAGGGCAAGAGGGTTAAGATTATTAAGAATAGATTTTTCAACTTCCAGCCATACAGGAATATAATCAACGGGAGGTGCGATCCATTAGGAGCCCTGTTTAGCTAGGAAGGCTGTTTGGTATATTTTAAAATCTGCTAAGTTGACTCCACCTAGAGATTTTTCCAATCTTAGTTTTTTAAGTCCAATTCAGGCTTTCTTGCCTTGCCATATAAATTTTGATAAGAGAATATCAACTTTGTGATGAAAATCGTCTGTTAAGATGAGAGGGAGCATGTTGATTAGATAATTAATTAGAGGTGTGATCATCATCTTTGTTTCAATTCTCCCCCACCAAGTGATACATTTTGGGGACCATGTGTCTAGGAGTTTTTAAAAAAAAATTCTAATGTTGTACTTTCATTGTGTTGTAGTGTGTCAATCAAATTACTACCGAATTCTATACCCAAATATTTTATATATCCCGATTGCCACGCAAGACCAGATTTGCCTAAAATCTCTCTGGTGCAATGAACATTCAAGGGTTTTACCTCAGATTTGTCCCTGTTCAGTTTATAACCGGAGTATCTAGAGTATTTCTCTATTGTTGGCATCAAAGCATTAATTGAGGGGCCCGGGTCTTCTGTTACTATTAATATATCATTGGCATATGCGGCTAATTTAACTAGAGTATTATTAAAATCCACTCCTTTTATGTCTGTATTCTGTTTGATGTCTTGTATTAGGGGCTCCAGCGCTAGTAGAAAAAGAGATGGTGAGAGTGGGCAGCCTTGTCTTGTGCCTTGTTGGAGAGTGAAAGATTCCGAAAGTGTGACGTTAATTGCAATACGTGCCGAAGGCATTAAGTAAAGGGCCATAACCATATTTATATAGGATTCCCCCAAATTAAATGACTGCATACAGTGTTGTAAGAATGACCAAGAAACTCTGTTGAATGCTTTTTCTGCGTCCAGGGTGATTGCTATAGTAGGGTCCTGTTTGAGGGCTGCATTTTCCAGAATATGGCATAGTAACCGAGTATTGTCGTTCGACATACGGTTTTTAAGAAAGCCTTCTTGTGAATTACTAATCCAGTGTGGGAGAATAGCATTGAGACTTGTGGCTAAAAATTTTGCATACATTTTACAGTCCACATTAATGAGAGATATTGGTCTGTAGTTTTTTGGTAATAAGGGATCCTTCTCCTCCTTAGGGATAACAATAATGTTGGCCTCTGTCATGGAGTTTGCCGTTATTCCTTTATTTGCTGTATTGTCAAATACTTTTAACATAGTCGGATATAGTTGCTCTGCAAATGTCTTATAAAATGTGGCTGTAAAGCCGTCCGGTCCCGGGGCCTTATTGTCCTTCAGGGATTTAATCGAGTTTGTCACTTCTAGATCAGTAATTGGTTTCCCTAAAGCCATTTTGTCTGTATCATTCAGGTGGGGTAAGTTCAATTTATTCAAATAATGGGTGCACTCTTCAGAATTAAATTCTTGGTCACTCCGATACAAATCTTCATAAAAGGTTTTAAAGGTATTTATAATTTCTTTTTGTTTGTTATGTGTTTGATTATTAGTATCTTTGATTGACGAGATAATGTTTTGGTTCTGCTTGTGTTTAAGATAGGAAGCCAGCATTTTACCCGCTCTGTTAGCTTAGCAGAGTTTAAGGGCCTTAAACTTGTTTATCAAAACTTTTACTCAGAATTTTATTGTATTCGTATTTCTTTTGTGTTAGAAGATTAAGGCTATTGTTATTATTTAGCGAATTGGCATGTGAAGTCTCCAAGTGTTTAATTTCATTTTCTAACTTAATTAATTCAGTATTAAGCTTTTTATTGATTTTTGTTTTAACCTCAATGATAACTCCCCTAATGGTAGCCTTCAGAGCGTCCCAGAGGGTATTTATGTTTGTTTCAGGGAGATCATTATTTTTTAGATAGTCTATGATTGCCTCCTCAATTTTTTTTTTATCTTCAGGGTCTGATAAGACATCGTTATTGAAACTCCATCTTTTGGGCGAAGGGTTATTGTAAGTGCCAGCTAATTTAGCACTGATACATGAGTGATCGGGCACTAATTTAGGTGAAATGTCTGTTTGGTCAAGTAAATGTGTGAATGAACCAGATATAAGTATGTAGTCTATTCTAGAATATGAGTTATGCGGGGCAGAGTAAAAAGTGTAATCCCTAGAGTCTGGGTGTTGAAGGCGCCAAGAATCTTTGAGGTTAAACTTAGTGCATATCTTTTGGACGATACTGTGAGATCCCGCAACGTGGTTCTTACAGATTGATTGGCGGTCAATTATAGGATCCAATGGGATATTAAAGTCTCCACCAACTATGATGAGATCGTCCTGAGGGAGATTTTCTATGGTATTTGAAGTGTCTTCCCAAAAATTGGGTTCGTCCGTGTTAGGGCCGTATATGTTTACAACATGTATAGAGTCTTCCCCTTTCTTCAGATGTGTAACTAATACTCTACCATCATTATCATGTGAGTATGATTCGAGGGATATGTTGGCTTTCTTTGCTACTAGGGTGATAACTCCCTTCTTTTTATGGTCCGCTGGAGAGCATGAAACGTGTGAAATCCAGTTGTGTTTAATAAAAGTTGCATCTTCCTCAGACAATTTCGTTTCTTGTAATAGAATAATATCCCCTTTAGTTTTAGCTAGGTAGTCGAAAATCTTCCAACGTTTAATTGGGTGGTTAAGCCCTTTCACATTTAAGGAGACGACGTTAAGCTCATCTGTAAGATTACGTGTCTTAGTTTGAGTCATGACATACGTAAGTGAAAATAGAAGGGTCTGATTCTATGTAGGATATGTATGATAAGGCGTGTGACAGGTGCACCAGGAAGACTGTCTCTGCATGAACCCCAGATGCATGTGGATACCTTGTATTGAGTGCAGATACTGTAATAGCGCTAATAGGGTACGTAAAATAAACAGTGTGTAATAACTCTTGTCAAGTGCGGGCATTGTGTAGTACTGAGTACAATAAAAAGCAGGGCAGATGTGGTAATAAGAATAGAAAAAAAGATAATAGAAATAGACCATAAGCAACTGGGAGTACCCAAAGTAAAATCCCAAAAAACCCAAACCCTCTCCGCAAAACTTGGGGATCCCCTAAAGCCCTCCCCCGCCCTCCCCTCCCAACCCTGTATACCTCGAATATCGGAGGTGCGACGGCAGGAACGTCAATCTGCCAACTCTGAGAAAAACTTATTATAACAAAATTTTAACCTTCCAGAGTGTATCATGTTATCAAACTCTATGTTACAGTGCACTTCTTATCACATTAGTAGCAGTAAATGAATAAACGCTAGAGAAAGAGCATAACCTTAATTACATATACAACGCTTGGGAACGTGCATACTCTAGAAAAAGACATCATACCAGCTTACTTAATCACATTAAAGAGGTAATAAGCTACATATGATACGAGATATGGTTCATCTAGCTGTAAGCAGATAACAATAAAATGAAATTGTATGAGCGTAAATAGGAGGCGAATACAATAAGCTTAGATAAGAACTGGAAAAGGATATCATGACTTCCTTTTGTTAGAGAAAGAATTAGTGTGGTCCATGTACTGGGTGGCCGGGCCGTCTAAAAATTTCGACACGTCTTTGGGATCCGTAAAGTAGCGGTGTCTACCATTGTCTATGATTCTGAATTTAGCAGGGCCAGCAAAAGAAAACTGAATATTTTTGTCTCTTAGCTTGTCTCCTAGAAGGGGGAAGCCTTTTCTTGTATCCACTGTAGGTTTAGAGTAGCACTGCGTGAAAATTATTTTTTGGTCGTTCCAGGTGATCTGACAGTTTTTACGGGCAAAATTGAGGATGGCTTCCGTATGTTGGTATGCAGATGAGAGGACGAGTTGTTTGTCTTGTTGAAGAACTGTATGTCGGGATTCTGTGTGCTCGGTCCAGCTCCAAGTCTTTGAGGAATTTTATACCTGTGATCTGAGGGATCCAGTTCTCCAGGAAGGCTATGCATGATTCCGCAGAGTCCTCTGAGTCCTCCGGAACACCAAGGATTCTTATGTTGCCTCTTCTGTTTCGGTCTTCAAGATCGGCTGCTTGTTTCTTTAGGATGGTAGTCATGTCTATTAGAGATTTTGTCTTTGTTGGACTGTAATGAAGAATCTTCGATGTCACTAATTCTTTGTTCTGCGGCATCTATTTTAGAGTTGATTGTATTCATGTCCGCCCGTATGGCAGTGAGTTCCAGCTGCATAGCGTCCGTGTTTTGTTTGGTAGACTTAGCTAGATCATGAACATCGGCTAGCTTTTTGAGAATCATTTCCATCGTGCTGTTTATGTCCGCTTTGGCCTTAATAGGCGAGTCAGATGGCGAAGGGTCACCTTTATTCCTTTTGTATTGGATCTTGGACTCCTTTTCAGTCATAGTGAAGGTCTTGGTAGGATATGAAAAACCTCTTATGTCGTTGGTAATGTTAGTAATAGCCCGGTGACAGGAGCTAACGGTCGGTGCAAACCCAATAATGTGAACAACTATAGGCACACTTGGTCAGTCCTGAATGAAAAGAATGTTGATACAGGCACTGATTATGCTGCCCACAGTGAAGCGCCTCTCAATATTAATGCGAACTAACTCCTACAGATGGCTGACCCATTCGATGTGTGACCTATGACCTTTCTAGAAACAATGATGTGAATGTCTGCACAGCCTACATTGCACAGGGGAGTAACCACCTACACAACGTATACAGAGTCTCGAGATCAAAGGGGGTCATTCCATTTATGGATCTGGCATAAGGACAGGTAATCCAGGAGGTTGCAGATTTGGCATGCATAAGCAACTATATGACAAAACAATGTTGTGCAAACAAAACGTTTGGTAAGGAAGACCTAGGAAACAACCATCCTAGGACCGGTTTCGGGGTTTCACCCCTCTTCAGCCAGGATAGCTTGATTCCAGTGGCACAGTGAGCCCAGGATTTGCATATAGCTGTGTCTGAACTGGGGTGGCATAAAGAACGATGACGGATTCAACCCAGATCTGTGACTGGGGGTGAGTGTCTGAAAAGTTTCAGCCCTCCGTCCATCATCTCCTTGTGTTTGTTTTGTTCGCTCTAAGTTAGCAGGGTATGCCCAGACGTGGGTCCCTTGCTCACTTTGCCACTGGATTCAAGCTAGCCTGGCTGATGAGGGCTTTTAGCCCAAAACCGGTCCCAGGATGCTTGTTTCCGGTCCAGGGAAGACATGGCTTGGCAGTTCGGGCTGGACTGTTCCCATGAGGCACAGGGTCTAGACTGATTTGCATATAGCTGTGTCTGAACTGGGGTGGCGAAGTGAGCTAAAGAACGATGATGGATTCAACCCAGATCTTGGACTGGGGGTGAGTGTCTGAAAAGTTTCAGCGCTCCGTCCATCATCTCCTTGTGTTTGCCGTGATTATATGAAAAGCAGCGCTTTAATAACGATGGTAACCTCAGGGGCAGAACTTCATCAGTAACTGCTTTCTGGCATACAGCTAGCGGAGCTGTATGCAAGAATGCAGTTACTGATGTTGGTCACAGGAACTCCGGATTACGGCCGTACATTCTCCGCGTCAGTCAGAGAGATGGGGTCATGCAGCCATCGGCTCTGCCGTCCAAGCCACGCCCCCCATAAAAACCTTTTTCAACGCAAAATATGTCATATTACATTGTAGTATAACATGTATTGGCCACTGACCATACTACATGTCCCGGTTTTGATTTTAACCCTGTAAACAGGTTGAGAAGGACGGAAAGAAAACACGTAAATAGGGAGAGTAATGAAATAAAAAGAAAAGAAACCTCAATGGAAGTGAACTTAACATAAGAAACTTCAAAATCTTATTGTAAATGTAAAATATCATGTTTCATCATACTATAACAGGTGTTCTCCAAAGACAAACCCGCATATCAAAATGTAAGTTTGACTCTACAGAAAATGGTGTAACTCGTTGTCAGAGTTCTGTCCTCTCTGGACTGCCCTGAGTCTGCATATTCATCTAGCTTCCCTCCTTTCTGTATTATATGCATATAGAGGTCTTTTCTCACATTTTGTCTTGTTTCTTTTCTTCTATTGTTCTTTCATCTTCTTGATCTGGGTATGTGCTGCTTCCTATAGCTGGGTGACTCATTACTTTCTTTAACATTTCTTTTAAAGCATGTTAGGATCTTCAATATTATGTATATTATTGTTTCATAAATATGTGGCTCTGAACCAACCAATAGTTGATGTTTTAATTTTCACTGTCTTTTGTTTTCATTGTCGCATTAGGCTCTCTCAATGTTTTAGAACTGTAATGTTCGTGTTCTAGTATGAGAGTTTTTACTATTCTTGTTTATAGTTATATGGGTCTTTGTTCTAGACCCTTGCTTTTATATGGATGTTTTATGTTGTGGATTTCCACTCTCTGCCCTTCCACTCTACAACATTCTACTTCCTCCACAACACTCTGTCAATCCACAACACTCCACTTCACTCACCTCTACTTTACACCACTCTACAACTCTCCACTCCACTCCTTCCACTCTACTTTACCCCACTCCACTCTCCTTTACACCACTAACTTTTAGCCATGCTGAACAATAACCACGCAGGTGTACAACATGGCTAAATCAGTGGCATAGCCTATAGCTCTTGCATAGGCGAGACCTATTGCCTTTGCCATGCCTGGTTCTTTAACGAATTTAGCAACAAAGCTGTAGCAGAACTTAAACGAATGTGACAGCCCTGAAGCCCTGCAACTAGACGGAGCCACTCTTATATGTAATAGCCACTGTCATTGTACACTCTAATGTAGCTAGGAATTCCGGAAGACATTCAGGTGTGCTCTTTCGTCTTACTGGGCCTGGCAGTTGTGGTACTTTCTAGCTGCTTTCTGTGGGTAAGATGAGCTAACTGTGAGGTCTGATCATTGCCGGCCCCCCTCTGGTACTCTCCCTTGCCGAGCTCTGATGTGCTAAATGCAAAACTACAAGTACCAAAATGCATAGTGCTTCTGGTAATACTAGTTGAAAGTGATGCACATTCCATAGAGGAACTTGTCCACATTGAGCATGCCAGAATCGCCTATGAAAGGTAAGTAGGGCTTTAGGTAAGGTACACAATGGATCTGTATTTTGATGATGGCTGTTAAAGGTTAGTAGGATCGAGCAGAGTCTGTCTTATGCCGGGTGACATGTGATATAGATCAGCTAGGCTGTAGAAGCCAATTGTATGTCTGTTTCTCCTCTTAAGGGCCAGTAGAGTCAAGCCAAGTCAGTTAGATTCCTTCCATCCCATCACGTGACAAGCTCGGCTCCAGCACTACTGCATAACATTCTGAAAATTGAGCCTGGCATACTTACACATTAAAATTCCTGCTATTTGATATAAAAATGTCAAATAAACTTTTGAGTACCTAAAGGTATTGTTTAGTCCTACTGCAAAAAACGATGGGAAGAGACCGCATGGCATGGGTTTAGTAACCTTAAATACTGAAATTGCTGCTGTAATACTGGCCTCGTGGACAGCAGATGTACCACCAAACGGGTGACTTCTAGAGTAAGGATTGTATTGTATTGTAATTGCATTTATATAGCGCTTACTACCCCATACGAGGTGTCAAAGTGCTTTTTCGGCGACTAACGCGCTTCTCCGGAACCCGTAAAGGATTAGTGGTGAATTAGTATAGTGAAATATGAAAGTAATTTGAGTGGTGGATATGTTAGTCCGTTATTTGGATTGAGAAGGATAGGGGAAGGATAGAAGAGGGAAAAGGTTTGCATTTATATAGCGCTTGCCACCCCTGATGAGGTGTTAAAGCGCTTTTTGATGACTAGCACGCTACTCTGGACCCCAAACAGGATAACGAGTAATTAGTTGAGGGAAATATGCAATTAATTTGAGTGGTCGACATGTTAGTCTGTTATTTGGATTGAAAAGGAATAGTGGAGGGATAAAAAAGGGAAGGGTCTAGAATTTGTTTTACATTTTTTTTTTTTTTTTTTCATTTTAATTTATTATATTATAGCCATGGGAGGGGTTTGGGGTGATTAAAGGGGAGGTGGAGGGGAGTTAGTATAGGGAAATATGAAATTAATTTGAGTGGCGGACATGTTGTTCTGTTTTTTTTGGATTGAAAAGGAATAGTGGAGGGTTGAAAGAGGGATAGATTTGTTTTTGAGTTCATAGCAGTAAGAGGGGGTTTGGGATGAGTAAAAGGGAGGTGAAGGGGGAAAAGTCAGAGGGAAGGGTTTAGAAAGACTTGTTTGGGAGATCTGAAAAGTAAGAGGTATGAGATGATGCAAGGAGGAGTAGAGGAGGGAAGAGTCTAGAAAGGGTTATTTTGAGGATCGTAGTAGTGGTATGGGGTTTGGGATGAATAAGTGAGTGGAGGTAGAGGATATATTGAGAACAGTATAGGGTGAGAAATAGGGTAGTGCATTGGAAAGAATAGTAGAATGAGTTTTGAGATGAGTCGGAGAGTTGAGGTAGAGGATATATTGAGAACAGTATAGGGTGAGAAATAGGGTAGTGCGTAAGATTTGCTGAATTAGAAGAAAAGTAATAAATATATAATACATGGAAGGTATATATATGCATAAGGTAGTATATGTAGATTAAAGACGCATTTAATAAACTCCGGCTTTCAAGCGTTGTTGTACGTTAATTTATTTGTTTTTATTTTTTCTAATTAAATAATGAAGCAATTGTAGATAGTTATGATAAAATACTTTTTTATCCAGTCACTTATATACATGTTAAAAACATAGAATAATCTAACTATCAGTAATATTTTAAATTTGTTAAGCAGAAGTAACAAATATCTATATTTTTAAAAACATAATTATTATACACGTTTATACAAAGCAATACACATATAGGTACATATCTATAGTTTAAATAAATGCTTATATACAGAGAGATATGCTGTATATTTCTGTTTGTTTATGGTGGTTATGTGGGGAAGAGTCAATTCTTGAGTAGTTTTCTGAAGATAAGGTAGTTACCCCTGGATTTTATGTTTTATGTGAGGGGGGGGTAAAGAGTTCCATAGTTTGGCTGCTTGAACAAAGTAGGATGTGCCACCCATGGTTTTCTTGTACGTTGAGATTTTGAGGCGAGGTGCCACTCTATAGCGCAGGTTCCTTTGTTGAATGTGTTTGGGGATTTTATTCCTGATGAAGAGCGGTCCCGTTCCATGTATCGCTTAGTGGGTGATACAAACCAGCTTGAATGTGTATCTTCTGACAACTGATAACCAATGCAGGGCTTTCAAGGGAGGGGAGATGTGGGCTTCGGGCTTTATATGCAAGAGTACTCTGGCAGCTGAGTTCTGAATCCGTTGTAGTCTTTTCATCGTCATTAAAGTTGATCTGTGGTAGAGGCTATTGGTCTAATCGAGTTTGGACAGAACAAGAGAGATGGTAGCCTGGACCTTGTGTGGAAATCGCAGACGGGGGAAGATTTGTCAGAGTTTTTATAGTAACAAAGCTTGATCTTGCTAGTTTGCCACCTGGGCATTCATTGATAGCTTGGAGTCCATAGTCATTAAACTCATATTTGATCTTTTGGCAGTGTTTAATTATTTCACTTATTGGTGAAAAGGCTGGCTCATAAGAATCTTGGCCAATGTATACTATTGCATTTACCCAGAGACAAAGAATGGGTAAAACCATTTGATACATCAGCCCACTTTTTTTTAACAAATCAATACCAAAACACCAGGCTTTAAACATTCAGTGCAAGGTGTAGTGACAGGTACCCATGAAAAAAGTGACGTCACCATGCACATGCGATAGTGGTGACATTATGACAGAAGACGCGACCTAACAACAATGATAGCGGCAGGGTGCCCTATTATGCTTGAGATCTTCAGCTAATCCTGGCTTTTTACCTATCTATACTTTACAAATGTAAAATCAATTTTTTTTTAATGTATTGGCACTCCAAAGAGGGCCACATAAATACAATAAATAAAGAGGCCATAGTTACAATGTGAACAGGAAAGTTTCAAATCTTAGAACACAATGCGATGTCTGTTAAAATTTTTAATTATAACTGTTATTTATTTATGGTCGTAATTACCGAATAAAGATATTTGTTATTTAGAGCCCACTAGAAGTAGTTGAACACATTACTAAGTGTCTGAAGCATTGGGAGTGCATGTAAATAAACCAATATGGGAACCATGTCAAGCGCAGGGAGAAAGTAAATGATGTCAGTAGAGAGTCTAGCTTGCAGTCAAGTACTGACAAACGTGTTTAAAATGCCTTCTGCACGGGGGAAAGGAGTAACAAGCATTGGCATAGCCAATAGGTCTCGCTTTTGGGACCTTATAAGTATTTAGTTATGCAGCACAATATCCTTGGTGCAACAACATCAACTGTTGCATGGCTAAACACTTATAAGGTCCCAAAGGCGAGACCTATTGGTTATGCCAATGCTTGTTACTTGTAGTTCTCTCTTTTAAGCCACCGTTATGAATCATGAGGAGAAACTGCAGTTTACCTGTAAATCAGTTTTATGATCCCAAATCTACGTGGAGCGCTCTAATACCCAAGGGTCTTGTCCGTGCAATATAAAAATGCAAAAATAAATAAATTATCTGTGACACAGTTCATGGGTGGATGTACCCTAGTTGAATAGGCAGTGTGGCATACCCCAATTTGTAATGGATGTGGATGTGCCAAGTTCGGACTCCACTTCCTATTTCTTTCTCTTTGATTATGACGTAGTGCTACGGTTCCTGTTCACATGCTCGCAAAGATTATTCATTTGCTCTATTTATAAGTGTGCAATACTAGCGTTATTAATGCCTACCCATATCTTTCTAACAAAAAGGAAAACGTTTCTTTTGATGATTTAAACACAAAACTTCACTGCTTTCTCTAGGCCTGGGACTGCAAAATGGCTTTAGCCTTTCTCCTCAGGCTAATCTCCATCAACCCAGCTTTGAACCTTACTACAAAGCTTACGGCACGGTATGATGGCCTTGTGACACGTTAAAAGAATGTGCCTCGATTGTGCGACATTTAGGTAGGCAGGGAGGAGCTTCGGGTACATCGACTGAGTGTGAAAATCTTGGGACATAACATGGAAAGACAAAATAGGGAGCATGTTGTCTTCAACTAAGCGTGAGAAGCTTGAGACGTGAAGAAAGAGTGAGGTCTGGAATGTAGGGGCAGAGCGGGGAGTATGGAGCACAGGGACAGGGTGTGTAGCTCTTGTATTGAAGGACAGCGTGTGAGAAGCATGGTGGCGATGAGCAATCGGGCTATGAGATTCAGCTATGAAGCTTGCGGCACAGAGTCTGAAGTTTCTGACCCATGAACTAAGTAAGAGAAGCATTGCACACCGAACGGGATACTTCGGATCCATGGTCGGAGTGTGAGGGATTCAGGATGCTTCGTTGACATTGTGAGGATCCCGTGGTGCATGCATCGGGTGAGAAACCTGGGGGTCTGTAGCACTAGCGTGAGGTAACGCTCAAGCAGTGTAGAGCTTGGACACACTAAAATGGCGAGGGCCATATAGGTCAGGTTCTGTCTGTGTCTCATGTTCATCATATCGTTCTAACGTTCTTAACGCCTCACTTTTCACAGGCACCAATGTCCAAAAGACTACATGCAATTTTGCTCACAAGAAGGCGCTTTATGAAAAGCATACACTGAAACAGATAACATTTGTTTCATATCGTGCAGCGCAGCGATTCTAGCTGATAGCGGTACTATACAAGCATTGGCCGCGCGCGAGCGGCCGCGAGACGGGATATGTGGTGGGGGAGGGGGAGAAGCGGGAGTTGTGCGCGCGCGCAAACAGGAAATAATAAAAACAAGCCAGTAATGACGTGCAGCCGCGAACGGGAGTTGTGTGTGCACGCGCGCGAAAGTGAAACTGATCGCGGTCCAGATGGCGCCTCGGACAGTGAAAGCTGGCAGGTGCGCGCGCGGGTGTCAACGCAAGTGCTAGGCCATCAAAAGCATGGGGTAGCACTTTGAAACCCCGCTTACTAAATGTCTCGCAGAGCAGCGCATGCGCTGGCTCAGGCGAGACCTAAAAAGGGTTACTTTATGTATAGGATGTTTGTATGAGATAAGAAAAATTAATGTGAGAAAGGTTGAATGTTGAGCCGATGTTTTAGGTGTTAAGTCCCTAATGCATAGGAGTGGAACCGCATAGTAGCAGATGGAGCAATACACCACACAGCCAGTAGCATCAGGAGACCGAGTAAGACTATTTTATGTTGCAGCCAAGCCTACTATAACATGTATGTTAAATTATGGGTAACAATGTCAAGTCAGACCCGAAAATTTAAATTATTGCAACGGAGGGCAGAAAAACAATTGTGAAAGTTTTCTAGTCCGATATTAACTTTATCTGAATTCTACAAGATACTGAACTCTTTTCAGAACAAAATTAAAGAGGCTGTGTTGAATTATTTCTTTGACTATATCCCAATCAGAGTTAACTTTGTGTGGACTACTGTGTAGGCCTTGTCGGAGTTTGCAGAGTTCCGCTATTAAAAAACTCCGTCGTGCTATGCAGAGTTACGCGAGCGGCGGAGTGCATTAGGGTCATGCCGTTCGCATTGATTTTGAGAGCCGGGTGTTTGTCCCGCGCTGTAAAATCATCGCGAACGGCACCATGTGCAGTGCAAGAGGGCGCAGCTTCATTTCTGCTGCTGAAGTAGATTTTCTACTCGAGCGACAGCTTTTCGGAATGTGAATGGAAGGTTTCTCAACACGTGTGGTCGCGACCTGCCGCGATGACTCTCATTGAGAAATCTGACCGCCCACGTTGAGATCTCGTCAGGAGGTTGATTTTTCTTGCTCGGGCTCGCCAGCTAGACCTTGGTGAGCGCGAGCGAGGAAAAATCTCGCCGGGAGGTGGATTTTCCTCTCACCAACTTGACATTCACAGCACGAGGAAAAAAAACTCTGCAGAGTTTTTGTGACCTCCGGTTTCTCTGCGGAGTGCAGAAAACTTTTCAAACGGAGCTGTGTTCACCGCCCAAGGTTACTACTGTGCTCTGCAAGGTAGCAATGATGGTAAAGGAGCCTGTGTGCCAGGGTGAATCACCACCATCTCCACTACACGTTTGCGTCATTCTTTCATCAGCCAGTCTCTGCTGGGAAGATCGCCGCACAAACAGCAAATGGGTATCCAAATACTGAAGTATGATTAGCTTTGCGTGAGGCAACTTCTTTAATGTGTGTAAACTGTGAAGGATTGTTTTATTATTCCATGAACGCGCATTTTCCGCTTTGTGCATCACAACACTTGATAGTTTCAAAGAAACAGAATTTATAGAAAGAAACTCCTCTCGTAGAGGGTCCAGCATGTATATTCATACTATCAGCCCAACGACGGTTTCAGATAAAGCATAGTCCATCCTGTTATCCAGAGTCAGTAAATGTATTAAAAATGTGCCTCACACCAAGTACATTGTACCAAATATAAGAAAACCGTGGTTTTCCTATACTCAACATTAGCTCAATATTGCAAAAAAGATGTGTTTAAGACTAACTTCCCTGCTCTCTTTATTTAAGGCACCAAAATTGTGTTTAAGGGCTCAAAGTTATTCTTAGAAGCGTGCTATCTACAGCTGAGATTGTCCAATACCAAGGCTGTCTAGCTTTGATTCGACCTCTTGCCTTTTTCTCTCTGTCTACCTCACTATTTGAGGTACATTATTTTCTTCCTTCTCCTGCCACTCTTTTTTCTGCCTTACTCTCTGTTAATCTGGGTCAATGTCTGAAGACAAGTCCCACTACATCAAAATAAGTGTCTGGGCCCACCATCTGCAACGACCAGCACAAATTAGGCGCTGAGGAGACTCCTGGTACATGGTCCCTTAATGCTATACACTATTTTTAAAGTCCTCAGTCTACCCCAGGAAACACTCAATCAACCCCTCACATGTACTTTGCAGGAGCGGATGGGACGTCCAGTTTGACACTTCATTTTACCCTTTTGTTCAAGACCTCCATCTACCCCTGAAATCCTCCTCGGCCTTTTTATAGCATTTGTTGGTTATCTCTCTGAGCTAATAACTACTTCTGCCAGCCCTAGCCTTTCCCCTTCCAGCTGTAGGCATTTCCTTTTCCTTTATTCCACCTCTGTGATTCGCTGCTTATCCTTATTGTGAACTCCTATGCCTGGCATTCCTCTCTTCCCCTGTGCTTGGCCCTCAGAACTCTTTGCTGGTGTGCTAGTTCGTGCTTTGTTTGTGCAACCCGCCAAACGTATGTTTGCACCTACTTTGTAGTTTCTCATTTGTGTAAGTGTTTACCTATGGGATAGGGCAAAATGTGAGAATGGCACCCCATGAGTGAGCCATATACAGTAGTATGGGAAGAGTGCTCTGGGCAAGGAAAGTAAATGCGTCCCCTTATACTCAGTTGTGTAGTAAACGACAGCCGGAATTGTGATGTAGTGGACCTCTCCCACTCCTTGGCCCTTAGATACTTCCACATGCTGTCCATTGATAGCTACATCCATGTCAATATGCATACTTTGGGAGGGATTCACACCAGTGGTTAATTTGTTAAAAACATAAGTGCCAGGGCTCTCGTCAGGAGGCAGCTTGCACCAGCCCATGTCTCCTGTTAGCACTGCCTAAAACATAATCAACTACTAACCATTAAAGGGGGGGGGCAGGATGTGGCGTAATGGCCAGAGCTGCCGACTTTGGAGCTGGGTAACCAGGTTTGAGTCTCTGCGTCAGCTCAACATCCAGTGATTCTGGGCAAATCATTTAATCTCCCCCTGCCTGCCATAAATGAATGTGTCCTTAACTGGTGCTCATGAAAAGTGCTAGTGTTGATGGATAAGTGCCGGTGCTGAACACCGGAAACCACCAGCTCAAATTAAGCACTGCTTCACACTTGCTTTTGTACAGTACAAACCCAGAGCCTCTGTGGCTCTCTGGTTCTTGGTTTGCAGCAGCTTGTATTGTTTCAAAGCTTCTTGTTTGCAGTTGCTTTGAGGTAAATAGTGTACTGTTTTCAAAGCCTATTCGCACAATGACCTGTTTGGCACATTTTTTCAAGCTCTACTTGTAGATTTATTTTCAAATGTAACATTATGCAGGATAAGACAGGTTATTCCGTGTCATGTTCTGTTAAGATGTAAGAGTTCACCCATTTTGTATCTTTTATAGTGTGACCAGATAACTGGGGATGTGCACTACAAGCAAAAATGACCCCCATAACTCATCTGGTTTGCTAGCTTCTCTAACTTTAGTAGCACATACATAGTTTACTTGATCTTCAAATTTATAATTTTTTTTGCATATTCCTATATTTAATGCTACTGGTTTGTATTGACGCAGGGGTTTATTTATTTTAATAAGTCCGTCTTTGGGTTGTATGGAAATAGCTTAATAGTGAAAAAGGGCTAGGTTTGAAAATAGAAGCAGCAGGCACAGTGCCCAACATTGACCGTTTTCTAGCATAGCCATTGAGTAAACTCTTCTAAGTGCATCTTAAAGTGGAAGAAGTTGAGTCAAGTTCTAAACTGTTTGTTAGTCCTGTTAGCCTTAGGGTGGGGCCTCACCCCCCCCCCCACCCCCCAAACTTTCTGCCTTCACCCCTCCGATTTTTGCTTATTTTGTTTTTGTTGGCCTTTGGGCTCTGTACACTTTACCACTGCTAACCAGTTCTAAAGTGCTTGTGCTCTCTCCCCTAAACCTGTTAGAATTCTCTTATATGAACTGGCACATTTAATTTACTTGTATGTCCCTAGTAAAGTGGTACCCTATGTAGCCAGGGTCTGTAAATTAAATGCTACTAGTGGGCCTGCAGCACTGATTGTGCCACCCACCTACATAGCCCTGTAAAACATGTCTGAGACCTGCCATTGCAGCTTGTGTGCAGTTTTCAACCTATTTCGACCTGGCAAAATAAACCTTTTGCCAGGCCCAACCTTCCTTTTTAATATATATACGCGATCCCTAGAGTTGGCCCTAACCAGCCCATAGGACTGTGTGCAGTGTATTTAAAAAGTTGGACATGCACTTTTAAGTTTTAGATGTCCTCTCTAATTTGTCTTTCACTGCTGCAAGGACTACCTCTCCCATAGGATAACATTGGGTTAACTTATTATATTTATTAAGTGATAAGATTCAATTGGAAGCCAATAGAAATATCAAGTTTGATGTCTAAAGAATTGTAATTTAAAGCCCTCTTTACTGTTAAAGGCAAATTTTGAGTCCTAATTCTGAAAATGCCACTGTTGGAAAGTTGGCATTTTCTTGTCGTAACCATTGGGTGCCTGTAGTCTGTTCCTGGGTCACATGACTTGGTGTAGCAGGCAATTGGTCTTTGAGTAGCGCTTCCACACAAAGGAAGGCCAGGTGCTGGCAGATGGGCCACTGACTTAACGAGGGGTAGGAGCTGTCACCACACTTGCACATCACAAAGGCTCTGCCTGAACACACTCAAAGGGTTTGTCACTAGTCTTTTGTGTCCCGAGGCAAGCTGGGGCCAGGGCAGGGAGGAAGAGTATGCTTGACACCTCATGGGGGTGGAAACCTCCAGAACCATCTCCTACTTCAAAGTAGGTACCTGGTATAAATTATGGTCCCTCAGACCCAGCTGTTCAGTACACATCAGGACTGTGGAAGACTCAGAAGAAGGACTGCTGTGCTGCTTTGCTGCAAGAAGGACTGCCACTCTGCTGCCCTCCTGCCTGTGTGAGAAAGACTAGACCTGCATCTTGAAGCCAGGACCACCAGAGCGACTCCAAGGGCTAGTTGGCTGGCCTCCTGATTAGAGCCCCAGGGATATAACCGGCTTCAACATTCTTGAACCCAGCACCAGGACTCTTGTAGCTGTGAGCCTGCCCTCTCAAGAGGTGCCACCCCAGTCCTGGACCCTTGAAAGTGGGCCTCAAGGTGCTCTGCCAGCCCAACTGTGGTCCCAGCAGAACTGACGCAGCCCGATGCATCGCCTCCCGAAACTCTCCTTTGGAACCAAAGCTCGACGCGTTGCCTCCTAAAACTCCACATCAGCACCACTGTGCAACACATCCCTGATGCAGGACTTCACATCGCAGCCTCCTTGGTACCGCATCGCAAGTCCTGCAACTTTTTTGGAAGCAGCTGGTGTGTGATGCATCTTCAATGCAGGACTTCGCATCTGAAGCCCCTTATCGACGACATCCTTGACGACGATGCAGGACCGCTCATTGCAGCTTTCTGTAACCTTCGCTGCGCAACACATCTGCACGCCAGGATCTCTCATCGCCTCGGCTGCACGACTCGTCCTTGTCGCGGTATCTTGCAATGCTTCACAACTACGATTTAAGGTACTCTTTTCAGCTGGCCGAACTTGGTCTCTGTATCTGGCCCACGCTCCATAGTGGTTGGCCTGAACTTGTGACTTTTGAACTGATCCAGCGCGACCAGATAACCACAGTTGGCGGTTTGTGCTTTTTGGCGCTATTTTTACTTACATTTTTAAAATTGCATATCTGCTGATCGAATTTTTGTCATTTTGTTGTTAAATTATTTATTCAATTTTACTCTGTTTTTCTAAATTGGTGTATGTATGATTTTTCTTCTGTTGTGTTTTACTTTAATACTGTGTGAATTGCGACATAAATACTTTACACATTGCCTATAAATTGAGCCTGACTGCTCTGTGCTAAGTTACGAGAGGGCTGAGCACAGGCTAATTTGGGGTTTGCTTGTGACTTCACCCTGACATGGATCGTGGTTGCTGCTTGAGCAGGGTTTGAACCCTGTCCACCCCCTCCCCAAACCAAGAACTCAATTTCTTACAATGTTTAACAAGAGTACTTATTTGGTACACTGAACTGATATTTTCCTCGTTCAGGTATGGCTTTGTAGTGTGCCCTCTGTATTTGTTACCATTTATCTTTGTGGGGATTTAGACTGCAAACCCATCTGTAGACCCTCTTAAAATCATTGCAAATATTAAAACCAAAGTGGGCACCAAAAGAAAAACAAACTAACCCATACTCCTTATTCATTCTTGCACAAGTGTCATGCTTAGAAAGTAGATGTTGCTACCTGCTACCATGTTCTTGCTTTAAGCAATGCTTATCCTCTTTAGACACACCCACTTAAAGTACATACTATTGTTTTAAAGCTATCTCCTGAGGATGGTGTGCTCACCCAAGCTTGTATGGACAGTAGGCAGGTTCTATTGGTTGCAGTTGGGTGTTGCTTGAGAAAAAATTTGAACTTAACAGTACGTAACACATGGTTTGCAATCCACTTGTGAGGTCACTAACTCCTCCTTGGGAACCTTTAAAATGTTAATAAAAGATCCCAATGTTGGCATGCACGCGGGGTAAGATTTTGCTTTCAGTTGTCAGGGAATGTGGACATGGAATTGTTGGTCTTAGGCAAGATTGCTGTTCTGGAGGTGATTTTGTGTTAAAAAAACAATTGGCACTCTTGTGAGTATGTTAGGTGTATTTCTATGTAGCATGTTACTCGTTTTAGGTCGAGCCTAGAGTCAGCGTGCATGCGCTGCTCTGGGAGACTTGTTGTAGAGAAGTAGGTAACAGAAGCCCCGCCCACTCTCCGCCCATATTTGCTATTGGCTTGTGTAATTGTCCTTCCTAAATGCTGGCTTCTGATTTGCAAATAGGCTTGTTAGTCCCTCCTTAGTACCGCCTCCTCTTCTATTGTCACTTCCCATGGCGACTGGCCCTTTTACTTCGGTTGTTACAGGGTACCTGTTATTTAGTCTTTAAGCACCATTTTCTTTATCATGTTTCTCTTTCTGCAGGCATGACGTGCCTTGCTTACATTCCGTCCTTGGTGCCTTCTTTATAACACCGCCCTCCCTCCCACCCTCCGTGCCTTATGTACCACCACTCCCCCGCGCCTTCTTTACCCCCCCCGCCCTCCCTCCCGTTGTCTGTGCCGTCTTAAACCCCCGCCGCCCTCCCTCCCGTTGTCCGTGCCTTCTTAAACACCCCGCACTCCCTCCCTCCCTCCCATTGTCCGTGATGCCTACCATTTACAATACAATAGGTCTCGCATTTACGCGAGTTTAAGCAATTAGCATTGTAAATGACAGTGCCTTTTTATTTATGTTTTTAAAACCAATAAAACGCATTGTCATTTACAATGCCAATAGCTTAAACTTGCGTAAATGCGAGACCTATTGCATTGGAAATGCTTGTTATACAAAAAATTGCGAGGGCATTTTTAAGCTTGTTCAATATTTTTCGCTTGTAGACAATATTTGGAGAACAGAATGTCTTTTTCTGCAGTGGACATGGAAGAGGTGCATGATGTGCTCTCGATCATGGAGAAGAACTTGGAATGCCCAATCTGGTAAGTATATTTTATTTGTTGTCTCTTTCCTTGTGATATGTTTTAATTTTAGTACTCTTGAGGAGAGGTGACTGACTGATGATTGCATTAAAACCTGATGTTTTCTGCCCTTTTTCATTTACGCACGTGACTGATGTGGTCTTATGTATGTGTATAGACCAGGGACAATGCATGCATTTCCATAAGCTTTTGTCTAATTTGTCGTTTCTTATGCTCTTTATCTGGAGCAGTAAATGAACACAGAACAGGCAAATCATAAATTCATGAAAGGACTTGAGCCTTCTAATGTGACTAGAATCTTGCATGAGGGATGTTTACTGTTCAGTTTCTCCATTAGGAAAAAAAGAGCACTGTACGCCTGTTTTCAATATATCTTGGATTTTGAAAAACACAGAAAACAGATCAAAAGATATCCTCTCCCACCAGTCAAGCCCCCATCCTTTTTAGGTCTCACCTACACAGCAGTTTTTCCCTATCTGATGGTAACGCCTATTGTTCCAATATATTACATATACATGGTGGGATTTGGATCCGTCCCTTGCACATAATTGGATGGCTTTGCTACCCATCACTTACCTGCTCTTAATTCAATGGCTTACGTCCTTATTTTTGTGTTTGTCACATCCAGGATCATTTAATTCTCACTTAAATGTATTCTTCCCCTGCTGATGTCAGCCCTGTGTGGGGGTAATTTGTCCAGTTCTCTCACTCTGCTCCTGCATTCCCCTGCCTTTTGACCTTACACTTGCTATTTTTTTATTTTCACTCCTTCACTTTCACACTCCCTACCTAACATCCTCTTGCCTACCTCAGGGCCATTGCGAAACTTTGGGTGGCCACCACACTTTCAGTGAGTGGTCATCCTTTTTTTTTTTTTTTTTAACCATTTCAAGATGGCTGCCTGAATGTGCAGTTGTGAGAGACTAACATCTGTCAATGTTTTTGGTTTACTTTAATAAATCCCATTCAAGGACTCCCACCACGCATTTGCGCATACCCATGGCTGCCATCTTTGAAATGGATTAATTAAAATAAACCAAAATGAATTAGAAGCTGGCAACTGTGGATGAGCATGCAATTGCGGCACCTGTCTTGTAATGCATTTTGTAATGTTTTAGAACCCATTCTAAGATGGCTGCTGTGCATGTGCGCACATTTGCCACAACGGTCCATGCTAAAAAAAAAACATTAGCAAAGTAGATGGGTTTTACCACCAAAACTGATTGACCTGTTTAATGAGATGTGAAGGGCTAGCTGAGAATTCCATTTAAGTTAAAAGAATACTATTAAAGATATACAATATATTAGTGTCATGTTGATATAATACATGTAGTCAGGTATATGTTACATAAATGGCTGAATGCTATTCAATTGATACAGTCACAGTCAAAATACTTTTTTGGAGGTTATTCAAAACCACCAAAATATAAAACAACAATTCATAAAACTGTGAAAATTAATAACACGGCACATAGTGTACAATACAGAGTATCTCAATTGAAAGGTTACATTGTCTTCAGTTAATAGTAATGTTAAAATCTTTACTCTTTCCTTAGTTGGAACCTGAAGCTACAGAATCTATATAGATAACGTGGAGTCAACAGTATCTGAGCTCCCACAGAAAACATTGATTCAAAAGAAGCTGCAAGGCAGCGTCAAATGAACATTAACAATTTTCACATCGGCACATGATTGGCACCAGTCATACAAAAGATAGTGGCTTATTTATTAGTTTGTATATTAAAATACGTAAAAAGTTTTTGAACAATGCCAACGTTCCACGAAAAGAGGTAATTTGATGCAAATAAGATTGTCTAAAGCCACTCCATTGACATCTTGAGTAAGAGATGCCAGAGGTGGGCCAGGCGAGTCTAAACATTGTCTGAAGAAGGAGATTAAAACAAATACGAATAAAGTTTTTTCTGACCGAGGCAAGAGTTTCTCTGTAAGATAATTTACCCAAAGAAGTTTTAGAACAGTCTTAGTTAAAGGATTAATTCAGTATTGTTCGACCCTGATTTTTTTGGAGGGATTAGAAGACCCCCTCACCCACCAGAATTCACCATACTCGCCCTCCAGTGTGAATACTACCCACATCTTGTCCCCACTTCATCAGCTACTGTGTAATATTGCAATTTTTGGGGGAACTTCTTTCGCTTATATGCTTCCTTCGGTAGCTAGTGTTGGTCTCCATCTGCAGTTGAGTGCTGGCACTTGTTTTAGTGTCTCTGGTCTCCTGTCGGTGCCAGCCCCTATGCACTGCCGCTCATTCGTATAACGCTGTGTCCTGACCTCCTCCACTTGCATAACAGAATGGCACCTTTCTGTATTCGAGGGGTTCGATTGTTTTTGTTTTCATTGTTTTTCCTATGCCCTTAAAATGTATGATTCTTCAAAGTTGTGCAACTGTACGTACGACTGTTCTTCTGTGTAATATGTACCTCGAGTTATTCTAATTATTAATTCTCTTTGCCTTTAATTTAATATTTTGTTATCCTCTCTGGCTCTTTGAAATATTCACAGGTTTTGACTTATTTCCCATCGTTGCTGCGGGTATCCCTTGTGCCTGTAAATAGCAGTGCAAAAGAGTGAAGTTTTAACCTATGGTCTGCGTTCACTTCATTGTGTTTGTCCTTAGTTCAGTCACTCCGGTGAAAAGCCTAAACTCAGCGCGGAAGGCATCTTTAGACTTTATGAAGGGCATCTGTTAGTGAGTTCTTGGAGTGAGCTTGGTACTTTCAATTGTTTCTTTCTACTGATGTTTACAAACGTTTCATCAAGGTGTCTTCATCTGCACCATTCCTCAGACTTCAGCGAAGAGATAAAGCATATCTTGTAAACTGTTCCTTATGGGATCTCCTACCTCCAGTTGCAGCTGTCGGGGCTTATTTTAGTTTTGTCCTTGTGTGGCCAAAATGACATCTTCCTTTACTGCGCATATTGACTCTACCCAGCGCCAAATTCCTCAAAATGACGCGATCTGCAAAATAGTTTTCTGACTGCACTATGAGTAATATGCTAATTATGCTGGTGTTATTCCAAGTACCTTCCACGCCCTCCCTCCAGAAGAATCTGTGAAGAGTGCTTCTACTTCATTTATTGTGGAAAAAAATCTCATGTTGATCCTCAGACTTGCAGGGTATAGAAGTGTAAAAGGTACTTGCCTGTCCTGGCCTTGGATATGTTGCTTTCTGCTCTGTAAAATGAATCATCCTATCATTTACATTGTCAAAAGCCTTCTTAAAAAGAGCTCTAGTGGTGCCCTTTGTGAGGAACATTTTGTTGTCCATCTTACCAGGTGTTTAGACAGGATATAGGAAACAAAAATATTGTGAAACAAAATATTGTTAAGAATACCAAGGACAAAAATATTGAGGATAAGTTTCTATAGGTAAGCAACATTTTACTGCATATATATAACCACACATTTACCTTGACGATATAAATATATAGATATATATCGTCGAAGTGCGTAGATGTGGAGTTAAGAATAGTAAATCTATACTTGCCTATTTGCACTTACCTTCTCAATATTTTGGTCCTCGATATTTTGGACACAATATTTTTGATTCCTATATTCTGCCAGTGATCCTCTTAACAATAACCATCACTTTGTCTTCCACGTTGTCGACCACCTCAATGTTAACCGCCTTCACCCACGTGGACCTTGGTGTCCACGTTTCGGGTACCATCTCATTGGCAAGTGGGCTCATGAACCACCATCCGTGATGCTTGTTAGCAGCTACCTCCTCGTTGAGTCCGTTCCCGTTGATGGCGAGATCAGTATCTGTCTCTTGTCTGTGCCTAATGCAGGCATCCATGCCTGAGGTGCCACCCTGCTCTCCATTAAATCTCTCCCATGTTCACTGCACTGAAGCCCCTCAGTTGAGTCTGTTGCTGAATATTAAAGACAGTCTTTGAGCCTTTGGCAGAACTGTGTGTTCGTAGAAGCACTTCAGCAGCATAAATAAGTGCGAAAGAAGTTGGGCTGTTTAGTATGTAGTACGAAGTGATATCCTATGGCGCCCCTATGGTTCCTCAGAATACAAGAGCAATTAGACCTACAGTAAGCCCAAATTAATGGTCATTGGGAATATCAGTTTAGGCTGCAGCTACCTTCAGCTTGGTCTTCCATTTTAAGAGACTCCATCAATAGACTTGTCCTTAGACAATTGAGACAGTCATCAACAGAACGTCACTGATCCAGAAAGGTATTTGTGCATACATGTTGTAGCATTAAGACCTGTACTTCTGGCCCTACGGGCCTTTCTGCCCAGCGTTTATTAAAGAGACTTGCAGATCTGACAGATGGTACAACATGTATGTTGTATACAAAAGCAAGGTGGCACAACGCCGAGCCTTCTCTTGCTGAGACCGAAGAATGAGAAATGCCTGCCGTTTGCTATTAGATTCTGACAGCTGAGAACATAGTGGGGGGACCAGAAGAAGATGGGGACGTGTGCTTTTTGTGCAATGGTCAGGGTAATTTGCTTACTTTTCTCCTAATTTCCCTCAACCCCAGGTGATTGAGCGAAAGCTACAGTGAGAATTAAATAATGGTGTTAGTTACAGCAGAATGGAGCAGCTAATTTTGATAGTCAAACCATCTTTTTTCTGTTTTGTTTTTTACTTCCCGTTTTCTTTTAATCTGAACAGGCAATGTAAACAGTTTACAAGCCATGTTAATACATTTTGTAAGCTTTAACATAGATATGTCCAGAGCTAATACACCTCGGAGCAACAATCCAGTTCAAGATAATTTCTACATTTTAGCCCGTTTTCTTTATTTCCAATCCGTCTCCATTTGTTTTGAGGTGCCCAAAACATTTGTGTCTTTATTACAACTAATATTTTTTTATAATGTTTAAGAATTCACCAAATGCCCTTATATTTAGGAAGCATGGCTATTTGATGAATTGGCGTCAGTTTGTTTTTTATTGGGTTTACAGAAGCAGAAAGCAGTGCAACATTAGACACTGGTTTGTGGTCTGTGGTGGTGTATGCGCCACAATCCTTGCATTTCACCTCTGACCATAGGGGAGTAGGGGTGCATGGGGAAATGTACAAAGGGTCAAGTAGTCTGTAAACTTCAGCTGCGTAAGGGACGGAGGGAGTAAAAAGTTATGTTTTTCTTCCTTTTGTCATCTCTACACCGCTCACTTCTGAGCCCTTTGCGAGGATGCTCATTCACCCACCCACCAAGACCTGTGATGTATCCAGGTTCTCTTCCTCTAGACTAAGAGCAAAATAAAGTGTTCCTAGTCCACAGAGAGCTAGGATTCTCTTTAGACACTAGGTTATCCTTACATCACCTCCTTTTCTTCAAGTAGTGTGTTGAGGTTTGTGTTTTAATGCCACAATATAGTGAGTTCCTAAATATGAATTCAGACTCTTAAAAATAGAGGTGCCAAGAGCCCAGCCAGAAACATAAGGAATTCTTTGCTGGTCTAAGACTGTGGTTAATATCAATTTCTTGCTAAAAATAAATGTACTAGTAACATAAGATCACTTCATGATGTTAAAGCATTGTCTAGTTTGACATCGTCTTGCTCAGTAACCAAAGTCCTTTCCTGGGTTGAATTTCTATTTATCTTTTATACATTTAATCCACAGAGGTGTCACCAGTTGAGTGACCCATATACATTTTTAAAACTGAATTTCCATATGTATTATACATTTTACACCTATAATAATTCAGTATCTGAAGTTTGATATCTGAAGTTTCGTAATATCAAGTTCAGCCTGAACCAAAACAAAAAAACATCTGATGCTTTTAATTTATATTGGCTCACTTCCTTCATTGGACATTTAAGTGAACTAATAGTCTGATCTTCAAATCAATGAGGTTTACCATATGTTAAAGTACTTGATTTTGTATTTTCTAATATAGTTCTCCCCAATGAGCACGTTTTATTGTTAATCCTGGCACTCTTATGATGAGTGTTTTGAAATGCCTGCTGCGAAGACCATTTTCCATGTTGTGGTAATATTTTAGTTTGGGAAACAGCAAAAAATATTTGACAATGGCAAGAAAAATCTAAATTTTCATAGATCAGCCCTGACTCAACTAGCCTGTTCAAGATTGCTTCATTAAAATGTGTGCTAGTTGAGCCATATGCCACCAGATCTCTGTCTGGAAGTGCCAGACCACACTTGCTTGATGGAAATATTAGTGTTTTACTTTCAATTTGAGATGGTTTGCTGTTCCTCCCAGACAAGCACATAATTGATCTAAGCTCATATAAGTAAGTTGGGTACTTGAGTGGGGATGTTAATGAATATATAGGTGAACTTTGGAAGAACAGCCATTGTAATGGAGTTTGCTTTTACTAAATAGTTGGTTGTGACACATCTTCATATTTATGCAGATCTTGTTTGTAGACTCTGTAGACCGACATGGTCATCCACATTTTCTGAAAATGGCCATTTAGATGCACAAGCCAAAGTGTTTCCTCTCCTCTCTTTTCATACAATGCCCTCAAATTAACTTGAGTTTGAATTGTCCTAACAAGGAGTTATTTTGCTAAAGTTCTGATGGGTGCTGCATTCTAGAACTCTGTTTTGCAACCATGTTATTTCTGCAGATTTGCATGTTAGGTAAACTTTGAACTATATAGAAGTTGTACGGAGCATTGGCATAACCAACAGATCTGACACACAAGAGGTGTCAACAGGAACAGACGGAGAGAGCTATAGTTGTAAAGTAGTCCCTTAAGGGTTTCCAAGCAAGCATTCAAGTAGAGGTGGAAGGATACTACCAAGCGGCATTAGGGGAAGAGATGAATACTCCACTGGGCTGCCTAAGATGTGATTGCAAAAGTTCAAACCAATGGCTGAAAGAAGCTGGTCTAAGAAAGTCAGTGGTCTAAAGGGGCGGGTCCAAAAGCCCACTCTGTATATTTTTAGCAGTAAGTCTGTTTGACAACTTCCCTGTCCAATCCCAGACCCATCAATTAAGTAAATAAACTAAAGTGGCTGAGCTTCGGAGCTGAAGATGCTGGCTGTGATCTGCTGAGCTCCACTGGCCTACCTACTTGACATCCGTTAATACCCTGACCACAGAATGCAATGGTGGTCGCATTGCCATGGTGCTTATGGCAGGAGTGGCACCAAATGTCTCTGGCGTTACGCTGTGCCCCATTGTGCGGTGTTCTGGAGGTGAGCCGGATCCACAGCTCAGGCGGTCGAGAGGGCTTTGTGAAGCAAGGCCGCTGCCTGACGTTGGTGAAGAGCGGGCCGCTGGTGGCTTCCACCGCCTTCTTACCCTGGCGAGGGTCCTCTGACTATGCTGCCCGGTGGACTCCTTGAGCAAGGCCTTCAATGAACCGTTGTAGGTCTCGGTGTACATTATTCAATATTAATGTAATAAATTAAGTACAATTAGCTGAAATTTGGCCTTCTGCGGCAGCTGAGGTAAGTAAAAAATAAATAAATGCTTTAATATGTTTATTGTGTGCATGCTTGCAGGTGAGGATGTGTTTGTGAGAGAGAGTGCGTCTATGTGTGAATGTGCAGCTGTATATATAAGCATGTGTGTGCAAGAGTAAGTGAAAGTCAAAGTGTCTGGCATTTTGGTGAATGGACGTCAATGCATGGGCGCAATTGCTTTCTTTGTTATATGAGATTTGGTATTTAAAAAAAAAAGAATCCTATGTTTTACTTATTTTTCACGCATGGGGAGATTAACTGATTTGCTCAGATTCACAGGGGTGTTGTGTTGAGACATAACTAATATTGGCAAAGTCAATAGGTCTTGCCTTTGAGATGATTGGCTCTGCCATTGTTATTTGAAAATGCTATACAGCATGGGCATTTCTGGCTTTGGCAATGATTTGTAGCCATGCTGTATAGCAGCGTGGCTGCTTTGTAGCATTGCTAAAGATAATAAAAAAAGGGACTATAAAAAAGCGAATTAGTCAATTGGTGTTCAACGTCATCATTTATTATATTGAGATTTTTATTTATGGGAAGTATGAGTGATTTATTTTAATTGGCTCACTATTTCCAGTTACTGTCCAGTTTTACTTTTGATATCTCTTTTTGGTGTCATCTGTGGATTCTGGTTTCTTTTCTTCTCTGTTTTTCTTACTGTTGGGTTCTTTCGTTCATTGGAGGTTTTCTTCTCCCACTATTTTATAGTGTCTGGTATGACTGGTCTCTTTTTATACATGCCTGGCCAGCAAGTGTATCTTGAGGTAGTTATTGGTGTTTTCTCTTTTCGTTTGTCGTTGTGGTAGAAGGGAGGAAGGCATTCTCACCTTTTGTCTTTC
Source organism: Calotriton arnoldi (assembly GCA_963921515.1). Lineage (NCBI taxonomy): Eukaryota > Metazoa > Chordata > Amphibia > Caudata > Salamandridae > Calotriton > Calotriton arnoldi. The sequence goes on from CAWUFW010000146.1 coordinate 5,464,093, forward strand.
TTATGGCATTCTCACCTTTTGTCTTTCTTCTCTGTTTTCCTCACTTATATTTTCGCATCTTCTTTTGGTTGTTCTGTTATCTCATTGGTTTGCGAAGTTTCTGATTTACTCTTTGTTTTTCCTCTCTTTCTTTTCGTTCTCTTTTCTTTCTTCATTGTTTAATATGGAAGGAAAGGGGATAAATTATATCCTGGCTTTGTTGTTATACATGCAATCTCTTGCTCTGCCAGTGGAATGTTCATCCAATGATGTGTTACAGAATGTTGGGAGCCAGAGATGTCAGTTGAGAAGGGCTGAGCACCATCCCATCCTCGTCGCCAAAAATTGTAGTAACTGAGTCCAGACGTGTTGAGGATCTTTAGATGTTTATTAGTAGTAAGTTACAAGTCATCCTGGTTGCGTCGCATTGCTTTTAAAAATTAGTTTTAGCCACACTCCAAACATCCATGCTGCTGTACAGCATTGTTACAAAATCTTGCCAAAGTCAAAAGCTCTCATTGGTGCGACATATTGGCTTTGCCAATGCTTGTTTTAATTACCCAGGGGGTAGGGGCTCAGATTCCTTCCTTGCTCTAAATGTAAAAAAAATGTAAGTCCGTTTTTATATAGCGCAGCTACTCACCCTTACGGGTCTCAAGGCGCTGGGGGCCGGAGTGGAAATTAAGTGAGCTATTGCCCAGAGTCACATGGTGCTGAGCTGAGCTGCCGCCGGAGCCGGGGATCGAACCGTGAACCCTGTGCTCCGAAGTCAGCTGCCCTGGCCGCTGCACCACACCTCTCCTGCTCTTGAGCCCATTGTGTCCTTGCTACGCCACTGAAAGTAGGCCTACCAGAACTCCTGGATTTTCTTGGTCAGTTCTGGTTTTTGAAGGGATGACTTTTTGCTCCAATAAACACAAGTTGCGTTTTTTAGGTCGAAGCCTACCATACAGCGCAGCTGTCTGGTTCGCTGAAGACATATTGGGGACATTCAGGAAGCTTCCCTGGGAATGCATTCCGCCCATTGCTTACCATTGGCTTTGTGGTTTTTTAACTCACATTTTCTGGCTTTCTATTTGCTGGCTTTATTTGTCTTGGGCTGTACAGCTTGAGTTGGTCCCTCCCGTGAGCATCTCTTGTTTACTGTATCCTTCCGAGTACTTGCTTTCTGTAAACAGGCGTTTAAATCTTGTTATCTCGTCACATTTGCTGTGCATTCAAAGACAGAGGCCAAATATCAGGTTGTCTTTCTAGAGAGCTTGGTGCTTACTTTTCTTTCTTTGACTTCAACGTGAGAGTATGTGTGACAATGTTGCTAGATACTGGGGGTAGGAAAGGTTTTTCTAGAACACCATAACATTTAAATGAACTATGCAAGTAATTCAGAATTAGGAATGCACAAATGAAGCACACTTTTTGTTAATTCTGAAGTGTGTTGGAAATAGATACTTTAATCAATACACTAGGTGATGCCATTTCCACACATTATCGTTTGTGCGCTGTATAGTTTTATTAGTAAAATTGTATGTCTATGCAAATAATTATCATTCCAATTAAAAATGTATTGTCTGTAATGGCATTGTGCTACTGCTCCATGCATACTCCACTGCACTCTTCCCTGCCCCACTCTGCCCCACTGCACTCTACCCTACTCTGCACAACTCCACTGTATGCCACTGCACTCTACGCCGCTCTACTCTACACCACTCCAGTTTAGGCCACTCCAGTCTACTCTGCACAACTTCACTCTACCCCACTCTAGTCTACTCTGCAACACTTTGTCAATACACTCTACGCCAATGCACTTTACTCTGTAACGCTCAACTCTATGTACACCTCTCTAATCTACTCTGCATTACTGCACTCTATGCCACTACACTCTACACCACTTTACTCTCTGCCACTTTACTCTCTGCCATTACACATTAACCTGCACCACTCCACTCTACTTTGAAGCAATCCACTCTGCGCCACTCCACGCCACTGCACCACTGTACTCTATGCCACTGCACTCTACTCTGCACCAGTTATTCAACACCACTGCATGCTATGCCACTCTACTCAACACCACTGTACTTTATGCTAATGGACTCTGTCAATGCATTCTACGCCACTCCACACCAGTGCACTCTACGCCACTACTCCACTGCACTCTGCGCCACTTCACTCTTCATCACTCCACTCTACGCTACCGCACTTCGCCACTCTACTACGTGCTACTCTACACCACTGCACTCTATGCCAACCTACTCTGCACCACTCTAATCTACGCCACTGCATTCTACAACGCTGCATTGTATGCCACTGAATTCTATGCCGCTGCACTCTACCCTGCACCTCTCCATTATACACCACTTCTCTCTACTCTGAAACAATCTACACTACACCACTCTACTCTAAACCACTGCATTCTATGCCACTGCACTCCCCTCTGTGCCCCTGCGTCCCTGCCCTCTGTGCCAATGCGATCTCTATGCCACTGCACTCTCCGCCACTGCACTCTGCATCACTCCACATCCCTCCACTCTGCGCTGCTCTAAGCCACTGCACCACTCCACTCTGCACCACTCCACTCTGCACCACTCCACTCTACTATGCACCACTCTAATGTACGCCATAGCATTTTACGATGCTGCATTGTACGCCTCTGAATTCTACGCTACTGCACTCTACGGCACTAAACTCTGCAACACTCTGTCAATGCACTCTACATCAGTCCTCTCTATGCCAATGCACTTTGCCATTATATACACCACTACACTCTACTACACTCTACTCTGCTACACTGCACTCTACGCCACTGAACTCTACACCACTTTACTCTGTACCACATTCTTTGCTAATGCACTCTACGCCACTGTACTTTGCATCACTCCACTCTGTGCCACTGCACTCTGCAGCACTCTACTCTATGCCACTTCACCCCACGCCACTCTACTCTAAACCTCTGCACTCTATGCCACTGCACTCTACTGCACTATATTCTACTCCAACACTCTACGCCACCATACTCTGCACAACTCTGTGCCACTGCACTCTGTGCCAATCTTCTCTGCACCACTCCCCCTGCACTACTGCACTCTACTTACAACACTCTGATCTACGCCACTGCATTTCACAATGCTGCAGTGTACGCCGCTGAATTCTATGCTGCTGCACGCTACACCACTATACTCTTCAAGACTCTGCATCAATTCACTCTACACCAGTTCACTCTACCCGACTCGACTTTATGCCACTCCAATACACAACATTCTACTCCTCATCAATCCACTCTACAACACTCCACACCACTCTCCTCTACGCCACAAACTTTTAACCACGCTGAACAACAGCCATGCTGGTGAACAACATGGCTAAAACACATTTGCAAAGTCAATGGCTCTTGCATTGGCGCGACCTATTGTCTTTGCCTATGCTTGTTGATAAATGGTCGGGTGAGTATGCACATTAATTACAGTGATGGGCATGCTCACATTTTCACTGGCCCCCTAATCACACATGGACAATAGATAATTTTTTCAGAGTCCCCTGCTGCGCACATCTCTCCATTCATTCAGCACCACATATTAACCAGGGGTGAAACTGTGTCAAAGGAGCCCATGAGCCAGGGCGAAACAAAGGTTTCTGCACTTCTATATATCAACTTGGAAAAGGGGCTGTGAATGTTCTCGTTTTGCTTCTCATGCAATGAAAATAATTCCATCTGCAATCCCTGGGCGTCTCTGCCCCCTACGCCTCTCATGTAGAAGCACGCACTGAAGCTTATCCAGTCCTCTTTTTTTAGGTCAAGCCTAGAGGCAGCGCACATGCACTGCTCGCTCTGCGAGGCATGCTGTATTAGGGTATGCACTAGCAGCCCCACCTACTCTCCGCCCATATTTGTCATTGGCTTTGTGTCATTTGTCTTTCATAAAGGCTGGCTTGTCAGTCCCTCCTTCGGTCCAACTTGTCTTCATTTGTTACCGTCCATAAGGACTGGTCCTTTTACTTGGCTTGTTACATGCTCTGCTTTATCTAGTGGGTGAGCACTATTTTGATAATGGACACTGATGGGGACAATGGCGGCTGCTTTTTTTTAATATATGCATGCTGAGCGCGGCGCCCTCTTTAGGGACGCCGCGCTCAGTTTAATTTTTTCTTTATTTAAAGCTTTGATGTTGAGCGCAGTGCCCGCTCCAGGGACACCGCGCTCGGTTTCAATTGTTTTTTTTGTTTAACTTTAACAATGCGCGCAGCGCCCGCTTCACGGATACCGCGCTCTGCAATAGGTGTTGCTTTTGCAAAGGTTTGAGTTGTTGGTATTGTAAATGACAATGCCTTTTAATTTTTTACAAAAGACATTGCCATTTACAGTGCCAATGGCTCGAAGACTCGCGATTGCGAGACCTATTGCATCGTAAATGCTTGTTCTCATTTGCTTTATGGTACTTGTGATACTGTTTTATACTGTGATAAATACTTGTTTATGAGTCCCAGAATGCAAAGGAAACCGAACCGAATGAATTGTCCATGTGTAATGGGAGGCAATTTGAAATCTCAACTCCCTTTCCTTGGCTTGCTAAAACGTTTTGAAGAGCGAACAATCCTGAAAGGCTGTCTTTCTTATTTGTAGCCTTTTTATAAGTTTGAGGGATGTGGAAGTATAGTCCTTCTATCTGATGTGTGCTTTATTGTAGTCCTTCAGTGCCCATGATCAGGGGGTAACATGTACTCCTAATTCCATGTCTGTGGCTGTTTTTTTTAAAAATCTGGTCACCGTAGAGAAACTGCAGGGTTGGCCCCCACCGTAGAGAAACTGCAGGGTTCGACCCCACCGTAAAGAAACTGCAGGGTTGGCCCCCATCGTAAAGAAACTGCAGGGTTGGCCCCTTACTTTTCATAGTGAAACAGAGATAAGACCATCCATTATGAAAAGTCTAAGAGACGCCTTATTACTTCAGCAGAAGCTACATAGCACTTTGATCTGAGTGACTGCCTGAATCTAAATTTACACCTACCTACCTGCCTGTCTGCCAGTGAACTGCCAGTCCCAGACCGAGTGGTGCTCAAACAATCTCTCCTGAGAGTTCTTTGCTTGCAGTGCTAACAAAAGTGACCTTTTCAGGCGTTGGTATGCTATATGTCACACTAACACGGAGTAGACACATTTATAAGGACATATGCTACCTTGCATGATTTTTTCCCCAAGTGACAGTTTTTAGCAAAACAAATATTTCCGGGATAAAAGAACTGCCCACAGTCTTCCTTCCACCCAACGAACAAACTCACTTTCTCTCGTTTTTGTCAGGTATTTTAGTTCCATTAAATCAACTAAAATTAGCTAGGATTACAACTCTCAAAATGCATATGGTTGGAAAACTAACAACCAGTGTCCGTCTGCCTCAGACAGACAGAGACAGACAGACAGACAGACAGACCGAGACAGAGAGAGACCGACAGAGAGACTCACTCACTCTTTTCACCCATCCCCTTTTCATGATGTCATTGGGATTAGAGGCATCTGCCAACCAGTTCTGGACAGTTTACTTCAGGAACCCAGAAGGAGTGGAGTCAGGGGATCAGCTAGACCTAAACTTCAGAGGGGGGGGGCTGGCGGTAGCTATCCACAAAGCAAGGTATGACAGAATGTCATAACAATCTGTACATATTGAACAGACCCAAAATAAATAGATCAAACATGTTTTTGTGGATTTAATATTTTATAGGCTACTGACAGTGATTTTTGGAACGGGCCTTGAGTGCAATCGCAGCTGAAATGCAGCTTCTGCAGATTTCAATACAAAGCATATTAACACTGTTTTTCGCATAGTATTTTCAAGGAAAAACAACTTTTTTGTAAATTCGCCCAAAATTCCTCCTGTGGCAGGAAAATATGCTCATGAAATATTTATCATTGCCAGTCCAAACAGGCACTACTACCCCATTGCTGATTAAAGGTATGTTTTTAGTCTGCCCACTGGGACATTGCAAAAGGTGCATGTTTGAGGCCACACTAATGTGGGCATGCCTCCATACACTGCCCGTAGTTTGATAACCCACCTGATGTTGTGGTATAAATATTTGGGACGGACACCTCCACTGATAATGTTATGAGAGATCTACAAGACTAATGCCACCTTTTTTTACAATTTCATGAAAATAAAAATACATATTTTACTAATATGATATAAAAAATGGTTTTGTACCCATCAGTTCATTTTTGTGGCATGCATAGAGAGTAAAAAGTGACTACTGTTGTTGCTATATGCTATCAAAGGATCCGGGACTATAATCAGTGTTTCTTCTATGATATACTAATAAGGGCAAATATTAAAATAATGCCAGCACAGATCACAATCTCATTGAAAACCTATGCAGTTCCCTTATAAATACGGATGTAAAGTTTTGGCAATCCGGCTGGCACCTCTGATGCCAGGATTAGTCTCGAGCCAGCAACATGGCTTTATATCGGGTAGAGAGACAACGGCCCATGTCTACACTGCAATAGTAGCTTTTGATATAGCAAGTTCGTCTGCGTTTAATATGGGGATGGTATTGTTGGATCCCGAAAAGGCATTTGACCGAGTTGTATGCCGCTGTCTATGGGCAACACTTTCATCTTCTGGTCGATATAGTAAATGGATACATGCTTTATATAACCACAAGCTAAATTGCTCTACGCTAGTTTACAGTCTACTCCCTTCCGGATATATTGCTGTACTCGCCAGGGGTGTCCCCTTTCCCCATTATTATTCGCATTATACATTGAGCCGCTTATATGGTCACTACCCTCTAATATACACACATTGCCGCTGAGATCAGGATTATGTGAGCTAAAAGTTACTGCTTACGCAGGCAATATAGCCGTTTTTTCCTCGGACCAAGCAACTGCAGTCGATTTTATTAAACGTGAAGCTGACAAATTTGGCACCTTCTCTGGATACAAGCTGAATGTCAACAAGACACAAGTGCTTCTTAATTTTCACTGTGATAGGCCGATCCTGGGGGTGTTTTCGACAGCTACTTACTTGGGAGTCCATATTTCCCCGCAGGTCGAGCATGTTTTGAGACTAAATTACGGTCTGTTGTTGCAATCTGTTATTAAAAGCCTTAAGACCTGGCATAAATTACCAATCAGTATAATAGGAAGATGCAACATTATTAAAATGAAAGTATTACCAAAATGTCTATATTTGTTTTGCGCGATTCCTTTACGTGTCCCGAACTCCTTTTATAAGAAATTAGAAGGGGCAATAAGTGGCTTTATTTGGAGGTATAAGCAAGCCCACCGGGCAAAACCATTTATTAAGCTCCCCTCTAAACAGGGGGGTCTACAACTCCCGGATTATAAACTTTATTATTGGGCGGGGTTTGCGGGCCGTCTTCCTAGTCTTCTGTCGACTGAGAATCATGACTTTTGTTACTACTTTGCGCTCGGATCCGACAGCAGAATGTTCCTATACAGAATCAATGACACCAACTATTTTAAAAGAATAAGTTTTAAGACCATCAGGGATATTGCGTACATATGGCGGGAAATCTTAGCTAAGTGTTCCCTACCTTTAATTCACACAAGTCTCCCTCTGTGGGATAACCCTATGCTTCCGGAAATATTTCACGATTCATTTGGTAGGCTATGGGCCAGCTATGGGGTTGATCGGCTTGGGCACTTACTTATATGATCCAAATGGCTTCTGAACATTCGAAGACCTACAAACTTCTTTTGAACTCCTGCGTCAATTATTTTTCAAATACTTCCCGATCAGGGATTATTTCCTTGTGCGGCAAGGGATAAGATACTAGAGTACTCTGCTCTACTGGTATGTCTGCATGGCATATCTCAGAAATCATTAAGTGCTATGTATCAGCGCTTCTGTTAACGGAGGACAGTGGCAGCCAGAAACTACATTTAAAATGGACCAATTTTCTGGGTGTAGACATCACCCCTATAGAGATAAACATTGCACTAGAAACACTGGATTGGTCAGTACTTTCCATTAGCCTAAAACTACAACAATTTCGGATGGTCTGTATGCTATATTTTACTCCGGATATGATCGCAAGCTGGGCTCAGAAAGAGGGTAGAGATGGGGCGATAAGAGTACATGCCCATAATGTGGGTTGGTAGCTGCAAATATAGTACACATGTTCGCCACCTGCCCTGAGCTGGGGACATTCTGGAATGAAACGAGACCGATTATTAGTCTCCGTTTAGGTCTGGATCCTCTCCTGATAGAGAAAGAGATTGTTAGGCTATAAGGCGGAAGCAAATTCTGGCTTGATATCCCTTTTCTCTATTATTCTTGTTGCTGCTCGACTCTGTATAGGAAGGGCATCGATTTCTCTAAAGCCCCGTAGAGCAGCAGAATGGTGGGCAATTATGAAAGAAACCTACGAAAGGGAAATGGCTCAGGCCAAAACTAGAGGAATCCGCTGCATAAATAAATTTGACTGCATATGGAGCTGACTTGCCCAGGGCTATTAGGATAGGATGTGAGACTGAATAGTCCCTGTTTATTTTTTTTAATTTTTATTCTCATTACATTTTATTACTAAAAGACTTTCGATTAGGAGCTTTGAGTTCATATTCTGAACTATTTATTGTATCAATACATATTAACTTCTGTTATGTACCACTAACTACTCGACTTATATGTAATCTCATTGTTTTGCTAAAATGCTAAATGTTACATGTTAAATGTTTAATGATGGTTCCTTTGACAAAAAAAAAAAAGAACCTATGCAGTTTTAATTGATCAGATTAAATATCTCTGCTGTTAATATCCAGGGAATTCCGTTTATGATGTGTATGCGATCTGTTGCTTTGTGCTATGAAGTTTTCTTATTCCTGAAGAACATAAAAATGTCTCCTAGAGAAACACGTGCGTTAATATTTGACTAACTCACTATAAGGTGCGTTTATTTACTTCCAGAAATCAGCAGCCCCGTTGTGTGTAAACAGAATACACCCAACTCTGACATTCTGCGCCAGGTTTGAAAACATAGCTGGAACTGGCAGAATGGAAGGCTCACCTTTCGTTGTGAGATGTTATGTTATCAACATCTGTATAGGTTTGCATAGTTCATTACCACCATTTGTGTGGTCCCACGTTGCTTTTAAAGTCTGAGGTGCATACATGTTTTGGTGAATGCAAAATTATATACGTTTTACATTCTAAGGTAGGGGGTTTCAGCCCTATTTCTCTCCCGCTGATCTCAATTGAATAACCCTTAACTAGCGCCAGTCTAGCCTCCTCTCTAAAGAATTCTGCTTGCAGTTCATCAGGTAATGTGGTGTTTTCTTTAGCAATATATGCCACCCAATGGCTGCTTCACTGTATCAGAAGTAGACGGACTAAATAGAGTCTGCAAGACTTTAGGAGACAGGGAAACTGAGGTATCAGGCGATTCTGGTCGTCTTCGTGAACCATAGATATTTATGTATGTCTGATCTTGGGCATCTATTTGAGAATATGTTAAGAGGCAGCTGTAAAGTGCTGTATTACCATTCATATAGCCTGACTGTGCTGTCTGGTTCAGGTGTACTATATTGTACTGTAGTTGCATTTATACTTCACACCCACAATGCACTGATGCACGTTTGCAGACCGGCAAAATGCTACTCCATGGGAGTGTTATGAATGGAAGCGCGTTTCTTAGTCATATGGCTGATATGGGTAGTGTTCTGATGTTATGTATCAGTACCATAGTTTAGCTTGTATTGTTTTGTTGCTGTGCTGTAAATTTCAAACAAAAAAAGCGAGGCCTGTTGGACATTAAACACCTCAGTATGAATCGATGAAGTGTGTGAGCTTAGTGTTGCCTTGGCGAAAGTGTTTTGATGTTGTGTATGTATGGCAGAGATTGCTGAAATCGTGTCTAACAATTGTGTAGCTGTACCTACACTTACAGAGAAAAGTGAGACGTAGATGCAGTCGCTAGTGGTGGGCTGCATTTATAGTTCAAATCATATAAAACATGGGCCTCTGAAAGCTCCTAGAGATTAAAGTTGCTGCCCTTGGGAGATGCAAATTTACGTTAACTTTGGATTCTATGCAGGCATGACAAAGAGCAGTCATATTACAATAATGCTATATGTCCTGAGATTCACTCAGAAGAAACACAGAGCACTGATCTCTGCTATGTGCTCTGAGGAGTCCACCTAGATGGACTCCTCGATGCATGTAGCATGTGTGATCGGGAAGAAAGGAGCAAGCCTCAGGAATGAGTATTATACAGTGGGTAATACTATATGAGCAGTAAGGCCCACCACGAGTGCTGATAGCCAAACCCATTGTGTGGATGGCATTAAGGAAACTGAAGAGAGATGCTCAAAGGAGTGATTCTGTAGAAGAAATGCACTTATGTTACCCCTCAAGAGAAGGGGAGGCAGAAGGTTTGCTTCAAAGAAATATGTGATGAAGTCTGGCAGAGCACGCCGAGAGGAAAATGTTAAATTGGCCCTGGATGCTGCGAGGGGAAGAACCTTCTGTTTTATACAAAGTCCCAATGCAATCACAGTACATATTACTTGAGCCCACAGTTTCAAGGGCAAGACCTAATCACATGGGCTCAGGGCAGTTGATGTGGTAGGGCAGTGGAGGTCACAGGCATTTCTCTCCTTGTGAGGCTGATCTGAAGATGTGCAGAAGGGAAATAAATCTTAACAGGTGAGAGTAGAGCTGGGCTAAGATCGAACAAAATGAGAACGACCAAACCTGTGCAATGCTGCTATCCGAGCCGCGGCAGTAGCAGCAAGGTAAGTTTCCTTTCAACATATTGTGCTTTTTCAAACCTTGAAATGTCATTCACTAATAATATATTGAAAGGTGTATTCACTACTAATATATTGAAAGGGGACTAAGTTCTAGATGTACAGGAAGAGGCCTCCTAGTGTACAATTAAAAGAGTAAGGATCTCTGAGATGTAATCAAAAGTACTTGGCTTGCATGGAGTGGTGTGTAAGGACATAAGGGTAACACTCAGCAGGCTGATTTACTCTTGGGCTGTTAGAACAATTACCTACCACAAACTTAATCTCTCACTCTTGCATGTCTGGCTATGACTAGAGACAGCACATGAGAGCACGTTTGTGACCCCCTAGACAAATGGGTGGCTTCCGTTTGGCCTTGCAGGAGTAAGTTGAATCTGGGCCTCTTAAAGACTGTGCAGTTTCTTCACAGGTTGCCAACTTTGATTGTTTTTACGACTGCTTTCTTAATCATGAGTTGTATTGTTTAGTAATAAGCAGTATCACTGCCTTTAAATAACAGCACATGGCTACTTCTTGTCCCAAATTCCCATTCTTGCCCATTTGGCATTATTTTACTCATTTGAAAGCATCTCTGACTTGCTTGTATTGATATATGGATTACTGGGGCGTCTCCAAATGTCCCCTTTTTGGTGTACACACACAAAATACTCCACTGCCCCTTTGGCTATGGGGATGCTGAATACCTGCCTACATGATTTAGTCCTAACTAAAATTATAATTGAATGTAACGCTCTACCCTTAGCCCTGCACTCTTGACCCTGTGTTCCTAAACCTGTACTTGGACATACATCCTTATGCCTGTAGCTATACCCATGCACCTTGTACCCATAGCCCTGTATCCATAACCGTGTACTCTTAACCGTGCACCCTGTATCCATAACCCTATACCCAGAGCTCTGCACTCATAACCCTGCATGCTCTATCATGTATGGTTTCCTTGTACCCATACCCATTAACCTTGTACATTAAGCCCTGTACTGATAATCATGTACCCATATTCCTGTACCATAACCCTGTATCCAGAAACATGCTACATACAGCCATAACAAAGTATCATCTCCTCTTAACCCTGCTCCCATAACACCATACTTTAACCATATATCCTCTAATCTAGCCTGTGTTATTATCCCTGTAAGCATAAGGCTTCTTCATGTACTCTTAGGCCCTGTACCCTTAAGCCCCTCCTCAACAGCAACCGCATGCCTCTTCTTCTCATGTCATGTATTTTGGGGCTCGTATGCTGGACCTACAAGCGCCCCTGATCCCTCCTTTACTCTAGCGCGGTGCACAACCGTGGGATTCTCTCTCACCCCCTCCCCGCCCCCCCCCCCCCTTTTTGGAGGCGTCTGTTGACTCCTGCCTCTTGGGACCAACTCGCCCTTGAGCACATCGTTTTTTGTAGAAGTCTGTTGACTCTCCTGCTTCTCGGGACCTACTCGCCCCTGAGCATCTTTATCCTCCCCTTTCTCTTCTTTCTTCACCCCCCACCCCGTCCAACATGGAAAACAATCAAGGACTTCGCTTCGGAGACGATATGGTGACGGAGATCCGAAGGACTCCGTCACTACTAGGAGCCGACAGCAGGACTTCATCAGGCACTCGGGCAGGTGATTGGTCATCACTAACTGCCATGAAGAAAGAGTGGGTAAAGATCACCCTCCACGGAGCAATCATGACCGAATACCTCAGGGCCAACATTGCTCTGAACGGTCTTATAGCGAGCAACTTCCCCAGACTGTTTTTAGAGGATGCAATGTTCAAAAAGGAAAGGTCCCTGGTAGCATGGAAATGCACCAGGGACTGGCTGATGCTGATTATTAACACCGCCAAACGCCTGGCAGACGCTCTACTAGTCAAGAACCAGATTGCTGAAGGTGCCCTAAAAACAGATATTCTGGTTGCAGCCTACAAAAACAAACTGGCTGAGATCAACAGTGACATATCTGAGCACAAGGAATATCTGATTAAACAGAAAATCACAACATTACAGAAGGATATAAAAAAAAAACTCGATAAAAGGTCTACCCCTACCTCAAGGATGACTACACACCTGCAGGGGGAGACATTTCATCAGATGAGAGCCAAACACCTCGGAGGAGTAACTCCTACAACAGCAACTCCAGTACTGAGAGCTGGGGCAGCGGCGGAAGTAGGAGCAGCCCACATCCCCTGTATTTGGGTTATGAGGGACCCCAATTCCAAGGCCCCCCATTTTGACAGTACCCCATGTTCCCACATGGATCCCAACAATTCTACCCTTAACCCCCTTCTTTTTTAGCCATAGGTTGGGGCAGAGGAAGAGGACGCAGAAGAGGAAACAAGCGGGTGTAGTGGCAGTTCCCACCACAACAACCAGTACAGACCCGGAGTCAGACGGACAAGAAAAACTAATAGTGAACCTGTCCCACAGACCCCTTACTGACATGGAAACAAAGGTCCTCAAAAAGGGCCTATGGTTTGTCCCCACCCCCCAGCTGGACAACTTTCGAGAGTCTTGTGAACTGCACAACTACTTCAGGAAAATACACCTGAAGGCTTTTTTCCAAGACAAACCCAAACAACCACAGGAGGACTCAGGCCTACTTAACCCATCGAGATTCACCCCACTTGCCGGCCAAGTCCCCAATGAGATTCTCACATTTATGAACAGGCTGTCCTTAAAGAGGTAGCCAGGGGTGACAACAGGCGGCATTTCCAGAATCTTTCCTCCGAGACTACCGCCATCACCACCTTGGCCAATGACACCTCCATAACCATAAAACCAGTGGACAAGGGGGGTGCCATCGTTATCTTGTCTACTGATGATTATGACAAAGAATGCCATCGGCAACTGGCGAATCGCCGGTATTACACTCCCATTGACCAGGACCCTACGGGTGTCTTGACAAACTGCATCACTTCCATGGTGCTTACTGCTGTAATAGAGGGTTGGATCAGCCAAAAGGAAGCTGAGTTTCTGATCAATAAAGAACTGAGGTTCCCTTACTTCTACACCCTACCCAAGATTCATAAAAATCAGACCCCCCTCCCCCCCCAACCTGGGCATCCCATTGTCTCTGTGATAAATTCCCTACTTGAACCACTATCACGTTTCTGCAACCACTTCCTCCAACCAGTGGTCCAGAAGACACCCTCCTTCCTACAGGACACCAGGGACGTTCTTCGCTTGATCAATACTTGTGATATTACCCCTGAGATCGAATTGCCAGTGACACTAGACGTGGAGGCCCTCCTCACCAACATCCCACAAGCAGCCACTTTGGAAGTAGTAGAGGTAGCACTCATGTCAGACGACTGGGTTTCTCCTACACCAATCAACTTCATTATGGAATGTGCCACATTGGCCCTAACTGAGAATTTCTTCCAGTTTAAGAAACAACTCTACCACCAGACCCAGGACACATCCATGGGTAGCACTTTCTCCCAGAGCCTGGCATGCCTCTATATGGCAGCTTTTGAGTCCAGGTGCATCTTTGACACTTACAACCCTTATTCTAGGAACATACTCCTGTGGCGTAGGTACATTAATGACGTCCTGTTGTTCTGGAAAGGAGATAGGGCAACTTGTGAGGAGTTTTGTGGGTGGGTCAACACTCTTAACCCATACTTGAGTTTTACGCATACCATTTCTAACACGCACATCCCCTTTCTGGACCGGACGATAAGCTTGACAGAGGGCAGACTACACACGGCTGTTCACAAGAAATCTACAGACTGTAACAGTTTGCTACTTCACGGCAGTCACCACCCCAAAGTCCTGAGGGACAACCTTCCTTTCGGGCAGTTCCTACGACTTAGACGGAACTGTAGCACTGTCCAGGACTACGATGTGATGGCGGAACAACTAACACACAACCTCAGACAACGCGACTACCCCGCCCACACTATTAACACAGCGAGGAAACGGGCTCGCAATATTAACAGGGATGCCCTACTCGAACAGAACCCCAAGGACGACAGTGACGTCCTGACGTGTGTGACCACATTCACCCCAGAGTCAAACAGAATTAAGAAGATAATCAAAAAGCATTGGGGTTTCCTACAGACAGGGAGTATTACACTGCTAGCCCCAAAATTTGCATTTAAAATTTAAACGCACTAGCAATCTTAAGGACCTCCTTGTCCACACGAGACCATCACCTGACATCCGCACTAACCAACCTTCCCTGTGGGGCCTCCCGCCAGTTACCGGCCACTTCCCCTTGTGGGTCTTGCTCGGTGTGCCCCCTCACTAAAACAACGAAGGAAATCCAACTATCACCCAACTTCAAATGGGTTCAGAGGAGGTACACCAACTCCAACACAAGTAACTGCATTTACTCCATCACCTGCCCCTGTAACTAGTTGTCATGCCAATGTAACGCAAGAGTAGCAAAGACTAGGATTATGGAACACCGAAGCAACATCTGCTGCCACAAAATCCAGACCAAACCCTGCCAAAACTTTGCGGAGAAAGGCCACCCTCCAGATAGTCTGAGATGGACAATTGTAGAGGCACACCCACATCTGAACAAACAGGCACTCTTTAGGTAGGAACAACGTTGGATCTTCCACCTGTCCTCTGACAGGGACGGACTCCACGAGGACATCCCGTGGAGTGAAGTCAACAGATAACTTGGGCCTCGCCCTATTGATATCCTAGTGGCCACATAACGACCGACTGGGAGCTCCCCATGACAGGGAATCAGCTTAGTCTAGACGGAGTGTCTTACATCTAGTCTCCCCTTCTCTGAACTCTCCCTGCGATTCTTGGTCATGCATAGGTTTGATTTATTTCAGTCAGCGACCCCCGTGTAATACATGCTGCAACACGTGCTCTTGTTTCTACACGCCGGTAAAAACTGCCAACCCACCGGCTGCTGACTAACCTCCAACTCTTATAGAGCAACTACAGGGACTAGCCTGTCACCTTCCATTCATGCCCTCTTTGTCCTTCCAGATCTTTTTGCTGACACACTGACCATATGTTGATTTCTCTGTGTTACGGCACTGCGCGCCGCAACACAGGACATAACCGTATATTCCCACAGAACCTGCCTATCCTGCTCTTGTGACTGAGCAGCGAACACGGGTGAGCATGACATCATCTCTCACGTGCATCCTCTGTTCCTGGCACCGTGGCATTACACTTTATGGCTATTTATTCCCCTCACCCTAGATCTTAATGCAGATACATTGGCCATAGGTTTATTCCACAACATCCCTTATGGCCCAGTGTCTTCTCTGTTACTGACTCCGTGCTAGTACACATTGTGGCTATGCATTCCCCTCACCCAAATGGCCGCTACCTGCTTCCACCGTGAGCAGGCCATTAATGCGCGCGTACGTGCTGTTCAGCACGCGCGCCAGGACTGCTTCTGTCACTCGGGCGGGGTCCAGCCACTCACCAGATACTAATACCAGACCTTCACAGCCCTCCCCCCCCCATCACTCTTCCGAGCTGGCAGAGCGAGGGGTAGGTTCCCGGAACCGGTTCCCGGTTGAACTGTGAGTATTACTGCCCCCTCGGGGGCCCTGCCACACGTCTGATCGGCGTTCGCCCACTTTTTGGGCATTTATTTAGCTCTCTCTAACTTTGGCATTATTTCTATTTAACGTTGACCAGCGGGACATTATCTTCTGTTTCGTACATCCTCTGCCTGTTACTCTATGGAGCCTGGCCATAACCCAATTCGGGTGAGTCCCAGGCTTCCTTTATTTGACGGTGGTTGGTTACCACCTCACTCACCTAAGTACCCTGATGTTTGTCACGGCTACACTCTTTTGAGTTGCACTAACCTTGCATGTGATTGGGTATGTTTTTACTTTGGAGGCTGCTTTTTGCAGTTCTTAATCATGATTTTGTTAATTATAATTTCTGTTCTTGTGTCCTTGTGTTTTTATTTGTATAGGTCGGTCCATTCTGTACATAATAAGGTACCTCATTGTTAGGTCGCAGAGTGCTATGTTCACCTGGAGTAACCAACCACTGTGTAGATAGTGTAGTATTCCTGGTCATGAAGAATCGCCACGTGATTTCCTACACATGAGGCGAGAAACATGTCGACCATTCATATTTAGCCACCTCTGACCATTATATCAGCGGTGACACCTCAGATGTTTTTAATTGAGATCGGTGGGCTCGCAGATTAAATTCATTTTGGAATACCACTGTGCCTCATATTATCTCAACACACACCACTTCACCACATACTCTATCCTTCTCTACACTCCGAGGCCCCACACCCGTACTTCACCTAACGGTTTGGGAAAAAGATCTCCGTCAAACAGCCACTCATAGGGTGCCTGTCAGGCATTGCAGCGCCGGCCTGATGAGGAGCAGGCCCTATGATGAAGCATGACACCCAACCGGGTGTGTGAGGGCCCCACTTCCCAAATTGGGAGACACCCCGTCTCCACCTTAGGGTAGGGATGTTGACCGACCTAGTCTCCTTTCCCCTCCTCAACAGGAATAACTGAATTAATTGCACTACACACTGAACTGTTTGGAGGTTGTTTTACTTTATAAATTGTTGCATTGCCATCACAATGTATATTATAGAGCCCCGATCAAAAAGGTACGGAACCTATTTCCATTTGTTTTTCCTTTCACGGAAGAGGAACATAAACGGGACCACAGGCCCGTATGAACCACTGTTCATTAAACATTTTGCAGGCCCACTAGTAACATTTAATATAGAGGCCCAAGGCACATATAGTGCACTGTACTAGGGACTTACAAGTAAATTAAGTGTGCCAATTGTTGAGACATCAAACAAACCATGTTTTATGAGAGAAGCATATGCACTTTACCACTGCCAACCAGTGCTAGAGTCCTAAGGCCAACAAAAAGAATCAGCAAAAACAGGGGTGGAGGAAGGCAAAAGGTTTGGAGTGTCCCTTCAGAGAGGGCCTCATTGTACCATTGTTTGGCTTCATTGTGACTCATGTACTTTATTCCTTTTTGTTGGCTGTGTGAGCTTTCCTTTCTCCTCTTGTCTTTTCCACTCCTGGAGCATAAACACATTACTATGTCCTTCTACAGCTCATTTTTTTTAGGCACTGCTTTTTTACTTTTTGTTTAATCACTCCAAATGAATGCATGTGTTTTCTTGTGGCCTCAATCGTGGGCTTCCTCACCCTCGAATCTCCACTCCACCTCTTTCTATGCTCCTCTCTCCCACCAGTGTACTTTTCCCCTGCAACCCCAAGTTGCTTTCTTGCCTGTGTGCTTTATCCTCGATAGCTCTACGGTGCTGTCTTTCACCTGTTTAACCCCCACACCTCCCTACGTGTTGCTTCCGCCTCTGTGTTCATTCCCCCACCTGCTTAAACCCCCTCCCGTGTTGCTTACCTCCCTACTCGCCCGGGAACTCCATGTTGCTGCCACCCACCTGCTTTTAAAAAACTAAAACACTTTTGCAGCTGTATCGTTTTGTAGGCACGTGTATGCAGAGTGCGTAGGGCTACAAAATGAGAAGCCGGCCACACTGAAAGCTTTTTTTATTTTATTTTATCGTAAAAGAAATCTTTAGCCATGTGGCACAGAGATAGAGCATCATAGTTAAAACCATTGGCAAAGCCAATGGGTTCCAAAGGTGAGAACTATTGGTGTTGCCAGGGCTTGTTTTCTGTTTTTAGCCTGGGGAATTATTGGTTGGGATGTAAACATATGGGTTACTGCAATCATCTGTACTTGAATTGTTCTATTATACCAGCAATATCCACAAAGCATGCCAGCGCATATTTATATAACGGTCTGAGTATACAGATATGCTTCAGTTCAGTCGGGTGCGGTGCAGGTTACAGATTTCATTCTATCTCAGTGCTGGATATTGCGCAAGACATCACCAAGTACAGATTCTTACAAAATAATTCCAAAACCAAACCATCTGACAAAATCCAGTGTTTCTTGGGTTAATCTTTGTTTTTTTGTGCTGTTTTATATATAGGGAATTGAATAGGAAGCCATATTCAATAATGGCGAAGCTATAACCTTGCTCTTTTTACAACTCATTGGGGCGAAGGTCACTTGTTTGAGAAAGCCATTGTAATATTCACGTATGTGTCGACTAGTTTATTTGTTTAACTCTTTAAATGATTTTTAGATTCTCTCTGTGTTTTGTGTTAGACATGCAAATGTATGTTTGGTTTTCTTCCACCATGAAAGTACTACATTACCAATAACAAGCATTTGCAATGCATTAGGTCTCACATTTGCGAGACTTACAGCTATTGGCTTTGCCAACAGAAACCGGGCAACGTGCTGAAATATAAAGTGTGGCGTCCGTGGTGTAAAGATGAAAGCGAACGCCGTGCTGAAACATAAAGCATGGCGCCCGTGCACATAAGTTATACGCATGGCAGCCTGTGAAGCGAGCGCCATAGTAATAAAAAAATAAAATACAAAAAATGCAAATGAAAACCAAAAGCATCACGATCTTAGTCTTTCGATGCACAGCACCCCCGCCGTTCCTGCACGACGCTCTTCGCTGCTGCCAGGCAGGCTGTGTGTGAGAGCTGCAGGCATGTTGTAGGAGCACGAACAAAAAAAAACAAGAGGGGCACCAGACAGAACCTCTTTTGTGTAAATGCCAAAGGTGCATGCTAGCCTGACTCCCGCACTTCCCACATTTCCACATAAGCACTAACTCGACTTCCTTGAGCACGTTAAACTACGCTGTTGTCGAATGGAACGCTACTGTATGACATGAGAGGTATACATATATGCAGACAATCTTTCAACATGTACCGAAAGCTATAACGTTATTGTCAAACGAATAATTTAATGAAAACAGACCTTCAACTCGGCATCTGCTATTCCATGTCTTTGCATTTTGGAGTGGCAAGATTTGCCTGTAGAAGAGGGCCTTAATGATCCCCCTCTTCTACATAATGACATGGATGGTTATATCGCCGCAGTGATTTTTACTAAACATCAAAGTTGAGTCCAACTCGATTCTTTTAATTTATTGAATCACTAGGTAAAGTGGTGCATTGGAGTAATTACTGAAATAACTGAATTGTTTTGTCAGTAGCGTTCAAATTTCACAGGCGTGCTACGCTGGTTGGTTAAAAAAAAAAGTGCGTGCAGTTGAGCATGACCTGCCTGCAACAGCAAGCAGGAGAAAGTCATTTAAGAAAATAGTGCTCACAGACTGTAATTAAAACATCCAGAGTAACAACACATGTAATAAGGGCAGTCCTTATGGGAGGTTACAACAAGAAAAAAGGAGGTACAAAGGAGGGACTACTAAGCCTATTGACGAATCAAAGCCACCATTTACAAAGGACAGTAACAGGAGGCAATTGAAGAAAAGATGGGCGGAGCTTAAAGTCCATACCTGAATACAGCATGTCTCAAAGAGACAGCACAAGCACTGCCTAGGCGAGACCTAAAACCATAGCACACAATCATCAGATGCAGAGGCGTAAAGTTTACATAACGCTTGCCCATTGTTGGCCTTCGATGGCGGATATAGTCCACGGCTGGAGGCCAACAAGTGTCCACTAGGCACAGTGCAAGGTCTGCACAATGGGCATGGGCGCGGGGGAAGTACTAAGCTCAGGGCATGGCTTATAAGTTTTTTCTTAGGGACAGTGCATGACCCAAACGGCTACAGAAACCTGTCGAAGATAATTATCCCCCCCCTTTTTTTTTTTTTTTTTTAAGAATCACCAAGGCTTAAAATGTAGCACGAGAATCCTACTGAATGGGTGCTATGGGTTCAGTGTTCTTTGCTAAAGTTACCTAGCTTCAAACACAGGCCTCGTTGCATGGTGGGTTGATACCCTGCTTTCAAAGCCACAATTCATCCTTCAGGAAGTTAGGTGGCACCGGTATTGTAGGATTTTCATCATAGCATTCTCATATGGCAGTGAAAATTGAATCAAATGTGCTAAGTAAGTAAGAGGCTGTCTTTATTCTTAAGCTGACTGTCCTTTAACATTTCTTTAATTGTGAAGCATTGTCACTAATTAATTTATGCGGGTAGTGGGCACCAGGATTTATTTTAACATCACTGGAATTTAACCCAAAGCAATAAAGATAAAATGAAGGCAGAAGAATGGAGCGAAATATAGGAAAATAGAAAGCAGGGAGATAAAAACAGCCTGAAAGTGAGATAAAGAGACAGGATGTCTAGGGTGGAGAAAGGAAGAGGCACCAGGTGGAATCAAGACTAAGTAGCCTCTCCGAACCTCCACAGCAGCGCTAGCAGCAACAGCAGCGGCGAACAGAGGGAAACAGACCCCAATAGCGATGGCAGGTAAAATTTATTTCCTCATTTAGTGACGCGTTTCGAGCACAGCCGTGCCTCTTGTATGTATGTATTTATATATATATATATATATATATATATATATATATATATATATATATATATATATATATATATATATATATATATATATATATATATATATATATATATATATATATATATATATATATAACCGTCGCAGTACAGGATCTCTCCAAAGACGGACGGACCCAGGTATTGTGCAAATTGTTGTTTTTTATTCCTCTGTTTTCGCCATTACGCGTTTTGGCTCCTGCGAGCCTTGTTCACATGACAGTGGTAAGTTTGAATAGTGCAATATTTAAAGTGACTGGTGCTATGAAAAAAGTGCATCACGTGACTTCTGTACCATAGACATAGAAAGTGGAAATATACAAGGCACCTCTTCCGTCTTAAATACAAATATACGAGGTAAAATACCATGTGTAATCTGAATAGTCTGTATATAGTGTGCAAATTTACTGATGACAATGTCATGTCCAAATGTTTTTAAATCAGCACATGTTAGTAAAATTTATACACTCTTGGTAAAATACCCCTTTGGACCCAATGACAACATAGTTAAATATACATAAGGCACCTTGTCCATCTTTAAAAACACATATATACGAGGTAAAATGCAATACGTAACCTAAAACAGAATACATATAGTGTGCAATTTTACTAATGACATTGTCTTGTCCAAGTGTTTTAATTTAACAATGTTAATAAAGTTTATACAATCTTGGTAAAATACCCCATTGGACTCAGATGAAAAAATAAATATCATATAAAATCAAAAAGTTGGAATGACAAGATAAAATTGCCCTATTGATTCTATTTTATAAAACCTATTGATGAAAACACTCCCCTCATGTATGTTACTGTGTCTAATATATTGTACAATCCTGATTATGTGGTGATGTATAAAAAAGTGCAAAGTGCAGTGAAAAGTATATGCTTACTAAAAGAAGTGTATTAAAACTAAAGGTTAGCAGACCTTTAAACTGATTTAGAACATAGAGATCTTACACCGTCCATCTAAATTAGGAGTGTGGCTTACAGGATCAAGATGTTGTATGCTTTGATTAAACTGGTCCCTGATGGAGTTACAGGATCTTAGCTGATAAAAGTCCTAATGTTTATAAAGAGCTGTCTATTATCATCATGGCAATTTATAACTTAATTCCTAGATGAATTTAAGTGCAAAATGCTGCTTAAATATATAAATAAATAATATATAAATATCATATATATAAGTTCATACAATGTGCAGCATTGTAGAAACTCTATAAATAAATATTTAATGTCAGCCTAAATTAATATTCGCACTAAAATGGAATAAAATTGCCATAAAATGTAAATACTCTAAAATCACATATAAAGATGATAAACCGACAGAGGAAGATAGGATGAAGATAGGATTTTTCATGTGAATTGGTCTAAAGTTTCCAGTGTTGAATGCAATGTACCTCATTATGTTAAACAAGTGTGCAATTCTTCAGTAGCGTTTAACCCCCCCGGGTATTTGGAGTCCAGTTGTAAAATATACCGGGTTTCTAGTTTTCTCAACTTGTTCTCACGGTCACCTCCTCTTCTGCTTGGGGGGACTGCATCAATTACAAAATATGTTAGGTTAATGTTGTTGGAATCATGTTTGTCCCTGAAATGACGCGCCACTGGATATGTATTATCCTGATTAGTGATGGCGCATAAATGCTGCAACACTCGTTTATGTACCGGTAATTTAGTGCTGCCTATGTATTGCAGCCCACATGGGCACGACAACACATAGACAGCAAACTCCGTTTTGCAGGTCAACAATTTGGAAATTTTAAAGACCTTGTCACTAAAAGGTGTCATGTAAGTGCTTCTGTTGACACCATGGATACATGCTTTGCACGTTTTGCACTTGAAAAACCCTTTAATAGATTGCAACCAGTTACTATTGTCAATGACTTCTGGGCTAGTTTTTACTAGCCTGTCTCTCATTGACGGAGCCTTGCTATATGTGATGGACACTTTCCGCGGTAGCAGTGGTCCAATCACCGGATCATTGAGTACAAGGGGCCAATTCTGCTGGATGATCTTATTAAGTGACTTATGCTGTTTATTAAAATTCATAATCGATCTAAAATCATCATTGCCTTGATTGTGCGCCTTATTTCTGTCATCCAGGTTGGTGGTAATGTTTTTCTCCTTAAGTACTTCATCTCTCGTTAGCAACATAGATTTGGCTATGGCTTTTTCAATAACAGTAGATGAATAGCCTCTCTGCTCAAATCGGCTACTACTCTCACGTTGTGCCACCTTCAAATCCTCTTCGTTGCTACATATGCGTTGGAGACATAGCATTTCCCCGTAAGGGATGCTATTGATGAGATGTTTAGGGTGACTACTACTGGCGTGAAGAGTAGAGTTACCTGCTGCTTTTTTCCTAAACAACTTAGTTTCAATTTTACTGTTTTTAATGTAAACTTGGGTGTCTAGAAACTCAATGCTGGTCGGACTGATTTTTGCAGTGAAGTGAAGATTGACATCGTTTGAATTGATACTTTCTACAAAATGACTAGCTTGCTCTGTTGTACCCTGCCAAATTATAAACAAATAGTCAATGTAGCGTAACCACATTTTAACATTGTTTTGTAAGTGTTGTCTGTGTTGTTCCCTGAGGACCAACTCCTCCCACCTGCCCATATGCAGGCAGGCATAACTAGGTGAGAAGCTGGCCCCCATGGCTACACCTCTGGTTTGTTGAAAAAGCTGGCTGTTGAACATGAAAATGTTGTTAAATAAGCAGAATTTGATCATTTCAATCAACATCCTACTGTGTTCTTTATACTGGTCTGATCTTCGTGCCAGGTAATATTCTATAGCTTCTATACCATCAGTGTGCTCAATGCTTGTGTGTAATGAGGATACATCCATAGCAATTGATAAAAAGTCATCCTGCCAATTAAATTTGGAGATTTTCCTCAAAAAGTCACTTGTATCCTTGACATAAGATGTTAGATTCTGTACAAATCCCTGCAAGAAGAAATCAACATATTCTGTAGTGTGTTCCAATAGACCTCCCCTGGCTGAGATGATAGGCCGCCCGGAGGGTTCTTTAAGTCTTTATGAATTTTAGGGATAAAGTACATAGTTGGTGTTGTCGGATTTTCATTAAGCAAATATTTGTATTCATCCATGCTGATTAAATTTGTACTCTTCCATCTAGATAGTTTGGTATGGAATTCCTTATAAGAGGCTTTCAAATTAAGCGTATTAGTGCGAATGTAGCACGTGCGATCATTTAGTTGGCTGTAAGCTTCTTTATTGTAGCTTTCATGGGGCCAGATGACAATGTTACTCCCTTTATCGCTGTTGCGGATGACAATGTTTTTGTCCTTTTGTAATTTTGTGATCAAATTTCTGTATAATTGATTCTTTTTGTTGTTATTCTTGTCATTAGATTGAACATTTTTGTTAAGTGTTTTGATTTGAGTGCTAACCGTCTCATGAAAAATGTCAATAGAATCTCGTATAGCGATGGGGTTAAACGAGGACTTGGGTTTAAATGGAGTATGCTGCCTTGATGTCATAGCAATATCATTAATCGTGTCATTTGTTGCAGACATAGTGTTACTAGATTGACTTTTGTTCATATTATAAAGTTCTTGCATGACAAGAAGAAGAGATGTATCCGATTGTGACAAATTTGAATCGGAGAACTCCTCAACCATTCTTTGTTGATTTGTAGTATGGTCTGATTGTGTTTTATTGATCAAATGGTATTTTTTTAATTTGAGTTTTCGGACTCCTTTGTATATGTCCAATCTTGTGGAGGCGTAGTCAAAATTTGTCACTGGGGCATATGATAGCCCTAAACTGAGTATGTTTTCTTCTTGTTTTGTCAATTCAATATTTGCTAAATTCACAATAGTATTGTTGGTTCCATTTTTAGTCATTGTTTGTTCTTCCAGTACCCCCTGCCTCGTTTTCTGTTCTGATTTGGTTCGCTTTGTACTTGCTTTGCGCCTCTGCCGCCGCTTGTAGTTTTTGATCGTTCTTCGTTTTGCCTTGGCGGCCTTGGTCGTAACGTTTGACGTCTTTCGTAACATAAAAAATTGAGCTCCTCGCCCGGCGATGGTTTTGGCTGTTGTTTTGTGCTTACTATGTTACGCATCTAAGATTCCGATTCACTGCCCCCCAAGGAACTGGTGTCAGACTGTGATGTGTTGGGGGTTCGGCCATGTTGTTTAGTAACTTCCTGTGTTGACCCCTCCGCAGGTTGGAATTTGGACTTTCTTATGGCGTCATATCGTTTGGCGAAGGTAAAAATCTGGCCCAGTTCGTAGTTGTTTTTATCTCTTTGAAACTTGAACGCTTTTCTTTCCTTGATTTTTTTCTTCCTCTTTTTTAAGTCTAGTCATCATCTCCTTACGTAATCTGGTTTGTTCCTCCGTTTGATCTAATTTTTCTAACTCTTGATTAATTTCAGCAATTTCTTTGAGTAACCTGGCTCGATCAATGTCAGCATACTTGATTAAGATAAGTGTAAGTCTTTTGGATGATTCCAAGTTGCATGCTGCCCATTCCCTCATTAAATCCGGGTTGGGTTCGTCATAACTGGGAGCCGTTAGAATTCGTAGCCCCCTAGGAATTCTTTCGACATCGATATAGCGTTGCAATGATCTCGACTCCCACCACTTGTTTTGTTCAGATCTCCTCTTTTTTTCTAGTTTTTTATACATATCCTTAATTGAATTGGTGACCTGTGGGCTTACTTTTGTTAGTTGTGTGGCACCACTAGTACCCGGGAGGGTTTCAGAGAACATCTCCATAGCTGCCGCCTCCCGTTCTCTTAACACGTCGGCCGACATGAGGAAATACTTTTAATTAATATCCAAATGCACACAGTTAATTACTTGGTTTACCAACTGTGATACAAAGGTTCGCACACCTCCTCACCCTGTAATACTTGCAGTTTCCTACCTGGGTCGCACTGTTTTCGTCAAGCCCTCCGACTCTGCGTCCGCAGGCTCCTGCAGGCTTGTACGGCTATCTCGGGTTACAGGGGGTCAGACGCTGAAAATCCTCCTTGGATCAAGAGATGCTTCCCGGTTGCCCCGGAAGTGTCGTTTCACCAGCAGCGTCGTCCATAGTGAGGGGGGGGGGTTTCCGTGAATGACCGCGTGAAACCAACCGGTCAATAATATTGCATGCAGAACCGTCGCAGTACAGGATCTCTCCAAAGACAGACACGGACCCAGGTATTGTGCAAATTGTTGTTTTTTAGTCCTCTGTCTTCGCCATTACGCGTTTCGGCTCCTGCGAGCCTTGTTCACATGACGGTGGTAAGTTTGAATAGTGCAATATTTAAAGTGACTGGTGCTATGAAAAAAGTGCATCACGTGACTTCTGTACCATAGACATAGAAAGTGGAAGTATACAAGGCACCTCTTCCGTCTTAAATACACATACACGAGGTAAAATACCATGTGTAATCTGAATAGTCTGTATATAGTGTGCAAATTTGCTGATGACAATGTCATGTCCAAATGTTTTTAAATCAGCCATGTTAGTAAAATGTATACAATCTTGGTAAAATACCCCTTTGGACCCAATGACAACATAGTTAAATCTACATAAGGCACCTTGTCCATCTTTAAAAACACATATATACGAGGTAAAATGCAATACGTAACCTAAAACAGAATACATATAGTGTGCAATTTTACTAATGACATGGTCTTGTCCAAGTGTTTTAATTTAACAATGTTAATAAAGTATATATATATATATATATATATATATATATATATATATAATTAATATTATTAATATTAATATTACCTACTGGCGGTCGCCAGTAGGTAGTTATAGTTAGAACCTAGTTTCCATAGGAGAAGCGTTTTTTGATTTGCCAATAACTTTGGCGCCGTTTGACGAATCTTCGCGAAATTTTCAAAACTAATGGGGCGCTCCGGTCAGCTCCTGTCTTGAACGTTTTGGGGTGATTCGTCAAGCGGGGGCCGAGAAAAAAGGGGGGTCCCCAAAGCGCGTTTTCTCCATGTTAATTTCCATAGGAAAGTTTGGAACAGGCTACAGGCCAAACTGCTGAACGGAATTACACCAAATTTGGCAAAAAGGTAGCTCTTGGTTCAGAAAGCGCCCCTTTTTTAAATGGTGTAAATCCGTTCAGTAGTTGCTGAGCAATTTAAAAAATAAAAATATCTATCTGGGCACCGAGGAGGAGTTGTAAACCCTCCCGAGCACGAGCTTGTCTCTGATTGGCTGCCAACACTCCAAACCAAAAAGGTTAAAAAAAAGAAAAGGGGGCAGGGTAGAAACACCCTGACCCCCTAGGCCTGCTCAGGGGCAAAACAAACATTTTTTTTTTTTTTAAACATTCGGCGGGATTTGCGCTGGGTGCGCGAATCCGGCAGAATTTTTTTTTTAAAAAACGAAGCGCGGTCTCCTGCACTTCGTTTCCTTGATTTGCGAGGATATCACTACTGCAGCTCATCAGAAATACTAAAGCGAGTGAATCTCCAGCCAGGTAATGACCCTGTGCTCATGGCAGATTCATGCCATCACATAATGCCATCCATACCCAGGCGTTGCATGACTAGAAGGCGGGTAAGGGGCTGCAGGCAGTCAACGACCCTGATCACAATGCGCAGCCCCTTCTCCTAGCACGGCTCGGCACCTGAAACGAGAGAGAGGATGGCTGAGATTCCGTCTCTCCCGGAGTCAAGCCTGATGACTGGATTGGGCGGGGAGATCCCATAATCCCTGGCCTGCCATTGACGTGTGGGGCCGTTCGGAGGCGACCATTGGCTGTAGGTGGCGTCCGTCACCCAGGTCTCGTCCATCGATGCCACTGTAGCACTGCTCCTGGGGGCGGTGCTGGCCGGGCTGGGGGCTCTGCTGCTGCGCATTAGTCACCAGACCGGAGGAGAGGGCTGGAGCGGGGGAGCCGCAGTAGTACTGCTGAGGGGGAGTGAAACTAGGCGCTAATATGTGACCCGAGGCAGCGGGGTAGCCGCAGTTCCACTGCTGACAGTGAGTGAAACTAGGCACTAATATGTGACCCGAGGCAGCGGGGGCTGTTGGCTGCCTGCAGGATGCCCGTGGCGGTGCTGGCTGCGCTGGGGGCTCTGCTGCTGCGGTTTAGTCACCGGAGCGGAGGAGAGGGCTGGGGCGGGGGAGCCGCAGTAGTACTGCTGAGGGGGAGTGAAACTAGGCACTAATATGTGAACCGAGGCACGGGGCTGCCGGCTAGCTGGAGGTTGCCCGTGGCGGTGCGACTATCACACAGCGCCAAGGGCATGGGAGGTGCAGCGCGCTGGGAAGGAGAGCGGGCCATGTGCCATAGCCTGTGACCAGCAGCGGAAGGGAAGCATTGCAGCAGGCAGGGTGCCCAGCTCCCTGCTCAATGTCCCCACCGCCAGACCACAGAAAGTAGGCAACACTCACTGAGTCATAAACGGCTCCTGTGCTGCGGGACGGCGAGGCAGTCTTAGCACCAATACTTGCTGCTCTGACAGGACAGATGCACAGAATACTGAGTGTGTCCAATGCACGGCATGCTCCCCTCACTCGTCTGTGCATTCCAGTTTCAAATAGGGGTGCTTCCAGCGCTGCGAGGCCTTCTGCTCACAGCGACACCTCATTTGCAACCGCTTACCCTTCGTCCAGATAAAATCGCCCAGGCTAGAATAAAAATTGTAATCCTTGTTCAAAAGGAACTTTCCTGAAACAGCTAACGAGAAGCTGCGACTGCTAAATGTAGTGTCGCTTCAGGGAGCACCTGTACCAGATGCTATAAAAAGTGCCTCAGCACAGCGCCTTCTCACTGCCGCTGCATCCAGCACTAGACGAACCATTAGAATTACAATTGAATTGAGCTGCACAACTATGCTCGCAGTCTGCGCTGTGTTGTCGTAGTTACAAGTGCTGACCTTTAGAAAACTACTTTATTCATTTGCAAAAACTCTACATCTTCGGGCCGTTCTTCTTGTTAAAAAAAAAAAAAGATAAACATGGGTGTCCGTGTGTTTATCCTCCGGTGCATCCACTTTTGTGCCTCTTGCGTTTGGAGTCATGCATGCCCGCCATAAACGTGCTTTTAAAACTACTGGCAGTGCACACTCCTCCAAAAGGAATACGATACCAAGAAAAATACACAATTCATACAGCTACACACGAGCTGAAATACTGCACACTCTGTAAGGCGTTCGTTAAATATCTCCAATGCTGCAATCCATACACAGCGCCATGAGGTCATGTAAGTAACAGGCACTGCGCTATCCAAGACCTGCCGAATTTAACAAAGATATATAGCGATGCGTTGAGGAGTTAAAAACCTGCATGCGTGACATCCGCAACCCAGAAGGAATGGCACAAGCAAGCGCTTTCTGGTTTCGACAGGGTAAGAAGCCCTGCACAGACGCTTCAGCACGAGCTCGGTGAAGGGGTGATTTTGAAATGCAAGACTGTTGAAAAAACGGGGCACCGCTATCTGTTCCCCATCTGTATGTCCAAGCATGCAGGTAAACCTGATAAAAGCGGAGTGGACAGAGCAGTAAAAAGAGACGGAGCAGATCCAATCAATGCTTCCCTTTTCAGAGCTTGTGCTCAAATAAAATACGAGCGTGCACTCAGACAACCCATTCTCTCACCCTGCTGTTTCTGGAGGCACATATGCATTTAAAGTGGTATAAAACATATTGTCAATTAAGGAAACTGCTTTAACCTTCTGTTGCTGGCTGAAAGTGCCTTGTTCTTGCACTTTTAAATAGAGCTATCTATGCTAACTTCCCTTCATTATGGTCCCCTGAAGATGGGGGATTGCTGGCTGACCGGATTTGATTTAGTTTTATGAAGAGAAAGAAACACTAGAATCCAATTGACGGTTTTGTGTTCATGTTGAGAAGTAATTTGAGCACTGTAGCCCGCCCCCTCACATGTGATGCATTTGCTGTGGGTTCTTTAAATTGGGAAGTGGAGCTATGCGAGCGAGTGGTTGCTATGCTGTGGAAAAATGCACAAAGCTCATGAAAGAGTAACAAACATGGCAATGGACACGGCTATTACTGTACTCGCAGACTGACCTTTTCATGATGACAAACTCTTATTATGGTGGAAGTAAACATTAACCTGCAGGACCAATAAAGCATCCACGGCGTGGAATACAAAAAGCAACAAAGGCCTGATTGCAAAAGTCGAAAGATAACTTGGAAGCAGTGAGAACCGACTGGGTTCAATTGTTTCCTTTACCAGTGATTGCATATTCTCTCGATCTCTGCTGCTGTTAATATACTACCAGATAATTCATCCCATGGCGGTCCCTGGAACAGTGGTTGTTTGTTGCAGATATTATGCTGCCTTTTATTCATCCGAGAAATTGATCTGTCTTCTAATGGGCATATTCCTTTTATGGTCCTGGAAATCGTTCCTGGCTTTTAGAAACCAACTTACATCTCAGCCCAGCCACTGCTTGTGAAAAACACATTTAGCAATTGAATTCTGGAACTAGGAATACATTTCATTTTGCCAGAATACCATCGGTATGTGAGTGAATTATAGCAAATTACAATAAGATGATGCTAATCGGTTTCTTGAAAGATATTAAATGCACGAGCATCTCATTTTACAAAGCACTTGAAACAATGCCATATAATTTATACACCGAAAAACACAGCAATGCACATCGAACGATTATATGGAAATGTAAGAAATACACAATGATGAGAGCAGAAGCGAGGATTTAAATATGGGAGATATGGCTCATTTGGGGAACTGCCCAGAAGTGTACAGAGATGCAGAAACCCATCTAAAGTTCTTTTGTCTCATATTCTGGGAACAGACTCAAAGGGCTCAATTAATATAGAAGATTTGAGCATTATAGGGCGGAGCACTATCTGCATAGAGCGCACCACCCCTCCCGATTACAAGTTTTACCCAGTCCAGGAAAGCAACCAGTAAAACCCCATGTCTTTCTACCCACAGAAAGGGCCCGGAATCGTGAACTGCATGTCATTCCCCATTTAACATTTGAAAACCTCTGACGTCCGGCAGTTAAGTAAGAGATACTGTCTAGAATACGTATCTTACAAAAGCCAAGCTTACAGATGTCACTATGGGAATGGCCAGAACTCAAAGCCTTGACAGTCTCACATGATACGAGGCCATGGATGGAAGCAGTGCTGCTCTCGTTGGGAGACTTGTATGACCAGGGTACATTAAATACATTTCAAGCAATAGTGGAAAAATCCAGAGTGAACCAGGGCCAATTCCTGACACGCAGGGCACTGCTACATGTGGTTTGTACTGTATCTGGGCAGGAGGAACCTGTAAATGGGGAGATATTACAATGCTTGCATACTCATCGGACCAGATGGCGGGCTGTGACAAAGTTTTATACTGTCCTGTGAGGTAGTTTTTGCGCCAGTGCCTGAAAATTCATAACTGATTGTCTACCTGCTTGACCCAAAAGTTATCCAACAAGCAAAGCGCAGCAGCCAAGGAGTTTATTAAAAAGTGTCCTGTAATTGCAGGCTTAAATTCACATGGTTCCATTATCTGCTCGAGGCCTACCTTACGCCAAAGCGTATAGGGTTCATGTTCCTGGGGGAATACTCACAATGTCCCAGGTGTGGGCAGCTGGAGGCACATTTTTACCACATGGTGTTTCTGTACTTCTCTTGCTT
Source organism: Calotriton arnoldi (assembly GCA_963921515.1). NCBI lineage: Eukaryota > Metazoa > Chordata > Amphibia > Caudata > Salamandridae > Calotriton > Calotriton arnoldi. Next base: position 5,495,787 of record CAWUFW010000146.1, read on the forward strand.
CTTCTGCTCCTCTGTTGCCTCTTTCTGCACTTCTCGTGCCTCTTTTTGCACGTGTCTTTCTTCTTTCTGCACCTCTCTTGCTTCTTTCTGCACCTCTCTTGCTTCTTTCTGCACCTCTCTTGCTTCTTTCTGCACCTCTCTTGCTTCTTTCTGCACCTCTCTTGCTTCTTTCTGCACCTCTCTTGCTTCTTTCTGCACCTCACTTGCCTCTTTCTGCACCTTATTCTCTTCGTTCTGCACCTCCCTTGCTTCTTTCTGCACCTCCCTTGCTTCTTTCTGCACCTCCCTTGCTTCTTTCTGCACCTCCCTTGCTTCTTTCTGCACCTCCCTTGCTTCTTTCTGCACCTCCCTTGCTTCGTTCTGCACCTCCCTTGCTTCTTTCTGCACGTCTCTTGCTTCTTTCTGCACTTCTCTTGCCTCTTTCTGCGCCTTTCTTCCTCTTTCTGTGCCTTTCTTCCTCTTTCTGCACCTCACTCTCTTCTTTCTGCACCTCACTCTCTTCTTTCTGCACCTCTCTTGCTTCTTTCTGCACCTCTCTTGCTTCTTTCTGCGCCTCTCTTGCTTCTTTCTGCGCCTCCCTTGCTTCTTTCTGCGCCTCCCTTGCTTCTTTCTGCACCTCCCTTGCTTCTTTCTGCGCCTCCTTTGCTTCTTTCTGCGCCTCCCTTGCTTCTTTCTGCACCCCTCTTGCCTATTTCTGCACCCCTCTTGCCTATTTCTGCACCCCTCTTGCCTCTTTCTGCACCCCTCTTGCCTCTTTCTGCACCCCTCTTGCCTCTTTCTGCACCTCTCTTGCCTCTTTCTGCACTTCTCTTGCCTCTTTCTGCACTTCTCTTGCCTCTTTCTGCACTTCTCTTGCCCCTTTCTGCACTTCTCTTGCCTCTTTCTGCACCCCTGTTGCTTCATTCTGCACTTCTGTTGCTTCTTTCTGCACCTCTGTTGCTTCTTTCTGCACCTCTGTTGCTTCTTTCAGCAATTCTCGTGCCTCTTTCTGCACCTCTGTTGCTTCTTTCTGCACTGCTCCTGGTTCTTTCTGCACCTCTTTTGCAAATTTCTGCATCCCTCTTCCCCCACCTCTCTTGCCTCTTTCTGCACCTCTCTTGCCTCTTTCTGCACCTCTCTTGCCTCTTTCTGCACCTCTCTTGCTTCTTTCTGCACCTCTCTTGCTTCTTTCTGCACCTCTCTTGCTTCTTTCTGCACCTCTCTGGCCTCTTTCTGCACCCCTCGTGCCTCTTTCAGCACCTCTGTTGCTTCTTTCTGCACTTCTCTTGCTTCTGTCTGCACCCCTCGTGCCTCTTTGTGCACTACTCCTGCTTCATTCTGCAGTTCTCTTGCCTCTTTCTGCACCCCTGTTGCTTCATTCTGCACTTCTCATGCTTCTTTGTGCACCTGTCTTGCTTCTTTCTGCACTCGTCTTCCCTCTTTCTGCACTCGTCTTCCCTCTTTCTGCACTCGTCTTCCCTCTTTCTGCACTCGTCTTCCCTCTTTCTGCACATCACTTGCCTCTTTCTGCACTTCTCTTGCTTCTTTCTACACCTCTGTTGCTTCTTTCTACACCTCTGTTGCTTCTTTCTACACCTCTGTTGCTTCTTTCTACATCTCTGTTGCTTCTTTCTACATCTCTGTTGCTTCTTTCTACATCTCTGTTGCTTCTTTCTACACCTCTCGTGCCTCTTTCTGCTCCCCTCGTGCCTCTTTCTGCTCCCCTCGTGCCTCTTTCTGCACCCCTCTTGCCTCTTTCTGTACCTCTGCTGCTTCTTTCTACACTTCTCTTGCCTCTTTCTGCACCCTTCGTGCCTCTTTTTGCACCTCTGTTGGTTCTTTCTGCACTGCTCCTGGTTCTTTCTGCACCTCTTTTGCAAATTTCTGCATCCCTCTTCCCTCTTTGTCCACCTTTCTTGCCTCTTTCTGCACCTCTCTTGCCTCTTTCTGCACCTCTCTTGCCTCTTTCTGCACCTCTCTTGCCTCTTTCTGCACCTCTCTTGCCTCTTTCTGCACCTCTGTTGCTTCTTTCTGCACTTCTCTGGCCTCTTTCTGCACCCCTCGTGCCTCTTTCAGCACCTCTGTTGCTTCTTTCTGCACTTCTCTTGCTTCTGTCTGCACCCCTCCTGCCTCTTTGTGCACTACTCCTGCTTCATTCTGCACCTCTTGCCTTATTCTGCAGTTCTCTTGCCTCTTTCTGTACCCCTCTTGCCTCTTTCTGCACCTCTGTTGGTTCTTTCTGCACTGCTCTTGCTTCATTCTGCACCTCTGTTCCAAATTTCTCCATGCCTCTTGCCTCTTTCTGCCCACCTGTTCCCTCTTTCTGCACCCCTTTTGCCTGTTTCTGCAACTCTCTTGCCGCTTTCTGCAGTTCTCTTGTCTCCTTCTGTACCTCTGTTGCTTCTTTCTGCACCTCTCTTGCAAATTTCTGCACCCCTCTTGCATCTTTCTGCACCCCTCTTGCATCTTTCTGCACCCCTCTTGCATCTTTCTGCACCCCTCTTGCCTCTTTCTGCACCCCTCTTGCCTCTTTCTGCACCTCTCTTGCCTCTTTCTGCACCTCTCTTGCCTCTTTCTGCACCTCTCTTGCCTCTTTCTGCACCTCTCTTGCCTCTTTCTGCACCTCTCTTGCCTCTTTCTGCACCTCTCTTGCCTCTTTCTGCACCCCTCTTGCTTCTTCCTCTTGCTTCTTTCTGCACCCCTCTTGCTTCTTTCTGCACCCCTCTTGCCTCTTTCTGCACCCCTCTTGCCTCTTTGTGCACCCCTCTTGCCTCTTTGTGCACCCCTCTTGCCTCTTTGTGCACCCCTCTTGCCTCTTTGTGCACCCCTCTTGCCTCTTTGTGCACCCCTCTTGCCTCTTTGTGCACCCCTCTTGCCTCTTTGTGCACCCCTCTTGCCTCTTTCTGCACCCCTCTTGCACCCCTCTTGCCTCTTTCTGCACCCCTCTTGCATCTTTCTGCACCCCTCTTGCCTCTTTCTGCACCTGTTGCCTCTTTCTGCACCTGTTGCTTCTTTCTGCACCTCTCCTGCTTCTTTCTGCACCCCTTTTGCCTTTCTGCACCCCTCTTGCCTCTTCTTGCCTCTTTCTGCACCCCTCTTGCCTCTTTCTGCACCCCTCTTGCTTCTTTCTGCACCTCTGTTGCCTCTTTCTGCACCCCTCTTGCCTCTGTCTGCACCCCTGTTGCCTCTTTCTGCACCCCTCTTGCCTCTGTCTGCACCCCTGTTCCCTCTTTTGCCTGTTGCTGCAACTCTTTTGCTTCTTTCTGAACTTCTCTCGCCTCTTTCTGTACTCAAATGGGAAGTGCAAGCTGTCAAGTTTAAAGGTCTGCGTGCTCTCGTGACTGAGGTATATGTCTACTTGTATATGTATTCTCACATGTGTTATGCATCTGAAGATGGTAGCTTTAAAAGCAGGTAGATTCTCCTATAGGTGGTCAAATCTTCTCAGTTCTGCTCTGTCATTCGGTTGCACAGGCAGACGTGTCTTATGTTTCTTCCTCTATCTGCACATGTCCTACCTATGTAGGCATAGTTAGAAATTAGCATTTAAAAAACCTTTGAAATTCACTGAAAAACCCACAGGTTTCAGGGACGTTATAGTTAGAAATTTTCATTTAAAAAAACCTTAGAAATTCACTGAAAAACCATAGTTTTCAGGGACGTTATAGTCAGAAATTAGCATTTAAAAAACCTTAGAAATTCACTGAAAAAACCACAGGTTTCAGGGAGGTTATAGTTAGTTGGACATTTCACTCGTACAAAACCAGAGAAATTCGGCCGTTATAGTTAGTTGAGCTAACTATAACTCGCGCCCCGCAATGCACTGCTGATGACGTCACATATTACATCACTCATGACATGGTCAGTGACATCACTGATGACATCTCAAAGTTAGTCAATCAAGTTAGACTACTGATTACTGATTAGAAGACTTCAATGGGAGCAATCCTTTAACACTGGGTACTATACCCTTATTTGTCTCGATAAACACGGGGAGGATCTAAAGGATAACGTATAAACAGATAATTCCATAACACTCTACAATCTTCATTATGTGAACCACTGAAGAAGTCAAATGCATGATGGATTGGGGGTACTAGACCCAAGAATTTCCATACCACACTTTAATAGTTTGCGGTCTTAATTATGCACATAAATATTGAATTTGTGATCTTACTACACTGCCAATTTAAAAATACCCGAGTTGAAAATATATCGTGATACATTAACGAGTTATATATGTTTTATGCTATGCTAATCACACAATGTGAAATTTATGATTTATTCTTTTCTTCACAAGCCACTTAAATATAATTAGGCTTTCCTGTTTTCAGTTTCTATTTTTAGCAAATTCTGGTGGGGTTTTTTCAGTGTTTTCAAGTGATTTCAATACCTTTAAAAAACAGTGGTTACACATTTTTGCACCATTAAAAACAACAGAAACAGTGTTTTTCCGGTGTTGATGGAATGTTTTGCTTTTATTATTGCTTGCTTTATGCACTGATAGCGCATGGTATATAGACAGTGTACATATAGTGTATATGACGTCCAAATACATTTTTGCAAATTTAACTTATTGTAGTACACATACAATACTTCTTCAGTGAGTCTTTGGTCATGCGCGCTTACTCTTTCCTTCCCATGTAAACTTTTTTCTGTGAAAAGGCCCTCTCAACATTGTCACTTGAGACGGGCAACGCCAAAACAGCCAGCACACAATTTGTTAACTCTGGCCATTGACATAGCTTTCCATGCCAATACTGGTGCACTTGAAGATTGCGATTCTCAGAGCTGGTTCTGCAACATTTGCATTGATCAGGGCGCTTATGCCCTCAGAGTTACTGAAGCGGTCAAAAATGAAGCAGCACTTTTGAAACTACAGAGGAAATTTCCCTTTATGGAAGGGATCTAGAACTTGTACAGAGTACCACAGTGAGGTTTCATTGACTTCAAATGCCATGGTTGGTGAAGGGACATTTCTATGCATCATTGCCAGCCATTTCTCATACATTGTAAAATAAAAGTTCCTGAATTGCTCTTCAACATTGCTTTGCTTACCAAGTGGCAAGCACTCTAACATGGAACATGTTGCAGTGCCAAAGTCACTAAAGGTGTCGCCCAGCCTACTCTCAAGGAGATGTTTCACATCTATACCAATTATGCTGAACACTTGGCAGACAAGGGTGTTTTCAGACTCTAGTTTTTTTATTATGTCCACTACAGCAGTTATGTTGTCCTGTAAAAATCTAAGAATGCAGTAGAGTGTACTTTCTTTCACATCACTATCAACATGCGACCATAGATCCTCACAGTTCTTGCCTTTGCCATCATCACTCAGCAAAAATTCTGTAAACGGTCACCACATGGATAATATAGCATTCATCGCCCCTTGGACTGAGAGCCATCATCTAAGTGACACAGTTGGGATGACTCTTTCTTTGATGCCACACAAAGCACGAAATGAGAAATATTTGCATTTTAATTCCTCTGGATATCAAAACAGTGCACCAGAATGGACTAAAAAGTCAATAGCATTTTTCATTAACTCTGAAGATTGTAAAGATGCTTGCAGCATACGATTTAACAAGTGGCAAGGATCTCTTACAGGGAAGAACTTCAGCTCAGGTATCGATTTTGACAGGTCACCCACCACACAACATTTTCATATACGTAGCTGAATCACTGCAAACACAACCAATAGCACTCCAATCTTTGTTGAACTTGGAAAGAACCCTTTTGCAGAGCAGTCCAAGTGACACTGCGTTCCATGTTTTCCAAAAGTCTGGTGTCATATTTTCACCACTATCCCAGATGCCTGGTGATTCGCACTCTTTTCACATATACTTGTCACTATACCTTGCATTGAATGTTTAAAGCCTGAGGTGTTGGCAATTCACCTACTATCATTACTGACTCACTAGAAACTGGGGGCTGATGCAGGGCCGGCTTTAGCGCTGGTGGCGCCCAGTGCGACAATGTTAGTTGGCGCCCCCCAATGACCACCTCCACCACGGATTCTCTCACTAGCACCTTTTAACAGTGACCAAGTCTCCATAACCACTCTCTCTCAGATGGATTGAATTAGTTGTATAGCGCCACTCATACCAGTAAAGGATGTCAGAGCACTTTGCATCACACAGACATTACACAGAGACAATCAAACATACGTGTGTAAATCAGCTTATAGGAAATGTTACATAAGCCAAAGGACTAAAAATGTAGGAGTCACATGTCATCCATACTGGTAGGCCGTATAGTTTAGGAGTGCTTGGTGCGGAGAAGCACAAAATCAGAGTTGATAAAAAAAAAAAAAGAAACCGCATAGTTGGGAGTTTTGTTTAATAATAAGAATCAATTTCTACCTACATTAACCCTTTTGCAACATTAATATTTGCACTAATGTATACTTTGCAGTGTGTATGCAGTTCTATGATGAAATTTAATACCTCACTATTCTATTTAGGACTTTAAGTTATAAATTGCAAGTAAAAAAAGGATGTCTCTTTTAAAAGCAGTAACCTGCTGATCAATTTACATTATATGCACTCTGTACTCTACATGGCACACATTCTTTGCAGCAGGCATATTAACCCTCTGCACTACCTTCACATAAGTCAAAACATCAACTATACAAAACTCCAATCTCTCTCCAGGAAGAACATTAATCACAGGAGTTAACTTGACATTTTTGTGAGGCCTGGTAATTGCCGGAGGAAAGGAACGCGGCAGCAGGTGCTTTAAAAACATAATAAACTTGCATATACCGCGCCCCCAGGAAGCCAGCACCCAGTGCGTTGGCACTGGTCGCACCACCCTAGAGCCGGCCCTGGGCTGATGTATCAAGAGTTTTTACCCATTCTCTGTGGGTAAATGTGATGACACGTATTGGGAAAGATTCCCAGACATTTTACCTATCAGTGAAAGAATCAAACTCAGCCAAAATATCAAATATGATTTTGATATATCCTGATTCTCTACAGTTTATAAAATAATTAAACAAGACCTAAAACATGCCTCTAAACCCTGTATCTTTAGACCAAAGACCACAAAACTGAAAAAAGCAAAAGGAAGAAGAAACAATATTTTAGTGGCATCCCTAAACAACAAAACTCAAGCAGAATAATGTTAGCCCAGTCTTTCTTGCTGCTAGCTTGTATAACAAAGTTACATTGTATTGGCCCCTTCAGGAAGAAAAAAATGACTCTTTCACTCTCCTTTTTCTTTCCTTGAATGGCATTTAGTTTGTGGTTGTGCAGGTGTTTTTTCAGTGTTTATATGTTTTCACTGGTGAGGGCTATTTCTCTTTCAGTGGTGTTTTATCAGTTATTATAGGTTTAAACCTAAAACCGGACAGCCTAAATATAATGTATGAGTTTATTTGCACGTATGTGATATGGGATTTTGGATTAATGTACAGTCTTTTTTTCTATGTCAGGCGTCGTGTGTGATGCAAATTGTGTATAAAAAAAAAGTAAACTCCGAGCAAAGGTCATGTGACCAAGAGCTGTTTAGCTCGAAATGCGTCGTTTGTGCCCGGAATAAACTTCAACTTTAAAACTTGGATTGGCGTGGCTCGTGCTTACTTTATCGTGTAAGCTTGATGGTGGATATATATATATATATATATATATATATATATATATTTTACATATTTAAACTCTGAATAGTGAAGGACCTACTGTTTTGATTATATCAATTGAATGGCACATTTTCTAAGTACGAATTCTTAACCTTGCGGCAGGTAGATGCAAGCACTGTAGGGTCAGATTAGCCAAAGGTGATGAGGTTGTATTAATAAAGGGGACGGTGACCAGGGCGATGGTATGAAGAGTGCTAGACTTGTGTTTATACCGAACCCTGATGGAACACAATAGACATGTTGGAAAGATGAATTAGTCTTTGAGGACTCTAGGTACAAGAAAATACAGTTGTGAGGCGCAGGCAGGAAATTCTTGATCCAAAGCTTAATTCCACCTTCTAGTTTGCTTGGAGCTGCCTCGCGTGGATATCACTTTTCCTGCAGCAACCGCAGCTACCCCCATATTCATCTACTGTCATATTATGGTTTTAGTAGTAACAGATTTATATTGCCGATGGCTCTTCAATAAAGAAACTACTATTTGCAGTAGAGGCCCACACGGTGCAAGGGCACGATCCAAGTTTTTATTTTCACCTGTCCTTTGTTGTCGAGTCTTTCCAAAGTTCAAGCTTTGTAATAACATTGGAGAGCATCGGTTTTGCGGCCCCGGTACATGAACTCTCTTTCAAGGTAACGGGACATGTGGTTGGTCACGAATGGACTTTCATGTAACTAATATCCCACTGCACTAGTTGTATTCGGAAGTGGAGTAGCAGGAAAAATTGGCACCTGGTGAATAAACAGTACCTTTAATTACATTTTGCTTGCTCGTTTTTTTTAAAATTCTGCTGCTGCATCAATAATTGCTGCCCGGCAGGTGTATTCTTTAAAAGTGTAGTCTTCTTTGATTGAAGTCAGAGCCGTATGATAACATACTAGGCGGGGTCCACCTTTATGTGTAGCCAGCAAAATGTAGTTTATGACCAACTGACTGGCACGATCATTTCGAAATAGTAAACATGCAGTCAGTGTCAATTGTCATGTTCTTTTCCTCCTCCCACATGATAGTCAAGAGTTACATTGTTGGGGATTCTTATGTATCCTATTTTAAAGTGTTTCAGTAGTGCCAATTTTTACAGGAAAAAGGGACTTGCCGGTCTGTGTGTTCTTAGATTGTCTGGTCTCTAAGGCTGGGCGATTTTTAGGTTTCACCTGAAACGGTGCATGTGCTATCTCCAAAATGTTTTGTAAACAAAAAAAAAAAAGATTAAAACGGGCTTAGAGCCTTCCTATTACTTAGTATTACTTAACATTAGTTGGCTTCGACGTTGGCTCTTGTTTCCTTGCTTCTTATTGGTCAGCACCTCCTGCTTACCACCTGCTTCCTCCAGACACATCCATTGTTTGTCCTTTCCGTGGAGCATGGACCAGTACAGCTTCCTGTCTGCGACCAGGGTCCTCCTCTGGCCACTCCCTCCAGCAGTTACAATTATTTATTTATTTTAACGTTTTTCCATGCACTCTATAAGAGTGCATGTGTCTGCAGTCCGTCCCTCTCCCTTCTTCCACCTTCTGGGCTCTTGCTTGAACCTCCCTCATGTTAATTGCCTCCCCCTCTTTCCGCTGTCTATTGTGTTTCTGCTCCGTCCCTCCGCCACCCCCCCAACCTCCCTCATGTTGTTTGTCCTTTGTGTTTTTTAGACGTATTGCACAACAGCACGGGCTGCTGTGCAACATGGCTTAAAGAAAAGAACTGACTTGGTCAATGCAGGCCACATCGTATCACTTTTTTCCCCCTTTACTTTAAGCCATGTTGCATAGAAGCCCGGACTGCTGTGCAACATTTCTTAAAAAAAAAATAAAAAAATGGACAAATCCAATAGATCTTGCATATTGGCTTTGCCAATGCTTATTTTTTCTTTACACAGATGCAACAATCTGCCATTTCCACTTGATCTATATCCGCCAAAACAGACACAAAAAAGGTCAACCTCAAACTGTAATTTCTCAGCGGTCCACGAACCACTGCAAAATTACCAGTTTGTGACAGTTGCGCTGTGCGCACTCGAAATCCACCCTGTCCTCTTTTGCCCGTAGATCAAATTTGGGTGGGGTTTTAGCACAATTTTGCAATGCAAATTGACTGAAAAAAAGCTTGCCTTGCCTAGTTGGCTCTTAGGTGACATTTTTCACCCAACCGTACTACTGTCCGCAGGGAAACATCGGTTACATCGCGGTGTTTACACCGCAATACCTTTACAACGCGGGTATTACAACGCAAGTCATTACAATGACTTGCGCTGGATGGCGCGCTAAGCTAAGGAATAGTATGATTTACTATTCCAACACCTTCCCTACTGTAACATAGGCTGGAGTTGGAATAGTAAATCATACTATTCCTAAGTCCAGCGCCCTCCAACGCAAGTCGTTGTAACGACTTGCGTTGTAATGCCTGCGTTGTAAAGGTATCTTAACGTCTTATATTCCTGTCCTCATGGCTACGTGCTTCCCTGGTCGGGCTATCCTGGAAGTGCCCATTACTCTGTTCACTTAAGTCAGGGAGAAGTGATGTTTTGTATTGTTCCGTGGACTTTAGTGAGCTCAGGAACTTTCAGTGACCCTTCCTTTAGAAAGTAATGTAAAGGTTTGTACCAGCCAGGTTAACCATCCCACTAGGCTTTAGAACAAGCATTTGCTATGCAATAGGTCTTGCATTTACGATAGGTTGAGCTATTGGCATTGTAAATGACAATGCCAATAGCGTAAACTCTCGCAAATGCAAGATCTATTGCATTGCATATTCAGTTTTTGGAAAAGCGCCCCGTGCCACGCTTTCACTTTAATGTCGGCCACATCCCTTTCTTTTGATGAGCTGCGTCTAAAGAAAGGGGCGCGGCCGCTATTAAAGTGAAAGCGCCGTATGGGAAGCTTTTACAAAAAAGCATCCGTTTGTCAAGTTGACAAACAAATGCTTTTTTTTTTGTAAAAGTGCCCCATGCTGCGGTTTCACTTTAATAGCGGGGGTCTAAAGAAAGGGCAGTGGCCGGCAGTAGTGAAAGGGCGAGTCCTCATGGGAGGTTACAAATGAAGACAAGGCGGTACTAAGCAGGGACTAAGAAGCCTATTCACTAATCAGAAGCCAGCGTTTACGTAGGACAATGACACAAGCGAATGGAAAAATATGGGCGGAGAGGTGTGGGGATCCAAGTCCATACTCTAATACGGCATGGATGTGCACTCTAGGCAGTATTTCGAGGTGGTGTGATCATAGGTAACATAATGGTGTCTCCGAGGCATGCTTTGCGCAGACATGAAGGCACATGCTTGAAGACGTGGAGTCTGAAAACATTGGTGCCATAGCAATCAAAGTAATGTGCTTTGATTTTGAAATTACTATGATGCACGCCACAAACCTATTTGCCACTCGGTAACCAAGAGCATGAGTGCGCTCAGTTGAGATTTCTGGCGTAGAACAAACTAGTTATTAAAAAAAAAAAAATCTGAAAACGTTCCTGAATTGCATATGGTTTCGCAGCAGATGCTTTGAGGGAGGGAGAGCATTCCAGAAGTAGGCTGGAAAAGCAAAACTTCAATTGTCTTTCTATTTAGGGGTCAGTCCACATAGGAACAAACACTTTCCATTAAATAAAAAAAATCCATGAGGCATTTACATTGGCTGACTGAGAAGGAAAACCCGCTTAGCCAAGCCTTATTTCTTTTTATTTTGTGTTCAACTTGCCCTGAGATTGCATCAGACAAGATATGGCTTTCATGCTTTTGGGCTAAATATACACCATGTAGCTTATATGGTGGCTCTAAGGGTAGTGAGTCCTACCCATTCCTTATTTTGGTAAAAAGAATGTCCTTAAATAATGCAAAACGTTATGCCACATAAGTCGATGGGGCTCAGCTACATGGTTATGATTCAAACTACGATTCTTGGAGTATTTCATAGTTCAGTTCAACAGTTAGTACCAAAAATGGGATTGTCTAACTAACAGCCAATGTTTCACTGGCAGAACATGGTCTGTGTGTCTAACTCAGTCTTTTGCATGTGAGGCCCCGTTGCCTAATCACATTACTGCGATCATGCAGCACTGGTGGGAATTCTCGTGACTGGCGCTTGCAGTAGCTGTTCTGCTGATGTACGACTGTGGCGCTGGCTTCACTCCGGACTTATGCATTGGTGGGTAAGCAGCACAGCAGGACTTCTCGGAGGGCATGCATCTTGGCAGATGCTGCTTCTCGATACAAGAAGCCTCTCCTAGTTATTCACCTAATTGCTATTATGTCTTCTATATGAGTGTAGACATCTCACAAAAAGTAAAAGACTGGTCTCGCACACCACCTGGTGTCATGCTTCATCATTGGCCAGTCCTCGCCCTCTAAAAACTTGGTTTGATAGAGGGCGGGCATACACCTGAAGACAGGGATGCACTTCTAAAACTAAGTGGGGGCCCTTAACAAAAAAGTGAGATTTAAAAAGCCATTACGGATGTCAAACCTCTTTTTAATGTGACTGACATCTGTATGGAGTTTAAAAGAAATAATCGGTGTGTTGGGGATATTATAGTCCCCCCACCGTACAACTAATGGTCAACATGTTTCTGCCTAGTGGCCCAAACGGGTCCGCGGCATTCATCAGGACATATCATACACCAACGGGCTCCTACCTTACCATTCAATATAGGTGAGGTATCCACTAAGTGGGGTGATCAAGGTCACACACACCACAGAGTTGCGGCTAAATTGTTCCAGCCCTATTCCCTGGGACCTACTTGCCCCATAGGTAGAGTGAGTGAGGAAGACCCCTTAGGTCACGCGCCTGTAAATAAATGGATCTCCCGCTGCTGCACCTATGACTGCATGCCTCACCTCTCCTGTCTTCAGGTGAATGCCCGCCCTCTATCAAACCAAGTTTTTAGAGGGCGAGGACTGGCCAATGATGAAGCATGACACCAGGTGGTGTGTGAGACCAGTCTTTTACTTTTTGTGAGATGTCTACACTCATATAGAAGACATAATAGCAATTAGGTCAATAACTAGGAGAGGCTTCTTGTGTTAATCAGTTTGATGTGGAGGCTGCCACTCCTATTACCCCGTGCCTCTAGTTCCCTACCCTGGATCGCTTCCAGGTTTTTGTGGTTGAGATGCTGCTTCTCAGCAGGATCCGATTGGTGCTTCTTGTGGACTGTGAGCCGAGATCCGGCGGGTTGCTCATTTGGCAGGTGTGCAGCATCACGCCTTCCTGCCTTTCAGGGGTGCCAGACTGCATGTGGTTACTTCTCAGGTTTGATTTCTGTGTGCGGGCCACTTTGGAGGCCGTGACGGAAGACCATAAGAACCTGCATGACGCGTGTCGGCTCCAGCTTCACTTCCAAGAGCAATCAGCAACTTGGGAGTATTCTAGATACCAGGAACACTACAGGTCTCCTCCTGGGCAATGTCTGTTCCTCCAGGGCTGGGCATTCTCTTTTCCTTCTCTCAGCAGGCAGACTTCTAAGTGCTGGGTAAATCTTCAACTTCGCCATCAGAAAGTGCAGACTTCAAGTGGTGTCTCCTCTCCTCAGGGAGTCATGCTATCATGCAGACACCAGCCCTGGTCAAATTTGAACTGGAAAAAAGTGGGGCGGTTTGGATTCCAATTGCATAATGTTTACTAGAGAGTGGATGAGGATCCAAGGTCTTATGGTTTGGGGTGGATCGCTTTCAAATGTAATTTTTTAGCTGTTCCTCAGACACAGCTTTTGCGCAGGTTGATAGCTCTCACAGCAGGTAGTAATGAGGCCGACTCTAAGCAGTAGTATTCAAAGCAAGGGCAAAATGAAGTGTGAAATCTCTGCACTTGGCTGTAATCGTGAACAGGCAAAACGACAGACTCTGCTTAGAAACATCCTCCTCTTGAAGATTAGAAAGTGCAGTCTTTACCTCTAACTACTACCTGATACCAAATGGCAGTGCTCAGGATGAACTAATCCGCAGCGTTTGCTAACAAGATTCTCATCGAATTTCTAAAGGCAGCCTGGTCTCCAATCCCCCTGACTCTGGTATCTGTTTCTCCACCCCGCCACACTACTGCAGTCACCACACTTCCACTGTCTGGGGAAGTCCTATCACACTTCGACTTGCAATGCTAAACCAGGAGTGATCCACACTTGACTCCACTGATCCCACTTTACAGGCTCATACCACACACAAAGTCCTACTGCCCTACATGCACATACACACTTAAAATACACACTGAATGTCAGCGCAAGGTTTGAGGTTCACATCACAGCGTTACTTTACATGAGAGGGGTCAATAGCAGTGGTTAATTTGTGTAAAAACAAAAAAAAATTAAATAAAGTGCCTGGGCTCTCATCAGGAGGCAGTATGCACTAGCCCATTTCTCCTGTTAGTGGCGCCTAAAACAACCAACTACTAACCATGAAAGTGGGGAAAGGATGTGGCGTAATAGCCAGAGCTGCCGACCTCGGAGCTGGGGAACCAGGTTCGAGTCTCGGATTCGGCTCAACATCCTATGATTCTGGGCAAATCACGTAATCTCCCTGTGCCTACCATAAATGAATCTGTCCTTGACTGGTTCTCATGAAAAGCGCCAGTGATTAAGTGCTGGTGCTGAGCACCGGAAACCACCGCCTCTAACTACACACTGGTCAGTAGACTCTCCTGCCCCTTACACAGAGAATAAGGTCTAGCCACACTACTATTATGTTCTAATGTAAAAAAAATCCTCTGAAATAAGTACATTGGCATTTCATGTGAAATAACCTGGAAACTATCACTGCTCTAAATGGTGAGTTAGTATACCTGTAATCTTTAGAGACAATAGTAATCGACCTACTGTTGTCAGAATTAACCATATCGTGCAGCATCCCCTAACGACTACCACACACTAGGCCTTCTCTTCAATAGGGTAATCAGTAGAAGCTGAGCACACATCCGTGTCAAAGGGTGAAGAAAAAAGGAACCGACATCTTTGCTCAGGGGTGGTGCCTACATGTAGCTCTGTGTTGTCATATCCGGGGAGGGACAGATTCACGACCGAGTCAACTGGCACAAACTGCCGTCATGCAAGAGCTTTTACAAGAGTTTTCTGGGTCCTGTCTGACACCTGTGGAGTTACAAATTGTCATGAATCTGTGATTAGAGTATCCACCAGAAAAAGTGTTTCTGGACGTACTTAAATTATTCTTTACATAGTATTCCTGTGAGAACAAAGGCAGCTTTCAGAGTCCTGTAATATTTAATATCCTGTCCTACATTTGCCATCTTAAAAATGCAATCCCCATCAAAAATATCTGCTGATGTTTTACATTCATTAGAAATCTCCTGGTGTCCCCTGCTGGGATTGAGACGATGTAAATCATCTCTCTTGCTGCAATATTTCACTCTCTGATGATGAGATTGTTCAGGTGCTTTATCTTGGTATAAATCTCACACTGCGCTGCCTGCAACTCTTTGATATTCTGTCTCTGTTACTGATGCTCCAAGTCAGGCCCACTGTGCTTATTTACTCGACAAGAAATGCGCCTGCGGCATTCTTCGAGCAGTCGGTGGTGGCATTGTTGTTTAATTGGAGAGCTTTAAGACCTTAATATCTTTTGCTAGGGCACTTGGAGTTACCCATAGGTGTAATGAAATGGTAAACCTGAGTTTTGTCAAGGACTTTTTTTTATACATACTTTTTTTTCATAATTTACAAAAATCACAGATCCGAGTTGTCCTGATGTTGCAACCAGCCATTCGATATAAGGATCCTTTCATTTCATCTCTATCCACTCATCCTTCTTTGCATAAAACACAACTTTTTGATTCTTGTTGACCCGTGGAAAAGGATGGCAGAAAAAGGACCGTATTTACCTGCATATTAAACTAAAACAGCGTAGTGGCTAATAACCATTTTAACAATTAATTCTTAGGGTTGATAGGACCATATTCCTTTTTGTGTTCTTTTAATGCTCCTGAAATATTCATTTGGCAGGAGTATTATTCAGTGGTAGCCATAAGCAATTTGACATTAAACTATGTACAGAGCTACGTGATAAGTGTGGTTACAATTGGTTTTGATGGCAGTGTAAATGATATTTACAGGACAGTACATGTTTATCATTTACACATAATTATTGAGGCAATGAAATTATTGACCATGAGAGTATCATTGGTAATGGGTGACCATTAGAGATGCAGATTGAGGTAAGTCACTGTTGTAAGAGGAGGTTGTATTTGAGAGCAGATTTGAATGTACAAAGTAGTGGAATTAAGCCTGGGTCGGCAGGAAATGAGTTATAGTGAAGAGAACCACAGAAGAGAGAATTAATGGCATGTTGATGCAGCTTCTGAAGGTTTCTGCTGACTAGAAGGTATAATATGGATTTTCTGACAAAGGGCTTGATTCACACTGGGCCTCCGCACTCGTGAGGGAGTCTCCGCACTCAGGGCGGAGGCCCTTGTGAATCAAGCCCTAAGAATTTAAGAGAGGTTGTATGGAGTGGGGGGGTGGGGGCGCATACCAACTAAGGGTTTAAATTAAGAGGCAATATATGGAGGAATTGTTCATTGCTTTGAAGTCTAAGATCACATTACTATATGGCACCCTGTTAATGGTTTCGAGCTAGTCGTTCGAATGGAAGGATAATGAGGATATAATGTCTTGAAAGTAGGCAGATTTAGTAGCCTTGAGAGCAGTCGTGAGGACGCTTATGGTAGGATTGGAGGCTTCCAGTAGATGGTTTTTTTCATAATTCTTAGCTTTGCCTGAATTATGGTTTTCAGTGGATGACTGTATGATGGAAGTGATCCAGAGCTGTTGGCAAGAGGTGACAGGTGAAGCTTCAGAAGGAGCAGTATTTGTTGTTGAGTTGGTTAAATTAAGTGGAGTTGGTTAAATTAAGTGGGGTTTTGCATGAGTAGAGGATAGCCCATCTCATTTATGGATTCTGGGGAGGGTATTCAGTTTGCGATAGATCCTTGTTGCAGCAAGCAGGAAACGATGGAGAGGGGAAATGGGGGTGTTTACCAGATATCCTGTGGATAATGGTAATCTTTTGCGGATGGGTTAATGGTGAGTGGGGAGCAAATTAACATTTTAGATATGAGAATCAAACCTAGTGGATTACTATGTGCATGTGTAGAGGTGGAATAGGTATTTTGTAATGCTGAATCAGAGGGGTATTGGGTAACCAGCGTAAAGGATTGGTTAGCTGAGGTTTCAAGAATAAAGAATAGAGTAATTGGTCATGGCAAATCCAGTACTGTGTCAAGGGCGTCCTAGAAAGCACTCATGGCTCCCGGTGAAAGATAAATGGCCACAATGCAGGCATTGAAAGGCTGATGACTATAGTGGAGTGGGGGACTGTGGGGGGCGTTGGTATTGGTGTAGGTAACTTTGTGAATTACAAGCCGAGGAGGAGCCCTACTATTCCAGCTTCATGGTTCTATCATTGTGTGTGTGAGAAAGTGGACAGGTCTCTGGGTAGATGTGGGGGCTATTGGAGTTGCAGGATCTTTGGGGTTAATTCAGTCTAAAGGAATGTCTGTAAAATGTAGTGAGGAAAAGTGAGCCAATGTGGTCAGTTAAGTAAGAGGTTTTATTCAGGTCTTATAGTCTTCCACAGGGAGATTGAGAAAGGAAAGTAATCAAGGCATCGATCCTTATAATTGAATATCTCTTTTATTCAGTGAAGGTGGATAAATGAGATAGCATCTGAGGCTTTGTTACAAGGCCTACACCATCTTAGGAGATTCAACCACAAACACACAAAATGAGATGGAAGGATGCTTATAATAAGTCTCACCTTTGGCAATCGCTCGGGGTAGCATTAGAATCCTTCTTTTTTTTGTCCACCATGCCATATCAGATTATACTCGGCATTATGCAAATTCTAACAGGGATATTCACCCTTTAATCTTTCTGATGATGATAAAATGAGTACAGTCTAGTATTATTCTCTCCCCTCCCCGTTAACACTCAGATGCTTGGATACCCCACTGCATAGGCACTGTATGAAACACACATTATTGTTATTTTCCACAAGTTTTAGTGCTATAGTCTGGCGATTCCTTGTGTAGGTTTAAAAAAAAAAAGTTTCATAGATTTACCTAGACTGCATGAAGTTTCTAGAGTGTTTAATTAAGATGGTGTTAGATATCTAGTTCTAGACACAATCCTTAACTATCTATTTATGACAATTAAAGGAAGGAAACTCTTTGCGAAATCTACCCGAACATAGTGCGAGGAGAATGCAACATTGTTTAATATACAATGAGAAGCCCAAAATCTTAGCTCCATAAAACCCTGCTGTTAACACAATCAATGAAATATGACTGTTGATTAAATTTACAAAAATACGGGTCAAGAAATGCTCATCAGTTCTTACTTAACCTCCAATTAAGAGGCAGACGGACCTTTCCTTCTAATATTGTTATCCGTGTGGGTTAGCTTCTTCCAGTAAGACATGATATGATATCACTACAAGCCATGCTGTTTGCTGAAGCTTTATTGCTCATCTGAAAATGTTGAATTAAGTTCATAGAGGCCTGCAAGCTGTTGAGAATCAGATGCATAAATACATATGGAACCAAAATGCAGAAAGATGCGAGTGGCACAAACGTTGTGAGAAAAAAGATGGAGCATGAATGCTGGTGGAGAAACGAACTAGAAAGTGCAAGAAAGAAAAGTAGATGTAGCAGTATCTGGGCTCTATTTTAAAGTACCTTACAGTTTCCTATTGCTTTGATTTAACACATTCTCATGTAGTACTGAACAGGAACCTCCTGTCGTCTTTCACCTCAGGAAACGCCCCTCTAACGTGCGATATTCCTTTCTCCCTTTTCTTTAACCAGCCTGGACCTCATGTTGGAGCCTGTGGCAACCAAGTGCGACCACATCTTCTGCAGGTAAGCCTCGGCGGTTTCTCCCTTCTGCAGTCTGGTAACTTTGCATGATTTATGACGGGCTAATCTACGCTTGAGCTTCTCTCGTTAATTGAAAATATTGTATTCATCCTCTGAACAGGACCGTGAAGAATTGGAGGCGCTTGGGCGTTTGACTTTTTTGTTGACGCGTCTGAATGCTGCAGGGGTACGGTGCGTCCTCGCAGATGGCGTAATGGAGACTCGGAAGCTCGCGCTCGTAATGGCGGGCACCTGATGTAGGAAGGAAGTACTCCTCTCAGACATTTATTGTTTGGTTAGCAGCCTCTTACACTGCATCTTGTCTGAACTGCGAACATTTTATAGTTTAAGCTCTTAACCAATTAGTCAATGACTCAATTACTTTATTTCGGTTTAAAAAAAAAAATCCACCATAAAACATAGCAGAATTTTCAAAACAAATAAAATACGCAGACAAAATGCACAATAAAATACAACTCAAAATAATCCTGAACAAATTCATGAACAGAAAATCTTAACTACGTGGATCTAACCATTAACTCGTTTTCTGCTGTCAGAACGAATCAACCCTCCTTAAATAATAACATTCCTGCAGGGTCAGCAAAGTGAAAGAAGCTATCACTCTCTGTAGGAGTTGCAATTGAATTGTAGTGTGCTGTCTTCGTGGATGAACTGGCCACATTGGTTGACAGTTCACAGGGAAATTGTTAATCATCCGTATTAACATACTTGGCTGCAATTACAGAAGGCATTGTCAGTCAGCATATTTGAACTTGATAAACATGCAGTTTATTTTGTTTTGCAAACATATGCCATATTGTCTAGAAAATGTGTATAAAAGTGGGACACAAACTGCATCACTTTGTAGCAGCCCCAAGTTGTTCTTGACCAAGCAAGGGCGTGTTCCACAGTGTACTGAAAGAGCTGTTGTGTATCCAAGGCTGGTGTCTTTCTGGCAGCCAGTTGCCCAGAGGCGAGGGAACATCAACTGTTCACAGTTTCTGTTGGGGTAGCTGAGGATCTGGGTAGTGCCCCAAGACCAGCTTACCTGCTGAGAAGGGAGGGGTGTGCCTGGCCCTGCAGGAGTAGAGGGTCAGAGTGTAGAATCCCAGCCTGGTCCCAGTTTGTGGATCACCCAGAGAAGATGAACACTATCAGAATACCTGGGAGGTATCTGCATCATGGGGGGAAGGAGGGGTGTGGTTGGGGGGGGGGGGGGTGCTCCAGTCTCTCTCTGGGATTCCTACCAGAGAACTGCCCCAAAGACCGTATCAGCCAGGAGTAACTGTATCCGTTGTCCACTCCGGCTGTGACTCTGTGCTGCCACTGCATCTCACTGCTGTGAACCTGACCCAAATGGGAGGCCGCTGTAAGCTTAATCACCATGAGAAGATGCAACGGCACCTCGCCTCCGTAAGCCTGATCTGCCTTTGAGGCGGCACCTGCACATCACCACTGTAAACCTGACCAGCTGAAGAGATCACCTCTGCTATAGAGGTCTAGCGGCAACAACCAGATCCCAAACTGCTTCCTAACAATGATGTCAACATCAAGGCAAGGCTACAGTAAGCGTGGGCTGTGCCTGTCATCGTCTTACCTGGAGGACTGGCATGCAGGCATCACAAGACTTTCCTCGCAACTGGAGCACACGAGCTGAGATGAACTGGAAGGAAGACTTTCTACCCGAAGTAAATCAAGAGCAAGATCAAAGGACTGAGTAGCACTTCTTAGCCCCATGAGGGTAACTGTGATAGTCTGCACCTGTTAGTAACTCATTCATCTGCCACTAGATACTACTGGGAGTATAGCAGCTAGACATCAACCGTGTGGCTGAGGACATTAGAGTAGGAGGATGTAGCGCCGCCTGAAAAATGCTGCATGTTCGAACAGTGGTCCATGGGTTAGCATACATTCAAAGCCTGATGTATGGCCGTTTATGCACATCAGTAGATATTTATCTTTTTTCTTTTCAAAAGAATTCTAGTGACACGGATACATTGCCAGAACTTCATTACGTCAGCAGTTTCAAATAGCATTATGGCATGAAAAACAATACATCAACAAAAAGTGTTTGCTTACTGGTTGAACTGTGTCGAAGCTGGGCTTCCCTACCAGGTGACTAAATCTGCTTTTAATTAATTAATTTCTACATAGTCATACGCTTGGTATTCAACCATATGTTTGGCTTTGGGTTTGTATAAAGCGAATCATCTCTATGTATGAGCTGTCTTTGTGGTAGATGGGGCACTGCTCTTCATAAAGAGTTATTCACATAATGTCATACATGTTTCGATGCTTCTGTCACTCTGCTCATGATTGGTGAACAACATCATGGTGGAGAGTATAGGATAGTGTCTAGAGGTTTGTCTCAGCGTCTTGTGCTGTCAAACTTCCATTGTGAAGGATGCAACCAGGGATTGAACCCTATATTCTTGAGCATAATTGGCTTATGTATTTGTTTCTGCTCTGTAATTAAAGTACTTGCTTGTACTAAAAGACAAGCTCTGGGCTGAACATTGAAGTTAATGCATCTGTTGGCTTATTGTTGAGTTCTGAGCTTTCGTCTCCCACACTACATCCCTGAGAAGCCTTCGACTACATTGCCTTGCTACCCTGAGAGTCAAATGCAAAAAGGGCTTTACTTGGCCCACTTTGCAGTGCTGTAGTAGGATGGACCCAGTGCTTAATTTTAGCCAGTGGTGCTCACAAGCACTTATTTTTGGGGACTAGCAGTTATAATTTCTCACCATACTTTGACTGAGGACTCAAGAGAAAAACACTCAAAGGGAGAGGATGTGGCCTAAGGGCTAGAGTGGTCGACCTTGATGCTGTGGAAACTGGTTTGAGTCTCAGCAGGGACTCTCAACATCCTGTGATTCTGGGCAAATCACTTAATCTCCCCGTGCCTAATAAAATGAATGTGTCCCTCTGTAACGCAACTGGTGCTCATGTAAAGCGCTTAGATACCTTCGGGTCTAGTTCGCGCTATGTAAAACTTTCCCCCAAAAAAAAAAAAAAGCGGAAGTGAGATTGAAAAACCATGACAAAGGAAGAAGGCAGGGATGATGAAGCTGCAACATTGAGGTGAAGGGGCAGGGATTATCTCATGGTAGATTAAAGAGGCATGAGGTGAAATCAAGATTATGCATCCTTGGTGTTCGGTATGCAGACATTTAATAGCACTATCCACAGGCTTCTGAGCAAAACTTGGGGCCCGGCATTGAATAGACATCAGCACATCAGTGGCAATAGAGCTGACCCACTATGCTTCCCTGAATGGGGTTTAAAAAAACATGCAAAAAATAGCAAGAACACGAAAAAAAAAATTCAAGCAATAGCACAGCCACACCATCCCTGGCACTTGCGTGCGCTCCTATTCATGGGACTGTGCATATTTGATGAGGCAAAATGCTAACGCTAATAGTGCAAGAGAGCCAGTGACTGACGTGGGCTTACCCATCGCCCCATGCAGTGTGCTATGGTGGGTGGAAGCAAACTGAATAACGCTTGAACAGACCTGTGGATGAAGATGGTTGACCAAAAGGCCCCGTATGTCTATAGAAACATGAGGCTATCTCTCAGCCAGACCTAAAATGAGAAGGTGGTTCTTCACGTTTGTTTACTGTTTTACACCCCTGTTATTGGCAGACTTTCATTCCTCAGTGTCTTCAAATCTTTCCAAGTGGAAATGACCTAAACCATATGTTTTGCTATTTTAATTCGTTTTCCTAGGACTGGTCTTCCGAGGGTCCAAAATATGGCTTCTTATAACTGATTCACGTGAAACGTATCCAGACCATGAACATTTGTTTCTGCTAGATACGTCTAACTAGAGATTCCTCACCATGTGAATATCCCCAGGTGCCGTACTGAACCTGTAAAATTCAATGCAGTGCTCCTGAGCACCAGTGTGTGGTGCTGTGCGACTCCACAACTAAGCTATTCTGCTGTGGAAGTGACGAGCGGAGACCCATATAGGTGTCACTCATGCGCACTAACATCAGTTCCTTTCGTTACGCACCTTCAGATGTGGATCTTGTGCTCCTCTCCTTTTTCTTGTGAAGAGCATTTTTTCCTTCAAGTTTGCCTGTGCACAAGGAAATC
The DNA here is from genome assembly GCA_963921515.1 of Calotriton arnoldi. Classification (NCBI taxonomy): domain Eukaryota; kingdom Metazoa; phylum Chordata; class Amphibia; order Caudata; family Salamandridae; genus Calotriton; species Calotriton arnoldi. The sequence goes on from CAWUFW010000146.1 coordinate 5,518,346, forward strand.
AGTGTTGAAGCCTAGTAGGGACTGTCGCAAACAGTCTGAGACAGATCTCCTCGAGGTGTGTCTTTGGTTCTTGGGTTTGTCACATGATTCAAGACCTGCGACAACCTCCCAGAAGAACCCAAAGCCATCTAAGACCGTGAGGCTCTGCGCAAGTCTCGCACCAAGTCAGATTAGAGAGCGCGGACCCTCTCTTGCTCCCAAAGTCACTTCTTGTGGTCAAATTTGTTTTGGTAAGTCAAAGAAGAAACACAAGAAGTCCAAGTGGGAATCTGCCTCCTCCCACCACCCTTAGGATAAGGCGCAAGGGCATCACCATGCTTCTCTGTTTCGATCTAGGTCTACAGAGGAGCCGATTCCATCTCTGTCTGCGATGCACCCTGAGTTTCCGGGCCCATTGCTGCCCTTGCAGCAAGCAGAAGACTTTCTTGAGGCTGTGCCTCACATTTTTGGCACGCTTCCAGTTCTGTCTGATCGTGCTGGAGGAGGACCTCAAACCCATTGTTCTCTCCAACTCCAAACTGGCTTAGCCTCGACCGCAACCAAGGCTGCTTCTAGATCATGACATACCACAGCCTATATTGAGCCCCACTCCTGCTCAGCTGTGAATATACATTTTTGGCTCAGACTCTGATCATACCAGCTATGTGAAGATGATAATGGAGGGGATTAGGTGGTACTTGCCCCTCCTAATGATGCAGATAACTGGTACATGGAATTACAGTCCCCCAGAAGACTGGCCACTTCACCCGACACTGGGTTGATTTCCCACCAGGTCCAGCATCAGAGGAAGGTACTTCATTCGCCATAGTAATTAGAAGGGCTGCTAAGGTCCTTGACCGTCCCATCCTGACTGTGGAGGTTGGAACTAACCTTCTTTCACAGAGGTCCTACTGCCTGGCCAGGCACTGACCGAACCTCTTTTACCATTTAATGAAGCCCTTATTAATACACTGTCGGGCACTTGGGCTAAGCCATGGTCTGGCCCCCCAGTTAACGGACAAGCCATCCGTCGCCATGGACCTGCTCCTGGCTGCTGAGATTTTTTGACTCAGTATCAACACCGGAGAGCTTGGTGGTACAGGCATCCACCAGTAAAGAAAAACCTAACTCTTTTCAATCTACTCTCCCTTACAGGGAGTCAAAATGAGTGGATAATTGTGGCACACTTATGTTCTCCTCAGCTGGTCTTGCTCTGAGTCAGTTAATGTGAGCTTCCTGCTGGGGAGGGAGTTATACCTATCCACTTTGGAACATGGTGGGTGAGCTCTTACCGGCAGTCCCAAAAGACCTATGACTCTCACTAGTTCAAACCATGCGAGGCAGTTTGGATGTGCCCAAATTAGTAATCTGCTCGGGCCTAGACACGACAGATTGTCGAGGCAGAACTAGCATGGTGCTTCTCCGGGGGCGTTTATGCATCCTTAGTAGATATGCCTTTCGACACCTTGCTCCTGTTTAGCGAAAAAGCACATGAAACCATGGAATGTTTTAGAGAGCGCAGAGCCACTGCACATCTCTGGGCCTCAGCTCCAGTCTGGCAATCCCAACAACAATTTCGTCCTTTTAGAAGATATGCCAGGGGTCAACATCAGCCCCCTCCACCAGCACAGGTTTCCCAGTCCTTTGGTGGTCGAGGCTGTAGATCCGACAGACAACAGCCCGACCATCAGGGACAGCGTTCCTTCCAATCTACTTTCCCTCTAGCCGCAACTGCGAAGCCCCTTTAGTGCGCCATGTGATGGGAGGCAGGGTCAGCCACTTCCTGCAGGGGTGGCAAAACATCATATTCTCCAATGGACTTATGCCCTGTCTTTCCTGTTCGACCCACCACGTCTGCTATCTATAGCAGAACATCTGTCAGAGGACCACCTGCCATTTAATGCCAGGAAGTACAGGTGCTTTTGGGCAAAAGTATTTGCCTCAGAAGTGGAGATTGGGTGTTACCTCTGCTACTTCATGTTCCAAAAAAGGATGGAGGCCTCTGCCCTATCCTGGAACTTTACCCACTGAACACCCTCCTTTGCAAAGAAAAATTCAAGAGGGTCACTGTGGCCCAGGTTCTATCTGCCTTAGGTACCGGAGACTGGATGGTAGTGTTAGACCTGCAGGATCACAGGCATCACCTATGGTTCAAGGTGGGCGACAAGCACATTCAGTTTTGCTGTGCTTCTTTTCGGCCTTGCCAATGCCCCTCTGTTGTTCCAAAAAAGTAATGTCAGTGATCGCTGCCCATCTGCGGAGGTAGGGGGTATCAGTCTTCCCCCTACGTCGATGGCTGAAGGTGGACTTTCAACAGTCAGTTGCAGATCACCTCCAGACAACAGTAAACCTCTTGACATCATTGGGGTTCTCCGTCGACCTGCTAAGCCAAACCTGAGTCCATGACAGAAGCTTTTCTTCATCTGAGCCATCCTGGATACTGTGTGCTTTTGAGTGTTTCCTCCGGACCAACGACTCCAGGACATTCAGGCAATTATCCGATGTTTCAACCTGTGTCCTGCTTCTCAATGAAGATGGCTCTTAAGCTTCTTGGCCTACTAGCTTGCTGCATCCTGCTCTCTAACTATGCCAGATAGCACAGGTGAGCTTTGCTGTGCGATCTGAAGTTTGAGTTGACCCAGCTCCATAGGAATCTGTCAGATTCCATCCAGGTGTCAGAGGAGACTACAAAAGATCTGCAGTAGTGACTTCTTGATCCCATTTGATCAGCAGCAGACCCCTCTGCCTGCCCCACATTGACGATGGTGACTAACTCATCACAACTAGGTTGGGGAGGTCATCTGGGAGAGGTGGAGATCAGAGGATTCTAGTCTCCTGTGGAGAACACCTTCACATCAGTTTGCTGATGATTTTATTGGCATTGAAGGCCTTCCTGGAGGCTGATGTAGGTTCTCACTGACAATACTATTGCCATGTTGTACTGCAACATGCAGGGCGGAGTAGGATCCAGAGTCCTGTGCCAAGGGGCTCTATGCTGTGGAGCTGGCTGGATCATCAGAGATTTTGCTGGTGGTGCACCACCTCGCGAGATCTTAGAACGCCAGGGCATACACACTCAGTTGGTGGCCCCTAGCCGATCACGAATAACGATTGCATTTGGAGATGGCACATGACATCTCCAACAGTGAGAAGGACCATGGCGAGCTCTGTTTGCCGCTGCTAATAATGTGCAATGTCAGCACTTTTGTGCGCTGGAGTTCCCAAGAAAGCTCTCTCTGAGACCCATTCCGCATTGAGTGGAGTACGGGACTCCTGCATGCCCTCCCTCTGCTCCCTCTCCTGCCCGAGTTCTGAAGAAGATCAGGAGCAACCGAGCCCAAGTCATTCTAGTGGCTTTGGATTGGGCCCATGATGACGTGGTACCTGGAACTTCTGGGCCAGAGCATCTGCTTTCCAATCAGGCTTCTGCTGAGGAGGGTTTCCTATCGCAGCATCGGGAAGGGTCTTGCACCCAAACCTGCGCATTCTGCACCTCCATGCGTGAAGATTGATCGGCAACACTTGAGTTCTTTTGATTTCTTCTGTGGCCAGGCGCTCGGTCAGCAAATGTGTATATGCAGGATGCTGGGATAAGTTTGTGACTTGGTGTGATACCCAGCAGTTAGACCCATTGCAAGCAAAACTGGCTGTGCCGTTTTTTGCTTTCTTTTTGGGCCAGTGAGGCCTTCCTGTGGGCACAGCTCTTTCAGCCTGTTTCCTAAACTTTTTGCTACATATGTTTCCATCAACACCATTTGTAATGCCGCGGTGGGATTTAAAGTTAGTCTGCACCTTTCTGATGTGTACCCCTTTCGAACCAATGCACAGTTGGTCATTGCGCCTGTTCACCTTAAAAACTGTCTTCTGGGTGGTTATAACATCTGCATCCCGAGTGGAGTGAGCGAACTTCATGCACTTTCGGTCCAGCCTCCTTATACTACCCTTTTCCCCAACAAACTGATACTAAGAACTAGAGCTGCATTCCTACCGGGGGAAGGTGTGATACCTTTTCTCGGTGGACAAGCCATCACTCTGTTAACCTTTTTTGCTCCAGCTCATCCCTAGAAAAAGTAAGAGAGACTATTATCTGGGTCACGAGCTATTATGTTGTACGTACCAAAGAATATCTGGTGGAAGATCATCTCTTTGTAGGATTCTCTGGGGCAAAGAAGAGAATGGTAGTGCAGGAACAGGTAATCTCTCATCGGATGGACCTCTGCATTAAGAAATGCTACGCATTGGCTAAGTAGTAACCTCCAGACGGCCTACGGGCTCATTCCACCAGAGCCAAAGCTGCTACCACTGCGTTGACATGCAAACTGCTTGTCTTGGACATTTATCTTGCAGTTATGTGGGCATCGGTGTACACGTTCCCAAAGCACTTCTACCTAGACAGTCGGGTCCGTTGAGATGGGCATTTTGCCTACTTGGTCCAACGGGACTTTTTCGTGTGAGCCATTCCACAGTCCCATCACATTGCGAGGTACTGGTTTGGTATCTATTCAGAAGGTGGGGATTCTGCGATTAGACATATCCCTCAGAAAAACAAGTTAGTTACCTTTGGTAACAATCTTTCTGGTGATACTCTAACAGATTCCTCACCTCCTTCCCGCCTCCTTGTTAAGTGATATGATCTCTTCGATCTAAAGTTGGTCAGTAGCCTCCAGGTCTGAAGGCACTAACGGATTAATGTTAGTTAATTGTGCATGGGTGGTACTTGTATGCGGCTTCGTTTGGCACTTCTGGAGCGAATGACATGGAGTCGGACAGCACCACCTCCCAGCGCGGGGGAGCACTGTTTTGAGTTTTCTGTATCCATTCTAACGCCTAGGGATATTCATGAGGAATATACAGTTAGATTATCTATCAGAAAGATCATTATCAAAGGTCAGTAACTTGTTCTACAGGCACAATATAAGATACCAACCATGTTTACTGATACGTGGCTATCCTTGCCCTTATAGAATATGCGATAGTTCTTTCTAAACAGTGAAGTCAGCAAGCATTTGCTCCAAGTTTTCTATTTTGGGGTCTTATTCGAGTCGCCCATTTCTGTTGAGGATTGCAGTGAACAACCTTTGGACTTAAGCCAAGGTTAGTAGCATACTATTTCAATGGTTATCCAAATGCTGGGTTTAGCTTATTATAGCACTTCCAGTTTTGCAGATAACGGAACAGCAGTAGAGGAGACTTGCCTAAAATCACTCGGTGTAGTCAAGACAAGGAGCTGTGATTAGGGCTGTGGTCTCCCTGGAGTGCAGTCGATAAATTAGTCACTGGGCTCGTCATTCCACCGCTGATTCCATGTCCCTGCAGGCTTCTTTTTAAGGTGGAGAGATGGAGCTTTCTAATACTAGCCAGACTTTCTGTAGATAAACATAACTTCTAAAGCAGTCCTCTGTTTCTCTCTCTGCTGCTTCAAAGAGCACGCCTGTCCTGCTTCGGTTTACAGATCTGATGGTGATTTTGTTGCAAACCAAGGGGGCTCTGCAGCTGTGGCCCCTGCCAGGAATCCTTCGTTCTTCTTCGATCTGTGCTCTTCAGTGAACACCTTTTAGTTCTCCTGAGCGCTAATATTTTATATTCAGTCGTTTTAACCTGGGATATATTTTGTATCTGACTTTGAATTTAAGAGACCTTATGTGGAAAATAAGTATTACCTGTTAACAAGCCATGCGACGTTCCGCATAATTCGCACGATTTAATCCTGCTCAGTTCAAGTGTACGAGTGAAAATATTCGGTTTACGAACCCAGAACTAATCAGTGTTACTAATATCGCCGCTGCACAACATTCCACTTGTATATTTTTTATTTGCATAGGCAATATGTGCCAATATGTGCACCTTAACGTTCTAAAGCTAACCTTCCTGCCTCGCTTTTGAATCTGCTCACTTACGCGCTGTAAGCAATTGTTCTCACTTTAAATACAGAACTGGCACTGCTCTCTCTACCAACCCTCGAACAAGGACCGGCGTTGGTGAAGCCAACAGGTCTGGTGCTTGCTAGCAGCCTTTTAGCCTTTGGATTTGTCAATGATTATTTTGTCCTGGTTTTTGCAAAACTTTATTGTTGGGAAGCTACTGCTGCTTAAAACAAGCATTGGTAATGCATCGGTTTCGCCTATGTAATGAATAAAGAGCTGTTTTCATCAATCATCATCCGGGAGAAGGAAAGAGCTCCCTGACAGATCACACTGGAGTGGAGAGGATGTGGCGCTGCTGACTCGTGAGCTGGGGATCCCGGTTCAAGTCTCGGCGGCGCCGCACAACATCCTGTGATTCTATGCAAATCAATTTCTCCAGGTGATAAATTGTTATCTAAATATGCTGCAAGAGTAAAAGGCAAAACTTTATGAAAATATAGTTCCATCAAAGTGGCAGCGGGAAACTGATAAAAAAAGCAGACGATGAACAAGCAGTGGTAAATGCAGGAAAATATGCTTCAGCCAATAGAACCAAAGAAGTGCCAGGAAAGAGAGGAGGCGGGGGATGTAAGTGGCTTTTAAGTTTATATTAAAAACAATAGATTTCTCAAGCAGACGGAACCTAAAAAAGCGGGGGTGGGGTACTTAATCGAAATTCAAAAATATTTTTGGTCTCAAAAGGTACATAAAACCCATTGCAGTTCCTAGAAATTAAGGAAACTGTTTTGTGTGTGGAAGTGCGCTAGCGAAAAGGGGGGGGGGTGCGCCGTCACCCACAGTGAAGTTAGCTAATGACTGAAGTGAGCTGAACATGGCCCCATGCTGTATGCGGTAGTGTGCTGACGAAAAATGTGAATGAGACAGTAACAGACTGATGGATAAGAGGGCTGGCTGAAAGCCCCTATAAGTAAGTATATTACACATATAATTTGTAATTTAATAAAGATCAATTGGCTAACACCAGACCTAAAAATCCGTTGGTGATTTAGCTTGCATTTGATGAAGGCAAGAGCGTTTCCCTTGTTGAGACAGCTGGGCCTTTCATTGAGTCCACATACCAACTTTATAAGGGCAACTCACGTTGTTAATCTTTCCATAAAAAAGGGCACAGAGTTAGGTTCTGCACAAGAAGGCATCTCGCTTTTTGTTGTTGTTTCTTTTACTTCTATCAATCTGGAACATCATTCTAGTTTTACATTATATTTTTGGTAACAGACGATGGTTTTTATATCGAAGCTTAGTATGACATCAAGAACATATTCTTTTAAGTTGATGAAATGATGGTGGGTGAGGTGACTTGCACACAGTATCAGCAAGTCTTCGGCTGAATTGAGATTTTTCACCCCTATCATTAGCCCAAGTAGCCATAACCTGTTGTAATAAGATTGCAGAAGTCACTTAAACGCCTGTCTATAGTGGTACAAATGGGCTAATAAACGGTGATCGATTGACATTGATTCAGGCCTGTCCACATAAGTCACCCTAAGCAGCTTGTGGTATTCCAGTCCTTGGAACTAAGGTCAAATAGGGAGTCAGTTTGCATCTCACTGAGGCCCATTCATTCCATAACACGCCTGTCACGTCGCAGTTCGGATTGGACTGTCTGCCTCTTTTGGGCCGGTGCTACGGCTGATTTACATACGGTCAGCGCATTTTTTCAGTGAAGCAAAAGAGGGGGAAAAAAAAATTGAATATGTCCTGAGCATTTGCCAGTGGTTTGTATAGATTGAAGCGTTCTCTTTCCACCACCTTTTCTGAGCTGTTGTTACTGTCCCTCCATAAGCCCATGTTCAACATTATTATGTTTTTTATATCTGTTTTATTAAAGGTTTTACATTCCGAAACAACAACAACCCCCACCCCAAAATAGGCTGCGTTACATGTCTGACAATCTTACACAGACACATGTCAACCTCTTCGTATGTCACACCTCCCAGGAGTCTGACCAATTGTCCCAAAAGATACATCATAATCTTCATTACTCAAGATTCATCACTTCCTCCACCCCTCCTCTCTCCGTATGCCGCAATGTATCTGGCTGGTCCAGGCGTGCCCCTCTATGATAGTTCATCCGCCAGGCCCTTCCATGGGCCCCACACTTCAGTAAATTTGCTTGGGCATGCATGGGCCATATATATCTGTTCTTCCGCTCTCATGCACCAGTCCATGTTGGCTTCCCATTTGTCCACTTTCTGGGCATGTGAAACATTGTTTGTGCTGGTGTTGGCCTACGAATAGTGTTTGACTAGTGCCATTCAATGTGCTTTTTGCTGAAAACAGTTTTTTTACCCAAGTACGCCCTGCCCATATATTTTTACAACTACTCCCTAATGAATATGCTTTATCTGTTGTATCGAGTTTTTTATGGGAAGCCCTGGCATCTAGACGCTTGAGAACTGATTGACGCCTGCATGCACGTAGTGGGTGTCGCGTTTTTTTAATCTTGTTCTTCTGTATTTTCTTCTGCTTTTTATGAATTTATTCGTTATTTATGTATTTGCTATTTTGTATGCTGCTCTTTTGTGGTTGCTTTGTTCGACCGAATATAGATTTTATGATGATGCTATGGTTGCATTGAACCTACAGTTGGCTTTGACTTCTGTGGGCAAAGGGGATGGAGCATGGTGAAGAGGGTTCAAGCGCTTAAGTGAAGGTATTTTTTGAGTGGATTAACATGCTCTTCTTAACATGGAACCTCTTTCTTCTTGCAGGTTCTGCATGTTGAAGCTTCTCAACAAAAAGAAGAAAGGCTGTGCACAGTGTCCGATGTGCAAGCACGAAGTCACCAAGAGGTGAAGTTCAGCGCTCGGTTCGATGGATTTTGCAAGGCTTGTGTAATAAATCAAGAGCCCATGGGTATTGGCAGCCGAATGTTTCAGCTAGTAAATCATTAATTAGGGCTTGTCCGAACCAGCAGACGCAGGATGTTCCTGAGGCGTTGCATTATCATAAAAAATGGCAGCGGGCCAGTTGGCGGGTGTTTGTGCATGCCTTCCTGTGTGGAATCGGCTGATCATGCACTTGAATGGGCTTCTATGGCCCATTCTCGCTTCCGCTCCACCTCTGTGGCGGCAGGTACTGGTTTCTGGGCTGGATTGGGATCTTTGCACAACAGCTGTAAACTTTGCACGTTAAAGTAGAATTACCCTTCAAAGGGTGAAAAGCTATCTTAAGGGAGCAGAACTTTGAAGCCCTTCAGGCTCCCTCCCTTGAAATAGTCACAGCATTTTGCCATTGTGTGGCCCTTGATTAATCTAAGACTTTACATTGTGGAATTGAGAGCCCCGTCAGATGTCCTGGCAAATTTCAAGTATCAAGGGACCTTCTGGTTGTGTGTTTCTGTGGAGCTGAGGCTCTGGGCCAGTCGCCAAAACTAATATTTCATCTAGGCTATGTGTAAATATATCAAAAACAATTCTAAATCCTGTGGCACAAAGGCCACCCTACGGCGGTGTGTTAAGGCCATGTATTTCCACTTAGGTCAGCTGATAAAACAGACCTTTGATTAGAGTTGTAAAAACTTGTGCTGCTGGAGGATGGTGGTGTATGCATGGCAGTGAACTGCTTTGCTTCTTCGTCCCATATCTTTTTCTAGTGATGTGGTGTCAGAACAGAAGACCCCAAGACTGGGTTTTGGCCAAATTCATATTGCATTCTTGATAAACGTTCTGTAAAATAATGTTTTACTTTTGTGGACAGATTTTGGTTGCGGAGTAGCCTTTGGTCCGACTTTTAGTCTATGGTCCAATTATATTTTTAATTCATCTTTATCGAGTAACACCCATACAGCGGTCTAGTAAGAATGGCGTTTTACTTAGTGTCGCTTAGCCGGTGGGGGTCAAGCATCTGCCATACTTGCGTTGTATTCCCTGGGCTGACCCGCTACCATATGGGTACTGGGCCTAGCCCCCACGCCGGAGTCCCACTTACGAGTCTTCGGCCTCTGATCCAAGGGGAGCGGCAAATGGTCCTCTCCCCTCACATAGATGCCAGTACCTGCTCTGTAGTGGCACTTCGATGCTCTGGTTCGATGTTTACAGCGGCTTCCCGACACTGCCAGCCATCGGCTTCCCACCTGCAAATCCAGCTGAGAATGTGGTGTTTCTACAGCACTTTTCACATCATCATGTGCATAGGGTCACAGACAGGCTGTTTTCATGTACCATGTGGTCATTTGGTGCAATTTATGTGAAGATTGTGTCGAATTAAGCCTTCTGGACAAAGTAGCTTTACCCTGGTGTGGCCATCTTGAAGGCTGGCTCTCTGGCACCCTCGTTTATTGATCTTTTTAAGTTGATCTTGTGCCTTAAAAGCTCAGTCAGCCATTTTAGTCCTTAACTTTAATGAACAGGTTTCCACTCTTCATACAAATTAATTGCATCCTGCTAGGAGATATTAGCAACTGAGATTCTAGATTTCCACTTATTTAGACATATTCATCTAATTAAAACTACAGGCATATCTTACCAAGAGCATGAAGTACACAGATTGTGTAGCATCTGTTCCTGCCAAGGAGGTGTAATTCATCCTAGAGCAACACAAAGCTTGTAGTCGGAGGTCAACTTTAAATTATTGTAACTTGCTGTTTATTCTATTTGCATTGCATTTACCATTTGCATCTTTCTATTTCTCATTTTCACCTCCTCCTCACTGTGTCTTCAAGCTGATGTTTATAATTGCATGATAAAGTTAGTCGACTATTAAATAATACAAATATTTTAATATCTATCCCACCTACAAATATTTTTCCCTCTTATTTTACATGCCATTTTAAATTTTTAGTTCAAAAGTAGATGGCCCTACCTGTTCATATCTCAAGTGCTTAGAAAGATAAACAAACGATTGCTCATTATCACACCTCTCATATGGCATGTATATATTGATTTCAATTCAGTTGTACTCCTTTTTGAGGCCTGTGTGTCCTCTGTCACCACTGGACTTCTTGGCTAGCCATCTTGGTTGGACTTCAGTAAATCCCTAATGCAAACCTGTATATGTATCTAGATACCATAATACCTACATGGTTTTGTATAGAGTGCCGGTTAAACTCCAGGAGCCAGTGCTAAAAAAACACTTGTCTATCATGGGACAAGTTCCGGCTTAGGCATTCAGGATGTTTTGTATCTTTTCCACATTGTCAAAAACACTTTTAGTAATGCATTTGGCTACTGTGAAAGGCTTCGTATGGGTGTCTGTATTCTCTTTTTGCATTGATTCCTTATGGGTGTGTTTTAAAAAAAAAAAAAAAAGCTGCCAAATTGCTTTAGCGATCTTCCGTGGCCCGCGTGTATGGTTGGGGTGATAAAAATGGGAAGCTCCTCCACCGCCTTGCCACTTACCCTATGGCCAACCGTATAATACCAGCGGTAGCTGATACGAGCGGCAAGATTCATCGCGCTCCGATAGCGGTGGCCCAATGCTTTGCCACTTACTATACTACCCTCTATTCGGCACGGACGCCTAGTCTTTCGCTCACCGAGCTCCTCCGGCGGGAACGGTTCCCCCTTCCGCGCCTTAGTGAATCTGAGGCAGAGGCACTGGACCTCCCGATCACCCCCGAGGAAGTGTCAGATGCCATATCACGCATGGCGGCCGGTAAGACGCCGGGACCGGACGGGCTCCCCCAAGAATTTTATGCGTCTTACCGAGACACCTTGGTCTCGCCTCTACTGGCGATGTACTGTGAAGCGGTGGAGTGTGGCTCTTTCCGCCCGGAAACGGACCTAGCTACCATTGTAGTGATCCCCAAGTCTCAGCCCCCCCCGCGAGCTGCTGCTCAGACTATCGTCCCATCTCGCTTATTAATACTGAGCTTAAGATCTTCGCCTCTGTCCTGGCCAACCGCATAAGACCGCACCTGGCTAATCTGGTTCATCCAGACCAATGCGGCTTCATGCCTCTCCGAGGGACTAGACACTGTCTTAGACGCCTTCATCTTGCTCTTGCGAACCGGCACTTGCTGTCCCCCCTATTTGTCTCTCCTTCTTGTAGATTTTGAGAAGGCTTTCGATTCGGTTGACTGGGGCTATTTGGAGGCAGTGTTGGAGCAGATGGGCTTCGGAATCCCTTTCCGCAACCTGGTGAAGATGCTATATTATCGGCCCCGGGCGCAGGTCCTTGTCAATGGAGCTCTATCTCGTCCCTTCCCCATTAGGAGGGGTACGCGGCAGGGGTGCCCCCTCTCGCCGATCCTGTTTGCTTTGGCAATGGAGCCCCTTGCCTGCCTTATTCGGTTTGACCACTCCCTCACTGGATGGAGGTGGCCCGGCTTTGAAGAGGATAAGATCGCGCTCTACGCAGACGATGTGCTGCTGTTTCTGGCAGACCCGGCCCAATCGGGGCCCAGATGCCTCCGAGCATTGGACCTCTTTGAGCGCACCTCCGGCCTTCGGCTAAACCCGGCCAAGTCCGTTTTGGTTCCCCTTCACTTGTCACGTGAATGCTTTGATTGGCAGTCGACGATTCCCCTTCGACGGCAGTCCTTCAAGTACTTGGGGATCTGGGTGGCCCTTCTCCCCGATCTTGCATGGTCACTAAACGTTACCCCACTGGTTAAGCGGGTCCGCGCTGACCTCCTTAAATGGCGTACGCTGCCCCTAAACCCTCTAGGCAGGATAGCCCTTTTTAAAATGATGATTTTACCTCGCTTTCTTTACATGCTTCAAAATACACATCTTTCCTTTGCTAAGTCCTGGTTCCGTGAGATGGACGGTTTGGCCACTAAGTTTTTATGGGGGTGGACGGCCCAGGCCCAATGCCGAATCCCGCCTTTTGATGGTGGTTTTGGGATGACGACCCTCTATCTCTATTATTTAGCGACTCGGCTCCTTACGGTACACGATTGGTTTAACGGCGGCTGGTCCGACCCGGCGTACCGTCTGGAACTGCACACCCTAGGCTTCTCCACTATCCAGGGGATGCTGTATGGGGACGTTGTTCCCCAGGCTCTCCCTGAGGTCACACGCGGAGTGCTCCTGGCCTGGCGGGCCTCGCTATGTCATACCCACTGGTCGGGCAAGCTGACCCAGTTTACCCCCTTGTGGTGCGGCACCAGGCTCCGGGAGGTCGCTTCCCTGTCGGGGTTCCGGCCCTGGGACCTCATCGGGATCTCCCTACCGGGCGATTTGTCTGGAGCGGTACCCATCTACGCTCCTTCCAGGATTTGCAGGCCAGACACTCCCTCCACTCCTCAATTTTTCAGATATTTGCAGCTGCGCCATGCCCGCCGCTCCTATATTTCAGATGGCACTTCCTTGCCTGAGTATAGTCCACCCGAAGCTCGGGTCATGACCGGTGATCTGGGAAGGGGAGGGATCTCCCGCATTTATCGTTAACTCACCAACAACACCCCCAACTCCCTCTCTCAACTCCAGGACAAATGGGAGGGCTGGCTCGGGGGCTCTGGAAGACGCTGACTGGAGAGACGCCCTCATGGCCCCTAAGATAATTGCGATCTCAGCGAGGCTTCGGCTGGTCCAAATATATTTCCTACATGCTGCCTATCTTGCACCGCTGCATCTCCACCGCGCGGGGCTTCGGCCTGATGCCCTCTGCCCCCGCTGTCCCCACTCCCAGGCAGCCTTCTATCATATGGTATGGCTTTGCCCTGTGATACAGGGGTATTGGGAGTCCGTAACGGGAGAACTCACGGAGGTCTTGGGCTGGGAGGTTCCTCTTGATCCTACACATGTTCTCCTGGGCGTCACCGAGGGGCTGGATGGCAACAGGGCTGAGAAACTCTTCCTTAATACAGCACTAGTAGTAGCCAAAAGGGACATTGCGGCTCACTGGTTGAACACTACCGCACCTACATTGGCGCGCTGGCGCAGCGGGGTGGACTGGTGTGCCGTGCAGGAACAGCCTCTCTATGTGGCCAGGGGATGTCCTAAGAAATTTCGCCGAATGTGGGGCAAATGGGTTGGAGTGATAGAAGACTAATTTGGATTGATATGATATCTAGATTGGAAGTGGATATGCCGATATCTGCCTTGTGTGTCTATCCTTTTATGCCAATGTGATGTGCTTTTGCCTTGGTCTTACCTTTTAAGATGTAGTCCTGAATGGTGCTCTTTGTTGCAATCAAAACTCAATAAAAATTGGTTATCAAAAAAAATTGAATAGAAACCTAAGATCAATCTCTTTACAGATGCACGAACATACATTTCTCGGCAAAATACAAAAATATAACAAATTGCCTAGATCACAGGTGCCCAACGTAGATCCAGTGGCTATCTAAATTCCATTTAGATTTATTACATAACATCCATTTTATGTGAGTATCATGAAAATATTCAGATCTATAAGATTCTAGTTAGCAATTGAAACAGGATGGTGTGATGATGGGTAAAATATAATTTGTGGGAAGATTATAAAATGAACGAATTTAGTAACATTTGCTCTAAAATGCAGAAAGGGGGAGTGTGGAAGACCACCATTACATTCTCAGGATTCAGCAGATGGAGTGCCTCGTAGCCAGGATCATGAACTCTTTCAATTCACAAAAAATAACTGATAGATACTGAACAATACAGACATTTCAGAAGAGCTGGTCATGCAGCTGCAATGTTGCATTGAAATCTTCCCATTGCGCACAATTGTTTCCTCAATCTTAAGAACATCGATAGATTGGCTTCTGTTTATCTAGCAAAGGGCATCCTTTATTATGTAAGTAATAGGTATGCGTTAGGTATGTATGAATTCTTGCTAATCATGCAGGTGCAGCCACTTCCCATAGGTTCAGCCGCTGTTAGCATGTCCTGTCGTGGAATGGTCCAATAAATCACACTTTTATTTTAGTCTCTCCCTCTCTTTCAGCTTGTTCAGAAACCCTGGGTTAGAAATGAAGTCTCTAGTTGGCAGTGGTTTGCACCCTGTCCAAATAAGGACCTGCAATCCTAGTCAGGGTAAGTGTAGTACACACTAAGTTTACCTGTGCTCACCCTCGGTTAGCTTGCCTCTGTGATTTAGCCTGACTGCTCTGAGCCAATGTGTAAAGTGTTTGTACATACAGTAACACAGTGAAAACACCACAAAAGTACGCCACACCAGTTTAGAAAAATAGCCAATATTTATCCGAGTAAGACAGTTATAGCGCTTAGAAACACACTAGCTCTGGCTGGGGATAGAACAACGTGCTTGATGAAGTCGAACCTCAAAGTTCGGGCCGACTGCGATGGAGCGTGGGACAGCTATGGAGTCGCACTGACCACTGTTACAGTTCCATTGAAACGATGACAAGACATAAAGACATGAGGTGCCGGGGAGGTGAGGGATCGCTGTGGCCGGTGCGGCGTCGGTTCCTTACTGTCGGTGTGGGTCATTGGCACATTGGTGCCCGTGATGGTGTGTTCCACGACAGAGGTGAGGTGTCACTGAAGCAAGTGAGGCGTTGGTTCCTGGAGGCGGTGCAGTGTCATTGAACCGTTGATGCCTGGGACGCTGCAAGGCACAGGGGAGGTGATGCAGCGAGGCGGCGGTTCCGCTGATGGTGCAGGGTCGATGAAGCGTCGGGTCAAGCCACAAGTCGACGACTTTGCGGTTTTTGATGCCACACCACGGGGCCACAGGTGCTGCGTCTGAGTTGGGCGTCACGGACTTGGGTGATGCGGTGCTCGAGACTCATTCTGTGGTGGATCTTTGGAGGCGCTGCGGCGGTGTCGGGGCCTGCGTTGCAAGTCATGGTCGTTGCATTGAGTGGAGATCACGGCTCCAGTGCAAGCAGTGGTGCGGTGTCAGAGAGCGACGCCGGGTCCGAAGTCACACTCGAAGTCGATGTACTGGTTTCTTCCTGTTTAGCACAGCAACCTCACTTCAAAGGGCCCAGGAACTGGATTTCGCACCACTTGGCAAAGTAGGGCCCTCCGCAGAAAAGCCCAGATGCTGCA
This sequence comes from Calotriton arnoldi, assembly GCA_963921515.1. NCBI lineage: Eukaryota > Metazoa > Chordata > Amphibia > Caudata > Salamandridae > Calotriton > Calotriton arnoldi. The sequence goes on from CAWUFW010000146.1 coordinate 5,534,133, forward strand.
GGTGAAGTCATTGATGGCCTTGAAATTGCCAACAGGAGGCAAGCTCAACTCAAGCCATTGGAGAACCTTAGAAAGCAAGATGCAGAGAGCAAAGTCCAGTCCTCTCACTACCAAGACAGAAGCAGCAGGCCAACACAGCAAAGCAAGCAGCAAAGTGGCAGTCCCTCCTTGCAGCACAACAGCTCTTCTTGGCAGAAAGTCCTCAGTCCAGAAGTATTTCGAGTATATGGTGGTAGAGGTCCAGTACTTACACCACTTTTAGCCTTTGAAGCCGGAAGACTTCAAAGAAAGGTCTTTGTAGTGCACAAGACCCTGCCCTTCCTGGCCCTGGCTCCAGACACACAACAGGGGGTAGGCAGCTCTTTGTAAGGGGATAGGCACAGCCCTACTCGGGTGCAAGTGTCAGATCCTCCCGCCACTATAGCTCAGGAAGACCCATCATCCTGGTGATGGGGCATCAGGATATGCAGGGCACACCTCCGCTCCCTTATTGGGTGACTGTCTAGAGTGTATTCACAAAGCCCAAATGTCATCTAACCCAGACAAGTATTCTGGGGACAGGCAGAGGCACAGAATAGTTAAGTAAGAAAATGCTAACTTTCTAAAAGTTTGTGTGAATTGGGGGGTTAGGCCCTTACCTACAACCACCTTGGGCCTTAGACAATTGTATACACAAAACAAAATCAGGTGGTTGTGAGATTTAAACACATCTTTACTTATGCATGAGGTACATTTTACTCAATAATCATGACCTCAAATTTGTTTTAGTAATGATTGAACACAAACGTTTTTTAAACTTTCACATTTGGTGCGATAAAAGAAAGGACAATCCACATTCAACTCGATGGATATACAGTGAAATATTTGAAAAACGTGTGAAATATGAAAAGATAAATCAAAAATACATTGTGATAACGCAAAATTTATACATGAACTAGGCTAAAATTGCATCTTCAGCAATCCAAAATTTTACAAGACCAGAGCATTGTATTCACAGTAAGTGCTTCTAGTACTGGAACGTATAAAGGGTCCAGAGGTATCTAATATGGGCTTCCAATAGTTTCTTTAGGCAAATGAATTTATACGTCCATATTGATGCTGGTTGAACTAGGATCCCCTATTGATCCCGGTCTACGCGTTTCGAACCCACACTTTCTTTGGGGGTTCTCTTCAGGACAAAAGTTTGTTGAATTCTTAGGGGGCACGACAAAAGGTTTTGATTCCGACTAATCAGGTGTCGAGGTTATTAGGGATTTGTACTCGTGCACCAATTCAAAGAAGCAGGACCGGCTTTTCTGGATTGCTCATGTTGTTCTGTGAGTCTATGTAATTTCTTATTTGATTAGAAGTGGATACTGGAGCCCAGTGGCATTTTCAGACCTGCAATTTAAAAACCACCTTCACTGAAAGATGTGATTTTAAATTGTGAGTCCAGAGACCCCAAACTCTAATTTTCTATCCGTTCCTAATTAGAAGATGCACTTGTAAAGAGTTACAATGCAGCTCCAATGCTAACCTACGGGAGAGATAGGCCTTGCTGTAGTGAAAAATGGGTTTAGCAGTTTTTCACTACCAGGACATGTAAAACTTAAAACCACATGTCCCACCTTTTAAATACACTGCACCCTGCCCATGGTGCTACCTAGGGCCTACCTTGGGGGTGCCTTACATGTAATAAAAGGGAAAGTTTGGGCCTGGCAAGTTGGTGTATTTGCCAGGTCGACATGGCAGTTAAAAACTGCACACACAGGCTTTGCAGTGGCAGGCCTGAGACATGTTTGAAGGGCTACTGAGGTGGGTGGCACAACCAGTGCTGCAGGCTCACTAGTAGCATTTGATTTACAGGCCCTGGGCGCGCACAGTGCACTGTACTAGGGACTTACTAGTAAACCAAATATGTCAATCATGGAGAAACCAAATGCCATTACATTTTAGACACAGAGCACATGCACTTTAGCACTGGTCAGCAGTGGTAAAGTGCCCAGAGTCTTAAAAACAGCAAAAACTAAGTTCAGCAGATAGTCAAAAACAGGAGGCCAGAAGAACAAAAACAGGGGAAACGATGCCAAAAGATGCCAGGACTAACACCCTGCACTTATGCTCTTTTTGGATGTTTTTTCTAGGCTAATGAAAAGATGGTTTCACAAATAGAACAGCGCCGCGATAAGAGCCTCTTCAGGTGTCCTACTACACTGTATAAAGCAGAGATACCCTCTGGTTCATCATGACTGTAGAGGTGACATCATGGAAGGCCCTAGTAATTGTACTCCGATTATAAATTAAGAAAATACAACTAGTATTGGATAGTTTGAGGAGTAACTATTTTAAGCAGAAGCAGTTTAGTACAGCCGCTGTTTCGTATGAGATGCAACTCAGTACCTATTTGGGGATCATTTATTTTAATGATAATCGTTATAGGAGATCATCTACCATATTGCAACTTGTAGAAATGGAAGAATGTATTATTTTGACCATACACGTCCACGTTTCTTTTTCTTTAAAGGATGCTAATTTTCTTATTTAGATTTTTCCCAAAAATCTGTACAGTTTTGAAATATCAAAAGCCAACATAGAGAAGGTTAAATAGAAATGTGTATATTGGAAAAAACAAGGTTGATGGGCTGATTTTACTTAGGAGAAAATGTTTTAAGCAGATGCAAAGATTAGGATGGTGAGTAAAGAGCATAATCTCGGAAAAAAGGGTATTCTAAAGTTTGGGACAATTAAATAAAATGTTTGAAAGCAACAAAGTGTGAAAAGTCAAGACAAAGTGCTGGTTGAGAAGAGGGAGTGTGAAATCTTGTTGAAGTATAACAAAACAGATGTGAAGGAGTTTTCAAGATACATTTCAGTTTATTTTCATTAAATTAACTGCATCCACCTACTTTGTTTGTGCCAGCTCTCCAGTGACTGGTTCTCATCACATATTCAACTAATCATACTGCATTCCAAGATTCTAGAGATATGAATGTTGGTAGGAGATCTGTAGCCTGAAAAGAAACACCAGCTGCATCACAATATCACACATCCTCCCCTCTGCATAATGAAATACAACAAAATCGTAAAATAACAATGGTCCGAAACAGAAGAAAAATATACACCCAACACACATAAAGAACAACAACAGTAAATAACACAAGTAACCTCAAAGAATACAGAAAATTATTATTGCAACAACAAATTATTTTTTACTCGTTTTTTCATCCACAGTACTTCTGTTATTCCAAATTTGACCATCTTCTAATTTAATAGTCACTTGGATTATCTTTAAACCTCTGAGAGGATCACTGTGCTTCCTTTGAGAAGAAGTGCTTTTGGGCAGCCTCACGCTATCACCTACTTTCACCACTACATTTTTCAAACCTTTGTGCATATCCTAGTTACCTTTTCTTTCAGCTTGCTCTCTCATTTCCTTTACCTTTCGGCAATGTTCCAAGTTTTTGACTTTCACTTCTTGGCCTGATTTCTTAAGAACCCAGGGTGGAAATTTCAAGGAGCAGGGTTTCCTCCTAAACAAATCAACTGGAGTTACTCCAGTTGTAGTGTGAGGGGTAAGTTTGTATTCTTCCACCCATTTGAATACTGCCTCCTTCCAATACCTGCCACTAACCTGGGCCAACTCAATAGCTTCTTTTAAAGTCTGATAAACTCTTTCAACTGTACCATTGGTTTGTGGTTGATAAGGCACATTTTTTATGGCCAATCCCTTCCATCTCCATGAACTTTGCCAGCTCTTTGGAGACCAATTGCACCCCATTATCAGAAAACACTTTCATGTGCAAACACACTAGTTAAAAAACATATCACAGATACAATGGCTTTATTCTGCTCCACAACAACCTCGAGCCAACGAGAAAACATAAACAACAACACCTTCAAGTAAGTAGGCATTCCTCTCAATGAAATGGGGCCCACAATATCGAATTCTACCTACTCCCACGGTTCACTGGGCAGATCCCGATAAATCATAGGATGTGTCGGACTTTCTTGGTCTTGTCACTGACTCTGCATTCCACACAGTCCCTGACAGCCCTCTCCACCATCAGAACCATCCCCAGCCAGCCACCAGTATGAACATTCCAGTCTCTCTTTAGTTTGATGTATTCCTGATGACCATTGTGGGCTAAGTCTATTCATTGTTTTTCTCAAATTTTCAGGAGGTACCAACTTAGACCTTCAAAATAACAGATCATTCTCCATTGACAGCTCAGCTGTTACTTTTCCACACCAGTTCAATGTTTCTTTCATTCCTTTTTCTCTTTTACCTGACCTAATGAATCTAAATACTATACTCAATAAAGAATGTGTTTCTATCTCACTTAGCCACTGTTCTTCAGTTATTCGTCCTACAGTAAAAACACAAACTTTTGCAACAACATCTTTTCACCACTCTTCTTAATTCTGTCATTTCTGGTCACTGGGACTAACCAACCTGGAAAGGCAATCGGCTCTCCTGTTGTGGTTTGTGGTCAGATAAAACTTGAAACCTCATACCCCACAAAAATTTCTTGACATTTTTAACTGCCCAGAACACCGCTAAAGCTTCATTTTCCATGATAGATTGCTTTGTTTCAGCCCCTCGAAGTGCTCTTGATGCAAAAGGTATGTTCACATTACCATCTTTTTGCTTCTTTTGAAAAGTAGCCCCTACTCCCTTGTCAGTGGCATCTGTAATCACACAACAAGGTAACCCCAGATTGTAACTTTTCAAGTTCTGGGCTGTGTTAAGACTTTCTTTTATGTCAACAAATTCCTTCCGACACTCTTCATTCCATGAGAAGCTTTTCCTTTTTTCAATAACTCTCAAATAGCACAGGTTCTACTGGAAAATCAAGGAATGAACCTTGAGCAGAACTCTGCCATGCCTAAAAATCGTTCCACCTCTCCTTTTTTTCCTATGACTGGGCAACTGCATAATAGTTCATCTGCTCATCTTTAGTACGCACACAATCTGCAGACACTACATGACCAAAATGTACCAATTCTGAGGAGCAAAATTTACATTTGTTCGCTTTTAACATTATGCCTCACTCTTAAAATATTTCAACCCTTCCTTTAATTTTTCTTATGTTCTCCTCCTGAGTGTTGGTTAAAATGTCATCTTCAAAGAATTTCACACGAGACAAATTACCCAACAAACTTGTATTCAGCCTCTGGAAAACTGAAGCTGCGGAGCATAATCCATAAGGCATTCTGTTAAACCTAAATCTCCTGAAAGCTGTTATAAAGGAGGTTAGGGACTTAAAATATTCACTCAAACGAATCTGGTGGTAAGCTGAAGTGTGGTCTAAGGTAGTGAAAAACCTCGCACCCATTGATAAGGTCACTATTTTGGTGATGTTGGGAAGAGGGAATCTATCTTCCACTACGGCCTTATTTAACTGTCTTAGGTCAACACACAATCTGATCATGCCACTATTAATAGTATCTACCATCACTGGCACCAACCACTCGGAGGCCTCAACTGTCTCAATTATTCCTTCCTCACACAAATGTACAATCTCACTCTTCACAGCATTCTGCAACCTAAGTAGAATATTTCGAACCTTACAAGCAGAAGGTACTGCATTTTTTAAAAAACACATGTGATTCATATAGCCCAATTTTACCAGAGAATTCTTCAGGAAGTTCATCAAACAATGTCTCTGGAAAGCTATCTAAATTGTGCAACAAAACTTGTGAAATTGCATTGGAATCTAAAAGTAATTCCCAAGAGCATTTAATGTGGCCAACTCAATATGGTATCTTCTTTTACACATTACTTCTGAACTGAATGTTAGCATAGAACTGATCAAATCTTTAGGCTTGACTCCACAGCTGTATGGAGTGACATCTGGTTTTAACAGATTTACCTTCCCTTCAAAATACTTTGCATAGTCAGTGTCTGAAACGAATGAGCCGAACACCAGAATCCATGATTATTGATATAGTCATACCATTGAGCATTACTAAATCAGATGGACGCTCAAAAGTTTGTTTAATAATGCAGTCGACATCATTAACTACTTGCAGCACAACATCCTCATGTTCGTTATAGAAATTTTCGAAGCGTTATCCTTGAAACGCCTACTTCTGCAACATTTTGCAGAGAGACCCTTTCTACCACGAAAGTTGCACAGAACGCTAATGGCAGGACGTTTTGTGGAATTCACCACGTGTCCCTGACTACTACAGCGATAGCAGGTACCTTTATATCATGTAGCAATGGGAGGTTTCAACACTCCCCTGACCTTGGAACCAATGCGTTGTACAGAGGAACAAAGATCTTTACCTTAACGAAATTCTTGCATACAAGCTAAGGAATGTTCAACAGTTTTAGCTATTTTAAGGACCTCATTTAAATTAGGGTTGTCTTTGAGCCACAATTTGTCTCTGATTTTATCGGATCTGCATTTTAACATGAATTGATCACAAATTCCCTCTTCAGAATTCTAGAAAAAATTACACAGAGGCTAATGTGTGTAGATCAGCAATGTAATCTTCTACAGATTCGCTATCCCTTTGTGGTCTCATAAGAAAATGGTAGCACTCCAGAATTGTGGAAATCTTGGGTAGAAAATGTAAGTCAAGTTTTTTTTTTTTTTTAATAGCAACATCTGAATTATTTAAGCATGGCGTAACTTCATCATCACGAGATAAATTTGGTAAATTGTCATACATCTCTTGCCCCTACACCCCTAAACAGTGTACTAACAATGTGTTTTTTAGGGGTGAAGTGTGAACCACATACTTTCATATAATTAATAAAAACGTTTTCCATTTGGAGCAAGGTATGTTTGGTTCTCTTGCTAAGAATAGAGGAGGGGTGATGTTTTACATAATGAGATGAGATTTCACCGATCTTTTGCATGAATAAATTTGAAATCGAAACCAAAAGTACAATTTAAAACTAAAGGTATTCTTAAGCTGATCAAAGGAAGGGATAGTCTGCAATGTGAATGGTAACGGTTGATTGAAAGAAGCTTTTTGGACAGTCTGGAAAGACTGCAGGTGAATTGGACGTTGGCCAGTGAAAATAGATGCAATAGTAAATAGACTGGAAAGTCCTTAAATAATATTCACAGAAGCAAAGACTATAAGCAGTGGTCGAATTCGCGACGATTGGAATGTTGAAAACAAAATGTGATCAATGTATGTGTGAGTGGACAGCATGGAAGATGTTCCAGAGGTGATTCTGAAATGTTCCCTGAAGCATCAGAAGGGGGGACAGGAAAGGAAGAATTGTGGGACAAGGATATAATGGGGGGCAATTGAAAGAGTCTAGCTTTTCAATTAAACAGTTGATGAGACGATTGTACAGAGGCAGGCAGTTAACGACCTGCGAGTCATCAGTAATCACACAAAAAAAGAATTTAAAACAAATGAAGTAATATATAAAATGACAATGTTGAATATACAGAAAAGTGGGCTAGGAACCGATCCTGGGGCAGAAGAAGTGATCAGGCAGTGGACAACAGTAGACAAATGCACAGAGAAAATCATCCAAGTATCAGATAGACTTCTTTGTGGAGCAGAACCGCATAGTGTTTAGACTGGTGAGCGGAAGGTGAATTGTTTGTTGTGAACAGTACATGCAGTTTCCGCAGAAGCCTTGTTGAAGTGGGAAGATTACAGAGTAAGCCTGGGCGTAGTTCGCGGAGTTGCGCTACGCGGTAAAAAAAACTCCGCCGCGCTACGCGAGCAGTATAGTGCGATAGGAAAATGCTGTTCGCGGTGATTGCACAGTGCCGGATGCTTGTCCGCACTGTGCAATCATTGCAAACGGCATCATGCACAGTGCAAGCGGTCGTTTTCTGCCGCTCGAGTAGATTTTTACTCGAGCGGCAGCTTTCTCAACGCGAACAGGCAGTTTCTCATCGCGAGCATACGCGACCACTCGCAATGAGAAACCTGACCCCCCCCCCGCGTTGAGAAATCTCGCCGTGAGGTTTATTTTCCACGCTCGTGCTCGCCAACTTGATGTTGCCGATCGCGAACGAGGAAAAATCTCGCAGAGATGTTGATTTTGCTCGCTCGCGGTCACCAACTTGACATTGAGGAACGCGTAGCAGATTTTTTCTGCACTCCGTGAGATCAGCGTAACGCGGAGTGCAGAAAACTCCGCAAACTCCGCGAGCGGAGCGTAGTTCACCGCCCAGGCTTATTACAGAGTGGCTGTTGAAATATGAGGGGAGCAGAAAATGAACCACCATTCAGTGAGTTTGAATGAATAGATAGGAGTGAGACTGGGTGAAAATTGAACAGAAGAGATGGCTCAGTTGAGGGATCCTTAGAAGAAGCACATTTGCGTGACTGAAAATTTTTTAAGAGATGCTATTGGCAGGAGCGAAAGAGTTGTTGAAACGGCACAAACACTCATGTAATAACTCCTACAGCTCTTTTGCTTCACTCCATCCCTGATTGGCAGACTTCATAAGATGGGGTTGGGAGACTCCACCTCTTTTGTATTCTGTGGTGCCTCCCTCTTTCTACAATACCAAGGCGTTCAGCATCCTTACACGCGTTGGTTGTGCATCTTTTCAGCTGGCACGTGATCCGCACACGCTATGACTCCGCAGTCCCTTGAGAACTCTCCCTCTTGGCCCGGCCGGGCACGGCACCAACACCACCTCTGGCTACCTGCCTGCCACCCAGGGCTTTAAGTGGGATAAAAAAAATGTGTGGGGTGTTCTCATAAAGGGGCGTGGCCAATGTAATTAAGGGCGTGGCTTAAAACGCATCAGATACAAATCTGTGTTTAACAGTGTGCCGCCCTAATTGTATTTTGTAGTTTGTCATTGCATCCAGATATGATACAACAAGTAACATCATACCTACAACAAGTCAGGACTATTGACTTTGTCAATGGTTGTTAGTTGCATAAGATAAATAAACAGCAACTATGGCTTGTATATAATATTGCAAACGCTTCTACTTACAGCCATGGTGACACCACGACAATGTTGCTGCTCCTGAGTTTGAAAAAAGAGAAGGGAAATGCAGAGAGAAAATGACTCTTTAAAAATTTCCCTTCCCCCTATAACGCTCACCTGGCATGACGGCATGCCTAACTTCTCCACTAGTGAGCAGTGTGAGCACGCGCATATCGATGTGCCTGCTGTCCGGAAAAAAACGGACCGCCATGGCAGACAAAACAGAGCCCGATAGAGACCCGTTTCGAGGCCCCCCTTGAAAAACTGCCGGTGCTCAGCACCGGTGAGACCCGGCCCACTTGAAGCCCTGCTGCCACCACCTGCCTGTCACAACCTGCCTAAACTCATGACAGCAGCTCAGCATTGTCAAACAAGGATTTGGTTTTTCAGAGTTTATTTAAAAAATTGTTGTTTTTTTTACAGCGCCGTGAAGCTGCGAGGCTAGAGATGGTGGCACCGTGAACGTGTAACGCTTCTGACTTAGGTTTAGTATGATAAATTAGCAAAACAAGATTGAAGAGAGGGTCGCTAACAATTTTTTTGTGCATTTTGAGTGCCAGAGATACGATTTTTATACGGTTATAAATTATTTTAAACATGTAATTTTGAGGTCGTTATTTTTAAATTTTATTTGTCATTTTGTTCAGGGGAGAAAGGAATAGGCTAGGGCATAACTTTACATAATCTGCTGTCGATTTTTAAAAAAAATAAAACATTTACTCCTCGTAGGCACCGTAATTGATAATAAAGCGTCCACAGATGCAATTAATAGATCTTGAAAATGGTCCCGCCACTGAAAGCCCCTTTGCTCCAATTAATAGATCTTGAAAATGGTCCCGCCACTGAAAGCCCCTTTGCTCACCCCATTTACCTTGTTTGTTTCTTTGCAGGAGCCTCCAGGAAAGTCCCCGCTTTAAGCTGCTGGTGGAAGGGCTGCTGCGAACCATCCGCGCCTTTGAGCTTGACACCGGATACAAGTGTAAGGGCCGCATCCGACGTAATCTTCACCTCCTGTGTGTACGACCACTCCCACGTTTGGATCCTATGTACTTTGGCAAGCTCACAAGAGTTTGTAGTGAAGCTATTTGTGAAAGTCTGCAAGTCTCTTGCTGGCGATTATGCAGACTAATGCTGGGATCCTGTGGTAGTTGGAGGGCAGACTCTTGCGGAGTACTGGCGAGTCAGGTGCCACTTAGTAGTTGTTTGAGTTGGGTTTTAGTTCTAGCCACTGGTCCATAGCTCCTTTCAGGGCTCCATCCTCTCCCCAGCTGTCCTTCATTGCCAGACTAACCCCAGCATACAGACGACAACATTCCATGCTTCGTCACATTCATACTCCACACCCTACAGCATGTCAACTCAGATCATGTGTGTACAGCGACAACAAGAGGGTACATCACTGCATTGCATGTGGCTACCAGCCACGACACCAGCATGATCTAGTGGGAGGCAGGGCCCCCAAACAGATGAGTCTGACTGGAGGCACTCAGATATGGTATATGTTCTTTATTCCATGTTAGGCCTTTATGTTGCAGCCACAGGTCCATCCTTCCACCAGCTCTTAACTGCTAGGCCAGCCCCAGAACATATACCCCAAACATTCCATCTCTCATCGCATTCTCACTCAGACTTCTACAACATGTCCACACAGCCCAATCACTCACAGCCCCCCCAAGCTACTACGCCATCCTCAATCATTACACGCAAGTCAACCCTGTCACACTACATTATTGCAAATCTGTTCCTCCTGAGGTGGGTGGTTGGATCCTGAATGGAAAGGACTAAGAATAGGACTGTGGCTGGGGTCACTTTATCATGCATGTCTAGTGAATGTTTGATTTGGTGTGTAATTTCTAAATTCAGCCAAACATGCTTGTTTCAGATGGTTAATTTTCTAATCTAGATTCAGCCCTCGCTTGTTTGGAAGGTGCAAGTGTTTAGGGCCCCAAGTCCTGCTCTCCCACCTAATAGCCTTTAATTTGTTTCGCAGCTGGAGGGTTGTGGTTGGTGTGTATATGCATCCCTTGTGGGTAAGGCCTTCACTACCAGTAAATTCAAGGTGTGCATAAGGGGCATGCAACCACCAGAGAGTTAACGGCAACTATAATCACATACTCTAGAAACTCAAGTTACAAAGAGTAAGATTTAGATTCATGTGACAAAATAGAATACAGTTATTTCTTGTAAATAATTGCATTTTAATTCAAGATAGGGCCATGTGATCTTGTATTAGAACAGTCTTTGTCTAGTTTCAAAGCTTGTAGTTCTGGTTTTGCAGCCAACGCATTTTTTTAAGGCTTAGCTGATTTGTAGGTTGTTCCAAGTGTGATCACCTTTTTAATCTGGGTCCTTTAGAGACGCCTAATCTTATTTACGCAATGGTTCCCTTACAGTAAGTCTGGGAGCTCTAGTAAAGCTGTGACAGTGTGATGGTCCCTTTGTTGGGATGCATGGAATTCTAATTATAATGGAATTGGCTTTTGCTGCATGGTGATAGTAGGAATCAGTGGTAATCCTCTTCTATGGGGCCGGGCTCCGCGTCTGGTCCTGGAATGAAAGGGGGTAGCATCAGACCAGCTGTCCTGTTAGTGGAACCTGGTACAGTGTTCTGGTTGAGAAGAGTGTGGTTATGCTCTCCTTGTGGGCAATGCATCTTGTTGAGTGCTGAGAAGAGCAGAGCAGCATTTGGTTCTGTGGTCTTGTTAGCTAACCAGACCACATAAGGATTCACAGCCAGTCTCCTCTTTTTTGGACAGCGAAACACTGCCCTGCCCCATCAGGGTTCAACCCGCACTGCTCAGATGCCTATCTCACTACCACCTCCTCATCCTGAACTGCAACTCCTTTTCTGTACCCCAAAACCTTTCCACTTACATTCTTTGATAATCTCTCATCTCCCTTAGTAGAACCTCACTTTCATTTGGCTCATCTGGTATGAACCCACACTCCTCGCTATTCTACTAAACTCCTACCCCCTTACCCAAGCCAAAGCTCTTTTCCTACTCCCTTAAGGCTTTACATCTACATCCTTCACTAATCTCTCAACTCCTTCTTCCTTTGAAGATCTCTCTACTACCCATGTAGGAGTCTAGACAACTATTGGTGGAAGTCTGAAAAAGCTATTGCAGCGCAACACTCTACTGCTAGGTAACAAAGATGGCCCTCCCTCTCCATCAAAGAACTTATCGTCTAAACATTTTGAACAACAACCGAAGTTGTTTTTCCATACTGGATTCTGGCAGTGCACTTGGGAGACTTTTCCCAGTGGGGAAACGCAACTGTCTTATCGAACTCTTACGTCTTAGGTCCAGAGGACGATACCTCACTGCACGCCAAACAAACTAGTATACCTTGCCATACAAAAGTCAAATTGAGTTTTCTAATGAAACCACGGAGTGCATGATCTACTAGTTATTGATCTATTCCTTTTTCTGACCAAGATCAGAGCACCCAACATTGCAATGTCTTACGATGAAATATCCAACCTTATTGACAAACGCGCGGACACATTCATGTTCGCGGACAACGAGGCACAAAGAATCTATTCACTCATAGGCGAAATTGAAACGACAACAACCAGCTCTGAGTCCGTCCAGAGTAACCTCAAACAATTGCTATACTTGACCAAAAGGGAAATCAGTCAACGTTTGCATGCCAGCACACTCATCCGCTACCATCGTGTGCAGCGTATTCCTAGAGGACTTAGAATCCCCTTAAAACCATCCCTATGCAAAAATGACTCGAAATTTGTGGATAGATGGTATGGGATCCTTAACAAATGCTCCCTAGACTTGATCCTACTGATCATAGAGGAACTGTCAAGAATACTTGATGAATTGGGAAATGAGATCACCCAACTAAAAAGCGAATTATCCTCCAAACTAAGTACGGATGAATGGTCGAAGATCCTGACAGACCTCAACGACCAATTATCTCGGCATACTCAAGAAATCAACGAGCGAAAGGTGAGAATTTCGGCGAGACACCATAGACTACAAGCTCGGAGAGGTATACACGTGGGCCGAAGTCTATGCAAGAAGAAAACAGAACAGACCTCCCAACAAAACATCTGATACTGATACTTCATCAGCGGGGAGTGAATCGGAACTCAATAAGCGAATCCACACACCCATGAGCCAAACACATCGTCCCAGTCAAGAATATACACAACCGGCCCTCACTCAGGCAATAGCAGCAAGCACCATAGCCACAACAAGTACTACAACGGTTCCTTTTTTAGGGTCAGGCCCTTTAGGCAACGACGAACCAGGAGGGGCAAGAGGAGATGCAAGCACAGATCCAGCTACAATCAAACGGATAACCAGGAGCCAAAGGACATAAGCCCAAACAACCTTGTTGTGAATATCTCGTCAGCCAACCTAAGTCCACTAGAAACAAAGGTCCTTCAAAAAGGCACTTCATTCGTGCCAACGTACAAATAAAATATACTGGAAGCAGAAATAAGCATATTTAGATTTATGCGATCTTTTAGATTAAGACATTTTTTGGACAACATCGTAACTGAACGACCACCAAAAACTGAAGATACCCTCAAGGGGCTTAAACCAAAGAGCTCATACATGGCTCCTATCAGCCATAAGATTCTGGATACCTTCGAAACCCTCGTTAAAACGACATACAAGATCTCTACAAATCTAAGAGATCCAAACAATCCAACCTAACTATCAAAGAGAGTAGCGTTATCCAGCGTTTAGTCAACAATCCCGATATCATCTGTACCAAAGCAGACAAAGGCGGCGCCTTAGTCGTCTTGAACACCTCTTACTAGGAACACCAAGTCAAAGAACACGTAGAGGTTCCAACAACATACATGGAACTTGACTACAATCCGACGGATGCATTCCGGGATGAACTTAAAACTTTGACAACGCAGTAGTCTCAGGTACCATCACCAGCACTGACCAGAGATACTTGATACAAGACTTCCCGAGAAGCCCCACCTTACATATGTTACCGAAGATCCACAAGGATCTGTGGAATCCACCGATGAGACCCATTGTATCCACATGAGGCTCAATACATGAACCAATTGGCAAGTATCTTGACAGACACTTACAGGGATTCGTACAGAATATGTCAACCTACCTTAAAGACACCACAGAATTTTTGATAAAGATCAAAGACATTCGAATTGATTGGAACAAAGAACTATTTTTGTGTACCATCGACGTGACAGCGTTGTACTCCTCCATTCCTCATAATCTGGGTATTGAAGCCATTGAATTTTTTCTACTACAATCTGACATTAAACACGACTTAAAATTTTTTCTTATGGAACTACTTCAATTCACCTTGTATCACAGTTACTACGTGCACGACAACAAGTTCTAATTACAACTTACTGGAACATCCATGGGGAATTGCGCAGCTCCCAGCTACGCAAATCTGTTCATGCATAAGTTTGAATTGAACAATGTGTTACACAACGAAATATGGCAGGAGCACCTGGTGACCTTCTTACGATACATAGATGACATCTTTGTGGTGTGGCAAGGGCCAGAAGCAGACTTAATATCAGCGATTGAAAAGTTGAACCAAGTAAATGATCGTAATAAGTTCACCTACAACATCAACAGCTTCGAAATTAACTTCTTAGATGTCATTGTGTACATCAGAGATCAACAACTGGAAACCACCCTATACAGGAAGGAGACAGACCGGAACAACTTACTGCACTTTAGCAGCTTTCACCAAAATGCCCTCAAAATTCACCTACCATATTCACAACTCCTGAGGGTTAAGAGAATTGTGTCGGACCCAGCAAAACTCTCTTCTGACTTAACCAACATGACAAACCGTTTTAACCAAAGAGGGTACCCCACTGACATACTAACATCAGCCTCGAAGCGAGTAGCAGCTGTCTCTCGTACACAGCTACTGACCACATCTAATAAGAAAAAAACTACTTCTAACAGGATGGTAACGGTCTCTAAATTCTCCACAAAAAGTGGTAAACTCAAAAAGATCATCCTTAAGCACTGGCCATTATTGCAATTTGAGCCTGACTTCAAAAACGCCTACCACTATTTGCATACGAAAGGAGCAAAAACCTCAATGAATTACTAAAAACAAAAAGATCGCATACCCAAGTGGAAACATACAAAGGCACAATTCCCTGTTTGAACTGCAGTAACTGCAATAACATTATTAAAGGCAACACCGTCAATCATCCAACAAGAGGTCATAAGATCAGACTCTTCGTAACAGCCGCATGTGACTTCAAACATCTAGTTTACATGCTGAAGTGCTCATGTGGGCTAGCCTACATAGGGAAAACTGAGAGAAAAATCAAAACAAGAATCAACGAGCACAAAAGCAACATCAGGAACAACATGAAATCAGTTGTAGCAACACATTTCACTGCACACAACCATAACATCAGCCAACTGCGCTTCATGATCTTGGAAATGGTGAAACTTAATGAAGTAAGGGATAACCGGAAATTCCTCATCCAACGAGAAACCTTTTGGATCAAGAAAATTAACACCCTAACACCCCATGGTCTTAATGATCGCATTGAATATAGTTGTTACATTTAATTAACTTGTTACTCTCATTTTTATCCATCATCCCTCGTACTACTACTGTTTTCTTATTCTTCACAGCTACACCATCATCACCTATCTTCTATGTGAATAATCATCTCAACTGTATTCACCCGTAACTATGACGTTTACATTTTTTTACCCTCAACACCACTCTTGTATGTTGATTGTCTTTTACCAGTATTATCAATTCACTCACCTTTTGATGCACTATATACCATTTAAACATGGTGTTACTTTTAGTCACCCTGGTTTTGTACAAAAACGCTTTCAGTCACGTTTCCAATTATGTTTCATTTACCTACAACTACCGTGTTTATTTTTGTTGTTTATTTTTTACTCCCAGCACCATTCTAGCATGGCGACCTTTTTTCACTAGCATTCACTTATTACATTTAATTAACCTGTTACCCTCAATTCTATTAATTAGTTTTCCCATCCCTTCTTATTCACTATAACTATTCTCCGGTCCTTTTTTTCTTTACAGGTTTATCATCGGTAACCATTGTCAATGTGAACTATCATTTCAATAGTGTTCATAACTATGATCTTTATATCCTTTTTCACCCTCAGCACCATTCTAGCATGGTGACCGTCTTTACCTACATTAACGTTTCACTCACGACCCGATGCAGGACACACCATTGAAACATGGCGTCACTTTCAGTTCCTTTGGTTTGCATATTATTGTCCAAAGCCACGTTTTTAATTATGCATTCACAACTACTATGTTCCATTTCTCACTTTCTGAAATACTCCAGCATGGCGACCGTTTTTATCAATATTAACAACCACAGTTCACGTACCACTTGACGCACGACACACCATTTAAATATGGCGACTGTTTTCGGCGGCCTTTGCAAACCTTCACTTTAGCATCGGAACACTTGGAGAGCGTTCACGACCAGCACTTGGCATTCTTTAAGGTATTTACAAACTTGTACTGCATCTGTTATCACCCGCAGTAACTCCCTTTCATACCATGGCATAACTGTGGATCACAGTAAAATCGGATAATATAGACACTATCGGCGGTTAGATCTCTGTCCCCAACTGCACGAGGTATTTACAATTGGCGTGCAGTTTCGTTTCATCAAACAGATGCACATAAATCACTTCCGTTACTTGCGAAGTAAACCCCTGACTTCTTTATGCTCAACCATTTCACATTCGCCTGAGTAGTATGCAAACTATTACCGTTTTCACATCTTGTGCTCCCACTCGTTTCGCATGAACCGGTTCACTTTTGTTTAACTCACTTTTGTTTAACTCACAGCGTCAACTTAACTGCAGATAACATCACGTTAAGTGGCATGTCACGCATGAGTTGGCAACTTATTTGCATGTGATTTTTGATAACTGAATTTAGTGTTAAACCCACATTCTGGCAACGTAGTTTCATTTTTGCCTTTTTAATTTCCTCTTCAGGAGCATACCCCCTGACGAAGGGCACGCTATATGCCCGAAATGCATTGGGGAGAATTGGCACCTTATTCTATGATGCTTCTTCAATGATGTTCCAACATGAATGACATTTTTAATTCATGAAATCATCGAAATAATTATGATAATCTGAAATAAAAGAACTTATCGTCTAAACATTTTGAACCACAACCGAAGTTGTTTTTCCATACTGGATTCTGGCAGTGCACTTGGGGGACTTTTCCCAGTGGGGAAACGCAACTGTCTTATCGAACTCTTACGTCTTAGGTCCAGAGGACGATACCTCACTGCACGCCAAACAAACTAGGATACCTTGCTATACAAAAGTCAAATTGAGTTTTCTGATGAAACCACGGAGTGCATGATCTACTAGTTATTGATCCCTCCCTCTCCACCCACATCCATAATGACACATGATTTGTGATGTGACGGTTTCTCCTTCCCTCCTCCCCCCCCCCCCCCCAAATGCGTGAATGCTAATTTGTTAGAAAGTCAGACTTTCTGAATTCTACTGAAGTCCGAATTGAATTAACCCTAATTGTTTGGTAAATCTTTCCTTGAAAATTGATTTTTTTTTTCTTAAAAAGGTGATTAATCCTTTATCTTATGCAGTCACCAAGCTTTACACCTGCCCTCTGCCCAATAATGGTCTAAAAACCCATCACATCTATAATGATCATTTGCTTGCCACAATACCTAGAAAAAATGGTGACCCCGTCCTGTTGGATCAAGGCATTGATGTCTGGGAACCCATTGAAAACTATGACTAAGTACCACTCATTGCCAATTTTTGCAGTGACCAGGACTCTACTACCTTACCCATTCCCACAACCATCAACTGTCTACCTCACAGCACTTAACAAAGGTCTATTAAAGCTGAATGTAACACAATTACCATTATCCTACCTCAACCTTTTGTTACTCCCCTCTCCAGAATTCTCGACTAACCAATGCGGTGTATGCTATTCAACTGCCAATGTGCCACTAGCTACTAATTGTAGATCGCTGATCTGTCATCATTTTTCACGTTGATCTCCTAGTCTTAAATAAAACCTGTCTCAATAACGCCTCTCAGAACTTAATCTACCTTGTTGTTCCCCGCAGTATTGAATTATTAGATGTGACCATGAAAACTGATGCGGTCGAGGAACTGCAGTTTTTCATTTCAATTCAGTGTACAATTATGTATTCTGATCATTTTCCCTCACTACATTGCCTGCTCCTGGGATTCTCTCCAGCTACAGCTCTCATAATGAGACAATATGTCATAGATCAATCCCCGGCGATACCAATAGTTTCATAGAGGTATGCTTGGAAAATTTAATGAATTAGCTTTTAGTCTCAGGCGCCAATGTTTTAAAAAATATATATATATATTTAAATCTACACTTCCATGATTTTAAAGATTCTACAGTTTTCCAATTCTCAACATTCCTGCAAGACAAGAATCTTCTCCAACATTGATGCAAATAAACTCTCTCCATAGGCGCCATTCTTGACCTCATTCTCATCAATGAGTTTTTAGTGATCACAAATGTCGCCATTCATGCGGACTGCCTCGACCATCGACTGATTCTTCTCATGGTACAAATTCTCCCAGTGTAAAATCTTAGGTCAACCAAAAAAGGAGGTCATCTTGTTCTTGATCGATTCAACTAGTGATAGTGACCTTATGGCCACCATGGCAAGCAACATCATCCATCCTATGACCAAGATCTTAACATCTCTGCAGTCAGTTACTGTTTGGCACTTCTGCTAGATCAACTAGCTCCTCTTATACCCAAAAGGAAGGGACCAAAATCTTCTGCGCCATTGTTCTCCAAAGACCTATTGGATTTAAGAAGATCTGTGCATGATGGAGAACAAATGGCAACAATATCCCTCAACCCATAACGTTGCTGCTTAAGGTGGCTAGGAGTAACTAGAAAAACATTGTTACCACGAGGTCATCATGCATAAAATCTTTATTAAACAAGTGATCCACTATTCCTGCATCAACTCTCACTTTTGAGAACCCAAAATCTAAATGTGAAAAATGTGTCTACTTTGATAGTAAAGCAAAAGCTGTTGAGAGGTCTGCGCCTCCTGCCTCTGACATTACCAATGTGTACAACCTGAACTTCAAAACCCGATGGGTCTAGCCTAATTAGGCTAGACCCATTTTACCAGCGCAGCTGTTGTGTGTGATCCACCATTCATAGGAGGCGAGGAGGTTGGGGTGGCGGGGGTATACACGAGCGGTGCACCAAAAGGCTGGTTACTCCATGTGAGAGGCTGGACTAGGGATTGTACAATTTGATAATGAGGGAGCACATCCTTAATAACTGTCCGAACCAACTTTCGCACCAGTCCCTGATGGATTCTGATCTGACCTCTCCCCAAGAATTAGGAAAGAAGGCAGACAAATGGGTCCGCACCAGGATTAAGCAGAAAAACCATGGTAATGGAGGTGACCAGAAGAAGCAAGATTCTTCTAAATCCCAGGATAAAGGTGGGGAGAAGGGTAAAGATAAAAGGAGTCTTCTAAAGGTCCACAAAAACCTGCATCAGGGGGGGGGGGGGTCCCAAAATTCCAAGAAGGGTAAAAAGAAACCTTGGTGCTATTTGTGTAAGGACAAAACCCATTGGACAAAATATGCTAATTGTCCAAAGGCCAAGGAACTTACTACCACTGCCCCTAAGGCAACTGTACCCCCTAGTACCAGTAAAAGTGGTAGTACAGGGATTAGTAGGGTTAACCTTGAGTTCTGAGGTGGGTTCTGGCCTAGTCAGAACTCCAGCTCGGGTTGTTCTAGTCTGTGATGGTGGCATTGATCCTGCCACCATACTAGTAAGTCCCACTAACTTGGGCAAGTACTGGCCACATCCTTTGATCAATGGAAAGGAAGCCATAGCTTTCAGGGGCCAGTGTCACCATGGTGGCAGAGAAACTTGTGTCCCTGAACAGATCATACTTGGACAGATGTACCAAGTGATCAACGCTAGCAATGTCAGAACTGAACATTTCTTGACAGTTGTAAATCTCAGCTGGGGAGGGGTAACTCGCCCGAAAAGAGTTGTGGTATCACCAGACCTACCTGTAGATTGTCTGTTGGGCAATGATCTAGAAACTTCAGCCTGGTCTGAAGTAGAGTTCAGGGCTCATGCAGAAATGATTATTTCTGCCAGTGTCTTTGCTGCAACCAGGGTTCAGGCCAAACAGCTCAGCACTGAAGGAGCACTGGATCCTGGAAAAATGGACCAGGTTGCTCCTATGAGAACGAGCAGGAAGGGTAAGGAATTATCTTCCTCCCAAACTCCCAGTGAGGATCAGTCTCCTGAGGGAGATGATCTCCGTTCCTGTGAAGGAACTGTCCCAGAGGCACTTGGGCCTGACCAGGCAGAGTTCTTGGGGGCAGGGGGCCCTTCCAGGGCAGACTTGAGTTTGGAGCAGCAATCCTGCCCCTCTCTTGCACCACTCAGACAGCAAGCTGCTGCTGAGGAAGGAGGAAATTTCAGTGGGTCCCATAGGATCTATTGGGAAGATGGGCGTCTGTATTCTGAAGGTGGAGACCCCAAGCCTGGTGCTATCAGGAGGTTGATAATACCCCAGAAGTTCAGAGGTTTTCTTCTCTTCCTGGCACATGACATTCCCCTTGCAGGACACCTTAGGCAAAGTAAGACTTGGGACAGGCTTGTTCCTCACTTTCACTGGCCCCATATGTCAGAAGACACCAAGTAGTTTTGTCGCTCCTGTGTCACTTGCCAAGTCAGTGGTAAGTCAGATGGCACTACAAAGTTCCCTTAATTCCACTCCCAGTGGTTGGGGGTTCCCTTTGAGAGGGTAGAGATTGACATTGTTGGTCCCTTGAACCCTCCAACTGCATCTGGACACAGTTATATCTTAGTGATGGTGGACCATGCCACTAGGTATCCAGAGGTAATTCCCCTTAGAACCATTACAGCTCCAGTAGTGGCCAGGGACCTTCTGGGAATCTTTTCCATAGTGGGTTTCCCTAAGGAGGTCTTAACAGACAGAGGTACCAACTTCATGTCTAGTTATATCACTGCAATGTGGAAAGAGTGTGGAGTAAACTATAAGTTTACCACACCCTACCATCCAGAGTGCAATGGGCTTGTTGAAAGGTGCAACAAGACCCTTAAGGGTATGATCATGGGACTCCCAGATAAGCTTAGGCGAAAATAGGATGTCTTGCTACCCTGCCTTCACTTTGCCTACAAAGAGGTTCCACAGCAGCAGGTTGGTTACAGCCCATTTGAACTTCTGTTTGGACATCCAGTTCGGGGTCCATTATGTCTGGTTAAGGAGGGATGGGAGCAACGTCTCAAACCCCCTAAACAGGATATTGTGAACTATGTCCTTGGCCTGTGTTCACGTATGGCTGAGTACATGAAGGCCACTAAAAACCTTGAGGCCAGCCAGAAGCTTCAGAAAGCTTGGCATGACCAAAAGGTTGTCCTGACTGTTAACCAGCCAGGCCAGAAAGTGTAGGTGTTGGAGCCTGTGGCCCCAGCAGCTCTCTAAGACAAATAGGGTGGCCCCCACACAATCCCTGAAAAGAAAGGTAAGGTCACCTACTTGGTGGACCTAGGCACTCCAAGAAGTCCCCAGGGTACCTCTTGTGAACCGCCTGAAACCTTTGTGGACAGGGCTGACATGAGCTTGCTCATGGCAACTGATGAGAGACAGGAAGAAGAGAGTGACCCTCTCCCTGATCTCCTCTCCCTGAACCATGTTGATGGGTCAGTGGATGGAGTAGCCTTGGCAGGCAGTCTCACTGACCAGCAGCAAGCTGATTACAGAAAGGTCCTCAATCAGTACAAGCACATGTTTTCTCTGACACCCAGTCACACCACCTGGTGTACCCATGAAGTGGACACAGGTGACAGTCTACCAGTAAAGAACAACATTTACAGACAGCCGGACCATGTCGAGACTGCATCAGGACAAAGGTCCAAAAGATGCTGGAATTGGGGGTCATTGAGCCTTCAGATAGCCCCTGGGCTAGTCCAGTAGTCCTGGTACCAAAACCTTACACCAAGGATGGAAGATGAGAGATGAGGTTTTGTGTGGACTACAGAGACCTCAATGCAGTCACTAGGACTGATGCCCATTCCATTCCTAGGGCAGATGAGCTCATAGATACTTTGGCCTCAGCCAAATATCTGAGTATATTTGACCTAACAGCTGGCTACTGGCAAATCAGGCTAGCTGAGGTTGCCAAACCAAAAACAGCATTTTCAACCCCCAGTGGGCATTATCAATTTGGTCTGAAAAATGCACCTGCCAGATTTCAGAGGCTGGTGAACAAAGTCTTAACAGGTCTGGAAGCCTATAGTGCAGCATATCTAGATGATATTGCTGTCTTTAGCTCTACCTGGGAAGATCACCTGGTCCACCTCAGAAATGTTCTGGAAGCCCTGCAAAAGGCAGGCCTCACTATCAAAGCCACCAAGTGCCAGATATGGCAGAGCAAGGTTGTATACTTGGGCCACCTGGTAGGTGGCGGCCAAGTTCAGCCATTGGAGAGCAAAATCTAGACCATCTTGGACTGGGTTGTTCCTTCTACCCAGACTCAGGTCAGCGCTTTCTTGGGCCTGCCTGGGTACTAAAGGCGGTTTCTTAAGGGATATGGATCCATTGCGACTCCCCTTAATGAGCTCACCTCCAAGAGAATGCCCCAAAAAGTTCAGTGGACAGTTAGCTGTCAAAAGGCATTTGATGACCTGAAGCAGGCCATGTGCACTGCTCCCATTCTGCAAAGTCCTGACTTTTCCAAAAACTTTATTTTGATATTGCCATTTATTAATTTACACATAAACACATACTGAGATGTACAAATTGGGTTATATATATATGTATGTCAATCGTACATTAAACATATTGCTATTTTAACAAACAACCTAAACTGATCAGCATGGTAGGATCACAATTGCCTAAATATAAATCACAGCATTGTAATAGCATCTATTATGATTACACCCAGGTGTACGTATCATAACTTTGTGATATTGTTAGCACTTCCCGTCGTCCACCTTCATTTAAAGGATATCCACAAAACCAATACTCCAACCCCCATGTCTGAGTTGTTACATTTCTCTCCGTCTATGCTTTGCTGGGTACAATTCTGCCAAGTAAAGGCTCACAATCTTTGTCAATACACGAAATGTTATAATGTTCTGTATGATAACTAGGTCTATTACAATATTTGGGTTTCTCTGAGTAACGCACTAGGTGGAGCTTATCTGTAGGGGGGGTGTCTCAACTATGTGTGGGCTTCGTCCCCTCTTGTGGGAGTATTGTTTGACTGGAGTGTGCGCAGCCAGGTCAGAACTGGTTCCCATATGTCTTTCGGGCTAGACTGGGTCGGCATCAATACCCAATATGTGGATAGCTGATTCTGGCAAAAGCTAATGTCACGTGTCCAAGTTTTAATAGAAGGTGCGCGTTTATCTCCCCAGTTAATTGCAACCCTGCGTTTAGCCAATAAAATCATTAGAGCATATAGTTTCCTTTTCTCAAGTGGTGTGTCTTTTACATATCCCAATATGCCTAACGTTCGTGATGGTGTTACATTAATTTCTAATATGGTGTTTATCCTGCTGAAGATGTCCGACCAGTATTTCATTATGGTTGGGCAATACCAAGCCATATGCAGAAATGTCGCTGTGTCAGCCTTGCGTCTCCAGCATTTGTCATCGGGTCTTAGCCCCATGCGGTGCAGCTGGATCGGTGTCCTGTAAAATCTATGTAAAAATTTTAAATGAATTAAACGCAATTTGTAGTTGGGGAATAATAATTGTAGCTGTCCACAGCAGAATGTCCTTTGTTCCTCTGTAATCGGAGTGTGTAGCTCGTGTTCCAGTCCATCATCGCCTTTGGCTTAATTATCGGCGCAGCGGACTGCATTATATATCATAGTCTATTGATTAGTTTGCGTGGTGATGGGTTTGTTATTATGTGTTCGAGGGCCTGTAGTGCAGGTGGCGGGCCAAGGAAGGTGTCACGTAATTGTCGACAAGCGGCTCTGATGCGATAGTATGTAAACAATTCGGAAAAACGCCTAGTTATTCCCTCAGGCGAAGCTGGCGGGGCTATAAAATTTTCCTCCGGGTATAGGTGTGCAAATGTAACGATGCCCATCTGTCTCAACAGCTCCAACACCCCTTTGTCCTCCAGCATGGGTATCTGGGGATTATATGCTAATGGTATCAAGGGGGCGTATAAGGTCTTCAGTTTCGCCCTTTGGGTCAACCCCTTCCAAGCCCAGTGTACTGTCTCATTAGTGTTTATTTCCGCTATGGGATGTTTATACGGCAGATATAGAGCCGCAGAGAGAGGGGTTGGCGACGCTCGATCCAACTCCACCGCCACTTGAGCCTGAAACGGTGTGGGGTGCAATTTGCACAAATAGGGGTACCCCTGACAATGTTTCCTAAATCAGGGTCTAAATAACCTATGTGAAAAAAACATTTAGGAAACACAATACATGGTGGACTAACAACTTTACATTATAAATATGTAAACACCCAAAAACTGTTTAGTATCAAAAATATATATCTTTTTATTCGTTCAATTATCGTTTTTTTTTTTATATATCTTTATATTCTTTTCAGTAAAAATCAGAATTAGATACAAACGGTGTGGGGTGCAGCCAGTAGTGAGCAAATTGAGCCTGTGCGCAATAAGCAATAAGACGATATCTGGAGCCCCCAGTCCCCCCTGCACCTGCGGGAGTGTCAGTAGCTCCCAAGCCACACGAGGTTGACTCCCAGCCCACACCAAAGAGATCATGAGCGATTTGCATTTTTTGGAAGAACGCTTGTGTGAGGGGCAATGGTATATTAATAAACATATATCAAAATTTTGGTAACACTATCATTTTAGCTATGGCAATTCTGCCTGCAAGAGATAGTGGGAGTTTAGACCATAGTCCTATTTTCTCTTCCAACAACTCCACTTCCTTTCCATAATTCATCCTCCAAATCTCTTGAATATTACTGCTTAGCCAGATCCCCAGGTAGCGTACCAGCCCATCTGCCCATTTGAGGTGGAATTTTATAGTGAACGGTACTGTGTGCTCAGTGAGGGGGAATATCTCTGACTTAGCCCAGTTGATATGTACCCCGGATAGCCCCCCAAATTGTAGTATCTCGCGTAATATTGGGTGTAAATTTTCTTGCGGGTTAGTTATACACAGTGTTCTATCATCTGCATGGAGCGAGATGATCAATCCTCTTGTGGAAAATCCTATCCCCCTAGCGGCGTGATGTTGTTTGATCCTAGCCGCCAGTGGCTCCATTGCAATAGCAAAGAGCAGGGGCGAGAGGGGGCATCCCTGACGTGTGCCTCTCGTGATCCGAAAATGGGAAGAAGTTTGTCCATTTAATCGGATCCTGGCTGTTGGCTCGGCGTACAGAACTTGGATTTGTTTGATGAAAGTAGGGCTTATTCCCAGCCTGGTTAATATAGTAAATAAATATGACCACTCTAGAGAGTCAAAGCCTTGGTGGAATCCAGGAACACTGCAGCAGCTTGTTTGTGGATTCAAATAATGTAATACAGCAAAAAAAAATCTTAGATTGTGTGCAGTAGACCTACCAGGAATAAATCCCGACTGATCCGGGCTTGCAATTAACGGAAGCAGGAGTTGTAGTCTGTTAGCTAATAATTTCGTGTAGATTTTTGTGTCTAAATTTATCAGCGAGAGGGGCCTGTAGGAGTCTCTCTCATTAGGGGGCTTATTTGGTTTTAATAAGGATAGTATGGTTGCCTCCCGCATAGTCGGAGGTAGTGAACCATTCTCAAGAGCCTCTTCGTAGACCATTAATAGGTTGGGGGCCAATATATCTGGCCCATTATATCTACGTAGCATTTATAGAAGGCGGCGGTCAGGCCATCCGAGCCAGGTGCTTTATCAGCCGGCAGCCTGTTTATTACCTGAACAATGTCAGCCGCTGTAAAGGGTACGTCTAAAAGGTCTCTGTGGGCTCTTCTCAGCCATAGTAATTCAATAGAGTAAAGGTAGGCCTGTAGGTCCTCCCGCGCTCTCTGAGAGTGAGAAGAGGAATATAGACTTGAATAAAACTGGAGGAAAGCGTCAATTGTATTTTGCGGCCCTCTAATTGGGTTGTGTCCATCATCTAGGAGTTTGGTGATGTATGTGGTGTTATGGGTCGTGCGGAGTGTATTAGCTAATGTTTCCCCGCCTGTCTCCCTCCCCATATCTCCTAGCTTGAGTGTATTTGCCAAGAAATTTCACTTCCCTCATTGCCTCTTCTTCATATTCAACGACCTTTTCCCTCATCGTTGCAAGCAGGGTCTCACTTTCTGAGGCATAATACTGACGTTCGAGGTCTCCTATTTCGGTTTCGAGCTTAGCTAGGGATTGTCGTATGGATTTCAGAACTCCTGCGTGTCTGGCTATACATTTCCCTCTGATAACTACTTGAACGCCTCCCAGAGTGAAGTGTATGAAGATACCGAGCCCAGATTTATTTCAAAGTATTCCTCGATGGCCTTCCTAATCTCTTCCCTGAAAACTGGACCAGGCACTGGGTTGGGTTGTGATACATGTTTCTTCCAGTGTCTCGGGATGTCTAGCACGCCAAATGTCCATCAGTTTCCCCTCTGCAATTATACTGTTCAGGGCAGCTCCAGATTTAGGGTGTAGTCTCCGAGAGGCACCCAATATGTCCATACCATCGTTAAGAATGGCATTGAAGTCCCCTCCCCATATCACTGTATCTCCTCCTAGAGTAATGATCTTAGCCCAGATATTTTGAAAAAAGTCGGGGCAATCTACATTAGGACCATAGATTGCAGCCATGCTTATGCGAAGTTGGCCCAACACGCCTGTTAGGATGACGTATCTACCTTCTGAATCCATGTGTGAGTCCGATAAGGTCCAGTTCAGCCCCCTTCGAATCAGGATAGCAACCCCGCAAGCATAGTTGGAAAAAAAAGAGGAATATGTGTTACCCCATCTTTTGTGTTGCAGTTTAAGTGTGGAGGAACTGTTCATGTGTGTTTCCTGTAAAAACACATATGTCTATGTTGTGTCTGGTTAGATAGGCCTGTATTAATCTTGTTTTTCTATAATCATTTAATCCACGGATGTTCCATGTAAGAAACTTATAGGTATTTATTGTGCAACAGATAGTGATGGGTATTTCGTATACTTAGAATTAGCGTGTCTCGCTCGTGTAGCGTGTTTGAGGGTGGTTTTGTGTGCCATCTTGGTGCTCGGCCTGATAGTTGGGACCAGCCTTGTCTTCGGGTTATACGTTAGTATGCTAACATCAAGTTTCAGTTCGCTGTGAGTTTGTCTGACCACAATAAGAACAACAATACCCCACCTCCCCCCCGCCCCCCCACCAACCCCTGAATTGGGGAGTGTCGAATACCCCACCACCTCTTCGAACTTTGCACGTTGCCCCAACAACTAGCACGGGACTTAAGTATGGGAGATCTCCCTGTGGGGCATGAAGGAACCGGCTAACTGCCCTACTGTTAGGCAGGGTGGCCGTGTAGTTAGTGGAGAATTTAAAGTCGATGTTCAGCAGCGGCACAATAATAGGTGCTTACAGTTTTTACCTGCCATGGACCGTCACATACTTTTCGTCTTGGAATTGTAGCGCATTTCGCCTATTTATGAACCTCTTATTGATCTTGTGCGTGAGGCGGCAGCCGCCCCGGTCATCGAGTTCAGTCATTATCGCTGAGCCTGGCTAGAGAGAACCGACCTCCATTTGTGACCTGCGGGTGCTTCTTGTTTCCCATGTGTTTGGCGAACTTTATAGCAGATTTTGCGTCCGTGAAGTGATGTGATGTTCCTTCGTATGACACTTTCAGCTTGGCTGGGTAAAGCAGCACGTATGGAATCTCCTCCTGCATGAGGAGTTTTTTGGCGGGAAGAAACTCGCGTCTGGTCGCCTGCACCGCCGGGGTATAATCAGGGTAAAATGATATGCTGTTGCCTTTGTGTGTGATAGTGTGTTGCTCCCTGGCTCGCCTAAGAATAATGTCCCTGTCTTGATAATTTAATATACGGGCGAGTATAGGTCTGGGCGTCGAGCCCACTGGCTGTCTGGGGCCCAGAGTGCGATGAGCTCTTTGCACCACAAACATGGTGGACAGGTCAGCTCCAAAAAGTTCTTGTAACAGCTCTTCCACATATGTCTCCATTTTTGTTATTGCGGTGGTCTCCGGTATGCCCGTGATACAGGGGTTATTATGGCGTGACCTGGCCTCAAGGTCATCATTTTTAGCCCTGATATTATTTAGCACTTTGTCCATTTGTAGTAGCTGCTCTTTAGTTTCGACTTGGAAGTCGTGTGCCTCTGACGTGCGGTTTTCAAGCTGGTCTAGTCTTGTCTCATGTACGTCAACTTTCTTTTTTACCAGGTCTAGCTGGGAGGTAAGTTTGTCTAATTTATTGTCTATCGTTTTGAGACTTGGCTTCATCTCTAGTAGTAGGGCCCTTAGATCTTCATTCTGACCTTCTGTTTCTTCACCAGATGCCTGCTCCGTCTCTGGGTCATTTTCGGCTTCCTTTTGTCTGGTGGCGCGTTTGCTATCAAACGTTAATCTGGGTTGTATGGGATCGTGTTTTCCCATGTTAATTAGTATGATCTGCCTGGCCTAGCGAATGCACCACAAGAGCTTGATCCCCTCACTTTGTCTGCTGTGTTTCTGTTGATGGGAGGGTGTTGATCTTCCAAGTTGATGGTGTGCAATACTGGTAGTCGGTTTTTTCGCCCCCTTAGATGGTTATTTCTTTCGCGTGATGGCCAAGGACTTACTCACTGTCTCTAGCTGTGAGGTGGGGCCCTACGATATCTTGTAGCTCTGAGCAGGCAAGCTTTACTTGTAGGGGGCACCCTTCTTTCCACTCCGTCGTCAAGTTGGCTTCAAGGTTACCTTTGAAAGGGGCTTGTATCACACCAGTGCACCACAGCAGCTAGGCTTCCTAGTTTCAGCTTGATGCTTTTGGGCCTACACGGCCCTGTTGACTCGGCACACTCTATATGAGGATCCGCCTGCCCCTTTATCGTGCTAATTTCTGTGCCCAGTAGGTCAAAAGTTGCAGCTAAAGGGGGGGGCACCTCTGAATCGCGGCGGAGGGGCGTCTGAGCGGGTCCCGGCTCTACTTTACTACGGGTCTTCACTTCGGCCCTCTTCACCTCGCCGCTTTCCCGGGGCCCCTCGGTATCTCCGCCCAGCCGCCGCTGACACGTCTTCCCTCTGTTTTTCTGCGCCGGGCAGTCGGCTTATTGCTTCGGTCGTTTAGGTGAGCAGCGACAGTGCAAGTCTCCTTATCCTCTCGGGGGGCAGTGCTGGATGATTCTCCACTTACCAGGCATGTGGATGGGCCGCAGTCCGCGGGGCTCACGCGCCTCAGGATGGGCCCAAGTGCTCACACAGTGCTTCTTCTCAGCCGCCTCCGTCGCGTTCTCCCTTGAATCTATTGCGCCGAGTTGCAGGCCAATGTATGCAGTCGGTGGGGCGAGCGGCGCAGATCTCAAAATTCACTGTTGGGGCAGCGCAGGATGTTTCGCCATGTACCTTGGCGCGAAAATGAGCCTAAGGCCCCGGGGCTCTCCCGCCACAGGCCGGGTTCCGATTGCTCCCTCAGTGTCCTCTCACAGCGGCTGCCGCTCCGTCCACCCCAAACCCCGCTGTGCTGGGCCGCAGGTCAACGGACGAGCCCGACAAGGCGAGCGGTTGCAGCGCAGGCCCCGAGGCTCTCTTGATGGGGCAGCGCTGGATGCGCTATCGCGTACTATGGTGGGCCGCAAGCCTCCGGCTCACACTCGCCGCAGGCCGGACCCCGGTCGCGTCTCCGTCCGCGGGCCCCAAGCGGAAACCTCCGATGGCCAGTGCGTGCGGCTATCACTGCAAGGGGGTGTTAATGCAGTCTTCTGCCCTCAGGATTGGCAAAGTGATCTACGCCGCAGTACCGCCGCGGAGCCGGCGGCACGGGTTCACAGCGGCTCACCAGGACATCCCGTCTCCACGCAGCGCTGTACGCTTCCACTGCGTAACTAGGCCTCACTATGTCCGCCGGCAGAAATGGTGCAATGCAATAGTGCAGCCGTTCGATTTTGAGTATATCTGGATCCGCAGCAGTTCCCCGATCTTGTGCTATCGTTTTAAGTTGCAGATAGATTCTCCATACGCAGGATTATACTCGGATTATACTACGGCCGGCATAGCCCTCTCACAGAGCAGCCATCTTGCAGCTCTGCTTGGCCATGCTCCCGACTATTCCAAAAACTTCATTGTCCAGGCAGATGCATCTGAGATAGGGGTAGGAGCTGTACTGTCACAACTTAATGCAGAGGGCCAGGGCCAACCAGTAGCTTTCATAAGCAGAAGGTTGACCCCCAGGGAGAAACGTTGGGCAGCTATCGAGAGGGAGGCCTTTGCTATGGTCTGGGCCTTGAAGTTGAGACCATACCTTTTTGGTAATCACTTCATTGTTCAGATCGACCATAAGCCCCTCTTATGGCTTAAACAAATGAAGGGTGAAAATCCCAAACTTTTAAGGTGGTCCATTTCCCTACAGGGGATGGACTATTCAGTGGAACATAGGCCTGGGAGTAATCATGCCAACGCAGAAGGAGTCTCCAGATATTTCCACTTAGAAAATGAAGACTCAACTGGGCAAGGTTAGTCTCATCTCCTTACCTTTGGCGGGGGGGGGGGATTCTGTAGAAAAGTAGGATCTGCTTTCATGGTCACCCCCACTTTTTGCTGGTGTCATTATGTTTTTCTTACTCGTCTGACTGGGATCCTGCTAACCAGGACTCCAGTCTCTGTGCTTCTTCCCTAAAGTACTTGGGTACCCACCAGATTGGCTACTGATGTACCATTATAAGTCCCTAGTATATTGTACTGAGGTACTCAGGGCATAGGTACACCAGGGGTCTCACATGGGCTGCAGCATGTAATATGCCACCCATGGGAGACCACTCAAATTGTGACTCCAGGCCTGCCATTGCAGCATGTGTAAGCTAGTGCTAGCACCACTTACGACAGATGTAGGTTTTCCTATAGCTGAGGTCACTACACTTAAAACCTATAAGTCACCCATAAGGCAGGCCTTTCAATCCTGAAGGCAGGGTGCTGGGTCCTAAGTGTGAGGGTGCTCCTGCATGATCAGGGCACCCCTACAACCTTCGGAGTCCAATCTCCCGGGTTGTAAGTGCATCAGCCATTACGATATATAGAGTGGCCATGCGTCATTACGCGATGACCATCTCTAAACTGGCTGTAACAAACTACGCCATGTTTGGTATCAAACATGTTGGAATCATACTGTAAAGCTCCTCCGGGAGGCCCTCAGTGCTCCCGGTACCAGTCTTCTAGACCCGTACAGCAAGCTAGGGCTGCTGCCGACCAGAGACACGATTCTGCCGTCCTGCTGCTGAGCCAAGCTCGAGCAGGGGAAGGCAGAACAATAGGTGTCCTGTCACAGGGAGATGTGACCTCTTCCCAGACAGGCTTTAGTGTATTGGGACAGGTTGGGGGCGCTTGCCAGCGCCACTGAGACTGCTTGAAGGGCGCATTTGGATTGAAAGGCCTGCCTTAGGGGTGACTTGTAGGTTTTAAGTGTAGTGACCTCAGCTATAGGAAAACCAATATCTGTCGTAAGTGGTGCTAGCACCAGCTTACACAGGCTCCAATGGCAGGCCTGGAGTCACAATTTGAGTGGTCTCCCATGGGTGGCATAATACATGCTGCAGCCCATGGGAGACCCCTGGTGTACCTTTGCCCTTGGTACCTTAGTACCATATACTAGGGACATATGATGGTACATCAGTAGCCAATCTGGTGGGTACCCAAGTACTCACCATGTCCAATTTAGGGAGAAGCACAGAGACTGGGGTACTGGTTAGCAGGATCCCAGTCAGACTAGTCAGTAAAACATAATGACACCAGCAAAAAGTGGAGGTGACCATGAAAGCAGATCCTACTTTCCTACACTCCATATTAAAATATTCTGACAATCATTTTCTGGGGAGTGGTGGCAGTTACTGTGCACAGTTACTGTGCATGCACGGCGAGGCCTCCACCCTTGATACACAAACCTAGGCTGCTATTTTCGGGTATGGGGTTGTAGACTTTTTTTCAGTGCTGTTGAATTTGTCTGCCCAGGGGCGCTGACTGCTGTGGCCCGGGGGCGCTGACTGCTGTGGCCCAGGGCATGGTTAGCGGAGCGCCTGAGAGAATATAGAGAGCTATGGGAAGGGTAGTGTGGAAGTGGGTATTGTTTGTATGCTGGGTATGGGTGATGCGGTCCCCCCTCTTTGTGTATTTCTCACTGGTTGGATTTGCAACAGGCTCACGAGCGTCACTGCCACTCAGGACTTCTGTAATTTCTGCGCTGCATGGGCAGTGATATTGTTTATTACTTGGACTGGCTGGTTTATTACAATCACTTGCTTGTGCACTGCTGGTGAGAGCTTTGTGTCCTGATGTGTACGATCTCTATTTCCTTTTACCCTTTGAGTGGGGTTCACGGGGAATACTTAGAATTTACTCCACCATCAGGCTCTCCGTATGATGGCAATACACGCTAGTCAGCCCTCCGTGACCCCGATGCATGGCAAGCTCTCATCTCTCGGTGACGGCTGCATGGACCATGATGCCAAGGGTGACACCGCTTTGTGATTCGCAGTGGTTAACCGAGTAGTGTCACCCCAAGCGTCGCTCCCCATGCAGTCAGTCAGAGGGCAGAGAGCCTGCCTTGCAACAGACTAACAGAAGCCGCCTGGGGCAGATGTGTGTATGTGAGTGTATGCCTGGCCCCGTCTGTGCATGGGTGCGAGCAGAGAGGGCCTCTAGTGAACCGGCCCTAAAGTAATTCCAGCATTACAGGAGCAAAAGTACTACTTCAAAATTGGTCCTTGTTTGACTCACCTTGTTTAATTGGATAACGTCAGTGAGTTAAACAATGACCTACTGTGAAGAAGGCGCAATATGTTAAAGGCGAAACGCATTGTAAAACTGATGATGTGTCTTTATGTTGTACTGTTGTAAATAGGCCTTTTTACCCTTGTAGAAAGGAGGCTTACGGGCTCACCCTGGTAAGTCATCCTCTCCTTCATTACTGGAAGACTTGCTTCTTCCTAGGATATATACATTCTGTTTTGCATGTATGTGGTGTGTCGCACAAGTATTGCATGACTTGCAGAGTATCTGTAGAAGAATGATACAACACCGAGTATAGTGAATGTTGTATAAAATAGTGGTTCTTGGTCAGGTTGTCCTTGTCTTGTGTGGATGTGAAAACCTGCTTGTTCTCTTCCGTAGCCTACCCTTTTGTGCAGTTTTGTATCGTGAGAACGTGGCCAAAGGCTTTGGAGCTCTTAAAAAAACAAAAAAAACAGTAGTAATTACAAGGTAGGGCAAATAAAAATAATATATTAAGGGCACAATGATAGTAGTTCAACAAGTGTCCATTAGTGATGTGTCCATTTCCCGACCCCCTATGCCTGGAAGAGACCAAACCTGAACAAGAGCGAAATCTATATATAGCGAAGAAGTGGGTTAGACAGGAGTAAGTGGATGTATTGATGTAGAAAATCAGTGCGGTCTGATAGAAGAGGCAGTAAGAAGGAAGTAAGATTTATTGAGAAGGTCCAGTTGTATTGAGGAGGCAGTGAAGGACTAGGCTGAAGGAGGAAGGATCCAGGGGAACACGGGGAGAAATCGTACAGAAGCAGAGGCTGAGGAAGTTGAGTCACATTTTGGAAATGCGAAATGAAGAGATTTCAGTTGCTTTTTAACTGTTGCTAGACAAGAGGTGTTACGCAGAGATAGGAAGCGGGCTTCTGTCTTGTTGCACTACCATAGAGAGATTGAGACAAAATCTGTTTTTTCTGGAAGGTCGCTAGCTGAAGATGAGCATCTGAATTGAGCAGGAGTCATTGGCCGGCAGAGAGTTGCAACTTTTCTGGCAGGTAGGTGGGGTTTGCTGTGTGAAAGGCTTTCTGGGTGATACACGCTATCGATTGACGCCCACTGGAGCTCCAGGAGAACAGTAGATACACAGTCTGGTTGTTTTCATCCAGAAACTATTTGAGCTGCAGCATGGATCTGAGAGGTGCTAGATGAGTTATGGGTAATCCTGTAAGGAGTGAATTGCAATAATCCAATCTAAAGAGCACGAGCGACAAAAGGTCTTGATCGGAGATAAAGTGTCAGATACCCCAAAGCAGTCCTAGTTGAAATTGAATGCTCCATGACATGGCATTGATTTGGCACAGGAGGTTGTGTCTGTTGCCAAAGATGACCCCCAACAATTTGGCATTGCCAGCGATTGTAGGGTGACAGTGCAAGTTGTTAAGTGGGTCGACCCAAGACTGAATAGGTAGGTAGAATTTCTTTTTCTAGGTGTGCTAAGAAGGAAGTCTGTTTTTTGGGGGTGGAGTTTCAGGCGGGTCTGGACATCCATCTTTAAACAGTCTCTAATGTTTTGTAAAGAAGAGAAATGGCTTTGGTTCCATGTACAGACTTAACAGAATGAAGGACAAAATGGAATTTTGGCAGACACTGTTGTATGCTAACCAAGCTGGAGATGGAGCGCCCGATGTTTAACTATTTGAGACCAGTCCAACAAGTAAGAGTTGAACAATCGAAGTGCTACACCGTAGCTGCTGATTCTATTTTTGAGGATGTTTACCTGAAAGGAATGATTGATAGTGTCAACCACGACTGAGGAGTCGAGTAGCATTAGTAGGAACAAGTTTCCTGTATTGAGGAATTGAAAATCATCTTCGACAAATTGAAGGTGGGCAATCTTGTGCTGCAACTCTGAGTAAAACCTGAAAAATACATTATCCAGGATACCACTGACCATAATATGTTAAGCCAGTTAAGGAGACCGTCTCAGGGTAGGGTAATACTGATACAGGGTAACATTTACTGATAACATTAACAGATGCCAATGATCTTTTCAGAAGGTTTGAGAATTAAGCAGTTTTGAGGTAATCGGGTAATGTTCCCTGTGAGAGAGGAATTCTTCAGCAAGGTTTGGTAAAGTAAGGTCAGATGCAGCCACGCTTTTGTAATGATGCTTGGTATAGCATCAGTAAAGTGGTTTGCAGTTTTACAGAGACAATGGCATTAAGAAGAGCACACACTGAGATTTCAGTAAAATGCAGTTGCGGCTGGTGACTTTTAAAAGTGGTGGGGAGTAAAAATCACTTTTGACTTAAACGGTGCAAGCAAGAGAAGCGTGTGAGCCAGGCAGACACAAGGACCTTCCTCCTCGAGAAATATTTGAAAAATACGGGGCAAAATGGTGGTGAGGTACACCAGATCAGCTGCCATCAACAATCCAATAGAGCCACCTTTATTTATGTGTGTGGCCACTCCTGATCTTTCTGCCCTCTTGGTGAAATGCCTGTCAAGACCTGTGGCACCTCCAGTGGACTCACAGATTGTAGGGTCTGCTGGGTAAAAATTACATGATTGCCTAGAAAAACTCAAACTGAGCTTGGTTGCACACCTTTACTTACCCTACAAGAACTTTGCTCCCTTAATTAGAACACTTACGGCGAGGGCCTTGCTTTCCTGATGCCATGTACATCATCCTGCATTTGTATTCTGTAACAAACTACAAAGAACTTAAATACTTTTTTTCTGGACCATTTTAGGCAGGATTAAAAATTCAAGGTACTTATGATGGCCCATGTAGACTTTTGCAGAGTCAGCCTAGTTTATCTGAGCAGAATTTTTACCAGCCATCGCATGCGCTGCTGTTCCGCTCCAGTGAATTCAGATGAAAGAACTGAACACTGGAGCCTGCTCTCTAGCCAAGGACTCCATGCTCTGGAATGCCCCACCAGAAACTTTGCACTCGCATGGCCACTCCATGTATCCGGATGTTTAGGAAGTTCCTGAAGGTTAAATATTTGTTGATGTACATACTTAGGGCACAATTGGATTGCTGATCGCTACTGTTGCATCTCAAGTTCACACTAATAGGTCTCATGCCATTTGTTGCATGTCCATTCGCTCACTCAGGACACACCGGATTAGAGATCGCTAATGTTGCATCTTCTAGCGCCAAATACATAACCTAACCAGTTGATCCAGCTCAGACACTGAAATGATAGTTGAATAAAAATGGGAAGAAAGGAAACCTCAGATGTGTAAATGTGCAAGTCTGCATCTATAAGCCCTGTTTATACTTCTGACAAAAGCAGCAGATGTTTTGGAGAAGCACATTTTGTTCCCAAGAGGTCTAGGAAACATTGGGCCTCTAGTGATGATCTTGGAGCAAACGGAGACGGATAATGGGGTCTGTGTGTCCGCTGGATGTGCTAGTTTGTGTGCCATTTCCATTGGTGTTTTCTGTTGACAAAAACAATAAAAAGAAGCGGGCCATCCAGTCAGAGTGTAGGAAGCTACAAATGTGGGGTACACATGAACTCTGCAGTGGAGGTCTTCTGCTTGATGAAGAGCGGGAGGCCTTTGCAAGCAGTCCTTTAGCTCCCCGGTTGAGGCTGTTGATTGGGTCTGGGAGGTGACCCAGATTGTGATTAATTTGTGGGCTACTTATTTAGGGAGACGGTCGAGCAGCTGTCTTGAGGTGTGTCTTGGGAGTAGATTTATGCATTTCTTAAGAAAAATATTGTCAATCCTGTAGCATCTTCCCAGCCCTGGAGCATGCGAATGAAATATGCCACATGGGAGCTGCAGTCAAATGCTTCTTTATTCCTCATCATGCGCTCACACTCTGCACATTATCCAATACTCCATATTAACCACACCCTAACACCTCCCCGCATACGACGTCGTTCCTGTTCAGAGTCCGCCCCAGAACCACGAGGGTCCTAGTGCGCATAACATCAATATACAACAAATCCTACGATAGGTTCTGCCTTTATTCTGTCTTTTTTTTTTTTTCTTCTTTCAAAACGTAATTTGGTGTATGCGGTGTCCTGTGCTTCGGCCACATTAGTATTGGGTGTTTTCAAGACAATTTACAGGAAATACCTTTAAATAGACCATGGTAGATTATTTTATTAAGACATATTTCTCATTAAAATAAACAATTTTGAGATCTCGCTCATATGGGGAGTTACGTTTTGAAATTGACTACAGAGAAGGTGAACTGGGATTATTGTAAACTTGAAAAGGAGTCTGATGTTGGTTGCTCTGCAAATTCAGAAGAGACTGCCTGAAGGTTCTTCTGACCCTTGATAAGTTACTGTGATCACAGTGACTGTGGTGATATGTGTCTTAAACTTGTGACCCAGTCACTTATGACGGACCCAGAGTGCCAGCCCCCCGGAAGGCCCTTGCAACAGACATTTCAGTGCTAAATCGAGTTATGTAGCTGAAGGACAGCCTCTTCACTGGTTACAGTGCCACTTCCTTCTCTCTTCCGCCTTTTTTTCTAAAGTACAAATAGTTTTTGTGTGAAAATAGTTACGCACTGTATTGAATTCAGATGCTTTGTATTGAGAGTTATTCCTCAGCCCTCGGCATTATGGTCACGTGAACAGTGAGCGCAGTGAAACTGGCCCTTTAGGCAGGGTTTTAAGTGGGGGGAAAAAACTGGGGGTGCTCTAAAAGGGGCGGGGCAAACCTCGAAGGGGTGTGGCCTATCTAAGTAGGGGCGTGGTCTAAATAAAGATAACTAGTGTAGCAGTACCCCCTGCTCTGACAAGCCGTCAGCTCTAGGACTCCTCAGAGCCCGCCCCCCTATGTGGCAGCCCAGGCTGAGAGAGCTTCCCGGGCGCACACACAGCCGCACCCGAGTACTTCACAGGTCTTTAAAAGACCATTTGCATGTTAATGATTCTTTGTCGTTTTTTCACCCCTTCTTAGAGCCCCTGCATCTCCACACTTCCTACTACTGTGCCCACGGGCGTTTTGTTCAACAGTGCAAATGCTCCCTCCTCCCCTTCGTCGCCCCGTGGGTATGCCAGTGGGTGCTTGTCGCCAGGACACTGAATAGGCCCCTCTGTGGCTTTAACACTGGCGGTAAACACGCCGAGAGGCTTGTGGTGTTCCAAACAACTGGGCGATGCTGCAGGCCAGCGTCGCAGCGCACGAAATCAGCCTGCTGTTCTCACACTTGCAAAATAGGGCTGTCACATCCTCGTTATGATGCGGTCACATAAAATTTCCTTCTGTGCAAACACGTTTGTATTATTTCACGTCTAACTTTTGTTTGACTGGACTTTTACAAGCAAGTTTCCCATGATCAGAAGTAAAGAAGGGATATCAAAATGTAGGCAGTTTCTCACACGAAGTGGTTTAAGCTGCTAAATGATCCCACTTGAGTTACCATTGATTGACACAATGGTGCGATGAAAGCACACTACCAAGGAGTTGTGGGCACTCTGGTTGCGCCTCTGATCGAGCTGGTGTGGGGATGCCAGGGGTACTGTGAGCGCATTAGCTTGATTTGCTTAAGCAGTGCGCGCGCATGCTCACCCGAAACACCAACAAAAACCGGGACGTCTGGTCACCCTACCTTTGACCTTTGAGGCCCGAAAATAGAGCCCCCTAGAGACCCCTTTCGAGGCCCCCCAAAAAAACTGGGGGTGCTCAGACCCCCACAGACCCCCCCCCCACTTAAAGCCCTGCCTTTAGGGTTGGTGTTGCACTAAGGCCAGGGTTTTAAGTGGGATTAAAAAAAACGGGGGGGGGGGTCTCTCATTGGGGTGTGGCCGATGTAATTAAGGGCGTGGCTTAAAACACCCAAGCTAAAAACCGGTGCTTAGCATAGTGCGCTGCCCCACTGATATTTTGCTGCTTCGGTCTATTCATCCAGATTTATAGTACAACAAGTAACATCACACCTACAACAAGCCAGGACAATAAGCTCTGTCAATGGTTGTTAGTTGCTTAAGATAAATAAGCAACACACATCACTTCGCTGTATATAATATTGAAAATGCTTCCGTTCTTGTGGGCGAGGTTGTGGCTAAGGCTAGAGCTACCTACTTTCGAGCTGAGAAAGCAGGTTCGAGCCTGACGTCAACTCAACATCCTGTGATTCATATCATAAATATGTATTTGTGTAATATAACTGGTGCTCCGAGTTTGCACTTTATAAAACTGAAACGTTAGTCTCTTTGAAGTTACATCAAAGGCAGAGGCGGGTTGTACTATTGCAGAGCTATGTTTTTTGGTTTTTTTTTTTTCATCCTGAGGGCAAAAATTGAGAGCCCAATAGGGACCCGTCTTGGCACCTGCTTCTAAAAACTGCCGGTACTGAGCACTGGCAGGACCCGGCCCACTTAAAGCCCTGACTAAGCCCCGTGTAGGCAGCTGCCTTACAGCGCCACCACAAGAGACCATAGACCGATGGCCTCAAATATGTCCTTGTAATGGCAAGGGCCAAACCATGAGGCAAGCCACCCTATCGTATGTCATTGATGTGGGAGAACTAAGCATTGGTGGCCACACGACTAGGCTCAGATAGTGTTGGTTGGTCACTGCAGGTGGACGTGTTGACACACGGAGGCACCAGAACTAACCTCTCCCGGCCCAGTATGAAAACCCCACTTTATCTTCTGGGAACAGAAGTTAGTAACTAACTAGGGATTCTTTCTTTTTTTTTTTTGCTTTAGTTTCTCCCAATCCGGAAGGAAGTAAGAAGGCGATCAAGGCGTGTTCCAGCGAACCGCTGGAGAAAGATATGGGGGTAATTGTCCACAGCACAGGCTACAGGAGCAGGCGAAAGAGAGTCTCCAACGACGGGCAGGAAAACAATGACGTCACGCAGGTAAACTACTCGCCTGTTCACGGGCTTTGAAAACCTGTAGTGCGTCCTTTCGCCCAGTGCCGGCCTCCTCTCTTATCTTAACTCATTTCTTAGTTTTTCTTAATTCAATGTGTTTTTTAATGTACAGCATGCTTCAAGCAAAGTTTATTAATTTATTTATTTGGAATTTTTACAGTGCTTTTAAGCAACGTGCCCTACAGTAATTAAGAAAATGATATAGTGTAATTTAGGACACGATAACGGTCAACAAAATAAAAAAACAAATACAAATAAATCTAGAAAGCCTGGATTTCAAGCAAACGGAAAATTGACGTTTTTAGAGTAAACACGGACTACAAACCTTGCCCAGCAGAGGGCAGTGATGCTCTGCATCGTGTTGCCAATGGATCAGCGCGCGAGAGTGGCACCAAGTCTGTGTTGCAGTAATGAAAAGGTATCCTGGCTGCTTGTGTTGTGTTAGTGGGTAGTTTACAGAGAGCACACTGCTTCCCACAGCCTTCCTTGGCTAACACCTGCCATCTGAGAAAGAGGTTACACTGCTGGCCGTGAATCCAGGAGAGCAAACCCCCTTGACCACATTCTGTGATCGGCGACAAATTGCTGTATATTATTGTGCCTCACTTCCCAACCCTTCAAAAAAGTGGGAGTGCTTAGAAACTTTGAAAATGTCAGTATGAGGCGCTACAAGAAATAATAGGGCATCCATATTTATTATATGAAGGTCACTTGGAAAGGGTAGACCAAATATAGCATGAATGTGCAAAATTTCAACGGGTTGTTTCTTCAGGTTTCACGTTCTTTAAACTTTGCAAAGATCCCTCGCTTTCCTAGGAAAAGAAAACGTTTGAAATCTTTGCTTGTGGTCAAATTTGAATGACGTTCATAAGCTTCAACAAGTGAAAAATTGCTACCGAAAAGCACAGATTCTTGGGCAGAGGTTTAATGTAGCGCGCCCACAGGGAACCCTTTAAACAGGGATGTTTGTAGGACAATACAGAATCTGGATGGAATGGATTGTTGTGACTCTTGAGGTTGGGAACTCGATCTTCAACCCCAGATAAGTATGGTAAGCTTATTAATCACAGTTATTGGACTTGGGTAATGTTTACACGACTGACTATAGTGCCCGGCCTAATTGTTGTGGTACTCTCTCAAGGAATAGCTTGAGGGGACATGTAAGTGAAGCTGATGAGATTGATGCGTGCTCTATCTAGTCTTCTTTAGAATCAATCATGTGCCAGCCCTGCAAAGGTGGATCTCCTTGGAAGCAATGTGGTACTACTGCTGCCAACAGACCACGCATATATCGCCCAAAAGCCGACATAACCTAATTCATTATAAATCTTTACACCACATATACTATACTCCGGCTGGGCTGAGGGCTGAGGGCTGTGGGCCTAGTTGTCGATGCCTATTGCTGCAGATATAGCTCTGTCCCAGCAGATCTTATGCACATGGCAAATTTCTGAATTTTGGCTTCAAATATCCCAGGAGTTAAACAAAATAATTGCTATGCAGATAGAAATGTCGCCGGTTTTAGTTCTTTTGAGGCATGTGAAAAATATTCTGAAATCAGAAAGACGATTCGTGGCCTTGGCTTGTACAGTTGCCTAATGTAGAATTGCCATTTGATGGAGTAAGGGGCACCTACCCTTAATGTCTGAATGGTTGGCGGACCTGAGATACTGTAAAAATGGCATAAATATTTTAGCAGAGACGCTACCTATTGCTATGCAGATGACCTAGCCTTGCTCTCTCTCGCATACACCAGCATATGCAGGAAAAGATGTCTCGCTTCAATATCTATGCACTGCACGTGGGCCTGAAGTCAACACACAGAAATCAGAAGTCATGTTATCCAACATCCCAAACCGTTCACCAGTCGAGCTGGATGGAGAGGCCCTAGTCATGACTGAAGAGTTCTCCTGCCTAGGTAGTACTATCAGACATGATGGACGGGCAGGCAGTGACCTTGAGCCGACTGAACAAGGCCAGGAATGCCTTCAAGATGCTGAACAATGCATGGAGGTCATCAGCACCAACACCAAGCTGAGGCTTTACCAAAGCTGTGTTCTGTCCACAGTCTTGTATGGATCAGAATGCTGGTGAATGATGACTAGCACCATCCTCAAACTGCCAATCTTCCACACCCGTAACTTGCGAAGAATCCTGCACGTGTTCTGGCCACAAAACATCTCCATACAGGAACTGCTCACCAGATGCAAGCAAGAGAGCATGGACACCATCATTCTGAGAAAAAGATGGCAATGTATAGGACATACCATCTGAGTATATCACGACTCCATCACAATAACTGCTCCCCTCTGGACCCTATAAGGCAAACGAAAGAGATGCAGGCCATAGAACACCTTGAGGCAAACTGTGGAAACAGAAATGAAAACCTTGATCCACTGCTGGGGCACTGTACAAAAACTTGCCCAAGACAGACCGAAGCAGAGGTCCTTTGTTGCTGCCTTACATGCCAGTGGGAATAACAGTCAGTTAGTAAGCTACCTATAACGTCTCACCCAAAGGGCCTTTGGAGTCCACTGAAGCAAACATTTAAACTTTAATATCACGTCATGTTGTAATCTTTCAACCAACTGGGCATTTTTCCGATCTTTTTCACAGGATCCTCCACGCCCTCACCAACCTTTGACTTCTATTTTCCAGTACAGTGGCCTTTCCCCAGAAGTGTCTCCACTACTCACTTAGGAACATGCACAATTTTACATGTTAACGTCTGAAATTTCACA
Source organism: Calotriton arnoldi (assembly GCA_963921515.1). Taxonomy (NCBI): domain Eukaryota; kingdom Metazoa; phylum Chordata; class Amphibia; order Caudata; family Salamandridae; genus Calotriton; species Calotriton arnoldi. Next base: position 5,576,570 of record CAWUFW010000146.1, read on the forward strand.
ATGTATATTCCAACTATTACCACTTGCAAAGCCTTTGAAAAATAAACCCCTTCTTCACTGTCCAAGTTTCACTCTGACCAATTTGCGCATCTTGAACTCAACATTATTTGGGTAGCCCTACTCCAATCACTATTTTTTTGTTTGTTGGGGCTTCCAACAAACATTCAACTCTGTTCAGCTCCAAATAAAAATCTGTCCTGCATCAACCTGTACGGCGTTTCACTAGTAGCCACTTTCCAAGTAGTACGGTATGCCCACACCAATCTTCTTATGGCGCCCTGCGAATTCCCTCTTCATACAAAGCCAATTTTAACGTCTTCTTCCACCTTTCTACAAGTCTATTGCTTTGTGGGTAATAGACAGACTTCCTGATATGACCAACACGCACTCTGCCCAAAAATATTTTATTTTGCGTGGATGCCAACCGCACCCAGTTTTTCCGTATCCATCTCCACTGGTACTCCTTCTCTCACAAAAAGTTCCTCTATGAACTCCGTGACATTCCTTGTTTGTACTTGCATAACAAACTTCACATCTGGCCAGCACGAATGATAATCTAACACTATCAACGCAAACTTAGCAGTGTGGGGTGGACTTAAAAAGTCGAGTTCAATTTATTTCCAAGAGTCAGTAGCAGTGTCTGTCCTTTTGAGAGGGGTAAGTCAACTTGTTTTCAGATTTATCACTTAAGTTATATACTGTCTACATCCTTATCTAGTCTGGGTCACCAAAAATGCACTGCAACCTTTTCTTAATGGTACTCATAACTACATGGCCCTCAAGAGTCAATCCATGACCCTTTTTTTATTAATCCATGTGCTATCACCCACTTCCCATTCCTCCTTAAAACTTCATCCATCCAAACCAGTTCAAATGTAAAGTTCTCATAAGCTTGTTCTTCTTTGACATCCCTCCTCTTTTATCACCCTACTTGTACATAATCACCAATATTTCTCAACACCACATTTGAACCACAATTGCCACTACACATTCCTCCTCAATATCCTTTGACTCTACAATCTGAAGAGACCAACAATCCACAGTCACGTTCCTGATTTCTGAGACATACTTGACATGAAATACAAACTTATGCAACCTGAAAGCCACTTCACAGTATGGGATGTTGCTTTGCAGGCTCCTTTAGTCGTATTTGAGTCTGCCAATGGTTTAGGGGCTGTTTGTACTCTTAGTTCACTACCCCACACATATGCCTGGAATGCATCATCCCCCTGTAACAGATCAAAATTTCCTTCTTCACTACAGAGTAGTTAAGCTCAGCTTGCCTCAGTGCCTTCGAAGCATAAGCCACTACCTCTTTCCCTTCCCTTATTTCCATAAGTTTGGCTCCAACTGCCTAATTGCTCTCTTCGGTAACAATGATCGTTGGTAACCTTGTGTGAAATAGTCGCAGACAAGGTGCCGCACATACTCTCGCTTCAGCCTATTCAGGTCGTCCTTACAATTCTGACACCACACAAACTTTGCATCCTTTTTAAGTAACTCCCACATTCTGCCTGTTGTCTCTCAAACATGGCTATAAACTTCGCATAATATTCCTCTAGTCTTAAGAATGAGCAGAATGGTTCCTTATTGACTGGATCAGAATCTGGATCGCCCCTCTCCAAGGATTCATTGGATGTAATGCCCTTGCATGTCATTTGGTGACCCAAATAGTCTACTCTATCGGTGACCAGTGTGCACTGTTCACCCTCAATAATAAGCCCACTCTCTCAATTTAGCAAATACATTTCCCAATATCTGATCATGCTGCCCCACACTGAAATATCATCCTTGTAATAGGTAATGTTGGTTGCATGTTCTAGCAACTTGTGCATCATCCTCTGGACCCCCTGATGCAAGTTAACAGGGAATGCAGCAAACCTGCATGTCCCCTCAGCAGTGACAAATGAGGTTAGTGGTTTGGAACACTCCTCCAAAACTATTTGCTGATATACTAAGGAAAGATGTAGGCCAAGAAAGATCATCCCCTACCCCCAAGAATTTCCAGCATCTCCTTTATATAGGCTCGTGGATGATGATCTATCCAAATTTTGATTTAGGTCTCTTAGGTCAGCACACATCCTCAGACTCTCCCTCACATATCTTTCTAGCCCAAACAACAAAAGCCAACCACTCTGAAGCTGACAACCTAGAAAATACTTTTTAAGACTATTGGGTTACAAAATTAATAATGGATTTTAATGAACCATTTGAAATCGGATTTTCCAACAGAGATGCAGACTATTGTTAAATACGGTGCAATAAGGTACCTCAGGGCAATTGTCAAAGGACCCCTCTTGGCTATGTGCAAGTTGAACTATGGACATTATTTGAAGAACTTGCACAAGACTTTCAATTTTGGCGGCACATGCCACTCGTTACAGTTTGGCGGATAAACCTTGTAAATATGATTCTTAGTAAGGTTGTTATCCTCTCCTCAGAAAATCTTTATTTCATGAATCTTATTGAGTCAATTGTAGGCAAGCTAGAGGCTCTGCGATATGACCAGGTATGTCCGCATTCTCCTTATCAGAGCAATGATAATAGCCTTACTGATTATGCCACTGCTCATATTCCATCATGGTTTGGATTCTAGCAAGGCTCTGACTTTGCTACCTTTCTGCAGGTCTACATACAGGGTTTCAAGTTGGCAGGAAGCGGTAGTTCCGGGGTTGAAATGCCCTGTGGGTCTGTGCACACCCACATGCGTACATGTTTAAGGTTATTCAGCAGCTCCTCCCCAAATGCTTCCTATACTGGAAAATGTTGTACAATTTAACCTAGGGTACACGAAAGGTGATGGGTGGAATGCTTGGTTTAATTTTAGACACTGGTAATTACTCCGGGCCGTATTCCAATCTATTGTTTTTTTGCCCCCTATGCCACCTCAGACAGGAACCAGCCTTATGCAAATCGGTCTTGATCCTGCACCATAAGGAACTCTCCAACACGAACTGCCAGGCCAGGATCTCTGTGAATGGGAAAACAAGCAACCCAAGACCTATTGGAGTTGGATTTAGCCAGGGTCTGGTGGCTTAGTGGACGAATTCGTCCATTGTAGGGGCCTGTGTTCGACCTCATCATCACAGGTTCAAATCCCGGCGGGTCCACTCAGCCTTTCATCCTTCCTAGGTCAATAAAATGAGTACCATCGAGTTGGGTAACAATAAACATCTGTTATTCAGCCTTAAGAGTGAACATGCTCTTAACAAATTTATGTTATGTTATTAAGGCTGATTTGCATATGGCTGAATTTAATATGAGGCGGCATCGTGGGCAAAACAACAAAGGACTGGGATGCTTTCCCAAATGATTGGCAGTGGCTGACATTAAATCAAGCTCGGCAGATTTCCACATGAGCAAATATGCGAGTGTATAATTTGCTAGGAGTGTGGTTTCCTGGTCTACTTTTGTAAACTCTTGTGAAAGTCCTAAATCTGCACTTGTGCAAGGACATATACCTGTGGGTGCACTTTATTGAATTTCTTTAAGAATTGGGTCCTTAATATATTTTTTTATGTTGCCCATAATTGTTTTACACGGGTTCCCCATTATTAATCTTTTTTAAAAATGGCATACGACAAATATGTTTTAGTAAGGGATGCCTTTGAGTAATATCTAAAGCTACACAGTAGTTCAGTAAAGAATGTTTTTATTTTCTTCCATGTTGCAATTATTTTGTTTACTTTTTATTTTGAAAGCCAACAATTACCAATCTTTTATTCAGGCTTCTGCATCTCTTTGGATATAATTCTTACATTTTGAAAAGTGTATATGGTTTTATACTGGAACATTTGACAGTAATGCCAGCTGAGCTCACTGCATTTCCTTGCAGCGTTCGGCCTAACAGTAAAGGTTTTGCACTAATGAATCTTGTGTATAAGTTTGAAAAACTTATTTATAGGATACAAATCTTGTATTACTGGCAGACAATCTGGCAGGCAATCCTCTTTCATAGATCTGCACTTTGGTATTTTAAACTGGCAGCTACAGGGTTTGTGATGCAGGCGGTTGGGGTTACTTGTTAAGTGGACAAAATAAAAGTGAAACATTGTTGTTCTGGATTTTAAACAATATGTCTTGTCTGTTGGCCGATAGGAATTCCACACTATTGGCAACTACAGTGCACCTCTGTCTAATCTCTAGATCTGATTCCCACAAAGATTGAGATTTTTCTATTCTGTTGAGTGTTTATGAATATCAGGAAGGATCCTTTGGTGGAGAAGGAAGAGTTACTTTAATTGTAATGCGGCCTTCTTTGCTGATTAGTAGGTTAGGCCCATACTTTCATCTATACTTATTTAGCCTTTTTATAGGAGAAAATGCAAACTGAAAGTTGCAATTTAGATTTCGAAATCCTTCGATGTCCGAGCAAATGTTTTTATACATTTTCATTCCAGTACATTTTTCAATTACGTGTTGTCTCATTAGGAATCAAGGATAGTTTTGGGTGGCTGAACGCTCTACAAAAGCAAATTGCGTAGAACAAGACCACATTTCAGCATTGCATGTTGAAGTTGTTTGTAGCACATCATCTTATTTGGAGTGGACAGCACTACCTAATATGAGACATGCCTCTTTTGTAAAGTATATGGTGCAGTTGGTAACATTTCTTGTTTTATAATATAGCCTTAGAGCCTGATGTAGCGGGCTCTACCGACCATTAAAGGCCCGCTCCAGCGTTAAAGGCCCGAGTCGAAGGCGAGGGCCTTTAACAAGGGAGAGGGCCTTTATTGGCTGGTAGGGCCGCAACGGAGGGCTCTAGGGCTATTAGAACATTCCACACCTAGAGGGCTGAATGTTCTAATTTGTAAAACAAAGGCCTCACGGATCCCGAGGTGGTTGAAATCCCCTCTGGCTCCGTGAGGCCTTTGTTAAATATTGGAATGTTGGAGCTCCGAGCTTCTACTGGCCGTTAGAAGCCCGGGGCACTCCATTGTTTACCGGGCTTCTACTAGCCGTTGGAAGCCCGGGGCACTACATTGTTTCAATAGAGCTCCCAACATTCTAATGTTCTAATATAGTTTTCACTTCTTAGTTTTATAATATGGCTTCAATTTCTTAGCAGGAAACCACCTCAAAAGCGAAGCTCAAAATGGACGTGTTCAAAGAAAGTCCCCTGAGGAGGAGCAAAAGACAGAAACTTTCATCCGAGAAACATGTGCACATAAAATTTGGTAAGGATGAAATGAGTTTGTGTTTGCTGTAGGCACTTGAAATTAGGGATCAAAAAGTGAGGTCAGGGAGCCGGGGGTGGAGGGTGGTATTGGCACCAGGAGGAATGGCATAGGTGATGGGGTTAACTCTAGTGAGTTTAGTCTGTAATCTCCCTTAAAAAAAAAAAGCTCAGCATGCACTTAATGTTGGTATACAATAATATTTTCTTTGTATTTTTTAAACAGTTTTCAAATAACCACTTTGCTCCTTTAGTTGATGTATTTATTTTTGCAGTGGTGAATAGCGCATACCAGGCCTAGTGAATATGAATGCACTTTACATAGCAAGAAGACATTGGGACAGAGAATAAAGTCAACTGACATAGATGATGCAATAAAAATGTACAATCTAAAGTGATTTAAGACCGATTTAAATAATAGTTGCAGAACTATTGATATAGCCTTAGCACCTATCTTATTAAAATCATTAGGACTAATAAGAAGGGGAGGAGGCAACTGAGATAGAAATGATGGTTAATGGTGTGCGTATTCTGAAATATCTGTTTAACAGAATGTGTTCAGGTCAGCAATAGGTGGTTTGTTGCGAATGGAACGGAAGAATGGAATAACCAACTTTGAGAGCAGAAATAGATTGGGCCAGGGTGCACATTGTTTTTAGAGTGTTTCTAGGTGGAAAGTTTCCGTGCTTTTAAGACACTGAATACTCACTAATACTTTCAGCTATGAGAACAGATACAGGGATTTGGAATGTACGATTTGTGAATAAAGCTGCTTGAAAATGTATTTATTTCATTGTTAAAGAAGTGCGAGAGAAATGGAGCTTTAGAAATAACAGTGAAAATCATATTATATTAAACAAAAAAAAAACACAGTACAGCCATAATCAAAGAACTTGTGAAAAAAATAAGTGTATGTTCAAGCCTAAAAGAAAAGGTTGCATATGGTTCATTGTTTTAAAAGGACGCTGGTGCCTAGCTCACCAAAAGGTGGCATGCTTCATCATTGTGCCCATCCTCGCCATTATTTAAATATTTCTCTTCATACGGTGCTAAAGTGGGAGATTTTGAAATGGAGGTGGTTGTGGTAATGGTTTGAGTACAAGGAAGACATCAAAACATAAAAAAAAGTCTGTCTAATAGACTCTCCATGAAGTCTTTCTGGGACCAACATCTGACCATGCCCCCTTCATGGGAGGGCTACTTAACGCAGCGGAGAGGGCATCCACGCAGCTCCTCCTGAGCAACACTTGCCCTTTCTTTTCCTTGTAGGCAGTCTTGCCATTTTGGAATGTGCCTGGATCCCTGACAGCGGACTCCATCTTTAGAGGGAGTAATCCTCCCAAGTTTTTAATAGTTTTAGGAGTTTATTTTCTCACTGTTTATTTTGTTGAATTTGCTTTACCAAAACACAGCTCTTACAGGGGAGCCTGTAACAGCTGTGGGGGTTGCGGGACCCCGGTTTTAAGTCCCGTTTGCTTTGGCCTATCGGTTTTCCTTGAATCCTTTATTATGCTATGACCACGCCCCCTTCAAGGGAGGGCTACTTAACGCAGCAAGAGCGCGTCCAAAGGCAAGCCCGTCTGCGCCCGGATCGCGCCTAGTGCCAGAGACGCTGGCTGTTTTTCCATCCAGGTGCTGACGCTCTTGTCATATACCGGTAAGGAACTACGTAGTTTTAACACCACATCTCCATCTATGTTACTACAGCCAAAGAAGCCTGCTGTTTGTATCAACTGTGGCTTCAATCTCTACGCCCTCAACACGCCCCGTGCTCCAACCACTCCTCCTTTAATAGCACCGGGGCCTAATATAAACTCTCCTCTAATTACGCACAGAGCGCTTATTAACGCCCACTCTCTCCCCAAGCACAGACTCGAAATCTCTTAGCTGATAGATTCTCAGAGACTAGACCTGCTCCTAATTACAGAAACTTGGGCGGACCCGATAGCTAGTCCCTGCTTTGCTGTTCCTCCTGGTTTCTTTGTGTTTAGACAGGACAGACTACACAAAAAAGGAGGGGGACTTGCTCTGATTTATTGTAATACCTACAAGGCTTCCTTTGAATCCATTTCTTCCCAGGATTGCGAAGCTTTCCTTTTTAACTTAAAAATAGCTTACCATTTCTCTTTCAAAGGGATGCTACTCCACCGCCCGCCAGGAGCCAAAAATGCCTTTCTTACCAGTTTCAGCTTCCTATTGGAATCTCGCGCTTTTGAAAATAAGTTCCACATCTTAGGCGATTTTAATTTTCATTTGGATGCGGTAGCAGATAACACTACCTCACTGTTGGATATCATGAGTGCAGCAGGTTTAACTCAAACGGTCAAAGAGCCTACACACTTGGCTGGTCATACTTTAGATGGAATATTTACCAACAGTACTTCAAGTACTATAAATGAGAACCTTCACTTAACTTGGACTGACCACTATGCTATTACTTTCGAGCTTAAGGCCTCCCTTCCTGATCATGCCAACTCTAAAAACAGATCTAACTCGTGCTATCGAAACTGGCGGCAGGTTGATAATAACATGCTCAGTCACCATCTGTCGCTTTCTCAAGCTAACTTGCCGGACAATGTAGAACTTGCTTCCTCCCAGTTTAATCATTGGCTAACCTCGATAGCTGATAAATTAGCACCTTTATAAAAAATCCTCGAGTAATAGAAAAGTCCCTTCTGCTCTTTGGTTCTCGGAAGCTCTCAGGATTGAAAAGCAAAATTGTAGAAGACAGGAAAGACGCTGGAGAGCCCATTACAACGCGAAGAAGCTTTCCCTCTATAAGACTTTATCTAAATTCAAAGATATTATTTTTAAAGAAAAGTGCACTTACTGTTCTAAATTGAGGATGCTAAAAACTCCACTAAGGAACTTTTTCAGGTCGTAACTAAACTCTCCACCTTTTCAGACAAAGCTGTAAAGAAACATTCCCAAGTTTTCTGCAATACTTTAGCTTCGAATTTTCAACAAAAAGTTGAGCAGATCTACTCCACTTTTGAAATCATTCCTAAGCCTGTGGTACACGTACCTAATGACCTGCTAATTCCCAGCTCCCCAGCATTTACTGAATTCGCTCCAGTCTCTAGCGATCAGATCACAGCTCTGATCAAGCAGGCTAAATCTGGATCTCCTCATGACCCTCCCCCCCTCCAACCCCCCATGGTATTCAAACAGGTCTCTGAAACCCTGGGAACCAGTCTGTCCACCATTTTTAACTCTATGTTCAAGGAAGGAGTTTTTCCTTCCATTTGGAAAAGGGCCTCAATACTGCCTCTTCTAAAGAAACCCAAAATTTGGCACAGCTGAACCTAACCACTATATACCTATCTCGCGTCTTCCACTTCCGGCTAAGCTGGTGAAAAAAGTAATGAATACTCCGCTAGCTAGCTACATACATGAAAACAATCTCTTGGACAAAACCCAGTTTGGCTTTAGGCCGGGCCATAGCACAGAAAGGCCCTAATCAAAGCCACGGACAAAATTAGGGCAGTACTAGATGAAGGGGGCGCAGCGGCTCTCATTCTGCTCAATTTGTCGGCAGCGTTCGACACAGTCAACCACAAGCTGCTACTTAATCGTTTGAGCTCTCTGGGTATCAAGGATAAACCACTATCGCTGATTTCCTCCTTTTTGTCAGGCAGATCTCAATCTGCAGCCTTAGGCATTTATGAATCCCCTTCCTTTTCCCTTCCCTGCAGGGTCCCGCAGGGCTCATCAATTAGTCCCACTCTTTTCAATATTTATGTTTCAGATCCGGTCCTTTGGACTGGCACTGACATCTTATGCGGATGATACCCAAATCGTTCTGTCTGTTCACAAAAGCAGTGGGTCTCCTGTTAGTCGATTTCGGGACTGCATGATGGCCGTCTGTTCCTGGATGAGTTCACACTACCTTAAACTGAACTCAGGTAAGACTGAGATAATTCTGTTCGGTAATCGCTTCCCTAACTGGTTGTCTGCCTGGTGGCCGGATGAACTAGGTTCAGTACCCACTCCAGTAACAAAGGCGAAAAATCTTGGAGTGATCTTCGATGATAAACTTAACTTGGAGGCTCAAGTCAACGCTGTCACTTCTTCCAGTTTCTACTTACTCAAAGTGATTAAAAAAAATCTTGCCTTATATTCCTGAGAATAGTAGAAAGATCATAATCACCTCCCTAGTTCTTTCCAAGCTGGATTATTGTAATGGTCTTTATCTTAATATGCCCGAAAAGCAGTTTGGAAAGCTGCAGATGATCCAGAATGCTGCTGCAAGGAGGCTCTTGGGTATCCCCAAGTTTCATTCGGTGGTAAAACACATCCAAAATCTTCATTGGCTTCCAGTCAGAACCTGTATCAAATTTAAAGTTTTATGCATCCCATATAAAGCGCTGCACGGCACTGGCCCTCAGTTTCTGAGGCAGTCCCTGAAATGGTATTCCCCCAAGAGATGCCTCCGTTCGGAAGGAGCGAAATTGATGCTCCTTCCCTGCAATCGGAAAGCCAATTGGGGTGGTAGAAGTTTCACGGTAGGGGCCACGAAACTCTGGAATAGCCTCCCAATCTCTATTAGAACTCTCCCGAGTCTGACGACCTTTAGGAAGGGACTCAAAACCTGGCTTTTCTGCAGTTAGGGTATGTTTCATTTACTCAGGACTGCTAACGCCAAGACACCGGTTGGTATTCGCGAGCTTTATAAATCACGATAACATAACATAACATAAAATTACCTGACCATAGACTATGTATTTTATTCTTGGCACATGTATGTACGTTTTAAAACACCAGGAAAATAGTTCTGCAATAATATGTGATTAACATGTTTCTGCCTGTACAAGTAGTGTAATAAGTTCTAATGCATCCGGAACTCACTTTCTACTCCACACTGCCTCTAGTAACTATGTAAATGGTGCTAAAGCTAGGTAAAGTGGAAAAGAGATGTGAAAAATAAATAAAAAGACCTTCGACAGATAACCTGATTTTGATACTGCAGGAGTCGTTTTGTAATATAGTCTCTAGATTCTGGTGATGACTAGAACCCGGCCTGTGTTAACAAGGATGAGGGAATTTTACCGAAGCCTGGAAAGCTACCTGAGCTAAAGTAAAGGTTGTTCCTGCTAGCATATCTCCTGATTCTTGACACTTTACACATATTTAGAATCCTGTTGCTTTAGAAGTGGTGATAACAGGTACTGCCAATGCACGTTGGATTATGTATATGATGCTGTATTAGAAACGTAGCTGGATCAGATGATTAAATGTAATTCTTTACCACTGTGAATTCTATACCAACATGATTGTACAGGTTATGCTATACATAGAACCTTGACGTAGATATGAGGAAATAGACTGCAGTACTTGAGTTGCATGTGAACTTACTTTTGAAAAAAGTAAAGTAAAAAAAAATAAAAAATTTACCTGTCTGATCCTTTGGCCTCTTTACGTTTGCCGGACCAACCATCCTTATTCAAATCACCAGCTGTGATGTGTTTTCTAAAATGTTAACAGCACATGTTCCACCTATGTCCTTCGTGATGCCCCTGTGGGACCTAAATCTGGTTCTCACATTTCTAATTTATACTCCTTTTGAACTAATGCACAGTTGTCCTTTACACCTAACCCCCCTCAAAACTGTTTTCCTGGGTACAATAATATCTGCACAGCAGGTGAGTGAACTTCAGGCTCTTTCGACCCAGCCTTCCTATACCACTTGTTTCCCGTACAAACTGGTGCTGAGGCCTTAAGCTGTGTTCCTCCCAAAGGTGGTGATGCCATCACTCTTCCGACCTTCTTTGCTTTGATTCATCCCTCAAAAGAAGAGGTGAGAATGAATAGTTTGGACTCCAAGAGAGCACTCAATTTTCAGATGGTTCTTACCAAAGAACATTGGGTGGATGATTAGCTCCTTGTGCTGTTCTCTTTGGCAAAGTAGGGCAAGGCGGTGAAGGAACGGACTATTTCTCAATTTAAAGTCATCTGCATTAAGTTGCAGTATGCTCTGGCTAAGAAGCAGTCTCCAGAAGGCTTACGAGCCCCCTCCACCAAACCTGCTGCCACTGCGTTGCCACGTGGAGTGCCTATCTTGAAAATCTGTGAGGCAGCTTTGTGGACAGCACTGCATACATTCACGAAGCACTACTGCCGCAACAGTGAAGTCTGTAGAGATGGGCATTTTGCCCGTTGGGTGCTGCATGACTTTTTAGTCTGAGCCATTTGCCAGACCCACCACCTTGGCAGGTATTGCTTTGGTAACAATTCACAAGGTGAGGAATCTGTGGTTAGAAGTATTCATCAGAAAACAAGGGAGAGGAGTTGGCCTAACGGCTAGGGCGGTCGACCTCGTATCTGGGGAACTGGGTTCGAGTCTCGGCAATGGCGCTGAACATCCTGTGATTCTGGGCAAATCACTTAATCTCCCCGTGCCTAACAAAAATGAATGTGTCCTCATGTAACGCAACTGGTGCTATGTAAAGCGCTCTGATACCCGATACCTTTGGGTCAAGTTCGCGCTACATAAAACTCCGTAAAAAAAAAAAAGTTACTTACCCTCAGTATTGCTCTTTCTAGTGGATGCTCTATCTATCTAAATGCAGATTCCTCACCACCCTCCCACGTCCCTGCTTTGTGGCATTGTCTCTATCTAAAAAAGATTCCAATCTAGGAATGTGCACGCTTGCTTGTTCAGTTTGCAAATGATCTCTGCGTCGGATGGTGAAGAAGACTTCACAAAAGAAACTGTCAGCACACATGGTTGACGCTTACATGCAGCTCTGCTCGTCCCTTCTGGAACGGCATTGGCACGGAGTCTTGTGGTGATACCTACCAACGTGCAGGAGCACTGCTTTTGAGTTTTCCAAATCCAGTTTAGTACCAGGGTAAAATGAACAAGTTGAGGAATCTGTGATTAGATAGAGCAGCGGTTCTCGACCTGTGATCGGGGTACCACTGCGATCCGCTACGCCTACTTAGGGGGTCCCGACTGCTTCAAATGATAAATAATATTAAAAGGATTAGTAAAGTGTACATAAAGTAGCAAATTGTAAAATTTAAAATGTTCTATAAATGTGAACAAATTTGAAATTGGAGGCTAAAAATTAAGTTGATATCCTCAGATTGATCTGTGGGAGCTGTTGAAGTTCATCAAACAGAATATGGTGTGGATGATGGGAGGCCGCAATTGAATTAAGAAAAGCTCCAGAGTTCTCATTAAAATTAAAACGCTCGTTTCAATTTAGAGAATGAAATGCAATATTTCCTCATTTGTGTATTTGTTTGATGAATGCTTGTTTCTGTGAGACGGTGTATTTTGCAGTTCAGAACATCTACATTTATGTTGTGTGACCGGGATTTATTAGGCGCATGTTCACCAATTGGTTTCTTGGCACTGTGGTAGGATACATTGCTTAGGCTGGGGTCCCTGGATTCCAATAATGACTTAGTGGGGGTTCCCAGATTCCAAAAATGATTCACTGGGGGTCCCCGATCCAAGTAATGTTTAAGTGGGGGTCCACAGAAGTCAAAAGGTTAAGAACCGCTGAGATAGAATATCCAACAGAAAGAGAGTCAAAAGTTAAACCATGAGGCTAGACCCATGACATATTTTTAACATAACCATCCACTACGTTATTGATTCCCATTTATATTATTGTATGTACATGTATCCAATGTGGTCCTGATTCCTGCCCTCCTGGATAAACTTTGAACAACCCTATAATGGGTATTTTCTATAGTTTTGGAGGATTAAACTCGCACAGCACTGGCTTCAGACTGCATACCACTGACTCGAGTGTTAGTGTTCAAAGAAGGAAGGTGTGTCTTATTTGGAGCGACAGCAAAAATCTGCAAAAAAAGTGAACGTTGGCTGTAGTAAATCCCACTCGAGGGGTGGAACGTGGGCATTCTTGTGGCTTACCTTGGACGTTTGGGAATGCCAACAAACGTTTGAAAGCATTTCAAAACTATAATCTTTTCCCTTTCCACCCTAGAAATGCAGCAAAGGGAAACAGTAACTCCTCTCCTAGGTTGCAAAAGGGGAAGGATCTCTATCTGACTTGCTAGGGCTGCAGATGAAGCATTTTCTCTAGGAAGGAAAAAAGTATATTTGCAGATTAGTCTCCTGTTCCTCCCTGTGTGGAAAAATGTGCATGGGGTATAGGTGCCTTTGGGAAAAGTCACATGACATTCCCACGCGGGTTCATGGAAACCTGTGGCCTGTCATCTTGTACGCCTATTCTCACACACTTGCTTGTTGCAGCCAGCTAGAGAGGGTAGAAGTTACTTTGTGTCTTAGTTATTGGGGTTGCGCCTCCTTGGTCCCTGCCATTCCTCATTCCTTTCACATTTCTATCATTACTTCTGACTAGAAATTTAATCAGTGATAGAAAATCTGTGGCTAACTTAAAAATGTTCATAAATCTACACAAACTTTGCGACATGTTTAAAATTGGAGGTTAACTAAAATAAATCTACGTGGCGACAAGAAACCTTTGTTTTTCACAGATCCGGTTTGCACCTAGTCATTTGAGCCTCTCCCCCCTGTTTTTTTTCTTTGCGCCATGAGTGTTCCCTGGTACTGTTTGTTGAGGCGCGTCCTTGGGCAGCCACATGACTAAACAGTAAGTTTGTGAAAAAACTTCAATTCTATCATTTATGGCACATATGGATTTTTTTTTTGTGAAAAACCAATTTTTCGATAAAGAATTTTCATTACTTAGCTGGATAAGGTTGCAGGAGAGCGTAGGATGTGTAGATTGCATCCCTCCCCAGGGGCGTAACACAGGCCCCCGCATCCCCCGCGGTGCGGGGGGGGCCCCCAGCTGCAGGGGGCCCCCTCAGCACAGCACTCAGGTCTGAGCGGGGCCCCTTACACTTTCGTTACGCCACTGCCCCTCCCCCATGCATGCAAACCCCTGGTAGGCCATAGTATGTATGAATCCTTCTCCTCAGCCACATCATGAAACGTGTCTCTGAAAATAAGTTCTGGGTGTCTCTCTCAGATGTGCATCTGTTTATATTTTAATCTCCAAGCATAATTATTGTGTAATCCGTTCAAGGCAGAACACTAATTGCTGTTTTAATTGCTTGTTTTAGGATCAGAGTCTTCGGAAGAAGATTTATTGGAGAAGGCGGGCAGCCTTGGGTAAGCAGAGGAGACGGCTTTGCATGTTAAGTAGATTGAAGTGTTCAGTCGACACTTTATTCCCTGAGATAAGCTTCAGATTAGATCTGGGACATGAACCTTCATTACAGTGATCGACTCAAGCATTGACTGGTTATTAAATGTGCCGCGCATATCATGAGCTTCGCAGGTTGAAGCTGTGAAAACGACAATCATAAGCATCTATGGCAGGCACCGAAAATTGTTCTTCCGGGTGAACAGCCTTTCTGGGCTCCACAGAGGTCTGATTTTGTGGACAGGACCAGCGTGCATGAATAAGCCTATGTTACTGTCATAAAAATGGCTGACTGTGAATATTTTGATAAATTGCAAAAGAGTGTTCTATAATATTTTCTAATAATTGTTGATAAGGTTAAGTGACAATTATATTCTGTGTTGACCATGCATGTTTGTGGGCTCTTTCGTCTGTATCTTACCTTCCTCATTTCAGGGTGGGCTTGCTCAGAAAGTTCCACAATACAGGAGGAAAAGTTACTTTTTTATTAGCCTACTTCTCCATCATGACCATTCTCTGCACTCCCATGGAACCATGTACAATAAAAATTACATTGAAAACAAATGCTTGTTCAACAGGACCGGACTAGAAGCTAAAATCAGTCACTGCAAAAATATTTCAAGCAACCCCGCACTACAGGAAGCCCCATACTAGAATGGGGCAGGGACAGCTTGCTTGGGTGACCGCCCCCCAGTCTGCTCTGGATACAACCAATGAACCTGCAACCCACTGGGAAAATGCCAGGGTGTCCGAATGGCCAGTCCAGCCCGGTTGTTCAGTTAGTCACATACAATTAAAGATGCTAACTGATCCTGAAGAGCATGCGGGCAGTGCAGGTTCTAGAATATTTTAAAGAGCCCTGCTCATGTTTCTTCTACATGTTAAACTCTATGGCATCGTTTATTTTCAGATTTTTATTTTTTTTAAACCTTGGGAGAGGTTAAACATAATCTCAGCGGAACGTAATTGATAGTGTGCATAGTGTGGAGGTACAAATTTCAATTGGACCAACATAAAAAGGAACGTTTTGCTTCTTATAGGTCTGTTTTCTATGGAAAATGTTTTAAAAAAAAAAATAAGTGTTGCAACTTAAAATGTGCTCTGCGATTCCCACCAATGATTGAAGATGTTTTACTTTTTTGCCATTTTAAAGAGCATCTGCAATGCAGAACTAGAAGTGAGAGTCAGGAATGTTTCCTTCATAACACGCCAGGTTTGAAAGTCTATCTGCATTATTGGTCCAATTGTGGGTCTGGGATAGAACCGAGTTCTGGCCCTATGCCCAGTCCGGCCTAACAGGGAAGATGCTGCGGGAAGACGCTGTAACCTCTCGGCACGTGGGAGAAGGGCTGATGTGGCAGGGAAGGGCTTCGGTGAGGGATGGTTGCTGAGAGAAGGCGAAATGGGAAGTGGGCTCAAAACAGTCTAGAAAGGACTCCAAGTAGTCGGAAAGGTGAGAGAACAGGTTTCTAGTGGGAAGCTAGGAGAATAACACTGGCCGTAGAGCAAACCCAGGAAACGGGCAGTGAAGACTGAAAAGATAAAACAGCAAAGAAACTCACTAGTGTAACATGTTCTGTAGTAGGGTGTTTGTGCCGTCACACTTACTTACACAAGCAGATGGTTGCAAGAGAAAAGCAATACCTTTAATTGTTTGACTCTATCTGTTTTTGGTTCTTTTTCGGAGCTGAAGACTTGGTAATGGGCACCGCAGAAGGGTAACCTGGTGGAGGTCTGGTAATCTGTGACATCAGGCGGTTTTCAGTCATTCCTAAAAATGGGACTAAGGGCCCCACTATCATGACCCTCAATCAAGATGATTCTCTCACTTGAACCTGACTTGGCGCCCCTTTTGTAAGGGAAGTTCATGGAAAGATTAGTGGCTAACAGTTGCACATTGATGAAAAGATTTATCAACTTTCATGCCAGTACGCGCCCTGTTAAGATCCCGCCATCTTCCCTTCATGAATCACAAGGCGTGCTGGACAGAGAAGGTGCCTGGCAACAGAATCTTCTAAATCAATTCAATTCAACTTTATTCGGTTCATATGAACCTTTAAAAGGGCACAATGCAAAGACATAAATAAACATGATAAATACTAGTCACAACTCATAGCAGTATAAATATATAGAACAATTGTAATCATAATACATCGTTTGTTAAAATGCTACCACTACACTGAGGCAAAAACCAAAGGAACAAAAACCTCAAAAGAGTCTTTAGAAATGGGCTCACTAAGGGTCCGCTATTTCACCCAGATTTTCTATATTATTTTCTTAGCATGGGCAGCTCAAGGACACTCACTTGGATAAAATAATAGTGCACCACAGTGTTTGAAAGAGTCCAATTTTGAAACAATAAAACCTAGATAGGTGTCATTGTACTATTGCATTTCTCCCAAAATTTCTTATCCTTGTATTTTTTACTTTACTTTGTTCACCAATATTTAATCAAAGTGCAGGATCATTACTTAAAAAACAGTTATGATCATGATAAAAAATGGATCGATACTATTAGGCATAAATACATAATTAAAATCCAGATAAGAAGTATAAATCAATAAAACGGCAATAAGCACTTCAATTAATTATTTGCGCCACAGAAGGACTAGGCAATGATTCTTTTCACATCATTTTGCCTAATTCTCCACATAGCCAACGTGAAACTGCGACTACTATATAGTGGGTGGAATGGCACTTCAGGATTCTCAGGGCTTCTCGACATGTCCTGTACCCAAGGTTACGACACAATGGTCGTATATGCATATTCCTCGGGCCTTTGTATGCAGGACAAAGAAATAGAACATGCTCTACTGTTTCACTTGCTGAGAAGCAAAGGGCACACAGGTGGGAAGAGGGCCTCAAATCAGCCCTCATCTGGTTGTAAAAGAACGGGGGGGGTAGAGACCCGTACCTCACCTGCAAATCGTTTCCTCGCAGCTATCGGCTCAATATCATACAGGAAGCATTCCAGCCGTAACTATCCTTCCATTGGAGGAAGGCCAGAGTTAAAGTACCTACTTGTGACTTAGTATGCAAATGCTTTAGCTTATATTGCAAATAGGCATTCCTAATTTGGGCCTTTGATGTTTCGCTGCACTCCGCAGGAGCATCCCAAAGTTGCCCAAGCCCAATGTTTGTGAATTTAACCTTCATATGTTTAAACCATGGGATTTCTTTTGCACCCGTACTACAGACAATCTCCCTCAACCCTGTCTGGTATGAAGCAAGCTCTGAGGTGGACCAGAGCCTCTTCCGATATAACAGGAGCTTTAAGCCAACCCCATCAATCAGGTTTTTTAGGTCTCGCCTAGCGACGCAGCGCATGCGCTGCTCGCCTTGGCGAGATCTATTGTCGTCGGTTTTGCTAGCGAAGGGGGACAGGAGATGTGCACGCGCCCGGACAGGCGATCTGCACGTGTACGGCTCGCACAACGCGCTTTCACTTTCCTATGCCCCGCAGCCCTCTCAGGAACGCTCCGAGCGAGAGCAACTTCCTGTGTAGCCTCCTATTGAGAGCAGATGTCATGGGACGTGCTTTTAAAGCCGTCGGGCAGTAAATCGAATGTGATAATCCGGTCCCAGCCCGGGGCCTGGCTTGAGTTTTCCTGGTGTCCTGCGCTAGCTGTTCGCGGAGAGCTGGCCGGCCCAGCCTCCTGTGGGTTTGGCTGCATTTCCCGCTTTTTCGCGGCTGCATTTCACTGTGGATTAAGTAATGTTCCGTGTTCTCTTGTCATCATAAATGGCCGCTGATTTACACTAACTCCTCCTCTGGGCTCTTCATCAAAAGCTACAGTTAGCGGTCAAGCATTACAGATAGCAAGCACTTAGGGGGTGTTAGAATAAAGCACGCCCGGGAAATGCGTGACATATGTTGCACCTCACACTGACAGCCGACGGGGCCTTTAAGCCAACATACTCATCTCATGTTAAGCGTGGTTTATGTGTCGCCGCCTTAGATCCCTGCTGTTTTATTTTGTGAAACCGCTCCATTTAAAAGGCAGTTTTGTAACGTAGTGCATGTGGTGTGGACTCAGATAAGCTTCTACAGTTTTTTTTAAACATATATAAGCATTTCCTTATGTTCTAGGAGAATAGTGCAGAGCAGGAAGGAATTCAAATATCCTGTTCTAAATCAGAAAGTTTTGCAAGATAGCGTGCAAAGAAGTGCCCATACTCAGTAGTTTTGGGAAAAATGGTGCCAAAGAGCGCGGCAAACAGGACTTGGAAATGAATACACCCCTTCCAATAAACAAAGCTTTCCCTGATTGTCGGTTTTCTACCCATAGTCATTTATTACGTCTAATAAATGAATATGGGTATACCATACCGCCTTACGAAAAACTAAATATCTATCTCCAAGCCCATTGCAATGGCTAAAATTACCCCCAGTAGCCCTGAAAATGATAATTGAGAAAATGAGCAATGCTTCCTGGGCTAAATTGGTTATTCAAAGTAAATCCAAACTTTTTAAGACTGACCAAGTGTCGGCTTTATCTTTTACAGCATCAGCCTCATGTAATATATGCGTTCTCTTACTAAGCATGGGCGATCAGGTCGGCCCACTTCAGCTCTTGGATTTATCACTGAGTGACATCAATTTTCCTGATCACGTGCACATTCACTCAAAAAGAAGTGCGTTTCAGTGCCAGGGCAGTTGGGCAAAAATGTTACTTTGCCAATGCTTTTTTTCTTTCCATTCTGTATAGTTTTTTATTTCTGTTAGTCATCCTTGTGTGTTTAAACTATGTCTGTAGATTACAGCTATTTAAAGCCAATAATACCTTTTTTCTGTGTTAATAAGAATCACATTTTCCTGATGTCCATTAGATCTATAAAATGTTTCTTTTTGCCTGTTTTAGGTATCGCTAACAGCTGAGAAGCACACATCTATTAAAATGATATGCAGTAGTTGCTTTTTTAATTTCGAACATTTTAGTTTAAGCATACAGACACCTCGTTTGAAAGTAGACTTGTTTTCTTTTTCCCTTTTTATTTTATTGCATATGCTTACAATAACTGATCAGTTATAAATGAATAGCGCCAGCTTTGCAAGGTCCGACCTTTTGGCTTTACCAATGCTTATTTAAAATAAGGACTCACTGGAATTAGAGTTCTAAATTAGAAAACTTGGAAGTCAAACTAGGAAAATAGAATAACCGCATATATATGTGACATCAACCCTACTGCGTAACCAAAACGTTTTAATTTAAAAAGGGCTCAGTGTTGTACAGTTTTGATAGCAGAATGAGTCCTTCAGAGCAGACATACGACCATAATTCAGCAATATGTCGTTTTCATACTACAGGGAATTGATGCCTGGAGCTGGCAATATGTGTCTTTACATGCACACTTATGCTAATGAGGCTTACGTTTGTATGTAAATTATGATGATGAAAAGGAACTTCCACACCAGCCCCATGGCTAAAGTTTGTAGTGGTCCACATTTTTACATGACTGAGTGTGGTGTTGGTTCACAGTGAGGTGGGAGCATGGGCGGAGGCTGCTGCCAGCCATTTTACAAGGGGGTGACAACTCTTGCGGTTTAATTTACACTTGCTCTAGAAGATTCTTGTGGCTCCCTCTTACGGGACACAGTAAAGACCAATATTATACACTGGATTTGCAGTGCTTCGACGCTGTTATCTCCTGTGCTGCAGGAGAAGACCTCTCCTGCCCAGTCTGCTACAGCGAGTACGACTTGACCACCAGGCAACCCAAGGCCTTGCCCTGCCACCACACCTTCTGCGAGGAATGCCTAAGCAATCCCTTCCTCCGACCTGGGGGCAAGATCGTGTGCCCTTTCTGCAGGACCCCTTCAGAAAGTAGTGGGACAGTGAACACCCGGATCTTTGAACTCTTGCAGGAGGCGGGAGGGGTGATCAAGGAATGCCAACGCCAGAGTGGGCCCCACCTTCCGCCGGAAATATGCCCACTGTGTGAGGTTTACTTTGAGGGGAGCGACCCGATGCCAAGGATGTTGGAGTGCGCCCATGTCTTCTGCGGTGAGTGTTTCCTTGACATGTTGGCCACGTCTCCCGGGCACGTGGTGAAGTTCCTGTACTGCCCGCTCTGCGGCAGCCAATCAGTGGCGTTCGTACAGGGTCGCGAGCCGTTCACGTACAGTGGGCTAGCTCCCGCCCCCTACTGCTATGGAGGACAGACCCTACCCAAGCACACGGTAGGCAGTGAGGAGGACAGAAGCCAGTTGCAGTCCGTCCCCTCAGGTGAGGCGGTGGCTGTGAGTCCCGACGAAGAGCAACAAGAGGATGAAGAGGAGATGGAGCTAATGGGAGGCTGCTGGGATGTTCGAGCGCTTTGCCTTTTATTCTAGATGCTTCTTGAAGGACCAAAAGCAGCCAGAGAAGAGTCCAGCATGTGTTCCTTCGAGATGAAACACATGCTCCTAAATACACTACTTTGTGATGTGAGAAGGTGAACGTGCTACGCCGTGAGATATAATGGTATTGTGATTGCCAAGTGTGGGCAGTCTTGTTACAGGGAAGCCCCTAGCTGTTACAAACCAAAGCCCTATTTTATCTAGACCCATAGACCGTAACGTTTTGCACTGGCAACAAAACAGACCAAAATGATTTGACATTATTTTTGATGTGTTAACATTTCCCAAATTAACCAATTGCATCGTTTCCTGCTTTTCAAATATGAAAGACTGGACTAAGTTTGGTGTAAAATGCACTAGTTTCATTTCTTGTTACAGAAGCAACAGAAGTAGTGTAAAATCAGTTTGTTCCACTTGATTAACAAATGTTACCCACTTTGTTAATAACCTTACTTACACGTCATATAATATGCAATAGTTTTACTTAACTATTTACTCTATATTCGCACTGTTAAAAATATATTTTGTATTAGAGACTGGTGCAAAATATATTTGCTCTACCGCCTAGCACACAATTCGGAAAGTTAGTCCAAAATGCAGAAACTGTTTTATTCACACCAGTGCAAATTTTGTGCAGTGTGTCTCTTAGAGTTACTGAAAGCGTAATTCGGCATCCATCTGCCTGAAAATGGAGAGGGGATTTTCAGGGATACGAAATTCATGCAGGGGACAGCATAAGATGCTTCGTGCAATATCATACGATATTTTCCAGGTGGTAGGTTCCACAGGCATATATATTGAGTCAGGACAGGGGACGTTGTTACGATGACGGAGAAACCGAAATGAAAAATATCTAATGATGCATTTTAAACCAAACTCTGTGCTCAACACTTTACAGGAATGCAAGATGACTTTTTATATTGGCGGAAAAGCACTTTTAGATCACAACGTTTTAATAAATGTTGTGACTTAGTGCACAGTGTAGCTTGAGAAGACACGTGGCTATAGAAGAAATATGTTGCGACTTTGTGCATATGCTTTATTGACTGCATCACCCATGTATAATGTGACTCACATGGGCAAAAAGAAATACTACTATCGCAGGAGGCAGGATGCGTGTCTACCTCCTCTTATCTATTCGGCTTGTACTCTAACCATTTCATCACCTTCACCCACTTTCCAGAAGGGTTGGGTTCTTTCTCCACTACGGCCTTTGCATGTGCATGCAAATATGTCCCATTCCTTAAAGACAACATTTTCAACCTCTGCCATTTCTGATGATGCATTCCCTTCACCCCACCAGGCATCCTAGAAGCAGTCGTTATGACCCTCACCAACTCCAAATTGGACTGAGCTAATGTCTTGCAGTAAGGCATCAAAGACTAATAGGTCATCTGTCTGGAGAAAATGCAGACCACCACAGATGGACCTATCAATGTCCTTAATGGTAGATACGGCCAGCAACCTAAAGGCCTCACAAACACCAACACAAAACAACACACACTCCTAGAGTTCATGGAACATTAGAAACCAGTACTGGTACATCCCTTACCTCCCCCATCCCAAGTCACTGCACCCCCATCCCAGGCCACTGCCCCTGAAATGATTGCAATAGGTCTCGCATTTGCGAGTATTTGAGCTACTGGCATTGTAAAATGACATACCTTTTATCTATGTGTTGGTTTTGAAAACAGATAAATAAAAGGCATTGTCATTTGTAATCAGTGGCGGCTGGTGGAATTTGAAACTGGTGAGGCGTATGCAGAACGAATCAACGTATGCGAGCGCAGCAAGCGAGCCCGACTGCAATAAGGGGGGTTCGGGGGGATTCTCCCCCCGTGAAGAAATTGTTTAAAAATTGGCATCTGTTTGGTGCGATTTTCAGCACTAATTCTGTGATAAATGGACTAAAAATTCAGTTCTTCTAGGCATTCATAAAAGAAAACTCATACATTATTTCAGAGAATTTCTGGGTTGCCACGCAAGTCTGACTTCTGAAGAGGGCTAGGGTACTAAGCAAGACTGCTCCACCCTTTCCAATAGAAAACACTAGTTAGTGATGTGAACAAGTTCAATGGACAAACCTGTGGTCTAGGGAGAGTCCCTCTCCTGAGAAAGAAATTTAAAAAAGATTGGCAAATGGTGCATTTTAAAGCAAATGAATGCAGCGATAAAGCAAGGCTTATTAAGCAGTGGGAACGTATAGTCTTGAAATATTAAACACATTAAAAACTGCCCCGTATCTTCTTGCATTAATTTGTTCATCAGTTACTGTAATATGTAAATTGTTCTGCATGACAACTTTAGCCCTTTAAAATGTATGCTTGCCCAGTGTCTTGCACTGCATGCAGCATTAACTTTGGAAAAATATGCTCTAACCAGACTTCGGGAAGCACCCACAGCTGCTGGCTGTAACCAGTCATATAGAAATATGTGCAGACAGGTCTTTAAGTGAGATGAAAAAAGTGGGTGCTCCCTATAAAGGAACATGCCAAATACATTTCTGTGATTCCCATAGTGTGCCATCAGACCGGTATTTTGGTTTCTCTCTGAGATGTAATTTTATCCAGATAAATGGGACAGCAACTGACATACGCCTAAAGCCTGTCAGTATGATTGGCTTTGTCACTGGGTGTTAGCTGTTTAAGATAAATGAGTAACAACAATGATTTCTTATAAATAATTAACATTGAAAATGTTTAATTTCTGAACTTCTGAAATAGTGAGTCTGTGAATTAAATGGCATTGAGGCCTGTGGAAGGAGTTTTGGACTTCAATTATGTGTGCTTTGTTAGATATGTATCCTCTTTTTCTCTGCATATCTTGTCCATCTGCACATCTTCAACCCCCTCTCTTTCCTCTTCAGCATCCTCTTTTCACTCTTCCCCGAATGCCCTTCCTCACCTCTGTCACTTCACCGCCCCCAACATGCACTGCACTCCCTCAAATATAAGCACCTTAATTTCTCTTACTTTTGCCTTGCAAATATTTTGACATCAGTGTGCCCCCTTCACACACATTTCCACAGAATTTCAGTTGCAAATGGAATACACAAACATTGTTCTGTGTGCTCTGCAGAGAGGCCAACCCACTGACAGGCACTTTGTTTGGCTTTAGCCTTAGCGCCTGCATGCTCAATCAAAGCCCCTCATAAACACCTGGCATGGCTCAAGCCTCAAAGTATGCACAGAAAAAAATACAGATAAACAACACCAACCTAGGCAGATATCTTCGCCGCCCAGCCGGGGGACCAGCACATATAAACATAGCTGCCAAGGTTTCAGATGGCTTATGCGTGACAATTTTCATAATTTCAGTGTAATTATGAGTGACATTCCTCAACTATGAGTGACACTTTCTCACAAGCAAAATCAAGCCGAGGGAAACATATAAATATCAGAAATGATACCCATTTGAGCAATGAGAAACTCTAAGATCTTAAAACTGCTGCAAAGTACCAGAAATGGAAGGGTGCTGTGAGACACAACTGTGCCAAACAGGATGTGAGAGGCCACACTGCCTGCAAATGAGCCTCATGTTCCTGACTCCCGCTGTGTCCACTGAAATGTTGCTGCACACATAGGCAGGAGTGGGCAGTGTGCCTCCTTCACTACGGCCTTTGCAGGTGACACACACACACAAGGCATGGAGCGAGACTGCTGCATGTAAACCAAAGCTGGCACTGCATGCGTAAAACACCCTGTAGCAGGTTGGCCTCTCGAACTGGCAAAGCACATGCACACAGACTTCACACTATCACAGTCAAGCTCATTACTGACAGCTTATGAGGCACACAGGCGTGTACCCCCACATTCAGACATTAAAATCACCATTAGTCCTAACTGTTGACATTTAGAAAATCAAAGACTAATGAATTTCAGTGATTGCATGCCCTGCACGCGGAACACCAGAAATGTGTCCTGCAAGGATTGGCCACTTGCCTCCCAGGCCGGAGATCTGGCCTGGAAACCCCTCAGTCTTCACGATCTACTCCACCAATCGCAATGTTCCTTTCAGTTTTATACAGGGACTAAACTGCACTACACTTTCACTTTGGAACCACCCTGTACACACTGGGAAGAGTTTGATCTTTTGAATTATTCATTATGCACTGTATATTGTGAAGGACGAAAAATAAATTTAATAACCATTTCTTCTTTATGGTCCAGGTCAACACAAAAATATGGTGTTGTCACTGTTACGTGAGCGATGGTTTAAAGTTTGTGAATATGTTAAAGGAGGGTGGCTGAATCTGCACCCTCCAAACTCTAAATCAGGCCACGTCGGTGGAAATGTGATCTGCAGCAAACCTTTCTAGGCACAATATATCAGTGTAAAATATGTCTGTGCATAACATGCCTGCGCATTATATGTGTGTGCCTTTCCCGAGACGACATGACATAATAGATGGTTCATTGAATGCCCGGTACAAAGCCAGAAAAATTCAGTGTCTAAATCCGTCATTTGTGCATCGCTTCATGTACTTCATGTATTTACTTTGGCAACAGAGGTCTGGTTTGTCATGCCAACAAAGTACTTTGTAATGCGTTGTATTGTATTGCATTGCTGAAAGCCACTGGCGAGCGTTGAGTGATACGTCGTGCTGATAACGCCTACATGAGCCGAGGTTTATTTTCAGCTGGCGCACTGGCTGCGTCACAATCTGCCTGGCCCATGTTGTTGCACACTCGGGACAGAGCGGACCCTCTTCTGATATATCTCGTGGCCAGATAAGGGGGTGAGAAAAGGAGACCGGAGTCGCGTGGCCGAGGAAGAGATAAGTCTACCTGTGTTTGAGAAGCACGACACACACACACACTGGGTAAACAAGCAGAAACATAAACATTTAAGGCAGCCAGCGAATCTTCCCAGGCTGATACAGATTAACATGCTTCAATTACAGGGGGATAAAGTGGCAGAGTAAAGGCCAAGATTGCACTGGGATTCAGTCAGAGACACTACCAGAACATGTGGTGATGGGGTCAGTGGGGTAACGCAAAATGATGTCCCCTCTCCCAGAATGTGGAAAGGGGCCCTTGAGTCGCCAATGGCTCACATATATTCATTGACGTTGGGCTGAATGGGGGCTCCTTGAAGAGATGTGGGGCCCTGATGGATTGGGGCCCTCCTATGTGGCAGATGCTGCAGCGGTATGCGTTACGGCCCTGGATGTGATGGGGAGATAGCTCTGTGATGGAGTGGGGGCTCCAGGGTAACTACTACTGTGGACACTGTGTGGGACATTTAAGGGCACTTTACGGGTGAGCAGCAATGGGAAGGCAAGTGTTGCTATAAAGATAGAGACTGTGGGGAAAGGAGGCACTGTGAGTGACAAGAAAGGCAACTACAAGGGAGGCTAGGAGCAGTGTACGCTCCATAAAAAGCCTGCCCACTGCGGGCATACAACCTTAAAATAAGCCAACAAGCCGTATCGAAAACAGTAAGCATACCATATTATCGACCGCAGAAAGATGAACGGTGAGAGCCGCCAGTCCTTACCGATGAACTCCTCGTCGTCGTCGTTCTCGGAGTCTGTCTGCATGGGCTCCTCGGGGGCGAAGTTGACCCCCCGGGGCTGGCCGCGGCGATCATGGCCGAGGCCTCCCAGGGCGGGCTTGCCCCTCTCCCTCAGCTGCTCGGTGAAGTACTGCTGCAGGGCGAAGTCCAGCAGGTCAGCGGGCTGCGAGTGCAGCACCTCCACCGTGAAACTCTGCAGTAGCTCGGTCAGCCCCGCCGGGATCTCTATACTCATCCCGGAGGTGGCGACGGAGGCCTGCGGGAACGGCACGAGGCACCGAGGGCCCGGGGGGGATAGCTCCCGAGGGGCGCAGCCCAGGCACCCCTAGGGAGCACCTTAGGGCAGTGAGCACTCGTTGATGCCAGTCAATGGATGAGGGTGGGCAGCCAGGGGCACCAGACAACCCGTGGGGTGACGGTGGGCACCTGCTGTTCAGTGTCAGATCAGATGCCATGCAGAGGGCGCAGGTGATTTTTAAAAAGGTTTCAGGTCAGGCCCAGTATTTATTGGGAGAAGGTGGACCGACCGTTAAGGCCAGGGTTTGCGTACTTCGGGAGGGGGAAGCAGGTTCGAGTCTCCTGGGCCGGGGTCCCGTTGGCGCTTACTGGAACAGCCGCGTCACTGGCGGCAACCCTCCAGCCAATCCAGACGCTGCATTAGCAGCGCCAGGATTGGCTAGAGCAGGGATACGGCCCGCCCATTAGGAGACCGGGGGCTGCTGCATGAAGCAACCCTCGGCCTCTCGGGTCCGCCCCTCGCTCTCCTACTGGGAACAAGGTAGTAGTGGCTGTAGTGCGCATGATCGGGCTGGTCATAAAAATGACCAGCCCAAACCCGAACATGCGCACTATTGCTGCTGCTTGCAGCTGCGCTCAGTCTGTCACTCAAAACCCTGCTGCCGCGGTGCAGCCCCGCCCCCACCCCCTTCAGCGGCCGATTGCCTCGGGCGCGCGTGTCCCGTACAATTAGCGTTTTCAGCGCGAGACTGCGCTCCAGTTTTTATAACTCGCAGTGACTGCGAGTTATTAGGAACTGGATAGTTGCACGAATTTGGGGCCATGTGGCATTAGTGGGGCAACGCCCCAGCGCCCCAATGGACGCACCGCCACTGTTTGTAATGCCAATAGCTTAAAATTTCGCAAATGCGAGACCTATTGCATTGCAAATGCTTGTTTGCTCTGTATCTAGCCTTAAGGGAAGCAACAGGGTACTAATAGGAAGCCCCGTCAGCTCTTGCAAAAAACGATTTTCAACCAGCCCAAGTGAGGACACATCCCTGTGCCCCCAAAGCTCTGCTCCATAAAGGGTCGAGCCAAGTGCTTGATGATTAAAAACCTGTAGTTCCCGGGGAAATGGGGCGAAAGGGGGAGCTCTTTTGCAGCTTTATGATACCCCCCATAGTTTGCTCAGTCCTTAGCCTGCTTTTAGTTATTTGCGGGTCCAAGTTAAAGTGCTCATTTAGGGTTATTCCCAAATACTCCAACGTGCGAACACTCTCCAAATGGGACCCTCTGAGGACCGGTTTAGGTCGTGTGGTGCTACAGGGATTGAGTACCATAAATTTAGTTTTGGAGATGTTTGTCTTGGCCTCTATTGGTACAGAAAATGTCGAATCTATCCAGGATTCTCTGCAGGCCCATGGGGGACTTTGATATAAGCAATGTATCATCTGCTGTCCTGATGTTTGCAAGTGACTGGTTGTCCCAACTGCTGCAGTCCACAAAAGTTGCTAAGTCATTTACATAAAGTGAGAAGAGGGTAGGGGCTAGGACACAGCCCTGCCTCAGCCCTGCCTCACCCCCCTTTAGACAGGGAAAGACTCAGTCAGTTCTCCCATCGGACCGCATCTGACTTGGGCAAAGTTGTTATCATATAGGCGCTTAATCATATTCAACAGATATTGCGGTACCCCCATTTTATCCCGATCCTGCAATAGCTTGGCGCGGGAAACTAGATCGCAGGCAGATCTACGATCTACAAAAGCTACGTATAGCCGTCCTTGCCCCAGTAAAACAAATTTCCAATAAAGGAACTGGAAGCGGAGCACCTGGCCCAGTGTGCTGATCCGTTCTCTGAACCCTGCCTGCAGGGGTGTGAGGATCTGAGACTCTGACATCCACTCTAGGAGCCTCTTCAAAAGGTTTTTGAGTACAATTAGGGCAATAGGCCTATAATTAGCTGGAGTATTGCGGGCTCCCTTCTTAAAAATGATACCTATCTCCGCTCCAAGCCATGTTAGGGGTATTGGAGTGCCTTGCACTATGGCACTAAAAACCAAAGAAAAACAGGCCCCCCCACACGTCAGGTTTTTCAAGGAAAAGATCTCCTGGGAACTTGTCCAACCCCGGGCTTTCTGGGGGACAATTTTTGTAATAGCTGCAATGATTTTTTCGTAAGAACTA
The DNA here is from genome assembly GCA_963921515.1 of Calotriton arnoldi. Lineage (NCBI taxonomy): Eukaryota > Metazoa > Chordata > Amphibia > Caudata > Salamandridae > Calotriton > Calotriton arnoldi. The sequence goes on from CAWUFW010000146.1 coordinate 5,605,155, forward strand.
GGCATTCTTGGTAATGGCCTGTAGAGGCGTGTGGGACCTAATCGGTGCTTGTCACTAAAGTAACACTGCTGCAAGGAGTAAGGGATTCAGCAGCTGTTGGCGAGTTAGAATCTTGAGAGGAATACAAGCTGCAAAACGTGCAACCCAGGTTGCCATGGGAATGTTTTTCAATCGGGGGGATTACCATCCACTGATCCAGTGGCAATTATGTTCCAGAAGGAGCCGAGTCCCTCCCTCCTTGCCGCAGCCAACAGGTTGGTCCACTTCATCTGTTCCCATTCTGTCTTGGCCTCTCTTATGCAGCCTTTATCATTTAATTGAGCCTCCTTTATCATAGAATGGTCCTGCTATTTTATGGCCACTGTCAGCGCTATTCTTAGAAGTTTACACTGCTGATTATACCACGTTGGAGATTTGAGCCTTCTGCTCGAGTGGCCAGATTCTATATAGAAGAATTCACGTAATTTACCAAACAATTGTAAATGTGAATCTGTGAGACTTACCTATTTTCCCGACCTTGACGGGAACTGATCTGAGAGTAACAAAAGATCGTCGAATCCCCCAGCAACACATCGGTAAATATTGCCAATGGCTTCTTCTGATGTTAGAATAGTACTCCAATGCACCCTATGCCTGCTAGATCTCAAGACCAATCTATCGTCAAGAGGGCTATTGGGATTGCTACATACTATTAAAGCGACCCATAGCCTCACATCCAGTAGGATATACTCCAAAAGGCTCGACCCCCGCGAGTGATTGAATGTATGTTTTCCCTCCCTATCTGAGATAGGCCTACCATTACAAGCCCTAAAGGCCTGGCTTAGCACAAACGCGTTTAGTTGGACTGCCATGGGGGACCATTTTACTGCTGGTAAGATTAACAATTGGGGTATAGACCAGACCTGGTCTTCCTCTGTAGAGTGAAGGGTCTAAGAGCTCAAACTGACAAGTAAGGTCACCTGCTACAACTTTCGTTATCTCATTTAGACATGATAAGGGATAATGCCAGGCAGTGTAAGGCTTTAATACCAAGTATGTCCGGTGACCCCAGTTTAACTTCTTTAATGTCAGAGCGCAATGTGGTTTTTACCCAAATTGTTGCTCCCCCGGAGGTCCTTCCTCTCCCTGAGGAGATTGCTACCTCATTATAGGATCCACCCCCTGTCCAAAGAGGCGGGGTAGTAGACCATGTCTCCTGGAACAGACATATATCATACAGGTCAATGAAGTTATACCACTCCGGTGTTGCAAGTTTAGAAGGTAGTCCTGCAACGTTCCATGATACCAATTTTAGAGAGGTAGCAGTCAAGCAGGGCTCTAAAAAGGGCCATCTCTTTGCTAATATGGTGGACAAAAAAATTGGAGGGACATCGATCCATATGATAAATATTTACGTTTTTTCAAGTATCTCTTCAACTTGCCCTTGAACTGTTGACACTGGCTCCTATTACCTTTGCCAAGAGAGTTGTTGAGAAACGAGCCTTTTTCTCTGCTGACCACCCAATAGTGGTTGTTGAACATAATGAAATGGTGGTCAAGAGCGATTTAAGAACACTCTTAACATAGTGTCAGTACATTATCCAGCTTTTCCTCATACTTTTCATACTTCTTTAGGTAACAGAATGCTTTTAAAAGCTGGCTATTAGTGTACTATTTTATAATGCTCTTTGGGAATGACTCCACCTCACAGACAATCGTTCGGTCGCATTTGAGCAAAATGAATTTGTCACTTGCAATGAAATCCGTACCAAGACGATTGTTAAATTAATTATGCCTCGCAACTGACTCTCTTACCTCGAACTAGTACTAATTCTGTCATGGAGGATTTTACCAACTGCTGCTATTTTAATTTAGTATTATAGAAATCTGCAAGGCTGCTGTATGGTCTTCTGTGTATACCTTAAGGAAGGAAGTACTGCTTTTCTTACATTGATTCCTAGCTGCCCATTTCAGCTTAAAAGCAAGAGTGCACGCGTTGAGCATTAGTTGAGGCGAATGTTTAATCGCTGGTAGTTCTGGAATCCTAAACATTTTTGTATATGGATGTTACCTTATTCTCTCTATCATTCTCCTTTTGACTGGATATCACTTGCTTGTCTACAATTTTGATTCATGCCTAAGTGAGGGCACCATTGGAAATGTTAGATAGCCCCACCTCGATGATGATGAAAATGGATTTAGAAATGCACAGATGTTCTCATGGCAGTGGCCCGTATCACCACCCTATGCAGCATCTGGCAGACTGCGCATTTGTGCTGGAGCGCCATGTTTCGGGCAATACAGTTGTAGGTGATTTACTTGGAAGTGCTTTTCCATAGCTTGCTTGCTCGTGTTTGAGAGAGGGCGTTCTACAAGTCAAAAATATATAACTAAATATCACTTTTGATTAGGCCTGGGCAGAGTTCAGGAGTTGAGTCTGTTAAGTCACGCCGATCTCACTGATTTTTAATGGCGGGAGTTTGTCCCACGCTGTAAAACCAGCGCTGCTGCTTTCTGGCGCTCAAGTAGGCATTCTACTAGAGCGGCAGCTTCCTCAACGCAAGTGGCTAATTTCTCACGACCTGCCGCGACCGCCCGCGTTGGGAAATCTCGCCAGGACCTGGAGGTCTAGAGCGTGATTTTTTTTCTTGTGAGCGGTCGCCAACTCAATGTTGGCCAGTTGCTCGAGAGAAAAAACTCTGCTCCCTGTTACTTCGCGGAACCCAGCGTGGAGTGGGCAAAACTCAGCGAGCTGAATTCTTCTCCCACCCTAACTTTTGATCACATGCCCCTTTCCTACAGTTTGGTTTGCAATTGCTCAGCTTTGCTACCACAATGTCCTGTGTACAAGGGCATCTTTCTTTCATAGGTTACTCTTCAGTCCCAGCCCTTTGATTGACAGATAAATACTTTTGATGAATGAGCAATATTTTTTGCAGCTGCTAACAGTGCCGCTAAAGATTGTTCCACTCACTTGTTTCCATACACGCTCCATTTTTATAAGGTCTGACAGCTACGAAAGCACTATGCAACATTCCAAAGACCACCCCTCGCCCTCTGCATTGAGCTCCTATTTTGGCGCTGATAGAGCCTCAGATGTGTGCTCCGCTTTGTATTTCAGTTCATCTCTTTGTACCTCATTTGGTAAAGTGAATTAAAAGCGAAGTTTGTTTGAAGCTGCCTTTTCAGCTTCCCTGACTGCCTCCCTAGGGATTTTATCCTGCATGTACGAGTAGACTGAATATAATTCTGGCAGGAGCCCAGATCCTGTATATTATTATTCAAGTGGGATGGTCACATTTTTTTTTTTATCGATTTTTGTTGTATTATATAACGATTTAAAAGCTGCCCTTGGTAATCACATCACGCAGGACATCAGTAACTACAAAACAGGTCTCCCCAAATGGCAGACGAGAGAAATGCACGCACCCTGGGCAGGCCTAGGAATAGCCTCCCTCAAACCATCCATAGACAAACACGTTCTCTCTGTCTGTGGGTCTCTGTCTCCTCTCTCATTCACTCGTTCTCTCACTCTCTTCTCACCCTTCTCCTTTTTCTTCTCCCTCTATATCGCTTCCTTCCTATGTCTTTATGCTTTCTCCTTGGTTTCTCCTCTTAAAATGAGTTTTTTCTCCATTCTTTCTCCTTCTTTCCTCTCTCCGTTCTCATCTTCCTCTCTGTCCTCTTTCTCTCTTAACCTCTTTCTCTGGCCTGCTGTACATCTTTTTCTGTCAAGGAGGCGAACATTGATTTTTGAAAATGCCTGTTGTTCCTGGGATGGTCTCCGTCTCTTCTCTGTATAGCACTCTTTAAAGGGCATCTGCCTCCTAAGGTGTTGCTTTTATCCACGAAAGGAGAAAGATGCCTAATCTCACTTGGCACTTGAAAAACAAATAAAAGTTTTTCCAGAAGCAGGCAGGCTTCCTAGTGAAAACACAACCTGTAGCCTGCCAATTCTGCTCCCCGTTTATGGATGAAGTAAGAGAAAGAGCCTTGTGCATCTCATCCAAAAGTAACACATGAACCGAGATTGAGATTCTCAGTACAGTTTCAAAAGTGTATGTATCGAAAAACATAATTCCTATAACAAAAAAATTAATACCTACCCCCAACTTTCCCAATGACACTAGGTCACTTGACACGTCAGATTTCCTGAAATTGAGAAAATTAGTGTCAATAACAAAATTCATTCTTTGTGCTTTTAAAAGGAAAGTCACACCTAACCCTAACGCCCTGGAAAGTATTGTAACTGTACTCTACTTTAACTCTGGCCCTAATTCTAAATTAATTTTGAAAGGCAGGATAAGACTTACTGTAAACTACTGATTATGAATTTTAAGCTAACCCATAAAGTATCCCTGACCATAACCAAAATCTTTCCCCTGATTAACTAAATTATAATGCAAGTTAAATCTGCACGTGTTTCATTGATTTTTTTTCTTTCTCTACTTACTTAGTTTAAGTTCAGATGCAGTGGTCCTGATGATAGTGTTAGGGAAGTCGGAGTATTCGGATAGAAGTTGTTGCAGGTCGAACTCTAGGACATAGAGGAATGGGTCAGTTAAACTGCCTTAGAAATATGACCTTCCAGTAGCTGCATCTGGTGAGCGCTGGTTGAGTGGTGGGGGGTTCGGGCTCTGCCCTCTCTCTGATATTCAGGATAGAATGTCCCAGTGCTAAGAACCCAGGCCTCGCGTGAGCCTGTAACCGGGAGACATTTTAAATGGGTTTTTTACTCATTCATCAGACATTGCAGCACTGAGGCCAGTGGTCGTGGGCAGATTTTGGGGTGATTTTTGCCCGTTGACTGCAGTCTTCTACTTCTCCAAACATTACAAATGGTTTTTCTTTTACTTTCCTGATAAAAGAAAAGTAATTTGCCTTCCCAGATAGCGGGAAAAGGGACTAGGTTTTCTACCAGGTAGTGCATTTTTCAGGTTTAAAGAAAGAAAACGACAGTTACCAGATTGTTTTTCTACAAACTGGGGCCCTTAAAATCTAGGCATGTCCCTTTTAAGTGGCTAAAGTCCCCCAAAAAATAGACAGATGATGCATCAGTGTTAGATAGTGGACTCGCGTTCTTGCTATATACTCGAAGATAAATATGCTGCCAAAAGGAAAGATTGCACCACATAAAAAGGAAAACTTAAGCTTTCCCAGAGGGCCCTTGGGGGAAGAACAGATGCCTTCCATCGGAGCACAAATGTACGAGCATGGAAATATTCCCACATCAATGTATGTATCACATAAAAGCCTGCAGCCCAGTACTTGAGGGCACGTGTGGCTTCCTGCAGGAGTCTTGTCCACAACCTTTACATCAAGCTGTGACTCAGTCATTCGGTCCTAACCAAGAGGAAGCAGGATGTACCTTCATGGTTGATGGGGAGCACACTGAGTTCTCTAAATAAGACAGAAGGGAGCCCAGCTATATGCGACAGAAGCGATAGTTTGAAACAAACTCTACAAAGTGATGCAGTGGACATCTGATATTTACTGTGATGAGATAAGCCCTGTGTGAGGTTGCGGTTGGTTGGGGTGAGGCTAGATGGGAGAGGGAATCTTCCAGCAAAGTTATTGTGGCTTCCTGACTGATGGCGATCCTGTCATTCTTGCGAGCTTATTCGTGTAGAGAGTTCAAATCCTGACAAGGCAGCGCATCTTCCCTATCCTCCGGCCGCCCTGTGTGAGGAGGGAAAGCAAGGGCGGCTCTAGTCAGCAGACCTTTTTGGACACCAACTGTTTGACAATCATGGCTGACTGAGTTGGTCCCAGCCAATCAGAAGGTTGCTCTCAATTGTCCAGTAAATTGTACTGACACAGGGTTGTGACTACAGTATTGCAAAGCAAATGGGCCTGCAGGCAAAGTAACTGTTACTATTGTTGGCTCCCGGCCGGCCACCGGTAGGTGAAATTGAAGCCAGTCTTCTGAACTCTTGTTCTCTCTCTTTTAAATTCATTCCTTTGTGGAAGAGATCTTCCATCAGTTATATTTACATGTATATGTCATCAAATTATGTAAGTGCTTTACAAAGTTGCAGTAACCTTAAAGAAGACACCAGCTCAATAGAATAACTTTTTTCACTTCTATGAATTTGAACAATCATAGATGTGATATGTAGAGATGCGTGAAATGGGTTGCCGTCCACACCTGCTAGGTATCTTTGCCTGGCATAGACGGGTAGAGTCTGCCTTCTCTAATCTACACTAGTTATCTAGTTATAGCTGATGGCGTAGTGCTGCCTAAAAGTCACAGTTCAGATTGAAGCAAGTTCTACAGCAGGCAGACATGTTGGCAAAACGTATGGGGAATTTCTGTGACCATGTGGCTGTCCTAGTATAGAGACCGCTCTTTTAAGGCCTAAAAACATTGGCAAATTCTGCAAGTACCATATCTGAAAGCAGCCCATCCAATAATGGCAATTATGTAGTAAAATAAATTGATATCAAATATCTTTACTTGCAATCTTTATCCATGACATTGTGTTTTCTCTGTTGTTCTGAGGCTAACTAGGTGCCCTTCTAACATCTGCTTTCATAAATTAAAGTTTCAATTCTATTAAGGAGCAGTAGTCAAAGAAGTAAAGGTGTAATCCCTGAATCTGGTCCTAAATTTAAATCCAATGCCTTCTCAGGTCTTTTCTTTTTTAATTAATTGAGCCTTTGGTTATGGCGAGTCTCATCTTCTTATTCTTCATTCATGGCACCTAAGACTGAACACACTATCCTGAATGCTGTTTTTTTGAGGGCCTTCATTTACTTGAACAATTTTTTCTTTTTCCTTTAATAGCGTCCAGGAAGGGGAATCCATCCCAACTCTAGATAAAGAATCCAAACCTGAGGCGGATGAGCGCAATGAGAGGGAAAGTGAATCTGTTGAGGATAGATTGTCTACGAGGCTGGATGCAGAGGAAATGATCCAGTCTGATCTAGGTATGGCTCACACTGTTCTCTTTCTATTTGATGTGTATAAGTGAAGGATGTGAGGTAATGTGCATGCGCTGTTTGCAACCACGAAGCAGCACAGATTTAGTCCACTGGTTGTGATGATCAAGTTTTCTGTTTCCTTGATAACTCTAATGGAGCCTGATGGGCAGGTATACCATCATTGCAGCCATGCTGACTAGACAATCGAAGTAGCATGGTGTAGAAATTCATACTCCTGAAAGCCCAAGTGTGTATGACCTACAGCAATGTTTTCGCCTTCAAACAGCCAAAGAAGATGGTTTCAGTTCGATTACTTGTTTTTTCTAAGATTAAAAACATGAAATTGGTATTCACCGGTGTTGCTTGAAATCACACTAGTAAGAGGGGGTACTTTTCTTGCCCTACAATGACTTTGTGACAGTGACTTGAACCTGTGCAGTATGGTCTGGAAAGAGGAAAGTAATGGGGAGGCTTTGTGCCTTCTTATCCAGAGATTGTGGCCAAGAGTAAACATTGAACTGGTCACCTTGGTTTAGGTAAGCATTGATTGTCTTTTTTGAAGCAGAAGTTAACTCGATCTTTACAGCCTAGGCCTGCCACGTAGGAGCCCTTGCTGCCTTGGAAAGAGGTCCTAACAGATATATCTGAAAGAGACAATTGGTTATAGATTCCTTACCTTAGAATTACCCCCAGGCGTCAGACTGGATCCGGAGAATTTTTCATCCGCAGTACCCCTGCGCGTCGAAAGGTGGCGTCGGTCGGCTCCGCGTTAGTCGTTGGCGTCGTGGTCGCCGGGATGACGTTGCAGTAGCTACTTAGACGCCACCCTCACGCGCTGACGTCCGTTCTTTTTTTTTTTACGCGCCAGCCAGCGCAGATCCGGAGAGAGCGGTACCTCCAGTCACTTTTTGACTGACTTTTTTTGAACAACTTTTGTCGACACCGTTTTGAGTCTTCGACTCCTGGTGCACGTAGGTTTGCCCGGTTTCAAGGCTTGCGGTTCCTGCCGACGGTTGATGTCGGTGACGGATCCGCACCGCGTGTGCCTGTTTTGCCTGGAACCCGACCATGACTCCAAGTCGTGTTCCGACTGCCGGACCATGAATCCGAAGTCTTTGTGTGAGCGGTCCTGAAAGCTTCTCGAGCCCCGGCAGTCCGCTCCGCGCTGCTCTAGGTCCCGGTCGCGTGGGAGGTAGAGGGACCGGTCGCGGAGCCACCACCACCAGTCCTCTTCCAAGTCTTCGCACTCCTCAGGTAAGTCGAAGCACAAGAAGAAGTCGAAGAAGCATCGTCGATCTTCGACTTCTCCCCGTCCGTCGGCCGACGCGACGAGGGATGTGGGTGGTGCCCCTCCAGCGGCTCAGTGTGTGGAGCCTGCTGGGTCGACTCAGTTTCCCTCCCGTCCCGGGACCCGGAGCGACCCCTGCCCAGCTTCGGAGTTTCTATAAAGCGATGCATGTCATCTTTCGGCAGCCCGACCCCGCAGGCACGCCTTCGGGCCCCGCGGACTCGGCTGGGAGGCCTGGGCCTTCGACGCCAGCAGCTTCGGCCCCGGCACCGCAGGGTCCCCTTGGATGCAGGCCTGGATCCGGATCGGCGTCGGTCGACCTGACAACACTTCCCCCGGCGCCGATTCCACCGGCACCACGTCTGCAGCCGACGCCGGTTGTGTCCCCAGCCGGTGTCGACCCCGGCCTCCACCCTGACGTGGACACGGAGCTGGACCGACGTCGATGGGTACTTTTGTGCCCCTGTTCCACCCTGGTACTTTTAGGCCAGATTGGCAACCAGAGGAGGGTGAGGAGGACTGGGAGGGGTCTGGAGACCCTTTAACTGACCAGTTAGAATATGATCCGGACTGGCGAGAGGAGTTGGGGGATGCCAGTGGGCTGGATACTTCCCCAGACCTTGGCATGTTGTCTCCTCCTATCGTGGCTACGGAGGAGGGAACTTCTTACGCAGTGGTGTTGCGTAGGGCGGCCGAGGCTCTCAACCTCGAGCTACCTACGGTGGCGGTCAGGACTAACCTCCTGACAGAGGTGCTTCAGCCGGCAGTGAGCTCTTCGGAGCCCCTGCTGCCGTTCAATGAAGCCCTCACTGACATCCTTTTGGGCACCTGGTCCAGGCCCAACACAGGGGCTCCTGTGGATAGGATGATCGCCTGACGCCACTGCCCGGCTCCGGGCGACCCATCTTTCCTCTCCCAACACCCCTCCCCTGAGAGCTTGGTGGTCCAAGCCTCCACGTCCAAAGGCGCATTCCCTAACGCACCACCAGATAGGGAATCTAAAAAGCTGGACCACCTTGGGAAGAAGATGTTTTCTTCCTTCAGCTTGGGACTGCGGTTGGTAAACACTGCATGTCTGTTGGGCCGTTGCACCCACTTCGTGTGGGATACGGTGGCGCAGGTGCTGCCCCAGTGCCCGGAGGAGGCACGGGTTGTACTCTCCCGTGCAGTTGCCGAGGGGAGAGACGCAGCCAAGTTTACCATTCGCTGTGGACTGGACAACGCCGACTCGCTAGGCAGGACAATTTCAACATCGGTAGCCCTTCGACGCTATGCCTGGCTGAGGTAAACTGGTTTTTCAGGGGATGTCCAAGCTACCCTTATGGACATGCCCTTTGATGGCCGCCGCCTGTTTGGCGACAAGGCAGACAACGCGCTAGAGCGCTTCAAGGACTCTCGGGCTACGGCCAAGTCCTTGGACCTCTCCACCACCCGCCCTGCGCAGTCTGCTTTTAGCCCCTTTCGTGGCTACGGAAGGGGTGCCCCGCCACGTTCCGCCCAGAGCCACAGGCTGGTGCAAGCTGTGCAGCCCCTGCTCGGCCGGGGACGTGAGAACCACCGCCGTAGGTCTGGGGGCCAGGGAGCGGGCCAGTCCACCACAGCCCCCTCTGCAGCAGCCTCCAAAACCTCCTAGTCCGACCTTTCAGGGCCACCAATCGCCAGTGGGCGGCAGGATTCGCCATCACCTCCCCCACTGGCGCACCATCACGTCGGACAGGTGGGTTTTGCAGATAGTCTGAAGGGGCTGCTCCCTCCCCTTCGAGACTACCCCTCCATCCTTGCCACCTCAGCACCATCGCATGTCAGAGGATCATCTGGCCCTTCTCCAACAGGAAGTTTTGGTACTCTTGGCCAAGGGAGCCATCGAGCGAGTTCCTACCCCAGAAGTAGGTCGTGGTTGCTATTCTCGCTATTTTCTGGTGCCCAAGAAGGACAAAGACCTGTGTCCTAGCTTGGATCTCAGGAACGTCAACCGCTTCCTCCGGAAGGAGAAGTTCAAAATGTTGACGCAAGCTCAGATCCTGTCTGCCCTCGACCCTGGAGACGGGATGGTAGCATTGGACTTGCAGGACGCTTATTTTCACATCCCCGTCGTGCCGGCCCACCGGCGTTACCTGCGGTTCACGGTGAGCCACGAGCACTTTCAGTTTACCGTGCTCCCCTTTGGCCTTACCAGCGCCCCTCGGGTGTTCACGAAAGTGATGGCGGTGGTTGCAGCTCATCTGTGCAGATCAGGGGTTCCAGTCTTCCCCTATCTCGACGACTGGCTGTTGAAGGCGGTCTCGCCCCAGGCTGTCGTCTCCCACCTCCAGACTATGGCCGACCTCCTGCATTTGCTGGGGTTCACCGTCAACGTGCCGAAGTCACACCTGACTCCCTGCCAGAAGATCCTCTTCATCGGAGCGGTAGTGGACACGACGCAGTTTCGGGTTTATCCTCCCGAGCAGCGAGTCCGGGATATTCGGGCTATGATTCCGATCTTTCAGCCTTTATCCCGGGTTTCGATCAGAATGACCTGGAGGCGGCTGGGCCTCATGGCCTCCTGCATCCTGCTGGTAGATCATGCCAGGTGGCATATGCGGACTCTGCAGTGGGACCTGAAGTTCCAGTGGGCACAGCATCAGGGGAATCTGTCCGATTGCGTTCAAATCTCGGAGGGCACTGCACGTCAATTGCAGTGGTGGCTCACGAACCAGGATTGGGTCAATGGCAGATCCCGCTCCCTTCCCCAACCGGAGTTCACAGTCAGGGCTGGACTAGCCGTAGCGGGCACCGGGTGTTTCCCCGGTGGGCCGCCAGGGTGGAGGCCGGTTTTGGGCCCCTGGGGGGGCCTTTTTTGTTAGCGGGGCCTGCAATATCGGCTCCCGGTAACAAAATCGGCCGAAACCGGCCCTTGCAAACAGCTCGGCCGCACCCCCTCAGCCCCCACAGGGGGGCCGGCCGAGCAGTTTGCCAGGGCCGGTTTCGGTTCCCAGTCCGGCCCTGTTCACAGTTGTGACAGATGCATCACTGCTGGGATGGGGCGGCCACATGGGAGAGGCGGAGATCAGGGGCCTCTGGTCTCCGGCGGAGTCCGGGCTCCACATCAACCTTCTGGAGCTTCGGGTGATCCGTCTTGCACTAAAAGCATTCCTTCCCTCTGTTCGGGGAAGAGTGGTGCAGGTGTTCACGGACAACACCACCGCCATGTGGTACTGCAACAAACAGGGCGGAGTGGGGTCGTGGACCCTATGTCAAGAGGCTCTCCATCTCTGGACATGGCTGGAACATCAAGGCATATCCCTGGTGGTTCAACACCTGGCAGGTTCACTGAACCCCAGGGCGGGCGAACTCAGCCGCAGGTGCATGATGGATCACGAATGGCGTCTTCACTCGGAGGTGGCGCAAGGTCTCTTTCAGCAGTGGGGAGAGCCTTGGTTAGATCTATTCGCCACCGAAGAGAACGCGCAATGTCAGCAATTCTGCGCTTTGGAATTTCCAAGGTGGCACTCGCTAGGCGACGCTTTTCGTTGCGAGTGGAGTTGCGGTCTTCTATACGCCTTTCCGCCTATACCACTGCTGCCCAGAGTGCTGAAGAAGATGAAGCGCGACCGGGCCCAAGTCATTCTTGTGGCTCCGGATTGGGCACGAAGAGTCTGGTATCCCGAGCTGTTACACATGGCCATCGATCCTCCGATCAGACTGCCTCTTCGGGAGGATCTTCTGTCGCAGCAGCGGGGGACGGTCCTGCACCCGAACCTGTTCAGCCTCCACCTCCTTGCGTGGAGATTGAGTGGCGACAGTTGACAGCCTTCGACCTTCCTCCCGAAGTCTGTGATGTTATCTTGCCAGCCAGGCGTCCCTCCACTAAGTCGGTATACGTCTGCAGATGGAACAAATTTGTGGCATGGTGCGCAGCAAAGGCTGTGGATCCCCTTTCTGCCCCTCTTTCTGAGGTTCTCTTGTTCCTCCTTTCTTTGGCCCAGCAGGGCTCTGCTCTGGGCACTCTTAAGGGCTATATCTTGGCCATTTCAGCCTTTCTTAGGCTTCCTGATCAGCATTCTCTTTTCAAGTCCCCTGTTGTAAATCGCTTCCTTAAGGGCATTACTCATCTTTTTCCTCCTGTTCCCTTCGTAATGCCTCAGTGGGACTTGAACTTGGTTCTTACCTACCTTATGTGCGCTCCCTTTGAGCCGCTTCATAACTGTCCTCTCAGACTTCTTTCTCTAAAGACTGCTTTTCTGGTTGCCATTACCTCTGCTCGCAGGGTGAGTGAGCTGCAAGCCCTTTCTTCAAAACCTCCTTTTCTGGCTGTTCATCCGGACAAGGTCGTCCTCGGAACCAGGCCTTCCTTTCTTCCCAAGGTGGTTACTTCTTTCCACATTGGTCAAACCATCACTTTGCCCACCTTCTTTCCGCATCCTTCTAAGGAGGAGGAGAGGCTCCACCGTCTGGATCCAAAACGTGCGCTTTCGTTTTATTTGGATCGCACCAAGCAATTCCGGTTGGATGACCAGCTCTTTTTTGGCTACGTGGGCGCCAAAAAAGGTCGGGCCGTGCACAAACGAACCATCTCTATGTGGGTCGTTTTGTGCATTAAAGCTTGCTACACTTTGGCAAAGAAGGAGCCTCCAGTGGGACTGCGCGCCCATTCCACCAGTGCGACAGCAGCTACCACTGCTTTGGGTCGGGGAGTCCCCCTCAGCGACATCTGTCAGGCAGCTACGTGGGCATCTCTGCACATGTTCACAAAACACTACTACCTGGACAGCCAAGTCCGGAGAGACGGCTTCTTTGGCCGTTCTGTTCTCCAGGACTTTCTAGTGTGAACTTAGTTCTCAGACCCACCTACGGGGTTGGTATTTCTGGGGTATCTATTCTAAGGTAAGGAATCTATAACTAATTGTCTCTTTCAGATGAACAAGTTACTTACCTTCGGTAACGATATATCTGTAAGACATAGATTAGTTATGGATTCCTTACCGCCCCACCCATCCTACCTGTTCTGCGAACTGACTTCTAGGGTCAGGGAATCCCTTTCAGGGCCCTAGTTTTGTGCACCAGTGGTCAGTGTCTTGCATGGCTCTGCGCTTCTGGCGTGGAATGTCGTGTAAAAGAACTGATGTCCGCGCGTGAGGGTGGCGTCTAAGTAGCTACCGCGACGTCATCCCGGCGACCACGACGCCAACGATGAACGCGGAGCCGACCGACGCCACCTTTCGACGCGCAGGGTTACTGCTGACAAAAAATTCTCCGTATCCAGTCTGACGCCTGGGGGTAATTCTAAGGTAAGGAATCTATAACTAATCTATGTCTCTTACAGATATATTGTTACCGAAGGTAAGTAACTTGTTCTTTAATGGCAGCTTGGACAATGCTGTGCTCAGTTACCCCAATCAGTCATCCTGTGGCTGTTGACATACGCCAGGACCCAGCCTTTCTCATCAAACATCCAACAGTCAACCCCTGAAAGCTTAGTAGTCCTGGGATCAACGAGCAAGGTCAACCCGAACACAGTCCATTCTATGCTGCTAGAGAGGGAATTGAAGCGCAATGATTCATTCAGTTAAAGACTATTTTCCTCTATTAGTTTGGCCTTTTGGTCCCTAACTAGGGGCTGTTTACTGGGCTTTATAAGCATGCTCTTTGGGACATGGCCAGCAAGATCTTGCCAGCTATCCCAGACTAATTTAGTACAGTCTTTGCCCAAACATTTCAGGATGGACTGGTCCCTGCAAAATGTGTTGAGGGCCAACTTTGACAAGACAGACTGTGCAGGCCGTGCTATGGGCATCAGTTTCCTGATTAGGGATTATGCATGGTTGTGAGCTAGTGGAATATTTGGTGACATTTTGGTATATTTAATGGATATGCCCTCTGAAGGATCCCGATTCTTCTGAAGAAAGGCTGATTCGACGAGAGAATGTTTTAAAGAGCTGCGTTATGGCCTGTTCCATAAGCTTGTTTTCACTGACCTACCAGTTTCCCCAACACTACAGAAAGTACAGCGCTAACTTGTAAAGTCTATCCTTTCAACAGCGCGAGCCCTCATATCCAGTTCAGTAGTCAGCCCAGACTTTTTATGTCTCCAGAGGTGATTGTGGTTGCTGGGGTCGCAGATTTTACCAGGGGCAGCAATCTCCCACCACCTCCTCACCAAAAACAATGGCTTTCAAGCCATTTTGAATGTTCCATTGTAGGGCCTTGCATAACCAATAAGGGTCAATTTTCCTACCTGACTTGGAATCCATCACTTAAGGTTTTGTTCAGATTCAGTCATTTTGATAGACCTGACTTATCTGCTAAAGTCCTGGATATGTCTTGCGGCGAGGCGCCTCTTGACTACATCAATCAACTCTGCAAGCTGAGGGAATTTTATGGTCTGATGTAGGCACCAGCTGCTTGATCACCTACCTGCCAAAATAGCCAATGTTCTGTTTGTCTTGTCTTTGACTCAGCATGGTTTTGGACACATAAGTTATGGTTATATGTCGACCCTTTCAGCCTTTTTATGATTGCCTGACTAACCTTCTTTATTCAAGTCAATTGTTGTGATGAGTCTCTTAGAAGGTTTGACACTCGTGTTTTCACCACAGTTCTTCATTATACCTCAATGGTACCCTAACTTGGTCCTCATGTTTTTGATGTGACCGTAGTTCAATCCTATTTATAGTTGTCTTCTGCTGCGTCTCACTATCCAGATTATTTTTGTTATTGCAATCACTTCTGCACAACATGTCAGTGAGCTGCAGACCCTGGGAGTGCAACCTCAGTGCACTACTTTCTTTACAGACAAATTGGTGCAGCGAAAGGCTGTATCATCCTATTAAGATGGGTCAATCCATCGCCTTTCCTGACTTTTTCTGGTCGCCGCACCACTAGAAAGAAGAGGAGAGGCTCCATCAGCTTGATCCAAGGAGAACCATTCTCTTTTAAATAGAGCCCACGATGTAATGCAGCAGTGGCGGCTCCTCGACGGAGACGCGTCACCCCACAGGATAAATATGATGATAACAATTTTATTATCATTTTATTTTTCACGATTGGCTGGCGCTGTAAAGGTGTGGGTGGGGCGGGGCTGCGCTGTGCTGGCTGCAGAGCAGGGGGAGGCGTGGTGGGCACTCTATAAAGTGAGCATGACGGTTTGCCCGCCCTTCTTGGGCAGGCCAAACCGTCATGCGCACTTTGCATGTTCCCCACCAGGCTATAATACACTGCCTAGTGGGGAACATGCCCAGGCTCCCAGTCCCAGTCTGAGAGCCGAACCACGGCGCTCAGACCAATCACAACGCTGCTGTAAGGCAGCGTTGTGATTGGCTAGGTGAGCCTGAGTGCTTCCTCTTCCTGCGACGTGGACAAAGAGGATGAAGGAGAGCCGGCCGTGGGAAGGTAAGTGCATTTTTCTCCCCCCACCCCTTTTATTTCGTTTCTTATATTTAATACCTCTGCCACCCCACTACTCCCCGGTAGCAGCCGCTACTGGGATACAGTGTAGATGGCCAGATTTTTATGGGCTTTGCTGGTGCTATGAAGTGCAGAAAAAGACCCTGTCAATATGAATTCTCCTGTGCATAAACATGCTGTGCTCTGGCCAAGAAGGAACCCTCGTAAGGGCCTACGTGTGCATTCCATTAGAGCCAAAGCTGCCTCACCGGAGTTGACACGGAATGTTCCTGTCCAAAAAACATCTGCCAGGCTGCCACATGGGCATCTGTGCATACATTCGCAAAACACTGCTGCCTAGACATCCAAGTATGCAGAGATGGTAATTTTTCTCACTTGGTGCTGAAGGACCTTTTGGTGTGAGTCCAGTCTTCAAATCTGATGGGAAATACTGCTTGGGTACCTATTGTAAAGGTGAGAAATCTTAGAGGTTTACATTGTAAGACCAAGTTACTTACCTTCTGGAATGCTCTATCTGTTAGCTACTCAATCTTTTAATACTCAATCTCTTAGATATTCGATCTAATAGCAGTTTTCTCACTGCCCTTGCTTCTCCCCATTCTGTGGAGTGGACGCTTGTTCTCGTTAAAAAGGTCTAAAGTTGGTTTGGGCACACTGTCACCTCCAGTTTGTTCTGATTGTACACGCCTAAGGGCACAGAAAAGTGAGAAACAAAACTGACATAAGCAAATTGGGTTAGCTTCTGTATGCGGCTCCACACTGTCACTACGGGCCGGCACAAGGTCGTCGTGGATTTCGGCATGCCACCTATCAATGCACATGTGCAATTTCTGTTGAAAATCCAACTCCAGCTTGTAACCTGGAATTATGCTAATGGCGAGAAACGTTGGTTAGATAGAGTATCCACCAGGAAGAGCATTACCTAAGGTAAGTAACTTGTTCATTATCTACAAGAGTGGTTCTGAGGGTATGGAAATCAAACAAGTTTGGAGTAAAGATAATTGCGTAGGTTCTTTAGAAAAGGCATTAAGAAAGTTTTTTATAGTTGAAATGTTAATGAAATATATGATCTTATATCACCATTCTCTGCTCAGATTAAGTTATTTGCAGAACTGGCCTTGATGACAACTTGAAAAGGAAAAGTGGTATAAGAATGATTGATTTGATAAAGAATCTATTTTAAGTAGATTAAATCTAAGACCAAACCGAAAAACATTTGTGAGAAGAACTCAACAAAACTATTTGGAGGCATATAGGTATAAGTTGAAGAATCATAAGCAAATTATCAGGATAATGAACAGTTTTTGAAAGATGGAGATAGATTAGAGAATGGATCTGACTGATGTGCATATGTTTTAGACATTGGTAACAATGAAAAGTAGATCACTTTCAGAACGATATGCCTTTATCTCAGACATGGGTTGAGTTTGCATCTGAATTTTATGTCAGCCCTGATTTTCCTGCATCCAACTCTTGTACATATGAGGCGTATGTGCCACTACTGGGAAAAATAATCTATGAAAATTTGCTGACGACAATTTATTGTATAAAGCCTCGGGTCCTGACTGGATATGTAGTGTAGCTATAAAAAAGAATCCAGGTTTATAGTATTTGTGTGCCAGCACTTAAATGTATTATTAGAACCAGGTTGGCGCCTCACTCTTGGCTAGGGTATTTTATTAATTTCATTTATAAAAAGGGATCTTTGAGTAACCATGTTCCTATAGAATAATTTCTCTCCTTCATTCCACAGGAAAAACTTTTGTACTCTTCAATGTTTAGAAGAGTGGATTAAAGAACCATATCTGATCCCCATGCAGCATGATATATTTTTATGCTGGGCTTAAACACATATCACCAAATATTTATCCTGTGCACTCCCGTTCTAAAGTTGACTTTGCAAAGTTGTATGTGTGCATTGTCGTCTTCTGTGCTACGTATGACAGGGTGGAATGTGATATTATGGAAAAGTTTGAAATAATGAGGTATTTTTGTGTCTATTTAGAGCCCTGCATTCATGTACTTGTTCACAAGGTGTACCACTAAGGATTAACAAAGAATTGACAAGTCCAATTCTGAATAAAAAAATGCCTTAAAGAATGTTGTATTTAGCCCCCATGTTGTTTGAACTTTTGGCCAATCTCCCTAGTATTTAAAGCGAATAACTGCATTTTATGAAAAGTTACTTACCTTCGCAATGCTTTGTCTGTTGGATACTCAAAAATACAAAACCATAACATAAATCTATTATTTGTTCAGATGATCTTCTATTATTAGATCAGACTTCTACATGGCTCCAAAAGCAATAAAGCCTTCTCAATAAATTAATTTTATCATAAATACTGAGAAAACCCAGGTGTTACCTACGGGTAAGATGACGTTTTTCTTTTGTTTGGCAATTGGGGTCTCAAAAATTAGCAATAGTTAATGAGTATACATATTTAAGAGTTTATTCTACACAATATCTGCAATGGAAAAAACAGTGATTGGTATTGATTAAGGAGTCTTTATTGGTCAAGCATTGTCTATTTCAATTTAAAAGGCTTTATGGAGGCTGTTCACTTGAACGTTTAATTGAGGCTTAAACTCAAAAAAATAGTATTTCCCTTTTTGATTTTAAATTGAATTTGAATCTGTTTGAAAGCTTATATTGGAAATCATGACTTAAAATCACAAAAATGCAAAAATAGGCTCTATCAGTCTGGAGCTATAGCTGAAGGTTCTACACAATCAGGCAGAGCCAATGGGTGTACCCAACTTGAGTAAGATTTTGTTAAAGAAGGACACCGTGGAAGAAAAGTTTACTGACAAAATGGATGGAATTGTAGTAATTTACTTGATAAATATTATGCAAGGGGAAATTTGTTATTGTGGGTTAATGAAACTGAATAAAGGAGTAATTAAAATTGCATATAAAAGCTATTCTACATGTAAATATTTAAATACCTTGAGTAACTCAAAACACTGTAGACGTTTTTCCATGTTTTTAAGAGTTTCATCATTTAAAAGATATCAAGCACAAGAAAATGCACCACTTGTTAATCATGGGCAGCATACTTATGTTAGAGACATCAAGGCTATCTTATTTTCTGAAGATCGTCTTTGGGTCAATAAAAATAAACCAGACAAATGAAAAATTTCCTAGCTTTCATAACGGAAAGTTTCAATTCTATTAAGGACACGGAGGCGAGGATTAGGCTATTCTTTCTTCTTTAATTTCAACAGCAGCCATTTTAAAAACCAATAACAATCAATACAAGGACTTCATTTCCCATTAAGCCTGAAGAAAAACATCAAGTTCTTAACAGAGTCTCTTCATCCAATCATACGTCTCCTGGCTCCATAACTACAGATGACCCCTGCTGGACTTCCTCTTTCTTCCTGCGACAAACCCGACTGTGGCAGTTTCTTAATCTTGCTTTGAGGATTCAGTACCTATGGATAGAAAAAAGGAGTCATAACATCTTGCGTGCGGAGAAGCTACCTCACACAGCGTTACTTCAACACCGGAAACCAGGAAAACGCGTTACTTACATTACAACGTATGTCTCATAACCCGGGTGGGTCCAGATTCATCTTGTTGGCAGGCTAATCCTCGCCTCCGTGTCCTTAATAGAATATTAACTTTCTGTTACGAAAGCTAGGAAATGTTTCATTCTATGTCAGGACACGAAGGCGAGGATTAGGCTAGTTTAAAGCTTATCCACCACTAGGGCTGCAATGGAGGAGACTGGTTTAAAATAAAACCTCTTGAAGGTTGAATCTAACGACCTGTCTGCTGCATTCAGAATGTCCTCCAAGCGAGCTCCTTGCACGAAAGCTTTCGAGGCCATCGCTCCTCTTGCCGAGTGCGCTCCGAAGACCCTCGTATCAATGCCTGCTTCAAGCATCACCCACCGTACCCATCTCGCAATGGTTTGGGAGGAGACTGCCTTAAATGGTTTCCTCAGGGCAATGAGTAGTTCTCTCCCCGTGTGGGCGCACATGCTCCGTCATGGCCTCATAGGCCTTAATACACCTCACCACGCAAAATTTGGGAACCCCTGGGATGGCCGGTTGAGAAGTGACCCGCGATTTGCACTTGGTACGACAAGATACTTGGAAGGTAACCCCATCAGGAGTGAATGATCTTCCTGAAATATCGAGGGCTCTGACATCCGAGACACGTCTGCATGACACCAAACACAACAACATGGCCAGTTTGGCCGATAGCTGCTTGCGCGACAAATACTTGTTGCTAGGCCATCCGGAAAGCAGATTCAGGACCTTGTTGACGTCCCAGAGGACCGAGTATCTTAGTTCCGGTGGAAGGGAAAGCCGGATGCCATGCAGCAACTTCTTCACTAGTGGGCGTTCTCCCACCGGTTGATCAGCTACTGTGGCATGACCGGCCGAGATTGCAGACCGGAAGATTTTGACTGTCCTGAATGCTAGGCCCTCAGAAGCTAGATGGGCCAGAAAGTTCAGTATGTGGAAAACGTCTGCCCCCATGGGATCCAGACTCCGTTGCAGACACCAAGCCATCCACCGAGACCAGGCCGATCGGTACCGCTTGATAGTGCCTTCCACCCAGGCTCTGGAGAGGAGATCCGCAGCATCTCTCGAAAGTCCCGGGACCTGTAATCCTCCAGGCCATAAGCGGGAGGGAGTCGTTCATCACCAGAGGGTGAGGGTTGCCCGCTGGATCGCCCAGGAGATGAGGAAGCGGGAGTAGACGGATTGGAGAAGCCCAAAAAAGTTCCATCAGAACTGGAAACCATACTTGTGATCTCCAAGCCGGGGTGACCACCACCAGCTCCGCCTTCTGTAGGCGGACTTCAGTCGCTAATTGCATTATCATGGCGAAGGGGGGAAAGGCATAGCCTCATTCCGACTCCCAATCCTGAAGGACTGCATCCGTGGCCATCGCCCCCGGGTCAGGTCTCTAGGTGAAGTACCGGGGAAGCTGGTGGTCTAGGCGAGACGCAAACAGATCGATGGAGAACGGTCCCCAAAGGTCCTGAAGGGCCCGGAACATCGGGGGTAAAAGCTTCCATAAACTCGAGTCCCGAAGGTGGCGAGATTTCCAGTCTACCACCTGTTTGGACACTCCCGGGAGATGCTCCGCCGTCACCGAGACCTAATGTGACAGACAATATTCCCAGAACTCCTTGGCGAGGTCCGCCAGGGCCTTGGAGCGAGTCCCACCCAGGTAGTTTATGTAGCAGAGGCTGCTACATTGTCCATTTTTAGGAGGGCGCACGACTGGGCTCTGTCCCTGGTCCAACATCGGACTGGTAAGAAACCTGCCATCAGCTCCAGACAGTTGATGTGGAGCGACCGCTCCTCGGCGGACCACCCTTCGCCTGTGGTGAACTCTCCACGACGTGCCCCCCAGCCTGAACCGCTGGCGTCTGACTCCATCACCAGGTCCTGAAGGGATCCGAAAATGGCACAACCGTTCCATGCCTCCATGTGAGAGAGCCACCAATGAAGCTCCTCCTTTGCCTCCTCGGAAAGAGGAACTTGCTGGGCATAAGTTAAACCCCTGCGCAGGTTAGACGCTTTGAGTCTCTGAAGGGCCCGGAACTGAAGGGGACCCGGGAAAATGGCCTGGATCGAGGCCGACAACAGACCGACTACCCTGCCGATGCTGCGCAGAGAGGTCTGAGGTCTCCGTAAAATCTGACGTATCTCGTGCCGGATTTTCGCCATTTTCCTGGACGGGAGGCTCGGGGTCGCCTCCACAGAGTTGATCACAAAACCTAGAAAGGTGATCGAGCGAGAGGGCAGAAGGCAGGACTTCGAATCCCAGTGATTGGAGGTGGATCACTGCTGGCCCCAATTGCTGGGACAAAACCCAAGGACACTGGTTCATGAACAACATATTGTCCAGATATACGATCATTCTGACCCCCTGTGATCTCAGTCTTTCCACCATCGGGTGCAAGATCTTGGTGAAGCACCACGATGCTGACAACAGGCCAAAGGGAAGAGAGGTGAACTCGAAAGTTTGGCCCTGCCACTGGAATTGGAGGAAACGACGGTGAGGTTGAAAAATAGGGGCCGTAAGGTAAGCATCCTTGAGGTCCAGACGGACCATCCAACCGTTGGGGCGCAAGAGGTCGTGGAGCAGGTGGATCCCCTCCATCTTGAAGTGGCAGTAGACCAACCACTCGTTGAACTCTCGGAGGTTTATCACCAGCCGTTGACCCCATCCTGTTTTTGTACCAGAACAGTTTGCTCAGAAAGTCTCTGGGATGAGGAGAAGAACGGCAGATCGCCCGTTTGTCCAAGAGATCCTGAACTTCTTGTTGAACGAGGGTGGATTCCCTGCCGGAAAACCGGATTGGAGCCAGGGTGGAAACATGAACGGGGGAGCTGTAAAACTCCACGTGGAAACCCTGCACCATTTATAACACCTAGGCGTCGGCCGTAAGGGCCCGCCAATTGTCCATGAACTGTGCAAGTCTGCCCCCAAAGATCGACGAGATGAGAAAAGAACTCACCATGGGAGGGCGGAGCACCACCGCCGCGGGCTCCGTTGCGCTGACCTCTGCGACAGGAACGGCCCCTGGTGGGGTAGAAGCCTCCAAAGCGCGAGGAATCCTGTCACTGTCCTCTCTGCGACTGCTGGCCTCTCCTGGAGGCTGTCTGTGAAGAGTGGGTTGCCGAACGCCCCTACCACGGCCGGCCCCGCCGAAAACCCGAGCATTGAAGGTGCGTTTCACTGTGGACTTGGCCTTGTCCAGGGAGTTGAAAGTGGAGACAAACTTTCTGAGCTCCGACTGGGAATCACCTAGGGCTTCCGTGGCCTGTTGCGGGTCCCGCGGCAGGGAAGGAGAGGGTCGCCAGGACCGGCCGTGGTCAGAATCGCCGTCAGATCCGACTTGGGACTCGTCTGAGGGCTGCAGTGAGGCAGTTGCTACCTGACCCCTGGGGGGGGCTGAAAGTCTGGTGGGGCTGTGCCCAATGGCGCAGAAGGGGTTTGGTGTCCAAGAATGCCTGTTTTAGTCTGGCAAATGCATCCAGGTCCACCCCTTCTGCGTGTGGGCGTTTGCGTGGGTTCTCAGAGGGGGACGCGGCGGTCTGCTCTGGAGGTATAGGGGCCCTTCCCTCGAGGGGGCGGGGGGGAGGGCTTGCAGGCACTTCTGTGCCAGGTCCAACAATTTCTTCTCCAGAGAAGCCACCGCCTCTGAGACCGCCCTAACAATGGAGGCATCCACCGCATCACAAAACTCATCGGTGACCGGGAAGTATTGCGTCTCCTCCTCCTCCTCATAGTAGTCATCAAACTCTTCCATAATGTGTAAAACTCTGGGGGAGTGGAGGACCAGAGGTGGGTATCATGTAAGTAAAATGGTGGGCACCCACCAGGTAAGAGGGCTAATGTGGATGGGATGGGACCCAAGGTTAAAGTCCCTAAAGAGGGAGATCACAAGCAGGGGTAGGGGGTTGTGGCAAAGGAGCCCCCACTCAGCTTCACTTACTTCTCAGGTTAGAAAGCCCCACACACCTCACTTTCTGTTGGGCCTGGGGAATGGGTTGCAAATCACAGCCAACAGTATTGATGCAAGGATGCAGACAAACGCCCTTCAGATACATGGGCGAGGGATTGAATTAAGCCTGGGTCGGTCTGCTTAAACAATTCAGGCCAGAAAAACCGGCATTCCTACCCCGAAAGGGTGTTTAATACTCCAGGCTGGCCGGACGGATCAGCAGACGGAGGCGCTCGGCGATGGCCATAACTGACGCGCCCTCCGTCCCGCGTAAGCCGAGAGAAAACCGTCTCGCAGGACTAAGGGAGGCGTGCCCTCTGGCAGCCGGTGGACCGCCGCGCACTCCCTCTGGCACGGAGAGAAAAACGATCACGGCCGTGTAGGAGCGCAAAGGCGTTCCCGCGGCCGCGCAGCCGAAGCCGAGGCTTTGTGAAAGCACACACCATCAAGTGAGTCACAAACACAGTAAACAGCGTTAATAACAGTCAGAAAGCACAATCCCCAAACGACAGCGCTAAGAGAAAGTAAGGCACTTAACTGACAAAGGGCTGCAGCAGCGAAGAAAGAGGAAGTCCAGCAGGGGTCATCTGTAGTTATGGAGCCAGGAGAAGTCTGATTGGATGAAGAGACTCTGTTAAGAACTTAATTTTGTTCTTCAGGCTTCATGGGAAATGAAGTCCTTGTATTGATTGTTAATGGTTTTTAAAATGGCTGCTGTTGAAATTAAAGAAGAAAGAATAGCCTAATCCTCTCCTCCGTGTCCTTAATAGAATTGTTTCATTTATTATTAAAATGCCATATCAGTGCTGTCTATAAAGCACAACATAAGAGTCCTTTGTTAATGAAATATGGTTGTAATTTGAATAGAAATGTGAAAGATTTTATAATGAATGTACTAAATATTCAGTGTTCTGGGCAAATTGTAAAAGCTCCAATATATTGATTGTATGATTTTATTCTATATGAAGTTTGCAGGACTTTCATTAAGCCTAATAAATGTTATTTTACATGTGCTTCAGTTCACATTATCTGGTCCACTACATATTAGAGCATTCCCTTCCTCCCAACACCTTTCCGTCGCAGGTTTGTGGCTTGTTCAACTCCCGATCTGCTGCCAGTTCGATATTAAGCTTTCTCCTTTGGTAGCCCCACAGTACCCCAACATGTTTTCCTTTATTTTCAGTAAGGGTGCGGTGTCTTAAGAGATTCAGTGTCCTATACTCCAATAGTCAGCCCCCATGTTGGAGGCTGAGTATTTTTATACTTTTACAACATCCAAAATATTTTTAAAACCTTGTTAAGCAGGTTCATTCACAGCCCTGGGACCTACTGCTCCTGTGCCGGATCGTCTGGATTTGGCAGATGGCTAGGGTGTTGTATCCACCCCAGCAAAGTTTCTTTCCATGCTCTAGTGGTTGAGATGATTAGAGAATGGCCCATTTGCTTCCTTTGAGGGTTTTCAAGCTAGTCATCCCTTCTAGAGCTTCAGATGGATCACATACGCCATATGCCATTCAGAATGTGGTTTGGGCTTCTTACAATCACGGTCAATGGCCAGTTTTCTTTAGCCTTTAAGTAGTAGTAATTTCTACAAAATTGTAGTCTATGGGGAACTGGTTGTTCTATAAATGGCAAAATTGGTTAGATGAATGATTTTTTTTACCAGCTAAACATTTTAGAGAAGATAAGAATATCATAATGTATTCTTACATAAAAGGCATTCTCCATTTCGAGGCTGCTTTGGATTTAAAAATGCTGCCTAAGCTAGTTGTCCTGGTTCAATTGGAAAAATGAACAGCGCTTAGACTGGAGATTTTAGTCTTTCCAAGATCTCATTCAAAAACTGCATTATTAAGATTTTTAAATTCGCTCTTTTCATTTGGTTTTGCATAAGTTTTTTTCTATGTTGTGCCTTCTCTTTAATTGTCTGAATAAGATTAGCCTTAAATGTCTCGGATCCAAAGAAAAGTAACACTCTTCATGCAGAAATATGTGTAGCCGATTCAAACATAATAACTGTGTTGTGGGAAATATTGAAAATATTTAGAAGAGTACCTTTTGAAGTCTTTTTGTACTTTAGTATGCTTTATTGCACTCCAGTATTATTTCTGGAATATTTTTACATTCATTACTTACACACTTTAAACGTGTTCTGCATTTTAACTGAGGTTTATTTTTCTTTCCTTGACTGGCACTGTATAACTTAGCATTGCAAAATATTTACACCCTCCCTCATTAATTTTGATAACTACTAATTTTCACTGTTATATGGTTTGTATTTATTCACTGTATAGCAGTGCCTAGTAACAAATGTGTAGTGTTCTACTTAAGATGGTAGTAAATATAAACATTCCTTTGTTTTTCTGAAATCTCCGAGTTAGAGCCGGACTCCGCCATTTTCTTTGTTTTCAGTACTGGATAAGAATCTAAAGCTTTTAGGGTACATTCAGATGGAAACCTATTAAATATTTTCACTCCATGTTCAGCAGCTAAACCCTGATGCTATTCCAGTGGCTTTAGCCACAACATGTGGAATGACCATCCCCTTCTTGAGAAGAATCCTGCCTAGGATGAAGTCTTAGTTTGAGGCCTACAATGTACGCTGTGGCCAGGCACACTGGTTTTGTTTTGCTTTGTAGCACCAATGACCACCTTCATACAGTAGTTATTGGCACGGACCTAGGTATCAATTTTTGCATGACTGCACTCATAAAATATCTTTACAGAAGCACAGAAAATGTTGCGAGTTCTGCCCTCCTTCAGGAAGGAGAAGGCCACCACCAAGAAAGCAGTAAATGTAGTGCACACGTTACAAAGCCCCAGACAATAATTTCTTTTGAGTCAACTATGGAGATCCTTCATTACATAGAGAAGGAAATTATGCATATTAGGATTTCTTCTGCCCTACTGCCTAAAGGAAAAGAAAATGTAAAACAATCTGTCTCTTTCCCCGAGATCTGTCAACAAGAGGTGTCTTCGTTGGACTTTCACACCTGTATAATGACCAGGCAAGACCCCTCGGCCCTCATTGTGGTTTGCTGTGATTTAATGAATTCCCTCCCTCCTACCCCCATTTCCATACAGTGTGGCTATGTGTTTGGAATTCAAGATCCACGGGTTACTGGAATTGGGCTGATAGATTGTTTATGACTTATGGAGTCTGTGATTTATTTATGGTTCTTTGCTGTCAATTAAAGGAATGGAGATCTATGTACCATCTACTCCCTTTACCTGTTCAGTCTATTTTTCTGCGGGAGTCCCTCAAGATTCTGACTAAAGACAGATCCTCTCGGCTCTTCAAAAGAGAATTTGACTTTCCTAAAAGCTTTCCTCAGGGCCACAGTTATACCTAGCATTGATTATCGGAACTTGCCATATTTACGCTGCACTTCTCCTTAGCAGGGCTGCATAGAGTTCAGAAGCGGGTATTTGTAAACTTAAACACCCCTATCATGTTACTGTGCATCTTATTTCTCTGCAGCGGCTGCCAATGGTGGCCTTGGTGAACATCAATGTATTAACGGAAGCTCAAAAGGTTCTGTACCTGATCGGCCCAGTATTCTTGAGACATTTGTTTCCTCTTGGAGATCTAAGATGACTCCTAATTTAACTGTGCCAAGGCAGAATGAAATTAGGGAGATAATCTTCTCTATTGGGGTGCCTGAAGCCAGGCTTCTGAATGTTCTACAGTTGGAACTCTGCAATATTGAGGAACATCTGACATTCAGAAAGGCTTTAAAACCCAGCTTATTGAGACGTTGGTTCCATTAGCTGTATAGTGTTTGGAAGTGAGAAAGGTTAGTTTAAGTGTGGTGATGTACTTCTTCTGGGAACCAGGAATCATTTTTTTATGCTGAACTTTGACCCATAGTAAAAGAGTGAAAGGAAGAAAAGCGAGAAAGGAGGAAAGAGAAAGAAAAACAGTGAGAAAGTAGTGATGGATGACAAAGAACCTTTAAGAGGGAGATAAAGAGACAGGAGGCATAGGGTGGTGGTAGAAAGAGGCATGCGAAGGTGCAATGCGAGTTTCTGCAATCCTGCTAATTGGCACCACTGGCCTTGAGCTCCTAAGAAAACTTTGGACCCCACACTTATTATTTTTTTCAAAAATTAAGCGCTGGTTTGTTTGCTCCCTTCCCTCTCTCCCACCGGGACCTCTCTGGCCTCTTCCCTACCGAGAACCATCCCTTGATGGACAAAATGCCAGTAACAGTGTTTCCTTTGAATTCTCAGTATGACTGCATGCATCACAACAAATAGTTCTGCCATTTGTTTTTGTTTTTTGCAGCATGCTAATTATAATTAAAAAGAGTAATAGATTAAGTTGTGTGGGGTTGCTCCCAAGTCTGAGTATGGTGAAATTAAGCACTGCATTTTTTTTTTTTGCAAGCTAGTCAATGGCATGAATTGTTTACTTTATGTTTGCTTGTCTTTTCAGCTGAATACAACTTTTCGGAGAGGGAAGACGAAAGTATAAGGGGCGTCGAATATCATGCTGCGAATGTCAGGACCACCACTTCATCTCTGGCAGAACCACATCAACAGACATCCTGTGGTGCTACTGTGTCAAACCTTCCAGAACAGAAATGTGATGGAGCAACTAATGATGCTGTACAGAAGGCTCGGGAAAGTTTGAGCCGTGATACAAAATCTGTGAGGACAGAGGTTCTGTCAGTGAACATAAAGAACAAAAGTCCCAAAAGGTGCACTACTAGTAGAAAAAGTAGTGGTGATGATCTGCTTGAGGAGGACAGAGAAACTTCCAAACTGGACAGCTCATATGAAAAAGAAGAGTCATTACTACTTCATCCAGACGTTTCTGAGTGCTCCACGTCCTGTTCAATCTCTAGAAAAAGAGCCAAAGCTGGTGTGCAACGAGTTACGGAGTGGCTTTCCAGACTTGATGACGAAATGGTCGCACTTCCTCCGCAGGATGACTGTGCACTTGATCTTGAGAAGTCACCTTCAGTAAAAGATAGTGAGAAAGGTGACTCGGATGGGCACTCTTGGGTTTCAGACAAGACAGAAATAATGGAAGACCCATTGGAACTTGCTCTACTTTATGAACAGGGCCAGTCTGCATCAAAGCCACAGTTGCCTACTATTGAAGACAAGGTGTTTGGGAAAACCTACAAGCGAGAGCGTAAATCCAACCCCCATCTTAACCTGAGCATTTTCAATGAAAACAAAAGTATGGATGAAGTTGCAATGGATCCTGTTAAGGAGTGTGAGACCTCAAAAACACGTACTTTAAAGCGAAGAAAGAAAATTGTTGATCTGCAACCCGAAGACTTCATCCGGAAAAACGACAAAGATCAGAACAAATCTGCTCATGGAGACGTTCATGAGAGCACTGGTGATAAAATTCCTGGAAGAAAACGGAGCATGAGAGTAGAAGTTAATTTTGAGGTTAGCCCTGAGCACTTTGTCCAAAAAACGGGAGAAAATGAGTGTGAATCACCTGTTGAAAATGGACTTCAGGTCGTTGCTGACAGAACTGTAGAAAAGAAAACGAACTATTCAGCTGCTGATTTAGAGTGTTGCCCTCCTGAAGGTCAAGAGGGGGATGGTGAGATAATGGAGGATATCTCTAAGGAAGGTATGAAATCGGTTTTCAAGACTTTGACTGAGCAAGTGCCAGGTGACGGAAAAATAATGGCGCCGCCATCCAACACTGACAACCAAATGCAGGATGCAACTTTAACAAGTGTTTTAGGGAGCAAACGCTGCAGATCTCGGACACAAAGAGCTCCAGCCATTGACCTGTTTAGCAAAGCTGAGCTTGAAAAACATAACCATCCAGCGAGGGGTGTTGCTGTTTCAATGTTTAGTCCACAAAATCAGATTGACCTGCAGATTGATAGTTACCCAAGTAGTGATGAACGAACAAAGGTGGAAGGTGGTCCAAGGAACCTCCGACGAAGCCGAAGACTTCTCTTGCAAACAGAAGAAGTCAATGTTCAGGTTGTACCCTGTAGTGGCCCAAACACGGCAAGAGAGGAAGATCACGTTAGTGTAAGTGAAGATATGGTCCCAGGAGGGTGCTTGACTGGCCCCAATTCCATCTGCCCTGTTTCAGGTGACCACGAAGACCTAGGAATCTGCAAAAGCCTGAGGTCGGACATCCGCAACAGAGGAAATGAACTTTACAATGCAAATAAAACACTACAGTGTGCTCCTGAAAATTATTCAGTTTTGAGTGATAAGGACATGCATACCACAGTGTCAGAGGAGAGCGTACAGTGGTCTTCTAGTGGTCTCCATAACGAGTCTGAAGAGGCTGCTACTCAAAACAGTACCTCAATGCTTATGGATTCTCCTACTAATGACCAAAGGAATCCTGCGTTAAACAATTCATGTTTGACTATAGAACATTCTAAAAACAAGATCGGTATTGAGTGTTCCTCAGATACAAAATCCATGTATGTTTTGAATCGTCCGAAAAATGAATTGGATTCTACAAAGAGGCACTCTCCAAATATAAATGATAATTTTGTGTCCAATATAAATTTAGAAGTAGAGGACAGTGAACTAGACACAGAATGCCTGCTAAAAACCTTTAAAGGTGCCAAGCGAAGGTCCTTTTTACTGCAATCTAGTCCACCAGTGGAGCGTGCTTCCAGAAGTCGTTTGCTGATAAGTGCAACAGACACGAGCAGCAATCACAAGGATGTCCCAAAAAGAAAATCAGACCATGGTTACAAAGTGCAAAATACGCACTTTAAAGACAAAATTTCATCTGAAGGTTGTCCGAAAGGAACTAATATACACAGTGATCCTACAGAGCCCATTAGTACTGCTGATAGTGCTGCAGGGCACAGTATGTGCAGTAACATGGAGGAGAAGATCCATTTTGTTACACAAAAACAAGAGCTTTGCACGACACCGATGGAGAAGAAAGTTACGAATAAGAACACAAAAAGACTGCAGAAGTCCAAGACTCTCAGTGTGGAAAATTGTTCACTTTTAGATGTTGTGGAGAGTTCCTACCATAACATTTTCAAAGACAGTGGTAGGTCAGGTGATTTGCACAACAAAGTAGAGCTCCTAGTTCAGGGCACGGAGTCACACACAATTAATGAAACGGAGTTCAGCGAGGGAACCGACCAAGTGGAAAAGGCTTTAATACGTAAAGACAATGGCAGTGTATTAAACTTCATGCCTGAATTAATGCCGCCTCCCCATGAACTTTTGCATCAAAGCCCCATCACAGACTGCAGCAGCTTTCCTTCCAGTGGAACAAGACAAGGGGAAAATATGCAACTGAGGATCAGTTGTAGAGGTAGTGCTCCAGATAAGGAAAAAATTAATCGAACTTCGAGTCCAAGCGTAGCTCAAGAAAACATGGTAGAGATCTTCCCAAAACAAGCAGTTGCAATTCCTTGTAGTGCTCTGAACAACACTCCGATTACATCTGCAACCCCTGATGGTTTATTGTGCACTTCGAATGAGGTGCAGGGGAACTCAGACATATCTGGTCTTAGCATAAATAGTAAATCCATTGGGTTAAACAAGCTCGTCGAGAGCAGCGTTGAGGGGAGCAGTGGGTCTTCTGTACCAGTATGTAAGAGGTCTGCTCACCGGCAACCAGCAATGAAATTGTTCTCTTCTGAGTCTAGTGAAGATGATGACATGCCATGTTTCCAGGGTTTGCTGTTTGCTGATGCTTTCCACCCGTCTCTGGACTCTGCTGGCCCAAAAAACTCAACAGGTGAAACTTCAGCAAAGCAGCAAGGGGGAGGGCTCCTGTTGAGCAGCAACAGTGCCTGTGAGCAGCAGGAGCAGAACATTCTGGTGGACACTTTTGGAGCACAGTCTCCTGCTCCCAGCCAGCTGTCTGAGTGCTCTGTAAATTTGTTTTCTTCCCAGTCCAATGCCTCTGAGAAGTCAGACAAGGGAGGAGATGAGCCTAAGACTCCGGTGGCTTCCAACTCAAGGTGTCCGCTGGGAACCCAGAAGCCTACTCCAGAACAAGAGTTTATTACTGAAGACCATAAAGAAGCAGAATTGGACAGCAGGAATAAAAACCAGAATATCCAGAACACAGAACAACATTTAGGTACAGTCAATATTTTTCATGTCATTTTTTCAATTAAAGGTCCTAGGAAAATGCCATTGTTGTCTACTGTTGGACTTTATTAATGGCAGAAGGACATGTTGGGCCCAATTCACAAAGATTATGCTATGAATAGGTGTAACATATTCTTGTAGTAATCCTGACTTTCTCCTGAACTTTTCTCCTATTCCTCGAATTCAGAAGTACTGCAAAAGTAAGTTCACAGTGAAATGTTTGTATTTCTGGTGTTTTTTTATTCATTTATACGTGGTTAGTCCGAAAGCATCCATTCAGATGGATACTTCTAACTGCTGATTACTCACCTTGTGAGTGTCTACAAGTGTCAGACTGGATCTGAAAACTCTTTCGGTAGCTTCTGTGACGGAGGTTGATGGTGTCGTCTACCAATGTAGATGACACCATCGGCCTCCGTCACAACTCAGCACACAATGGGCACCAATTCAGTGCTCTGATGTGAATTCCTCTTTTTTCCCCCTTCAGCATGGATATAAAGCTCTTCTTCCGTCCGTTTTAGTTCTTCTATCTAGTTTATACTTTCAAACCTTTTTGCATTGTGCTGGGATGTCACGCTGAAGACAATAGGATTCAAACTATGTTTGCGTATTACAAGCAGATGTCTTTAGCGGACCCATACAACATCTGTCTGTGCTGTCATTACCTAGCATGACTAGAAGTCCTGCGACAAAAACATTGTGGTGCGCCCTGATTCAATGCAAAGTTAAGTTGAAGAAAAGACATTATAAACAAAGTTCTTCAATGCCCAAACACTTTGACTCCAGGGTGAGGTTACAGTCTCCATTTGAGGAAACCCGCTTATGTGCCCAAACTCCACAGTAGACTGCGACATTTAAAGTTGGTCTAGCTCCTTCTAGTGCACCTCCCAACCCCATTGGGGTCCTCAGTCGTACCACTGATACCTCAGCCACAAGCCTCAACGGTTGTATTTCCAGCGCTGCGGGCTCCAGCGAGGTTTCTTCCAGATCTGTCTGTGACAGCACTGGATTTGTACCGGTCTTCATTGCAAGTCTGATGTGAGGAGGTTTTCCCTCCTATTCCTCTTCCTCGACTGCAGTATTTCAGGAAGATGGAAGACGTTTTAGGTCACGTTGTATGCTATATGTTAGACCTGGCATCTTTTGGCGTGGTTTCCTTTCTTTTTGCTTATGGCCTCATGGTTTTTGACTGTGTGCTGAACTTTGTTTTTGCTGATTTTAGGACTCTGGGCCCTTACCACTGCTGACCACTGCTGACCACTGCTGACCACTGCTGACTGCTGACCAGTGCTAAAGTGCATGTTGTCTGTGTCTAAAATAAAATGGCATTTGGTTTCACCATGATTAGCTTATTTGATTTACTGATAAGTCCCTGGTAGAGTGCACTGCATGTGCCCAGGGGTAAACAGCCATTAGTACGCGACTTTTACTCCGCATACCATTACAACGCACGCGTAACAACGCATGCGCTGTAACAACGCGTAGCCTTTACTACGCATGTTATTACATCGCATGCGCTGTTACAACGCAAGCGTTGTAATGCGATCCACATCGTTGTGAGGACAACGACGTGCACCGAGCACCGCCCCTCTGACGACGCAGGAAGGAGAAGAGAGGAACCACGAGGAGAGAGGTAAGAGGGGCTGTGTAGTTTTAAAGGGTTTAGGGTAGGGGGTGGGTCGTGCAGGGGGTAGTCTTTTAGGATTAAGGGTAGTGTTGTGTTTGAGGAGTAGTGTTTTTGGGTTTAGGGTAGTGTTGTGGATCGTGCAGGGTAGTGTTTGTGTGTAGGGACAGGAGTGGGGGTCGGGGGAGGGTTGTGCAGGGGGTAGTGTTTTAGGGATTAGGGTAGTGTTGTGGTGTTTGTGTAGGGTAGTGTTTTAGGGTTTATGGTAGTGTCGGGGGTTCGTGCAGGGTAGTGTTTGCGTGTAGGGACAGGTCTGGGGGAAGGGGTAGTGTTGTGGTGGGGGTAGTGTGTTGTGTAGGATAGTGTATTTGGATGTAGAATTTAGCGTAGTGTAGGGGTGTTTTTTAATACAAAAAATGCGGGGAAAATGTATGCAGGGTAAAGGGATCCGTTGTAATGACATTTTAAAAGCATTTCCATGAACTTGCTATCTAATGGTATGCGTGGAAAAGAATTGCGTTGCAATGGTACTTGCGAGCTAATAACTTTGTGGTAAAAGTATGCGTTGTTTTGCTTTGCAGTGTATCGACAAATATTTGTGCCCAGGGCCTGTAGATGCTACGAGTGAGCCTGCACACTGATTGTGCCACCCACATGAGTAGCCCTTCAAACCTGTCTCAGGCCTGCCTCTGCAAGGCCTGTGTTTTCAGTTTTAAACTGCCATTTCGACCTGGCAAGTTCATGCCAGGCCCAAACCTTCCCTTTTATTACATGCAAGTCACCCCTAAGGTAGGCCCTAGGTAAACCCATGTGCAGGGTGCAGTGTGTTTAAAAGGTAGGACATGTACTTTGGTGTTTTACATGTCATGGTAGTGAAAAACTGCTAAATCCGTTTTCTCACTACAGCAAGATCTATCTCTCCCATAGGTTAGCATTGGAGCTACCTTGTAACACCTTACAAGTGTATCTTCCAATTGGGAGCTGATAGAAAATTGGAGTTTGTTGTCTCTGGACTCCCAATTCAAAAACACATCTTTTAGTGAAGTTGGTGTTTAAATTGCAGGACTGAAAATGCCACTTTTAGAAAGTTGGCATTTTCTTACTTTAACCATTTTGTGCCTCTGTCTCTGAATACACGTTTGGGTTGGATGACAGCTGGGCTTTGTGAATTCACTCTAGACAGTCACACGCACAAAAGGAGCTGAGGTGTGCCCTGCATATCCTGATGGCACACCACCAGGCTGATGGGTCTTTCTGAGCTAGAGTGGTGAGAGGAGTTGACACCTGGGGGCTGATAACGATGATCGTCCGACCACCATCTTTGCGGGAAGAGGCCCGACCGACAGGTAGTCGGCGGTCCCGCCTGCCAAATTATGATCCGACCACTGTGTAGAAGGTCAGAAACATGCCTTTTGCCATTGAGGCTTGTGCTGCGGCCCCGAAAAGGGCCGCAACACAAACCCCAATGACAAAAGGCATGTTTACAAACATACCTGCACCTTGTGCCAGGCACCACACGGTGCCTGGCACACGGGGCATGGATGTTTGGGGGGGCACCACTAGTGCCCCCCGGGCATCATAGCGGAGGCCCAGGGAGGACAGGGGCCCTGCTAGGGGCCCCCCAAGGTCACTTTCCAACAGCCTTTCTATGGCGGTTGGACCGCTATAGAAAGGCTGTCGGAAAGGAGGATCTTAATCCCTATGGAGGTACCTGAGCAGGCTCCCCCTCGCAATTGTAGGGACTACAATCTGACAAAGGTCCGTCGGGCTCCTTGAGCCTGTCGGAAGCGTCGGTCGGACTCTCCGACCGATGCGGTCCAATCCGAGCGCATCATAATGCGGCGGTTGGACCGCTCAGCTGGATGTCGGTCCCACCAACATCCTAATCAGGCCCTTGCTCCTGAATAGGGCTGTGCCTGTACCTTCACAAAGAGCTTCATACCCCCTGTAATGTGTCTGGAGCCAGAGCCAGGAAGGGCAGGGTCTTGTGCACTAAAAGACCTTTCTTTGAAGTCTCCCTACTTCAAAGGCTAAAATGGGTATAAGTACTGAACCTCTGACACCATATACTCGGAACATTTCAAGACTGAGGTCATTCTTCCAGGAAGAAGAACTGTTGTGCTGCCAGGAGGGACTGCCACTTTACTGCTTGCATTTCTGTGTTGGCCTTCTGCTTCTTGCTTGGGAGTCAGAGGACTGGACTTTACTCTCTATATCCTGAATCTAAAGTTTCTCCCAGGGCTTGACTGAGCTTGCCACTTGTTGCTGAAGTTTCAGGGACAACAAAGACTTAACTTGTATCTTACTACCAGCACCTGGGCTCCTCTGCTGTGAGTCCTGCTCTTGCAAGGGGTGCCAAATCCAGTCCTCTGCCCAGGGAAGTGAGTTTTTGTGGGCTGATGCATCGAAGTTCGGAACCGGCACATCTCTGCAAAACCGATGCATTGTCGCTGCCTGCACCAAAGCCGTTGACACATCTTGCTGAGTGCGCAGTGCAACGACTGCAACTTACAACACAGCCCGACTTAGCCACAGTGCCTCCGAAGAACCACAACTACGCGAGTCTCGAGCACTGCCTCACCGAAGTCTGTGACGCACTGCCCTGCATGGCTTTCGACCAACCCATCACCTTTAACCCAGTGGTTTGCCATCGGTGCCGAAGAACAGACGTATCACACTCTCAACATCAACTCATCATTGACGCTGCGTCACCTGCAGGAACCAAGGCCTCACACCAGCAACCGACACAACATCCAAGGTACTGTAAGGGCGACTGCGTGATTCCCGTATCCGGCCCAGTCTCCATCGCGGTCGGACTGAACTTTTGGATTTGTCCTGGTCAAGCGTGACCAGATAGCCCCCCAGTGGGAGCTATTGACTTTTAAGCACTGCATCTTGATTTAATCTTTAAAAATGTATATGTTGACTTGTGTATGTTGAATTTTTGTCATTTTGGTCTTGTTTTACTCAGATAAATTGGCTATTTTTCTAAACTGGTGTGGAGTACTTTTGTGGTGTTTTCTCAGTGTTAGAGTGTTAGTGTGTGTGCGTGCGCGTGTGTGTGTGTGTGTGTGCGCACGCGTGTGTGTGCACAAATACTTTATGCATTGCCTCTTTAGTTTAACCTGACTCCTCTGTGCCAAGCTACCAGAGGGTGAGCACCAGTAAACTTTAGTGTGTACTACACTTGCCCTGACTAGAGTGTGGTTCCCTGCTTGGAAAATTTGCATACCTCTGCCAACTAGTGATCCCATTTCGAACACTGTACAACGCCATTATTCAATTCCACATTATAAGGACTATGGCAAGAAGGCAGGTCATTTGGTTGCTCTGTATTATACAGTTGCTGGTGTGCAAATTGATTTTCAGAATGCTAGTGGCTTGGATAATTTGCTTGAATCTACTCTGGATTAAACTCTGGATCCACCAACTGAGTGCCACATTTGCAGTAGTTGGAGGGCAGCAGAGGTTTGGAAGTGCCCTACCGTTGCCTTGCCGTACGCAGGCCCTTCGACCTGAAGCAAACTGTTTGTCAAAAAGGACAGTTTGGCCCTAGAGATTTCTAAAAACAGCAGGGCAGCAGCTCACTCCCTGGGCTTGTCAACCCTAGTCCGTCGGTTCCACCAGCAGTTTTAAGTAGTTCAAGGCTACTTCAGGGGCCTTGCATGCCATCCGATCCAACCTTCACACCTGATGCTACAGCCTGTGCTGAGTTTTCGTGGTGCTGGTGCAGTGGTGGACCTGAGGCATGAGATAAAAATCAGGTGCCAGTCCTCCTTTTCTCCTGCAAACGCATGAAATCCAGTTTAGCATTCCGTCAAATGCATCCAGTAAGAGGCCGGATCCAGCACTGCCGACCCTACTGGCGCTCGATCATGTCAGACCAATGAGTCCTGAAAATTGTAGAAGTTGGTTGTGCCCTTTCCTTTCTAGACGGCCGTTTGCCATTTCCCCAGTTTTTAGACTTTGATGGATCATTCCGGCATCCTCTCCAGGGAGATGTGTATGTTGTTTACCGAGGATCTAATCGAGGTAGTACAAAAGCAGGTGATGAGATGATACACTGTTCTTCTGGGTCCTCAAAAATGATAGAGGCCAGAAGCAAATTCTAAACCTCATACTGATAAATTCGTTCTTCGAGAAGGAAAAGTTAAAGATTACGCTGCAGCAGGTTCTGCTGACCTTGAACTGCGATGATTGAATGTTGTCCCTGAATCTGCAGCATGTATTCATTTATGTGTCACTACTTATGCGTCACTACTGCAGTCCCACAGGTTGTCTCACAGGAACTATCTTCACTTTGTAGTGGGAGCCGACCACTTTCAGTCCACCGTTGTTTCGGAC
Source organism: Calotriton arnoldi (assembly GCA_963921515.1). Taxonomy (NCBI): domain Eukaryota; kingdom Metazoa; phylum Chordata; class Amphibia; order Caudata; family Salamandridae; genus Calotriton; species Calotriton arnoldi. The sequence goes on from CAWUFW010000146.1 coordinate 5,642,245, forward strand.
TTACATTGACCCTTCGGGTCTTAACAACTTGTTGGTGATTGCAGCCTATCTTATTAGGTTTGGGATTCATCTATTATTGTATCTCTACAATTGGTTTTTGAAGGTGGGCCCACCTTTACTCGTCTCCGATCACTTGCAGAGCACAATGTTGTTATAGTCTTCATATGGGGGAGGCTTCATCATGGTGTCTAAATCTCATTTACAACCTTCCCACACTCACCCTTCGTGGAGCCATCCTGGGCATGGTCGTTCTGAAGGCTTTTACATTTCCCAGCAAGTCAGGAACATTCATCACAATGTTTTGGGTGAGAGCCACTGTTCCTGATCTGGTGGTTTTGAGACTCCTGCAGCATGCATCCTACCGGTATCTCAGGATGAGTGACACATGTGGGGCCCTTCAATGGAACCTGCTTCTTAAGTGGGCTGCTTAGCATTGAGAGTGCCTCAAAGACAAGATCAGTACCTCTGGTGAGGCGATTCAGGACCATCAGTTGTAGATGATGAGCAACAATCAAATGAGTGCCATCAGATATCACTGGGCTGGTACGGTCACCTGTACGAAGCGGAGATCAGAGGTCGATGGTCTCTGGTGAAGAAAATCCATCACATATGTCTACTGGAGCTGCGTGGCATTGGACTGGTTCTCAAGGCTTTCCTGCTGTCCATCAGCAGCTGGTCCATTCAGGTGCCAATGGGCAACATGACTGGCCTTTGGCACTGCAGCAGGCATAGTGGTGTAGGGACAAGTGCTCTCTGGTTAGAGGCGCTTAGTTTGTGGCACGGTCTGTCACTTCACGGCATATACCGAATGGTCAGTCATCTAGCAGGATCTCTCCGCATCAGAGCAGACAAACTTAGTAGGCATTATCTTGAGCTGACCACTAGTGCCATCTAACCTGAAGGTAGCACAGGACAACTTTGCCCAGTGGAGCACACTTCTTTAAATAAACGTTTTGTAATTTTCCCCAAAATTAGTAAATATGCAGCAGTTCACACATCATGTAACAGTAGTAACAGTCATAAAGAGTTGTTTACACCATGGGCACAATATACTGATACAAGGCATACAGTCTCACATATCTGGGGGATTTTCGCCACTAAAGAGCCCCAGTTGTTCATCCATCTCCACAAAATACTGTTGTGTTTCTTAGGGCACCCTCTAAGCTTGTAAGCCCTCTTTTCTAAAATTCAACATCAGTCAAGCCCAGCTCCTCGTTTAAACATTGGGGGCCTCAGGTTTGCACAATATCTCTTAGCAGTTACCAGGCTCCCACAAAGCCCTTCGCACATCATTTCAAGTCAAACTCTTCCAAGGTATTTAACAATACAATGAGTGGATTAAGAGTATCAGTGCACTGTTACATCAGACAGGATTTTTTCTATCTACTTTTAGAATTTATGGAGCATGCTGCAGCCTCACACTGTGTAAGAAATCTCCTGGTTCTTCTAGACACTTTAAACATGTAGTGGATGTGTCTCTGCCTAGGCACCATGGTGTAGTAAATTCGATGTAAGCATTTAAATTCTATTAACCTGTATCGTCCTAAAATCACTATTTGCCTAGGTGCTTGGCAATCTGTTTACTCCAGTAACTCCTAATATAGCTCTCAGTTCTTCTTGAGATTCAGCAATGTATCTAGGGTAGGATGGCTAGGGTTATGGGACAATCCTTGGACAGCTGCGCGCTTTATAAGACTTGTTCATTATGGCATGGCTTATGTGACATCTTTTTGGGAGGAAGTGGAGCGATTGTGATTTTTCCCTCTAGTGTGTTGAAGTCCGGTAGGTCATCCAAATTAACAAATACGGTGGTAAAGGCGTGTCTGGGTGCACCGTTGATAGACCTTTTTTGTTACATTCCAACACACTTTGCCCAGCTTTTTACTCTTTACAGTTTCCTACCTAGGGGTTTCTAGGAGATACAAGTCACCTACAGTGGGAGTTCTTCCTTTTGTACTCATTTCCATCTCTGGCTCTGATCACGCAGGTCCTGAAGAAAGTCGGGCAGGAACGTGAACAGATGATTCTGGTGGCCCCGGATTGGGGTTGGAGAGTCTTGTACTATGAACTCCTTCCCTGAGCATCTGTCTTTATCTTTGACTTTCTCTGCAAGAAGTTCTGTCATCCCAACAACAGGGCACAGTGCTGGACTTGAACCTCCACAATCTACTCCTTGAAGCGTGGAGATTAGGCAGAAACAGCTGAGAGGTTTGATCTGTTGGAAGTAGGAGTTTTCATTCCTACATATATTCAGGACATTAGACTAGACTTGTAGGCTTGTATGGAGCAAAGCAGGTTGCTCCCCCTACAGACAAAGTTGTCTGATGTCCTTTTTAGGTCGAGCCTAGAGTAGCGCGCAAGCGCTGCTTCTGGCGAAGACTTTATGTAGTGGGCTTTTGAAAGCTGACCACACGCTCGTGCACTATGGCCTTTTCCTGCAGTTACCCGCACGTTTCAGGCACGATGCACGAGCGTGTGGTCAGGCTCAGCACGCTGCCGCGCCGTCTTTTTTATTGCTGTCTTGTGATTTATGGGGGCCATCTGGCCGGCCGTGTTTATTTCTGCATCGCACTTCTGCCCGGGAGGGGGCGGAGCTTCTGTGACATCACCAAGGCAGTGCCTGAGCTCCAGAGTCAGTGCGTGCAACTCTTCCCAACCAAAGCTGGCGCTGAGTGGATAGGAGCGACGGAGGCTGCGAGCAGCAGGGAGAGGCTGGGGGCACAGAGAGCACTGCACCATCACGGAACCAGCAACAGGCAAAGGCTGCATCGAAAGGTGAGAATAGCTCACGCCACCCCTAAAGCCGTGTTTATTTCTGCATCGCGCTTCTGCCCGGTAGGGGGCGGAGCCTCCGTGACGTCACCAAGGCAGTGCCTGAGCTCCAGAGTCACTGATACACAATCTATGCAGTGCTACGTACTACATAGGTTTGCATACAATACCCTCACAGTTTAACTGTTCTTCTCGATGTATGCTACATTCAATCACAACCTTGTGCTGCACGAGGTGTGCACGAAGCCCCCTGCTTACACTGTATACCGCTAATTGCTATACGCATTGTCCTCGTCACACACTTTTAACCAATGTCCTTCCCAAATAGCAGATTTCGTTTTATAAGTTACCTGAAACACCCTATTCGTAGACACCATGTGTAGCTACCATCGGCACAGGGACTCTCTCCCTTTCCTCCGGCAAACTTATTGTTTTTGCTGTGCCTGAAACTTAACGACCTCCGCCTCTCGGTCTCTGGGGGTATTTAGGACCCCGAGCTTTCCACGGAGTTGCAGACCACCGCCCTCTGTCCCCTCTCTGAGAGGCCCTGCACCACTTCCCTTTCCAGGTCGTCCTCCTGCGGAAAGGCTCTGCATCGCTTCCCGATCAGCTGAGAGGCCGTGCACACTTCCATTCCAGGTTTATCCCCAGCTGAGAGGCCCTGCTTTACTTCCCATTCCAGCTCTATGGTCAGCCATGAGGCCCTGAAATACTTCGACTCCAGCTGTACCTCACTGACGAGCCCTGGAGCGTCAGGAGCCCGGCTCTGCCCCTATATCCTGGCCCCTCAGGCGTTCTCTCTCTGTTTCTTCTGCCCCTCCCGGACTGCAGCCCGAGTCTCCCCTTCTACCTGTAATACAGCCTGCTCTTTATTTCTGCTACCCCTCCCCTTCTGCTGCCGTCCAGTTCCGAGACTGTTCTCTACTCACTCTCAGCATGCTGACTGTCCCACCTGCCTGCACCCCCCTCTGCTCCCCTCCCAGCAGCGCTCGCTTACTCCTGTGTGTCTCTCTATCAGTGTGTCCGCATTCATTGTGTCTGCTTGTGTTCCCATCTGTGTGTGCGTTTGTTTTTATGTATGTGTCTTCCTATATGGTTGTTTATATATGTTCGTGTTTGCGCGCAACTGTGCCACGGTGTGTCAGAGTGCGTATGTCTGTGTGCCAGTGTGTGTGTCTGTCTGTATGCCTGAGTGTGTTTATGCCACGTGCGCCAGTGCTGTCTCTGTATTTGTTTTTCAAGAGGTTGTGGGGGCGATGCCATGTCCACCTGTCCTGCCTCTGTGTTTGTGGGGGGTGGGGGGCGGTCTATGCCACGTGCGCCAGTGCTGTCTGTATTTGTGAGGTGTCTGGGCACTGCCTCTGGATTTGTTTTTCGGGGGCAGTGACAAGCATTGGCATAGCCAATAGGTCTTGCCTTTGGGACCTTATAAGTGTTTAGTTATCCAGCACAATATCCTTGGTACAACAACATCAACTGTTGCATGGCTAAACACTTATAAGGTCCCAAAGGCGAGACCTATTGGCTATGCCAATGCTTGTTTCATTTTGTCTTTGGCCTGGCAAAGCTCTGCTGTGTGTAATTTAAATATTACTTATGAGCCCTTTCATCCTTGGTCAGCACTCATTATTCAATTTTCCTCTAGTGATGCATTTTTGTAAAAGAGCTTTTACATGTGCACCCTCCTGCTTCCCTTATTATTTTACTTTATTGTGATTGCATTTAAAAAGAGATTAGTACCCCTTATGAGGCGTTAGCGCGCTTCACAATGAGTAGCACACTACTCTGGAACTCAAGTTGGTGGTCAGTTTTTTGGGTTTTTTTTGTTAGTAGATTTTGTCTTGTTTTCTCAAAAAAAAACCCTTACATGCATTACCCCAGTTTGTTTGTAGTGGTATCAGATGAAGTTAGAAATCATAGCTGGTGTGGGAAATGTTATTTCATGCAAATAATTGTAGGCTGAATAGACAGGATAGCGGAAGCTCTCAATAGGGCATCAATTGTTAATGTAATGGAGTTTGTGCAATTGATTGGTAGTGTAAATAGATATGTAGAGCAAGCTTAGAAGATGGAAAGATTGCAGGTAAGTGATTTTGGAATAGGAGTTAAATAAGGAGAGTATGGCATGTAGAGGGATGTAGATATTCGATGTTCATAAATCAATGTCTGTATTATGTGCAAGGATTGTGCAGTATAGAGGAGGAAGCCTGTGTGATTTTATGTAGTCTTACGTAGGTGATTATACAGCGACTGGGTGAGAGGAAGATGTTTTAGCAGGTAGGACTGATTGACTTCTTACATAAGATTTTGACAAGATGGCCAGATATTCTGATTGTGGAAAGAGTAGGCTTGTTTCTTGTAGTGTCACCTTTTGATGAAATGGTAATTTATGCTGATTGGGTTGAGAATAGCCAGTTCTTACCAGTCTTCTAAATTTAAGTTGGTTTTTAGTGGCTCTTATTTTTTCTGGGAGGGAATTGCATAATTTGGCAGCCTGTATGAAGAAAATACTGCTGAGAATTGTCTTTTCTAAGGTGGAACGATTGATCATGGTGCTAGTATGAAACATAAATTGCTAGGCTGGGAGTATTTGTTGATTTTCATCCAGAGGAACTCTGAAACCTTATTATGTATTGACTTGTGAGTGAGACCTAATAGTTTGAATTAAGATCTTCTTGCGACTGGTAACCAGTGGAGAGATTTCAAGGCAGGGGAGATGCATTGTTAGGAATATTTGGTCTTTTCTATTCTAAGTATTCCCCTTATTGAGTTACATGTGCCTGTCAGTCAAAAAGTGAATACGTAGAATTATGAAAACGCTCAATATATGTGAACAATATGACGCACATTTAGTTTATCTTGTTGTGTTCTGCAATGTGATAATCAAGCTCACATGAATATATATGCAGTATAAAATTTGACCGCTGAATGCTTCATTTTACATTAGCTTAAGGATTTCTAAGAGGTTCTAGAGGGCTGAGAACTACATGTCTCGTTTATTGTTATTTTAAAAAGAACAGAGTCTTGTAGAACGAAAGTAATTGAAAGGCATCAGGCCACCTTCTGTTGATTGTTTTTGCTAAGACTTTTTAACAACAGTGAGAGATGTTATAAAAGTCAACAACAACAACAGAGTGCAAAGAGTATTCTTGGATTTCTGTCAGGTGCGTTCAAGTTTTGAAATATTTCTGTTTACACTTTTGAGGTCTTAATTTCTTCCAACTCAAAATTACTAACATTGATGATGAACTTGAAATATCAAAACAAAAGAATTGCATGCTGCAGCCACCAGGTTGTGAGCCACAGTTGGAACCTATTCTGATTCCAGAGGCTGTAGATCAAGAGTCTAATTTGCTCACGTTTTTCCATCTCTTACCACTGAAATAGTGGAACATTATCTTCTTAATACCAAGTCAGGCCCACCCCTGGAACCATGCGGACCTGCAGTTTTGCAAATGGTGGCTGGTACGGTTTCATGCCCTCTTGCTTCCTTAATGAATAAAGCTATCTTTTCTGGCTGCTATCCTTGGCTCTGAAAGGAGGCGGTGAACAGGCCTCTTCTTAAAAAGCACAATCTTGATAATAAGGATCCTAAAAATTACTGTCCATTCTTGTTACTCCCGCTTCCTGCCAAGATTTTTGAGAGACACCTAAACGCCCATTTGATGGAGTTTGTGGAAGATCAGGGACCGTTGGACACATCTCAGTTTGGCTTCCGCAAACATCATGGAACTGAAACTGCATTGGTTTCGGCCACAGACTGCTTTAGCTGGCTAGTGGATGAAGGGCAAGGCGCGGCTTTGATTCTGTTCGACGTGTACCCGGCCTTCGATACCATCTCTCCTTCTCTGCTGATTGAACACGTACAAGAGATGGGCATTACAGATAGGGCTCTGGCATTGCTGTCCTCCTTCCTTAAGGACTGCGCTCAGAGGGTGATGCTTACTCAGTACCAATCTTATGTTTTTTCCTTGCCATGCGGAGTACCGCAGGGCTCATCTTTGAGCCCTACGTTATTTAAACTTTACGTGTCTCCACTTGCTAACATTATTCGTTCTTATGGGCTGTATACAATATACGCTGACGACACACAGATCATTGTGTCAATCCCTAAGAAATCGGCAGCTACCACAGATAATTTCTCCCTTTGTATGTCTGCGCTCGCAAGTTGAATGGAAAGGAATTTTCTCAAACTCATGGGTGAAAAGACAGAGGTGTTGCTTTTTGGGACGTAAGCCTCAATTTGGAATGAGAACTGGTGGCCAGACACTTAAGGTACTCTCCCTGCTCCTGCGGAAAAGGCCAAAAACCTTGGGGTGATGCTAGATAGTGAACCTTTGCTTAATGGACAGGCCAATCTTTCCGTCACAACCTGTTTCTGGCTCATAAGGAAGTTAAAGAAAATCTTTCCCTTTATCCCTTTTTCAGCGCAGAAACAGGTGGTCATGTCCTGAATAGATTATTGTAATGCCCTATATTTGGACTCAAATATTAGTACCTGGGCAAAACTGCAGGTAGCACAGAACGCTCTTGCTAGGGCGAGTCTTGACATTCCGAAGCGCCAATCTGCTGCTGTAGGGCTGTGTGAGCTCCACTGGCTCACCATCAGTAAGCAGATCAGGTTTAAGGCTATCTGTATTGTTCATAAGGCTCTTCATCAAGTGAGTCCAGTTTGGATTTGGGACATGTTCCACCGGTACATTCCAGGCAGAAATCTCTGTTCAGCCCATCGTAACCTAATCATTCAGCGTAAAGATCGGAAGAAGAGATTGGGGGGAGGGGGGCATAACGGCCAGTTTTTGATTGTGATCAATGGACACTTTCCTTTTAGAAAGGCACGGAAGACCTGTTTAGATACTAATTAGGCAGCCCCCAACTAACGTGTAAACATCGGAATTGCAGCTGGTTTATAGCAGACTGCTGTGACTATAGCTCCTTGGTGCCTGTCGGCAATTCTCACACTTTATAAATTAAAAATCAAATCATTCATTCATAGAAGGGACTTTCTTTTCTTTTTGGCTCATTTTCTGATGAATAATAGGTTTGGTTTTGAGTCAGTCGGTAAGCAAATATATTGTGTTTCTTTTAGCTCATTGAATGTGCGTTGACCAGTATGCAATTTAAATGTTCCGGGGTGTCTCTCTAGATGGAGTGGGCTGCAGGCAGGTTCGTTTTTTATTATTCCTTTGTGGTTATGATTAATGTGTAGAGATTGGTTGATGAATCATCTTCTTGTGAGGATGAGATGTTTATGGATTCATTTATTCTTGCATCATAGCCCCTGGGCTGACACTGTCCTACTCAAAGAGACTTAATAACTAGTTATTGGGATTGTGTTAAGGGGTGAAGAGTCTGTGTTGATGTACAATTTTGTATGTTGATGTATTGACGTAGCAAAGATACCTCTTGTGTTGCAGGTAAGGAAATGTGTATTGTTAAACCTGGCATATCTTGGCGTGATTACCCTTGACTTTTTGCCTCTACCACCTTTGCTTTTAAATGCTTTGGGTACTTTGCCACTGTTGATCAGTGTCAAAGTACAGGAGTTCCCTGTGTAAAATGTATGGTGATTGGTTGGCCATGATTGGTATGTTTGCCTTACCAGTAAAAGTCCCTAGTGATGTGCACTGTGTGTGCAAGGGCTAGTAATGCAAGGGCGCGCAGAGAAGGGAACTCAGGCCTTCAGTGTAGGACCTGCGCGCAGAATGCTAAGTTAGCATGTTGTCCTGACAAGTGCAACCACTTGTCAGGCCTGACTTTCCCTTTTACATACACATGGGGAACCCCTGTGGTAGGTTTCAGGTAACCCCTGGGCAGGGTGCAGTGTAGGTAAAAGGCAGAACATAAACTGAGGTGTGTGTTGTGTTCTGGCAGTGAAAAACTCTCCATTTAGTTTTTCACTGCTGAAAGGCCATTCTGCCCATAGGACAGAATGGGGGAGGCTAGGTGTTGTATTTGTTAGCCTAGTTTCCTGTCAGTTTATAATGGAGAGGTGAAGTTTGGTATGTGTGAACTCAGTGTCATAATGCATCTTTCTGTAAAGGTGGTTTTGTCACTGTGTGTTTATAAACCACTCTTTTAGAAGTGGCTGAGTTTTGTGCTCTGAGCATTTCTGTGTGTCTCTGAAATGTGGATTGTCTGTCTGGAATTGAAAGATGAGAGGAGCTGGGAGAGGTCTTGACCCAGGGAGGGGTTGAAATGGCACCAGGCTGCCCTGCATCTGGAGAGTAGGGGGAGGAGAAGAAGCCCGGGAGGTGAAAAGGCCTGGGCTGGTGCTATAGACCAATTGACCCATCTCCTGCTGAGTGATTCAGGATCCAGACCCCCAGTATCAAAGGGAGAGAGGTGACACTGGGAGGGAGATACCCAGAACTGATTTAGGGAGGGGTCAGGGACCCCTGAGCACATACAAAATTCAAAGACAGTAAGGGGTATAACTATGAGAGCTGAAAACCCTGAACGTTGGAATGAAACAGATATGGATTGAGACTGAAAAGGCTTGGACCCATTCTGTGGTCAAGAGGAACCTCTGCTAAAGAAGGAACAACTGAAGAGACTGTGGTGGATAGACCAATCCTTGGTCGTGATCTGGGGCTGGTCTGCAGTTTGCTGTTCTAACTAAGGAAGAGGCTGTTGGGACTGTGCTTGGAGGCGCTGGGTCCCCCTGCTTGAAGAAGACTGTGCTTTGTGCTGTGTCTTGTAACCCCAAGGGCCCGAGGTGAGCTGGCTCCCTGTTTGGAAATACAGGATCATAAAAGTTTCCGGAGAAGTCCCAAGCAACGCGGTGTGCGCGTGCTTTGTGCCGCTTGAGACCCTCAGAAGTTGTGCCGTGTGATCGTGGGCACGCATGAGTAAGCTAAGTCTAAGACGCGCAGAGTGCGTGTCATGGTGCAGGCCAAGGCGTTGGTGAGGAGCGTCTGGTCGTGGAGTGCACAGGGAGACGAGGCGAGGCTCGGACGCGCAAGTGTGCGTGTCGTGGTGCAGCCCGGGTGCTAGTGAAGAGCGCCTGGGCCTCGTGTGCACCAAAGGAAGCAGCGAGACTCGGACACGCAGTGTGCGTGTCGTGGTGCAGTCAGGGCGTTGGTGAGGAGCGCCTGGACATCGTGTGCACCAGCGGAAGAAGTGAGTCTCGGACGCGCTGGGTGCATGTCGTGGTGCAGGCCGGGTGTTGGTGAGGAGCGCCTGGGCCTCGCAGGCACCAAAAGAAGAAGTGAGTCTCCGACGTGCAAGGGTGTGTGTCGTGGTGCAGCCAGGACGTGAGGAAGAGCGCCTGGACATCGTGTGCACCGGGAGAAGAGGTGAGACTCAGACGCGCAGGAGTGCGTGTCGTGGTGCAGCCAGGGCCTGAGGAAGAGCGCCTGGATATCATGTGCACCAGCAGAAGAGGCGAGGCTCGAACGCGCAGGGTGCATGTTGAGGTGCAAGCGGAGCGTTGGTGAAGAGCGCCGGATTGTCGTGTCGTGAGCACCAGAGAAGAGGCTAGTTTTGGACGCGCGGTGTGCGTGTCGAAGTACAACCTGAGGTGCTGGTGAGGAGTGCCGGGTTAGGTTGTGCACCAAACTGAAGTAAAGTCTCCACAGTGCTGAGGGCGGGTCTCGGTGTGGACCGAGTCTACCGGAGTGAGGGCCAAGTCATCAGGGCCCTCGGAGTCCATCAGTAGCGGCCCGGACCGGCAGCCACGGAAGAGCTGAGCTGCCGGCCCGAGTCCGCCAAAACCCGTGACGGAGTTCTGGATCAAGGGTCAAGTTGCTGACGTCGGGGAGGAGAGTGGGATCGCGCCCACACAGGTAACGTGGATCAACAACTGGGGTAGGGTGCGGGCCCGGAGGAACACTCTCTCGGCCTCCCGCTCAGTCAGCTGCGCGAGACGTTGCTTCGGCTCGGATCCCGGCCCGTGCTGACCCAGGACGGGGCAGTACTGGGGCCGGAGTGGGAAGCAGTACTTTGTGTGTCATCATTTGATCCATAACGGGGGCATTGTTACTGGAGCACATAAAACTGTCGTATAACACAATTGCATTATTGCTGCTAACGAACTATCGAACTGTCGTATGATGCCTGACCTCATTTGTGCCTAACTAACTTTATGCTTGGTGCGCTACGCACTGTGTTATTTCTCCCATGCATATTATTTGATTGTAACGTAGCGCATTGTATGATTTCGTCAGTGCACAGTATCTGAGTATAACGTGGCGCAGTGTATTATTTCTTTATTGCACCGCACAGGATTTTAGCGTGACGCATTGCTTTGTTTCTTCCTGGTACAGGGCATGCTGGTGGTGATACGCATTGCATTATTCCTTCAATTGCAAAGTACATGACTGTGGCGCTACGTATGGCATTATTTCTCTGTTGCACAGTATAAGAGAATATCGTTACGCATTGCAGTATTGTTTCCTTATGCAACGTGTGTGTTTCTAGCAACACGACTGGTCTAACCTATTGGGAAACGGTTAGAGAAGAGCTTAACTGTTGGTTAGACGCGGTGGTTGGGATTATATATATATGTTGATTTTGTATTGTGTGGTCGTATCGTATAATTTCTTATATAAAGATTATACTCTTTTTATCAATACTCGTGTGGAGTCTATTTGTGATGACATCATGGGGTTATTGTGAGCGTGGTTGCACATACTGAACACTCGTGCCTTGGAGATAAGCCTGGCTGCTCATGCCAAGCTACTAAGGGGGTGAGCAGGGCTATCTCAGACGGTGTCCTTACTTAGTCTAACGGTGAAGCGAGGGGTCGAGGGCGCACGCCTCCAGCATTTGGTGGCGGTGGTAAGCGACAGGGACCTCCACTTCCAACATGTATCCTGCAGCAATGTTGGTGTTTGTGTTTACATTTGTGTTTGTTGCAAGTGGATGGTGTGTGGGTCAGGTGTGGAGGAGGATTGTGTGGGTCTAACTTTAGAATACTAAATTTGGCGATTGATGATAGGTTCGAGTGTGTGGCTTTATGAGATGTATGTTTTAGGGGTGTATTTCCTAAAGATTGTGGTTGTGACTCAACACTAGTATGTAAACAGTTAATGGGAGGATGAGAGGTGATTTGGGTGAGAGAATTGTGAGTGTGCTTTTTTAATTATGTTTGTGTTGGAAACTATCTGCTGAAGTTGTTGTTGAAGGTGGTGATATAAGCTAATTTTGTGTATCTGTAGGCATTTGCTGAGCTTTTTTTCTTATCGTACTTTTATCAGAAATACTTGATTGAAAGGGATGTGAGTACTGCTTATAGGCACTGACCATTCTATGTAGATTGGTTTGTTTAGGGTTAAGCACCTTTGGGGATATGTGTAAAACAGGCTTTTCCAACGGGTTGCTCGTGAGCTACTGGTAACTCTCCAGGTATCTGTAAGTAGCTCTCGTGTGTACAGCCCAGCCTACTAAATTAGAAGCTTTTGCTTAATAGAATTACCATATGTATACGAAAACAGAATTGAGTTGTATTTGAGACTTAGATGTGTGTTTTCAGAGCTCATAAGATGACGTTTAGAGAAAATGACTGAACTTCTAAAATATGTTTAAAGCTGATATTTGAGTGATAAATGATGGGGTGTTAGGGAGGCATATTACTAATATTATTACCTTGCTGCAAGGAGCATTCAAGCGATCACTTTTATCTATTACCTACGTAAAGGCATTCCAAATTGATGAAACCTTTTTTGCATGACTACTGGCAATCCTGCCTCATGCACTGAGGTGATCACTGCCTGTAATTTTACATCGGATGGACATTGATGTAATCTTGTTTGATGTGGTCACTTTTACAAAGCTAATGATATTGGTAGCTCGGGATGGTTTTTAATGATCCCAAGTTGCTCTTAGTGCAGAAAAGGTTGGTGACCCATAGTGTAAAGAGGTAAGAGGGATGGAGTGGTATGTGGTGAAAGTACACTGTGATTAGGGATGTGAGGGAACAAAAAAGGGTGTGGGAGTGAGTGATAGTTTAGGAGTAAGAATACAGTGCAGAGGTGGGTGTGGGTTGATATTCAATCATTTTACATGTAACTTGTCATAGAAAGGAAGGAGGGGAAGAGCAGTGGGTAGCGGAGGTCGACTACAGTGAAGTGGAGGTTGGGGGCTTTGAATTGGTTATAGACTGGGTGATAGGTTGTAATGATGGGCAAGTTGGAGGAGTTGAAGGGTATGAGCATTGGTAGATAGATGCTTGGAATCTGGAGTGTTGAGATAACGAGAAGGGGGAAGTAGGGATGCTAGATGGGAAGTGATTGGGGTGCATTGAGTGTGGGTGCATGTTTTAGATAAATGCCAGGGAGTAGAGTTTGTTACCTAGTTGGTTGGGAAAAGAGAGAGATTGGGCGTGGACATGGCAGCGGGCCAGAAACAAACAGTTGGCACCCTTAACCTGTCTCCTTTACAGTGATGCCCAGGATAGATGCCCTAAAAGTTCTGTTTAAGCTGGAGAGGAAGCCCTAATGGTCAGGAAGATATTAAGCCACAGTTTGGTCTTAATCTGTTTTAACTTTCCTTAAGTGTGCTCTCTTTGGGCTTTTTTATAGCTGTACTCTGAGACTTTTGACCTTGAAAATTTGTGTTTCTAATTGTTATCAGTGCTCTGCTTTGTGTCAGTGAGCAGCAGGCCTTAACAGTTCCACGTCCGTCCGTGTACTGCTTTTATTTCCTGAGAAGTTGGTAAATGGGACCCATACATCTTTTCTTTCAAAAGAGGTGTCCCGTTTCTAGATGGAGCAGTCCCTCACTTTCCTTGTGTTCTTTTCTTCAGCACATTAGTCCAAAAAGGAGTGCCTACACCGTGTGTTCCCTTAACTTCTTTATCAATAGGGTTAAGGAGTACTGTCAATTGTCAGTTCTTTGTGGTGTGTACTGGTCCGAAAAAAGGAAAGACAGGCCAGAAGTGAAACGTATCCCGCTGATTGGTTGTTCTTTGTATCAAACTGTGTTATGCCTTAGCCAATAAGGATCCTCCAGAGGGCCTGAGAGTGCATGTTACTAGGGCAAAGACAGTACCATGGCCTTAGCATGTGGTGTTCCTGTCTTAGACATTGTAAGACAGTCACTTGGATGTCCATCCATATTCTTTAGTCCCATTTAATGAAACCCTTACTGGCGTCCTACTCGGGTCCTGTTCCGAGCCCTGCACAGGGGCTCCTGTTTACAGGGCAATTGCCCACCACCGTAGCCCCGCTCCTGGGGACCCCAGTTTCTTTACCCAGCCCCCCACTTCGGAGAGCTTGGTGGTCCAAGCCTCCCCTTCTAGGAACAACCCCGGCGTGTTCCCTACCACTTCACTAGATAAGGAATCCAGGAGGCTGGATAGCTGTGAAAAAAGTGAATGTTCTCTTCCGCCCGCCTTGCACTGCAGTCGGTAAGAACTGCGTGCCTTTTTGAGATGATATTCCCATACTATCTGGGATTCGATTGTGCAAGTGATGGTCTCAAAGGAGGCCTGAGCCATACTATCTCAAGCTATTGCTGAAGGGAGAGACACAGTAAAGTTCACCATACTATGTGGACTCGACACGACCAATTCACTGGGTAGAGCAATTTTATTGTTGGTGGCCCTGCGGGGCCACGCCTGGCTGAGAACAACTGTTTTTTCAAGGGTTGTTCAAGCCTCGCTTATGGACATGCCCTTTGAGGGGTCTCACCTTTTTGGAGAGAAGGCAGACTCAGCGTTGGAGCGCTTTAAGGACAGCAGAGCTACGACCAGGTCCTTGAGCTTGTCTACAGCCCCTCGTCACCCCCAGTCTGCCATCCACTCCTTTCGTGGGCACGGAAGGGGTCTCCAACTGCGTCCATACCTTTCCAGCCACCATGGCCAACAGGCTTCCCAGCCTTTTTGTGGACTAGGACATGGGTTCCATAAACCGTGTGATACAGGCAGCCAGAGGTCCGGTCAGTCCACCACCCACCCAGCATCTGCAGCCTCCAAACCCCTTTAGTTTGCCCTCCAGCCTTCACGGGCATCCAGTGGGAGGAAGGATATGCCATCCCCTGAATCACTGGTGGTCAGTAACATAAAACTGTTTGGTTTTGCAAATAGTCCAAAGGGGCTTCTCCCTCTATCCATGCCACCCACTTACGATCGGCTGATGGAGGATCACCTCTCCCTGCTCTGTCAAGAAGTGCTGGCTCTCTTGGCGAAGGGAGGCATTGAGAGAGTGCAACATCAGAAGTAGGTCGTGGTTGCTATTCCTGCTACTTTGTGGTGCCCAAGAAGGACTGAGGCCTTCGTCTTATCCTTGACTTGCACCTTTTCAATTTCTTCCTGAAAAAAGTGAAATTCAAGATGGTCATGCTTGCGCAAGTTCTGTCTGCTCTGGACCCGGGAGACTGGATGCAATCGGTGGGCCAAGAGCACTTTCTGATTGCCGTGTTCCCCTTCGGCCTCACCAGTGCCCCTCGGGTGTTCACGAAAGTGATGGCGGTGTTTGCAGCTTATCTGCGGAGGTCAAGTGTTCCAGTCTGCCCCTTCCTCGATGATTGGTTGTTGAAGGCTGGCTCGCCCCAGGCAATTGTCATCCCTCCTCCAGACTGCGGCGAACCTTCTGCACTCGCTGGGGTTCACTATCAACGTGCTGAAATCACACCCCACTCCTTCTGAGACACTGCCTTTCATCTGAGCTGTTCTGGACACAATGCAGTTTCCTTCTTATCCTCCCGAGCGGCAAGTCCAGGATATTCAGGCTTTCCTATCAATGTTTCAGCCTCTATCCTGGATTTCAGTGAGAAACACTCTGAGGTTGTTGGGCCTCATGGCCTCGTGCATCCTGCTTGTGACTCATGCCTGTTGTCATAAGCGTGATCTGCAGTGGGATCTGAGGTTTCAGTGGGCGCAACATCAGGGGAATCTCTCCGACATGGTCCTAATCTCGCAGGGAACTGCAAAAGATCTGCAGTGGTGGCTGATTAACTGTGATTGGGTCAACAGGAGACCCCTCTCCCTTCCTCAACAAGAGTTGAATGTTGTGACAGATGCGTCATTTCTGGGATAGGGAGGCCATCTGGGAGAGGTGGAGATCAGAGGACTCTGGTCTCCGGTGGAGTTCGAGCTCCATATAAACTTGTTGCAGCTTCGGGCAATTCGGTTGGCATTGAATACCTTTCTTCCCTCAATCAGGGGAAGTTTGGTGCAGGTGTTAACGGACAACACATCAACGTGGTACTGCACCAAACAGGTCGTGGACCCTTTGCCAAAAGGCTCTGCGTCTCTGGACATGGCTGGAACGTCGGGGCATTTCCTTAGTGGTTCAACACCTGGCATGCTCTCGGAGCACCAGCACGAATGGTGTCTCCATCCGGAGGTGGTGCAAGGACTTTTTCAGTAGTGGGAAGAGCCTTGGTTAGATTGGTTCGCCACCACCAAGAACGCGCAGTCAGCAGTTTTGCTCGCTGGAGGTCCTAAGGCAACTCTCTCTTGGAGAAGCTTGTCGTCTCAAAGTGGAGCTCTAGCCTCCTGGATGCCTTTTTGCCAATACCACTCCTGTCCAGAGTTCTCAAGAAGATCAGGAACGGCCAGGCCCAAGTTATTCTTGTGACTCCAGTTTGGGCACGGAGAGTCTGGTATCCCAAGCTGTTGAGCATGACAATCGGTCCTCCGATCAGGCTGCCCCTTCAAGAGGATCTTCTGTTGCAGCAGTTGGGAAGAGTTCTGCACCCAAACCTGCACACCCTTCACCTTCATGAGTGGAGATTGGGTGGTGACAGTTGACAGCTTTCAACCTTCCTCCCAAAGTCTGTGATGTTATTCTGGCAGCCAGGTGTCCCTCCACCAAGTTGGTATACGGCTGCCTTTGGGATAGGTTTGTGACATGGTGAGATTCCTACAGCACTGCCCTTCCCCCTTTCTGCACCTCTACCCTAGGGTGTCCTATTTACTTTCTCTTTAGCTCAGCAGGGCTCTGCTTTGGGCACAGTTAAAGCTGATCTTTCAGCGATTTCGACTTTTTTTTGCAGTTGCCGGACCAACTTTTGTTATTTAAGTCACATGTTGTGGTTAGGTTTCTTAAAGGTTTGCAGCACGTTTCCCCCCAGGCCATTCATCATGCCCCAGTGGGATCTGAATCTGGTTCTCACCTTCTTGATGTGTGCACCCTCTGAGCCTTTGCACAATTGCCCTCTTAGCCTCTTGACCATCAAAACTGTCTTTCTAGTGGCCAGAACATCAGCCAGGAGGTTCAGTGTATTACAGGCGCTCTCAGCACACCCTCAATACGCTGCCCTCTACCCGGACAAGTTCGTCCTCCAGACACGTGCCTCCTTACTTCCGAAGTTTGTGACTCCCTTCCATGTAGGCGAAAACATCACCCTGCCTACCTTCTTTGCTCCACCTAACCTCTTAAGAACAGGAGAGACTTCCCCGTCTGTATCCAAAAAGAGCATTTTCGTTATACCTAGACCATACAAAAGATTTCCAGGTGGCCGATTAACTCTTCTTGGGGTACGTAGGACCTAAGAACCGGAAGGCTGTGCAGAAATCTCTAGATGGATAGTGCTCTGCATCAAGATCTGCTACGCATTGGCCAAGAAGCAACCCCCTGAAGGTTTGCGTGCTCATTCCACCAGAGCTAAGGCTGCAACCACTGCGTTAGACCACGGAGTTCCTGTCCTGGCTATCTGTCCGGCAGTAACCTGGACATTCTTGCACACGTTTGTCAAGCACTACTGCCTGGATAGTCAGGTCTATCGTGACGGTGATTTTGGTCCTGCAGGACTTCTTGGTTTGAAATTGGCTTCGGAGACAACCTCTGGAGAAGACATTGCTTGGGTATCTATTCTAAGGTAAGGAACCTGCAGTTAGAAGTCTCTATCAGATGAACAAGTTACTTACCTTTGGTAATGCCTTATCTGGTAGAAACTCAATCTAGCTGCAGATTCCTTACTGATCCTCCCAGCCTTCCCGCTCTGCGAACTGATTGTAGATTAGGGCACCCTTCTCGGGGCCTTGGTTTTTTCACACCAGTGGTCAGTTCTCATTGTGGCTCCAGCTTCTGGTGTGTAAAGCCACAAACTAACTTATGTCAGAACACCTATATAGGTATCGCACAAGTCACTGCCGGCGGGGACGACACCGACACTGATGCAGAGCTGAACGACGACATCTACTGGCGCCTGGTGTACTGCTCAAAAATTTTCTGGATCCTGTCTGACGCCTGGGGATAGTCTAAGGTAAGGAATCTGCTGTTAGTGTCTACTAGATTAGACATTGCCAAAGGTGAGTAACTTGTTCCTTAGTATAATTCTTTAACACCCATTGAACTACAGCCAGAAGGCCTTCACCGAGGCCAGGTGTCTTTAGTTCCAAAGGTTGTTCATGTTTAGTATGATCTGCGTGTCATCTGCGTAGCAGGTGAATGTGACGGAGTTGACCGTGTCGGCAAGTGGGGCTAGTTATATGTGAAAGAGAAGAGGAGTGATGGTAGCACCCTGAGGGACGCCTACCTTAGTGCTGGGTGCAGCAGAGCTGTAGTATGGTTATATTCTTATATTTCCTCCTCATCTGACATCCTACTTCATGCAACTGTTTCAGATAAACATGCACGTGAATGACGTCATGGCATGTATTTGACATTCTGAACATAAATGTTCACCTTTATGAACAGAAAAGTACTAACACCAGCATGATACATGAATGCCACCTTGTTGTTCACTATATAGTTTTCTCTGGTACTTGTTATGTCAAAAGGAGTAAAGTGTGATTGAGAAGTAGGAGATGAAAATAGCATAAGAACCTAATTGTATCGTATTGATTTCAGTATTTTTAATTTGTTTCTTTTTGGTAGCGGAACTTTCTGAACACGAAAGCGAAGCCAGCCACACTGGCGATTCCTCTGGGCTTTCATCTCAAGGCGAGATTCTTACTACACAGGTACGTACTCTGGCTGCAGTTTATAAATGTTTTTGGGGGAGAAAAGGATGGATTTAGTGCTTAATTTGAGCTTGTGGTTGCAGGTGGGGCACACAGGCACTCATTTTAGGGGCCCATCACTTATTTTTCCTCATCAGACTTTGACCCAGAGAGAGAGAAAAACAGAAGCTGAAAGTCGGATAAACCGTGACAAAGAAAGAAAGCGGGGATGGAAACAAACCTGAAGGAGTGGGATAAAGGGGCAGGGAGTCTCTGGTGGTGGATGAAGGAGACGAGATGGAATCAAGGTTACGCAGCCTTAGTATATGGCACTCCAACATTCAATAGCACCAGCCGGGGTCTTCTGAGAAAAGGTTTGGTCCAGCAATTACTCTTTTACAAATTAATCACTGGGTGCTTGGCACACGAGTTCTTCACAACCTAACATTTTGATTTGTGCCAAAGTATAACACACTTTCAGGTTGTTTTAATTAGTGCTTGTCTCCTATTTAGCCAGTAAGTGCAGGTCTGCTCATCATGAAGAAGCTGCAGTGACTTCAAAATGCTGCAGCTGAGCTCTGGTGCACTTTTAGTGGTTTGTCCATGTGGCACTTTATTTTTACTCTAGCTGCGGAATGTCGGGAGAGTACATTTCAGATCCGTTTGCATAGGTAATAGAGCTGTTCAAACTTGAAATCTTACATTTTTAGGAAATTTGGAGTTGTAGAAGCTGGCAAGGAGGCTTTAGAAGTAGTACTGGCTTTAGTAATGCCTAGATTTTTAAAAGCTGGGAATGGTGGTCGATCTTCCTCAAAACTCTGTGCAACATACATTATCTGTACAATGACCATATAGAATTAAAAAACACTCTCAAAACCTGCCTAATTTAACTTAGACCAAGTGTGTTTTACCTGCTGTTTGAGCTATGTTGATGACCAACACTGTGCTTAAAACAATGCTAGCAGTGCTGGGTTTTGTAGGGCTTTTAATTAGGGGTGCAAAATTATATTTTCCCCAGTGTAGTTCTCTTATGGTAGCAAGCTTTGCAGGGATCCTCTGCCGTACAGAAGGTGTAATGAGCAGCACAGCTTTAGAAGCATGTTTACTCTTAGTGGAGCATATATAGAAAAGTACCTTCACATTCCGAAAAGCAGCTGTTTACCAGGCTTGTGACAAATTTGTGCAAAAAGCCCAGTTACTATGGCATTTGGATACCTATTCTCTGTTTAGTGCTCTGTAAATGGGATTAATAAATGCATGATACCTAGAATCACTTGTGGTCCTCTTAGTTCTGTTTGTACTGGTGTTCTTGGTCTTCCTGTTCCTTCTGTTCCCGGCACTTCTGTTTGTGACCATCCTGTTTCTGGTTCATATGTGCGCAGAAAGTAATCCTGGCCCTTCTTCATGTGTTCGCCT
The DNA here is from genome assembly GCA_963921515.1 of Calotriton arnoldi. Lineage (NCBI taxonomy): Eukaryota > Metazoa > Chordata > Amphibia > Caudata > Salamandridae > Calotriton > Calotriton arnoldi. Next base: position 5,662,265 of record CAWUFW010000146.1, read on the forward strand.
TCTAAAGCTCCTGAACTTCACAAACCACCTCCATGTCGTTTTCCTTTGGCCTGGCTCTTGGTCTTCCTAATCACTAATTCTCCTGGTACTCCAGTTCTTTGACCTCCTGATATTTGCCTTCCTTCTCTTGGCTCTTCTAGAAGTCCTTCTCCTCCTGTATCTTTTTATGGTCACTATTTCCCCACCCCTCTTCTTGAACACCCTCTTCCCCCTTATCCTTGTGGTCCTTATCATGGTTCTGCCTCCTAGTAACCCCAGTCCTCATAGTATTTTCTCCCCCCTCCTTCTGATAGCCTGTCAAATTCCCTTGGTCCTTCTGATCTTGGCCCTTTAGCACTACTCCTCTTGGTGGTCCTGATGCTTCTACACCTGTTAGTCCCCCTCCCCCCTTTCGTCCTTTAATCTATCAGGTCCTCTTCCTCCTGATGTTCTTCCTCCTTCTCGGCCTCCTGATTCTGGTCCTCTGATCCTCCTGGTTGGCCTGGTGAGCCTAGACCACCATCGGGCACTCCTCTTCCTCCGCCTGCTCTTCCTCCTCCTGCTCCTTTTCCTTATCCTAGTCCTACTCCTGGTCTTCCTTCTGGTCCATCTCCTGCTCATCGCCTGGTCCTGACTTCCAAAGTAGTCCTGTTCCTAGTCCTCTTCTTTGTCTTGGTCCTCTTCCAACTTCTGCTGGTGGTCCAGGCCTCCTACTCCTGGTCTTTCTTCTGGTCCCTCTAGTCCTCCTCCTTATCTCCTGTTCCTGGCATCTGTGGTAGTTTTCTTCCAGGTCCCCATCCTTTTGTTAGTCCTCTTGATCTTTATTCTGGTTATTTTACTCCTTCTCATGGTGGTCCTGGTCGGTCTTCTACTCCTGTTCTTCCTCCTCCTCCTAGTCACCTGTTCCTAAATTCCATGCTAGACCTGAATCTGGTCCCTTTATCCTAGTCCTTATCATCTGCACGGCCCCGCTCCTCCCATTTTTTCTATTTATCCTCCTAACTTTCCTCTTCTGCCTTGATGTCTGCTAAACACTCATTGTCCTTTCCTCCTCTTACCTTGCAACCTTCATCCCGCCACACCGAAGTCAGACCGGTACGACCTCCAAACATTAATAGGTTGGACCCCATCAAGGAGAATGCCTCCAGTGGCAAGTCGGACTGTAGTCTGGTACCAGTGTTGTGTACAAGTTGGGTGGAGGGTCAGAAGCTGCAGCACTGATGATGTGCTGCTAAACGTAGGTCTAGGTGCACATCTACATCTGCAGAGATGCTAATTTCGATGGGGGACCCCTGGGTGGTAAAAAGGGGACTCCCACATGGTGCGGCCTAGCCCAGGGCTCCACAGGATGAAGAGACACACAAACTTGGTTCAGTGGTATGGGCGGAAAACCCTGTGCGGTCTACCCCCTTTATTATGTAGCTTCTGGCCATGCCTGGCCAGAGGGTGTTACAAGGTGTGTTTCTGGAAAGAGTGCCCAGCTCAGACTGGTCCGTGGGGATCTCTACATCTCTTCCCAACTCGGTGATAAACTTGGCATGCGAAGTCCTTGAGCTTTTGGCTCAGCTGGGGGTTCAGTCTTAGATTGTATCACTGTTGGTTGGAGCGGCTGCTTGTGCATTCAGCGCTCGAGCGGGCAGCCAGACTCACACTGGCAGCATCTCATGTGTCAGGCTGCCGTGGGGTTGGCGCCAGAGACATGGCATCTTCACGCCCCTCACTCCTAGGAGTGTTTTCCCACATAGATTTGTCAAGTTCCCCTTCATTGTCTGTTCTGAGACGTCAACCTTCAGAAACCATGAGACATTCCTGACAACTGTTTTGTTGCCTTTGTGTACTGTGACCATCGTGCCATCCACTTGGGTTATTGTTCATACCCCGGGTTGAAAGGGTGTTTGGAATTTCTATCCGGGCCTTCTGTCTCTGATTAGAACTTTGTTATTGGGTGAGATCGGGCAGGTTTTGGCCCGCTGCTTCAGGCTGGTGCGTTCATTGTTTTACATGCGCCTGGCTTGGATTCTGGTCGGGTTGTACGGTGATGGGGCCCAATCCTGGTGGGCCGGCATGCTTTCGCGTTGTGGCCCTTGAAGTATGAGGGACCATAGTGAACACTGTGGTGCAATGTTGCATTCTACGATACTCTCGTAGTAAGTGTTGTAGGCTAGCTTCTGGATCAGCGTTCTCCATGGTGGCTATCCTAAGGACTTTGTTGAGAGTGTGCATAAAGCGCTTAGGCTCCCCATTGGCTTGGGGGCATTGTGGTGTGATGCAACAATGCCCAATGCCCAGGTGTTCAAGTAGTTGTTTGAAGTCAGATCCTTGGAATGGCGGTCCATTATCAGTCTTGATTTCCTCGGGGAGGCCAAATAATGTGAAGGTTCTCTCCAACACAGGAGCCACGTTGGAGAACGCTGTTGAGTCAACGACCTCTACAATGGGGTACTTCGAGTGGCTGTCTCTTAAGACAACGGTTGACCGGCCATCGGGGAAACTGCCAAAGTCCAGACTGATTTTGGACCATGGGCTCATGCACGGTTCTTCGGTTAGAATTGGTGCTGGTGCCTCTTGTGAGCTGGTGAGTTGGCACAAGGGGCACTGGCACACAATTTCGTCGACTGCCTCTTCGAAGTATGGGAACCCTACCTTCTCCCGCATCTGGGATTTCATCTGGACTGTCCCTTGGTGTCCACTGTTCTAGGGCGGTGACTCAGTGCTGCATGCATGTGGGTATCACCAATCTTCGACCTCTCAGTATTAGCCCTTCGCAGGTCACACTCAACTCGTCATGCACCCTCCACATCTTTGAGGCTGTCCTTGGCGGGTCATGCCAGCTGTTAGCGTCGCAGAGGAAGTTCTGCCAGGATTCTCTCTGGAGTGCTTCTGCTACTGTGACCAGGACAGCGCCCTCCTTGGTGGCCTCCTTGATCTCTTGAAGGGTTGAGTGCCTTGGGGCAGGCCCCTCGAGATCTCATGCAGATGTAGTCTTTTGCGGTGTCTTCCTTGTCGTCGGTCTCCACTGGTGGTTGAGACGGGTGTCTGGAGAGGAAGTTGGCAGGGTTCTTTGACTCCTGGTGATAGATTACCTCCATTTGGTAGTTTTGCAACTGGGTGGCCGAGCGCTCAATACGTGGTGGTGGATGTGAAGCTGTTCCCCATGAAGAGTGGGACGAGTGGTTGGTGGTCAGTGACCACGAGAAAAGGTCTCCCATAGAGGTAGGGGTGGAAATGTCTGCAGGCCCACTTGATGGCAGTGCCTCCCTTTCGATTTGATGTAGCAGCCTTTGGTTGGCGTCGGTGTCTTGCTGGCAAACGCCAAGGGTGCCCAACTTCCTGGCTCTACTTCTTGGGTGAGCACCGCCCCCAGGCCCACAGGGCTGGTCTTTGACGAGCTCTGTGCGGTTCTTCGAATTAAAGTATGCCATTGTAGCTTTGCTCAGCAGTGCAGTCTTTACCTTTTGGAATTCTTCTTCTTCCCGTTTCTCCCACGTCCATGGAGCGTCGATCTTGATAAGGGCTCCCTGCGGCTCGGCGATGGTCGCGAGGTTTGGAATAAACCTTCCGCAATAAGTGGCTATGCCCAGGAAGTTGTGTGTTTCAGAGATGGTAGTCGGGCCGGGGCTTGCTTGATGGTCTGTGATTTGCAGGGGTCGACATGCATCCCATTCTGGCCAAACACATACCCAAAGAACTCTACGGATGTCTGGAAGAATGAGCATTTTTCCTTGTGGAGAGTGACGCCATGCTCCCACAGACGCTTCAGGGTAGCTCGCAGGTGTCTGTGGTGGTCTTCAGCAGTCTCAGAGTGGATCAGGATGTCATTGCTTATGTTCATTGTAGGAAGGTGGAATCTGACTGCATGGTTACCCCCACTTTTTTCCTGGTGTTTTGCTGGTTTTTGACTAGCCTGACTGGGATCCTGCTAATCAGGACCCCAGTTTATCTGCTTTCTCCCTAAATTGGTTGTGTATGTACTTTAGGTACACTCCAGATTGGATACTGGGGTACCCTTATAAGTCCCTAGTATATGGTACACCATGTACCCAGGGCACCCCAGAGGCCTCCCAGGGGCTGAAGCATGTATTGTCACCCCTGAGAGGCCATTCAAAATGACACCACAGGTCTGCTACTGCCACCTGTGTAAGGAGGTGCATGCACCCCTTACTTAGATATAGGTCACCTATATCTATTCTAAATCACTACACCTATAAACCTATCAGTCACCCCTATGGCAGGCCTTATCAATCCTGAAGGCAGGGTGCTGGGTTTTGTGTGAGAGGGTGCCCCTGTATGAGCAGAGCCCCTCTGCAGTCTTCAAAATCTATTCTCCGGGGTTGTCTGTGATGCAGCCAACCATATATACTTCAGTGCATTATAACCTCGCGGTAAATGCTAACTTTAAAACGGCTGCTTAGAAACATGTCGTGTTTGGTGTCAAACACCTTGGAATCATACCTCCACACCAGTAACTGGTGTGGGAGGTATGATTCCTCCCTTGTAGAACCACTACTATGGGTCACCGGTCTACCCGGTACCAGCTTTCTCGACCTGGGCAGCACAAAATGGATGCTGCCAGCCACAGTTACTCCCCTGCAGCAGCAGGCACCGAAACGCAACTGACCGGTTGCATCTCCAGAGCTCCTGCGGACTCCGAAGATTTCTGCAACACAGGAGGTGGGTTCCCTAAGGTCCCCGAGGTCGATCTACCCTCTCAGCGATTCTGAGACTAGTATCCCTCGTGGGGGCCGTGCAACCCGTACCCCTGTGCACCGCGTCATTTTGCAAGTGCACCCACTTCACGACGATTCCTGAAGCTGTGCATTGTACCACGTGTGGTCCCCACCCCGAGCAGCATTCACACCGAAGATTGCTGGCCTCCACTCCACGAGTGCTCTGTGGGCCCGTACTTCGTGTTTTCGCTCGACGTCGCTTTGCGATCCCTGGTCCGTTGACCTGTGGGTCCTAACGAGGGTCACTCTTCTAATTGTTGGGCTTCCCTGGTTGCTCCAGACGTGCCCTGACTCTCCATTGCTTGGAGTGTCCCCAGGACCTTGCTGGTCCTCACCGTAGCTGTTTCCTCTGCCTGCGTGGGTTGCCGTTGCCAAGGCTTGTTGGTGCTCCAGCCGGACACTGACCCCTCAGTCATCGGGACAGCTCACCTCCGGACTTTGGTCGTCATCGACATCTCCTGGTCCCCGTGGCTGCAGAGTCAAGCATCCTATCTTCGCACCTGAGGCACCCGACATCGGTGGGCATTCAACTGCTCCGCTCCTGGTCACATGAAGTGACCCAGACTTTGTCCCCTCTGCTTTCAGGTTCTTCTCACCTCAGATCCAGGCTTGGATTCCACTGGACACTTTTCTTCTCCACAACAGCAGCACTTCGCGTCACGCCATTGAAAACGACGAGGGTTTCCGACACCACTTGACCCCTATGCACCCGGCTCCTCTGGGATAGGTAACACGGGTACCACAGTACTCACAAGGGTGCTGGCCTTAGAACCTTCTATGTTCCAAAGGGTTTGCTTGAAGTCCTCTCCGAAGTGTCCTTAACTTGTAATTTTCCAACCGCGACTTTCCCATAGAGTTGTACGGAGCTCGCGTCTGTGTTCACACACTGCACCCGTCCTCCGTGGGTCCCCTGTGTCACTACTTTGGGTGGTTCCTTGGGGTCCCAGCGATTCTACGTGCTCTAGGCACTGTCTCTAGTGAAGTCGTGGTTGTTATACCACTTTCTTAGTATATGGTTCGTCTCCCCCTGGAGCCCGCTGTGTATTGTGCTATTTACTGTCGTTCTATTGATTTAATATTGTGTGCTTTGTGCTCTAATCTCATAAAGAGGTTAGTAGAGAGTGTTTAGTAATAAATACATATATTTTATATATCTCTTCTGTGGTTCTCCTTTCATTTGGTCATTCAGGAGGTTCTGATCTGGTAAAACAAGCTGCTTTACATTCCTTCGAGACTTAGCCTGAAGGCTGCTCTCCACAGCTACCACTAGGATAGCTTTCTATAAAGGTTGTCTTTAACCTAATCATCATAAGGGTCATTTGGACTGGTACAAGGTGCCCACTTTAATTAGTGGACAGCATATACCAGGCCAACTTCTCACATTCATAACATCTTGGAGCCCTGACAGCGTCTCACGAATTGCGTCCTGGAATGCTTCAGTGGCAGATGAGATGCCGAAGTTTAATCTCTTGTACAGGCGGAGTCTCAGTGTGTGGAGAAAGTCGTGATGTATCTGCTTTCCTCCGCTAGCAGTAGCTGATGGTATCCAGCTTTTAGGTCTAATTAGGAAAAACCACTTCGAACCGTTCAAGTCAGCAATGATATCGTCCATGGTGGGAGTGATGGGCCTCTCCTGCTTGATCCCTTGGTTGGGGAGGCGTGTGTCAATGCAGAGGCGTATTTTGTCTGGTTGCTTCGGTTTCTCCGTTATGACCATCGGTGAGACCCGGGGGGGGGGGGGGGGGTCGGTCCCGACTTTCGAGCTGGTCAAGCTCCTGCTCCACTAGCGGCCTGAAGTAGAAAGGCGCTCAGCGGTGGCGAAGAGCTTTGGGCTTGACTGGTGTGTCAATGTGGAGTTTTATGGGAGGGGCCTTCAGGCATCCTAGCTATGTGAACAGCCCTGGTAACTGGTCTAGCAGCACATCAATGTGGTATGATCGTATATTCCGGGTGAAGGACACAGGGCTTAGGTCTTCGACCGCGTGACTTACTTTCAGGGTGTCGGCTTCTTGGTTGACAATGTGGAAGGTTGTTGTGATCTCCTAGTTACCCGACTTCACACTCACATACATGAGTCCCTTGAGCGGCAGTGAGGTCTGGCTGCCATACGTGAAGATCTTCGTGTTGGATGGTGACAGCATGGGCCTAGGTTTGAGGTGGCGGTACTGCTGAACGCCCATCTCATTAACCGAGGTACCTGTATCGATGAGGGCCTTGACTTCTGAGCTAGCGATCTCCACTATACAGGCGGGCTAGAGCTGTCTGTCTCTCTTGAGGTCACTAGAGAAGGAGATGAGAAAGATCTCCTCTTTGTCATCTGGTGACTCGTCTTCAAGTGACTCATGTTCATGCTGGTGCTTTGGATGAGGTGATCGGCAAGTGGTGTCCTGGGGTTCAACTTCATTGAGGGAGGGAGAGTTGCTGGATATTTCGTTATGGGGGCTGTCGACCCCTTGCGCCCCTTCCCTGTGTGCCTCCGCGGCATACCACTGCGAAGTGATTAGCTTTGCCACAGTTGGAGCATAATTCAGCCTCGTGCGGGGCAATCATCCTCATCCATGGTGTGTTTGTTGCTCCCACAGTTCCAGCCACTTGCAGTAGCCTAAGAGGTGGTTTGAGTTCTCGGCTTGCTGGCCTTGCCTTTCTTGTCCACCGTGTCGGCCCTCTCTACCTTCACCAGTGGAGGCCTTTGAGGGGGTTGGGTGATCGCAATGTCCATCTCGGTGGCGGTCGCTGCTGCCAGGTCATAGGATCTGCCCATGATTAATATGTCGTTAAGTGCAATGTTGGGTTGGCGCAGTATGGGGCTCCTGAGTTTTTTGTCTCGGCACCCTTGAATAATTTGTGCCCGTACTTCTTTTGATTGGTCATCGCACTAAATGGCATGCTGTCATATTGTATTGATATAAAACTTTACTTTGTTTGATTTGTATACACTGTATCAATGTTCTCAGTACGGCATGTTACCCTAAAAGCATGATAACATTTGCAGCAATACTGCTTTGAGTTTTATGTAATCTTCATGGTATTTTATATAGCGTTCCTTCTGTAAATTGTATGTATGAATTAATGTGCATATGGTTCCAAATCTCGATTTGTAATGATTTTAATTAATCAGTCAATAAAGATCTTATTCTTATTCTAATTGGTCATCCACCATGCTGGTACTAGCTAGTTCCCACAGCCACGCTTAAAACGTGCCTATTGATTCGCCTTCACACTGGTGCACTTGGCGGACGTTGAATCATCGAAATTGGAATTCAATTGAAGATCAAAGTGTGCGTTGAGCGCTCTCACCTCAGCATCGTAGTCGGTCATTGCCCAGTGTTGGGAAGGTGTTCGAATAGTTTGCAAATCTCATCACCTGCATAGTGTAGCAGAAGAGTGTTTGACGGCTCCGTCTGTTTCGTAGGTGGGGATAAAGTAGTTCTCCAGCGTTCCAACTGGCATTTTCTAAAAAGGGGAGTCAGTCGCGGGGTCGGTGAGTTCACTGGATAGTTGGAGCACCCCAACTAAAAAGTGTAGTGGAGGATAGTGTTTTGGTGAATGTCCTTGTAGGGGCATTGCATTGCCTTTGTCAGCCATAACGGGCATGCTTTCTGTGTCACTTACTGTCGGCGGAGAGCAGGTGGACTATGGAGGTGCTGGTTTTGTGACTGGACCTGTCCCCTTGTGCGTCATCTGTCATGGTTGGGTTTGGAGGCCTGGAGTGATCACTGTGCCTGGAATCCACCCCTTGGTATGACAAGCTATGCCATGCCCGTTGTGCACTGTCTACATTCAAGAAACACGTGCTATCTTTTCTTTTGGTTGGCTTATCATATGCAGTGTCTATACTGAGGCCTGCCATGTAATCATATGCACCTGCCCCTTGTATTCGTATTCTCTTCCACTTCTGTTATGTCTGGTGTACGTTTTCTGTAGCTCAAGTGCATTCGCCCCCCAGCGGTCACCAGGTTCTGAGACCAGACTCGTGGCAGGCCTCACAGGTCAGTGCAAGGTTCTGGCGTGAGGCTAGGGCCCACAGCAGTGCTCCTCTGCGGTGGAGGCAGGCTGACTGAAGCGCTGGGGGTGTAGCACAGAGGCCGTGTGGGGCCAGGGCAGGTGCGCTGGGGTGGTGTGCGTGTCAACGGACGCGGGTCTTAGCCAGTGCTGGCCTGGCAGGTGCGCGTCGTGGGTGCCGGCGAAGAGGCTGGAGCTCCGAGCCAGTGCCGGCTGGTGATGGAGGCAACAGGGCGGCGCGGCAGCTCCAGCATGGTACCCGAGTGCGTAGGTGGCTGGTGAGGCTTGTGTCCGCCAAGGCAGGCGTCCACAGGGACTGGGCCTGCACAGCGATAAGGCAGGGCCTCAGCCCTGCAACTCCCAGGCAGCTCAACAGGACGATCGGGTGGCAACCGACATCGGCAGGGCAGCACAAGCACCCTCATCCCCAGTGTGATGGGGGACCCCCGGGGTATGGTCTAGCCCAAGGCCCGACAGGACAATGAAGACCCGCACACACCCGGCTCAGTGGTATGGGCGGAAGACCCTGAGCAGTCTACCCCCCCCGTTTATTATATAGCCTCTGGCCACACCTGGGTGTTAGAGTGTGTTTCTGGGGTGGATGCCTGGCTCAGACAGGTCTGGGTTGATCACTACATCAATGAGGTGAATTGTAAACGCTTGCAGTGGCCCTGGAAAAATACGGTACCTGCCTTAAACCAGCAACAATGCATAATTTGCATGGTGTTAATTAATGTCAGTCTGTCCTGCCTTCAAGCCTGTCACTTGAGTTTAGTTTTTGCTTTTAAAGAGCGTCCAGATTTTTATTTGGAGTATAGATGGTCAAAGGTAGGTGTCTGAAAAATGTGTGTAGTTTGCATAATTACATGAAATGCAGAAGTGGCATTTGGCGATATATCTTTAGTGTGTTATATCCTCAAGGACTCATTTCAGAAAAAAACACAAAAAGCACAAGGGCTGCAAACAGCAGCTGCTCGCGTTCTGGTCATTTGCGTTGTTCCTGTGCACTGACGCAAATTGTTTTCTAGTGATGGCAATTGTTAGACCTGGCTTTTTCAGCGTGATTATCCCCAGACTTTTTGCTTTTTGCCCTTCTGTTTTGGACCCTGTTTTAGTTGGTTTTATGACTCTGGGCACTGTATCACTGCTGATCAGTGCTAAGGTGCATATGCTCTCCCTGTAAATTGTCTTTATGGATTGGTGATTCCTTGATTGGCATATCTGATTTACTGGTAAGTCCCGAGTACAGTGCAGTGTGTGCGCCCAGGGCCTGTAAACCAAATGCTGCTAGTGGGCCTGCAGCACTGATTGTGCCACCCACATGTGCAGCCTGTAAATGTAATTCAGACCTGCCACTGCAGTATTTGTGCGCAGTTTGGTACTGCCCCTGTGCTGTGTGCTGTTGGGGTTGGCCTGCAGTGGTTGCTTCTGTCTTGGGCAGGGAAATGACTGGACTGTATTTTCATCATTTTGCTGTTAGAGTTTTCTCCAAGGGCTTGAAGTAGAGCTTGCCTCCTGTCGGAAGTCTCGGGGATAGAAAAGACTTCAGAGATTTCTTCTGGGATTCAAGAGGAAGCTTTGCAAAGGAGAGACTGAGGAGAAGTACTACCCCTTTGCTGTGTGCTGTCTGGGGTTGGTCTGCAGTGGCTGGTTCTGCCAAGGAAAGGACAAGGACTTGGCTGTGTGCTGTGTTCACCTGCTTGAGGAAGATCTCCAAGGGCTTGGAGTAGAGCTTGCCTCCTGTTTTTGAAGTCTCAGTGATACAAAGACTTCACCCCCAGCTCCCCTGAACTTCCTTGCTCTGAGTTCTGACCTGCCAGGAGGTGCCTGCTGCTGTTCTGGGCCTCTGGAGGTTGTTCCTGCTGTTGTGACCTTGGAAAGTAACGCAACGACAAGAAGCGTGACGTATCCGCACCTGTTTCCGACGCATCACTGAAGAAACTGACGCTGCGGCTCAAGAAATAGTTTCACGCCGCATCAACTGCACCGTTCTACGGAGTCCGATATCACCGCACCGATCCCGAGGCAGGCCCGGCTGTGCGGCTGCAAGAACCAACGCATCATGGGACCACAGCTGGAGAAACCGACGCATCCCTCATCTTCACGCATCGCATCTAGGTGCCACGCCTGCAAGAACGCCGGGGCCGCAGTAAGAAACTGACGCATCACCTTCCTTCAGTAAGGAACTGACGCATCACTGCCCCTGCGTGGCAGTAAGGCACTGACGCATCACCTCCCCTGAAGTAAGGAACCAACGCATCACCTTTCTTGGGCATAAGGAACCGACTCATCACCTTCCCTGAGACAGTTTTTGTTGGACGTGATGCATCCAAAGTACTTTGTATGAAAAGTGTCGCATCTGCAATTTGCTTTGAACAGAACTGTTTCTATCTTTTTGAAAGTCATATTTTTATTACTGTATTGTGGTTTTTTGTCATTTTGGTCTTGTTTGGTTTAGATAAAGATTACTTATTTTTCTAAACTGGTGTGGTGTCCATTCGTCGTGTTTTCACTGTATTACTGTATGTGTGCACAAATGCTTTACACACTGCCTCTGAGATAAGCCTGTCTGCTCGTGCCAAGCTACCAAGGGGGTGAGCAGGGGTTATTTTAGAAGTGTATCCCCCTTACCCTGACTAGGAAGAAGGGTCCCTACTTGGACAAAGGTACCTACCTCTGCCAATTAGAGACCCCCATTTCTAACAGCACTTAATTATGCGACATGGCTTAATTTTGGCAATGTCATGTAACAAGTGTAATACGAAATTATCAAAATGATATGCTATTACGCTGGAGTACCATACATATCGCCTGGGCCTAGTCAAAAGATCTTCAACTGGAGACCGCCTCAACCTCTATTTTCTTTTTTTTTATCGTCCATAGTTCCAAACACGTCCTTTATGTATTTGTGTTAGTTTAGTAGAATGTAGCATATTATAGAATCAAGCGTTCTTAATTCATCACAATAAATTTTACTTTTCTATCTAATGAGCTATAATGGCCACTTGGTGGCGATAGCGCATTAGTTGATAAAGTAAGCAAATGTTTCATTAAGGTCAGCACTTAAAATCCATTTCTCACTCTCGTCTGCCCAGAAAGCTCTCGCAATAGATATGTATCGTGGTGTGGAACATGAGTTTTACCCACTGTTGGGGGTTGCAATATGTGGTTCTGTTAATTAAATGCCATTATGGCTCCTGGTTAAAGAGCATAGTAAATGTAATACAGATTTATCTTGTAAATAGCGTGGATCGGGCGGCGGGAGATTCTATACAGACTCCGCGGAGTGCTTTCGTGTACGGTGCGATAGGTAGGGCAGTGTTTGCATTGCACCATTGCGCGCCTGTAGAGTAGGCAGTATGTAAGAGTGTCTTAAACAGCCATCTGTAAAGCAAAGACTCTAGTGATTGCTTTTGAAGTCACGGTACCAAAAACGGGTAGGGAGAACACGCGACTCTGATTGCCGGGTCGGTCCCAGTAAATTTCAGTAAACCTCGTGGCTTTCAGAGAGGGTCGAGTGAAGTTTTCATGAATTACACAATTAGTTGCCAGCTCTTAGCAGAAAATTATGCAGTTAATAGTGTGTGTGTAAATGTTGCATTTCATTTAGGACGGGCAAAAATGCCAATTACACTGGCGTAATTTCCGGCTTCTTGCGTTACGTTTTTATGCAAAATGCCAGAGATTACAACAAGTCGCGTAATTGAAATTTCGTTTAGGGGAGCACAGGAACAATATGATGAACAGTACACGAGTCGCTGTTTGTCGTGTGCAGCTTTGACTTATTTTTTTTTCCTTTTTAGGACAAAATGCGTCATGTCCAAAATGGGAGTAATGTCGCATTTTGCACTAAATAAGTGCAAAATGCCAGATTGACACTTCCCTTAATTTTTGGGGAATTTTGCGTAATTTACATATAGAAAAGTGTTTAAAAAAAATCCCAGATCTAATTTAGTTCCCATTAGTGCCTCTGTGCTTTTTATGTTGGTGATGGCTTTCAATAAAAGCGTTCTGTTCCCCTCAGTTTATGCAAAATAGTAATCATATTATGCATTTGGGGAATGTCTCAGTTTTGCGTTTTTATCATCTGGTCACCCTACAGACTGGCCATATGCGTTGAATGCTTCAGTTGCATATGACCGCGAAATACGTTTTGGGGGGCAGGGGTAGCTACCTTTACTCTGACTTTCCTTGGTAACCCATTTGAGCACTCACACTGAAACAATATATGGGTACGTCCTTTACTATATCACAGATTTACGACCAATAGTCGTCTCAAGCTGCTGACAATCGTAGTGCAGTCAGATTACTACATAACCAGTGACACTAGCGTTGACCACTGCCACGTGTGTAACGTGTGTCCATAATGAAGGAAACCATAGAGTTGAAGGCCTGTGCTACAGCCGCTTCAGTACACTTTGCATGACACTCTTTCTTTTATCTTGTTTTATTCTCGCTAAACCTATAACCCCCCTTGCACTTGTGTGTCCTTTCTATCATTTATCTCTCCTTCCTTTCTCTGTGCTAGTTCTGTAATCTTTGTTCCGGTTTCCCGCGTTGATCTCCAAGCCCCCCCAGGCTCCTCCCTTCAGCCTGCTCTTTTTGGGCTGTGAGTGGACCAGCTGCTGGACCACCAGCCCGCATAATGACTCCCCAAGTCCCCTTCCTGACCCAATGTAGTTGGCACTTGCCGGAAGTCTGACGGCCGCCGGTAAATTGTGACAGTGTGTGCTTCACGCGCAGGCATGACGTGCAGTGGGAATGATTAAGAACATGGTACCACATTTCTTCCATAACAGCAGCGAGAAGCCATGCAGAATAATTTGGAAAAACTTCAGAAAGAAATGGCTGCCCTTCAGGCTGTGCTGGAGCAGAACGAAACGCAAAATTTGGAACTGCAGAAAGCACCGGGCGTTCGACCCCAGCAGAATGCAGCTGGCTGGCCCAAAGGGGCAACAGAGTCTCCCGATAAAGGTACGTGACTGGCAGCGACATCCTGAAGGATTAGCTGTTAACCAAGGCTTTAAGTGGGATGGAAAAACTGGGGGGTCTCGCAAAGGGGCGTGGCCGATGTAATTAAGGGCGTGACTTAAAACACTTAAGCTAAGAATCTGTGCTATGCATAGTGTGCCACCCGACTGGTATTTTGCTGCTTCTGTCATTGCATCCAGATATATATTACAACAAGTAACATTACACCTACAACAAGTCAGGACTGTTGGCTTCGTCAATGGTTGTTAGTTGCATAAGAAAAATAAACTATGGCTTCCTTGTGTATAATATTGAAAATGCTTCAATTCTAACACGAGACTGTGAAACAACTATAACAAGTCTTATTGAAGTTACATTAAAGGCAGTAAAGGGTGGTACTGCTGCAGAGTTAAGATTTTTTTTTTGTTCAGCCTGAGGGCGAGGGCAGAAATGGAGAGCTCGATAGGGACCCGTCATCAGCACCTGCTTTTTAGAAATGCCGGTGCTGAGCACTGGCAGGACCCGCCCACTTAAAGCCCTGTAGCTAACTAAAATTTTAAAGCTTAATTGGTAGACAATGCGTGGCTTCCTGTCAATATCACGATTGTTTGTCATCTCAACTGCATTTATTCTAACTTTTTTCATCCCAGGATTTAAAGAGATAAGTCACGGGTCCTCGCAAACATTTTCCTAGGGGACAAAAAGTTTGATCTGTGGTGATAGAGGGCTTCATTGAGTCCAGCAGGGTGGCAATCATGGGAGGGGGTGGGGTGGTGATATGGTGTGTATGGGAAGCGGAGCATGTACATCTAGTGGCTGAATTGCACAATGTAAACCAAAAATCCTTGGCTCAATCCCAGCTTCTCCAGTTAACCAAATTGTGTGATCCTAGGCAATTTTTATTTCACTTTCCGTCCGTTTTCTTCGTTATCACATATAAGAGGACCTCGAAATACATGAGTTCAGGATGTGCACTGTACAAAACCTTCTCCTGTGTTTGATTTGATAAACTATAATGTTCTCTTCCAGGGGAATACTCATCAAAGTCATAAGCAATGAATAGTCCCATTCATGCCCGGGGACCCCGGAGCATATATTAAAAAAAAATATATATATATATATGTATGTTTAACCTCATTAATGTACGTAGTACCCCAAAACATATATATGCACCCTATAGAGAAAAAGAGGCAATAAAATGCCCAAATTACATTGTTTTTCATTTAAAATGCGCCACTATCAAACATTTCTGCAATACTGGAAATGAAACTTTAAAGTGTAAAACAAAGCCTTTATTTGAAAGGAAAAAGCATGGGAATGGAAGGCATTGCTAGCCAAAAGGCTGCATTGAAAACCATAACTGCCACCGTGCCATTAAGACCTCCTGCACCTCCTGAATCCCATCCTGACCCACAGGTGACAGTTAGGTCAGTTCTTTATTCTGGTTCCTTCAGTGAGGATTCTGGAGCACTGAGCTCTAAATTTTTTGACGTCTTGTCAGAAAATTTTCTTCAAAGTAGAAGATTTTGCCTTCACTAGACGATATTAATTATCTTTGTGTTTTTAACCATTTTTCGGACTGAATTTTTTTCCCCTCAGGCTCATAATGCCGTCTCTTTACAACAAGTGCCTTTCCTGTGGTAAAAAGATGGCACAATCTGACCCACACTCTGTCTGCATTGTGTGTTTGCCTTCCTCTCATTGTCCAGAGACATGCTATCACTGTCAAAAGTTCTCTAAGAGGACTTTGAAGGACAGCTAGGCGATCAAACTACATGCCCTTCAGGGGCGAGAAAAGGTAGGCCCTTCAAGTGGCCTTAGGGAGGGGGGGAGGTTCTCAAGCCTCTTTCAAAGAGCCCTCCTCTTGATAAAAATCGGCACACAGAGGAAAACAGAAAAACACGCATGAAAAATGCCATTTCACATCGCCGTCGACAGGTTGGAGATAAACGCCAACGGAAATGCCTGTTTCCTCGCCGTCAGTGTCCGGATCGACGTCAAAAGTGCCTGCGAAGCATCCTTCGACGTTGAAGAGACAGAAGTTGGAAGGATCGATGTCGGGGCACTCGCCGACAGACCCGTCGAGACAGACGAGGCACCACACATCGACGTCATGGCACCACACATTGAGGTCAAAGCCTAAGTCGAGGCATTCGCCGTTGAGCCAGTCGGCGTAACACAAACGATCGATACCGAAACAAACCTGGAGATCACCATGCTCTGTCAAGACACTTGCCGGCACACCAGCAGTTGGCACCGGCACCAGACAGATGATCGACATCGAAACAACCCTCAATACGATGTAGCCTAATGAGTGGTCGACCTCGAATCTGGGGAACCGGGTTCGAGTCTCGGCAGGGATGCTCAACATCCTGTGATTCTGGGCCAATCACTTAATCTCCCAGTGCCTAACAAAATTAATGTGTCCATCTGTAATGCAACTGGTGCTCATGTAATGCTCTCTGATACCTTCAGGGTGAGTTTGCACTGTATAAAACTCCCCCCAAAAAACCCCTCGAGATCACCATGCTAGACTTCGAGGCACTCGCTGGCCCGCCGGCACTGGACGTCAACACTGGTACCAGAAACCTCTATTCCGCCGTCAAAGGATGGTTGGCGTCTGTCGATGTCGAGACAATCATCAACATAGAGAAATGTGCAACTCACCACAGAGATGGCTAGATCAACTTTGAAAGCAAGATGATTGACATTGAGTATCAGGTCTCTCTCCAGAAGTTAGGATTTTGCCTACAGGGGATTCTGAGCCTCCAGTTACAGAAACTTCTCCTACTGACCCACCCATCAATCTGTCTCCCCCGGTGGCTACAGAGCCTTAGTAAATGGCGTGACCCTCATCAGAGCCCGGGGTCAGCTTATTCTCAGACCTATTAACCATCCAGGGTCTCTGAGTGTACACCCCCACCCAAATGTACTCCTCCCTGTACATTTTCTCCTGAGGCTCCATCCTCAATTCCTAAGGTACAGACAAGACCTCCGCAAAGATCTAAGAGTCCGCAGAGGCGAAGATCACCGTCCAGGACCCCACGGAGGCAGAGATCAAGATCTAGGGCACCAAATAGAAGTACACAATCCAGATCTCAACGCTCTCACTGATTTAGATCTCAGTGGCACAGACACAGGTCTCCTTCCTGGCCCACGTCCTCTCGCTCATCAGTGAGAGATTATTCACCAACATTATCAGTCTCACCCCCGGCGAGGGTTTCTCCGGTGGATGATCTCATCACTTTCATTGACGTACTCTTAAGAGGGGCAGCGAAGCTGAAAATTGACATTCCTACACCTGTTACTTCATCAGTCATATTAGAAATTCTCCATCACAGAATGGCTTCCAGACCTCTTCTACCTCTGGTTCCATGTTTATTGGAGCCTGCTATGCAAATTGTTTTGACTCTGGCATCTCTACGGGCTGCACCATCATGTATAATTAAAAAATACAATGCTCAATCAATCAATCAATCACAAGATTTGTAAAGCGCACTACTTACCCGCGAGGGTCTCAAGGCGCTGAGGGAGAGGAGGGCTCCTGACCAAGTCTCACTTTTCTTGAGATCTGATCCTCCTCCAGATTCGGTAATTGTAGCTGCCGCAAGAAAAACGCATACTGCAGCGTCATCTTAGACAGTGCCTTCAGATAAGGACGTGTTGAGTTTTAACGGGGTAACCCACGTAAAACTACCAGACCTGGGTCAGTATTACAGTACAATATAATGGTGGTCGGGGTAGCAACTTTCTTTTACAGAAGATGAATATTAAAACATTCACCACTCCTGCTTAAGTATGATGTTCAAATCAGATTTTTAATCCTAAAAATGGAAGGCATCAAATGCAATATAACGTCAAAGCATTTCTTAGAGGCAACACAGTTGCTCAAAATACGTAGCAGTCCGATAAATATTTACAGTGCTCTAAATGTGAAGGAAGAAGAAGGGGTAGGGTAAATGGTGGTGAATCTGTGAGTAAAGGACAGGATAAAGGTATAGTGACATATATACATCATATCTACATGAGGTTAGACCTTTCCAGCCTAACACAGGTCAAATGTTCCTGAATGTAAACATAGCTCAAATGTACATGTTATTCGTAATAATCAATCCTTTGAGCTTGTGATTAGGTTGTCAGTTGTCAACGTTTCGACCCCTAAAGTAGAGGGTGAGTTAATCCTCACGTTGGGGTCTTCGTCAGGACAGGGCTGGGAAGAGCACCTACGAGTAATCAAAAGAACATGTGGGTGTGAGGTGGTGGTATTTACAGTGGAGTGGTGAGTGCTTTGGGTGAATGAGGTACCATATACATACTTGTAGAGAGGCACGATCAATGTGCCTTCCAGGGTGTGATGGGCTAAGCGTAGCTCCTAAAAGCAAAAGGAAGGGAAACCGGATCAGGTTAAAAAGTCCAAAGGGGTGGTGAGAAAACTCACTCTCTAGGACAGGCCATAGAATAGACACTTACTGTGAAGAAAAAGGTTACTTGCGCGGTCGTTAGTCTCTCGCAGCAGGGAATCAATCCAATCAATATCTAATACAAGGAGAGGGGGTCATTAGGATCAACTCTGAAGGGAGCACAGACTGTCTAATCATCAGAATAGATCTAAACTGGAGTTGAGCTGTACGCGATGTCAAATGTGCATGTATCATTGTCATTTGATACAGACAAAATGAGTGCGATCAGGATATGCCTGATCTGGTGTGGTGACAGAATCTACACCGTGATGGGCATCGTTTAGTGAGAAACCATTTGATTAATTGCAACAATGATTGGAAGGAGAGAAGACTCAATGCCAAAAATCAGATGTCTAAACGTGCATGGCTACACCATCATGGGAAAGAAGGTGACTTAATCCGAACATTACTTAAATGACTGAGTGAGCTTAGCCACAGTGCTCATAAAAATACGATTACCCAATCTTAGTTTGTTCTAGTGTCAGCGCGAATCGTTCATACTAGCCAAGACGTGAAAGCAACCCATTACGAGGTGCAGTAGTTGCAAAAAACTCCTCGTCACAATAGCAAAAACCCGATGTGGTCGGGGATCCCGTAGGATAAGGCTTACCTCTCAGTTGGCCGTCCGGCTCAGGAATGAGCCAGAGTGTCAGATCTCACGCTTAATGTAGTAAAGATTCACGGCGTGCGTGCACCGCGAGGTGCAGCAGCTCCGTGTTGTCTCGGGGGCTCGTCAGACGACAGCCAATGGTGAGACAGGCAGACGTCATTGTCTACGGGGAGAAATCTCATGTCGAGAAACAAATGAAACGAGCTATATTGACTGTGTGTTTACAAGGGAAATGCGTCACCCATGCACAGTCGCTGTTCTATCTCCTATGATAAATAGTTTGATTACACAGGTCCCGATGTATTCTACGGTGCTGATATTTATCTAGGGACCTGTACATAGGTTGTGAACACCACATACAGGGAGTGTACGGGTGTCACACATTGTGTAGCTAGGTACTCAGGCGAGTGTTTGCGACTTAGATGGGTACAGAAAAAATAATAAACAATCTAGATCTAAGTCCAACATAAAAAATCACATATCAACATTATTAGCAGTGCAGTCTGTAGCAGGGATCAGAACAACGATATGCAATATCTGGGTCACATCATACAGTACCATCATAATATTAACATTTCAACAGTATGGTCCCATGAAATATTGAGGGCAAAGATATTGCCTTAGATCACATTACAATTTAGGTGTGTGTTGTATGTAACACGTTTCCGGGCAACGAGGACACATCATAAAGTACCATCATAGTATTAGCATTTCAGTAGTGCGGGCCTATGAAAGATTGAGGGCAAAGGTATTATCTTAGGTCTCATTGTGTGTTATATGTATGGAACATATCCAAAATCCTACATGGGTTCAGTCACCCATGTGTAACATGCAGTTATTCAACTGAGAGGTAAGCCTTATCCTACGGGATCCCCGACCATATCGGGTTTTTGCTATTGTGACTAGGAGTTTTTTGCAACTACTGCACCTCATAATGGGTTGCTTTCACGTCTTGGCTAGGATTCGCGCTGACACTAGAACAAACTAAGATTGGGTAATCGTATTTTTATGAGCACTGTGGCTAAGCTCACTCAGTCATTTAAGTAATGTTAGGATTAAGTCACCTTCTTTCCCATGATGGTGTAGCCATGCACGTTTAGACATCTGATTTTTGGCATTGAGTCTTCTCTCCTTCCAATCATCGTTGCAATTAATCAAATGGTTTCTCACTAAACGATGCACATCACGGTGTAGATTCTGTCACCACACCAGATCAGGCATATCCTGATCGCACTCATTTTGTCTGTATCAAATGACAATGATACATGCACATTTGACATCGCGTACAGCTCAACTCCAGTTTAGATCTATTCTGATGATTAGACAGTCTGTGCTCCCTTCAGAGTTGATCCTAATGACCCCCTCTCCTTGTATTAGATATTGATTGGATTGATTCCCTGCTGCGAGAGACTAACGACCGCGCAAGTAACCTTTTTCTTCACAGTAAGTGTCTATTCTATGGCCTGTCCTAGAGAGTGAGTTTTCTCACCACCCCTTTGGACTTTTTAACCTGATCCGGTTTCCCTTCCTTTTGCTTTTAGGAGCTACGCTTAGCCCATCACACCCTGGAAGGCACATTGATCGTGCCTCTCTACAAGTATGTATATGGTACCTCATTCACCCAAAGCACTCACCCCTCCACTGTAAATACCACCACCTCACCCACATGTTCTTTTGATTACTCGTAGGTGCTCTTCCCAGCCCTGTCCTGACGAAGACCCCAACGTGAGGATTAACTCACCCTCTACTTTAGGGGTCGAAACGTTGACAACTGACAACCTAATCACAAGCTCAAAGGATTGATTATTACGAATAACATGTACATTTGAGCTATGTTTACATTCAGGAACATTTGACCTATGTTAGGCTGGAAAGGTCTAACCTCATGTAGATATGATGTATATATGTCACTATACCTTTATCCTGTCCTTTACTCACAGATTCACCACCATTTACCCTACCCCTTCTTCTTCTTCCTTCACATTTAGAGCACTGTAAATATTTATCGGACTGCTACGTATTTTGAGCAACTGTGTTGCCTCTAAGAAATGCTTTGACTTTATATTGCATTTGATGGCTTCCATTTTTAGGATTACAAATCTGATTTGAACATCATACTTAAGCAGGAGTGGTGAATGTTCAGATAAGGACAGCAAACAAATTGATTCTGTAGGAAAAAAGATGTGCAGCACCTCTGCATCCTTTATGAAGGTTGCCAGTGCCTCAGCATTACTAGGGAGGTACGACAGATCACTCTGGGACTCTCTGTCCAGATTTACGGATACGTTGCAAAAAGAGGACAGACAAGACTTTCAGGAGATTCTTCAAAAGGGCGGCCTGGTTGCAAACCAGGTCATCAGTGATGCTGCTGATGCTTCTGACCTTGCAGCCCACAGATATTCATACAGGATTTGTGCATGACTCTCCTCCTGGCTCCGCCTTACAGGCCTGAAGCCCAGCAAAGCATACTAAATCTACCTTTCACAGGAAATTCTCTGTTTGGAACACACGCGGATGATAAGATGGCGAGAATGAAAGCAGAACTAGATATGCTCAAGGCAGTGGGCCTCGAAGTGTAAAGGATTCCATCAAAGGTTCCGTCCCTATGATGGGCAATCATACCAACAGAGGGTTGAAACAATATAAAGCCAGATCACACTTCCATCCCCGATGACCAGCACATGAAAGAGGAGCCCCTCGTCCATCAGCGTCCTCTTCCAAGACACCTGCAAAACAATGAGCATTTGTTTCCCCCCTCTCCGCTTCCCACTCCGGGGGGGGGGGTGTATGAGGGAAGTATTGTCAAACATCTAGACGAGTGGCGCAAAATACCAAGCGACAAGTGGGTCTTGAATATTGTTTAGAATGGTTACTCACTAAGGTTCAAATCCCCTCCTCCTGCTGTCCCATTGAGGATAGCATCCTGTCATCAAGTCTTATTGCAAAACGAAGTAGACACGCTGCTCTAAAAAGAAGCCATAGAGGAGGGTCCATTCTCTCAAAAGGGACTGGGAATATACTCACTCTATTTTCTGGTCCAGAAGAAAGGCCCAAACAGAGAGTACAGGCCAATTCTAGACTACAGGCTTTGTAACAAGTTCATCCGCAAGGAAATATTCAGGATGCTGGCCCTTCACCAAATCAACCCCCAGCTCCATCAGGTGGACTGGATGTGTGCCACCGATGTCCAGGATGTCTACTTCCACATTCCGATCACCAGAAAACATCAGAAGTTTCTGCGTTTCAGAGTGGCATCCAAGCACTATAAGCACAAAGTGTCGCCCTTCGGGCTCAAATCAGCACCTCGCACAGTCTCAAAATGCATGGTAGTAGTCACTGCACACCTGCAGAGGAAGAACATTTTCATCTACCCATACTTAGACGACTGGCTGATCAAAAGCTCCTCCCTATTGCTAATGCAGGGACATTTTCAGATCTGCCTCGAGACCCTACAGAATCTGGGCTTACAAGCCAACTTCAAAAAGTTCATACAAGTACTGACTCCAAAAATACACTTCCTGGGAGCGACTCTAGATACAAAAGACACAAGTGTATCCTTCGGAGGAGAAATTTTCATCAATCTACAAAATGTTGCACTCTTCTCCACACTACTTGTCTCCATTGGCCAGACAAGTGGCGTCTCTGCTGGGGTCGATGGCCTCTTGCATCTTCATTGTCCCAAATGCCAGGTTACACATGAGGCCTCTATATCAAGCCCTGAAAATCAGTGGTCTCAGTTTCTGAACCTCTGGGAGGACAAAGTGGTCCTGTCACAAGATGCCAGGCAGTCGCTCAGGTGGTGGATGCAGAGTCAACACCTTATGGTAGGAGTCCCCTTTCACCAGAAACTCCTCAAACAGACCCTTATTACGGATGTTTCCCTCCAGGGTTGAGGAGCTCACATGGGCTCTCTACAAACTCGGGGCTTGTGGTCGAACAAGGAACAGATGTATCATGTCAACATGCTGGAGCTAAGGGCAGTCCATCTCGTCCTGAAGTCCTTTAATCCATCCCAAAAGACAACTCTCTCCTGATGCAAACAGGCAACATGACCACAATGCATTACTTGAACAAACAAGGAGGAACTCTGTCCCATCCTCTATCTCTTGAAGCACAAGCCATCTGGAAGTGGCTATTGGCCAGGGGCCTGACAATCTCCACCATTCACCTGCCAGACGCATCAAACACCCAAGCAGACTCTCAGTCGCAACTTTGCAGAAACTCACGACTGGGTTCTAAGCGAAGACCTCTCAAGACATTTTTTGGGAATGGGGGCAACCACAAATCGACTTGTTTGCGGATGAAAACAATAGAAAATGCCAAGACTACGCATCAAGGTTCTCCCCACCCGTATTGAAGGGGATTGCCCTATTGATAAACTGGTCCGGGAGATTTCTCTACGTTTTTCCAAACTTCCGTTGATTCCTGCAGTGATCAACAAACTTTACAGGTCCAAGATCACAATGATTCTTATAGCACTGGAATGGCATTACCAGTGCTGGTTCCAGGACCTGCTTCACCTCTCAGAAAGGCCACACAAGAGCTTGCCATGCAGACAGGATCTCCTGTAGAAGTTTGCGATCAGATTTTCCATCCCAACCTGCCCTCGCTGAGCTTGACAGCATGGCTCCTGTATTCCTCCAGTATGGACACTTAAAACTCCTGCAGGACTTTATGGATTTTTTTTAAAGAGTTCAAGAGGCTTCCCTCAACCAGAAAATCCTATGCATTTAAGTGGAAACGGGTACTTGTGGTGTGCCCAAAATGGTCATCATCCGATTTTGGGCCAAGAATATGTAATCTTACCTTATCTCTTGTATTTAGCGAGATCTGGTCTGCAGTTTTCATCTATAAAAGGACACCTTGTAGCCATTACTGTGTACAGAAAATCTCCCACACAGATTTCTCTCTTTCAAATGACTGTGGTCAACGATTTCATAGAGGGTTTAAAGAAGGTATATCCCCCGGTGAGGTCACCTTCCCCTTCATGGGAACTCAATGTGGTCCTCTCAAAGCTAATGGGCTCCCCATTCGAACCAATATACACAAAGCTTCCTTGCAACACCTTACTTGGAAAACAGCTTTTCTAGTGGCTATTACTTCAGCATGTAGAGTCAGTGAAATCTAGGCTCTATGTGCTAAGGAACCCTATCTCTTATTTCATGCGAACAAGATGGTCATGAGGACACATCCAAATTTTCTACCCAAGGTGATCTCTGATTTTCACATCAATCAGACCATCTCTCTTCCAACATTTTTCCCTAACCCTTCCACACCAGCGGAGAGGACTTTACCCTCATTAGATCTCATGCATGTCCTTAAGTTCTAATTGGACAAAACAAAAGATATCAGACAATCTGATCATCCGTTCATAAACTATGGTCCAATGAGAACTGGGATGGCTTCTTCCAAGCAAACCGTTTCTAGGTGGATAGTCTCCTGTATAATGCTTGCCTACCAGTTAGCCAATAAGTGCTTACCATCTAGACCCAAGGATTGCTCTGATGGGTAAGGCGGCTACTGCTGCTCTGCTGAGAAACGTACCTGTTGGAGAAATTTACAAGGCTACAACATAGAGATCGGTACATGCATTTACTAAGCATTATTGTATTGACTCAGACACTCAGCCAGATGCTCAAGTAGGGCAGGCTTCTTTAAGAAGTCTCCTTGGATAATTTGTACTCCAGTGCTGTTCAATGGTTCTATTCGTCCGCAGGGGTGTAAGATGGGCCACCAATTCTATTCAGTGCTTATGACTATTGACGAGTATCCGCTGGAAGAGAAGGATAACTTGCGTACCTGTAATCCTAGTTCCCTTCCAGGGGAGTACTCATCAAAGTCATAAGCAGCCCTCCCTCCTCCTTGGGCGAATACTTAAAACAGCAGCTGTTATGTGGTTTATCCTTTGAATGTTCATGGCACTGTAAAAAGACCTGACCTAACTGTCAACTGTGCGGCATAATGGGATTCCTGGAGGTCTTAAAGGCACGGTGCCAGTTTTCGCTGTTATGGTTTTCAATGCCAGATGTCTTTAAAAATGAAGCCATTACTAAAGTTACGCAGTGCAGGACACCCTAGTTTCTCCCTTTCTTTAACTTCAATTAACATTTAAATAAATGCTTGCCTGTTTATTTAACATATTTTTTACTGGTACGGCTGAGTCGGGTAAAGACCGATGGTCGTGCTGACCAGGGGGCCGCATGTAAAGGTCAGGAGGGCAGCATGCAGTCCTCGGGTGGTACTTTGCGTATCACTGAGATAAGATAGCCACTTCTTCACAGGCTGCAAGTCTTTTACTCCTTATCTTTTCTCCTTTAAGACCTGGTGGACCGTCCACATGTGGACATGCCCTCCAGTGCCATGATATACACAAGGGCCCCCCTCACTTTTACATAGAAAAGGCACAGGACCAGGGGGAAAAATACACAAAGAAATATAATAAAGGGTACTACCTGCCTCAATCTCTTTCACAAAGGAACAAATCCAGACCACACTTTGCTTATTTGTTTATATATAGCAAATTACTTTGTCATATTTTATTTATTTATTGTTCTTTTTATCACCCTTCCCCAAAAATATTTATGTATTACAAATCAGACATATATTCATTTCTTTATATCATACACTGTATTATAAATTTTTCAATTATTGCATTGTTCAAATTCATTTTACAAATTTAAAACACTTGTACCTAATAACATCACAGCTCATTGACCTCCTATGTCAGACTCTCTACTAACATCCCACTCACACTGCAAACCATACTTTCATCATACACCAATCCGGAAAAACAACAACCGTCCTAAATACCCCGGCGGAGTCTCTATAATTCTCTTTCTGGTGTAGTGGCACTGGACTGGACTCACTGACCGTCAACGCACGTTTCGTTGGTATTTAATGTTATGTTACCACCTTCTTCAGCACCGTATTGTAATTAAATATGTATATACCATATCAGGAGGGCAAAAAGAGGAATCTAAAAAAGCAACAAAGAACTGTATCAATGCTGTGCATTTGATAATTTAATTCCATGTATGATCTGGATCTGTTCAGTATTTTTAGTTAATAGGAGCAAAGCTTCAACATTATTTAGAAAGAACAGCATAACTGGACTAGCCCAACACCACAAGGTGCTCAAACATTACTGTGCAAGTAGACTCTTATTGCTTCCTGCAGTTTTTTAGATTACTGCTCATACTTAACTTTGTTCAAGCCTCTATCTACAGAAACCCGGTAGCCACATAATTGCTACCCACTGCAATAGTCTTCTTTTCCTTTGACACTGTCTATATTTCAACAGCCTTGTACCACTTTCGCACACTTTCCATACAACGGTAATTACAATTGACACGTGTGACGATCACTCTGGGTGCGCTACAGAGAGGCAAAAGTTTGGATTAACATGTAGTCTAATCACCCCTAAAACCCACTGACAGGGACTTTGAGAAGCTCGAACTGCTTTGATCCTCCAATCCACAGCTGTAATGTTCCCACATCAGGAACAAAAGCCCATAACATGAACTCACCAAGACACTTGGGGGCCAAATATGCACTATAAAGGACACATACAATGCATGAAAATAAAACTACAAAAAATCTGAAAAAAGCAAATGGCCTTGGGGGAATGCAGAGTGAGGTGAAATGCCTAAAAGGTAATCGGGGATTGCATCCCTGATGTGGATTACCTTATGGGTTGTTAAATACAGTGTTGAAATATTGACCAGTGTTTTTGCCTATGCCATTAGGACATGAATATAGGGCCATGTGGGAACCCTTTTCAAAGTCTGTTTTTAAGTACTGCCAGGTCAGAGTACTAGCAGGACCTGTCTCACTTAAAGCCATGCTGTGCATTTCACCAAACACTCCAGGGATCAGGGTCAAAGACTTCCAGAAGGTTTATACAACAGAGAGGAAAAAATTAGGATAACGAGGATTAACGATAAGTAATCCAAGCTTGCCCCCTTTACTTGTCCTAATCCTGAAAGAAATTAACATATGCCAGAGCAAGATACATTGACCCCTATCCCAGATGCAAGCATCTAGACAGCCAGAATAGAGTCTAGAACCATAGCCCTAAATCCCAGTGCACCTCCTTATCCAACTCCAGCTCATAGTTAACACAAACTTTGAGCAGCTGCCTGATAAATATCTGTAATTGACCCGCCACACGCAGTAGCCCAGACATCTTCCTCTCATGGACCTCGCCTGCCATGAGCCGTTGAATGAAACACCTAAAGTCTTCTTTAACAGCTGAATTGCCATCTTAACTCAGTGACTTGGGTAGAGGTAAATGCCTTCCTTCCGTGATGGCTTGTTCCAAATCTAATCGGTTCTCACACAGCTGATACTGCCCTGAACGTAAAAGATAGATGCCCATGGTTCTAGTGACCACCAGTAAATGTAGGGCCCTTCATTTCATCTGACATTGAATTGGGGGTGGGAGGTGCAATGGTATACACGTTTCTACAACAAGGATGACAGCACTTTGGCAAGAAACATAAACGTAGACAGAGAATGTCCTGTCCAGGAAGACATGAAAGTAGAAAAGTCTAGCTGCATAGTTCATGCCGCATTTCGTAGCGTCGATTGGCACCTATACGTATGCCTTCTAAATAAGGATTCTGGTCAGGATCTTAATTAGTGGTTCCAGTAGGGATTTTGAAACACCTCTAAAGCTGATGGTAATGTTCGGGAAGGGTTCATAGATTCAAGGACTGTCCTAGATAGACACCCTTCAGATGCTTGATGTCTGTCACTCAAACCCTTTATAGTGCTCCATGTATTCGTGAGTAGCCACCACCAGTCCCATAACAAACCCCTCTTGTAGGACCGAAGCTTACATTCTGCTTTGCAGTTCCATGGGACAACTAGTTCACTATCTTGGCACCAAAGCTGAAACCACGCCTAATGATGATCCTAGGCGCTGGTGTCCTAATCGACCTCTCCCTATCCAGGGCTTCATTTAAGGACATTTTTAAGACCTGGATTTGGACATCTTGCATTCACAGTAGGTTTTGCTGAGCGAGAGACATGAAGCAGAGTCCTCCTTCTCCATATGCCTATAGAGAGAGAGAGTTGAAGTAGTGCTGTCATTTGACAGTAAGCTTTCCCTTTCTGAAGAGGTTCTCTTTCAGTTTCTCAATCCAAGGGCACTCTCAGATGACTCCAGGATTGTCAGTCCATAATCCCTCACCGGTTCCATGTGTTATGTGTTGGGGGCCATTAATCACTTTGAGATGAGCATGGGTTGGCTGATTTCAGGGTCCTGTTCCTTTCATATTGTGACGAAGACTTGTGGCCATTTTTCTCAGAAATTCCGAGGTTAGAGTCATCGGAGGCCATGCCGCTGCCGCCATCAGCTGATAACATCTCTCAGATGGAGGTCCACCACAAGCTTTGTTCAAGGCAGTGCCTTCAGCCTCCATCAGTTTACAACTCAATCACTGCTCTTTAGGCTGACAACTATTTTTGCTAATACATAAACAATGCTGGGAAATTATAAATATTTCTGGTTTATTAAGTCCTTATCGATCCTCTTGCACTTGAGCCCAGATTGTAAGATTCCTTCTCCCTCGATCCAAGTTCCATTGTGATCTCTGGAAATCTAAATAATGTCATATCCGTGATAAACTGGTCTCCCATTCATTTTTGCGACTCTTACTCTAGCCCTGCGTCTAGCTCCTGGAAGATATCTACTTTTTTCTTTCCGATAAGCCTTCTGAACCGATTCTGACCCAGCTAGGCAGGCTCAGCGACAGCACTTTCTTCCCATTTCCTCTGATGCAGTTGTCTTTCTCAAGGATTCGTTGCTAGTGTGTACTCATCCTGAGCTACCTAACTCAACTTCAGCACAGTCTGTGATGTGGCGGACTCATTCTATTTTGAGCATCCGTTGATCAGAAGTGCGCCAGCTCTGAAGAAATAGGCAGATTTTCATGAAAATACACTAGATGGGATGAGGTTTTTTTAAATGTGGTCTTGCATGTTCCCACTCACTAACCAGTGAAAATTTTCAAGACATCCCATCATTGAGCCAGTAAAAAGCAAGCCAATTATTGAAATGGGCGAGCAAGGGGTGGAGGTGGGGATTCAGTCACCCCTGTTCTTCGCCTTTATGTTCCCTAAATCAATCTGGGAGTGATTGGCATGTTGGCCCTTCCCCAAAGGCCGCTCACCCACCAATTCCTTGCATTTCATCCCAAACATTCGGATGCTTTTTCCGTTGCACTTATGGTCCTCTTCGTCCCAGCACAGACTTGTGTCAAGAGCAGGGCTATCAGTAAGCAGCCTTAAACCCCATACGCGCCCTGCATTGACCCTCCAGGCTTGATTTGGCTGAGGGCGCCAACTGCAGTTGAACATGGGTGTAGCAATCCGTCCAAAGGGTGCACTGCGCAGGGGCCCGATGATGAAAGGCGCACTGCTGCCTAATTAAGACTATCTTTAACTTCCAAACAAGGGACCCATATTTCTTTCTTGCTACTTAACTGAGTACACGGACATGGGTGTGGCAATCGGTGCAGTAAGTGCAGTGGCACCGAGGCCAAGGGGTGAGAGGGCCCAGGCAACCCCAAATATGGCTTCTTTTACTACCCAGCGGGAGAGAAGCAGGACCATTTGCCTTGCTTGCATTACAGCCAATAGTACCCTTGCTATGCCACTGTGTAAAATGGTCTTTGGAAAGTGGATGTGTGATGCAGATTAATTCCAGAGAAGCAAACCAATGTAAAGACAAATCCTGGTTCGGGGCATTGTATTCAGAAGACCTCATATTGAGGTCCACTGTCTGTATAAGTTCTGTGTTGGAACCGGTTATCAGTATTTCTGCGCTAAACCTTCTTCATTGAATACTGAGTTCAAGACTTGTTTTAGCTTTGATCCCTCTAGGGATCCGTCCTCCTGGCTGCTGGCCTCCATTGGCAGGATGTGGTGCACTTTAAAGATGTAGAAGATCATGCTGTGGCCATGCTCAGCAGGAGCACCGGTGTCTGCTGCATGGTTTGGCCGCAGCCTAATTTCTTCTCTGAACTCGGCCTAATCTTCCTTGCAGTTTTTAAGTCACGATTTGGTCTTTCTTGACTTTGTGTTTTTTTTTCTTTTTGGTCCTGAGGGATCCATTTTCTGTAACAGATTGAAGTGTCCGGTGGCCGGGCATTCAACACTACCACATGGTACTGTTCTTTTTTTACATCACTTTGCTTCTTGGTCAAATTTCATGTTTTATTTAAATCATTTGTCAGTCGTGGAACTTTGACACAAGTTCCACAATGGTGAAATAAGACTAAAATATAATGTTACAGAGTGAAACCAGCCACAGAGATTTTAAGAGTTCTTTGTCATCCCAGCCTTCCCCATTTATCACAGATTTTTGTTTTTCCCTTTCTTTTTCACCTCCTTTCTCCCTTGTGTGCCCTGTTCTGGTTCAATCTCTGAAGAAAAAATAAGTCCTTGTGCCCATTGGTGGTGGCAAACTATGCACCTAAACGTACAGCGACTAACGTTTTGGCTGCGGAAAAATACAGACTTCCCCCCTGAAATAGAAATGGAATATTTTGGGCAGTGTCTCCTGTTGAAACTTTTATCCGTATTATGTTTGATGTGCACCCTTGGCATGTCTCTCGCGCTTCGCCGCGGGCCTTCTTCACTCATCCTCGCTCCACACTGTGAAGCTTTGCAGTTTTTACTTTTCCGCCTGTAAAATATTGATCCGAGCTCGCAGAGCGTCGTTTGTCATCGTTGGCTGAGAAATGCGCCACTGGCGAAACGTCTGGGAGCAGCTGTTGTGCTGTCGTTAACACATATTGCAAAACCGCCTTCCATAAAGTAGGGGATTTGCATTTTTATTCCCGGATGTGGCTATAATATTCAGTGACAACCGCCTGTGGCCGATTTGCGTTTTTCACTCCTTGTTTAGATTCAGTGCTCGCTACTGGTATTTATTAATGCTAATATGTGTTAATCACTTACAGCTGTAAATCCTGCTGTTTATGCAGCGGGACCTCGGTACACGGTCGCAGCTCCTTCAGATAAACAGGAGCTGCTTGAGCTGAAATGGAGACTGGTCGATATAAAATATTAATGAATGTATCCGGCTGCAGAGAGAAGCGCTACATAAGGAACAAATGGGATCCCTCTGGGGAGGAATCTGCTGTTGTCAGTGGTTTGGGGGCCCAGTTGTATTGTGGACGCGGGGGAGCGGTTGGGATTTATTCAAGTAATCTGCAGATTGTCAGGGAAATCTCAGCCCTGCCGTGTTTTGACTCTGTGGAGGTGCTGTAGCAGCCTGAGGTCCAACTTTGCAACTTTGTCCACAGTGGAAAGTTTCACTCCCTATTTATCAGATGAAATCAGGGGCCTTTGGATTTTGCCACCACCGCACTTTTGGTAAAAGGGGCTCGCAGAGCTTGTGGTGCAAGCCGGGAACTGAAGATGGCATCACAGATTCCCAGGCAGGTGACCCTAATCTAGATAGAGCGCAGTTTTTGTTGTGTTTCAATAAAATCATAATAAAAATCACGATTAAGCTATAAGATGTTGCCCTCCTTAAAATAATAAATTATACAAACGGCCCTACAAAATTGTTTGCACTGAAAATTAACATTGCCTCATAGGAATCCCTCAATGCCAACCAAATCTATACTAAGCAATCAAGGCAAATCGGCTTCAAAGTCAAAAACACGAATCACAGTGCATATTTCTTCCTTAATCTCAGCGCTTGGGTAATAAAATTCAGGCCTGGAAAACATATCCGAGGAGACTCAAGACGCTGCAAATATTGCATGCCCTCTTGATGAGTATTGAAAGATCCTCCGCTAAGTATAGGGCAAAGGAACCATATTCTAAATGAATTATACAAGTTGCAAAATAGCATAAAGTGCTTTGTTGAGTGGCGTGAAATCCCTTCGCATGGGCAGCACGGTAGTGACGCGAACCAGGTGCCAGCAATAGGGAAGGCCACTAGGTAATGAATTGTGTTCACCCTTAACTGTGTAAGATAAAATCTAAGTTCTGGTGCCTTTATCCATGTTAAGTATGGTTCCATGTCTTGGGTGGTTGAAATTGGCACTTACGATTGAATAGTTACCAAATAGAGTGCTTTCATGATCCTAGCATCCTCTTATTTAAAAAGAACTTTTTCTTGACCTGGAACTTACAGTGTGCATTAATATTACCCGGATTTTCAAAAAGACTACTCCATTCCAACTCATGAATGCTTTTTTTGGGACAAATTTAAGCCATGGAACGGCTGTCCAATTACTTTGCACTAGGCAGTCATCTACTATTCTGTGTGAAAAAAACAATTCAGGAGTGGACCACATTTTGATCCATAGTAAAATAGGGTTCAGGCCTACCCTATCTTCTAGGTAGCTTACACCAATTCATTATGTGATATAAGGCTTGGGGTAGATTTTGGAGTGCCTAGTAGCCTATTTAAAAATTTGTTCTCCACCACCTGTAGGGGTTAAGCTGCTGTATGCCCCCAAACGCCAGCCCCGTATGGGCCAGCAGTGAGGCTCTTACCTTATAAAGCATAATCATTTCTTTTGTGGGCTTATGTCCTAATTTCTTGGCTAACCTAAAAATTGATCCGCACAACACCTTCACTGACTGAGACCTTTGGGTTAATAATCTTTCCCACTTCATGTTGTCGTTGAACAAGATACCAAGATAACAAAAAATGTTCATCTTTAAAACTGGAGTCTCACCAATAAAAACTTTTTTCAACCGGGTATTTATTGGGCCACAGGTCATATTGTAGGATTTTGTATGGTTAACCTTCAGCCCCTGCATAAAATTATTAAAACCATCTAAAAGTGCTTGCAATTCGTTTGCCGTATGAGCTATTAAAACTGTGTCGTCTGCGTACAAAAGTACGGAGAATAGACGTGAACCCGTTTTGGGGACGCCAGGTGTACAAGAAGTTAAAAAGGCATCCAGGGCATCAATATAAGATACAAATAAAAAGGAGCCAATTACAACCCTGTCTGACACTCCCACTGACTTGAATGGGGGGCGTATGGTCTCCATTTTGGGTATAACGGACCCGCATATTGATGTCTTGGTGAAGGCTTTTTAAAATGTGCAATATGGCCGTGTCAACCCCTGCTTGCCAAATGATCACCCATAGGGTATCTGTCCACTAGATCAAAGACACAGGAGAGGTCCATAAAAGCCATGTGGCCCCTCTCCTGTCTTTACATATTTACCTAAAATCAGGGACAGATTTAGGGCTTGCTCGGTGGTACCCAAGCCTGGGCGGAACCCATATTGGGCTTATGAGAAAAAAGATTTTTCTTCTGCCTAGGCTTCCAGTTTTGCCAATATTACCCTCCTGAATATTTTCTCTGAGGAATCGAGCATCGAAATAGGCTGGTAATTTGAAGGGTAGTTTCTCTCTCCTTTTTTAAAAATGGGGGCTTTTATGGAGTCCCTCTGTGACTACCGGGCCCCCATTAACTGCAGCTCTAAAGACATTTGTGACCGAAGGAACCCAGAAGTCTACAGTAAGTTAAAGCTCAGCTGGGACCCAATCTGGTCCCGGCGCCTTACCCGTCGCTGATCTCAGGATGGCTCTACACATTTCACCTACCGTGATTGACAGACTGAGCTCTAAGAAAGCCAAGGGTGAACCGGGATCAGCTGGTACCAAGGGTCTTGTTTGACTGCGGTATGGGTTGAAAATTTGTGTGAATTGCTCAACCCATTCTTGTTCCAATATATGGCATTCTATCCCTGAAGAGGTATTTTGAGAGAAAAAAGGACGAATCACAATCTCTCAGAAGGCCATATTGTCTTTTAAACAAGCCTACATTCCAGATCATCCCAAGCTTTCATTGTAATATCGGCCTTTCTAGTCTGAATGGCTTGCTTATAATCTATTCTTGTTACTCTAACTGCAACTGGGTTTCGTGGTATTACATTGGTAACTCTTTTTAGGGTTTTGTAAGCATTTGTGCATTTGGGATTAAACCAGGATTGGACGGGGTGATCCTTTCGGAGCTTATCTATTAATAATATTTCAGAGACTGTTTTGCATATTTTGGTAAAGCTATTGCATATGCAAGCTTGATCAGTGGTATCCAAAAGACCGCATGAGATCTTTGTCTGATTAGTAGTTAGTAAATCTAAAAATATGTTGTTACGGCCAACATATTTCCATTTTCTTTGTACCCCCCGATTGGGCGCATAAGCTGAAGGGGACTTTGTTTTAGGAGTAGGAGACACATGCAGTGGGAGAGAGAGGCTAATAATAATTGGATGGTTGTAGTGAAGGTCGGAGGCAGATGAGGATGTTGAATACTTTATTTCCATAAACATATCCAGGAAACAGGCAAGTCCCAGGCACAACGGCTTCCTGTCACAGTCGCCCACCGCAAGTGAATATGCCTTAGAACCGAACACAGAACATAGAACCGTTCTAATGCATATTCACTTCACGAGCCCCTAAAGGAGCCGACACAACACATCCCCCTCCTTTAGGAACAAGAAGAAAAACAATGGAAAGAGCCTAATGCTAGGGAAATAAGGGAGGGGGGGGTACCAAAGGTACGCGGATACATAAGAAAAGGAGGAAACGAAGTTAAGGGCAAGACTAAGAAATAAATTAGAACTCTGTAAAGTACATCACAAATTCTTTCAGCCAACCAGGAAGTACCCTCCTTCTTTTACTTGGTACACTGACATCAGTAACATCTTCCGAGTTGATACGACTCTGAGTAGTGATCCCCGCATCATCAATACCAGTGCCCACAACAACCTTATCTGTCCTCAACAACCCTTCCCCTTCCCTGAGGGAGAAGTCAGATGCACTAGAGTTGATGTTGGTGTCCGAGGAACTAGGGTTGACCTTGTGGCCAGGATGGGTATCCGTGGTTTGGTAATTCTCCGACCCCAAATGAGACTGAAGTGTACTATTCTCAAAATAATCTTCCACCCAATCGAAATTTGAGGGATGAAGAGGTTGTAGATTCCTTTCAAGCTGTTGACTCCGACCAAGGGCAACATTTTTAAGGTTCCACACTCTTCCATCATCAAGTCTAACCGAATTCCTTAACACTTCCACAACTTGTTGTGGTGTCCCAAACTTGCTTTCCCCTTTGGGAACTCTAATCGGCTTTTTTATACGGACCCAATCACCCACCTTGACATGGACGTTCTTAGTACCATGACACATATCGTAATAATCTTTACTTTTGCTGTGGACATATTCCAGGTTCCCTTTCACCTCCATAGGAGACCATTCTAGCACAGACCCTTTCACAAGCCAATCAGGATTAAACTTAGATCTAGGAGTCCTTCCCCTCATCATTACGAAGGGTGACAGACCAGTGGAAATGTGAGTGGTGATTCTGTACGCCCAAACTGCTTTTTGGATCTCATTTTTCCAGTCTAAATGCTTACATGAAGCAGCTTGAATGACTCCTTTAATAACTCTATTGAAACGCTCCACTGTGCCGTTTCCACTTGGATTATACAAGGAAGTGGTCTTGTGTTTTATGCCACACTTCTCAAAGTAATCCTTAGACATTTTTGACAAAAATTGTACACCATTATCTGTTAGTACACATACAGGCAAACCTTCCCTCATAAAAATTTTGTCTAAAAATTCTAAGACCAACTGGGTATCGACTTTCTCAACAACCTCCACAACAGGCCATTTAGTAAAAAGATCAATAGCAACTAAACCATATTCTTTTGATTCTCCAACTGGTCCAAAAATGTCGACCGCAATGGTTTCCCACGGTAGATTGGGAATTAAACCCTCACTCATTGGAGGTCTTAAGGTACTTAAAGTTTTATCAGCCGTGCGACACACAGAGCATTTTTTACAAAATCCTCTACACCCATGTCGACCCCCGGCCACCAAAAGATTCCTTTCACAACCAACTTAGTCCTGATGATGCCAAAATGGCCTTCATGGCATAATTGCAACACCTTATTGCGCAAAGACTTGGGAGGAACAACTCTGCTACCCCTCATTAACAAGTCCTTGTCCAAGGATAACTCCATACGTACATCCCAAAAGGGTCTCAAATCACTACTAATGAGGTGTTTCCTAGGCCACCCTTTACAAATGTAATCCATCACCAAAACCAAATCACTGTCTTTGTGTTGTTCATCTACCCATTCAGTTTTAGTAATGGCCGGAAAACCAGAGTCATGAATGAATGCTATATTATAATTTCCCCAAGGATCATCAACACATTCTTCTAGGGGTATTGGTAGCCTAGATAGACAATCGGCTACCACATTGTCTTTGCCTGGTACATAAATGACCTTGAAAACAAATTCCTTCATTCTCATTGATATTCTGGCTAACCTGGCAGATGCGCCCACATTACCTTCAGTGGTGAGTATGCGCACTAAAGGTCGATGATCAGTGCGGATAATCACGGGCTTACCCCAAACGAAAGCACGAAAATGTTCTAACGCCCATGCAC
Organism: Calotriton arnoldi; assembly: GCA_963921515.1. Taxonomy (NCBI): domain Eukaryota; kingdom Metazoa; phylum Chordata; class Amphibia; order Caudata; family Salamandridae; genus Calotriton; species Calotriton arnoldi. Next base: position 5,698,455 of record CAWUFW010000146.1, read on the forward strand.
AAGCCAAGGCTTCTCTTTCGATAATGGGATATTTGCTCTCTGCAGGGGATAGGGCTCTAGATGCAAATAAAATAATTTTTTCTTTGCCGTCCCTCTCTTTTTGTGCCAGGACTGCACCCAACCCTTTATCGCTTGCATCTGTTGTCAACCAGCATTCAGAGTTGGGGTCAAAACTGTTAAGGGCATTTACATGTTGTAAATCAGCTTTGATCAATTGAAACTCTCTCTCACAATTAGTAGACCATTCAAATTTTACATTTTTTTTTAAGAGAGAGCGTATATTGTAGATCTTGGCAGCGAAATTAGGTATAAACTTGGCACAATATTCCGCCATACCCAAGAAGGATCTAACCTCTACCTTAGAGGTAGGAGGAGGTGAATCAACAATGGTGTTGACAAGTGAAGGTTTTGGTCTTACACCTTCTTTACTTATGACATGACCTAAATATGAAACACTCCTCTGTGCAAACCTACACTTGGACAGCTCAACAGTTAAACCAGCACTCTGTAATGTAGTGAGTACTTTATCCAAAACTAAATCATGTTCATCTTTACACTTTCCTGCAATCAAAATATCGTCCTGAAAAAAACTTACACCTTCCATGGTTCCAAAAAGTCTATGCATCAATCGCTGAAATACACCAGCGGCCGAAGCAAGACCAAAAGGCATCCGCTTAAACTGGTAACAACCAAAAGGCGTAATAAATGCCGTCAGTCCTCTAGATTCTGGTTCCAGCATGACCTGGTGGTACGCCGTGGAAAGGTCTATGGTGGAGAACCACGTTGCCCCCCTAAGGGAAGACACCATCTCATTTATTTTAGGAAGGGGAAATCTTTCAATCACAATATTATTGTTTAGATGGCGCATGTCTATGCATAGACAAATTTTTCCGTTGGGTTTCCGTGCAACCACAATCGGAGAAATCCATTCAGATGTGTGCACCTCTTCAATAACCCCCTGGACAACAAACCTTGTAATTCAATATTGACTTCCTCTCTGATGAGCATGGGAATAGGTCTTACTTTATGAACCTTAGGTTCTGCGTTTTTCTTAAGGACGATTCTGTGTTCAAACCCTTTTAGTGCTCCTAAACTTTCTCCAAAAACAGTGGGAAATTTGTTGCGTAAAATTTCACCTAACTTGCTGGTATCGTCCATAATCAGTACCTTTTCATCGCTATTAGGATCTAGTATGATATGTAAATTTTTCTGGTCTAGCCAGCCCAAAACTGAAGGTCCCACTTTTGCAACATATAGTTTCCCTCTTGCTGACCTTCCTTTAAAAGGAATGTGAGCCATCTGAAACCCAACATATTAATCCTTTCCCCTGTGAAACTTACAGGACTAGCATCGGAAACCTCTAAATGGTCCCCAATTTTCCCCACAAATTTAGTTTTCCAAATTTCTTCATTTATAATAGTATATGGTGATCCTGAATCAGCATATACTTTAGTCGTAACCCCACCTAAGGATATTTCGCAAATGGGTTTATCTTTCAATGAATTGTCATTAATGTTCACCACAAAATTACCCTGTAAATTCTTAATACAATTCTCTTCTAAATGCAAATCCTCTTCAGTGTTCTCCTCTTCGCCCCATACATACTTTACATTGTTTCGCATGCGACACATCTTGCTAAAGTGACCAAACCGACCACATATGCCACATTTCTTTTTTAAAGCCGGACACTGTTTGCTAAAAGCTAAATGTTCTCTACTGTCGCAGCGATAGCATCTCCTATCATCTTGTTTCATGTCATTTGCAGGAGTCCTTATGAATCTGTTTGGTCCTCTCCCCGCCTGTTCAGAATGACCTTTCGTAGGATTTTGTAGTTTGAAAACCCCTCCTGAAGGCATGGGTGATTCATTACTTGCACCTTTAAGTACGTTGGCACATCTCCCAGACATTTCTGACTTCCTTATAATGGCCAAAACTTCCTCTAAAGGTGCATCACCATTCACCCATAGCCGATCTTGAATAGGTGAATTGTTATTATGTACGACTAACTGATCACGAATGAGATCATCGTGGAGGCCCCCGAATTTGCAGTCTATAGCCAACTTTTTTAAGTCATCAAGCCATTCATCTACTGGCTCTTCTTTACTCTGCTTCCTCTGAAAGAATTTATGTCTCGTTACCCCAATGCATACTTTGGGCGCAAAATACTTATCCAAATCCTTAAGCGCACACTCAAAAACATCAATGGTTGCGTCGATCAGTTTTGGCATACGAGAATATGTCTTCAGACCCACTGGACCCAAGGAGTGCAGAAGTATTCTTTTCTTTTGTTCAGGTTTCATACTTCCTGCCTCATCAATAGCACAAATGTAATTTACAAAATACTCCTTCCACTCTAACCACACAGTGTTAGGTTGAGGACCAGTAGCCCAAAAGGGATGAGGAGAACTGATTGAGAAATTTTGTTGTGCCATACTTAGTTGCGCAGTGCTTGCAGATAAGTCTCCTTGTTCCATATGTGACCCTCAAAAAAACAAAACTTTTTTTTATTTTTTTTATTTTTTATTAATGTATCACCTAAAAAAAAACCATGTCCCGAAATTCTCACCTGTTTCCTGTTGCTCCTTACGTTTGCTGCCTCGTTTAGTATATGAGACACCTGGTCGCCTGGTTGTACGCTTGATTACCTTCTAAAATAACGAGCGTTACCACGACTCTATTCCGATGCAACACTTCATTGTAACGTATGAGGAACAAAATGGCCGCTACGCCAGGTCACGCTGCGTGACCTTGCGTGTGAACGTCACTCCCAGCTCGCTGCACTAGACGCATACGCGGGACACTGGATGCTGGCACTCGCGCTTGGAATCTTTACTCCGGTTTGAAACACGCCGGCGATGGCAGTTGCAGGAGTCTCCAATTTTAAGGTAATCTTGCCTTCTCAGACGTACACCTTTTTTTTTAAAGCGCCGATACACCGTCTCTTCGTGTATTTCCACACAGATTTGTCCAATTTTTAGCCAAGAACAAGTTGTCCCTTCCTCGAAAAAAAAAACGGTACACTGGAATGTATCGATGTCCAGCAACTCTCTTTCTGATCCCAATTCGTCGCCAAATTGTAGTGAAGGTCGGAGGCAGATGAGGATGTTGAATACTTTATTTCCATAAACATATCCAGGAAACAGGCAAGTCCCAGGCACAACGGCTTCCTGTCACAGTCGCCCACCGCAAGTGAATATGCCTTAGAACCGAACACAGAACATAGAACCGTTCTAATGCATATTCACTTCACGAGCCCTTAAAGGAGCCGACACAACAATGGTGGTCACTGAATGGCGACAAATATACCTCATTTTCTTTTTTTTTTAACAGAAAGGCATCAAGTCATCTGATAAAAGAATGTGGTCAATAATGCTGCCTTTGCCTCTCCCAACAAACGTTCATGAAACAAACAGCACTTAAATCTGACGTAAAAGACATTGTTAATTAAAAGAATTTTAGTCAAAGCTTCTCCATATACTGAGTGCTGAACATGGCCATCTTTAATTTCACACACCTGCTTCCCACCAGATATACGTTTAACAATATTGAAATCACCCACCCAAATGAGGGAAGTACCAGTTGGGTATTTATTCATTACTTCTGTGATTGAAGATTTTAAGTCCTCAATAATCCCCTTAGACTGTATTGCAAAATAGTTGTAATAAAAGTTAATTAGGATAATATTAAATACTCCCTACTGGGACAATTTCAGTATCTGATAACAGGGGTTGGTAATCAGCAACTTAACATTCAAATTCCAAATTGCAGTAGAGACCATAACTAACGATCCCCCCCTTCCCCCTGCCTGCAATAGACTGGACAGCAGGTGAGCAAAAGGATCTAAAACCATCAATCAAAAAGCATTCGAAGGCCCAGGTCTCCTGACAGCAAATAACATCAAAGTTTCCAATAAAGGACGGCCAGTCATTGTCTCTTTTAGAACCTAGCCCTGCCACAATCTTTAAAAGGAACTGAAGACCGCTTGCACCCTGTACAGGTACATTTTTGGTTCCTAGTATCTGGTCCTCCTGAGTAAGCCTAGAATGGACCTGGCTATGATGAAGAGCTAGCGCCGCGTCTAGGACCGGTAAGTCAGATAGACCCTCAGGTGCAGGCCTATTTTGTGCATCAGGCTTAATCGGGAGAGACTGATTGATATCTCAGCACGTAACCGCAATTTCCGGGGGAACTCTGACATCAGGGGCTGAATGGTGAACACGCTTGCCCAAAGAATTGGTGGCGACATCTGCCCCCAAATGTTGAATCGCACCCACTTGGGGTCGCCAGGAAACCCTTTCGGCCGCTCCCAAATTCCAAACTCTTAGCAGGCAAGGTTCCCTCAGTTGATCTACAGCAGGTGGTGGGTGGGTGGGGGGGGGCAGTCAATCATTAATATCCAGACCAGAGAGTGGCAAGAATCTCTTGTGGGTTGGGATAAGGGGTACTCCCAGTGAGTTTGCTCGAGGGCACGAAGGCCCTCCCCTGGCCCTGATGGCTGGGCGGGCAAGGGCTCTAAAAGTACCCCAGTGGAACAATACTTGGAGTTACAAATGTGCCCCCAGTGTCAAACCTGATGCCAGTTTCCACCAAACGTTGCGCAAGGCCTGGGTTCCTGCAACTTATCACAATACAGTCTTCCTTGTTTGATTTTGGGGAAGGGCCATTCCAACCCACACTCCTCGCCAACAAGACGTCATTGTACTCCCGGATTGCAAAGGCAGTGTTCTGAGAGAGCCAATGTCATACTTTATTTTTAGTTCCATGTATGACTCCTCCCTGTGAGCTGGGGCAGGTGGAACGCCAACCAAAACCACCACATATGGTCACCATTCAGGTGGCAAATTCAGGATTTGACTTTTGCGGGATTGGGCTGGGCGGGATTTTTTGTTAGCACTTTTTGCTCCAGTGGGCCTTTCGTGTCCAGGGCCGCCAGTAGACTGGTGTGTTTTAGGCACAGATCTTTCCCCAACAGCCAAAATGAACCTGTTTGCTGTGTTGTTTCCTGCAAGGGGGATGCGACCCCCCCAGAGGCAAGTGCCTATGCACTGCAATATAGTTATCACACTTGGTATTCTGACCACTAGCAGAGGAAGCTTGTGCTTGAACTTCAGGTGAAGTGGGAGTTACGATTGTGGATTGTGGCTTTAAACTAGATGATAACACCTAATAGCTCCTTCCAAGGTATTAATCCCCTCCACAAGGAACGCAATAGCAGAGGTCACAATACTTTTCAGCAGAGCATACATTTCTTACCAAGTAGGATGTATCTCCCCCTGTATTAATTTCAGGATTTGCAATAGTTACCAATGCCTGCTGGGAACAGGCTCCCTGTATCTTTTGTAAAATAGTCTTGGAGTCCGGTTTTTCAGATTATCAGGGATGGGGCCTGCTTTAGCTTTCCTTCTTTTCCTTGCAGATGGCTCACAACCGGTGCTTATCACATAGGGTCAGGGATAGCCGGCATAGCAGCGCCCGTTTCCAATGATGACGCCCCCTCCACAGACATAATGGCAGCTTGAGAGATGTCCTCGGGCTGTATAAGATTAATGTTGCAATCTGCATCTCCCTCTAAAGATACCACCTGCACAGGGCTCGTGCAAGAACTGACAAAACTTAGTCTTTCGCCCAAATCAAGCGATAGCAGCCTTTCTCTGCCAGTTCAGTTTCCTTTAAGACCACACTGGCAGTGCGCACTAGGAAGGAGTCCAGTGTTGTCCCAGGATGAGGGTTGATGGACCCATTATCTTTCCCTGCGGTAGCATCTGCTTGCCCATATTTAGAATAGAGGAGGTCCCAGCTGCGGATTACAAGTCAGACCAGGGGCAACTTCTTCAGGGCAATGCCTGTGCGTGTCCCGCAGGACACCGTTAGCGCTTTTGCGTGCGACTGGCTCCTTCCAGACTGCCACAGCCCAACCACACAGCAGTCTGGGGGACCACCCCATGCAAATGGCAAGTGATGCTGAAGTCAATGAAGCGAAAGCAACAAAGTACTACTGAGCAATGTGACCCAGCAGCAAACAGCAACAGTGGTGGTACACTTACCTCCTCCCTCTGGACTTGCTGGAGCCACCGCCTACACCCATACCAAGCTGCTAAGGATGCCAGATGATTGTTGGGATAATTAGAGTGGTTTCATCACGGCGTAGCAACACATGCTGCCCCTTGCCGTACTGCCCTGCCATACACCCGTACCCACTCGTCTCCAGAGGTAAGCCAGGTACAGTGGCGGTGGGCAGAAACAACAACAGCGGTGTCTGCGTAGCAGTGCAGTGCAGTGCAAGGTCTCGGGCAACATAAGCGAAACAAGCGGCAGCAGCCCTAAATGCCCAAAATGCAGGTGAGGTTAGGGCGAGCGGCCTGTGAAGCCAAATGTGCAGGCGCCATATAACCAGGTGTGACAGCCTTGAAAGGGGGGTTGAGGACTTGGACTGGCCTGACTTTCAGAACATTCCTCATAGATTTCCCCGGAGTGTAACATGTGATGCATGTGGGTGGGCACTAGCATGCATCGGGGGGAGAAAGTCAACCATGTCAGAAGTTTTTCTTCAATCAAAAAACTATCTGAGAAATAGTGTGCAAGAGAGATCCCCGAAACTAACAATCTCAAGTATCTGTTTGCGGAATGGCCTTGGCCAGATATAAACCATGTAGTGCAAACCAGATCCACCTACCCCACAGGAATGTTCACATTGATACCTGAAAGTCAGTGTCCCAAAGACAAACTTGACCCCCAAAACAAGCACCCATAAATTGCATTGGTTTATCATCCTTGAAACAAGTTGGATTGATATTTGGGGTGAGTGACTACCTATCTCAAGGAACAGTCACAATACTTCTCACTTTGAACCCTCAGTCACTAAATTAACCTGAGCTTAACCTCCTGGTAGACCTGGCACAAAGCACACAGACCTACATTAGGGCAATGTGTAAATTATTTATACAGTACCAAAGCAGTAATAAGGTCAAAATGCAAAGCAATAAAAACCCCAAGCTAAATTAAAAAAATTGAGTAAAATTTAGTAAACAAAATGACAAAAATCTAATAAGGAGAACCGGAGATATGCATTTTTAAAGTTTTAAGTAGAAATAGTGCCCAAAAGCACATGATAGGCAATTGTCACAGTAGACCCAGAACCTAGACGCAATTTGAGGCTGACTGCGATGGATACTCAAACCAGGTTTGTCCTGGATTTTACCATCTAACTTAGTCTTTTAATTCCAATCCACTACATGAGTACACTTCTAAAGCTCTCCAGGGAAAGCACTTAGAAATACACAGGGTGTCAGGGAGAGGCCAACAGCAGGGTGTGGTCCAGGTCCAATTGCCACTAGTCAGCTCGATAATTCCAGGAAAAGGCTTTTTGCAGCTTGTTGTCTCCCTGTAGCAACACAAGATGCCAGCCTTATGATGCTTATAGTCCACTTCTTTATGCTTGGTACAAACGGGAGCAGATTCAATCCTTCAGATTTCCTTTCAGGTCACAGGCTGCAGGCCCAATCCTCTTCTGATCTTCTGCAGGTTTAGAAAGTGTTCCGACGTGGTGCCTGGAAATGCTACATTAATGCCTGGCACCTGCTAGAGGGTGGGGTTACTCCTGAATGTTCTCTAACCAATGGGATAAAAGTTCTCTATGTACTTTTGCAGTAGTTCCTTTTTGCCTTACTCCAAACGGGCCTAAAATGCAATGTGTAAGGGAATGTTTAAGATGCCAAAAGTTGTTGCCCAGAATATATCTTGGCTCGGGGCGGGGGGCGTGTGTGTGTGCATGCGTACATGTGTGCATGTGTGCAGAGTCTCCTATGGTAATCCTAGTGTCATCCCATATTTAACATTAAAATCTAGTTTGAGGCAGGTACTGTACCTGCAACAAACCCAGACACAGAAGTCTAGTACCAACCACTCATAAGAAAGGGGGCCCCTGATACTGATATAAGGCAGAGTGAGCAGGGGAACAATCAAGAGACAATCAAGGAAAGTACTCTGCCTAAATATTTCTTTATAAAGTGCAATAAGTCACTGATCTATAAAAAAAAAAACAGTCCTAAATAGGGTACCTTTCACATTTAATAGAACAACATACTAACTAATTAAGGATATCATATTTATTTGTATTATTTTATCACCATAGTAGAAAAAACATATAAAGAACAACAAAATCCACAGACTATTGCAAAAATCCTAAGCTACACACACACACACTTTGACATACAGGCAAACACAAACTCAGACAATCTCAGGCATTCCATCAAAAGACAATATATTAAATAGTGCCGAACACAGTCTTGTAATATAAAACAAGTTTGTCATCATATAAGGGTATCAGACAATGTCGAATAATATGGAGAATCCAGGCTTGTTTGTGTTAATCCGTATACAATACTGATATAGTCCATATTAAGAATTCTTCTCCAAGGAACAGATGCGAGCAAAAGAAGCACGGGCTCCAGCGCCGACGCGCATTTCGGTGTCTGACCCTCGTTGGGGTCACACCTTCTTCAGGGCGACAATTCGTGTGCAAGCAAAGAACATGAAGAGTGCCTATGAAAACAAATGCAGTATAAGGCATTGTCATATATAGAAGGATAAACCGATAGATCAGGGTGCAAATGCATAATACATCCCGTTATAAAATCACAGGCAAAACAAAGGTACCCGTTAAGAGGACTGCATGATGAGGGGATCCGGATAATTACGATTCAACCAGGGTTAGCGCACACTAAGGAAAATACGACAATATAGAATAGAAAGGGGGAATGTGACAAGATGAGTTTTTTATATGACAAATATGTGAAAACCAAAGAACCACTAACCAAGAGAAGAAAAGGATACGAATAATAACCAGAAAATCCCCGTGATTCAGTAGATGTGCCAGTCACTGAAATGTTTAAAATCAGACAACAACCAGTAGTGATATGCAAGTCAAAAGATTGGAGATAAAAAAGAGAGGACAATAGACGCAGATAGAAAAGACACGTGTCAGAAAAAGCTGCGCAGGCATAGCAGGGAAATATACCTGGATTAGGATGCCAGAATGGGGTTCCAAGACATAAACTAATCAAACACTCTGTAAGAATAAAGGATGCACGAAGTGTGGCCAGCAAGATAGGAATATCTCTGGAGGAACATGGAGAAAAAAAAAAAAAGGAATGAAGCAGACAGCTATTAGCAGCCAGATACATACTGTTAACAGACTATTAATCTAGTATAGTAGCAAGTGGTGGAGATAAAGAATCGCAGCTTACCCGAGGATTAAAGAGTAGAACAGGTTCCTCACGGTGACGGCCAATCCGCACTAAGCAATTTTGGATAAAAAACGATATGGGTGGATCCAATAAGATAAAACTAGATGCTGAAAATTAAAGGAGTGACACATAACTACAAAAGGGAGTAAAGAGTTAAACATTCGTTACAGAAAAATGGCACTAAATCAGAGGATTAGTGTCAAAGCGCAAGCTTCGGCATCCATAAGAAGCTAAACATTAAAAACGATATCAGGGGATAACAAAAGAAGGGGGCGGCAATACAGCCGGTAGGCGATTCGTTAAACGCATATATTTAGCGGGAGTTAGAGGCCGATGGTGGGGGCTAAACAGATGGTAAAAAGTGTGTGAGGGATTCCATAAGATAAATTAAGAAAGGGTCATAAACCACCAGCCTCCCGGTCAAAGGTGCCAAGGTCTTAGAATCAACACAGCGCCTGGATGCGAACAACTACAAGATGGCTAGCGGAGCACAAAACATACAACATCGGCGCACGAAGAGACATACGCAGGTACAGCATAGCACGAGGGTATCTTACCTGGCTGAGTGAAGACTCAGGCAGAAAAGGCCATCCGGACAGGATAACGGCGATCTCGTCGACGGGACGCCGAGCAGTGAGGGTGGAATCACGAGGGCCGGATTTAAGTATTCAAAATAGGGGGCAGAACCCAGGACATAGAGAAAGGGCTAATCGGGAGCAAGCTACCCAGGGGCTGATATAAAAACATAGACAAAGGACAACCAAGCGGAGGAACAGAGAGGGTGGATACGGGCGCCATATTGGCACAGGAGAATAGTAATGAGATAGATAGCCTACAGAATAAGCCCTAAAGGGGAAATGGGTAGTTACATACGGGGATAACAAGGTGAATCTGAGGAAAATATCAAAACTCTGCAGAACCCGCCGAATAATTATAAGGAATGGATGTACTCCCCACAATCTAATTCAAGAACATGGAACAAAGAACATGGAAAAAAGACAAACAGAAGGGGAGAACAAAAACAATAAATACGGACACCATGATAAACAGGGGCGAAACAAAAGTGGATGCAAGGTAGTGATAGATCCCTGCAATTATAGATACACATACACAGAAAAAGAAGGGGTATTGATAAAAAAATTAAAGCAAAAGTCGTGCTAACGGACCTACATAAGAATATGATAATTAAAATGATATATGTACAACCAGTAGATGTATGTTGCGAGATCCATGAGCCCTATCGTGGTCAAGGAAGGGGAGGTGAAAGGGGAGGGAGCAGGCAAAAAACCAAATATTGACAAAAAATAATTATAGAATGGCATTCTCCCAAGGGAGAGATTCGTTCAGGCCCTTCTCTTTGGTGTTAAAGGTAAAAATCCAAAAGACCTCTCTTTTCCTGCGTGTAGAGGTGGGTTCTGTTCCAGCTTGGGGCAAAACTTTTTTTAAGATAATCCACCTAAGATCATTCACGGTATGAGCAGCCTCTATCCAGTGATAGACTATCCAAACTGAATGCTCCTTTGGTCAAATATTTGATTTGTGTTCGCCGATTCTTTTTCTGGCTTCACGTCCTGACTCCCCGACATATGCCAGGCTGCATGGACATAGGATCAGATACACAATATTAGCAGTACGGCAGTTGGTAATTTCAGATAGGAAGACCGTTCTCCCATTAACTTGCAACTTGTCACTTACCATGGCATGGGGACATGCCTGGCATGTTCCACATCGGTGGTGGCCTTTAATAGGTTCATTCCCGGTGATGGATTTTTGACAGAAGGTGTTAAGTTCAGAGTTCTTAGCTTTAACCAGGAAGTTTCTCAGATTTTTGTTTCTCTTAAAGGCAAACAGCGCTTTGGACAATTTTTGTTCATTGCTGTCAATATTCAAAAGGTGCCATTGCGAATTTACAATCTGTCGCACCTTGTGGTTGAAGTTCGTGTGTTTAGTGACACACACAAGCTTGTCACTCTTTTCAGTATGTTTGGGTATAAACATAGTTTCACGGTCGTAATATCTCGCTCGTTTTAGCGAGTCTTTGATCAGTCTGGTGGGATAGCCTCTCAGCAACAGTTTTTCTTTTAGGATCTCCGCTTGTTTCAATAAATCGCACAGATGGGTCGAGTTTCTCCAAAGACGGAGAAACTGGCTGAAGGGTATGCCCTCCTTTTGGCAGCGGGGGTGAAAACTGTTGTATTGCAGCAGAGTGTTTCTTGAGGTGGGTTTAGTAAACAAGGAGACCATCAGACGGGATTCCTGATGTTGAATCCAAACATCTAGGAATTCCAGTTTGATATTGCTGGAATGGACCGTGAATTTGAGATTGGGGTCCGCTGAATTAATCCAAAGGGTAAATTCATTTAGAGTTTCTTGGTTGCCCTTACAGATGAAAAAGATGTCGTCAATAAATCGGGACCAAGTCTGGACATTTTCGAAGAAAGGGGCCATCTCGTTATAAATGTTGCGGGCCTCAAAGTGTCCCATATATAGGCAAGCTATACTTGGGGCACATGCTGCGCCCATACTGACTCCCTGGATCTGCTGGTAGTAGGAGCCATTGAATTCGAAGAAATTTTCTCCAAGTACAACTTCAAGGCACTGGAGGATGAAGGGCGAGTTGGGTATAGATGGATCAGCTTCAAGAATTTCTTCAAGGACATTTCTGGCTTCCTCTTGGGGAATGTTGGTATATAAGGACTCCAGGTCCATAGTGACCAACAGCTCACTTTCGCTGTTGCAGGGAAGGTTTTCAATTTTGGAGATAAAATCACCTGTATCTTTCACATATGAAGTGAGATTGCACACCGAAGGTTTCAGGAAGCGGTCGATGTATTTAGACAGTGGCTCCGTGGCTGCTCCAATGGTGGAGACAATGGGTCTGAGTGGCGGATTGGCCACATTTTTGTGGGTTTTTGGTACCCCATATATGATGGGTATGCGAGTGCACGACGGGGTAAGGAATTCTGCTTCCTTGGTGCAGATGTACCCGCTTTCAACAGCAGCTTCAACCAGGCCCAATATTTTTTGTTTCACTTTAGGTTCTGGGTTAATAGAGATTTTTTTGTAGTGTCTCGTAACTCCAAGTAAGGCATTCATCTTTTCCACATAATCAGGGGTATCGAAAATGACGATACCGCCACCCTTGTCACAGGGTTTGATGGTCAGGTTCCTGTTAGTTTTAAGGGATTTGAGCGCAGTATTTTCTTCTCTAGAGATGGTAAACTGTGGTTTGGGTACATACCTAAGAGCTTTCTGCATTTTAGTTATCACTGCTTTTTCAAAAATTTCCACTTCACTACCCAGGGACTCCAGTCCCGGAGTGAAATCAGATGGAGGTTTTAAGCCGGACAAGTTGTTTTGGGAATCGTTAGTAGGTCTATTAAGGAAGAATTTTTTTAATCTTATTCTGAGAAAGAAAAGGTGTAAATCTTTCATAAGTTCGAACTTGTCAAGGTTGGTTACAGGTATGAAGAATAGACCCCTGCTAAGGAGGGCCTCCGCGTTGGAGTCAATGGTATCAGAGGACAGATTGAATACAGGGATAGATTTTAAGTCCTCCAATATTGTTGGTTGCGTGTTTGGATGTACTTTTGAGGTTCCTGGTCTTGGTAGAAGCCCCTCGACTGCTGGGTCCAAAATCGAGGGCGGAAGTTCCCCCGTCGGTTTCCTAAAAAACGATAGCGGACTGGGGGTCTATCAAATTGGTCCTGGCGTTGTTGGTAATTAGAGTTCTAATGAGATGGACCTTCGCTGTCTGAGTCAGTGGTGTCGGAAAAAGTCGTGACGCGTCTATAACCCCAGTTGGGTGTAGTTCCACTTGATGTGGTTTCACTACTAGAGTTGTAGAAGTTTTCAGACAGATGGGGATATGTGCGTTCTTGGGAAAAGAGACGAATGTCCTTCGTGAGTTTATCTGTTTTTCTTTTGAGTAAGTACTCAGAGAAGGAGTCTAATTCAATGGATATTTCCTCCAATTTCCTTTTTCCTTCCTCTATACTGTTGTCCTTCTTGAGCTTCTCCTCGAGCTCCAGAATCTCTTTATTTAAGATGGCCACTACTTCCCTCGCAGTTTCAATTATGAGCATCATCCAGTCCCTGGAGCATCTGTTTGATATCAAAGCCCATTTCCCAGGAACTGTTTGATCTCAATGAAAAGGCCTGGAATATTTCTTACCCTCAGGCCTATAGGGATTGTGCCAGCTATTAAATATTCCAACATAAAGTTGGCATGTGATTCTGTACGCTTGGATTTCTTTTTTAAATTAAAGAGTTTGCAGCTTAGGATGTTTGCAATAGTCTGTGGATTTTGTTGTTCTTTATATGTTTTTTCTACTATGGTGATAAAATAATACAAATAAATATGATATCCTTAATTCGTTAGTATGTTGTTCTATTAAATGTGAAAGGTACCTATTTAGGACTGTTTTTTATAGATCAGTGACTTATTGCACTTTATAAAGAAATATTTAGGCAGAGTACTTTCCTTGATTGTCTCTTGATTGTTCCCCTGCTCACTCTGCCTTATATCAGTATCAGGGGCCCCCTTTCTTATGAGTGGTTGTTTTGTCCCAGCCTTGAGCTGTGGGTGCTCTCTTGTGCGTCTCCCCCGGGTCTGCTGCACACTATTTTTTGTTATTGAACGCTGTTCTTCTAATTTAACCCTCCATCGCATGATTCTTATCAGATATTTTTTTCATTGTGTGTACCTATGTTCTAGCTAAACTTTTAAAACATTTCCTTTCCACTTTCCTTGCATTGCTCCGTGCTGCTGTTCTATTATACGCTATTGTGCCATTCTCATCCTTTTGTTCCTCTGGACATCCTCTCCGCCCTCTCCTGCCTGTTTCCTTATCCAATGGACAAAATCAAGACCTTTGGATTTTCTGATGAGGATTTTGCCCGGCTTATGGGCCAATCATCATCTAGCGACAAACCCTTTTCCCTTTCTAAAGGCCTTGAGGAAGAATGGAATAAACTCTTTAATTTAAAAAAGAAATCCAAGCGTACAGAATCGCATGCCAACTTTATGTTGGAATATTTAAAAGCTGGCACCATCCCTATAGGCCTGAGGGTAAGAAATATTCCAGGCCTTTTCATTGAGATCAAACAGTTCCTGGAGAAATGGGCTTTGATATCAAACAGATGCTCCAGGGACTGGATGATGCTCATAATTGAAACTGTGAGGGAAGTAGTGGACATCTTAAATAAAGAGATTCTGGAGCTTGAGGAGAAGCTCAAGAAGGACAACAGTGTAGAGGAAGGAAAAAGGAAATTGGAGGAAATATCCATTGAATTAGACTCCTTCTCTGAGTACTTACTCAAAAGAAAAACAGATAAACTCAGGAAGGACATTAGTCTCTTTTCCCAAGAACGCACATATCCCTATCTGTCTGAAAACTTCTACAACTCTAGTAGTGAAACCACATCAAGTGGAACTACACCCAACTGGGGTTATAGACGCGTCACGACTTTTTACGACACCACTGACTCAGACAGCGAAGGTCCATCTCATTATAACTCTAATTACCAACAACGCCAGGACCAATTTGATAGACCCCCAGTCCGCAATCGTTTTTTAGGATATTGACGGGGGAACTTCCGCCCTCGATTTCGGACCCAGCAGTCGAGGGGCTTCTACCAAGACCAGGAACCTCAAAAGTACATCCAAACCCGCAACCAACAATATTGGAGGACTTAAAATCTATGCCTGTATTCAATCTGTCCTCTGATACCATTGACTCTAACGCGGAGGCCCTCCTTAGCAGGGGTCTATCCTTCATACCTGCTACCAACCTTGAGATGTTCGAACTTATGAAAGATTTACACCTTTTCTTTCGCAGAATAAGATTTAAAAAATGTCTTCCTTAATAGACCTACTAACGATTCCCAAAACAACTTGTCCGGCTTAAAACCTCCATCTGATTTCACTCCGGGACTGGAGTCCCTGGGTAGTGAAGTGGAAATTTTTGAAAAAGCTGTGATAACTAAAATGCAGAAAGCTCTTAGGTATGTACCCAAACCACAGTTTACCATCTCTAGAGAAGAAAATACTGCGCTCAAATCCCTTAAAACTAACAGGAACCTGACCATCAAACCCTGTGACAAGGTTGGGGGTATCGTCATTTTCGATACCCCTGATTATGTGGAAAAGATGAATGCCTTACTTGGAGTTACGAGACACTACAAAAAAATATCTATTAACCCAGAACCTAAAGTGAAACAAAAAATATTGGGCCTGGTTGAAGCTGCTGTTGAAAGCGGGTACATCTGCATCAAGGAAGCAGAATTCCTTACCCCGTCATGCACTCGCATACCCATCATATATGGGGTACCAAAAACCCACAAAGATGTGGCCAATCCGCCACTCAGACCCATTGTCTCCACCATTGGAGCAGCCACTGAGCCACTGTCTAAATACATTGACCGCTTCCTGAAACCTTTGGTGTGCAATCTCACTTCATATGTGAAAGATACAGGTGATTCTATCTCCAAAATTGAAAACCTTCCCTACAACAGCGAAAGTGAGCTGTTGGTCACTATGGACCTGGAGTCCTTATATACCAACATTCCCCAAGAGGAAGCCAGAAATGTCCTTGAAGAAATTCTTGAAGCTGATCCATCTATACCAAACTCGCCCCTTCATCCTCCAGTGCCTTGAAGTTGTACTTGGAGAAAATTTCTTCGAATTCAATGGCTCCTACTACCAGCAGATCCAGGAGTCAGTATGAGCGCAGCATGCGCCCAAGTATAGCTTGCCTATATATGGGACACTTTGAGGCCCGCAACATTTATAACGAGATGGCCCCTTTCTTCAAAAATGTCCGGACTTGGTCCCGATTTATTGACGACATCTTTTTCATCTGGAAGGGCAACCAAGAAACTCTAAATGAATTTACCCTTTGGATAAATTCAGCGGACCCCAATCTCAAATTCACGGTCCATTCCAGCAATATCAAACTGGAATTCCTAGATGTTTGGATTCAACATCAGGAATCCCGTCTGATCGTCTCCTTGTTTACTAAACCCACCTCAAGAAACACTCTGCTGCAATACAACAGTTTTCACCCCCGCTGCCAAAAGGAGGGCATACCCTTCAGCCAGTTTCTCCGTCTTCGGAGAAACTCGACCCATCTGTGCGATTTTTTTTTTAAACAAGCGGAGATCCTAAAAGAAAAACTGTTGCTGAGAGGCGATCCCACCAGACTGATCAAAGACTCGCTAAAACGAGCGAGATATTACGACCGTGAAGCTATGTTTATACCCAAACATACTGAAAAGAGTGACAAGCTTGTGTGTGTCACTAAACACTCGAACTTCAACCACAAGGTGCGACAGATTGTAAATTCGCAATGGCACCTTTTGAATATTGACAGCAATGAACAAAAATTGTCCAAACCGCTGTTTGCCTTTAAGAGAAACAAAAATCTGAGAAACTTCCTGGTTAAAGCTAAGAACTCTGAACTTAACACCTTCTGTCAAAAATCCATCACCGGGAATGAACCTATTAAAGGCCACCACCGATGTGGAACATGCCAGGCAAGTCCCCATGCCATGGTAAGTGACAAGTTGCAAGTTAATGGGAGAACGGTCTTCCTATCTGAAATTACCAACTGCCGTACTGCTAATATTGTGTATCTGATCCTATGTCCCTGCAACCTGGCATATGTCGGGGAGTCAGGACGTGATGCCAGAAAAAGAATCAGCGAACACAAATCAAATATTAGACTATCCAAACTGAATGCTCCTTTGGTCAATCACTGGATAGAGGCTGCTCATACCGTGAATGATCTTAGGTGGACTATCTTAGAAAAAGTTTTGCCCCAAGCTGGAACAGAACCCACCTCTACACGCAGGAAAAGAGGTCTTTTGGATTTTTACCTTGAACACAAAAGAGAAGGGCCTGAACGAATCTCTCCCTTGGGAGAATGCCATTCTATAATTATTCTTTGCCAATATTTGGTTTTTTGCCTGCTCCCTCCCCTTTCACCTCCCCTTCCTTGACCACGATAGGTCTCATGGATCTCGCAACATACATCTACTGGTTGTACATATATCATTTTAATTATCATATTCTTATGTAGGTCCGTTAGCACGACTTTTGCTTTAATTTTTTTTATCAATACCCCTTCTTTTTCTGTGTATGTGTATCTATAATTGCAGGGATCTATCACTACCTTGCATCCACTTTTGTTTCGCCCCTGTTTATCATGGTGTCCGTATTTATTGTTTTTGTTCTCCCCTTCTGTTTGTCTTTTTTCCATGTTCTTTGTTCCATGTTCTTGAATTAGATTGTGGGGAGTACATCCATTCCTTATAATTATTCAGCGGCTTCTGCAGAGTGATATTTTCCTCAGATTCACCTTGTTATCCCCGTTTGTAACTACCCATTTCCCCTTTAGGGCTTATTCTGTAGGCTATCTATCTCATTACTATTCTCCTGTGCCAATATGGTGCCCGTATCCACCCTCTCTGTTCCTCCGCTTGGTGGTCCTTTGTCTATGTTTTTATATCAGCCCCTGGGTAGCTTGCTCCCGATTAGCCCTTTCTCTATGTCCTGGGTTCCGCCCCCTATTTTGAATACTTAAATCCGGCCCTCGTGATTCCACCCTCACTGCTCGGCATCCCGGCGACGAGATCGCCTTTATCCTGTCCGGATGGCCCTTTCTGCCCGAGTCTTCACTCAGCCAGGTAAGATACCCTCGTGCTATGCTGTACCTGCGTATGTCTCTTCGTGCACCGATGTTGTATGTTTTGTGCTCCGCTAGCCATCTTTTAGTTGTTCGCATCCAGGCGCTGTGTTGATTCTAAGACCTCGGCACCTTTGACTGGGAGGCTGGTGGTTTATGACCCTTTCTTAATTTATCTTATGCAATCCCTCACACACTTTTTACCATCTGTTTAGCCCCCATGATCTGCCTCTAACTCCCGCTAAATATATGCGTTTAAGGAATCGCCTACCGGCTGTATTGCCCCCCCCCCTTCTTTTTGTTATCCCCCTGATATCGTTTTTAATGTTTAGCTTCTTATGGATGCCGAAGCTTGCGCTTTGACACTAATCCTCTGATTTAGTGCCATTTTTCTGTAACAAATGTTTAACTCTTTACTCCCCTTTTGTAGTTATGTGTCACTCCTTTAATTTTCAGCATCTAGTTTTATCTTATTGGATCCACCCATATTGTTTTTTATCCAAAATCGCTTAGTGCGGATTGGCTGTCACCGTGAGGAACCTTTTCTACTCTTTAATCCTTGCGTAAACTGCGATTCTTTATCTCCACCGCTTGCTACTATACTAGATTAATAATCTGTTAACAGTATGTATCTGGCCGCTAATAGCCGTCTGCTTCATTCCTTTTTTTTTTCCTCCATGTTCCTCCAGAGATATTTCTATCCTGCTGGACACACTTTATGCATCCTTTATTCTTACAGAGTGTTTGATTAGTTTGTCTTGGAACCCCATTCTGGCATCCTAATCCAGGTATATTTCCCTGCTATGCCTGCGCAGCTTGTTCTGACTATCTTTTCTATCTGCGTCTATTGTCTTCTTTTTTTTTATATCTCCAATCTTTTGACTTGCATATCACTACTGGTTGTCTCATTTTAAACATTTCAGTGACTGGCACATCTACTGAATCACTGGGATTTTCTGGTTATTATTCGTATCCTTTTCTTCTCTTGGTTAGTGGTTCTTTGGTTTTCACATATTTGTCATATAAAACTCAATCTTGTCACATTCCCCCTTTCTATTCTATATTGTCGTATTTTCCTTAGTGTGCGCTAACCCTGGTTGAATCGTCATTATCCGGATCCCCTCATCATGCAGTCCTCTTAACGGGTACCTTTGTTTTGCCTGTGATTTTATATAGGGATGTATTATGCATTTGCACCCTGATCTATCTGTTTATCCTTCTATATATGACCATGCCTTATACTGCATTTGTTTTCATAGGCACTCTTCATGTTCTTTGCTTGCACACAAATTGTCGCCCTGAAGAAGGTGTGACCCCAACGAGGGTCAGACACCGAAACGCGCGTCGGCGTTGGAGCCCCTGTGCTTCTTTTGCTCGCATCTGTTCCTTGGAGAAGAATTCTTAATATGGACTATGTCAGTATTGTATACTGATTAACAAACAAGCCTGGATTCTCCATATTATTCGACATTGTCTGATACCCTTATATGATGACAAACTTGTTTTATATTACAAGACTGTGTTCGGCACTATTTAATATATTGTCTTTTGATGGAATGCCTGAGATTGTCTGAGTTTGTGTTTGCCTGTATGTCTGAAAGTGTGTGTGTGTGCAGCTTAGGATGTTTGCAATAGCCTGTGGATTTTGTTGTTCTTTATATGTTTTTTCTACTATGCTGATAAAATAATACAAATAAATGATATCCTTAATTTGTTAGTATGTTGTTCTATTAAATGTGAAAGGTACCCTATTTAGGACTGTTTTTTATAGATCAGTGACTTATTGCTCTTTATAAAGAAATATTTAGGCAGAGTACTTTCCTTAATTGTCTCTTGACAGAAGTCTAGTACAACAAAAGCAGGGTCCTCCAGCAACTAGACAGGGGGTACACAAGAATTGTCTTGACATCCAGTTCTCTTTCAAGTGTACCTCAAGTCTTACACGTGACTCAATAAACCTGTCAAGCAGGATTTGACACTATGCTGTAAAAAGGAGGCTCACAGTCCCCACCATGTATATTCTGTGGATTTCAGAGTAGTACTATCTGCCCATTCATATCTGCTTATTATTTGCTCCTGGGAGGCATTTCATAACTTTTTCTTACCTATTCAAAGCTGAGCATGGACTAAGAGCTGGCAGAGTATTCTGCTAATCAGCATTCTGAAAGTTCAGACAAGTGAAGGGTAACTTTCTAAAAGTTAATTTTCCTTAATATTTATTAAAAATTTGACTTTACTAGTGAATGGGGTTTAATAACTATTAAAGGTATTTGTCTAACCAATTGTCTAGCTGGTTCCTTTCCCGAAATAGTGTTAGTATTTAATATTGTTTCCAAGTGTTTCTCTGTGGGCCAGATAGCCTTCCTACAGTAAATAGCGTTTGGGTGCTAGTCACTGCAAGGACATATTAACATTACATTTCTACATGTCTTACATTTAAATACCATGCACCCTGCCTTGTGGGCTACAAGACCTACATACTGGTGACTTATTAATATTTAAATGGGAGGTTTTGGTCCCTCAAAAGGGTTTATTTTGACAGGTCGAATTGCAATTTTTCCAATACTGATGCCAGGCTACAATGGTTGGCCTGAAGCCATGTTTGCACTGCTACTGACAAGACATAGCCTGAGAAGACTACAGTTGGCCTTGGCAAAAATGGATACCCTACTGGGTCACTCTGCAAATGTCGATTGACTCTGAAAAATCATTTGATTGTTTGAGCTAGATATATCCATTCCAGATACCAGAGCACTCCTGTCTGGATCCTGTGTTTTTTTTTTTGTGTTTTACAAAAAGTACATGTGCTTACTCTAGTCCTACGAATCCAGCTGGACTAGTTTGGATAAACAGTACCCTGGCTTCTTCATTCTCTATAGAAAGTGGAATGCAGCAAGTCTGATCCCCTCTCTCCACTGTTTGCACTGGCCATTGACTGCCTTGGATCCGTATAGACAGCCTGGTCATGGGCCTTGTTTGGGCAAACAGTAAAGACGATTGTGTCTTGTATTTTGCTATATTCAAGATACTCCAAATGGGACATGCAGAGATTGAAGGAGATGCTTGTAAAATTTGGGGAGGTGTTGGGACTGTTAGTTAACTGGGATACATCAAACATTTACCCACCACAGGAAAGAGCCCAGGCAATATAGTGGCAAACTAATTTAACCATTGCAGATGACCGCTTCAGACACTTGGGTATACATATTACTAAAGACCTACAACTGCCATGAGACCTGAACTTGGCCCCTCTACTGAAAGCCACTCACACAGTCCTCCCCATCTCAATAACTGAGCGGATTGCCTGGTTTAAAATAGTCGCTGTCCAAGCTTTCTTATGCCTTCCAGATCTATTCCCTTGAAATCATAGTTTTTTTCAGAGACAGGGTATTTCTTTGGGCCCAGTTTGCGTTTGATAAATGAGGACAAAAAGTGGTATGATGGGAGACTGTCAATGGCACATGTTCAGATATTGGGCTACCCAATTATCATTTGTGTATGACTGATTGTTTAAGGATAGAGATAGCCCGGCCATACAATTGGAATTGAAAGGGTCGAGCATCCTTGCCACTGGTCACCAAGGTAGTCCTCTATTGTTGGGGCAGGGCACTAAAATGTATAGGGTGGAATGAGCGTGCGACCCAGGAGACACCATTCCAGCGTGGGGCCTGGTTGAAATGAGTCAATCAGCTGGGTTGGGGAGAATATCTGGAACACACAATAAGCAACTCACCAATTTATTGAATCACAAACGCCTGGGAGTGAGCAGGCCAGCCAGCTGCCAGTACTGAATCCATGCACATTCCAACTGATGGAATGAGAATCCTTCCATAACGTTCTATGTCATACATGTTAGGTTTCCGATATGTATGACACAGAATGTTGTTGAAGGACTCTCATTACGTGAGCATCCGTGTAACACTATGTCTGGCATTGGGGCACTATCAGTATATCAAGGGGGGACGATGCTTGAAGCTCAGGACACATGAAATCCTTCACAGAATTATCCGAAGAGTTTGACTTGCATAAGTCACAATTCTACAAATATCTACTGCTAAGACATACTCTGAACCTTCTTGTGCAGTTCAAAGTGACGTTTCAGAATGTAGACAGTTGAAGCCTAAGTTAACTATGAACCATCTGGTGGATAGGACCACATCTTACAGATACAGCGCACCCCTATAAATAATGCCCCTGATAGACCACCTGAGGTTAAAACGGCTTAGCAATTAAACATTGAAACATTGGACCCTAAGACAATAGTGGCTGACATGAATCCAAAATAGCTGCTCTTGCTCTGGCAATCTCTTCAGTTTAGATACAAGCATAGGATATATATATATTTATTTTACACCAAAGCGACTTTGGAAGAAGAGTATGCTCCAGTCCCACCAGTCTTTAAGGTGCCATGCTGACAGAGCAGACTTCTTTCATATAACCTGGTCATGTGAAGTGATTCACAACCATTAGACTTCCATATCATGGATCCTAGAGGAAGTTCTTCGGCTCCCCATTACTCTGTTCCCCAGACTGGCACTGATGGGTATAATAGTGGAACTGGGCTACACAAGAATGCTGATGTTCCTAGTAGCCAAACGCTATATTGCTAAGTGTTTGACGTTCTCTCCTGCCCACCAATGCGATCATGGCTACAAGGAATGGATAGATGCACAATACTAGGGAAACCATTGTACTGCGCAAGCACGTGTCCCTTAAACATACTAAAATATGGATCCCTGGATAGCCCACTTTGATCTTAACATATGATGCACACACAACACGAGAAACTGGAAAGATCGAATGACCTACTGTCTTATAATTGAATGCATATTTGTTTATTTTTATCTATGTGACATTATGAAACATGTTAGCATTGTGTGCTACTGTGTTTATGTATTATAAAAAGTAAAAATCAATATAAAGATGTATTTTAAAAAAATCAGCTGTTAAAATACTGAATGTTGAGCGACTATACTTTCCGTGTGTAAAATAGTCTCTTGTGGATCCTAATGGAGGTGGAATGATACATCAAAACCAAAGATCATAACACTAAAAATCTCCTTTAGGCTAACATCAGATCTAAAGATGTAGGTTGTGTTGCGCTTGCGGAAGAGTATGAGCTTTAGAAGACCACACTCTCTAAGACTAGAATGCTTTTGAGCAATGTTGCTAGCCCTGGTGATGTGTTTAAAAATTGTGTTTTGTACTATTTTAAGGGGTTTCTTAAATGGTTTCTAATCATGAGACTTATTTTAAAAGCCCCCCCTCATAATTAAGTTCAATTGAATTTGCTGGGATTTGACCCGCTGTCAATGAATTACAGTGCTCAATTTGTGCCATGGTTGCAGGCGGTGGCCACCGGCACTCATTTTTATGCGTCTCCTATCAGACAGGGCAAGCTGTCTGGATGCAAAAGACCTATTGTGGGCTTTAGGTCCGCTCGTTGCCTACCCATCGATAGGCTTTCTTGTCACTCTTATTTTTGGCTTGCCTTACCCCATCTTGGTCAGCTTGAGTTGGTCCTTGTCCTGGAGCATAGCCTCCTTACCATCCTTTTTCTTGGCTGACTTGTATCCTTCCACGACTCACTTTTAAGGAACTACATTTTTCTGTTTGGTTAAGCGCTCCATGAGAGCGCATGTTTTTTCAGCTCTCATCATCCAGTGCTTTTCCCCCTGCCGTAGCCCCTGAGCCGGTGCTCTGTGTTGCTCTACCTCATGTGTGCTTCTGTCTGCCTCCCACTCCATGTTGCTCTGTCAGTTGTGTGCTTTCCAAAACCTCCTGTGCTGCTATCTCCATTGCTTGCTTTACCCTCCTTCCCCTGCTGTCTGTGGTGCTCTCTCTCCCTCCCCCCCCGTGTGCTTTACCCCGTGCTACAACCTTTACCCCCGCGCCAAAACACAGAATTGGCAAAGCCAATAGGTTTAAAAGGCAAGACCGGTTGGTTTTGCCAATGTTTGTTGGGGATGTTGTTCCTCATCAGACTTTGACCCAGAGCAAGAGAAAGACAGAAAATGGAGAAAGAAAGAGGGAAGAGAAAGATAGGAAAACAGATGAAAAAGAGCCTGTAAGGTTGAGATAGAGGCTGGAAGTGTAGGTCGGTGGAAGAAAGAGGCATGAGGTGGAAACGAGACAAGCCAGCCTTAGCACAGGGTGACCTCAGCATCAGCAACCCAGCGGTGTGCCAAAGAAGAAAGTAGGCTCACTTCACTTTTAAACTAAGTAACCACTGATGGCAGGAGTGAACGACGCAAGCGCCTCCTGCATGGGGGTGCCACAGTGTAAATTCTGATCTAAAAACTGCATGTGGCCATTGGCTCAGATCTAGTTTTGACAATGTTTACTTTGGCCTTGCAGAAGCGTCGCTTGCATCGGAGCTGGCCGCGCAGGCGCGCGAGGACGGCGCTGCAGACGATGAGCCAGACGCTATTCCAAAGGAAAGGGTGGATCTGGACTACACAAGGTAATGAATGTATGTCTGCTCGCCACCGGCTGCCGCTGCTTGATGAGGGCGGAAAACAAAGCACACTGTGATAAAGCGTGTGATTACCCAGTATTATAATTAATGTACAAAATGTTTCCGAGTCAGCGTACACATGCGGCATAACAAACACAGACAGATGAGATTCCATTCCCGTGGTGTGTTTATGCCACAGCTGCCAAATTGCATGCGTTCCATCACCCCTCTCTAAGGTCACGCAGATAGAGAACCATGGCGTCGGTTCACGCTTATAATGGAAAAACAAGCATTGGCATAGCCAATAGGTCTCGCCTTTGGGGCCTTATAAGTGTTTAGCCAGAGCTATTGACTTTGCCAATGTCTTCAAGCTGTGCTGTAGAGAAGTGTGGCTGCTGTGCGGCATGCTGAAAAGTTATAATAAAAAGTGTCAGAAGCATTTTTGTTACTTTATATATGACCAAGAAGGCATTATGTAAAACTGAACAACCATATTAAAAAAGTATTTACAATAAAAAATGTCCTCAGTTTTCTTTTGTTCTTGCAATGCTGGCAATGGTTGTTTGTTAAAGCTTTTTTTTGAGGGGGCATAAACAATCGGAGGGTGAAGGTTGGGAACTAGTACCTGTATTATAACACTAGCAGCGGCCAGACGCTAGGGAGAATCAACAGATGCCAGATTCCGAGAGCAGGCTGAGGTGGTGCTGAGTGATGCTGAGGTGGTAGTGGTGGTGGTGGTGGTGACTGTTGCGGAGACGATGCTGAGGTGATGCTGAATGATACTCAGGTGTTGCTGAGTGATACTGCTGTGGTGCTGAGTGATGCTGTGGTGGTGCTGAGTGATATTGTCTTGGCGCTGAGCGATGCTGTGGCGGCGCTGAGCGATGCTGTGGCGGCGCTGAGCGATGCTGTGGCGGCGCTGAGCGATGCTGTGGCGGCGCTGAGCGATGCTGTGGCGGCGCTGAGCGATGCTGTGGCGGCGCTGAGCGATGCTGTTGCGGCGCTGAGCGATGCTGTGGCGCGGTGCTGAGCGATGCTGTGGCGGCGCTGGGCGATGCTGTGGCGGCGCTGGGCGATGCTGTGGTGGCGCTGAGCGATGCTGTGGTGGCGCTGAGCGAGGCTGTGGTGGCGCTGAGCGATGCTGTGGTGGCGCTGAGCTATGCTGTGGTGGCGCTGAGTCATCCTGTGGTGGTGCTGAGTGATGCAGTGTTGGCCCTGAGTGATGATGTGGTGTCGCTGAGTAAAGCTATGGTGGTGCTGAGTGATGCTGTGGTGGCGCTGAGTGATGCTGTGGTGGCGCTGAGTGATGCTGTTGTGGCGCTGAGTGATGCTGTGGTTGCACTGAGTGATGCTGTGGTTGCACTGAGTGATGCTGTGGTTGCACTGAGTGATGCTGTGGTTGCACTGAGTGATGCTGTGGTTACTCTGAGTGATGCTGTGGTTGCACTGAGTGATGCTGTGGTTGCACTGAGTGATGCTGTGGTTGCACTGAGTGATGCTGTGGTTGCACTGAGTGATGCTGTGGTTGCACTGAGTGATGCTGTGATGGCGTTGAGTGATGCTGTGTTGGTGCTGAGTGATGCTGTGTTGGTGCTGAGTGATGCTGTGCTGGCTCTGATTGATGCTGTGCTGGCTCTGAGTGATGCTGTGGTGTTGCCGAGTGAGAGATAGAGTGAAGATATAATGCCCAATTAGAGAGGGTGGTGAGAGAGAAAGAGAGAGAAAGGGTGTACATAGAATAAAGAGTGGAGCGGGATAGAGCGAAAGAAGGGGAGAGAGTGAATGAAGGAGTTTGAAAGAGAAACAGATAAAGGGGTGAGAGAGAATGAAAGGCTAAAAAGATAGAGGGGAGAGTTAATTAAGTAGAGAGAATTAGAGAGGGGAGAGAGAGAAGGAGAGAGACAATAAGAGTGGGGGTGTGGAGTTTAAATAGAGTGAAGAAGTGACGCGGAAAAAGTAACCTTAAATATAGCTTAGTGCTTTGCGCGAATAAATATAAAAAAAAACAGTGAGAGACAAAAATACTGGTAATTAGGCTGTGACTCCCAATATAAAACAAATAGCGATATAAGGTGAAATCAACCCACCGAAGCAATATTTCTAACTAGACAAAAAAAAGCTTTCATTTCAATGCTAATCCCTGTTGTTTTTCATGTGACTGTAGTCCAGGGCCCTCAGTTGGTAATGTGAGCTGCTGCTGCGATTGAAACATCAGAGTCCAGAGAGTTAATGAGCCATGACGAGGAAATGAGGAAGAGATAGGAAACCCAGATGCCAGCTGCGCGTGCACGCCATCGTGAACTCAAGCTGGTCGCCAGCCGAAAGCCAGTGTTTGCACTTCCAAAACCCGCTTACTAAAACTCTCGGCCAGACCAGCGCAAGCGCTGGTGCAGGCCGAGACCTAATGACGTACGCGCATTCATGAAGGTTTTCAAGCTATTGGGGTTGTTGCGTACTTTAGAATACATACCGCCAAAGTGGTGACGCTTGAACCGAATACAACTTTTCAGTCACACGTACTTGAGCAAATGCTCTGTTTGGAGGGAAAATCCCAATTCCACCCTGTGAAGAGAAACGACGAAAGGTGATGCGGGGATAAATGCTTGCAAAAGTCTCTGCCACCTGCAGTTGCTCGGTGTACCATTCCAGTAAGGGCAGAAGTCCCAAAAAAAAAAAAAAGCGACGGGGAGGGGCGGCTAACCAGGTTAGGTAGTATGGACGTGATATGGCGCATGACATCACAGCGCATGGCCGCACGTGGCATCACAGGAAGTAACATCACAACACATGACCTCACAGGAAGTAACATCACAAGAAGTGATGTCAGATCGTAACACCTCAGGCATATGTTTAGCAGCTCTATCATGAGTAAATTCATGCGCATTACGAGATTTAACAAGTGATATTTTATGTCTGGGTTCTGCCAAAAAGTGACCCAACACAAAATCTGGGCCTCAACTTACACATTTATTTTTTTAAACTCTGCCACAAACAAATTTGCAGCAAGGAGAACTGTGGCAGTAAATCTGTTCTGCTAAATTAGTTGCAAAGTCTGCATTTATAAATATCTTATGGGGTTAAGGCGCCTGCTACAGAGATCTTTGTGTGGCACCTAAATCTCAGAAAATAATAATAAAGATGGTTAACGCATTGTCTGGAGAAATCTGTGTTTTGTCTAGTACCAGTTTTGAATCAAACTAGCATAGAGGGTTAATTTGTCTCCTGCAAAGCACATCGTGAAACATGTAGATGACAGTTTTTTATTTATTTATTTAGCTAGTTAAGAGGGTTGCTGCTTTTAGCATATAGATCGTTTTGTTACTTGCAGTTAATAAATTGTAATCCTTCTAATATTGCAGTGATGTATGAAGGACATGTGGCTCCTACACCTTGTAACCCTCACTGTCTGGGAAAGGCTTGGCACGAACTCGTGCGTGCCGCCATTATGGCGGTCGCGCCGGGCCCCTGAGCTCGCAGGAGGTGGGGTGGTCGCCGCGCGCACTAGTGACGCGGAGCCCCACCTCCCCTGAGCGGCCAATGGTTATTCCCGGTGGGGACATGAACCGGAAGCACGCGATCCTACAACGTAGGGGCAGGCCGGTTTTGACCAGTCTGCCCTGCGCCCTCCCTTTAAAAGGGGGCTGGGGGAGCGAGAATAGTCTCTTGTTCTCTCACTCCTCAGCACACTGGTCCAGGCCATCAGAGGCCCGTAACTTGGTTACTCCCCCTAATCCAAAAGTGTGGTCTGAAGTGCTTTCCTTGGAGGAGGGAGGGAGTCCACATCCAAGGGCGGTCTTAGGTCTAAAAGTAAAAGGGGACTTGGGCAGTACCAGGCCATATTATGTAATGCATCTTATACATTGATTTACACATATATGATTGCACTGTAAGAATATCAGTTGTGTGGGTCTGTCCCAGTATTTACACAAATAACAATTTAAATACCACTATTTTGGTTTATTTCTTTTATAGCACTATTCATTACAATAAAATATATAGTATTAGTAAACATGTAATTCCAGGGTTGAATTTGCAGGTTGAACATAAGTTTACATTGGCTTGTGTATTTGCACAAAACTGCACTAGTTTTAAACTTTTTAAGCTGGTTTTAAGATCTATTGTATTAGTAAACATGTAATACTTAGGGTAGAATGAATGACTGCACTTTTTTAAGCACGTTCTATTTTATGGTGGTATAAATTGTAGCATTCTATAGTTTTAACTGCGAAATTGTTATGGTTTTAATTAACTGAAACAATAAACTTAAACTTGAACTCATTCCAATTTGTCAATGTATAATGTATAATGTTTACGTGTGATGTAAATCGCTCTGACACCCTGCACTTTGATGAGTTGCGCTATAAAAGAAATAAAACAAAATAGTGGTATTTAAATTGCATATCTCTCATAAACAGGCTGAACAGAGTGCCACTCTCGTGAAGTGATCAGCTGTGTGCGTTTTTTCCCTCTCCATTGCATTTAGATATGAGGCTCCAGATAGCTCTTAGCCAGGATATTCAAACTAAAGGAAGCCTAAACTTCGACCTTTCTTTTGGGACAGCAGGAATTTAAAATAAGAAAGCCACATCCCCGCTTGCACGTTGCTGCTGGCAACGAAAGAAGACCACGTGCAGGCGCTGCTGAATGTGTTCCGGTGTCTAAAACCTACATAGGGACAAATTCAGCACATTTTAATGGGCCCAACTTCTTGACAGGGTAGACGGCGTCCACCCTGTGAACATACTGAGTGGGCACCATTCACCCGCGTTCCCCCCCCTTCCCCCGACTTTTGCCCTGATTTCAGTCCATCATTTTTTTCCCCACTGCACCACTCCAGACAGGGAGCAGTCATATGCACATCAGTCTTGTTCCTGCTGCCATAGGAACCATATCGCCTGAACTGCCAGGCCACAACCCTGCTGAATGGGAATGGTTCATCCATTCCACATTTCTCTTTGCTTGATTGTGAAATTTAGACACAAATGAAAAACATGCCTGCTCCAGTGACTGAAGCCTCTGTGCAAACAAATTCACCCTGCAAAAAACTAACAGCTCTTATTGGCTGTATTTGGGCACAACTGGGTGTCTGCTGCTGCCAGCTTTTATGAGTTTCATTTACCAAATGCTGCTCAAAACTAGCCTCCGCCCGACTCCAACATATTGTTTTAGCGCACCAGGTCGCCATTAAATGGATATTTAGGGTGTGACCATGACACCAGCGTGAGCGCACACTCATTCCTGGAGTTCCTTCGTGGCCTACCAGGCCCGAACCTAAAAAGCAAATACTCAATAGAACAAAGCAACCCACAAGAGCAGACAACACCTGCTTGGAGTACTAGGGAATTGCTGCATAGTGCTCGATTGATGGTGACTGAGCTCCTGCACCCCGGCTTCTTTCAAATACACCAAAGGCCAGGGATTAAGTTAGTCCTTGGAAGGGAAAAGGGATGGCTTTGCTATATTTCCTAATGGAAGCAGCTGCAGGCTGTCCCAGGTTGCCCTGGTGGACAACATGGTGTGGGGGTCCCAGTTCTTCTTGGCCAAGGCAGTGAATTCTATCTCATCACCTCCACATTCATTCCTTTATGACCGGGTGGTCTGCTCTTCCTCCTGGAGCTTTGGCCTGGGTGAAGAGGAGTGCATGCACTCCCACTGACCAAGCTACAGCTATTGCAAATGAATGTGATGCTTTGGGAGCATCGTTTCTGCTTTGCTAATGCTTATTCCGTAGTGGCCCCGAGATCACACGTACTCCCTTGCCCTGGTAGACCCAAACTCCAGTCGTATATATCTAGCTTGGATCACTTTTTCTTGCTTCTGATCACATTGTACATGCCTCCCAAGGCACATACGAATTGAGGGATCTCTGAATATTTCACCTCCACTACTCCACATCTCATGCCTAGCTCAAGTCGAGCACCCCGTCAGAGATGGAAATTTGAACCTCCTCTGTGACATCAGTGACGCTAAGTAAGATCTTGTGGCCTCTCTGCACACATCCAAAACTGAACTGTGGAATGAAATTAAGTCAGACCTTGCCTTTGATCTTCAGATCTTGAACTCTGAGTTAAGAGCCAAAATTGACATCCTTGAGCTATCTTCACAAATCTTGGGACAAGGATTGCAAAGTTAATATCAAAATTGAATGCCTAAGAGCTTCAGCACCCTCCACTCCAATATAATGAAGTGTAAGGATCTTGAGATCCGCCCAATCACTGACAAATTTAGGAATGACGAGATTAGATGGATATTTCCTTTCAGCAATTAGCTCTGGTATGAGGCAAGATCAATGTTACTTTGGCCTGTATGAGGTCAGGTCAGGGAGAGCACTTGTAAGACTGGATTCTGTGTTTTGTTTGAATTGGTTTTTTCATGGAGTGGTGATTCGTAGAGCTGGAGTTTGCGTTGTGGGAGAAGGACTCCGTTTCTATTTTTGCCTTGGTGTCTTTTGAGCTGTAATTCTTTAACACTTTAATTGAAGTTATCAACGGGTTAGTGCAAATCTCTGATTTCAGAGATTTCCAGATTCTGGTTGCATTACCAGGGAACTAGCGTGCATGGTGAAAGTTGTCTCGATCTTCAGGATCAGCTCCTGTTTTTTTGAGGAATGGTAGAACCTGTGCTATTTGTAAGTATTCTGGGATTTACCCATGCGATGGCGAGGCATTAGTAACTTTTGTCCAGAGTGGTGCGAGGGGAAGGCTGAGGTCCTTGACTCGTGTAAAGGGTTCGGGGTCTGCAACGAAGGATCAAAATTCTTGCCATGTTGCGTCGGTCTTCAGAGGTTGGGGTTTAAGGTGTATGCAGACTTAATTTGCCTCGGAACCTTATGGCAGTTGCAGGGTTGTGCCTGGAGTATGGCTGCTGTTATGGTTGTAGTTGTTCTGAGACGGTTCAATTTTCATAATTTTGTCTGCCAAGAAGTTTGCAAAGTCTTCGCTTTGTTTCACTGTGGAAGTTGAGTTCTAGTCGATGTTGGGGAATGTTATACGAAGATGAGACCTTTAACTTATAAAGTGAAAGCTGTCAAAACTCTTGGTATTACTCTATTCACAGAGGGGACAATTGATGATAGAGCACCAACATTTCAACTGGGAGCAACTTGAGAGGATAATTCATGAAACCAATAGAAGAAATCCATACTGTGGGAAGCTAAGAGAAAATCTAAGGGTCGTAGTGACGGAGACTGATTTCTCCAGTATTAACTTCTGCTTTGTGATTCCCTAACCGATGCCTCTGGCACATGACTGGGATGTGCGTGGGGGTACCGGTAATAGTGAGCTGCAACCACAATCTTGTACCAGACTGGCCTCTCATTTTATATAGAGCCACGGCTAAGAAGCACTCAACTGCAAATTTGAAATCGGTTTGCTCCTCATCTGAGTTGGGCCATCTCACCTGATGGTGTCTAGCGGGAGAGGTACCTTCTAGTGTTCCTGTTTCTCCAGCTTAATGAGGGCAGACTTGGATGCATGTCACCTGGGGTGATACTCCTTAAGGGGGAAGTCTGTTGCTGTGCTGGAAAAAGTTTTCTCACTCTTGCACAGTGCTTGTTTTGAGTAGTGTTAATTTGTGGTTGGATAACTACAATTATACTAACGACTTGCGTTAATGGTTTTCTTTTAGGGATTTTGAAAAGTATGTGGGTTTAGTTCCTGGCCTTCAACCAGCCTTTCTTCCTATGCCTTATACTGGCTAAGTCACTTCTGCAGAAGCTGGCGTAGGAGCTTTCCTAGGGCACCCAGCCCAAGTCATTAGAAAAGGTTCAGATTATCTCTTTGAAACCCAATGAGTTGAATTCTCCCAATAAGAGACTTAAGCTGGTGCGTTTCCTATCAGAGCAGAAGAATGACATCATTTATATTCAAAAGCCCATTTAAGGAGAAGCGATGAATCTGTTTAAAGTATAACAATTATCCTTTAGCATTTAGCTCTTTCACTACTAACAAACAGTGGTGTTTCTCTCTTCTTTAAAAGATTTCTAGAAGGTAAACACTTAACCAGCAATAAAGATGAGGAAGACAGATACAATATGAGGACCAGTTGGCTGCATAGCCGACTAACCACAATAGCCACTATTTTTGCAACTAAACAGTTAAAGACACATTTTTGAAGAATGTTATGAATGCTCTAGCAGGATTTGCCATAGGCTACCTGATTGTTACCAGGGATTTCAATTTCTCTGGAACAATCCCCACTCAGCAGCATTCTCCAGAATTTAGAAATGGAGACACTGAAGGCTACACATTCCCCTGCCCGCCCCAAGTGCACCATACTTGTTCTCAAATTGACTTTAGTCAGCAACTCATATTGCCACCCACACTATAAAGGGAAGTGGACTGAGCACCCAATTTTATTGAGAGATGCAGTGCTGAGGGATGAGCTTAGATCAAAGAGTACTTCATTCTTAATGGTACAAGAGCGGTAGGGCTGAATGAAACTAGGGGAGCTTTTAACGATATCGTACAATTCAATTATACTTCCATCAGTCGAGATAAGAAACTAAATTCATCTGAGAAAGCTGCCACAGTCCTTTCAGGTCTCAGTACGTCTCTCTGGTGCACAGGTGCATCTCCAAAAGCTCGTCATCTACTGATGAAGGATAATATCCAGAAACACATGTGTCTAGAGATTCACAGCACTAGCCTGCACCAACTTTGGTGAAACACTTCAGCAAAAATACAAGTAAGCATTTAAACTGACTGCATTTACCATAATGCTGAGGGGTGAACTGTGCTGGGAGGTGAAGCGGTGTGCTCCCATCCCCCTTCTGTTTAACTGCACACATGCGCACACAAAACATTTTAGCAAAATCAGTGTCATATATGCAACATAAAAAATGGTACCTATGAACCGAAAATGTATTGTTTTAAAAAAAAAAAAGAGCAGATTCTCAGTGGCCAATAAGTTTAGACATATTTTATTTTGATTCAACAAGGGCACACACAATGATGCATGAATAAATTGTGCGAAGATGCTAACTCGTGACACACACAGATCCTGAACTAATTCAAGGTATGTGAAGAAGAAATAGCAACTGCTCCAAATGCTCACAAAGAAAGCCTTTTTTTGATATGTATACATTATAGAGAATGTAGCCTAACGGCTAGGGCGGTGGACATCGGAGCTGGGGAACTGGGTTCGAGTCTCGGCAGGGACACTCAACATTCTGTGATTCTGGGCAAATCACTTAATCGCCCCCCTGCCTAAAGAAAAAAATGAATGTGTAACATAACTGGCGTTCATGTAAAGCGCTCTGATACCTTTGGGTCTAGTTCATGCTATATAAACTCCACAAAAAAAAATAGTTACAAATTGCACACAATATTAAAAAAGTAATCAAAAAGCGTAACTCATAGAGTAGGAATTAAAGCATTTCATCCCTGTCAAGAATAGGGTTATCATCCAGACTGTGGGGCAATTTCTAAATAGCTTTGAACAAGCCTGGAAATGAAAAAAATAATTTAAAATACAAATTGAAGGTCTGAAATAATATATCTCAATATAAACTCGGGTGAAAGTTGAAGCGCTACAATTGCTCATCCCTTTTTGCTGGGCTAATGTGTCTATTAGATACCTGGATGTTAACATTACGCTGGTAGCGGAGGACCTTTTAAACATTTTCTGAAACTTCTAACAGACTGCCATTATGATTTCAGATGCTGGTCCCTTCTTTTCCTTTCCTAGCTTAGAAGGATCTACTTTATCTAGATGAATATACTGCCTGGATCCCTTTACTTATTCCAGGCCCTGGCTATCATGTTGAATAGATACTTTTTTGAGGAGCTGGCAAAAATTGGCGCTTTGTTTAGCGTAGAGGCGATGTGTGTATAGCCCATTCTCAGTTGTTTAGTGGAGAAAGGTGGGTTATATCTTCCAGTCTAAATTATATTATAGATTAGCTCATTTACTAATTTTAATAGATTGATCTCTACTGGCGACGAATGGAATTTGGCCTCATATGGAACAAATTGCAGCAGGAGGTTCCCTTTTGCACTCGGCGTGGAAATGAAGGAAGGACAGGCCTATTAATGTTATATGGTTCTTAGGCACATTATCGACATTGCTAAGTTAGCATGAGCTTCGCTGCCATGATGCTGCTTTTGCGCACGCTACTACATGACTTTCTTTTTGCAAGACTTTGTTTGTGCCTTTCACATGAGAACGGGTTGCTTTTCGCGTTCTCTGCCTTTTCTGGAGTTTAGTCTGAACACGATGTGCAAGGTCGATAAACAATGCCCCTTGTTATTCTGTTCTGGTCAGTCCCTAGCACCTAGACATAACATGCTACACAGCTGCAGTACTGAAGACTCGTGCTTTGATATTACGTTGTTGCATGTTGTTTTAACTCGGAGAAAGCCATTCCATGGAGAAGAGCTCTGCTGTTCCTATGATGTAAACCTTACATCAATGCTTTAAGGTATGGGGTCTGCTGTCAAAGCTCAGAGATCGTCCTTTTTATAAAATAAACTTCTTCTAGTCAAGGGGAGGGTGGTCAGGCCTATAGGCCCTTATCTCCACAGTCTTTACAAAATGACTTCTCCCTTTGTATTCTATGGAATTGTAACAATGCTAACTGTGCTGAGTTTATGCATTTTGCTGCTAGCAGTGGCACGTATACTGTATTGTAGAGCACGATAGTTAACATAAACATTTTGAACTATTTCAGTGACTGCTTATTCTCATTGTGGGCAGGTATGAGTGAGTGAGCGAAAGAGTACGTCTTGCTCCCGCGATTCCTGAGAGAGTCGGGAGTGTTGTGTTCTGGGTTGTCTAATCATTTGTAGCTCCATGATCTTTGGAGGAGAACGAATGAGACACTAGCTAGTCGGTTTGGGATTTTGGGTACTGATGTGGTAGGTTGGTACACCCCTATTCACTGAGGTCCTGTTTTCCTGCGCATAGTTCTGTGTATATGCAGAATCCCTGCAACATGGCGCCGCGAACGTTTGGGCTGGTTCTTATCTGCGAGACGCTTGAGTAGTGCTCGTCCACAATACCCTCACTTCTGTTTCCGGAGACAGCTGTGACGGTGTAACCTCCTATATTGATGTGTTTATAGGTTCTTTCAAGCTTGGAGTTTTAAAAGGTTATTTCTCTTTATTCTTAACCCATTATTGCGCTGCCGCGCTTTAAGTTGTTGTTCTTTCATTATCGTGATGGCAATTGCGATTCCGGCTCATAGCTATGCCGCGCTCAAAGCATATTTGGCTACATATGGAGTGCCTAATGTGGGTGTTGAGCTTATCTTTGTAGTGGAAGCGAATCCTGCTTACCACTTTGAGGTGTTTTATTCTTGGGTCACTTTTCCGGCGGTGGATGGAGCAGATGATTTGTTTCACGAATACACTGCCACAGCCCTTCCTCACGCTTATCAGCCTTATAGGGCTCTTGAAGTTCCGCTTACAGTTTGGCAACACCAAATTTGGTTTAATGGCGCCCTTCCTCACCCAGTAACACCTGTCCTCTTAGGCCCTTTATCAATAGATGGGGACACTTGGCCCGTTTTGGCTGGGTATACCCCACACCCGTGTTATTTAACTGTTGCAGTTGGAGACCTTAGGGTCTTACATACGTCTTTAATACGCGTACATAGGGCTGTTATACAGTACATCACGCGCAACCTGCGGGACCTGGTGGTGTGGCCATCAGTCCCCTTATGGTTAATTCAGTAATGGGCAAGCGTCCACAGAATAAGGATGAATTAGCTTATTGGCTTGCTGAAAAATTTGGACAGCTAGAGGCTGTTTTTCCAAATACCTCTCCTGTGGATAAACACAGGATTTTGACTATTAGTTTGCCAAAAGACTTGCGTCCCGAGTTGTCTGATTGTAACACATGGGGCAAGGTGTTTGCAGCGGTATATCCGAAGTGTTTCGGCACTCCCTCCATGACCGTGCTCCCCTCGGTGATTAAGCGTGTTCAAGATGAACACGGAGCCGAAGCGGCTGTGGAGCTGGGGATGAGATTAGTGGGGGTGTTCGTGGTTGCTGATATGATCCTTGCCAATGTCAAGGGAGATGCAGTAAGCTTTCAAGTGGCAAACCGCTTGGAGGCTGTCCCTGATGTGGACAAGCCGCGCGAATTACCAAAGATTATTGCAAAGGCTTATAAGACCATAGGCCGCAATAGTCTGGGAGTTAAGCCTTTTACTCAAACACAAACGCAACAAAAAGCCCAGACTGATAAAGATGGGCGTCCGGTCTTTCCTAAAAAGAACTGGAAAAATAAAAAACAGGGGCAGCAACAGCAGAAGCAAGGTTCGCGTGCAGTTTCACCGACACCTGAGTCTTCTGAGCGTACTTATGACTTGCGCGAAAATTAAGTC
Source organism: Calotriton arnoldi (assembly GCA_963921515.1). Lineage (NCBI taxonomy): Eukaryota > Metazoa > Chordata > Amphibia > Caudata > Salamandridae > Calotriton > Calotriton arnoldi. The sequence goes on from CAWUFW010000146.1 coordinate 5,735,172, forward strand.
TCCTGATAGATTTCAAGTCCCTGATCAGCATTCTCCTCGTTCTTCACAGGACACATCTGGCTCTCAAGTCGGTGGAGGGGAATGCCAAGATCGTGGCAAAAGTCAACCTGCGCCACAGGGACGCGATCAAACTCGACAGTTTGAAGTCAAAGGAAAACTAGAGGATCTACCTCGTTTTCGACCCCCCGTTTCAGAAGAAAAAAGTTGCCGCTCTCACAGCGAGGTATGCCTCAGACGGTGAGAACGCGACTCCTGGATTGGACATGGGCAGTGACTCTGCTCGTCAGTGCAGCGGAGGTTACCATAGTGCGGGAGGCTCTGCGTCCCTGTCTGGAGGCGACAGCAACTGATACCTTCGTTACAGTAGAGACTGCAGACACCCGGGTTGCCCCCCCGGATAGGCTCTATGAAATAATTTTCCAAATTGAAGGTGATATACCTCGTCCAATCAAGGCGGTTTTCTGGGAGACTCTAACCTCCTCGTATGACATTTTGTTAGCGGAGGCAGATTGGCCCCACCCTTTGTGTTGGCCGCTTCTAAAGGGGAAGACGTGATCCTTCCGAGTTTTTTGCGTCATGTCCCTGAGGAACATGCACAGGCTTTCGCAGCTGAGTGGCCTCTGGCCCTAACCCCAGCGGTATATCATAATCAGGTGGGTTGGGATGTTGATTCACCGGCTCATGAAATACCCTTACGTTCTATGCCACAGCCACAACCGCAATATCCAATCAGACGTGAAGCGAAGGCTCTCGTTTGTGACATTCTAACACAGTTCGAGTATCAGGGTGTGATTGAATCATGTACATCACCGATGAATAATCCTCTCTTTACGGTATCAAAACCTGATGGTTCATATCGGGTTGTATGGGATTACCGAAATTTGAACAGTCATTGTCGCACTTTTGCGGTGCAGAACACTCACAGCTCTGCACTGGTGAACAATCTTGTCCGTAAGAAATACAAAACTACACTTGATATTTCTAATGGTTTCTATAGTCACAATCTCGCTGCTGAGAGCCGTGATTTGACAGCATTCACTGCCGTCGGGAATCAGAAAAAAGTTACACGATTGCCTATGGGGTATAAGAATAGCCCCGGGGCGTTTGCGGCACGGATTGTCTTTGTTGAACAACATAGACCATGATGCGTTCTCGTACGTAGATGACATTTATCTGACGGACGATGAGCTTGTGCCGCATCTTGTACGAGTCGACAGGATTATTTTGTCGTTTGCCGACTATGGATATAAATTCAATTTTGCAAAATCGCACATCGCCCATTTGGCGGTGTTCTTTTTGGGCTATGATCTCAATAATGAAGGAAAGGGCTTGGCCCTTCACTTCTTGGAGAAATGTGCACAATTGCAACCCTCTTCTACACTGAAGAAACTTCAGTCTTTGCTGGGATTTTTAAATTTCGGGAGGACATACATTCCCGATTATGCCCAGCGTATCAAACCGCTCTATGCATTGATACAACCTACTTTTTCTTCTGCCAGCTGGCTTCCGGAACATACTTCTATTCTCAATTCTTTGCAAACTGACTTGCTTGCAACTGACTACTTGTTGACGCGTGACAACACCACAAACCTGGTAATACGTATAGTTTCTGGGACAGTGGGTTTCACTTACTTGACGTTCAATGAGCGAGACACAATACCTATTGCATACAAATCACATTTATACACTGCTGCTGAAATGCGCTTTTCAGCTGTTGAAAAAATCTTAACGGCAGTACAGATGGCGATTCTAAAAGAACGCTCACTGGCGCAAGGCAAACGCATTCTTATGGTCACGCCCTTTCCTGCTTTGGAAGCCATGACTAAGGCGAGTGTACCTAACTCGAAAGCACTAGATCCCCCTTTGGATACAATGGGCTACTTCTTTGACATCGGCTGATGTCCCGTTTATTTTAGATCCTTCCTTACAGACACAGGAGTTTTTACAGTATGAACACGTTCATCCTCCACCCTTGTCTCTGCTTCCTTTACATGAGTACCAATGCATCATTTACACCGATGGCTCGGCTCAACCGGCCACGGTTTCCAAACATGCTTATTCAGCCGCTTGCGCAATTGTTGCTGGCTCAATTGTTAATGGAGAGTTTAAGTCTTCCATTGTGCACACTCGGGCATTCTTGTTCGCCTCTAAGGCGTACAAGGATGCGATGAAGTCACTGGGGGTGCTGGTGCAGTTTTTGTCTCCATACAGGCCTGAGGGCAATTCAATTGTGGAGCGAATGAACCGTGACTTAAAGCAATCCTTGACAGCTAGAGTCTTAGGTACTGGCAGGAACTGGCTGGCCCACTTGTATGGGGTTCAACGTGCACTTAATAACCTCCCTAGATGATCTCTGGGTGGGCGGACCCCATACGAAATGCCCTTTGGCATTCAAATGTTTGTGCCAGACTTTGATGGTCTAGACGTTGTGGCGGCTGCCGCAACCTTTGACGTAGATAATCATTCTACTGTGTTACAGGATCTACAAAAGACATGTGACAGCTATGCGACTGAACATTTACCCTCATCCACTGATGCAGCATTACTGATTCCAGTTGCCGGTTGGCTTCCGAAAGTCAGAGATCTGGTACGAGAAAAGCTGGAGAACAAAAAATAATTTGGTCCCTCTTATCGTGCACCAGTTCCAGTGCTTGGACTGAAGGGTACTCGTACAGTTATTTTACCTCCTTTACCTGGTCGCAAAGACAACAGATATATTTCAGTGGACAATATCAAGCTACACCATGTGGCCGATTCTGAATAGTGCCACACCTGCAGTTTCGTGCAACGCGATTTCATTGGATCCACTGACTTCATCATCTTCCACAGCTCCTCGTAGGGCTAAGAAAGTGATGGACACTATCGTTGATCTTTCACCCGTCCGACCTCTATCTTCTACCATGGATGTCGAGTATGTATATGATCCTGATGAGTCCGTCAGTGAGGTGCCGAACAGTCCTGGAGAACATCAGGCGGACCCGACACTTTCACCTCTGATAAATCAACCTACGAGTGGCTACTATGGAGATCATGCTAGCCTCTCTTCCGGCTTGTCTTCCTCGACATCCCGTTTGGTAGACACACTGACTAAATTAAGTATTTTATTCTCTTCGTTCAAAAAGACTTACCTGGTCCCTCCTTGGACATACATTTGGTTGCTGCTTATCCTAATTTTCCTCTTCATGTCAATTGGTTTTGTGACAGTGTTCTTTTTGCTCATCAGTGGTCATTACTTGCCAGAACGCTCTGCTGTAAACTTGGTCGATGGAGTTCTGGCCCCTCACACATCGTCCCATATCATGAAACGTGATCAGTCTCATGTTAACATTTCAGCATTCCCGATTGCAGATGGCATCGTTTGGGACAAAGTAGCCTACGGAGTCCACGGCCCGACCGAGGTACTTCGCGTACCATACGTGTTTCGCGTCTCTCTAGGAGATGTGGTAACACAGGACATACATTCAGATGATTGGGATGTGCAAGCAGTACATGCACTGTTTTCAGATTTAAAATGTTATGCTGCTTTTGATGCTGGAGATTTGTATTTGAATTCGGGATTTATTTTGTTATCAGCATTATGAGCATCATTTTTTACACAAAACAAACACGATAAGACCTGTTTTTAATTATACACGATGGGAACATTGTCCTACTCCCGTAGAGGGGAGTTCTAAAACTTTTAGGGATAAGTTCACTTACTTTACAGATTATGACATATCTAATCCGGAATCCTATTACTTTAAACTTCGATCATCTACACAATCCAAATTTATGTTGACCCACACAAAGTTGATTTACGCCAACTTGTTTAGAAATAAATTGGCTACGCAGGGTTATGATCATTAGAAAGATACTGTTGATTTAAAATCAATCTGGGGCACGAAGCCTTGGCAGGTTCAGGGAACTGAAGCTTTACATCGTGCCTGCTTGATCCCAGCTCAAATTTTGTTTTTAAATGATATAGTGTACCAAACGACTTGTTTTGGCCTGGCAACTGTCAAAAATTTAAATACCTCATCCATTCCGTCTTTAGCGGAATATGATGATTGGCGCGCGCACACAAATTATACCATTGAGGCATTGCAAGCTTTGCTTTGAAATGACTCTTTCAATGTCTCTGAAGTTGATTCTTCCGGGTGGTTGGTGTGGCAAACTAATATAAATGCATGTCAAATGCGTTTTTATAATGTTTCGCCAGGTTTCATTCAGACTAGACCTGATCCTCGGTATACCGTTACACATTCGGTCACCACATATTCGGTGGGTAAGTTATGCCAACAATGGTTGGAACATTATACTCTGACATCAGTGAAGCAACACCTTTGTCTGCTGTCGCATGACATTAATTTGGCTGATTTTCTCTTGGGACCCAGGGCTCCGAGAGCAAAAAGATTCATGTATGACGCCTACAATTAAATTTGGAAACTTTCGCAGATGGAAGCTGCATTTCGTCTGCGCCAAATTGATCAGGCCAATTTAGAAAAAGTCCTTGCCGTAGTAGACAATATCATAAACACACTTTCCTCGCGCATTCATACGTTGGATAATATTGTTTCATCTGTTGTTGATATTGTTCAAAGTGATGTATCTGTGTTATATCATGGTCAAAATCAGTTACGATCTGTTATGCAATTTGCTTGGACATTGCAGACTCTTAAAATGGGATGAGTACCGTGGGACTGATAAACAAAGATTTATGTCCATGAACGATGCTACATACACACTATTGCATATTGAACAATTAGAGCCCTTGCCGTTTTCTGTAGCGGAAACAGACTCAGCTGTTTGGTTAATTCATGGGGTTATCTCTCTCCCTTTTTCGCTATTTCAATTTACATCATGCATGCAACATTTTCCGATTGGCCGTTTTGAACCACTGGGTAGTGCATTTCTACATGAATTGTGGTCCACTTACAGATGTCAGAGGGAGGGTAAGGAAGTTTTTCTAACAGGGGAGGAATGCGATTCCACAGTAGAACATTCCCTTGTTTGCAAACACGTTAAGTTGCACGGCGCTTGTAACGTTTCGGTGCCTAATCTGGCCTGTTTTTTAAAAGGGACTCCAGTGCCGTCAATAATTGTCATTGCTTACAAATGGCAGTTATCTTATTTTGAACAACCAAGACTGCTGTGGTATACGGGCAGGAGTCCCGTATTTAGTAACAAGTTTCCCAGCGCGTAACTTGTTGCAGCAATGTGCTTTTTCCGCCCCCGCATGGGAGTCTAGATAGCTCAATTTGGCCTTCCATTCCAACTTTGAAAACAGATTTCAACAAGTTGAGCAGGCTCAAAGCGCTGTTATTCAAACAAGAGGTGGCTCTCACTTCGGCCCGCGAGACCTTCGAGTTACAGGTGGCTAGGACTTCTAGTGAGATACAGTCCCTTCTGAACACCAACCTCCCACTGCATTTTGGAGAACTAATACACCAAATATTTAATGCATCTGACACCACAGGCCTTGCGCTTTTTTTTTTTAAATGTGTGGGATCTGGCCTTGTGACTTCTTTTCAGACTATATTTGGAGTAATACCGGGTGTTATTCATTCTATTTTTTCCAGCGTCTTCGGAGGGTTCCCCTTAATTTTGACGTTAGGCGCTGGAATCCTGCTTCTCCTGCTATTGTTGCGCAATGGCTGCTCATCTTGTGGTACTGTACAGACCAGGCCAGTTGCAGCTGTACCGTGATCGCATGCAACAGGTTTTCGGATGCTTGCCATTAGCCACGCTTGGCATCAGTTATGGATTGACTTTTCGCTTTGCTTATTTCACTGGCGTGCAACCAGTCTTTTACTGTCAGCGATGCCCCTTCTATTGGGCTCTGGATATATGCCTCTCCAATACGTCCCGTCCCGGATTTTAACCAGTTGATGGGTCCCTTAGAGGCCCATGACCAGGCTTGTTCTGGGAATGGCCGTATGACGCGTGCGGCTGCACTGGGAGTTTTGGCTGAATGGGATGTCTGTGCGGCTGCGCAGACCGTCCTGCAATGAAGTTTCATCGAATATCACGCAAGTTACCCACTCATGCTTTTAGAGGCGTCTGATTATGAGGAGCACGTTTGTTCCTTCGACTTAGTTAATTGGATGGCATCCCTCTTTTTTACCAACGATACGGATGATCTTTTGGAGGGAATTCCATTCCTCAGATCACACACCTTGATGGACTTACCACCTCCTTCATAATACCTTTGTTATCCCGGAGGCAGCTCCCCTTCAATAAGCCCTATTGACAACTTTGAAAAAAAACTTTTGGGAAAAATTTTGATTTTCTTTTTCCAATCTGTTTTTTTTCAAACACTTTGGACTCTGCTTGACATGTGAACTCTGTTTTGGTCCTTTGTCTATGACCTTACCAGGGGGAGGGTGTTATTTGGTTCTTAGGCACATTATCGACATTGCTAAGTTAGCATGAGCTTCGCTGCCATGATGCTGCTTTTGCGCACGCTACTACATGACTTTGTTTTTGCAAGACTTTGTTTGTGCCTTTCACATGAGAACGTGTTGCTTTTCGCGTTCTCTGCCTTTCCTGGAGTTTAGTCTGAACACGATGTGCAAGATCGATAAACAATGCCCCTTGTTATTCTGTTCTGGTCAGTCCCTAGCACCTAGACATAACATGCTACACAGCTGCAGTACTGAAGACTCGTGCTTTGATATTACGTTGTTGCATGTTGTTTTAACTCACTTGGAGAAAGCTGTTCCATGGAGAAGAGCTCTGCTGTTCCTATGATGTAAACCTTCCATCCAGGCTTTAAGGTATGGGGTCTGCTGTCAAAGCCCAGAGATCGTCCTTTTTTTATAAAATAAACTTCTTCTATGGTCAGGCCTATAGGCGCTAATTTCCACAGTCTTTACAAAATGACTTCTCCCTTTGTATTCTATGGAATTGTAACAATGCTAACTGTGCTGAGTTTATGCATTTTGCTGCTAGTAGTGGCACGTATACTGTATTGTAGAGCACGATAGTTAAAATAAACATTTTGAACTATTTCAGCGACTCTGCTTATTCTCATTGTGGACAGGTATGAGTGAGTGAGCGAAAGAGTATGTATTGCTCCCGCGATTCCTGAGAGAGTCGGGAGTGTTGTGTTCTGGGTTGTCTAATCATTTGTAGCTCCGTGATCTTTGGAGGAGAACGAATGAGACACTATAGCTAGTCGGTTTGGGATTTTGGGTACTGATGTGGTAGGTTGGTACACCCCTATTCACTGAGGTCCTGTTTTCCTGCGCATAGTTCTGTGTATGTGCAGAATCCCTGCAACATTAATATTTATTTAAGTACCCCTATGAAAGCAGCCCTTTCAATTTGTGATGCAATTAACAGACAAAAAATCCTTACCAGGTTTCGTTCGCTGTATATGCTCATTCATTCCAGTCACTCCTTTAGGCAAGCTCTAACCCCTGGGTCTTTCAATAAGTGAAGTGTGGGAGTATTTATTACAGTCTAGACTTGTTTGATGTGGGTAACACCAAGCCATTCGCAAGATGTAAACATACTTTCCACTTAGTTTATGCTAGAAGATTCCATTATGACAAGCCGAGACACTGGGAGATGCATCCAGTAGTAAAAGCATCAACAATGATGAATTACACCCTATTCAGAAAATTCATAGAGACAGCTACTGGCTCAAAAAGTTCTGTCTCCATTGTCGATAAAATATTGATTAATGTTTCTACAAATCAACACTGGACATGCATAGACCGAAGGAGCCGTATATTCGGTAATGAGGTATGGGATAACTCCTTTGGCAATCCCTGTGAAGATGATCATCTAGCATTCAAGGGAGGGAGGCCCACTTCCAGGTCAACATAGGTACTGTCTATCCATCATCTCACTCTGTTATAGAGAAGGCAATCTGCTGGGGAATTGTCAACACATATGGTAAGGCTGTGTCTTCATCAAACCATTCTGGGAGAAATGACAGCTGCCATGAGGGGAATTCTTGCATACCCCATGCCAAAGAACACATGCTTTATACTTCTGGGTTTATGCTCCCCTCTCTTGACACCCAAATGCAAAAGAGAGATAAGAAGCTAATTTGGAATTGTTTGTTAGTGGTGAAGCTAGTTTTAGTCTCTCGGTGGAATAAAAAGAATCATCCTGTCGGCACATTGGCACCTTTGACTTTGGAGCTTATTGGCCTTGAAGTAATTTTCATGAGTCGTCCATCAATCAATCAATCACAGAATTTGTAGAGCGCACTACTTACCCGCGAGGGTCTCAAGGCGCTGGGGGGAAAAAAAGGGGGGGGGGCCGCTACTGGTCGAACAGCCAGGTCTTGAGTAGCCTCCTGAAGGTCAGCAGGTCTTGGGTCTGTCGTAGGCTGAGTGGAAGGGTGTTCCAGGTCTTGGCGGCGAGGTGGGAGAAGGATCTGCCGCCGGTGGTTGTTCTTCGAATGCGAGGGACGGTGGCGAGGGAGAGGTCGGCAATAGGTTTGAGGCTCTGTGAAGCCCATTGCAATTATACCTCTCAGCCGGCATTCATGCAATTTCATATGGGGGCACTTCAGCTGTTAAGGTTATTTGTATCTTATTTTAAGTAGAACCAAAATCATTTATCAACCAGTGCCCTAAGTTGTTGTGACCTTTAGTGCTCTGTTTGGAGACTATTGTGAGTGGCCAGGAGGCAGGCTAGAGGAGAGGTTACAAATTGTACTAATTTGATCCTGAAGTCCTAGGTAACAATGCTCTTGTTATTTAGCATTTCTAGTGCTGAAATGCTGTTCACCTATCATCTTATGTTTGAATTATAGCAAAAAAGATATGTTTAAAAAAAATAGATATTCATGCAGATTTGACAGTTATTAGCAAATCAAGTTTTTTTTATGTTCTCAACATATCCAGACCTACGAAGTCTTCATTGACTTAAAAAAAATAAACACAAGTGCACAATATTACCAATAGTTCTTCTTGGAGTTTTATACATGCATCATTAACATAGTAAAAATACAATTGTCTCCCAAATCCCTATACAGAATAACTTAAGTTAAAATCCATTTAGGGGACATCCAGATTACATTTTACAGTGTTCCAGAATTAACTATGTCTTTCCAGTAAGATACTGAAAATTCAGCAGCAGTCATACTTACTTTCCGTCATGATCTGTAAATGAATAACATTATTGCAAACATGTATAGCCCAAGTGTGCATGATTCTATACCATATTGAACCTTATTCCAAATATTTTTATGAATATCTTACAGCAATTAAAAAGAACCATGCTGCCCAATTGGGCAAACACCCTGAACTAGAAGGCAGTAGCGGCTCGTCCCCTGCCAAAGTGGTGTGGCGAGCCGGAGTGGGGAGGTGGGGAGTTTGGTTCGGGGGACAAAAAAAAAAAGTACCTAAGTGCCGCCGCTGTCTTCCAGTGCATCGCACTCTTCCTCCTTCTGGCCCTGGGCACAGGCTTCCCTGCCTGTCCTGCGGCCAGTCCTGAAGCTGCTCTCACATGAGAGCAGCTTCAGGATTGGCCTGAGCGCCGGCAACCTGCTCTCCCAGGCAGACTGGGAGCCTGTGCCTGCTCTCTCCAACCCCAGCAACGCAGCTGGGGCTGGAGAGAGCTTACCTGCGCATGAGGTGTTTGACCGGCCAGACACGGCTGACCAAACACCTCATGCGCAGTGAAGTGAGTACCCACCACTCCGCCACTAGCAGTGCCATCCCCTGGACCTGCCCCCAAGACTCGTCCGAGTCCTGGGGGCGGTTCCAGGGGATTAACATAAAATGATAATAAAACCAGTTTTATTTGCTGGGGGTGTCAGTGGGGGCGGTGCTCCTCCGCTCTAATGAAGCAGCCGCCACTGTTGGAAGGTAAATTTCAATAAGAATCTCAGTAAACGGTGCAGTCCAACCTGAAATAGAGCAAAAATAGGTTAAAAACATCTTTACTCAGACAAAAATCAAAATGTAAGAGCCAAAAGAAAGAGAATAGCAGGAGTCAGAAAGGGAATATTTAATGAAACAACATAAAGAGGATCTGTTGTTATGCGGCTACCCAAAACCCCATTGCAGGGCCCCCATTATTGTTATTCTGCGTGGACCTTCAAAAGCCAGTGCTTAGAAGTTGGCTAAAAGCTCCTCATCTATGTTAAGACTTTTCAGTAACATAGTTTGGAAATCAAATCATGGCTCAAACTTTCTTAATTGTGTTGTCCTATCTTCACCTCAAGGGTGGTGTTAAATACCAAAGTATTGTAACAGTTGCTTGTAACCGTTCTAATATTCTCTTTTTCACTACGAAGTTAAAGTGTTGTCCACTGGGACAAATTAGTACATGCACAGTATGGTCTGAATTGCATGTTCTGAAGTTCTGAATTTGGAGATAAATGTATTTCCCTTCCCATGGAGAATAATATATTCTCTTCTTTTGGTAGTGTTTTTACATGCTTTACATTAGACAGTTTAAAAAAAACGTTGTTGCCCCATCCAACCACTGCTCATTCCAAAGTGGAGCTTGATAGCTATGTACCAAATGTGTTTTAGTGATTTAAATTTTCTGTACATAATGGGCAGTCTGTCACTAAATTCTGGTCGAATTACCCCATCAGATTTCAAAATCCACCACTGTTTGCAAGTAGTTCTTCACATTTCCAGATTGCTTTTTAAAGGTGGTAAGAAATTTAGCCATGGGTTTGACTTTGTTTCTTGAGATAGAGAGCGAGGGAGAGCGAGAGATATTGGAACAGTTCATGGATGTCAAACATCCAGCACACTAGTCCAAGACTCTCTAATTAATGGGCAAATTACAATCCTAAGAAATGTATAAGTAACTGATGATATAAAAGGTGTCTCCAACTCCACAGTGTCACATTCACAGCTCATTGAACAGGCCACTGTCATCCCACCAGAGATGGACCAGTACCCAATGCCCTGAACACATCACAGGACAACTGGAAGTGTTGTCTGTAATGGAAACATTGAAATCACAAGTATAATCGACACCCCAACCCTCCCGATAGCTGTCAGAGCTAATAAGCCATTCCAGTGGCAAACTGTACACTGCATAGAATGGCCTAACTTTTGATGGCATTCAGATTCATTATACATGGTTCTTTAGGAGTTGTATTCTTCCCATATGATCGGCCTCCATGTTCCTACATTTCCTAGCTTTTTAATGACCTGTTCTTCTGCTGTACAATTACATGTAATGGAGCTGGAACTGGTATGAATGGAGAGTACACATCAGATGCTGCTTTTTTCTCCTGGGAAGGAATAAGGAACACAGTTTCCCTTTCCAGCTTTTGCCGTCGGATCCTGACTGGATTTGGTGGATCAAGGATGTGAGATGAGAGGGTTACCTGGGCTACGGCCTGATAGGACTGATGTTTGTGAGGCACGGACACCTTTTAAATCTTTTTATTCTTATCTTGCGCCTCCTCCGTGGTTAAATCCTTGGTAGGGCAGGGCTGCTTCCGCACTAGTGTGAGACACTAAGGGCCGGATTATGAGTGATCGGTGCAACGTGCACTTTATCGCACCCATACATTCTAACTCTGCAGGGTTTCAATTGATCATGTACGATCAATTGCACCTTTTTCGACTTTTGAGTGAATAACACGTTGATTTTGGTGCTTGCCACAAGAAGAAATCACCATTTCACAGTAAGTCCCAAAGACTTTTCTCATTTTAAATTCCACCAAGTTTGACCTGACTAAATTTCACGAAGTGAAAAGACTTTACCACACCCAGTAATTCCCGGGTGCACTAAATTCCACACACCTTGTAATTCTGACCCTCCTCAAACAGCGGTTTGTGATGGGGTCAGAATATTTCGACCCTCTCATGATGGTCTAAGTCACAGAGTTCCCCTGCTCATCTGGCACTACTGACCTTGCCAAATTTGGCGAGTTCTGTGTGCCTTTCAGTCAATTGTGCATTTGGGGGACAAAGGGTAACTTATTAGTTTACTGCCAAAGTGTGTTGAATGTATAAAAAATGCTAGAGCCCACAAACCCTTATATTCTCTCTGGTTATCTGTCTTTTTTGTTCATCCATCAGGATCCCCTGTTGCTTCCAATTGTGTTGCAAGTGCCTTAGGTTTATGCTGCTTGACTCGGTGTGCTTCCTAATTTACTTCACTGTATGACCGGGTACTATTTGAAATAGACCCTTCTATGCATGATGCTATTGATTACACTGACATTTTTTTTATAAAAGAAATGCTACAGACCTGATTTAATAAACTCCCAGTGAGCTACCCATCAAGGAGCAAGTCAAACGATTGAGTAATTGTGTGCACGAGTGGCTGGGAGCGTTGGGGCCTTCAAGATGGCTGCAATATCATGTGTTATCATTGACACCGATGCAGGTTTTATTCCATGCATTCTCCTTGCTTATGCACCCTGTGTTTGATAAACCATCAGTAGACACCATGTGTAAATAAGACCATTGTCCTGTTGGATTAAAGATGAAACATACCACAAGCAGGCGGTTGATCACACAGAAGGCTACAAAACACATAAGCGCATGCAGAGTAAAACTAAGGCAGATTGTCTCAATTGTTGGAGCAACATTAGATCATACATAGAGCCCGCACTAAAATCTAAGGTAATAATCAGAGAAAGTATCAGGACCTCCAGACCCCTGCATGTTTTTTATTTTTGGGCTCTTTTATTGGCAGGTTCATTGAACAAATGTTCTATTAAAGAAGTTAATATAGCAGTAGGACCAAAAGATATGCATTCTGGATTATGTGTGCAAGGGAACTGTTTCTGGATCTCATAGGTCAATAGAAGGCAGAAATTGGGTTCATCTATAGAGAGATCAATCAATCGTAATTGTCAGATTGAGATTTCACTGTTGCACCACTCTCTAATTTGAATCCACATCAATCTCTTTTGATAAATGGACTCTGGTCAAAATAGTTCAGCATCAGCTTAATAAAATAAAATTAGATAGGTGAGTACTCCTCCGTACCGTAATAGGACTTGCAGGATAGAGTAAAGCACACCCAACATTTCAAAACGTTTCATAAGGTCTTGCAATTGACATGGTCTTCCAAATTTGTACTGTGGAATTTTTATAAAGATTATTCGATATGCAGGTACTCCATGGCATTGTGATTAGGTGATGGTTCATCACAATTCAATTCCACACTGTTTACTAATCATGATAAGGTTGGATCTCAAGAAAAAGTGATTATTAAAGATTTGTTTTTTAAACATGTCACTGCACACTGTGAGGATAAGGAGCTCAGGAAACCCACGGTCAGAGAACACATTTTAGCAAAATCGGTGCAGGGCATGAAACCCTATTTATCCCTTATAATAAGCGCACAAGATAGATTTTTAATTACCCGTTTTAAATTGAATTTATTTCACCACTTACTGGCCTCACCCCCGGCTTTACGGTGCACGCAGAACACAGAGAACCCTGTGGCTGCGTCAATACGTCTCCACAGGACACCTAACATTTTGTCCTCCTCTGTACATATTACTTGCATCCTAGACGAGTGTTCCTTAAGGGGCTTTTAAAAAAGCTTAGATTTAGGCAGGCACGTGTCGCCTTATTGTTTTTACAACTTTCATCCAATGTTTTGTGTTTCCAATTTTTTACGATCTGCTTTAAGGATAAGAACCACTAGAGGTGACTGAAGGTCACAAGAGTATTTGCTAATTTTGCCCTGTTAGGCTGCTATAAAGTCTTGAACTGTGGGTTACGTTTTGGGATCAGGTGTAGTTCTCTCATGCTAATTTAACGTGAAATTAGGATTTTATTGATTATATTTTTAATTGAAGAAAGGGCTGTTCGAAGTGTAATGAATTCAAGACACCTGCGTGGATAACAATACTTCATGGATCTCGTGTTGCCTCATCTAGTACATGTGGCTGTTTTATAGAGAATGTTTACACTTGATGTATGTTTATTTTAAATGGTCTCTTTTATGGTCATATTTTTATATGCTGAATAAAGATTATTATTACAATTCCACACCATTTTTACTTTATCAACATAATTTATATTTTGCTCTGTGGTTGCATGAGTGTAAGCCTTTTGCATAATTCTTATATGCTAAGTCGATTGTGAAGTGGCTGCTTGTTGAAACCTTTGAGTGAGACTAGGCGATTGTCATAAGTATTTGACCTTTCATTTTACTTTAAGGTCCCCAACGCCACCACCTACCCCTACCAGATCCCAGCTCTCGAAAAGGAAGACTCCAGAAAAGGTCAGGCTTTCTATGCGTCTCCTAAGGGAGCTCAAAGAAACAATCGCTGCCCAAGATGACTCTCAGTCGGTAAGCGATGACCACCCTGAGCTGCAAGAGAAAGCTGAACAGCCTGTCTGCGAAAGACCAGAATCTGGTAAAAAAAAAAAAATGCTCTGAAGTCAGAATTTGTAATTTTATAAGATCATTGGCGTATGTCAGTGTGATGTATTTTGGATGCTTTGTCAATGTAACTGATGTAGCAGAGGTGATAGCACGCAATCTTTAATCCCAACAGCATCACAAACGTAGATCAAACTCACTTTCTGTGACAATCCAATATATGTTTTTAAGCTATTGTTATTGAACATTCACAGATGCATCATGGGAATAACCAACTCAAAGCAGTGCTAAACCAACTAAAAGTTAAGACCTATTTCAACTAGCCTGAGTGGTTAAATAAAGGGGCGGGTGTTACAGAAAATTCAGTCGGCTCATTTCACAAGCGGGTGCATCGGGATAGTCCTAATGAACTGGTAGTAGTTGTTTATGGCGATGCTATGATGTTAGCTACATAGGGTATTCTGGATGATTTCCGTTTTCTGCTTGAAGAATGAATGCTTTGCATGCTGTTTATATAACAGCATGGAACATTTTTGTGTTGCTAACACAATTGAAAAGGTGAAAGCAGAAAATCAAGCTCACTTTCTCATGGCTGGTTTCTTTATAGGTAGCAGGCAAGCTTGCTTTTTAGGGATTCTGTCCGTTATAGAACACTTTGAACCCAAATGGAAGGACTGGGAAGCATTGTGCTTCAATTACGCTTTCAGAAACGCACTCCTACTTTACATACCCACCTCCAAATGTGCATTCTGGCCCCATGGCAGGTGGTTGTCCTCTTGAAGACTACTCAGTACCTGGAGCCTCAGTCAGGACAGCAAGCGATTGTCTTAGCTCAGTCACAGATCTGGGTTGAATCCATCGTTCTTTAGCTCACTTCGCCAGCCCAGTTCAGTTATGGGAACAGTCCAGCCCGAACTGCCAAGCCAGGTCTTCCCTGGACCGGACACAAGCATCCTGGGGCCGGTTTTGGGGTAACACCCCACATCAGCCAGGCTAGCTGGGGGTGAGTGTCTGAAAAGTTTCAGCGCTCTGTCCATTGTCTCTTTGTATTTGCTTTGTTCATCCTAAGTTGGCAGGGTGTACCCAGACGTGGATCCCTTGCTCACTTGAGCACAGCGGTCGTGCCTACAGCCTGGAAACAGGCCAGGGTGATACCGCTACTCAAAAAACCTTCCTTAGACCCTAAAAAGCCAGAAAACGTTCGGCCAATCTCCCTGCTACCGTGGGCCGCTAAGATCACGGAGGCCTATGTTAACTCTCTCCTCACGGAACACCTAAACTGGCCCTGGCCACAGCACAGAGTCGGCGCTATTGGCTGTGACTGAACATCTCTGGACAGCTTTAGACGCCGGGCAGACGTCTGCACTGATCCTTCTGGATCTCAGTGCCGCGTTTGACACTGTGTCCCATGCCATCCTGTTGCGCCGCCTGGAGGAGGCTGGAATCATCGGTCCAGCCTTGGAGTGGCTGGCCTCATTCCTTGCGGATAGGATGTTTCAGGTGATAGCTCCCCCCTTTACCTCTAGCATCCTCCCCATCAAGCAAGGGGTACCACAGGGCTCTTCCATGAGCCCTCTGCTTTTTAATCTCTATGTACAACCCCTGGCCGTGGTAGCCAAGAGCAGAGGGCTGACCATGGTCTCCTATGCCGACGACACACAGTTGGTAGTGGCCCTCTCGAGCGACTCCAAGCAGGACGCTATTAAATTTCAAGGTGATCTTGCGGCAGTCGCCGAGTGGATGACCGCCAACTGTCTCCAACTGAATGCCAACAAGTCGGAGGTGTTGTTGGTGGGAAAGGACCATGGCCTATGGAATGAGCTCTGGTGGCCCAAGTGCCTTGGCATTGCTCCCTCCCCCAAGCTGGCAGTGAAGAACCTAGGGGTCTGGATGGATGCCTCGCTTAACTTTCAGATTCAAACTAAAAAGGTGGCGGGAACCTGCTTTGTATTGCTGCGAGGACTTAAACCCATCTTGGGCTTCTTCGATGCCCCTACCAGGCAGATCATCATCCAGGCCCTGATTTTGTCAAGACTTGACTACGCTAGCTCTCTATGTCTGGGTGCGAACAAGTCTGAAATACAGAGGCTACAGAGAGTCCAGAATGCGGCCGCAAGATCTCTCCTCGGTCTGCGTAGAGCCTGCTCAGTGACTCACACCATTCGCCGCCTCCACTGGTTGCCAGTGGCTAGGCGTATCGAGTTTAAGGCCCTCTGTATAGCCTTTAAAGTCTTGAAATTTGCATCACCGATCATCTTGACTGATCTGCTTCTACCCTATGTTCCCTCTCGCCAGCTGCGCTCCATGGGACAACACCTGGTGGTGGTCCCCCGAGTCAGGAAGGTTCGCGCCGGAGGTCGCTCCTTTCGGAACAGAGCAGCTATCCTTTGGAATTCGCTGCCGGCCCACATTCGGGGGCTTAATAATCTCCTCGAATTCAGGAAAACCATAAAAACCTTCCTCTTCCCCTCTTCATAGGTCCTCCTGAGTCCCCTTCTACCGTGTCACCTAATTGCTGATTAGCGCCGGCACGCCTCTTTGCTGAGGCAGCTGTCGCGCTTTATAAACCCTATAACATAACATAACATAACTTTGCCACTGGATTCAAGCTAGCCTGGCTGATGAGGGGTGTTACCCCGAAACCGGTCCCAGGATGCTTGTTTTCAGTCCACAGAAGACCTGGCTGGGCAGTTCGGGCTGGGCAGTTTCCATAAGGCACAGGGTCAAGACTGATTTGCATATAGCTGGGTCTGAACTGGGGTGGCAAAGTGAGCTAAAGAACGATGATGGATTCAGCCCAGATCTGTGACTGCGGGTGAGTGTCTGAAAAGTTTCAGCGTTCCGTCCATCGTCTTTGTGTTTGCTTTCATAGAATGTGACAGTCACTTGGCATAAGCACCTTCCGGTTGTGCACAATGTAGGTCCAGATGGGCTACATCCATGCCAGTTTTTCAAGATATCCGCAGAAAATAGACTTGCATAGCAAGGATCTTAATGGAACCTGTTTACCTAGTCAATATGTATCATTAAAAATCTAGCTTGGAACCTGCCGTTGTAAATCTGTGTTGGAGACGCACACCTTATACTAGGTCATACGCCATTGTTTGGGTAGTGAGGGGGCTGGTAACAATTGCTGCACAAGTGTGTGCCTGATGATGCTGCTGTTCACCTTCCTCCAAAGCTTAACTAGTTGTATCTGATAGAGACATCTAGCCGCAGATTCCTTAACTTAGAATATCTCCCCAGGCGTCAGACTGGATCCGGAAAATCTTTTTTCCCCAGCAATACCTCTGCACGCCGGGAGGTGGCGTCGCCCGGGTCCGTCCTGACGTTATCCACAAGAGTGACGTCAATGGAGCCATATAAGCCCCTCCCGGCGTGCTGACGTCAGTTTTCTTCTTTTCCGCGTCCTAACGCGGATCCGGGAAAGTGATACCGCTGGCCTGTTTTTGTTATCTTCAGCCCTTCTCGACCCCTTTTGCGTCCAGGAACAGTGTGTTCGATGCCTGCGGGCTTCAAGCCGTGCCGGTCCTGCTCGCGACAGATATCAGCGTCGGACCCTCATGCAATCTGTATGTGGTGCTTGGGCGAGCACCACGACTCCGTGGAGTGCGACACCTGCCGCCAGCTGCGGCCGAAATCCCTGCGGGAGCGCTGCATGAAGCTGTCTGCCCGGATGTCCCGAACTGACCCTTCGCGACACCGGTCTCCTTCAGCGGAGACGTCCACGTGGCGCCGGTCCTCACAGGAGGACGTTCCTGTTCGGGACAGGTCCCGGGACCGTCGCCATCAATCGCCTACTTCAGGTAAGCACATACGGAAGTTGTGGAAGTCGTCGGCTTCGCGTCGACATCACGTCTGGGCCCGCAGCTACCAGTCTTTGCCGGACTCGGGCCCCCAGGAGTCGGACCCCGCATATCCCCCGTTTCCGGGTGCTGGGGCGACTCGTCCTCAGATGGAGGACTACTGCAGGGCCCTGCAGTCCTTTCTTGCTTTGTCCCCCCTCCCTGGTGCGCCTTCGGGCCCCACAGGGTGGGTAGGGACTCAGGTCGGGACTCCGCCGGTGGGTTTACCCTCGGCACCAACCGAGTGCCCTGACTCCGATTCCGGAGTCGCCGCGATGTCGGGACACGGCCCGGAGGGGCATCCCACGACGTCTAGCCTTCCCACAGCGCCGTCGCACAGCCTTCAGAGGCTCCCTGCGGCGTCGCTGGAGGTGGCTGCGGCGAGGTGCTTGACACCGCCTCGACGCACTCTCTCCCTGAAGGTTTCCACCTTGGGGGAGGTTGAGTCGACGCCGGTCCGACTCCGGCCGGTCGAGGCCTTTTCGGAGGTAGTCGACACCGGTTCGACTCGGCCGGTCGAAGCCTTTTCGGAGGTCGCTGACCCTTGCTCCACTCCGCCTGTCGAGGCCTTTTCGGAGTTCGTCGACGCCGGCTCGACGCCGTTCGACGCCGGTACCATCTCCGGCTTTATTGGTGGCGATGTGGTCCCAGTGGACGGTGCCATCCTTTTTCTTTTCTGTTACTCGTTGTGGGTAACAGATGTTCTGGGTTATGCAGCTGTTCAGCCGTGTTATTTCCTTATTCTGGTACAGCTAGTTAAGCTGTGTTTCCTTTTCTTTTGAGCCTCTGCCTACGAGCTAGTCTCAAGAGGAACCCTTCTTTTGTAGGGTTGTGCCTTACCCTGTGTGGGGTATTTAGGGTTGTGCCTTACCCTGTGTGTGGGGTATTTGTTGGCTGTTATATAGCTACTCTTCCTTACCCAGGAAGTTTTGCCGCAGGTTGACTCTTCCTACTGTTGTAGGGTGTCTCCTCTGGTGAGATCCATGGGGTCGATTTCTCTCCGGGGGTTACTATTGGTTGTCTACGGTTGGTCCGTAGTACGTCCCCGCCTCAGTAGGGGCGCCCTTCCCTGCTGTTTCCTTGGTGTTTTGTCACGCCTGTTTTTTCCTGGCGTGTTCTTGCAGCCTCGCTGTGCCTGTCTTGCCTGTCTACAAGTGGACATGCGCACCTGGGGGGCAGGTCCCTCTGTTCCGATCCGGAACAGTCTCTTCTGTATTCTCGGAATACTCGCCGTATTGGTGCACACAGGTTGTGCTCTGTCTTATTCTTGTGGCTTACACACTATCTGGGTTCTTGTCTAGGGCAAGGGGAGTTTCCGCCGGCCCTGTCTCGGCTGTGCGTGGCCTCCTACCCCGCTTCCCTAGCAGGGTCTCCGGTCCCTGTGCATATTTCTTAGCTCCTCAAGGTGTGGCTCTTGTCTGAGTTTCTTCCACCGGTTCTGTGCTCTACCCCAGCTGTTTCTCGGGGTGTGGGTTCTTACTCACATTTGTGGCACTGTTGCTTCTTTAGGTAGCATTACAGTGCATATATATATATATATATATATATATATATAAATATATATATATATATATATATATATATATATATATTCTTCTCGACATTCTCCTTGTTGGTAGACAGTGTCGGTATGTGGCGGTGTATGCTTTTTGGCGACAGGCTTCTGTCTGTCTTCTCTCAATCCTTTACTGGGAGTGTCGTGGTCTATGTTCCCGCCTGCCTCACGGGAGTCCAGGTTTCTGCGTTGTGTGACTGTTATGCAGCACACCGGTGCCGTGGTACCAATTGAGCGACTTCCCCTATTTAGGGTTACGTCACTTAAGGTATATTTGGCTACATTCCTGTCTTTGTGTTATGTCGTGGGTTCTACACGCCACGGGGGTGCTCGCATACTAGGTTCTTTTTGCCCTAGTATCAGGACTTCTTGCTCGCTCTCTCCTTCGAGATAGTCCTCTGTGTTCCTGGCTTTGTCGGTTATCCACTCACAGTGGTACCTTTTGGTACGTTTGGCTGCATGCCTACCTACTGAGCTTTTGCTTGATGGTAAATCTACTGTCTCTGTTGGCACTAGACACTGGGTTCGGCCCTGCCACTGTTGTCACATGTTATAAGGGGGTGCACTTTTAAGTGTGTTTTTTCTTTACCCACACGGGCCTCCAGTTGTGGCTCCTGTTCTTGACCGGACAGTCTTCGGACTGTACCCTGTTTACCATTTTGGCATCCACTGTGGTGTATGTTCAGGCGGTATACTTTACTGTTGTCATGTTGTTTTGCCCCTTTGGGGCTTCGTTTCTCATGGTTCCATGGGAACCGGTGCTGGGATCCTTCTTTCGAAGGAGTCCCTGCATTTTTTCTTACGTTTGGCACTGACCTTTCATCTGTCTCTGGACGAGAGAGGTCTCACAACGTCCCTTGCCGGATTGTGGTGTCTTTGCCATCCCTTGTTCATGTTCCTTACGGAGTTTCCTGGGTCTGATGTCAGTTGCCCTGGCATTGCGGTTCCCACTGTGTTTCGTCAGCCTTTTGACGAATATGTTCTCCTGGAACTTGGTGGTTGTCTCGCAGACCCTCCTCCTATGGGGTATGGCTTTGGTATCTATTCTAAGTTAAGGAATCTGCGGCTAGATGTTTCTATCAGATGGACGAGTTACTTACCTTCGGTAACGATGTATCTGGTAGAGACACAGTCTAGCCGCAGATTCCTTAACGCCTGCCCATCCTCCCCGTTCTGCGAAGACCTTTTCAGATGGTGTTTTTCCACCTAACCCACCCCCTTTCTGGTGGCCTTGGTCTTCCGGAGGTGTGCTCTCGCACCTCACTCTGGGTAGGGTGTGTTGTTTGGCGTGGGGCCCTTTGGCCTCCCCTCCGTCCTAGTGTTTGGTTGGTGGCGTGTTCTCGCACCTTCCTTTGGCGCAGGGGGGGGTGTTCGGCTTTCGAGCCCTTTGTTTCTCCACTCCGTCCACGTTTTTAGGTGGTTAAGGCCTATGCCTTTCACTGCCTTCTAATGTTGCTCCACCTGTGTTCCTCATGCGTGGAGTTCTTCTGTTTTTAGTTCCCTCCCACCGCCCACGTCTGTGCCTCCTTCCTTCCATGACAGTCGGTTGGGTTGGGTTCTCTTTCGTACTACAGTCCTTCGATCACTGGAGGGTGTGTGTAGTGAACATTCTTGTGGTCGTTCACTTCTAGTCACTTGTCTTGCAACATGTTGCTTCAATATTGTGGTTCTTTTCACTTCCCTCCTGTGGTGACCAGCTGTGCCTGGCTTGTCATATCTTTTGTGCCGCAGCCGTTACCCCCCTCGAGGTGGGGCGCGGCTTGGCGCTTTGTTGTACCCTTGCTTGCAGCAAGTGCTCTGTGAGCTCCCTTCAGTCCCTCCTGGTACTGAGTGCTTTTTCAACTTACTATTGTTTCTCATTCTAAATGATTTGACTCTCATTTTCATGTTACTTATCGTTGTTGTTTCAACAACTTTGCTCCCTTTTAACACACACTGTTCCTATGCTATCGCAGTTTTTGTCATGGCTCCGTGATGTGGCGCGGAAAAGTTTCTTGTAGAAAACTGACGTCAGCACGCCGGGAGCGGCTTATATGGCTCCATTGACGTCACTTCCGTGGACGACGTCAGGACGGAGCCGGGCGACGCCACCTCCCGGCGTGCAGAGGTATTGCTCTGGAAAAAAGATTTTCCGGATCCAGTCTGACGCCTGGGGAGATATTCCAAGTTAAGGAATCTGCGGCTAGACTGTGTCTCTACTAGATACATTGTTACCGAAGGTAAGTAACTCGTCCTTCTTTACATTTTCTGCACAGTCTACTTTGACAGCGAATGCACATTGTATGGCTGTCAGATGGACCAGTGGTGTGTGTACGTACAGCAGTAACATTCCGATGGCGGCCTCGGGTGTGTCTGTAGTGTGGATCAGTTGGTGGTGTTTAGTGACTGTGGGGAGTATTTGAAGAACTGGGTGAGGTGAATGTGCAAGTGTAGGTTTCTTTTGTGATAGCGGGATTGAGAGGATATTTGTGACAGTGCTGAGAAGACACCAAGGGCGCTGAAGTTATTTGAAGATTAAGATTAAAAATAATAACTTTAACTCTGATTATCAGATGATTGTTAGAAAGGGCAGTCTCCAGGTTAATGTGTGGCTCCCCTTACTAACCTGTCTTGACTGTCTTCTGAAGCCGTCGATGGTATGCAAATATAAGCTTTCACAACCGAGTGCACATCCGCTACCTCTTTCTGTTCCATTTAGAGGTAAGCATGGGTAGAAAGTGCAAAATTGTGCGCAAAATCATTTTACTTCCATTTTAGCACTGTGCACCTTATGTGATTTCACTGTAATAACCAAACATATGATAGAAGGAATGCTTATCTGAGCCATTGGTAATAGATCTAGGCTGCATTCCAGTCCTTCATTTTTTGCTCGATGAGACCTAAGTAGGTCGAAACTGGTCTGGGGCTGCTTGTGTTTCCATCAGTTTGAGTGGGACTATTCGTATTGGAGCTGGACCAAACCTGACTTGCATATGGAAGGTTTCAGTCTGGAGTGGCATAATGTGCCCCGGGGCGATCGTCAGTGACTGAGATTAATTCAAGTTTTCTTCCATCACCTAGTTTTTAGATCAAAACCTACAGGTTTGCGAAAGACATCTTTGGGACATTCAGAAAGCCTCCCTGGGAATGCATTTCTCTCGTTGCTTACCATTGGCTTTGTGGTTTGTAACTCACATTTTCTGGCTTACTATTAGCTGGCTTTATTTATTTTAGGCTGTCCAGGTTCAGTTTGTCCCTCCCAAGGAGCAAAGTCTATTCACACTACCTCTCCTAATATTCTTCAACAAGTGCTCCCGTCTGTAAACAAGCTTGTAAATCTTGTTCTTATTGTGTCACGTTTGCCGTGCATTCAAGGACAGAGGTCTAATCAAGGGTCTGTGTTTCGAGGGAGCTTGGTGTTAACTTTTCTTTCTCTGACTTCAAAGTGAGAGGATTTATGTGACAATCTTGCTGGATACTGGGTGTAGAGGAAAGGGTGTTTTTTCTAGCACACAACAACATTTATATGAACTGCAAGTATTTCAGAATGTATCAGAATTAGCAAAGCACAAATGAAGCACATTTTTGTTATTTCTGAAGTGTGTTGGAAACAAATACTTTAATAGGATCAAAATAAATCAATACACTAGTTGATGCCATTTCCACACATTATCATTTGTGTGCTGTATAGTTTTGTGAGTAAAACTGTATGTCTATGCAAATGTAATGGTAATTTCAATTGAAAATGTGTTTTCTGTAATGGCGGTGTGCTACCACACCATGCATACTCCACTCCACCTCCCTGCACCACTGCACTCTACACCACTTCACTCTACACCACTTCACTCTACCCTTTTCTACTCTACTGTGTGTGAGCCGTACACCACTCTACTCTACACCACTGCCCTCTACACCAGTCTAGGCCACTCCACTCTATTCTGCACAACTCCACTCTATTGCACTTTATGCCAATAAACTCTACTCTGTACCAGTGCACTCTCCGCCCCTGCACTCTATGCCAATCCACTGAACCCCACTCCAATCTACACTGCACTCTGCCACTGCACTGTACACCACTTTACGTTGTTGCTCGATGCCAATGCACTCAATCTGGCGCCACGCCACTCTTCTCTGAAACAACCTACTCTACGCTACTGCACTCTACTCTGCGCTACTTCTCTGCACCACTGCTCTGCACCACTGCTCTCTAAGTCACTGCTCTCTACAGCACTTTACACCACTGCACGCTACGACACACCACTCTGTAACACTGCACTCTCTGCCCCTGAACTCTACGCCACTCTACTCTGCACTACTGCACTCTACGCCATTGCACTATGCAGCACTCCACGCCACTCCACTGTATTCTACTCTGCACCAGTCTACGCCACTGTATTCTACGCCAATCCACTCTGCACCACTCTAATTTACTATGAACTACTCAAATCTAAACCACTGCATCCTAAGACACTGCATTGTATGCCGCTGAATTAAATGCCGCTGCACTATACACTAATGCAGTCTACACCAGTCCACTCTATGGCACTCCACTGTACGCCACTCTACCCCACTGCACTCTTCTTTGCACCACTCTTCTGTACCCCACTGCACTCTGTGCCATTTTACTCTATGCCACTGCACTCTACGACACTGTACTGTGCAACACTGCATTCTACGCCACTGAACTCTGTGCCACTCAACTCTGCACTAATTGCTTTCTATGCCAATGCCCTTTATGCCACTCTACTCTGCATTACTCCTCTCTACGCCTCGGTGCTCAGCAGCACTCCACTCTATGCCACTGCATTCTATGGCACTATACTCTACTCTGCAGCACTCTATGCCACTCTACTTTGCACCACTCTATGCCAATCTACTTTGCACCACTCTATGGCAGTCTACTCTGCACCACTCTACGTCACTGCAGTCTGTGCCACTCTACACCACTGTACTCTATTCCACTCTGCACCACTCCATACCACTGCACTCTATGCCATTGCACTATACACCACTGTATTCTAGGCCACTCCATTTTACACCACTCCACTCTGAACCACTGCACTACTATAAATCTACGCCACTGCATTCTATGACTCATTGTACGCTGCTGAATTCTATGCACCTGCACTTTACGCCACTGCCCTTTATGCCACTGTACTCTGCAACACTCTAAACCAATGCACTCTACACCAGTCCACTATACTCCACTGTATGCAACTCTATGCCACTGCACTCTGTCACTGCACTCTACGTCACTGCACTGTACTCTGCACCACTGCACTCTACATCACTCTACTCTGCAATACTTCATTCTATGCCAATGCACTCTGCGCCACTCTACTCTGCGCCACTCTACGCCACTCTACTCTGCGCCACTCTACTCTGCGCCACTCTACTCTGCGCCACTCTACTCTGCGCCACTCTACTCTGCGCCACTCTACTCTGCGCCACTCTACTCTGCGCCACTCTACTCTGCATCGCTCCACTCTGCCACTGCACTGTTCAGCACCCCACTTTATGCCACTGTACTCTAAGCCTGTACTCTGCAACACTCTGCGCAATGCACTTTACACCAGTCCACTGTACGCCTCTTCACTGTACGCCACTCTGTGCAACTCCACTCTAAGACACTCTACTTCACTCTTCGAAATTTCACTCAGTGACACTCCACGACACTCTCCTCTACACCACGAACTTTTAGCTATTCTGGACAGCAGCAATGCTCGTGTATAGCATAGCTAAAACACATTGGCAAAGCCAATAGCTCTTGCATACGCGAGACCTATTGGCTTTGCCAATAAATGTTCCTTTTGGAAGTTGGGGATGTCAAATTGCCAGTCATCTCTTTGGTTTGGACCCCAGCACATAAATCCATTGTCCCTTGTTATAGCTGGGAGAGTAGAAATAGCAGAACTACACAGACTCAAAACCGGATACCCTCTTGTTTGAATTTACATATTGCCTAGTGTGGAGAGTTCATACATGGTGCAGGATGCTTTTTATTTTATTTTTTTACATTTTTTCTGTGATCCTTTTTGTGTAGGTGAAAAGGGAACTGCACCTAGGCGAAGCAGTGCAAGAGTTCTCTCTAAGCTGTATGAAAATATTGGTATGACCCCCAACAAACCATCGCCTTTCGTACACCCACCTTCAAGGAATTCGCATGATGGTTTCAAAGATTCACTGGTTAGTCCTTGCATACGTTCCAAAGATCAACGGAGAAACCCCAGGAGGAGTGGACTTGAAACACCATCTACCTTTGTGTCTCCTCCCCGGGGCAGAGCAGAGCCTGTAACGGTAAAGACTCCGGTGGTGACGACCAAGAGAAAGATATCTATGGTGGCATCAGGACTCAACCAGAGTGAGATGGTAAGTGTCTCATGATCACTGGTGTTGGAATGAGTTGCAATAAGGTATTTACTTAAGTTTCATGAATTGGTTTATTAACAAAGTCTTTTATTTAGCGCCTCAAGCTTCTGCTGATCCCAAACGCTGTAAATAACAGGTGTTAGTGTTACCCAGTATAACGGTGCTCCGTTTCTTGACCATGGCAGTCGGGGTCTTCTTAATGACTTGAACTCATGCCCTTCAGATCACTGCAGATGTCAGCAGTAAGTGTTAACTTGCTGAGCCAGCTCTCAGGCTTCAGCACTGTTGGTTCTAACGACTGGTTGTTTATTGACTTGCATTGCTCTAAATGACCTCACAAGCTGGCTTCCAAGCAAATGGTGTCTCAGCTGAAAAAGTTATAAAAGTTGTGTTTCCCTTAACGTTTGCAATGCCTGGAAAATTGATCTGCCTTTCTAACTGCCACCACAGTGGTTCTTAATTTTGGTTGAAGCGTCCTTCAGTTACTGTTGATGATTTAAGTGACACGAATGCAATTAAATCTGCTTATGGCAAAACGCTGGTGCACCATGACTCAGCCGTTGCCAACCAGTGAGTGCTCAAAGGTATGTTCATCATTTGTTGTTCCAAAAAGTAACAGTTAAATGGCCAAATATTGTGTGTGCATGTCCATCTTTCGTTATTGTTGCCCCCTCTTGTTCTCAAAAAGAATACACAGAGACCGAAGCTACGTTTGTTATGGTTTTTGTGTAGCACTGTGTCGATTGTTTACACAGACTCACTGTTTGCCACAGAGAAAAGTTGTTCTGCTACAAGATGTCTGGTCTGGTTTCTTCCACGAAGTTAGTAATTGCTTATTTTGTGTGTCTCTCTGCCCCTTCCATCTGTTTTTACACCTTTCCTAGTCCTACGATGTGTTCTTGGTGTAAGTTGTTGTGTTCCTGTACCTGTGGATTTCAGAGAGACCGTGTAATCTTGTTGAGTCCAGTGCCTACCTTCTGCGGAGTTGTTGGTTAGCCCAGTGGATTCTCCGTATTTGGGGAGGGGAGATTGTTAGGTCTTGTGATCTTCCTCCAACTTGATCGACTGTGATTGTCACTGATGTGTGGGTAGTAATGTTGGTACCTATGTCCTCTGGTTGGAATAGTGTGCTTGTTGTTGTCTGTAAGTCCCAGTGTCCGTGGAAGTTAGTTGAGTGACTATCTGTAGTGGCTGCCTGTGTTATAGTTTCGTCTTTGATAGCCGCTGCAGGTACAATTGTTTGGGTGGACATTCAGGTCTTTTCATCTTAAGGGTTTCCAGATTAGACTGGATAAGCATTTAGTTGTTGCAATGGGTCCAATATATTCTGCCTTTTTTACTATACCTTTTTACTCTGCCTAACAAATGTATTTCTGTTTTGGGGGTGGAGGGTATTATCTCATCCTGCTAGTAAAGATTAGTTTTTGGGAGGAATATGACAATGATTGACATACGATACTTTAGTGCAGTTCAGTAATTTCTTTCTTAAGTGAGATAATGGGGGAGGTTCCAAAGCATAAGGCATCAGATGTTCTGCAGTCAACTTTGTTGAGAAACTTTCCTGCTGATTTAGTCTAGATCATATCGCAGAGAACAGTTGCTAATTCAGGTTTATCCACATGGGCAGCAGGACCCAAGTCCAGACTTCCAGATCAGAGGTGAGTAGTTTGTAATCCTCTGCATTGCAAACAAGCTGGCTATGCCGTACACTTTGACCGTATACTTGTTGCCCCGTTACTTGCTCTCTTCACCTTCCATTGCTGAAACAATAACACTGTGTCCCAACCTTAAAATGAAAAGCAACAGTACCATTTGCAGCCTCAGGCAAAGTAGTTGGACGTTTGAATTATTTGGTTTACCCAAGAACAGTTGCTGGTGAAGTGAAGGGTAAGTTTGGATAAAAAAAATTACATCATTGAGATCCTTTTCTTTCCATTGGGACCACTGACTGATTGTCAGTGAAATTGCTCTTCCACCCTCGCAGCTCCACCATTAAGTGAGGCCTGCCCCTGCACTCTCGAGTGTTGGTGATCGAGGCCCTCCTCCACCCGCAGGTTTCCCTGCGCCTCATCCGTGGTGGTCCAGTGGACCTCTGTCTCCTTCCTCTCACTCTGCTCTTTCACTCGTTTTTCTACCCTTTTTTATCTTTCACCTTTCTGCACTTTTCTGCATCTCTGCTCTTTTGTGCCTTATTTCTGCCTATTTTCCCTTTTATCTTTATCCCTTATTTCCTCCCTTTCCCTTTCCCCGCCGCTGCTGCCCCCGCGGCCCCTCCCACCCAGCGCGACCGGCCCAATCCAGCTCCCCTCTCCGCTCCCCAGCTGTCCAGCTCTCGCCGACCCCTACTTAATGGCGGCCACTGCGCGGCCGCGGGCGCGCCACTGGCGCGCCGAAGGTACGTCAAAGGCAAGCCCATCCGCGACTAGCGCCAGGAACCCTGGACCTCCGCCCCGCCAACGCTACGACCCAGCAGCACTCCACGCACTCAACCCAGGCCGCAACAACAACTGCAAGCTAGCATCACCAGCCGACTGCCACGGACCCTTCAGCTGTCACCGCTGCCGGCACACCTGCCGCACCGCCAAGAACACGGATCCAGCACAACCCGCCCACAACCGAACCAAAGACCCTGCAATGCATCCTCCTCAACGTCCGATCCCTTCTCAAACACGCCACAGAAATCTGGGACCTCCTCGACAGCACCACCGCAGATGTAGCGTTCTTCACCGAAACCTGGACCAACACCACCTCGGGACCGGACATCGCCATCCCCCAAGGAAACAAGATCTCCAGGAAGGACCGCCCCACCCGCCCAGGAGGAGGAATCGCCATCGTCCACAAATCCAGCCTCCGCCTGAGCACACTCCCTGACGAGCCCACAGAACTGATGGAACACCTTCACTTCAAGATACTGGCCAGCCCCACCGCCACCCTCCGAGGAACCCTCATCTACCGACCCCCTGGACCCCGCGGACCCTTCGCTAACTCCATCACGGACATTATCTCCCCGCAGGCCATCGCATCCACCAACTACACCCTGCTGGGAGACCTCAACTTCCACCTCGACAACCAACTGGACCCCAACACCACATCCCTCCTGGACAACCTCCACAACATTGGACTGCGCCAGATCGTGACCGAGCCCACGCACTCAGCAGGACACACCCTCGACCCCCTCTTCACTACAGGAAACTCCATCACCTTCAGCCACACCACCGAACTCCCATGGACCGACAATCGTTGCGTCCACTTCACCTTCAGAACACCCACCATCCACAGACACCAGCACCTGCTTCCACGAAGAAACTGGACCAAAATCACCGACGACCAGCTCACCTCCTCACTCAACAACTCCACCCCAACCATCGCGGAAAACGATGACCCCAACACCGCAGCCCGAACCCTGCATAGATGGATCTCGGACAGCACCAACACCATAGCCCCCTCAAGAAAAACAACAATACCCGCGCCAAGAAAGCCAGATGGTTTACCACCGAACTTCGAGAGTCCAGAAAAACATGCCGCCGCCTCGAAAAGGCCTGGAGGAACACCAAATCCACAGAAGCCCACGACAACTTCAGAGCCGCCACCAACGCCCACCATCAACTCATCAGAGAAACGAGGAAAAAGCGATTGAAGACAGAATCTCCACCCACGCGCACAACAGCAAGGAACTCTTCAGCATCATCAAGGAGTTCGCCCAACCCACTAGCGAGTCTACCGACATCCCTCCCTCACAAGACCTCTGCGACAAACTCAGCACCTTTTTCCACCACAAAATCAAGAGCATACGACAACTTCGACGAAGACAACCAACACACTGAACCCTCACCAACCACCCCCGACACCCGGAAACCAGCGATTGACGACTGGACAGCCCTCACCACCGAAGACACACTGAAGACAATGAAGTCAATGCACTCAGGGGCCCCCACGGACCCCTGCCCCCACCACATCTTCAACAGAGCCGCCGACACCATCGCACCCATGCTCCGCCACACCATCAACCGCTCCCTGGCGACCGCCTCGTTCCCTGACGACTGGAAACACGCCGAGGTCAACCCCCTCCTAAAGAAACCCTCAGCAGACCCCATCGACCTCAAAAACTACAGACCCATCTCCCTGCTCCCGTTCCCAGCGAAAGTCATCGAGAAAGCCATCAACAGCCAACTCGCCACATTCATTGAAGAACACAACGTTCTCGACTCCTCCCAATCCCGCTTCAGAAAAAACCACAGTACGGAAACCGCCCTCCTCGCCGCAACAGACGACATCCGCACCCTACTGGACAAAGGAGAAACAGTAGCCCTCATCCTCCTCGACCTATCAGCGGCGTTCGACACAGTCTCCCACCGCACCCTAATACGCAGACTCCACGACGCAGGAATCCAGGACGAGGCCCTCGACTGGATCCGCTCCTTCCTCTCCGGCAGGACGCAGCGGGTCAGACTCCCCCTTTCCTCTCGGACCCCACACCTACCACCTGCGGAGTCCCCCAGGGCTCCTCCCTCAGCCTGACGCTCTTCAACGTCAACATGGCTCCACTCGCCCCCATCGTCAGAACCTACGGACTCAACATCGTGTCATACGCAGACGACACCCAGCTCATCCTCTCCCTATCCAACGAGCCCAACACCGCCAGACGCAACTTTCGAGAAGGCATGGAAGCCGTCGCCAAATGGATGAAAAACAGCTGCCTACAACTAAACACCAACAAAACAGAAGTACTCATCATGGGCCCAAACACCCACGCCTGGAGCGACACCTGGTGGCCCCCCGCCCTCGGAAACCCGCCAACCCCCACGGACCACGCACGCAACCTGGGAATCATCCTGGACTCCGAGCTCAAAATGGACCGCCAGATCAACTCTGTCTCGTCTTCCTGCTTCCACACCCTCCGCCTCCTTCGTAAGACCTTCAAATGGATCCCCCTCGAACACCAAAAGACCGTCACTCACGCCCTGGTCACCAGCAGACTCGACTACGGCAACGCACTCTACGCCGGAATAAACAAAAACCTCACCCGCAAGCTACAGAACATCCAGAACGCCGCCGCAAGACTGGTCCTCAACCTGCCAAAACACTGCCACATCTCCCAGCACCTGCGCACACTCCACTGGCTCCCTGTCGAGGCGATAATCACCTTCAAGATGCTCACCCACGCACACAAGGCCCTCCACGGCACCGGACCAGCATACCTGAACAGCCGACTCAAATTCCACGCACCCCAAAGGACCCTACGATCAGCCCAGCTCTCCTACGCCGTCGTCCCCCGCACCAGAAAGACCAGATCGGGAGGCCGCTCCTTCTCCTTCCTCGCGGCCAAAGCATGGAACGCCCTTCCGATCCACGTCAGACAGTCAACATCGCTCCCCATCTTCGCAAGAAACCTCAAAACCTGGCTCTTCGACAGACCCCCTCCTTGATGGATGGAACCTGCACCCCCCCCCCACCCCTAGCGCCTTGAGACCCTTACGGGTGAGTAGTCGTGCTTTAACAAACCCCTGATTGATTGATTGATTGATTCTACCTATAATGATGTCCTCTTTGAATGAGATGCATCAGACAACATATTGTGCTAGATACTGACATTTTACAACTGATTAATGGGAGTTTGAGCGAGTTGTCAGCCATATCCATCAAGGCCATATCATCCGCATGTAAAATTAGTGTGATTTCTGACCATTAATGGAATATCGGTTGCTACTTGTGTAACTGGCTGCACAAGATTTTGAAATATGTTGAATGGAGGGGGGCCTGAAAATAGCCTTTAGAGCACCAGCTTTTGGATTCTAGCTGCATACATGTGTGCTCCCCAGTCTTACTGTGGGAAAATGGCTCCCGCATAGTAAATTTGCACCTGATATATTGCCATAGGCAGTTCTGGGTCAGTACTGTATTAAGCTGGGTGGTACTCATTACAGATCTGTCCACAGTATCAAAGGCAGTCGAAAGGCCATGCACTTTATGAACTACCTTTGATCTTTCTTCAATCCTTGATCTTGCCCACTTGGAATTCAGACATTGTAAATGAAGAACTGGTCAATGGAGCTCACTCAAGTTCTGAAGTCCGCGTGTACATTGGGGATATTTTCTGGCCAATCTCTCAGTTGTGGTAAACGGGTATTTCCAAAGTTAAATTGCAGAATCGAGAAAATAGATACAGTAATACATGGCAAGCTACAGACGGTCTCATTTTAGGAAATCTGGCAGTACACTAGGTATTTAATTTTCAAGACAGGGCAACTTAGCCAGTACTACAAATTAAAGGAAGCCCACGGAATATAATCTGCTTTTAATTGCTAATTTGATGTGTTTCACTGGCTACAATGATTATAGTTCGAGGTAAAGTAGTCACTCACTCACGCCCTTCCTTTTTTTCTTTTATACTTTGTCTGAAGACATCAGTCTGATAGAGAGTTCTAGCTGCAGATTGCTCTCCTCAGAATTATCCTCAGGCGTCTGACTTGAGCCAGAAATGTTTTGTGAGCAGTACCCCTGCGCACCAGTAGGTGGCGGCGTTCAGCTCTGCGTGGGGTCGTCGGTGTCATCCGCGCCGGAAGTGACACGTGTGGTGCCTATGTAGGCACCACTCCAGCGCACTGACGTCAGTTCTTTACTTTCTGTGACCCCCCTTCATTTTTTTTACTTTCTTTGTTCGACTTTTGAGACAAGTCTCCTGGTGTAGCAGGGTTGTCAACGATGAAGGCTGGATTCAAGCACTCCAGTGCCTGTCGCCGGCAAATGTTTGAGACGGACCCGCACCTCGTTTGTCTCTGGTGTCTTAAGCGAAAACCATGCCCCAAGACCTCTGTCGATTGTCGCGCCATGCACCCCAAGGCCTTGAGGTAGTAATCCCTCAAGCTCTTTGCCCCTCAACACTACAACTATTTTAATCCCATAGAGGAATGTCCATGGAGCTTTCGCGAAGTCATCGATCTTCATTGCAGTCAAAGTCGTTACACTCTGTTAAGTCCCACAAGAAGACAAGTAAGAAGTTGAAGATACCTTCGGCTTCACCCCATCCATCGAAGTCCTCCGACAAGACGAGGATGCGTCGTCACTCGACTCTTGCCTCCGCAGGGGAGTCTGCTCCAAGGCTATCTCCACTCCTCCTAGAGTTTCCAGGACCTATAGCAACTCATATTTGGGCAGTCTGTCCCCAATGGAGCGCCTTTGGGCCCGGTGTGTTTGGGAGGGGTCCCGAATGGTTCCACACCAGCCGGTCCACTTTCAGCACCAGTCGGGCCTCTTGCTTCCAACGATGTATGAGGACCGGCACCGGTCCAGCCACCTCGACCTTCCCCAGCGCCGGTCCTGCTGTTGATGCTTCTAGCGCCGGCCTCATTCTTATCTCCGACATGGAGCCAGAGGGGCATCTCCCGATGCAGACTCCTGCACTGATTGAAGTTATTCCCTCGAGGCCCGAGCCTGCGCCCTATTCCTTCCTATGGACTGGAACTTGGGGAATATTGGCATGGGCCACTGGACCCTGAGAATACCAGTCCCAGACCCCTATATAGACTGGTGTGAGGATTTGGTGGATGACAGTGGACTGTATACCTCCCCGTATACTAGCTTGGTCTCTCCTACCGTGGCTATGGAGGAGGGAGCCTCATTTGCTGTTGTGGTGAGGTCCTGGTCCTTAGTCTGCCCTCAGTGGCAGTCAAGACTAACGTCTTGACTGAGGTACTTCAGCCGGGATTTACTGCTCAGAACCAGTCCTCCCATTTAATGAAGCCTTCACGGATGTCCTGCTCGGGCCTGGTCCAAGTCCTGCACAGGGGCTCCTGTGAACAGGACATTTGCCCAATTTCCTCACACAACACCCTAACCTAGAAAGCTTGGTGGTCAAGCCTCCACTTCCTGAGTAAATCCTGGTGCATTCCCTACCGGACAGGGAATCCAAAAGGCTAGAAACCTTAGGCAAGAAACATTTTTCTTACACCAGACTGGCACTGCGGTCAGTGAACACCGCATTCCTTTTGGGCCGTTACTCCCATTCATTGTGGGATTCGGTTGCGCAGGTGCTGCATATGGGTCCTGACTGGAGTGATACAGCTAAGTTCACCGCCCTGTCGTACAGCTTATATTTTCTCAGTGAAAACTGTGTGTTAGACTTTGTCCTGCTAGCTCACATTGCACCATCTGTACCCTTAACCTGACAAGGTAACAATGGATTGTGCAACCTCAGAACATGACAACCCTTACTCCCCAAGGAAATCATGGTAACCGATCTAGAAACCTTTTTGTTCGATTACTAATGCATGCCCAAAGAGATACACAAGTAATACACGACATGCAGTCTCAATATTTATTGAAGCATTTTTATTCTTGAGCAAAATACGTGCACTGCAATAATCAGTAGAAGGAAACAGAATATTATTACCATAACGAGAATGATGTAAAAGATAAACACTCAACCATTTTGCTATTACAGAGAAGACATGCTTGTGTGTTTGTACTGTAATAGATTGTACTCCTACCTAGCACTTCCTAACCTAGTGTGCCTAGGATGAGTAAAGCTGCCAGATCCCTGTAGGGTGATCTAACTCTGCTACCTGTGGGTAAGTGTCATCAGGCTGCCCGTCTTGGTGGAGAGCTGGGCAGCATTCCTCGCATGAGGTATACCGGAATCAGCTGGGCTGGAATTCCAACATGAGGTGACCTCTCGGTGCCAGAGAAATGCTCCTCAGTCTAAACAAGCACATGATGTTGTTTATATAATAAACATCATGTATGTTGCCATACCGAAGCCCCAGTCAGGCCGCTATTCTTTATTCCATTGTGATAGCTCTGTCTCCGAACTCACAAAACAAATAACATTTTGCGTAGAGAACTTAGCCTTTGTACAGAATGTTCAAGTTATTTGATAATGTGCCTACGAAGTGGAAATGTAAGCAAAGTTGGCTTCAGAGAATACTATCCAGCACAGGCACGCAAACGAATGAGTGTCAAAGGTCATCGTGTTTAAGAATGAAGGCAACTTAACAACGTGAGCATGTAAAATGTTGGTGTCTCTACCCGAGCCTATAATGTGACCACATAACAGCCCGATGTGGACTGGACATGATCAACTCGCTAGGCAGATAGGTTTTTTCGTCGGTGGCCTTACGGTGCAACGCCTGGCTGTGGGCAACTGACTTTTCAGGGGGTGTCCAAGCTTCACTTATGGTCATGCACTTTGATGGCTCTTATCTCTTTGGAGACGAGGGGGGCTGGAGCGCTTCAAAAATAGCAGAGCTACGGCCAGGTCGTTGGGCCTTTCCTTGGTCCCTCGCCAATCCCAGTCCTTCTTTTGCGGCCACAGAAGGGGCTTCCAGCCATGTCTCTACTTGCCCAGCCACCATGACATGCAAGCTCCCCAGCCTCTGCTTGGCTGAGGACGCTGTACCCACAGACCCCCTGGGTCGGCAGCCAGAAGTTGAGCCAGTTCACCAACCCCCTTGTCAGCTGCACCCTCCAAGCCTCTTTAGTTTGTGCTCCAACTATAAGCAGGCAACTAGCGGGAGGCGGGATACACTATCACCTGCACTATTATGAATCGATACTATCCAACCACTGGGTTTTCCAGATTGTCCGAAGGGGCTACTCCCTCCCCTTCTTGACCACCCCTCCACCCATGCCACCCACCTGCGACACACTGACAGAGAACCATCTCTCCTTACTTCGCCAGGAAGTGGCAGCTCTCTTAGCCAAGGAAGCCATAGAGAGGGTGCCGACAGAAGTAGGCCATGGTTGTTATTCCCGCTACTTTCTGGTGCCCACGTAGGACGGAGGCCTTTGTCGTATACTAGTCCAGCACCCTCTCAATTTCGTCCTGAAAAATTAGAAATTCAGAATGCTCACGCTCCCTATAGTTCTGTCAGCCCTCGACACAGGAGACTTGGATGGTAGCGTTGGACTTGCAGGACGCATACTTCCACATTCCTGTCCTGCCTGCCACAGGTGTTACCTGCAGTTTACGGTGGACCACGAGCGCTTTCAGTTTGCCGTGCTCCCTTTTGCCCTTACCAGCGTCCCTCATCTGCGGAGATCAAGGGTGCCAGTCTTCCCCCTATCTTGACGACTGGCTGTTGAAGACCGGCTCACCCCAGGCAGTTGTCTCCTATCTCCAGACTACGGCGGACCTCCTACATTCGCTGGGGTTTACTATCAACGTGCCGAAGTCACACCTGACTCCCCCTCAGACACTCCCTTTCATAGGAGCTATTCTGTACACGGTGCAGTTTCGGGCTTATCCTCCTGAATGGCGAGTTTGGGATATTCAGGATATGATACTGATGTTGCAGCCTCTATCCTGGGTTTCGGTGAGACTGACTCTGAGGCTGCTGGGCCTCATGGCCTCCTGCATGCCCGCTGGCATATGCAGGATCTGCAGTGGGACCTGACGTTCCAGTGGTCGCAGCATCAGGGGAATCTCTACGACATGGACCAGATCTCAGCGGGTACTGCAAAAGATCTGTAGTGGTGGTTAATGAACCATGATTGGGTCAGCGGCAGACCCCTCTCCCTTCCCCAACCAGATCCGTGTAGTGACCGATGCGTCATTCACGGGATGGGGTGACTGGCCTCCGACGGAATCCAGTCTCCACATCAATCTGTTGGAGCTCTTAGCGTTCCGGCTGGCATTGAAAACCTTTCTGTCCTGCATCAAGGGAAGGCTAGTGCAGTTGTTCACGGGCAACACCACCAATGTGGTACTGCAACAAGCAGGGCGGGGTAGGATTGTAGACCCTTTGACAAGAGGCTCTGCACCTCTGAACTTGGCAGGCACATCAGCGCATATCCTTGGTGGTTCAACACCTGGTGGCCTCATTTGCACGCGACGGCAGACGAACTCAGCCGCAGATGCCTAGCAGTTCATGAATGGCATCTCCATCCGGAGGTGGTGCAAGGTCTCTTTCAGCAGTGGGAAGAGCCTTGGTTAGATCTGTTCGCTACTGCCAGGAACGTGCTATGTCAGCACTTTTGCACACTGGAGTTTCCAAGGCGGCTCTTGCTCTGAGACACTTTTTGTCTCAAGTGGAGCACAGGCTGCCTGTACGCTTTTCCACCCATACCACTCCTGCCCAGAGTTTTCTAGAAGATCAGGAATCACCGGACCCAAGTCATAGTTGTGGCTCTGGGCTGGGCTCGGAGAGTTTGGTATCCCGAACTGTTGAGCATGGCCATCTGTCCTCTGATAAGACTGCCCCTTCAAGAGGATCTTCTGTCGCAGCAACAGGGGCGGGTTCTCCACCTGAACCTCAACACCACGCCTTCAAGCGTGGAGACTGAGTGGTGACAGTTGACAGCTTTCGACCTTCCACCTGAAGTCTGTAATCTCATCTAGGCAGCCAGACGTCCCTCCACCAAGATGGTATGCGCCTGCCATTGGAGCAAATTTGTGGTATGGTGTGCAGAAAAACAGATTGACCCCTCCCCCCTATCTTTCTGCCATCTCCGCATTTCTGCAATTGCCAGATCAGCAATACCTGTTCAAATCCCCTATAGTACATATTTTTTTGAAAGGTCTCCAATACATGTTCCCTCCTTCACCATTTATCATGCCTCAGTGGGACCTAAATTCAGTACTCACTTTTCTCATGTGCGCTCCCTTTGAGCTGCTATACAATTGTCTTATCTGTCTCCTTACCATCAAAGCGGCCTTTCTGGTGTCCATAACATCTGCCTGGAGGGTCAGGGAGCTCCAGGCTTTGTCATCTAAGCCTCAATACCTCAACATCTTCCCGGACAAACTCCTTCGCACTAGGGCTTACTTACTTCCAAAGGTGGTAACTCACTTTCATGTAGGCCAATCCATCACCCTGCCTTCCTTTTTCGCCCCGCTGCATCCCTCTAAGGAAGAGGAGCGACTCCACCGACTGGACCCAAAAAGAGCATTGCCGTTCTACCTTGACTGCAGAAAAGAGTTCTGGGTGGACGACCAACTCTTTGTGGGGTATGTCTGAGCCAAGAAAGGGACCATCTCCCGATGGATCGTGCTCTGCATTAAAATCTGCTACGTATTGGCCAAGAAGTAACCCCCAGAGTGTTTGCATGCTGTTTCCACCAGAGTGAAGGCTACGTCCGCTGCATTAGCACGCAGAGTATCCGTCCTGGACATCTGCCAGGCAGCACCGTGGGCTTCTCTGCACACGTTCACTAAGCACTAGTGCCTGGGCAGTGAGGTCTGTTGGGACGGCCACTTTGCCCGTTCCGTCCTGCATGACTTTTTTGGTGTGAAATAATTTCGCAGACCCACTTCAGAGAGGTATTGCTTGGGTAACTATTCTAAAGTAAAGAATCTGCGGCTAGAAGTCTCTGTCAGATGAATAAGCTACTTACCCTACCAGATAAGGTGTTACTGAAGTTATCTAGCTGCAGATTCCTTACCGACCTACCCATCCTCCCTGCTCTGCAAACGGATTTCTAAGGACAGAGTTTTCCCCCTTTAATGGCCCGAGTTTTACAGCTCAATGATCAGTGTTCTTCATGGCTCCGCGCTCTTGGCATGGAAAGTCGCAATAAGAAACGGACGTTAGCACTCTGGAGTGGCACCTATATAGGCATTGCGCATCTTGCTTCCAGCACCGATGTCACGCAAAGCAGAACAGTGCCACCTACTGGCGTGCAAGGGTACTGTTCATGAAACATTCCTGATCCAATTTGACGCCTGGGGATAATTCTATGGTAAGGAATTTGAGGCTAGATAGTGTCTACAAGATAAGGCATTACCGAAGGTAAGTAACTTGTTCATCAAAAGTGTGAGCACTCTTCCCTGTGGCACTATAAAGTGCACAGAAGGGAAAGCAGATGATGGAGATTGCAGTGGACAGAAATGAAACCATCAATATAGAATCGATTGGGCATCCAGATGTAAGGTAGATCACACTGTTGTGTGCAGATAGGGTGGGATACTTTCCATCCAAGGCCTGCAGGTAGAGACTGCATGTGATAACTAGTTGTAGTGCAAAAACTTGAGCCAATCTGTTTTTTTTTTTTTTTTTTAATATGCATGCTCTTCTTGGCAGAGGGCAATTTCAACTTGAAAGTTCCATCTCCAAGGTAAAGTTCTCAACTATGATCCCAACATGGCCACGGCACACAACCTTTATCAGTAGATGTAGACTTAAAATCAGCCCGTACCTTGATTTTCAGTAGTGTTACCCTGCAAGCTGGATGCTTAGCAGAAACTGGGTAAATAGCATCTCCTACCGGCACTGACCAGGTTGGGTTCTGCATGAGTTCTGCCTGTGGTGCACCTGGCATTATTCTGTCCCTGGCAGCACTTCTGGAGCAGCGCCCAGCACTCTTGGTAGTGAACCGACAGTGCCAGTTGCTGTTCTCCAACCTATCCTTGTTATATATTATGTGACATCCAGTGACATTGTTTATGCTGGAATGTGCTCTCCAGCAAGTTCCTCTGGATGGGCTCCACAGTGCGTCCCCCACTGGTGGCGTTCATCGACACCTCTACTGTTCAGTGAACAAGTTCCTTGTACCCATAGATTTATTGTGTGGTATCGGGTATAAAATGCCTATTGTTCTCCCAGGTTACATTATATGAAGTGCTGTAAGCCTAAAAAACAAATGTCAAAATTGTTAAGCAGTAGAGGTCTATAAAGCATTGAATACACTGGGTGGAAAAACTCTTTTGGTGCCCAACGCTCCGGACTGCGCTCTGCCAATTAATGTCCCCTCTTGAGGATCCTGGGATCATCTCCATTTCCTACTGTGTGGTCCAAGCATTGCATGTTTCCTTGGGAAGTGTAACCGGCTTTTACGCCTGTCGAATGTAGCAAATAAATAGCCTCAGTCTGCACGTAGTGGGAGGTTTTTTTTAATTTAGAAATATCCACTGCTCCGTCTCTGTTCCCAGGAAGCATGGACTCGACCATTGGAAGAGAACAAAAGCCATCTGTTATTGGTCACACTGAGAGATTTGTAGCTGCACTGAGGAAAGAGCATGTGTCGGTCGGGAGAGGGATATGTTGTTGTAGTTTGAGTTGATTTTATTAGAGACACCGAGTGCTGCTCCAATGCTTGAACAAGAAGAAAGCCTAACTTTGCTTTTTTCTTTTCCTTTCAGTTCCTGGTACATAAATTTGCCAGCAAAACCCAGAGCACTTTATCCCATCAGATCACTGAAGGCACTACCCATGTCTTAATGAAAACAGGTACCTAGTTTGAGCAATGTATTCTTGTCTATGAACTCTAAATATAGATGTCCTACACACTCAGCTGCAAGTTCAGTTTGTATCTTAACATAAATTCTTAGACACACAAAGCAGCATGTTTCAAGAGAACATAATCTTCTGGTGCCAACTAGTGAACAGTGGCTTTCAGGGTCAAGAACTCTTCAGTGAAGTTGCTACTTTTTGCATTAAGGAATTACTTACCGAGCTAGTAACCCAATAGCGCATGTAGTAAAGAACAGAAACAGGGCCGGCATTTTCACTGTGATTGGCTTCATCCAGCTAAACTCCTTGAGAGCATATCTGGAGTATAACAAAGAAGACCAGTGACTTAGCCAAACATTGCAGCTTCATGGCAAAACTATGTATAATGATATTTATCACATAAGTTCCTTGTTTCTGAAAGCTATTCTCCAAAGGGTATGCATCACAAATGCCCTGTTATTGTTTGCTGAAAATAGTGTACACCAAGGGTGTCCGACGTATGTCTGAAAGGACTGGATCCATGTCCTAATATCCACTGACTATGAATTTACTAAACACTAGAGCCAGTTCTCTTGGACTGATGTTGGATGCTTTCACGTTTTTTCCCTTATCAAATAATTATTTGAAACT
This sequence comes from Calotriton arnoldi, assembly GCA_963921515.1. Taxonomy (NCBI): domain Eukaryota; kingdom Metazoa; phylum Chordata; class Amphibia; order Caudata; family Salamandridae; genus Calotriton; species Calotriton arnoldi. The sequence goes on from CAWUFW010000146.1 coordinate 5,775,980, forward strand.
GTCGTAAGAAACGTGTGTGTGTGTGTGTGTATAATGATTCACAGTTTAGAAATTACGAAGATTCTGACTATCATGAATTGTTTGCTAGAATACAATGAAAAAAAGGGGTTCCCCAAATTACTTCTAGGTCCAAGAGGAGGGGAAATATGACAATCAAAAAGAAGAAAACCTCTGAACTGACCTATATTGCTTTACTGTAAGACCTATGTCGGTTCAAGCTATGCAACTAGCTTCAAAGAAATTATTGACTAAGTCATTTCTGTGCAAAAAATGCATACATCTTTATTAAATTTTGATCTTAAAGCATAAATAATTCATAAAAATACATCTCATATGAGGTTGTCCCAAAATTACATTCATATACTTAGATGTCTACCACTTTGAGAATAGAATGACCACATTTTAGACAATCAGTGCAAAATATTAAGTCAGATTAAAAAACAATATATTACATTACAATCAGATCTTCATCTGTGGCTATGTAGCCTGAAATGGGACAACAGCAGAGAATCTAAAAAACAGCAAGTATTTCCAATCAAAAGTTGTGTGCATAAGAGACACCCCACGCTTACACTTCACTCTTACATTCACTCCTCACATGAACCCAAGCAACCTAACACTCATACACAAACACAAAATCCTTTCTTCATGGAGATCCTAGAGAACTTAAAGAGGACAGATACAGACGAACAGTTCCACATTCAAGTTAGTAGTTGTATCCGTCTCTGAAGGAACTCTCCAGGTAAACAATAATGGTCTACGCGCGTTTCGGTGGGATTTGAAATGACACCACCTTCCTCAGGACCAAAAGTCATTCAAAAAAGCATCTCATATGGGATGAACGGGGGTATTAAAAAGCTTTGTAAGTGGCCTTCTGCTGGATGTGGGCCAATTCACTGGTTCTGATATAATAGTGAAGTTCAATCTTTAATCGCTACGTCGTGAATACAATATATCTGTCTCCTTCTAGAACACCTGTTGCTTCAAAACATGGATATTTTGCTTTTTAAAGTTGTCTAATTCATAAATTAAGTCGCATTAGCAACTGACTGTCCACGTTGATTGCGAACAGTTGTTGCTTAGGGATAAGTTCCTATTTGATGATTAACACCACGATGGCGAGATACCGTCCAAACTGGTCACGAGCATATACTGGATACCATTTCTTTCAAAGACGACTTTAAAAAGCAAAAGACTGATACAACTACTAACTTGAATGTGGAACTGTTCGTCTGTATCTGTCCTCTTTAAGTTCTCTAGGATCTCCATGAAGAAAGGATTTTGTGTTTGTGTATGAGTGTTAGGTTGCTTGGGTTCATGTGAGGAGTGAATGTAAGAGTGAAGTGTAAGCGTGGGGTGTCTCTTATGCACACAACTTTTGATTGTAAATACTTGCTGTTTTTTAGATTCTCTGCTGTTGTCCCATTTCAGGCTACATAGCCACAGATGAAGATCTGATTGTAATGTAATATATTGTTTTTTAATCTGACTTAATATTTTGCACTGATTGTCTAAAATGTGGTCATTCTATTCTCAAAGTGGTAGACATCTAAGTATATGAATGTAATTTTGGGACAACCTCATATGAGATGTATTTTAATGAATTATTTATGCTTTAAGATCAAAAATTAATAAAGATGTATGCACTTTTTGCACAGAAATGACTTAGTCAATAATTTCTTTGAAGCTGGTTGCATAGCTTGAACCGACATAGGTCTTACAGTAAAGCAATATAGGTCAGTTCAGAGGTTTTCTTCTTTTTGATTGTTTGCTAGAATATACTTGGACAAGAGCTTAGAGAAAAAATAAATTGAGGAGTGACCGCCGTTTTTAAAGGCAACTTGCCATCGTCTCCTGTGAGAGCAGAAATCTTAGCTCTGCAGATCTTCACCTTGCCCAGAATTCATAAACGTTTAGCAATTTATAGATCGCCTTGTTATGATGTCGACTTTATGCCTACTTTATTGGAGTATCATTCTGAAGCTGATGGGGTTTTAGATCTTGCAGTGCTGGTTGGACATTCCGGTTTTTTCTTTGATGTTCCATCAAACTTCCACTAATATTTTTTAAATATTAGGGTCAACTAGAATTTAACAAAACATTACCTGTCCCACTTCTAGCAGAGGGCACATGTTGACGCTAATCTTGGTTAAATATCCTGCGGATATTATACTAGGATTCACTTTCTTCCTCGGATCATGCAAACGGCTTTGCTATTGCAACTAAATAACTGACGTCAGCTAGCAGCATTTAAAAAATGGTGTCAGTGTCCTATTCAAACAGTTGCATTAGGATGGGATCCCAGATACTAACTCGTACTTCCTCATGAGATGAGCTGAATATCCTCAAGCACAGATGAGCTGAATACCCTCAAACAAATAATCAGGACAAATGAGTGTCAAATATTGCAGAAAATATTGGAGTATAGATCGGGTCTCATAATGAACACCTTTACGGCAGGCTAATGCCTGACATTGCAAAAGAAAAAAGGTTGCTTCTGATACATCTCTGGATCTTGTCCTGACGGCTTCCACTCTACCTGTACCACCCTCCTCTTCTGTTTTGTTATCCCTAGATCAAAACTCTTGTAATACAATTGAGAGCTGTTTTTCACTCTAAATCTTTTATCAGTTTGTCCATCATAAGGGCCATCATTGTGGTTTCTGACAAGCCTGATCTTAGTGTATCTTGGCTTAAGTGCTCTGATTTAGTAGTGTGTCAAACCTCCCAGTTTACATCAGTCCCTGTTGATAAAGTAGGTCGGCCCAGGAATTTCATCCCAATAGATTTAATTTATATAGCATTACCAGGGGGCATACTGTCTTATTTCCCTGAACCACAAAATAAGTTTTGGGAGCAGTTTATATCCACCGGACTTTCCTGTGTAAAGCAAGGCCATAGCGTAGGTGATTGCTATGCAGTTATTGACATGCTTAAGTCGGCACAATCTTGATATTGTATTGTAATTGCATTTGTATAGCGCTTACTACCCCTGACGAGGCGTCGAAGCACTTTTCGGCGAGTAGCACGCTACTCCGGGACCCATAGAGGATTCGTGTTGAATTAGTATAGTGAAACATGCAAGTAAATTTTAAGTGGTGGATATGTTAGTCAGTTATTTGGGTTCGGAAGGATAGCAGAAGGATAGAAGAGGAAAAAAGGTTTGTATTTATATAGCGCTTCTTACCCCTGATGGGGTTTGAAGCGCTTTTTTTTTTTTTTTGGTGAGTAGCACGCTACTCCGGAAATCCATAAAGGATTAGTGGTGAATTAGTATGGTGAAATATGAAAGTAATTTGATTGGTGGATATTAGTCAGTTATTTGGAGTGAGAAGGATAGCGGAGGGATAGAAGGGAAAGAAAGGTTTGCATTCATATAGCGCCTGTTACCCCTAATGGGGTGTTGAAGCACTTTTCTGGCGAGTAGCAGGCTACTCCGGAACCCATAAAGGATTAGTGTTGAAAATTAGTATAGTGAAATATGAAGTAATTTGAGTGGTGGATATGTTAGTCAGTTATTTGGATTGAGAAGGGTTGGGGAGGGGTAAAAAAGGGAAAAAGGTTTGCATTTATATAGCGTTTGTAACCCTGATGAGGTGTTGAAACGCTTTGTTGGCGAGTAGCACGCTACTCTGGAACCCATAAAGGATTAGTGGTGAATTAGTATGGTGGAATATGGAATTAGAGAAGTGAACATGTTAGTCTGTTTTTTTGATTGAAAGGGATAGTGGAGGGATAGAGTGAAGGATTTCTTTTTTAGGTCATAGCAGTAGGAGGAGGCTTTTGGATGAGTAAAAAGGGTTTTTGGAGGGGAAGAGTCAGAGGGAACAGTTTAGAAAGGTTTGTTTTGGGGGATCGGTATAGTAAAAGAGGTGTCAGATGATGCAAGGAGGGGTAGAGTAGGAGAGAGTCAAGAAAGGGTTATTTTGGGGAACATAGTAGTGGTATGGGGTTTGGGATAAATGAGTGGGTGTAGAGGATATAATGATAGATGTATAGGGTGAGAGATAGGGTAGTGCATTGGAAAGAGTAGTAGAAAGAAGTTTGAGATGAGTCAGAAAGTTGGGTTAGAAGATATATTGAGAGAAGTATAGGCTGAGAAATAGGGTAGTGCATTGGATATGCTAAATTAGAAGAAAGTGATAAATATATAGATCCATAAGTACATTGAAAGTATATAGATGCATAAAGGAGGTAAGTATACGCAGATTAAAGATATTGATAGAGGTACAGGATGAGAAATAGGGTAGTGCATTGGATATGCTTTTTCAGGAGAAAAGTAACAGACACACAGATCCAAGTACATGGAGGTACACAGATGCACAATGGAAGCAAGTACATTTAGACCAAAGATGATTTTTTTTTTTATAACAACATAATTATTCTACATGTTATACAAAGCAATACACAAAGATAGGTACATATCTATAGTGAAAATAAATGCTTATATACAGAGGGACACATACATAGGGTGGGTATTAATGAATGGGTAAATGAGCAGCATTTCTGGCCCAGGTCCCGACCGGGCTTGAACAGGCTCAAACAGGCACTCACCCTGGTCCTCTCCACCCTTAGCCTCGACGCCCGGGCTGACACGCCCTAAGCCTTGGACGTTTATAGCCCTAGTAGTCGGGTGACCCCTTCAGCCAATGGGAACCCTAGCCCTAACACTATCCAATCACAACACTAGGCCTAAAATCTAGAACCATTAGGAGACCAGGACCTTATAGCCAATATTAGCCCTAGTACAAGCACCCAATCAGTTTAAAAAACCCTGAACTCTACGTCCAATAGAGGCCCTAGCCCTACCAGTAGTAGTATATGGTGCTGAGAGTTTGTCATTACGAACTCCACAACACCATAATGGCTACACTGAAGACTGGGAACTTTGGTATCAAACTTCTCAGCACATTAAACCCACACTGATGCCAGTGTGGGATTTAATGTAAAATGCACAACAGAGGGCATCTTAGAGATGCCCCCTGAAACTCTACCAACTTCTAGTGTTCTGACTGAGTGGCTGCTTAGGCTGCCACCAACAGACATGTTTCTGGACCCCTGGGTCGAGAGCCTGCTGCTCTCGGGGGCCTGAAACAATGCACATCCTGGGACGAGGTGCCAAGCTTCCCCCCCCCCTCCCCAGGATGGGCAGGGTTCACGAAGGGGAAGCTTCAAAGGCATGCCGCCTTTGTGAGCCTCCCCAGACCAATTGCTGCTTTCAGCAACTGGTCCCCACTGGTTCTACCCCCCACTTTGGGCGGGAGAACCGGCGGGAAAAACAAGTGAGGGAAAGAGGTGTGCCCACCTCTGCCAACTCCACCCCTCAGGTGGGGGAGGCGAGGTGAAGCACAACTCTGAGTCCCCGCCATCTTGAGGATGGGGGGACCTAGCCAACCAGGGACGGGCTCCTGCCCCCCTCCAACTGGAGGGTGGCACGATAGGGGGTGTACACACCCCAGGGAAGGGACCCATTGGTCCCTGCTCTTTACCTACCTGTAACACCACTAAATCTAGTATTTAGGGGGCACCCTGAACCTTGCTTCCTCAGATCCAGACAAGAAACAAGAAAAGAAGGACGAAGAGCCGTGCAGAGCTAACAAGAGGACGACGCCCACTGACTTGGCTACAGGCCTGTCTCCCCTCGAACCTGCTCCTGCGAAATCCCGGTATGCCCTGCAGCCAGCAACCTCAAAAACCCCAGAGGACCTGCCTGCCTTCACTTCCAAGCCTGCTTCTCCCGTGAACACCAAACTTGTTCAAACTGCAGCTTCTGGCTCCGGCCGGATGGCGCGAATCGAGCCCACTCTGCACCCGTCGAACCCGGCCCGAGCTTGAGTGGAAAAACACCACGAGGAGGTCACCCCGGCGATCCTGCGCCAATAGGAGTTTTTCCCATGTCATAATTTCTAAATCACTGTATTTGACAGGCAATATCTGATGACTTATGGACTTAGGACATCTAACTGTGCTGGTATTTCCAGTCTTGTCCTTAGCTTTTGATACCAGCTTTTATGAAGTGCTCTTGGAAAGTTAATGGTAGTGATGGGGGTATGTACTTGAAATGGCTTCTTGTTCTCTAAAAGCAATATACCACAGTTCAACTGACCGATTTACTTTTAAACATTTAGCTACAGTCATCTTTAGCCTTCTGTTGCAGGTGCTAATGAGACTAGTACAGGATGACAGCATAATGTGGATGGTTACACTGTGCAATTTGCATTATGGTATTGGTAATGTGATGGATAACATAGTTACTACAGTCAATTCATGGTTCCCAATTTCACGTGCATGATATAATGGCGTTATGCTTTTCCCTACTATGTGTATTAGTCATACATTTACTTTAAGCTTATTTCATATGAATATACTGCAAACTAGACATTTTACCTCGGTGACTTCTTGAAGGTCTACTTGACAGAGCTTCTGTCTGTATACCTATTGTTATCATTTTTTAAATATATACACAGTGGGCTTTGGCTCCTCCCAGAGGTGTATTTCTATCTCGCCTCATGCTGTACTGTTGGCTGTTTGGTGTATCATTCAATCATCCCATATGTTGCAATATAAAGAGCCACTATTTTACATCTCAAAAGTAAACTGAGTAATTACCTACTAGATTCTTTGTCATCTATAAATGTATGCATCATTTACAAAATAATTTAAGTCATGACCCATATTTTCCCTGCATTGACAATCCATGGACTGATAAACGTGGAGGGGCGAAGCAAATAGGCCTGGCTCTCAGAATGATATTAGACTATCAGTAGGATAACATGAATCTGAAAGAGACACGTTAGTGACAGATTCCTTACCTTAGAATATCCCCAGGCGTCAGACTGGATCCGGAAAGTTTTGCGTAGCAGTACCTTTGCGCGTCGGTAGGCGGCGTCGTGCGGCTCCGCGCCCGTCGTTGGCGTCGTGATCGCCGGGATGACGTCGCGGGCAGTACTTAGACGCCGCCCCTGCGCGCTGACGTCAGTTCTTCTTTTTCCGCGCCAGTAAGCGCAGATCCGGGAAGAGCAGTGCCCTAGTCAATTTTTGACTAAATTTTTGGTGAATTTTTTCACTGTTTCTTTTCGAGTCTTCATCGACTCCTAGGTGTCGTAGGGATGCCCGGCTTCAAGCCATGCGACGCCTGTGGTCGAATGATGTCGATCACAGACCCGCATCTAGAGTGTCTCTACTGTCTCGGCCGAGACCACGACACGAAGTCGTGTCCTGACTGCCGGAAACTTCACCCGAAGGCTTTGCGAGAGCGGTCTCGAAAGCTACTCGAGGTCCGGCAGTCGGCTCCGCGCCGCACCATGCCCCGGTCCCGGGAGAGGTCGAGGGGCCAGTCGCGGAGCCTCCGCCAGTCGTCTGAGTCCAAGTCTTCGCGCTCCTCGGGTAAGTCGAAGCACAAAAAGTCTAAGAAGCATCATCGCTCTAAGACTTCGCCTCGCCGGTCTCGCGACTCGGCTGAGGCCCCTGTCGGCACCGTCCCCGCCCCCGCGGCCCCGGACGTGCCTGTGGAGCCGCCCCCGCATTACCCGTCTTTTCCGGGTTCGGGGGCGACTCCGGCCGAAATACAGGAATTCCTGTTGGCCATGGCCCGCCTCTTTGGGCCTCAAAGTCCCTCCGGTGCTCCTTCGGGCCCCGCGGGCCCTGATGGGGTTGCTCCGGCGTCGCCGCCGACTCCGGTCCCGGCATCGCCTGTCCCGCCAGCCTTCATCCCGGCCTCGGCTCCGGCCCCGGCCTCGATCCCGGCTCCGGTGGTACCGCAACCCCCATCGACGCCGGTTGACCTAACCACGCCTCCGCCGATGTCCCCGGTGCCGTTCCTGATGCCGTCCGGGGCTCCGGACGGCGTCGTTCCCCGGTTGTCTCCGGCTCCGGACATGGAGCCGGACCGACGTCGCTCGACGCCGGCTCCGGCGCCGATGAGACCTTGGGTCCCAAATGTCCCCCCTCCTCCATATTTTGAACAAGAGGAGGACCAGGAGAGCTGGGAGGGGTCGGAAGACTTTCTCACACAACAGTGTGAGTATGATCAGGACTGGGCTGAGGAACTTGGGGATGCCAGTGGTCTAGACACTTCCCCTGACACTGGCTACGGAGGAGGGAGCTAATTTCGCAACGGTGTTGCATAGAGCAGCTGGAGCCTTGCACCTCCAATTGCCTACTGTGGCTGTCAGGACTAATCTCCTGACGGAAGTGCTTCAGCCGGCAGCTTCCTCCACGGAGACTGTGCTGCCGTTTAATGATGCACTGACTGATGTTCTTTTGGGCGCCTGGTCCAAGCCCACCACAGGGGCTCCTGTGGATAGGAACGTGGCCCGACGCCATCGCCCTGCTCCGGGCGACCCCTTGTTTCTCTCCCAACATCCCACCCCCGAGAGCTTGGTTGTCCAAGCCTCTGCCTCCCAAACCGCTTTCCCTACCGCCCCTCCGGATACGGAATCCAAACGCCTGGACCAATTTGGGAAGAAGGCTTTTTCTTCCTCCAGTGCTGGCTTGCGGTCCGTCAACACCGCTTGCCTTTTGGGCCGATATACCCACTCCCTGTGGGATTCGGTGGCGGCTGTTTTGCCACAGTGTTCTGAGGAGGTCCAGACACTGCTTACCCGCGCCATTGCGGAAGGAAGAGATGCGGCTAAATACACCATACGTTGTGGCCTTGATACCGCCGACTCGCTGGGCAGATCGCTTGCAACGACGGTAGCGCTACGTCGCCACGCCTGGCTGAGAACAACTGGTTTCTCGGGTGATGTCCAGAATACACTCATGGACATGCCCTTTGATGGAGTCGGTCTTTTTGGTTCCAAAGCAGACCATGCGCTGGAGCGTTTTAAGGACTCACGGGCTACTGCCAAGTCCCTGGGCCTTTCTGTTGTGCGCCCTCCGCTAACCTCTGCTTTTCGCCCCTTTCGTGGCCACGGAAGGGGCGCCCAGTCACGTCAGCTGCCCAGCCACCGGTCCGCGCAGCAAGCGTCTTCGCGTGGCCGAGGACGTGGATACTGCCTTGGCGGTTCGGGCAACCAGCGTGCGGGTCAGGCCACCACCTCCAACCCGTCCGCGGCCTCCAAGCCCTCCTAGTCCCTCCTTTCCGGTGCACAGCACGCCAGTAGGAGGAAGGGTCCGCCATCACCTTCACCACTGGCGTCCCATCACCTCGGACAGGTGGGTCTTGGACATTGTCCGAAGGGGCTACTCCCTCCCCTTCGAGACCACCCCCCCAGCCATGCCACCTCAATTCCACCGCATGTCAGGGGATCACTTGGTGCTTCTGCAGAAGGAAGTCACGGCCCTCTTGGCCAAGAGGGCCATCGAGCATGTTCCGACCCCAGAAGAAGGACGTGGTTGCTACTCCCACTACTTTCTGGTGCCCAAAAAGGACAAGGAGGACATGCGTCCTATCTTGGACCTCCGGAACGTCAATCGCTTCCTCCGGAAGGAGCAGTTCAAGATGCTCACCCTAGCTCAGGTCTTGACTGCCCTCGACCCTGGAGACTGGTTGGTAGCGTTGGACTTGCAGAATGCTTATTTCCACATCCCCGTCCTGCCGGCCCACCGGCGTTCCCTACGGTTCACGGTAGGCCTCGAGCATTTTCAGTTCACTGTGCTCCCCTTTGGCCTTACAAGTGCCCCTCGGGTGTTCACGAAAGTGATGGCGGTGGTCGCAGCTCATCTGCGCCGGGCAGGGGTTCCAGTCTTCCCCTACCTCGACGACTGGCTGCTGAAGGCGGGCTCGTCCCAGGCAGTCGTCTCCCACCTCCAGACTACGGCCGAACTCTTGCACTCGCTGGGGTTCTCCATCAATGTGCCGGAGTCGCATCTGATTCCTTCTCCACAGCTCCTTTTCATCGGAGCAGTTCTGGACACGACGCAGTTTCGGGCCTATCCTCCCGAACGACGAGTCCGGGATATTCAGGCTATGATTCCAATCTTTCAGCCTTTATCCTGGGTTTCGGTACGGATGACCCTGAGGCTGCTGGGCCTCATGGCCTCCTGCATCCTGCTGGTCGATCATGCCAGATGGCATATGCGGGCTCTGCAGTGGGACCTGAAGTTCCAGTGGGCGCAGCACCAGGGCAACCTGTCCGATCACGTCCAGATCTCGGAGGGGGCTGCAAAACAGTTGCAGTGGTGGCTCTCGAACCGGCAATGGGTCATGAGCAGATCCCTCTCCCTTCCCCAGCCAGAGCACACAGTTGTGACGGACGCGTCCGTTCTAGGATGGGGCGGTCACATGGGAGAGGCGGAGATCAGAGGCCTCTGGTCTCCGGCGGAGTCCTGGCTCCATATCAACCTTCTGGAGCTCCGGGCGATCCGACTTGCACTCAAGGCATTCCTTCCCTCTGTCAAAGGGAAGGTAGTGCAGGTGTTCACAGACCACACCACCGCCATGTGGTACTGCAACAAACAAGGAGGGGTGGGGTCGTGGACCCTCTGTCAGGAGGCTCTGCGCCTCTGGACATGGCTGGAACATCAGGGCATGTTCCTGATGGTTCAACACCTGGCAGGTTCCCTGAACGCCAGGGCGGACGAACTCAGCCGCAGGTGCATGATGGATCACGAATGGTGTCTTCACTCGGAAGTGGCGCAAGGTCTCTTTCTGCAGTGGGGAGAGCCTTGGTTAGATCTATTCGCCACCGAAGAGAACGCGCAATGTCATCAGTTCTGCGCGTTGGAATTTCCAAGGCGGCACTTGCTCGGCGGCGCTTTTCGTCGCGAGTGGAGTTGCGGTCTGTTGTACGCCTTTCCGCCTATACCACTTCTACCCGGAGTGTTGAAGAAGATTCGGCGCGACCGGGCCCAAGTCATCCTTGTGGCTCCGGACTGGGCTCGAAGAGTTTGGTATCCCGAGCTACTCCGTATGAGCGTCGATCCCCGATCCGTCTGCCTCTTCGGGAGGATCTTCTGTCGCAGCAGCAGGGGACGGTCCTCCACCCGAACCTGTCCAGCCTCCACCTGCTTGCGTGGAGATTGAGCGGCGGCAGTTGATTCCTTTCGACTTGCCTCCCGAAGTTTGTGATGTGATTCTGGCAGCCAGGCGTCCCTCCACTAAGGTGGTATACGCCTGCAGGTGGAACAAATTTGTGGCATGGTGCACCGCAAAGGCTGTGAATCCCCTCTCTGCCCCTCTTTCTGAGGTTCTTCTGTTCCTTCTTTCACTGGCCCAACAGGGTTCTGCCCTGGGTACCATCAAGGGCTATCTTTGTGCCATTTCGGCCTTCCTCAGGCTTCCTGATCAGCCCTCCCTTTTCAAGTCCCCTGTTGATAACAGATTCCTTAAAGGCTTTACACACCTCTTCCCTTCTGTTCCGTTTGTGATGCCTCAGTGGGACTTGAACTTGGTTCTTACCTTTCTCATGTGCGCTCCCTTTGAGCCTCTACATAACTGTCCTCTTCGTCTTCTGACTCTGAAGACAGCCTTTCTGGTGGCCATCACCTCCGCTCGGCGGGTGAGTGAGCTCCAGGCTCTATCATGCAAACCTCCCTTTCTGTCTGTCCATCCAGACAAGGTTGTTCTGAGGACGCGTCCGTCCTTCTTGCCAAAGGTGGTTACTGCCTTCCACATTGGGCAGACCATCACTTTGCCCACCTTCTTTCCGCCTCCGCATCCTTCCAGAGAGGAAGAGAGGCTCCAACGTCTGGACCCAAAACGTGCGCTTTCCTTTTATATCACCCGCACACAACACTTCCGGGTGGATGACCAGCTCTTTGTTGGCTACGTGGGCGCCAAAAAAGGTCGGGCGGTGCACAAGAGAACCATCTCCCGCTGGGTAACCTTGTGTATCAAAGCCTGCTATTCTTTGGCTAAGAAGGAGCCTCCTGTTGGGCTGCGTGCCCATTCCACCAGGGCAACGGCTGCTACCACGGCTTTGGGCCGCGGTGTTCCGCTGCAGGATATCTGTCAGGCAGCTACGTGGGCCTCGCTGCACACGGTTACAAAGCATTACTGCCTTGACAGTCAGGTCCGGAGGGACGGCTTCTTTGGCCGTTCTGTCCTCCGGGACTTTCTTGTCTGATCTTTGTTCGCAGACCCACCATCGGGGTTGGTATTGCTGGGGTATCTATTCTAAGGTAAGGAATCTGTCACTAACGTGTCTCTTTCAGATGCACAAGTTACTAACTTGTGTAACGATATATCTGTAAGAGACAGTAGTTAGTGACAGATTCCTTACCGCCCCACCCATGCTCCCTGTTCTGCGAACTGATTTCTAGGGTTAAGGACATCCCTTTCAGGGCCCTACTATTTTTCACACACCTATGTCAGCTTCTTGCATGGCTCTGCGTTCCTGGCGCGGAAAGTCGTGTACAGAACTGACGTCAGCGCGCAGGGGCGGCGTCTAAGTACTGCCCGCGACGTCATCACGACGCCGACGACGGACGCGGAGCCGCACGACGCCGCCTACCGACGCGCAAGGGTACTGCTACGCAAAACTTTCCGGATCCAGTTTGACGCCTGGGGATATTCTAAGGTAAGGAATCTGTCACTAACTACTGTCTCTTACAGATATATCGTTACACAAGTTAGTAACTTGTGCTTTAGTCAGTCTGCAAACGTCTCCAAGATTTTATTATCTCTAGCACCCTGTGGGTAATTGGGTTTCTGGTTGAGGGGGTGAATCCTTACTCCAGCAGGAACCACAATCCTCGTCAGGGTGGAGTCGCAAGCAATCCCTAATTTAACCTGTGCTCAACCCTTTGGTAGCGTGGCACAGAGCAGGCAGGCTTAACTTGGGGACTGTGTAAAGTATTTATACAGCACTTCAAACAGTAATAAAGCGAAAACACAACACAAGAAAAATCCCACACCAGGTTAGAAAAATAGTGAAGTTTAATAAATTAAACAAGACCAAAACAACAAAAATCCAATCAGTACAACCAGAGATTTTAGTGAAAATGGTGCCAAAAAACGCAGAGCGCCAACTGGGGCTATCTGGTCGCACTAGACAAGAACAAATTCACACGTTCAAGGCAACCGCGATGAAGCGCGGGCCGACTACAAGGACTGTTAGGCCTGCTGTACATGAGTAACATAAATCCTGGTTGCGGAGTCCCACGTCGAGGATGCGCCACGCTGGTCCAAGTTAGAGATGAGTTGCACAGCACCGGTTGTGAGGGGCTGCGATGCGAGGTCCTGCGTTGGCGATGATGCAGTCGACGAAGGGACTTGCAATGCGAAGTCCTGCGACTGGGATGCATCGCGCACAGACTGGCTCCCGAAGAAGTTGCTGAGCTTGAAATGTGAAATTGTGTGTCGTCATTGAGGCAGCCATCAACAAGAAGCTTCCGATGCGAAGGTGTGCTTCAAGTTTGTGCTGCCCAGTGACGGTTCTAATGTGGCTGCAACGTGAAGTCCTTGCGGCAGGAAAGTCCACACAGCAGAGGAGATGTCTCTTCTGCAGGATCCACAGATGGAATGGCAGAGCACCTTCAGGCCCGCTTCCAAGGGTTATGACTGAGGTGGCCAACTTGTCAGAATATAACTCACAGATAGCATAGTCCAGTTGCTAGGTCCAAGGTTGTTGGAACATTCTGTCCTCGAGGCTCTTGTCAGGAGGCCAGCTAACTAGTCCGTGGAGTCACTGTGGTGATCCTGGGTTCAACAGATGTAGGTCCAGTCTCTCACCCAGGCAAGCACATCAGGGTAGCAGTCCAGCAGAGTGGCAGTCCTTTCAGTAGTACAGCAGTCCTTCCTGGCAGAGTCGTTCACAGGTCCAAAAGTTTACAGATGAGTTGGTGTCTGAGCTCCAATATTTATACCCGGTGCCCACTTTGAAGCAGGAGAAGCTTCCAGAGGTTTCCACCCCCAGAGATGTTTGGAATTTCCTGCCTCCCTGTCCTACCTCTAGCTTGTCTGGGGTCACAAAGACTAGTAATAAACCCTTTGTGAGTGTGCTCAGGCAAACTTTTTGTGATGTTCAGGTGTGGTGGGTGACAGCTTATCTCCCTCGTTAACTCAGTCGCCCATCCTGCCAACACCTACCTCCCCTTTCTCTCACTGTCTAGGAGCAATACACACAGACCACTGCTGGCTACACCTAGTCATGTGACCCAGGATCAGGTTACAGGCACCAAATGGTTATGACAAGAAAATGCCAACTTTCTATAGTGAAAAATGAACGTAAGAGTTTTTTCACTATCAGGACACGAAAACTTAATAGTACATGTCCAATTTTTTTAATACGTTGCACCCTGCCTTGTGGGCTGTTTAGGGCCTACACTATGGGTGACTTATATGCATTAAAAAGGAAGGTTTGGGCCTGGGAAAAGGATGAGTTTGCAGGTCGAAATGGCAGTTTAAAACTGCTCACACAGGCTCTTATGGCAGGCCTGGTACATGTTTAAAGTGCTCTTTAAGTGGGTACCACAATCAGTGCTGCAGGCCCAACAGTAGCATTTAATTTACAAGCCCTGGGCACATGTAGTACCACTTTACTAGGGACTTGCAAGTAAATTAAATATGCCAATTGGGTGTAAGCTAATATAAATATGCCAATTGGGTGTACAACTTCATCTTGTTTAAAGAAGAGCGCACAAGCACTTTAGCCCTGGTAAGCATTGGTAAAGTGCACAGAGTTCTAAGGTTAACAAAAACGAATTCAGCAAAAAATTGGAGGGTGAAGGCAAAACATTTGGAGGTGACCCTGCCAAGAGGGCCATGTCCAACACACCCCATCAATCTAGACAGAGGCTCTTGACCTCACCCTATGTAAACAGTCTGGTATTAATATGATCAAAGTTTAACATTTTTGGAAAATGCAAATGATGGTGACGGATTCTGATACTAGTGGTTAATGTACTGTGGTATATTTCTTCATCAATAAAAGCCCCCCTCCAACCTTTCTGCACAATGCATAGCCAACAGTATCTATTTAAATAGTAGGTGGATGTAAGAGTCTTATCTCATGAAATTCAGTCCTCCCGTTCTTATTCATAATTATTAATGGTAGGAGGGGAGTTTAATTTGCCTTTTTGTGATTGTGAATATTTTTTGGGGTATTGTAAAATATTGACTAAACCTTTCCTAAGTAGGAGGCGAGTGGTGGTTGAGTTAGTTGTCTTATAGGTGCGATCAATAGCAATGTCCACTGGTACATGTTTATTCGTTTTCTTTGCTTCAAAAAGTAGTGCACTGACCCCTGCCGAAGCCAGTGTTACTTATGTGCATAAGAGGGCCAATTTTAGCAATTACCAGTCATCGTGGTACTTTTACAGTGTCATGTATGTCAGAAAATAACCTCTGTGGCTGTTGACATCTGTGAAGCTCTCAAAGTCAGAAACGGGTACAAAACACTTGGGAAGCATAATCTAAAAAAAAAGAATTCGATATTAACGTGAATTAGGAAGAAAAAGAGACAGAAAATGGCAGGAGAAAATATGTCTGAAAGGGGGAAAAACAAAGGGTTACTACGAGGGAGGGGATAATTATACTAGCAGAATGTGGGACGAGACAAAAAGGGTAATGGAGCCAAGAGCAAATGGTATGCTATAATTGTGTTATTCTTCAATCCAGCTCGCTCACATTTCCGGGTCATTCATGCCAACATCTCCTTATTCGTCAGGTTGTCTACTCTGACGCCTCTTCCAATACATGCAAAACCTTCTTGGAATATTTCTCCCGCAAGATCCTAGCCTTGCATACCTCTGGAAGAGCTCCCCACTCAAGACTGCACATACGTGAAATTTCTTAAGGCAACACGTTGGACATTCTTCACTATTATCAAAAACCTTAAACCAATGTCCTGCTTTAATGATCTTATAGCTGCAATATTCATCCAACTTTTCTCAGTTGGCAGATGCTGGTGAAAAATTGTCAGTGCTTCAAGCAAGGATCCGGTCCAGACTATCTAGAATATGGTCATATCACCCCACACTCCAAAAACCCAAACTTTATCCGAACCTGCAAAAAACTACTGTCCCATTTCTAACCTCCATTCACTAGGCAAAACAATAAAAGGTATGGCTCCCTACAGCTTACTGCGTATACAAACAATGAAAATGTACTCCCAGCTCACCAGTTGGGGTTCAGAGTGGATTATGGACTCCAAGATACTTTGTTAAAAAAAATCCTTGATGGCATCCATCGAATAGTGAATAGCGTAGGCTTCCGCTTCCTCGTTCTGCTCCATCTTACTGTAGTATTCGACACAATTGACCACAGGTGAATGATAGTCCTTCTTAAATGTTTTTGGGGAATTAATGACACTATGCTCAATTGATCCGCCTACTTTCTCTCCAATCGTTATCAAATTGTAAAAATATAACGCAATGTCTCAGATCTAGTTTGAATTCTAATTTTTTGTGAGGTTCCACAAGGCTCCATTCTCACCCCAGCTCTCTTCAACTTAAATGTGACATCTCTGTCTGCAATTTGCATAGGAAGGGTGACTTTGCTCACCATTATGCAGATGAGACGCATTTGAAAACCACAAAACTCTTGGTCATCCTCATTCTTCTAACTGTACAGTATCTGACGCTTATAATTCTCAATAGCCCAAGCCCTGTTTATTCAGAACTGTTCAGATGTCAATGAGCTGACTGCATTACAGGGAGATACAGAGCCCCCAATCAATCAATCAATCACGGCATTTATAGAGCGCGCTACTCACCCGGGAGGGTCTCAAGGCGCTGGGGGGGGTAAGTTACTGCTCGAACAGCCAGGTCTTGAGCTGCTTCCTGAAGGAGAGATGGTCCTGGGTTCGCCGAAGGTGAGTGGGGAGGGAGTTCCAGGTCTTGGCTGCCAGGTAGGAGAAGGATCTTCCTCCGGCGGTGGCTCTGCGGATGCGTGGTACGGTGGCGAGGGCGTGGCTGGTTGATCGTAGCTGGCGGGTGGGCGTGTAGAAGGTCATGCGGTCGTTGAGGTACTTGGGGCCCAGGTCGTGGAGGGCCTTGTGTGCGTGGGTGAGGAGTCTGAACGTGATTCTCTTGCTGACGGGGAGTCAGTGCAGGTCTTTCAGGTGTCCGGTGATGTGGCTGTGTCGGGGGATGTCCAGGATGAGTCGTGCGGAGGCGTTCTGGATGCGCTGGAGTCTTTTTGAAGTTTGGCTGTGGTTCCGGCGTAGAGGGTGTTCCCATAGTCCAGTCGGCTGGTGACGAGTGCCTGGGTGACGGTCTTCCTGGTTTCAGTGGGGATCCATCTGAAGATCTTGCGGAGCATGCGCAGGGTGTTGAAGCACGAAGATGAGACGGCGTTGACTTGTCTGGTCATCGACAGGGAGGAGTCCAGGATGAAGCCCAGGTTGCGTGCGTGGTCCGTTGGTTTGGGCGCGGTGCCCAGGGCCGGGGGCCACCAAGAGTCGTCCCAGGCGGAGGGTGATGAGCCCAGGATGAGGACTTCCGTCTTGTCTGAGTTCAGTTTAAGGTGGCTGTTCCTCATCCAGTCGGCGACGTCTCTCATCCCGTCGTGTAGGTTGGCTCTGGCGGTGGTGGGGTTGTTGGTGAGGGAGAGGATCAGCTGGGTGTCGTCGGCGTAGGAGATGATGTTGAGGTTGTGTTGGCGTGCGATGGCTGCGAGGGGGCTCATGTAGACGTTGAAGAGGGTTGGACTGAGTGAAGATCCTTGTGGAACGCCGCAGATGACTTCGGTGGCCTCGGATCTGAACGGGGGAGGCGGACTCTCTGGGTTCTTCCGGCGAGGAACGAGATGATCCATTCCAGTGCTTTCTCTCGGATTCCGATGTTGCTGAGGCGCTTCACTAGGGTGCGGTGGCAGACGGTGTCGAACGCCGCGGAGAGGTCCAAGAGGATGAGGGCTGCTGTTTCCCCGTTGTCGGTTAGGGTTCTGATGTCGTCGGTGGCTGCGATAAGGGCGGTCTCGGTGCTGTGGTTGGCCCGAAACCCGGACTGCGAGGGGTCGAGGGATCCATTCGTCTCGAGGAAGGCGGCAAGCTGTCTGTTGACGGTCTTCTCGATGACTTTGGCCGGAAACGGAAGGAGCGAGATGGGACGGTAGTTCTTGAGGTCGGTGGGGTCCGCCGTTGGTTTCTTCAGGAGGGCGGTAAGCTCGGCGTGCTTCCAGCTCTCCGGGAAGGTGGCGGTGTGGAAGGAGGAGTTGATGATGTCCCGGAGATGGGGTGCGATGGTGGCGTCGGCTTTGTTGAAGACGTGGTGTGGGCAGGGGTCGGTTGGTGATCCGGAGTGGATGGAGTTCATCGTGCGGGTGGTGTCTTCGGTGCTGATCGGGGTCCAGTTGCAGAGGGTGGTGGTGGCGGGCGTTGGTTCGGCGGTAGGGTGCGTGGTCTGTGCGTCGAAGCTGTTATGTATGTCGGTGATCTTGCGGTGGAAGAACGCGGCGAGTGAGTTGCAGAGGTCTTGCGAGGGGGTGATGTCGTTGTTTCCGGCGCTGGGGTTGGAGAACTCTTTGACGATGCTGAAAAGTTCCTTGCTGTCGTGGGCGTTGTTGTCCAGTCGTTCTTTGAGTGCCGACTTCTTGGTGGCACGGATCAGCTGGTGGTGTTTGCGGGTGGCGTGCTTGAGGGCGGTCCTGTTGTCTGTGGTCTGGTCGAGTCGCCAGGCTTTCTCGAGAGTGCGGCAGTTCTTCTTGGATTCCTTGAGTTCGTTGGTGAACCAAGGGGTTTTCTTGCTTCCGGGTCTGCTGGGAGGGTTTTTAGTGGTGCGAGGTCGTCGGCGCAGGCGGTCAGCCACTTGGCGAGGTTGCTGGCTGCTTCGTTTGGGTCCGTTGTGTTGGTGGGTGTGTTCTGGCTGAGGGAGGCGGTGAGCTGCTCGGCGGTGATCTTGCTCCAGCTCCGGCGGGGAGCCTGTTGCGGGTGGTGGTGGGTCGCAGTCTTTCTGAAGCTGAAGTGGACGCAGCTGTGGTCGGTCCAGTGGAGTCCGGTGGCGTGGCTGAAGGAGATGTGCTTGCTGGAAGAGAAGACGGGGTCAAGCGTGTGGCCGGCGTAGTGGGTGGGCGTGTTCACCAGTTGCTTGAGTCCGAGGTTGGCGAGGTTGTCCAGCAGGGCGGTGGTGTTTCTGTCGTTGTTGTTCTCCAGGTGGAAGTTGAGGTCCCCTAGGAGGATGTAGTCGGCGGAGGGCATGGCGTGCGGGCTGATGAAGTCTGCGATGTCTTCGCTGAATAGTGTGCGTGGTCCCGGGGGTCTGTAGATGAGGGTGCCTCGGAGGGTGGTCTTGGGGTCAGTGTGTATCTGGAAGTGTAGGTGTTCGGCGGCGGTGAAGGTCTCGTCGGAGTTAGTCGAGATGCGGATGGTGTAGCCCCCAGTGGTATCGGACAGCCTAGCACTAAAATTCCATTGCTATCTGGCAGTGCCCGCCAGGGGGCCTCAAGGCAGCTCAGTGAGTTTTGCTGTTGCTGCGTTAATTTGGTCAAAAATAACCACGTTAAAACTGTTGTGGTAACAAAGCTTTCTGGGCTTCACAGTCAAAATGTTTGTGTCCACACCCAGAGGCTTGCGGTTATGACTGGGCCTCCTGGCAAGCCCGAGCGAGCCTGCATGTGCAAAAGTAACTCCAGCAACTTTCTCTCATCCAGAAAGCAACTAAACAATTCTAGCTCCAGCCCCTCATAGGCCCTCTCCCCCTGTCTAGCGCTTTGAAGCAATTCAGTTATGCAATGTGTGCTATATAAATAGATTAAATATATAAATAAATGGACTGGAAAAGTTCAAGTTGTTCTGTTGCTGCGGGGTGTGTACTGGTGTCTGGAGTGGAACACTGCATGGGTTTAACAGGGATGTCTAACTCCGAGGTGACTAGTTGCAGTCAAGATATTTTTGTTTTATGACTCGAAGAAACTTGGGGTCCTAGCATAAATGCCATTGAGAAAAATGTGTTGTGAAAAGTATTAAAAAGGCCCTTATCACTCGATCTACAAATCATATTAGTACAATTCTTCCAGAGGGCAGGGTGTCACTGTTGACCTGAGGTTCCCTTTCTGTAAGCTTTGAGGCCTCCTCGTTGACCATAAGACCCTGACCAATGCAGTCCAGTCTTATCAGGTTTAGTACTCAAGCTAGCATTTCCTGAATCTTAACCTACACAGGACAGAGGTCAAAGGGGATGCCCAAGGTGTCTCTTGATATCCCTCAAATACACCAAGAGGGGTCACTAGCCAGGGCACATGCCACAAGGCCGAGAGGTAGACTCCAGTAGACACAGTAACCAGAGCAAAGTTTAAGACCTGTATGTTGAAAATAGCCACATGGATGAGTAAGAACTTCCTTCAGCTCAACTCCAACAAAACGGAGATTCTCCTGTTTGGGAAGGCTGAGGAACTGTGGTCTGCGGACTGGTGGCCTATAGAACTTGGGGAAGCACCTAGCCCAAAAAAGCAGGCAAGGAACCTGGGCATTGTTATTGATAACAAACTTTCTATGGAGGATCATGTGAAGACGGTCTCGGGTACATGTTTCGGACTAATGCGGATGTTGAGAAAGATCTTTCCGTGAATTCCCCTTGCGGCCAGAAAGACCTTAATACAGGTGCTTCTAGTCAGTAGACTAGATTACGGCAATTCATTGTTAGTTG
Organism: Calotriton arnoldi; assembly: GCA_963921515.1. Taxonomy (NCBI): domain Eukaryota; kingdom Metazoa; phylum Chordata; class Amphibia; order Caudata; family Salamandridae; genus Calotriton; species Calotriton arnoldi. Next base: position 5,796,452 of record CAWUFW010000146.1, read on the forward strand.
GAATGAGGGAAGATCTATCATCAAGGCTGCAAGTAGTCCAAAATACGGCATCGCATCTGGCTCTCAACAAACCGGTACGCACCTCGTCATTACCTCTCTTGAGACAATTGCACTGGCTGCCCATTAGGAAGAGAGCAGTCTTCAAGCTCTTGTGTATAGTGTTTAAAGATCTTCAGGGGACTGGCCCTGCGTACTTAAGGGAGAAGCTAATACCCTACGTCCCGGTGCGCCAATTGAGATCGAGTAATCGGAAATTGCTGTGTCCCCGGAAAATTAGTAAAACCAAAATGGGTGGTCGTGCGTTCTCTCTCTTAGCCCCCTTCCACTGGAATAGACTACCAGACGAGATCCGAGCATGTACAACCCTTGTGCAGTTTAAGAAACAGCTTAAAACATGGATGTTTTAACTGTCATGGGTCACCGGTTGTGTGCCACTAAGGCGCCGAGAGATCCCTTCGGGGATGATTCGTTGCGCAATACAAGTCCTAATAACATAACAGACTGGGAACCACAGAGTTCTTGTTTGGTGCAATGTAGTGTACTCAGCCGATGACCCTGCTCTAGGCTGTTCACCTGCACTTGCATCGTCTCTGTGGGTCAGTCCTCTGCGCTTTTCCACAATACCTGGTCCTCACACACATGGCTTCCATGTCTCTGGAGGCAGGCAGGCTGGCTGCTCCTAAATGTCTTTGGTCTTTAGACTAGCTCCTTATCAGGAACTTTTTTCAAGTACTGGAAGCAGTGTTACTACAAAAGTTGCTCCAGACATCGTTGAAGTGTTTTGTTCTAGTTATTGTCTAGAACTATATTCAGTCGCCTTTACCTGGCCCAGTGAACTCTAGCAGCTAGGCCTGTGAGTCACGAAATAATGACCGTGATTTCATGTGCCCCATCGGTTTTCTCCGGGACTAAGTATTGTAGCATCTTTCCCATCCTGGTTACCAGCAAATGACTGCGCCACACACAGAGCTTAGTATTACATGTCTTTATTCTTCTGCTTTTAACTGTGAACTGAATATTCTAAATCACCCTTCATTGCATTCCGCTCTAACACCTACATCATAGTTCTACGAAGTCCATCAGGAGCCAAAATGGTTCTGTCATTGTTAACTCTCAAGACACTACAAGTATGATCCGTGACCTCCAACGATGTCTTCGCACCGTGACGCACTTGCTTTTTCCTTTGCTCTGCAGACGGTCACAAAATGGTTCTCCTTCCCAAAGCCTTAACATATCTGTCCAATGGGGGGACATTTACCTTTATGTGTAAACGAAAATCCACATCTAAAACACAACTTCTTTTTACGAGTAGACATCACTTTGTGTCCTTCAGTCTTTGACTTACCTTTCACACGCATGACTGATTCATTCTGGGCACCTCCGGCCTCCATGTCAGCAGCTTGTCTGTCAGCATGCTCTTTGGCTCTCTCAGCCATTAACACTCACTCCAGACTAAGAGTTTCTCTCGGCATTTGTTGCCTGAATGAATCTGACAAGCATCCATCAATAACTCTAAGACATATAGCTTCTTCATCATTAAATGTATTGAACTTAGTGTTTGAGTGTGTCGGCTCTCTCGACAAATTCATCTATGGTTTTACCAACTTTGTCGTTCTTGACTGAAAATGTATCTTTCGTAATCTACACTAGGCATTGGATTGAACTTGCGATTTAAAATTGCTTTAATCTGATAGTATGTGATTTCTTTGTCAGTTCACCGCATTTTCCTTATGACTTTTTTTGCACCATCACCAGCAAGGTTTTTGAGGTATTTGATAATCTTTTAGTTCAGTCTCTTCAAGTGCATTAATGAAAGCTTTAAATGTCTCTATCCACACAATCCATCTATCACCAACATTTTGATTTTGGGCGGTATCAAAAGGTGGTGGTGGTTTCAGAAAGGCGGCAGCAGCGCAGACCAGTGTGAAACTTACTGACACCGCTGGTGGATCAAGGTGACTTTGTGTAGGCAACTCACCCGTGAGGCCTTGCAACATGCTGGCCTCGGGATCGTCTTTAATGATAGCTGGAAACATGACTTTCTTCGCTGTCATCTGAAAGGTTTCACTCTTCCGATAGTCGCTCTCAACTCTTTATTCCTCGAAGACCTGTGAAGTTGTTCTGATCCACACTCAGCAGTCTTGGTAGCTGGCCACTTAGGGTATAGATGGCTGTGTAAGCACAACCGTTGGCACGTCTCCCTGAGCCACTTCCCTGCTTGCAGCAGTATGATGACTCTCTGTAATGGGTTTCGTAAGTCAATTATTTCTTCTTTTCTTAGCGTCAATTTGCACTTTCTGACACCTAGTTGGTCTCCGTCTTGCAGCGCTTCTGTTCACACCGTTATTTTGTAATTTCCGATTATAAATGACTGCTCTTTGAAAACTTGGTTGTATCTGCCCTCAGCTTAGACACTCCCTGTAATGTATGACTTTATCTTATGTGGGAGCGGGGTATCTTTATTTATGGCCTGACCAGCAGGTTCTCAGCCAACGGTGTGTAGATTCTGCAATGATTTCGTTATCGTCAAATGCTTCACAGCGCTTGGAGCTGTGCTATGACTCCACATGCATTAAGTGCTAATTCCGTACTTCGACAACCGCACACGTGGAATGCACTAGCAGTTTGCTTTGACCACGGCAAACTCCCTGGGAGAGCACTGTGAATCTTCAGGTTACTTATCCCCTTTGTCGTCGCCTTTTGTAGCATCGTCCCCAGCCTGGGTACCTGCAAATGACTACGCCATACACGGAGCTTAGTATTACACGTCTTTATTCTTCTGCGTTTAACTGCGAACTCCACATTATTAACCAGCCTTCAATGCATTCCGCTCTACCGCCTACGTCATGGCTCTACGGAGTCCATCAGGAGTCAAAAAGGTTCCGCCATTATTAACTCTCAAGACACTACAAGTATGATCCTTGCCCTTCAATGATGTCCAGACATCTGGCCCATGACTGCTGGTGATCATTGACTCCCAACAGACGCCCTTCTACCACTCCGAACAGCAGGCTGTGGCCAGAGTCCTGCTAGGTGGCAGAATATGTCCTCTTCATCGATTTCAGAACAAACAACTTCTGACATTGTTTGCATTCCAATTACAGCACACTATAAAATCATACTACTTGCTGGGTTTGTTCGGGAGCTGTTTGCAGAGTTTCAATACTTCTTACCCACATGGAGCGGGGCAGAGAGGGAGATGTGTGCTGAAGTTACCAGTACCAGCCAATATCTCCAATCCTGTTACTGGACATCACACCAGTAAAACGCCTTCTTGCACCCAGTAATACTTGGGGTCACAGAGTGATCTCTAGGGGGACCGCCTCTGTTATTTACACGGACTGTCGGTGATTTTGACGAGTGTCTGTTGTCTGTAAATTATCAAATTGTGATTTATTTTAAAACTGCTGAACAAAAATGCCAGCAGCTTGCTGACAGGCAAACAGTGGAGGAAATGAGTGGGAACCAGCAGCCCCAAGAGAAATATGTGACATGCATTCAGGGCGCTCGCATTTAGTCTGCATTGATACATTTCGGAGCAGCAGCCTGCTGGTGATGGGGGGGAATTGGGGGGCTTGTGCTCCAGCTGGGCCCAACACAAATGCCTCGCTTAAATGGCAATCAGCCCTTCTTTTGTCGAAGTCTTATCCTGGCTGGAAGCTATCTGGAACATAACATCTGGATGCGATTGATATTGAGGCAAACCTCACTTCACGAGTGCTTACCTGTAACTGATTTGGAGGCATGTTTGGGAGTTTGGTCAACCATTGTATGTAAGAGATGGGCCTGCTCTGTAAGAATGTCAGCTGGATCTGACCGTATGCATAACTTCACTAATGATTTGGAAAGTACTTACCAATTAATTTTTTTATTTCATTTCTTTTATAGCGCTACTAGTCCCATTGGAGTGTGTCCGAGCGCTTCGCATCAAACACACAGACATAGAGAATGAATCATGCACGCGTGTAAATCAATGTGCAAGAAATGTTACATAATGCAGTGAGGGTTACAATGTCTAGGGACACGTATCAGACATAATAGCAGGCATTACCTGTTATGAGTGCGTGCTTTGAAGGAACACAGTCAAAAATGGAAAACATAACGCAGTCGTTGGGGTTGTCTGAACTAATGTGAATTTATTACTACCCGAAGGACCTCTTTTTTAGTAACCCAGTTTACATGCAGCTCGTTGATGTCAGTTCACAGCTCACTGTGCTGAATTGGAAATCTTGTATTTGTAGCTTACTTTACTGCAAACAACAAAATAATTTCTCTGTCAAAAGTTGTGACCTGCAGAACTAGCCAGGTAAAATACAAATCTGTGATCTGTGTGTTACACGTTGTTGTTTGCAGCAGGTACATTTGCCCTATATACCATTTTATGGCGAGTCAAAACTGTCACTGAATTAAACACCGATCTCTCGAGCATGTGCATTTACCACCCGAGTTATCTTTCCGTTATTTTTATCCCCTGAAAAAAACTCGGCACAGAAAGGTTTCTACAGCAGGGGCCTTAAACGCGCAAGATATTTTAAATTGCAACCTGTTTGTAACTGAATAAGTAAGTCGAATCTGATTTACTGTCACATTTGTTCTTTGAACTCTGGAACTGGCCTTCCGCTCAAGTGACACTCTGATCCTGGACAGCACAATACTTAGCTACGTTTTGATTTGTGTGATCTTCACACGGATGAGTTCCACGGGGCATGTTTCCACGTTGGTGGGTTTGCGTGATGTGGTTCCACATTTGTGGGTGATCTGGAGCGCATTTACTTGTGTGGGGTTTACCTGGTGCATGTATCCCTGTTTACCTTTTGAGTTTGTGAACGTTTTCACATTGGTGGGTGACCTGGAGTACATCTTTTGGTGGTGCTGTTACTGCTGCATATTTCCCTGTTTACCTTTTGGTCGATTACCTTTCTTACATTTCAACATTGTCTGAGACCAGGAGCCTCTATTCCCATTGGCTATTACATAGCACAAGTGTCGCTGGTGGCAGGCTTCCTAACGCACATTTCCTTCTTGGTTCGTTACCTTGAGTGGTTTTCCCTGTTGGTGGTTTCTTAGCGTGTATTAACCATTTGGAGAGTTCTTTGGCATGTGTTACTCTGTTGGCTGGTTCCCTGGGATGTATTTCCTATTTGGTGGCATACCTGGTATGTGGTTTCTCATGGTAATTTCCCTACATTGAACTCCAACATAGGTGAAGGCCTGGTGTGGCTATGTCCAGTTTGGCTATTACCCAGGTGCATTCAACTGTTAGTGAGTCACCTGATGCAACTTTTCTGTTACTGGGCTATCTAGCTTCGTTTTAGTGGCTGGTATTTCAGTGCTGGAGGGGCACTCTGATCATTTCCTGTTGGCATATACTTTCTGTGTGTTCTTTCTGGCATGTTGACAAGAATGCCAGGTTTGGAAAACCAATCCCTAGCAGATGGGTGCACTTAGCATTGAAACTTTTCGGTTTCTCCTCCAATTACATAATAATCTTCCTTTTTCATGGAAAACACTTCATTCCAATTCCGTATTATTAGATCATTTTAATACATCATTTTATAATTCCAAATACTTCATTTAACAGGTTGTGATTTAAACTACAATCACTCATCTAACTCAATGCATTTCGGGTCGAGGATGACCCTTCATCAGAGGTCTCTGAAAACGAAATTAAACAAGAGCCAGTTCAGTCCAAATTATTTAAAAGAATACAATAATGGTCATAGCTAGTCATCGTCAACCCCTGTGCTTAAAGAACGTAAATCTCTCTGAGAAGATGTCAATATGCTCGACACCACAGAACGTGAATGATCAAAAGTGCGGTCGTTCTTCAATTTGCTGTGAATTCTAACATGCTTTACTGAAAAAAACTTTTAAAGTTGTGCCATCGCGTATTAAACGCTTGTGCTCAGTGTTCATGCCATAAAATCAGTTGGGTGCGTATGCGAACTAAAAATGGTGCATTCTTAAGAAAAATAACCGTGACCACGTGAACCAAATAAAGGTGCTCCGTTTCTTCGGAGTAGTATCAAAACAAATCCGCGTGCCTCTGTTGCAAACCGACCGTTACTAATAAACAAATCTCTAAGTGCCAAAATGTGCATTACGTTAGTGACCTAATTTGAAAAATCGCGTGAAAACAGATTCAAAGGTAGTCTATACCTTCCGAAAACACCCATCACCGTGTGAAATTGTGCTCCGCTTACCCGTTATATCGAAAAATGATCCGCGCGCCTGTGTTAGATACAAGCTGTGGGCTCAGAGTTTCACGAATCTCTGAGTGCCGTAGTCCGCGTCCTGAAGACGAGCTAACGTCACTAATATTGTAAAAGTTGCCGCCTTCTTAAAGTTAAAGTCGCCCCTTGGAGAGATGTGGGTGACACTCAGGAGTGCACTAAAGTTACCAAATACAAAAAGCAAAAACCAATTAAACCAAATAGAAACATGTACTACAATCGAAATAATTACCCCAAATCATAAAGTAACAAACACTATATTGCAATAAAAGATGAACTTCGAGGATGTAACTAACTAAACATCCTCCAGCACCTGGCTACCATGTACTCTCATGTTGTGAGATACAAATGCATATTCTAACAAGTCTATCCTTTACAGAAAACATGATCATTCTAGTCGGTCATCCAATCCTTGTGGCTGCATCGTATTAAATTTTTTGATCCAATAGAACTCAGATCTTAACAATTGTTTCTGTTGATCGACATCAGTTCTACTTTTTAATACCTCCAGGACGGTGAAACGTAATTGAGCGATATTATGTCCTGCTTGCTGCCAGTGCATTGCCACAGTGGACTTGACATTTTTAGTTCTGATGTTACTTTTATGTTCGGTTATCCGGATTTTCACCTTGCGTTCAGTCTTACCCACGTAAAGTTTTCCACACGGGCATTTCAAAGTGTAAACCACATTAGCCGTGTCGCACGTACTTGAGTGTTGTAATGTTATGATCGACCCCTTTCTGGCATGTTACCACAGGGAGAGAAGCCTTTCTAAGCTATAGCCCCCAAGGTTACACCAGATGATTGTAGTCTGGTGTTGTTGTATTAAGTGTTCTGTTAAAGAGATAAGAGCAGGGAAAGCAGAATAAGGAGTGTGTGTGTGTGTTTGCTATGTCTTTAAATCTTTAAGTAAGCCCAGGTACATGTGAATGTTTGCTCAGTACTGCTATGTATTATACAAATCAAAGACCATAAACCTCTTTGGACACGCAACTGTGTCAGTCAGTCTTCTATTAATTTACTTTTTTATTTTTCATGAACTACAAAGATTGATCTGTAAAATTGACCGTTTCACCTGAAAAATTGTCCTCAATTTTGACACTTTTTCCTGAATATTTACAATAACTGCCCAGGTTTTTGCTCCATAGCAGGTAGTCACTCTGTGGTATCTCATTCGGAAGTACTCTGCACACAACTGAGAATAACGGCTACTGTTGTTTGCCGCTTCACACTAGACAATGCGGAGAAACTTTCAGCATTCAAGTCCGAAGTGCGAGCTTCATGCTCCACGCTCAGAGAATGCGGTATGGTGAGCTAGCAGGATGACTCAGAAACAAGGTACTTAAGACAGCACTTGGCAAGTATAATTAAGTTTACACCTGGAAAGACAATGTAATAACAAAATTTAACAGTGCCTCTAAAAGTTGACCAGATCAAATAAATGTGTCGAAACTGATTCAAAGTAAAATGATGGAGAAAATTGACGAGCAATTTTAATCCTCAGCAGGCACACTTGTTTTTGGGGAGGAAGCATGTCTCATTTGTAACCAGGATGACTCCAATACAGGCTGTAATTTAGGCTCAGACATATCTTCTAGCTGTCTGCCAGCTTTTTATGCCCAATATCCTGCCACTTCACCTCCTAACACACCTATGCAGCCCGTCACTTAGGACGGATGCTAGCCACTGTGCACCCTTACCAAGTTGCTCATCACTGTCATTAAGAGGATTGATGTCTGCTCAACAGTCACCATGGAAGCCCTGCGGTAAGTATCTAACTCCTGCAGTGAAAACTCTCACAAATCATGTCCAACGAAGATAGAATGAGTCCCTTTACATGGCATGCTGTCCCCCCTTCCCCAACCATCATCCACATCCTCTTTCCACAGAAAGCTGTCTCTCCACACTTCCGAGTCTGCACACCACTGCTCACAGGCTGCCTTGTTAGCTGCTGGACCAGTTGGTAGGGTCTGGCAAATGGAAAAGACACCCACTTCTAAAAAAAATTTAAAAACCACAAAATAAAAATCACTTTTTGGATGGTGTAAAAAAAAAAAATGTTTACTAACAGTTAAGAAACGGAGCTGACCATGATCTGTAGGTAGTAGAGCTTAGCATTTCTTAAGGCAAGGAAAACAGCTCGATGAAGCGTCTACTGCTTGTTTATCGTGTTCATTAAGATGAGCACTAATGGTGATAAAAACTGCACCATGCCTGCTCATTTCCTAGTTTGTCCCAATACCGAAGACTGTTCCAGCTCCACAGAGGCAGAGCTGAAGACCACCAGTTCCAGTTCAATCTTAGTTTGTAAAAATGGATAATGGAATCCAGAGTATATTGAGAGGTTCCAGTTTTGCAGCGTGAATCCTTTTCTGGATTCACATGCTGCGCATTATTCTGCCATTTAGTGGTTGGGTCCGGAATTGTCTTTGTGTTTTTTTTGTTTTTTTCTTGTTTTGGTCGCTGTCGACCACCATTTGGTGACATCAGACGGTATCCTGGAGGTCGACGTGTGTGGTAGCCATCTTCAGATTCTTTTTTCCGCCGTTGGGTCTGGAAGCAAGACGGGAAGCTCCGAAGATTTTTCTGTTTTTTCACAAAAACTTCAACAGAAGAAAAAAATTGCTGAGATATATCATCATTCATCGACGCCGTTGGAGCAGGGTTGGGCGGTTCTAATGGCTGTCGAGATGTCAGTCCATGTTAGTAGCAACACCATGTACCCAAGCAAAAAAAATAATAGCGTGGTTCATCTGCCATCGGAGAAAGAATTTGGAGGTGGTACGTGGTACTCCATACCGTAAGTCTTACTCTTACCTTTTTTGGTATTGTGCAGTCTGGAAAGAACCGGAGACGGCTATGACTAGAACTTTCTTTTATCACACTGCTGGATTTGCTCCCATTTATTTTGTCATCTGACCTTGCCTTTTCTGGCTGGATTATTCTAACAGCCTTTGAAACATTTGTCTGTGTATGGCAAAAGGGAAACAGTAGCATTCTTAAAAAATGAATACTTTCTCTTGTGGCATTACATTAGTTTTCTTTTCAGTGGTATTATGACTTTGAGGTGCGATGTCTGGAACAATCTATTACCTCTGAAATATCTTTACTCCTTCAGGCAGTGGTTGTTTAGTACTTCGAAGTCAGATCATGTACTAACTTAACCTAGTGGGGGCATGTTGATATAGCTGTCTAAATGTCAACAAGTTAAAATGATTATCTGTTTAAGAGAGTTGATTCCTCTTTAAAGAGGGTCTTTGTCGATCATAATCTTCAAATGTGACAAACTCTTTGTCTATTCTTCACAGATGCGGACTTGGTTTGCGAGAGGACCCTCAAGTACTTCCTGGGGATCGCTGGCAGAAAATGGGTGGTCGGTTACCAGTGTAAGCCCAATGGCATCTACTGTTGGTTCTGATACTGCTTGTTAGACCTGGTGGTCAGAGGTGGCTGCTGGGGACTGTGCAAAAATCAAATGCTCTTGGTGTTAAATTACACTGGGAGAGTCTTCAGTTTCGGTGGTTATTTTTCGGTGCTTGACATCAGTTTGCTGCAGTGATCTCTTGGGAGCAGGAGGCTGCTTGAGATACAATTAAATGTCTTGGTTGGTAGAAGACTTCGCACTCCTATGTTCACATCCCTCTCTAGTGTTTTGTTGTTGTTAAACTTTATTTTCATTTTACATACCAGCCAGACAGCATATGACAACATAAATGCTGGCGAGAGACGGAAAACGTAAGAGTAGACATTACAGGCTCATAGTGAGCGCAGCTATAGTCATGGTGTATCAGACAGTACATTGGAGTTCATGCAATAATAAAGCAGACGTTTCCCACTGCTGTTATGTAATCTTCCGCAGTAACTAACCCAGGGGGTCCAATGAACAACTTTCTTTCCAGCATCATCGCAGTAACCTTCGCCCTGTACACGGACAGAACCACACACTGCAACAGCCATAGCAACACCCGCCCAACAAGCATATAGTCGATAACACCGCGGGACATCTACGACACCACCCCGCTCACTTCCACAGCTTCATCATTCCTGAAGCTCACAAGATAGCCTGGTATGGACCCCAAATATCTCTCAGGCGGTTGCGAAGTGGCATGAGATCGTGATAAGCATCTGATTGGGTATTACAGTACATCATGTCAGTATGCCAATCGTGATGTGGCAGAGGTCCCTTCATCCAGTGCACTGCTATTCTACGCCGTGCCAGTAGTAACCCTAAAGTGACAAGCCGCCTATGCCCCTCTAGTTGAACCCCATTACTGAACACAACCACAGCAGGTGTCAAAGCACATCTAAAAACAATTCTGCCCGTTCCCAGATTTCAACTCTGACATATAGTTTCCGAAAAGTGCAGAACATCTTTGAGCTCGTTATTCAGTTAGGATTTTTTAAAACTTTTTTTTTTCCCCTTTCTCGCTTTATGATGTTTAGACTCAGTTTTAAAGACTGCAGCACCTACAGTCTTTCATCTAACACGGGCTCTTTCTACCTGTTTCTTAATCCTATCAGCATCTCCTGATGTCTGAAGGCAAGGCTTGGGTGACCCGATTTCATCTCTGCATTTCTTCCAATTGCCTGTTCCAGGTTTAATTAAACTCTATTCGTCATTCCAGGAGTTGTTTTCTGACCTTTTGCATCGTTCTCGTTTATTTCACTCAGTATTGCAAAATGAAATGTTCCATTTTCCTAGCCCCCTGAGGGTTTTACTTATTCCTCAGTTCTCGTGTTTATTTTTAATGAGCTAGTGCCTGTTCGAAGCTTGGATGTTTTTTCATTTGCTAATGTCTAGACAGAGCAGTAGACCTCCAATCCCCAAAGTCAGATTTGACTCTCCTGTGGTGTATGGTGTTCATCACATTGTTTTACCTCTGTGACAGTGGGTTTGACACACACATCAAAGAAAATAACTGAATAGAGAACTCCAGGGATGCCTAGAACCACACGCAGTAGACCTATAAATACTATGTATCTGACAGCGGTTCTCCAAATATCAAAAACATTTATTCCCCCCCAAAAAATATATATAATACATAAAATATTTACAAAGTCAAGTAACTTGATGGATCATTAAAGCCTTTAGTTGAAATAATCCATCTTGCTAAAACCCCAAAGTATCACAGCGAAAATCCAACTTAATTCACTCAGCCAATAAAACGGGACCGTGGTGAACCCAGAATGCAAACAGGCTACAGAAAAGACCACATTAATGGCCCTGCTAAACATGGCATTAGATTTCTGGTGACAGTCAGAGCATTGACCAACAAGCGTGCAACTGTACATCTTCAAGGGTGTGGGTGTAGGTTTTGGCACACTAAATAAGTGACGGCTTCACTAAACCACTGAAACACAGTAGAATGATTGACAAAAGTGTCAAGCTTTGAATCAGTAGTGTGGTTCTAAAATGGCAGCTGGTTTCTGTGCAGTGCTTTCCACTTTTCCCAGCCTGTTTAAATGGACAATTTTAAGACGCTTTCCCCCGCCACCCCCCACCCCCAAGTCCTGTATATTTTTTCTTTTTTTGCGCAGATAATAGCTAGACAGCACTTTGCAAAATGCATTTAGATTTTTTTGATTTTTTTTTACTGTTTATCTTTGATGCAAAGTGATACTTATGCATTGTACATAGTCTTAGGATATCAAGACAAATGAGTGCTACATAATAATTAAATCTAACGGAGCTCCTGAAAATCTATGTAGCACTTTGTGTGCATGTCGCACATTAATTAACAGGGAAAAAGCTGGCTAAGTAATGTTGCAAGTGGTTTCATGCATTTAGTTTTCGATGAGATATAGTCTGAATATTGCATCCACATGAATGTTATTAAGAGTTCCAGCAAGCGGGAAAATAAAAAACTGTAGGGTCTGTAGTCCTGCAACCAATGTTTATATTAAATTCTACATAATTTACAATGATCAGACACTCTCATCTTTTATTTAGGGATTTTGCAGTGTTTCAAGGAAGGAAGAATTCTTGATGAGGTATGTTTTTCAAAATACTAAATCTGTGTCTTGGCAGAATGCTAAATCAATATCTAGCTATAAAATTATTTGAAGGTAGTAGTGACAGTTATTGGCTGCTTAACTTGAAGAATGGCGCCTGGTTTCTAGTCTCAGTCGCCAAGGGAATTAACAGGTTGCAGATCTAGAATCACTCGGGGCTTCTAAAATGTGAAAATATATTTTTCTGTTTACATCACTCCCTAGCCCCCTTAAACTCCTTCCTCTGTATTCAGGAAATGATTGTCAGCAGAACAGCCTCTGAAATGAATGTATAGAGTAGTAGGGTGCACAGGGGAGGGGTGTTTTTGTCTTCCCATACTTAAACTGCTCCTTGCTTGCATTTGTAAGTGGTTCATATGGCTCCAGAAGCCAGCAATGTCAGATTCTTTGATTGGCGGGTCAAAAATTGTTCAGACATGTTATTATTAACCAGGTAGAGTTAGACGAAATGTTCTAGTTTGGACTGACTGGCTATTCACACCCTTTTCCTTCAGCTCATGTCCCTCCCTCCAGGTGTTCGAGTTGTCTTTAGAATTTCTCCAGATTAATCAGTGCCTATAATATTTTTCAAAATTTAGAATTGGAAAATAAAACGTTTCGTTTAATAAATAAGTTTAGAAAACCGGAGCTCCTGCACTGCCACCCAAGTAGGAACCCTGGTCACAACAATTCTCTGTGGAAGCGTGTCAAAAACCTATCTTTGTTGTAATTAATTCATGTAGTATAATTGCTGTCTGGTTGTGGACACTCAGTGCTATGGTGCGGATCACTTTTCCTGATTTGATCTCTCTTCATGACCCCTTCCATCTGGTAGAAAGCACACTAATAAACTTTTTATGTACAGCAATGGGCATCTCCTCATGTGTAACTGCTGCCCACGGACACGTACAGTTGTTGGGCTGCTGCATTTTCCTAGTTACTCGTTGCAGCTCCTGATGCAGACTTGGGCTACCCTATTTTGGACTGACCATTGGCTCACTAGTGTACTGCTTGTAGGAACGTATCACACGCATCCTCTTCCCTTCGCACCCTTTGAGCCCTTCCTTCCCCCAGTACCTTGGTCAGGCCTCTAGGAGGCTGTAATTCCAGAGTCTTTTGGATCCTCCCACTTTGTGATTCGATAAGTAAGTCATCTTATCTTGATGATGACTCTCAGATAATTAGCAAGTCAAAACGTTGTCGACTGCACAACAGGTAGACTATAAATCAAGAGTAGACGCCTTGAAAGTCCTTGTCTGAACCACTCTCGTGGTCCGTGTGCCCTGCGGCTTACATTTTTGTCACTTTGTACATATACACACATTTTGAAGCACTTATGTCACTGTGTGCTCACTCTCAGCACATAACACTATTTCTCCATGAGTTGAAAACTCTCAGTAATTCGATAGCATGCAGTCTGATCACTTGAATAATTCAATAGTATGAAGTCTGATCATCTCAATAAATCAATAGCATACAGTCTGATCACGTCAGTTGTGTATTCTTCACTGTAACATTTTACATCATCTGCAATATCGAGTGAATAAGCATGGGTAACACCTTTAATCTGAAAGAGACAATTAGTTATAGATTCCTTACCTTAGAATTACCCCCAGGCGTCAGACTGGATCCGGAGAATTTTTTCGTCTGCTGTACCCCTGCACGTCGAAAGGTGGCGTCGGTCGACTCCGCGTTTGTCGTTGGCGTTGTGGTCGCCGGGATGACGTTGCGGTAGCTACGTAGACGCCGCCCTCGCGCGCTGACGTCAGTTCTTTCTTTTTCCGTGCCAGCCAGCGCAGATCCGGAGAGAGCGGTACCTCCAGTCTTCTTCAAAGTCTTTGCACTCCTCAGGTAAGTCGAAGCACAAGAAGAAGTCGAAGAAGCACCGTCGCTCTTCGACTTCTCCCCGTCGGTGGGCCGACGTGATGAGGGATGCGGGTGGGGCCCCTCCCGCGGCTCCGCGTGCGGAGCCTCAAGGGTCGGCTTGGAGTTTCCCTCCCTTCCCGGGACCTGGAGCGACCCCTGCCCAGCTTTGCACCTTTTACGAAGCGATGCATGCCATCTTTGGGCAGTCCAACACCGCCGGCGCTCCTTAGGGCCCCGCGGACTCGGCTGGGGTTCCTGGGCCTTCGACGCCGGCAGCTCCGGCCCCGCGGGGCCCCCTTGGATCCAGGCCTGGATCCGGATCGGTGCCGTTCAACCCGATTACACCTCCACCGGCACCACGTTCGCAGCCAACGCCGGTTGTGTCCCCAGCCGGCGTCGACCCCGTCCTCCACCCCGATGTAGACACGGAGCCAGACCGGCGTCGACCAACGCCAAATCCGGCGCCGACAGGCACATGTGTGCCCCTGTTCTACCCTGGCTCTTTTAGACCAGATTGGCAGCCAGAGGAGGGTGAGGAGGACTGGGAGGGGTCTGGAGACCCTTTGACCGACCAGTTGGGTTATGAACCGGACTGGAGAGAGGAACTGGGGGAAGCCAGTGGTCTGGATACCTCACCAGACCATGGCATGTTGTCTCCTCCTACCGTGGCTACGCAGGAGGGAGCGTCTTACGCCGTGGTGTTGCGTAGGGTGGCCGAGGCTCTCAACCTCGAGCTACATACGGTGGCAGTCAGGACTAACCCCCTGACAGAGGTGCTTCAACCGGCAGCGAGCTCTTCAGAGCCCCTGCTGCCGTTCAGTGAAGCCCTCACCGACATCCTTTTGGGCACCTGGTCCAGGCCCAACATAGGGGCTCCTGTGGATAGGATGATTGCCCGACGCCACCGCCCAGCCCCGGGCTACCACACTTTCCTCTCCCAACACCCCACCCCTGAGAGCTTGGTGGTCCAAGCCTCTACATCCAAAGGCGCATTCCCTAACGCACCACCTGATAGGGAATCCAAAAAGCTGGACCATCTTGAGAAGATGTTTAATCCTCCAGCTTGGGACTGCGGTCGGTAAACACTGCATGTCTG
This sequence comes from Calotriton arnoldi, assembly GCA_963921515.1. Classification (NCBI taxonomy): domain Eukaryota; kingdom Metazoa; phylum Chordata; class Amphibia; order Caudata; family Salamandridae; genus Calotriton; species Calotriton arnoldi. The sequence continues at coordinate 5,811,638 of CAWUFW010000146.1, forward strand.
TTGGGCCGTTACACCCACTCTGTGTGGGATACGGTGGCGCAAGTGCTGCCCCAGTGTCCGGAGGAGGCCCGGGCCGTACTCTTCCGTGCAGTTGCCGAAGGGAGAGACGCAGCAAAGTTTACCATTTGCTGTGGACTGGATACCGCTGACTCGCTAGGCAGGACGATTTCCATGTCGGTAGCCCTTCGACGCTATGCCTGGCTGAGGTCAACTGGTTTCTCCGGGGATGTCCAATCCACTCTTATGGACATGCCCTTTGATGGCCGTCGCATGTTCGGCAACAAGGCGGACAACGCGCTAGAGCGCTTTAAGGACTCTCGGGCTACGGCCAAGTCCTTGGGCCTCTCCACCACCCGCCCTGTGCAGTCCGCCTTTTGCCCCTTTCGTGGCTACGGAAGGGGTGCCCCGCCACGAGCCACAGGCCGGCGCAAGCTGTTCAGCCACTGCGCGGCCGGGGACGTGGAAACCACCGCCGTGGTTCTGGGGGCCAGCGAGCGGGCCAGTCCAACACAGCCCCCTCTGCAGCAGCCTCCAAACAGTCGTAGTCCGACCTTTCAGGGCCACCAATCGCCAGTGGGTGGCAGGATTCGCCATCACCTCCCCCACTGGCGCACCATCACGCCGGACAGGTGGGTTTCGCAAATAGTCCGAAGGGGCTACTCCCTCCCCTTCGAGACTACTCCTCCATCCATGCCACCTCAGCACCATCGCATGTCGGAGGATCATCTGGCCCTTCTCCAACAAGAAGTTTCGGCACTCTTGGCCAAGGGGGCCATTGAGCGAGTTCCTTCCCCAGAAGTAGGTTGTGGTTGCTATTCCCACTACTTTCTGGTGCCCAAGAAGGACAAAGGCCTGCGTCCTATCTTGGATCTCAGGAACGTCAACCGCTTCCTCCGGAAGGAGAAGTTCAAAATGTTGACGCTAGCTCAGGTCCTGTCTGCCCTCGACCCTGGAGACTGGATGGTAGCGTTGGACTTGCAGGACGCTTATTTTCACATCCCCGTCCTGCCGGCCCACCGGCGTTACCTGCGGTTCACGGTAGGCCACGAGCACTTTCAGTTTACCGTGCTCCCCTTTGGCCTTACCAGTGCCCCTCGGGTGTTCACGAAAGTGATGGCGGTGGTCGCAGCTTATCTGCGCAGCTCAGGGGTTCCAGTCTTCCCCTATCTCGACGACTGGCTGTTGAAGGCGGGCTCGCCCCAGGCTGTCGTCTCCCACCTCCAGACTATGGTGGACCTCCTGCATTCGCTGGGGTTCTCTATCAACGTGCCAAAGTCGCACCTGGCTCCTTCTTAGAAGCTCCTCGTCATCGGAGCGGTTCCGGACACGACGCAGTTTCGGGTTTATCCTCCCGAACAGCAAGTCCGGGATATTCGGGCTATGATTTCGATCTTTCAACCTCTGTCCCGGGTTTCGGTCAGGATGACCCTGAGGCTGCTGGGCCTCATGGCCTCCTGCTGGTAGATCATTCCAGGTGGCATATGCGGGCTGTGCAGTGGGACCTGAAGTTCCAGTGGGCGCAGCATCAGGGGAATCTGTCCGATTGCGTCCAGATCTCGGAGGGCACTACACGTCAATTGCAGTGGTGGCTAACGAACCAGGATTGGGTCAACGGCAGATCCCTCTCCCTTCCCCAACCAGAGTTCACAGTGGTGACGGATGCATCACTGCTGGGATGGGGCGGCCACATGGGAGAGGCGGAGATCAGAGGCCTCTGGTCTCCGGCAGAGTCCGGGCTCCACATCAACATTCTGGAGCTTCGGGCGATCCATCTTGCACTAAAAGCATTCCTTCCCTCTGTCCGGGGAAGAGTAGTGCAGGTGTTCACGGACAACACCACCGCCATGTGGTACTGCAACAAACAGGGCGGGGTGGGGTCGTGGACCCTATGTCAAGAAGCTCTCCATCTCTGGACATGGCTGGAACATCAGGGCATATCCCTGGTGGTTCAACACCTGGCAGGTTCCCTGAACGCCAGGGCGGACAAACTCAGCCGCAGGTGCATGATGGATCACGAATGGCATCTTCACTCGGAGGTGGCGCAAGGTCTCTTTCAGCAGTGGGGAAAGCCTTGGTTAGATCTATTCGACACCGAAGAGATCGCGCAATGTCAGCACTTCTGCGCGTTGGAATTTCCAAGGCGGCACTCGCTAGGTGACGCTTTTTGTCGCCAGTGGAGTTGCAGTCTTCTATACGCCTTTCACCCTATACCACTACTGCCCAGAGTGCTGAAGAAGATCAAGCGCGACCGGACCCAAGTCATCCTTGTGGCTCCGGATTGGGCACGAAGAGTCTGGTATCCCGAGCTGTTACACATGGCCATCGATCCTCCGATCCGACTGCCTCTTCGGGAGGATCTTCTGTCGCAGCAGCAAGGGACGGTCCTCCACCCGAACCTGTCCAGTCTCCACCTCCTTGAGTGGAGATTGAGTGGCGGCAGTTGACATCTTTTGACCTGCCTCCCGAAGTCTGTGATGTTATCTTGGCAGCCAGGCATCCCTCCAACAAGACGGGATACGCCTGCAGATGCAACAAATTTGTGGCATGGTGCACAGCAAAGGCTGTGGATCCCCTTTCTGCCCCTCTTTCTGAGGTTCTCTTGTTCCTCCTTTCTTTGGCCCAGCAGGGCTCTGCTCTGGGCACTCTTAAGGGCTACCTCTCAGCCATTTCAGCCTTTCTTAGGCTTCCAGATCAGCCTTCTCTTTTTAAGTCCCCTGTTGTAAATCGCTTCCTTAAGGGCATTACTCATCTTTTTCCTCATGTTCCCTTCGTATTGCCTCAGTGGGACTTGAACTTGGTACTTACTTACCTGATGTGCGCTCCCTTTGTGCCGCTTTATAACTGTCTTCTTAGACTTCTTACTCTAAAGACTGCTTTTCTGGTTGCCATTACCTCTGCTCGCAGGGTGAGTGAGCTCCAAGCTCTTTCTTCAAAACCTCCTTTTCTGGCTGCTCATCCGGACAAGGTCGTCCTCAGAACCAGACCTTCCTTTCTTCCCAAGGTGGTTACTTCTTTTCACATTGGTCAAACCATCACTTTGCCCACCTTCTTTCCGCCTCCGCATCCTTCTAAGGAGGAAGAGAGGCTCCACCGTCTGGATCCAAAACTTGTGCTTTCCTTTTATTTGGATCGCACCAAGCAATTCCGGGTGGATGACCAGCTCTTTGTGGGCACCAAAAAAGGTCTGGCCGTGCACAAACGGACCATCTCCAGGTGGGTCGTTTTGTGCATAAAAGCTTGCTACTCTTTGGCAAAGAAGGAGCCTCCAGTGGGACTGCGCGCCCATTCCACCAGGGCGACGGCAGCTACCACTGCTTTGGGACAGGGAGTCTCCCTCCATGACATCTGTCAGGCAGCTACGTGGGCATCTCTGCACACGTTCACAAAACACTGCTGCCTGGACAGTCAAGTCCGGAGAGACGGATTCTTTGGCCGTTCTGTTCTTCAGGACTTTCTGGTGTGAAGTTAGTTCGCAGACCCACCTCCGGGGTTGGTATTGCTGCGGTATCTATTCTAAGGTAAGGAATCTATAACTAATTGTCTCTTTCAGATGAACAAGTTACTTACCTTAGGTAACGATATATCTGTAAGAGACCTAGATTAGTTATAGATTCCTTACCGCCCCACCCATCCTCCCCGTTCTGCGAACTGACTTCTAGGGTCAGGGAATCCCTTTCAGGGCCCTAGTTTTGTGCACCAGTGGTCAGTGTTTTGCATGGCTCTGCGCTTCTGGCGTGGAATGTTGTGTAAAAGAACGGACGTCCGCGCGCAAGGGCGGCGTCTAAGTAGCTACCGCAACGTCATCTCGGCGACCACGACGCCAACGACGAACGCAGAGTCGACCGACGCCACCTTTCGATGCGCAGGGGTACTGCTGATGAAAAAATTCTCCGGATCCAGTCTGACGCCTGGGGGTAATTCTAAGGTAAGGAATCTATAACTAATCTATGTCTCTTACAGATATATCGTTACCAAAGGTAAGTAACTTGTTCTTTTTGCACAGGTTTAATGATGAATAAATCTTTGTTTAATTAAAACATAAAAGGTTAACATGACAGGATGCACTGCTATTACTGTTTAAAAAACTTCATTCCCCATTTCGCAAATAATGGAGTTATCCAAGACCGGACACCATTGATGTTCTCGACTAAACCATTTTGAATCTCGTGCAGTTCTCCAACTCTGCTTCTAATATGTTCTAGCTGTTAATGATTACTGAGGGAGGTGTTAAGGATAGAAGTGCAACATTCTGACCCACCTATGCTGCAACCTCCCTCTTCCCCCACCTTTAGCCGCCAGGACATAGTCCAGGGCCGTTCTCTTCTGTAAAAGCATGGTTCTCTCGGTTTGCAGCTGATACCTTATGAGGTCTAAAGAAATGACAGTAGCATCGGATGCAACTTATGGCAGTATCTTGTTTCTCTAATGGCCCCCACTACAACATAGTTGGGAAACAAAATTATAAAAATCTGTTTGTATCAGAGACCCCACGGCACCTTTGCCACAGTTGAAGTGGATGTATGCAGAGGGTCTGATCGCAGGGACCTCATAACACATCACACCCCAATCTTGGGGCAGCCAGGGCTTGGCTTATGTGGTACAGATCAAATGTGCATTTTCCTTTCGATAACATTTGTGAAACAACCTAATGGTAGGAAAACAATGTGTATATAAGGAAGGACATTGTCCTCTGTGGACTCTAAGACAATGTCACATTCACTTTGGCCCACAAATATACTCCAGTTAGTATTCTGCCCCCGTTCTGAGTAAGCAAGTGGAATAAAGTCAAACAAATATTAACTGATGGGATTGTTTAATCTTCTAGATTTTGCCAAGTCTCGTGGTTGGGACCTGCACATTCAGGTAGTAAGTGCCTATGGTAGAATAAATTGATGCAAGTTTCATATTTGCTCGGGGATGCTCTGATTAAAGGCACACACCCCAGGACATTGGTGATCAAGTGATTGCAAATCCAGCCGCAGGAAGAAATATTTATCTTCTGATGAATACTTCTAATCACAGATTTCTCACCTTTAGAATATTCCCCAGGTGCCAGACTGGATCCGGAAATGTTCTTAGCCGTGCTTTTTTGCGTTGACACCATACCACCCCATAAGTGACAGATGGAGCCGCATATATGTGTCACTGCGCGTGGTCTTCAGTTTCTTTCTTTCCATGCCTTCAAACGTGCATCGCAGCTCATCTGTCCCTTTCGATGACTCCCCAATACGAAATCCAGTGTGCAAGGGTATGAAATCCTCTCTTAAAACTACAGGCTTCAAACCAATGTTGCACATGTGGAAATCAGATGTTGGTCATGGAAAACTACATTGTACGTCTTTCATTGTACAAGGAGTGCAACCAAAGGTTATCCAGGATAGAGAAGCGAAGCTGTATGTTGCTGAACACAAGAAGTAGTAGCCGGTCTCGACTAAGTCATGCTCTAAGTCAAGGGCAAAGATATGCTTTCATTCCCACCAGAAGTTAGTTGAAGTCCTCTAATTAGTCATAGTCCAAATGAAACCACAAAGAAGCAAACTGAGACTTGCCCCCATCCAACCACTCTGTCTAAAGAGAACTTATGAGGGCATCACAATATCAGTTGGTATCTCTCCCAGTCTCCGGCTATGGAACCGGACCTGCAGTTGATTCCAATGTGCCTTGAATTTCGTGGGTCGTCATCGGTGATGCCGCAGTAGATTGAGGCATGTAAGGAGGCCATACGCCTCACTTTTGAAACTCTTATGGCACCTTCTGGAGCACCTTTGGGCACTAGGGATCCACAGTTGGGTTACTGATGGCTGATCCATCCTCGTGCTGTCTGAACCCTTTAGACCCATCACAGGCTCTGCACCAACTCTGGTGCAGACTTCCACCCAGCTCCAAATGATAGAGAAGAAGCCAGTGCTGGTTTCGGTGTCTGACCCCGAGCCTCCTTTGACTTAATCCCAACCAAGGTTGCACTCCAAATCCACTATAGTACACCCTAGCACACCCGGTCACCATACAGTCTGGGTCTTATTCTATGTTTTCACTACCACAGAGGCACCCTCAGAGGCTCCATTGCCTTTTTGGCTTCAACGCTGAACAGAGCTTGCCACAACCCTTGTTGATACTTTTTACATGGACTCACAGAAGGTCGGTTGGCTTGATACTTTCCCTGATACACGGTTGAACTCACCTTTTGGACCCCTATGGAAGAGAGTGATTACTTTGCTGTAGTAATTCGAAGAGCAGCTGAGGTACTGGATCTACAACTGCTTCCTGTTGAAGTCGAGATAAAGGCCCTTGCAGAAATTTTGCAAACTCCTTGGCCAGCCTCATCTCAACTCTTGCTTCCATTCAATGAAGTCCTTACTGACCTTAATGAGCACTTGGTCTAAGTTCTGTTCTTGTTCACCGATGAATAGGCAGGTGCTCAGACATTACAGAGTGACGCTTGGTGGCCCTGATTTCCTTACAAAGCATCCCACATCAGAGATTGGTTATCCAAGCTTCCACCAGCAAGGTGAACCCTAATTCATACCCTATGACCCCCACCCTCTCCAGACAGTGAGTCGAAGAGGTTTGAGCCATTCATAAAACAAATAATCTGATAGAGGCTTCTTGCTGCAGATTCCGTTCCTTAGACTACTCTCCAGGTGTCAGACTCGATCGAGAAATTTTTGTGCAGTCCCCTTGCATGCCGGTAGGTGGATTCCTTCCTGGCCGCGTGGTGACGTCGACGTTCGAAGTGATGTGCACTGTGCCAATATATACACCATCCTAGTGTGCTAACTTCAGTTCCTTCTTTTCTGCACCATCAGCTCGGATCAGGGTGAGGTTCCCTGAATCTTTATTTGACTGAATTTTTCATCAGTGTTTTCGGAGTATGTCTCCATTACAATCAACTGGTTTGAGGTCTTGTGGTGCATGACACAGACAAATGTCTGTGACAGACCCCCATTTGGTGTGTCTGTGGTGCCTGGAGCTGGACCATGACCTCAAGTGCTGCTCGGATTGCAGGGCTATGAATCCAAAATCCATCTTTGAATAGGCCATGAAGCTTCTGGCCGCTCTCCACGTGACACCGCACCGCTCGAGGTCCCATCGCAAGGGAGGTTCTGGGACTGCTCTCGGAATCGCTCATGCCAGTCATTATTGTGATCCCAAACTTTTTTCTTTAAAAAAATATTTTAAACTTTATTGTGCGGCTGCCAAAAACACAATGCATTCAATGTAATATGAACCAACCAAACCAATCAGACAATACCCTTTTCCATACGTACTGCAAGTCCATTCTTGGGTCAGTATGCATCCAAGCACCTGGGAACATACCCCTCCCCCAGGTTGCTCACAGCCACAGGTTCACTTACCTCTGGCGTTTTCTCTACAGGGCCCGCTTTCCTCACTCTCCCTCCACCTTTGACCATGGGTCCTATATCTTTGCGCATTTCCGGGGGCAACCCCTTGCCTGGTATATCTGCTCCTCTGCCTGCTTGCTCCATTCCATGTTAGATACCCAGTCTCTTAAAGTCTGGACCTGAGCTCACTCCCAATATCGTATCACATCCTGTTGTGCAATGGCCAGTTTCAAGGCCTCTCCCAGCATCCGGAAAGCTTCTGTTGTACCCCTGTCCAAAACACTCACTTTTGGGCAGTCCTATAGCATGTGGACCAATGTTCCCCTTTGGCCACATCCCCTTAGGCATCGGCCAGAGCAGCTGAGCCCCATGGCGTGGAACCTCATGTGTGTAAAGTAAGCTCAGTGCAGCGGCTTTAGCTCTATAAGCTGGAACCCCGCCCTGATGGCAACCTCCCCGTGCTATCTCAAGCACTCTCCCCTACTCGTCATCTTCCAGCTTGCCCAGGTCTCCCTCCCACTTCTCCCTTCGCTTCTGCAGTAGGCCTGGCTATTACAAAGGAATGTGGAATACAGTTGGGATATGGCATGTCTATGAAGCAGGGCCCCTGGTGCTCAATGCTCCAGTTGGCTCTTGTCTTCCTGGTCCTAAGGGTAGGAGATCCTTCGGCTCAGGATGGACCTGACCTGCAGGTAGCGCAGAAACTGTCCCCCTGGCATGTCATGTTGGCTCTGCAAGTCTGCAAACGTCAACCACTACGTGTGCCCACGGAAGTCACCCACCTTAAAGATCCTAGTTGTTTTTCCAACGTCGGTGTCCTGACGCCCCACCCCCTCAGAGCTCCGCCAATATTCTTGAGCCCCACAACGGCATCTCCAGTGACAGTCACCCCATCCATCTCAGCCTCCCCAGCCACCGTGTTTCATTCACCCATACCAACGGCCTGTGATCGAGAAATGTCACCACGCCCAGTACGTTGGCCTGAAGCGCATACGCTCCAGAAGGGTCATCGGGTACGGCCATTCTAGTGAATCAAACGCCTTCTCTGTGTCCAGCACCACGAGTACCGCTGGCTCCTGCACCTGAAGCCTTCTAGCAAAACAGCCGGAGGGCCGCCAGAGATTATGCCATGTGGACCTATGAGACATAAAGCCTGATTGGTCCAGAGCCACCATGCTGTCAACCACCGGCAGAAGGCGGTTCTCTAAGATTTTTGCAAGCACATTTGTTTCCACATTCAGGCGCAGTGCTCTGGTAGCTTCCCGGGTTTATGAATCTTCACAGTCAGTGCTTGCCTAAGATCCCAGGCCAGGGCCAGGGCCTCGCAATACATGTCATTGAAGGGTTTAAGCACCTTGCTCCTAACGCATTAAAAAAATTCAGGGGGAAGGCCATTAGGACCCCGGGCATTCCCACTTTTGTGTTCGGCCAAGGCATCCACAATTTCTCTCTCCATAATAGCTACTTCCAATGCGCCCCTGGCCTCCCTGCTCAGTTTAAACACCGGAAGATCATGCACAATACTGTGCATGTCTGCTTCCTCCGGTTTTGGAGAGGCAGCAGGTGTATGACCCCTTTAGATAATGTACAAAGGTGTGGGCTATAGCAGCCAGCATTTCTGCCAGCTCCCCCGCTGTGTGCAGACTGCCGAAATGCATTGTTGGACCTTGTCCTTTTTGGCCAACCAAGCCAGCATCTACCCCGTCTTCTCCCCTGTCTCATTAAGTCTACTCTGTCGTGCCCTGTACTGTATCCTTGCCTCCTGGTGGACTAGGTGCATATATTCCTCCCTCAGCTGGGCCAAGGTCTGTGCCTGCTCTAAATCCATCTGTTGTGCGTAGGCTGCCTCTCCGTCTGTTATCTCCCTTCTAGTTCCTCCACTCAGCGGAGTCCCCCGTTTTTTTACCCACCACGTGCGTTATTAGATGGCCTTGTGCCACTGCTTTATAGGTCTCCTAGAGTACTGTACCAGAGCCTTCATTCTGTTGGAAATACAGGTTAGACATCTCTTAAAGAGAGTGTCTGGTGTCCCAGTCTGTCAGCTCCCACGGGTCTAAGTGCCAACAAGCGCTAGCTCGAGTCCCATGCACCCATAGTTCTGTGGTGATTAGGGAATGGTCCGATCTGCCCCTTGGCAAGTAAACTGTGTTTCTGTATCTTTGATGTTGAGACCCTGGCACCAGAAAATCATTGGCTGCATGGGAGAACTGTATATCCCCCAGATGCATCACCCATCATAGGTCCTCCAGTCCCATGGCCCCTAGAAAGGAGCAGAGTTGTGGGTCATCCCTGGGTATCCCCCTGTGTGTACCAAGCAATTCATCTCCCCATGAAGGGTCAGGTTAAGGTCCCACAGATCAGTATCAGTGCCGTCAGCAATCCATTTCCCCAATCTGTCCAGGCCAGGCCCCTGCAGACCAAGCAGTAAGTGTACCAGGAGGCCACTATCAGAGGTTCCCCGTTCCAAGTCACCCCCGCTCCCTCCCCCCTACCGCCACCCAGCATCCCATCTGCCCATGTTTTTGTGATTTGGACTGGCGTGAATCTAGGGACCAGGATAGCGATCCTCCCTTGGCCCTGGCAGAATATCCCATGTGTATCAAGGTTTTGTACCTACCACTCTTAAGAAAGTCGGAGTGGGAACCCCGCAAGTGTGCTTCCTGAAACAGGATCAAGTCAGGGGAGTGTCGCGTCAAGTACTACAGGACCAGCCCTCTCTTCAGGTTATTTCCTAGCCCATTCACGGTCCATGAAAGGATCCTGAAGGAGGTGTCCCCCTCTTTTTATTTGCAGACCCATTTTTTTGCAGTGCCATAAGTGTTTTGCTTGCTCCCGTCCTGGCCTACTGTCCAACTTGCCTTCAGTCCAACACACCCCCCCAATGTATGAGGCACCTGTCACCCCACCCAACTTTGTTTGTTGCTTACCATCGTGTCTGGCATGTTGAATAAGGGTCCAGTGTGGCCAGCCCAGCTCGTTTAGGCTCCTTCAGAGCACAGTGACCCCATTTGCATGCCACCATCCCTCCTGAGTTATCGCTTCCACTACATCCATCAAACCCCCTACAGATGATATCACCTGCTGTCATGCGGGTGACCTTTGGGAGGTCCGGCTCCTCTGCGTCCTCACAGACCCTGTTGATTCTCCTGCTGGCTTGTCAAGGTCACCGTCTAGGAGTTCCCACCGGTTCGTGGAAGGCTGCAGGAGGCCTTGTTGCAACTCTGCAACCACCTTGCCTCTCTCTGTGTGTGCGCCTCGGCCCTGGTGGGGGTCACCCTTGACCTCCAGCGGGAACGCTGCCATTGTTGCTGAGTCTGCCATTCAGGGGAGCGCTCACCTCCCCAATCCTGTGCCATCGGATGGCCCTGCCGCTCCAGCCAGTCCCATACCTCTTTCACCTCAGTGAAGAAATGGGTAGCATTGTGCACAGGAACTTGGAGGCGGGCTGGGAAAAACAGGGCATTTTTAAAGTTGAGGTGCCGCAAGTGTTTCTTGACTGCCAGGAAAGTATTGCATTGGCACACTGGACCAACGTGGTGGTGTTTGGATAAATGCTCACCGGTATGTCCTCAATCTGCCAGAACCCGTGAGAGGTGTGCTAGTTGTAGTATCTTGTCCCAGTCTCTGAAGTTGAGCAAGAGATTCACAATAGGTCTGGGTGGAGCTCCGGGGGTCGGGAGTCGCCCCGGGACCCTGTGCTCCCTCTCCACAGAGAACGTTGACACCTAGTCTCTACGATAGCTATTGCTCCATGATAGTTCTGTCAAGGGTCCCTCTGCTCTCTCAGGTGCTTCCATCAGTCGTATATTGTTGTGACGAGAACACCCTTCGTCGTCCTTCACTCTAGCCGACAGAAGTACCACTTCCCTTTACAGCTAGGTCAGCCTGTCCTTGTGTGCTGCCACAGCCAGTTTGAGCTGGGCCACGGTCAATTCTCACTCTGTGACTATGTCCACCAGTCCGGTGTAGTCCGCCCTCCAGCGGTCCACATCTATGATTACTGACTCAATCTTTTGTTCCAGTATCTCCTTGATATCACTGATAGCTGCCAGGAATTTGATGTGTGGGTCTCCAACTCCATCCCCATGGGGGATGGCCCTCTGCGGTCTTGTCAACCCTAGCCTGCCCAGAGCCTCCCTGTTTGTTCCGGACCATTATGGGGGCCAGTTGCCGCAGGCCTGTAGTCTGTAGTAGTTAGTTCTTCGGCCAGTGGTGCCAAGCCGCGCGGCCCCTAGACGCCTCTCTCAAGCAGGAGGGGGCAACCACACTCTGTCTCTTCCGGACCCCCGGCGGCCACTGCTCCCAGCTGGGTGGGTGACCATACCTCGAGGGACCATGTTTGATGTCTGTCCCGCACCAGGGCCAGCCATTGCCTCAAGGGCCCTCTCCACCGCCACTCTAGCCCTTAGGGTCCCTGGCCCAGGGGAGGGGGGTCACCTCTTGTGTCAATGGTGCTATGATCCCCCACAATAGCTCTTGGGCTCTGCACACCCTCCTCCGGGTCCCCTCTGGGTCACCAGCCAACCAGGTCCATTCATGAACATGGCAGCTCCATCGCCTCTATTGTTGCCCCACACCATCCACACCTGTTGGAGTTCGTGGCATCTCTGCTACTGCCCCCGGTTCTCGGTCCGTGAGCAGCTCTCTCGTGTGGCTGTCTTCCAGTGCCCCCTGGCTCCTGTGGAACTCAGTGGGGCCACGGGGCCCAAACTCACAGTGTAGGGACCGGGCTCTCTGCTGCCTCTTCAGGGCCCTCCTGGCCGTCTGCGCGACCGGCTGGGCGCCATCTTGCATGTTTGCTGCTCTGGCAGATGACTACCCCGTTGCCATCTCCGAAGGCCTTCCTGGGACCGGTCTGCCCCTCGCGGTCTCCTGTGTCCCAGGTGCCCTGCACTGCTCCACGGGGCTATTGGGTTGGATTGGGTGGTTCATGATACATATTCCAGCGGGCCGCAGGCTTCGGAGATCCATGCTACATGTCCACCTCCATTGCAACCGTGGCCACGCCGATCCCAGACTTCTTCATGCAAGTCGAACAAGAAGTCGAAGCGTTCTTCGACTTCTCTGCGCTGGTCCCATTCATCGGGTGAGGCACGGGAATGCTGGCACAATTCCAGGCCCCGCTCCGAGGTTGTCCCTCCGGATCCTGTGCCTGACCATGGGTCCGCTCTGTGCTTCCCCAAGTTGCCCAGTGCTGGAGCGACCCTGCCCAACTTAGAGAGTCTTATGAGGCCATGAGCCTCCTTTTTGAACAGCTGGACCTCTATATAGTGCCTTTGGGGCCCATGGGTTCGTGAGAGACTGCACCAGCGGCTCTGCCCTCCGCGCCAGTCAGGCCCTCAAGATCCACTGGTGGATCCAGATCGTCCCGACAAAAATTTTGCAACCTCCTCCGAGAACTGTTCCAATAGCGCCCTTCTCAGGGTCACTGAACTCATTGTGATTCCCGACTCCGATGCGGAGCCGGACCAGCGCCGCCCAACGTCTGTTCCAGCGCCGACCAGGCCCACATGGAGATAGAACCCTATTTCCCTGAAGGGCCCACTGAGGAACTCAAATGGAGGGGATCTGAGGATCCTTATGGTTATTCTGATTCCTAGCAGGGTCCATGGCCCACTACACGTGGTATGAGGACCTGGCTGATGCCAGTCGTCTGAACACTTCACCAGACAGTGGTCTTCTTTCTCCTTTCACAGTGGCTATGGAGGAAGGGGCTTTCTTTGCAATGGTGTTCTGGCGGATCTTCTCAGGTCCTGGACCTTCAGCTGCCTATGGTTGATGTCAAGCACAGAGTCTTGACAGAGGTGCTTCAACCTGGGGTGTCCTCTTCAGAGCCCCTACTCCCCTTCAATGAAACTGTGACAGATGTCCTGCTCAAGTTCGAGGCCAAGCCCTGCACAGGCACTCCTGTGTAACGGACAGTCTCCCCCTTTCTTTGCCCCGCTCCAGGGGACCTCCTCTAACTCAACCAGCATCCCTATCCTGAGAGCCTGGTGGTCCAGGGGTCGACCTACAAAATCAAACTCCGGCGCTTTCCTTACTACACCACCGATTAGGGAATCCAAGAGGCTGGATACCTTTGGTAAATGAATGTTGTGTTCCACCAGCCTTGTACTGTGGTCTGTGAACATTGCTTGCTTTTAGGACCGCTATTCCCATACTGTATGGTATACGGTTGCGCAAGTGCTACCTGTGGTCTCCGAGGAGGCCCGAGCTATACTTTTCCAAGCTATTGCTGATTAGAGAGATGCAGCAAAGTGCACAATCAGATGCAGATTGGATACAACGTCATGCCTGGCTGAGAACTGGCTTTTCGGGGGATGTCTAGACATCCTTTATGGACATGAACTTTCACAGCACTCGCCTCTTTGGCGACAAGGCGGATTCAGCACTTGAATGCTTCAAGGATAATAGGACCACCGCTAGGTTAGTGGAGCTTACTATGGCCATTCGTCAGCCCCATTCCGCCTTCTGTTCCTTCTCTGGCTGTGGTAGTGGCTATCAGCCGTGTCCTTTTAACTCTAGCCACCATGGCCAGATTGCACCTCAGTCCTTCTGTGGCAACAGAGTTAGCTCCCACAAACCTCACGGGAAGCCAGTTGGTGGCAGGATTCTGCACCATCTGCCCCGGTGGTGGGAGACCGCTTCAGACAAATGGGTGCTTCAGATTGTCCAGCGGGGTGCACCCTACCCTTCTGGCAGACCCCGTCACCTTTGCCACCATCCCCGAGCAGCTGACAGAGGACCACTTTTCGCTCTTGCGACCGGAAGTGCTGGCTCTTCAGGCTAAAGGAACCATCTAGAAGGTGCTGCCATCAGAAGTAAGCGATACCAAAGGGGATGATGGACGGAGCGCTTGAGCTAATCAAACACTCACCCCCAGTCAACTGATCTGGGTTTAATCCATCATCATTCTTTAGCTCACTCCACCACCCCAGTTCAGACATGGCCATTTGCAAATCAGTCTGACCATGTGCCTCATGGGAACAGTCCAGCCCGAACTGCCAAGCCATGTCTTCCCTGGACCGGAAACAAGCATCCTGGGACCGGTTTCTGGCTATTCAGCCGTCATCAGCCAGGCTAGCTTGAATCCAGTGGCAAAGTGAGCAAGGGACCCACGTCTGGGCATACCCTGCCAACTAAGGGCGAACAAAGCGATACCAAAGGGGATGATGGACATCTGAAGTAAGTCGCAGTGGCTATTCCTGCTACTTTTTGGTGCCGAAAAAGGATGCAGGCTTCTAACCTATCCTTGACCTACGCTCACTTAACTACTTCTTGAAAAAGAAAAAATTCAAGATGTTCACTGTGGCTCAGGTTCTGTCTGCACTTGACCCTGGAGACTAGATGGTAGTGTTGGACTTGCAGGACGCCTACTTCCATATCCCCATCCTGCCTGCCCACAGGCTTAACCTACTGTTCATGGTAGTCCAAGACCATTATCAGTTTGCTCTTCTCCACTTTGGCCTTACAAGGTCCCCTCGGGTGTTCACTAAGGTGATGGTGGTGGTTTCAGCACATCTGCAGTTGTCATAAGTTCCAGTCTTTCCTACCTCGATAACTGGCAGTTGAAGGCGTTCTCGCCCCAGGCAGTCGTCTCCCACCTCCAGACTACGGCTGACCTACTTTCGATGGGGTTCACTATCAGTTTGACGAAGTCGCACCTGACTCCCGCTCAGACGCTCCGTTTCATCTGAACTGTTCTGGATACAGCGCGGTTTTGGGCCTATCCTACAAAACAGCGAGTCCAGGATATTCAGGCTATAATTCAGATGTTTCAGCCTTGATTTCAGTGAGACCGATTCTGAGGCTGCTAGGCCTAATAGCCTCCTGCATCCTGGCTGGCATATGCAGGCTGTACAGTGGGACCTGAAGTTCCAGTGGGTGCAGCATCAAGGGAATCGCTCCGACCTGGTCCAGATATCAGAGGAAACTGCAAAATGTCTGCAGTGATGGCTCATGGACCACGATTTGATCAGCGGCAGACCCCTCTCCCTCCCCCACCCAGAGCTTACTGTAGTGACAGGTGCATCACTTCTGGGTTGAAGCGGCCATCTGGAAGAGATAGGTATCAGAGAACTCTATTCTCCGGCAGAGTTTCAGCTCCACATCAACCTTTTGAAACTGAGAGCGATTCTCCTGGCTTTGAAAGCATTTCTTCCTTCCATCAAGGGAAGGCTGGTTCAGGTGTTCAGTTAGAAAAGTAGTTAGCGGTATGTTGTATAAATGGCAAATAGATTGTAATATCAAAAACAAAAAAGAAACGGGTTAGATGCAGAATATATAAAGTGAAAACAAGCTAATTTGAGTACTCGGGTACCCGAAATGTATATAGGCAAGTTAGTTCTAACTTCAGGCAATAAGGACTACTGCTGAAGGTATTTATTCAGCCACAACAATTTTAATTCTTTTTTGAAGGAGGTAATTGAAGGATTAGATCTAGTTTCAGTATGAATTGCGTTCAATATTCTAGGAGTAAGATCCGAAAAGGAGCGGTTATAAGTTTTCTTTTTGTTGAACTTCTGTGGCTTCAACAATAGAGAATTAGAACTTCTTAGAGTGCGACTCCCACCCAATAGTTCAGTTGTTTTTTGCCAGGTAGACTGGTGTGTTGTGATGAAGGGCCTTATGGGTCATCCAGGCAATCTTAAACTGAATTCTTGTTTCAAACTGGAGCCATTTGAGATATTTCAGGTCCATTGTAATGTGGTTGCGTTTCCTGGATCCTGTGATCAGCCTAGCAGCTGAGTTTAGAGTGGCCCTTAACGGAGCCAGCCTGCTTTTGGGTAGACCTGCAAGAGTGGCACTCCCGTCGTCTAGGCGGGAGATGACTAGGGTTGGATCGCTAACTGAAAGTCATCTGGAGGTAAGAAGGGTTTTATTTTTCTTAGAATGTTCAAATGGTAATTAGCTATTTTGGTAGTTACACTGATGCGCTTTTTCATATTGAGGTGTACGTCCAAAATAATGCCTAGAGATCTAGTAGAATCAACAACATGTGGGGCGCAGTCGAGTGCGGTCAGCTGTTTGAGCCTTTCATCCATGGAAGTAGAGAGATTGGAGGGGGCGATAAGGAGAAATTCAGTCTTGATTGTATTGAGCATAAGGTGATTGCAAGTTAACCATTACTGGGTTTTCAGTAGCATGGAGTTAAGAGTTTTGATATCTTCAAGCAAGGATATTTTCAAGTATAACTGTGTGTCATCTGCGTTCATGTGGTACTGTATATTTGAGTGTGTAAGAATTTCGGTAAGCGGTTCCATGAACAAGTTGAATAACGTAGGAGATAGAGTGGTTCCTTGAGGTACTCCCATCGGGCCGGATTAATGTCCGACAGCGTTTGACTGACCTTGATTCGTTGAACTCTATTATAAAGGAAGGAGGAAAACCAATTTAGGACGGGACCAGATAAACCCATCCTTTTCTTCAAAAGGTTTATCTTGTTGTCATGTTTGACCGTATCAAATGCAGAGGAGAGATTAAGGAGTATAAGCAGGCATGGTTCGTTCTGATCAAGTAGTCTCATGGCATCATCTACAATGTGTGTCATAGCTGCTTCAGTGCTATGAACAGTTCTGAATCCAGACTAGCAATGGTCAAGGTGCTGAAACTGTTCGATGTGTTTGCAGAGTTGTAAGTGCACACATTTCTCATGTAGTATTGCAACAAGCAAGGCAGGGGGTTTGTGGACTCTGAATGTCAGGGCATTTTCCTGGTGGTTCAACATCTGGCGGACTCCTTGAACGCCAAAACAGACTAACTCAGCCGTCGATGCCTCATGGATCACAGATGGCATCTCCATCTAGAAGGAGGTGCAAAGTCTCTTCAGATATTGGGGAGGAGCTTTGTTAGATCTGTGCGCCACTGCAGAGAATGCTCAATGTCAGCACTTCTGCACCCTGGAGTTGCCAAGGTGGCTCTTGCTCTGAGATGCATTTTGTCTCGAGTGGAGCTCAGAACTCCTGTACGCCTTCCCTCTGATATCACAACTGCTCAGAATTCTCAAGAAGATCAGGACCAACCTGGCCCATGTCATTCAGTGGCTCTGGATTGGGCACGGAGTGTATGGAATTCAGACCTCATGGGCTTGAGCACCTGACATCTTATTAGGCTCGCCTTCCAGGGGAATCTGCTGTTGCAGCAGCAGGGTCGGATTCTCCACTCGTGCCTCTGCACTCTCCACCTTCATGCATGGAGTTGGAGTGGCAACAGCTGAACACCTTCAACCTTCTTCTGGAGGTGGTTGATGGCCTCTTGGCAGACAGGCGTCCCTCGATGAAGACTGTATTTACTTGTCATTAGGACAAATCTGTGGCTTGGTGCGGCACACACCAGATCGATCCCCACCAGGCAAAACTATCAGATGTGTTGTTTGTTTTATCTCTTGCCTGGCAAGGTCTAACTTTGAACACTGTTAAGGGTTATCATCTGGAACTTTCTACCTTTTTACTGTTGCCTAATCAGCCCTCATTGTTTAAGTCACGCATAGTGATGCAATTTTTGATAGTGCTATAGCATATGTTTCCCCCTTTTACTTTTGTGATGCCTCAGTGCAACTTCAATCTCGTCCTTATTTATATGATGGCACTACATTCAAGTTGCTCCACAGATGTTCTTTGCAGCTCCTTGTAACATCACAAAATAAAATAGCTCCTTGCCATCAAGACTGTGTTCCTCATCGACATTACCTCGGCACGGCATGCGAGTGGGCTCCAGACTCTGTGCTAATCCATCGTACACCACCTTCTTCCCAGACAAGCTGGGTCTGCAGACTAGAGCATCCCTTCTGCCAGAGGTTTCAACGTCATTCTGTGCTCTCTCTTGCTCATCTAAGGAGGAGGAGAGACTGCACCGCTTGGAACCCAAGAGAAAGCTCTGAGCTTCTACATAGATTGTACCAAAGAGCTCCAGGTGAACGATCATCTCTTTGTGGTGACTCATTGGTGCAAAACAAAGGAAGGCAGAGAAGCAGCCCCTAGAACGGCTGTGGGCTGACTCTACCGGAGCCAATGCTGCTGCCACTGCGTTAGCACATGGTGTCCCTATCCTAGACATAAGACAGACATCCCTCCATATGTTCACAAAGCACTATTATCTGAAAAGCCAGGTTTACCGAGAGGGGCGTTTTATGGCTCAGTCCTGAAGTACTTTCTGGTTTGAGTCCATTCATAGACCCGCCACCAAATAGACACTGATTTGGTTTCAAAAGGTGAGGAATCTGAGGCTAGAAATCGTCTGTCAGAAGAACAAGTTACTTACCTTCAGTAACTCTCTTCCTGGTATAGACCCTAGCCAAAAATTCCTCACCGACCCACCCACTCTTCCTGTTCTGTGGTTTTACTCTACTTAGTTAATATTTCCCAAGTTTAGAAACCTGCACACTGGATACACCAGTTTAGTTTTGGGGCTCCGCATCTGGGGGCATGGGCAGTCTATAAAGCAACTGACGTCAGCGTGCAGTAGTAGCGCTTATATAGGGCCCGCTTGTCATTTCCGGAGCGGAAGGACGTCATTGCTGAGCTACAAGGTGCCACCATCTGGTGTGCAAAGGAACTACTGAAAAGTTTCCAGATCCAGTCTGACGCCTGGAGAGTATTCAAAAGATAAGTAAGCAACTTGTTCATTCAGAGTAAAGTTGGCACCTCTTGGACTGTCCTACTATTCAGGATACGATATATGACCAGGTTAAATTTGGATGGGTCGGTAAGGCGAAGGCATATCTGAAACCGCTTGGACAATTTTTCTTCCAATGCCCTAACTGTTTGCAGGCAAAACACTGCCACACCTCAGGCTTCTCCCCTGCCTCTCTCGTTTCCTCCTCCCACATGCCCTCCTTCCTGGCCCCACCCATTTGTTCCCCTTCTGGCGGGGGCTCCCGGTACTCCTGCCTTCATATTCTGCTGCCTATTTTGTAATTTCAAAGACATCAGTTCAGATTCAGCACTCATTACCTTTTCTTGTGAGGTAGCACAATGGTTTGCAACAGTTACTAGTTCAGCCAGATTTTTTCGTTTGCCATGCAATACAAATGGTCGTTAACTGACTTTGAACATTCTGTAACAATCCCTGCAAAAGCAGCACCTACAGCTTCCTGAGCAATTTGTCAGGCGGCCAATGCCTGAAAATCTTTAAAACGCATCCTAAAGCCTTGCTAGATGATATTTATTTATATTTGTGTTACAATTTGAAATATTGATCCAATTTGCTTTCACGTGGCACATCAGCAACTGCATTCAACAAGGCATCGTTTGCAGTCTCACCGCCCCATTCTTCCTAGGATCCTGCTTCGGCCAACCAGACTTCTCAGCCAATCGATATCAAACTCCACTCGATACCATCAGATTCAGCAAATGATTCACGTCAGCCTAGTTAGGTCTATGCACTTCAAACACACTTTGCAATAGTTCATGGAACAGGGTAGGATTTTCTCTAATGTTGGGGAACTATTAATTGATGATCGTTTAATAAGATGGGGCCTTTCTGACATGGACACTGCTTTTTCCGTGGGGGACTGCAGGAGGACATGTGTCTAATCTCTTATTGGAAGGAAGGTGCCAGGAAATGGTAGAGTGGGGTCTTTATCATTGGTGTCACTATAGTGAGGGGAAGTCTCTACCTTCTCTCTTTGAATTCTGGTACTAGTTAGTCGATTTGCAGTCCTCCTTGAACTGTCTTTGGTATTAGTGGAGTTGTGGTTGCTGTGATCTCTTTGCCCAGCTGGGACTGAACGCTCTCTTGGTCTAGATTGCTCGATGGTAATGGACTCTGTCTCATCTGGCTACTCTACTGTCATTCGCTTGCATCACGGTACTCTCTTGTGCGTTACCTCACTGTGCTTCTGCTGGTGGTCCTGGTGGTGCTGACCCGTTTCCAGGTGAATCCACTGGTGCATCGCCAGCCCCACTGGCAGGCATGGGAAAACAACCATTAAATCCTCCTTTCTTGGGTCCTGCTCTACCTCACTGGTGATACATAACATAGTATGGTCAGAAGTCCCTTTCGGTGGGGGTTCATTATGCTTGTATGTTTTCTGCCGTAATTGCTGCTACTTGATTCATTCACCGAAAATAAGGAGGAGTCTGCTGACCTTGTGCCCTCAACTCATCTCGTGAATGGGGATTTGGTCGAAAGGAAATAGAAAGTTGGGTTAATGGGTCCCTCAGTTATTCCTCCACCTGATCTCATCAGGGGTGGAAGGAAAGCAATCGTACACTCGCACCAAAAATCTTTGTGCATTTGACCTTTCTTCGGTTGTGTTTCCGGAGGGGCTAACGAATGGGCTGGTGCAGCTGGATCTGAGAATCTTTCTCACCCACATTCATCCTACAAGGGGCTGTGCTTTGGGTCCTGGTGCTCCTGCAGACCCTGCAGCTCTTCCCCATTCCCACACTGTTTCCTAGAGCATGCTTGTTCTAGTCTGTGGATTACACACACATCTTTACTATAGAACTTATCCCATTCCCACCTACCCAAACAGTCAATTACTCCTTTGTTTCCTACCAAGATGACATTTTCTGTGCACTGTACCACATCACAGACATCAAGAAACAATACTGACAAAGCAACAGATGATAAACAGACTTCACCTCAATTTACTTCAATGTGCTTACAGTGTCCACCCACGTCCCCCTGGAGAAATCTCTCCCTCACCTCTGCAACCTCCAGTCGTCATGTGGGATGCAATCTAGCTCTTAGCCGCCTCGATGTCCTAGTGAAGACGATTACCAGCACCAGGTTCTGTGAAACAAATCAGTCTGCAATACTCCTAGAAGTCTAGCACATTTTTAGTCCAAAAATGGCCAGCAAGCATCAAAAATATTTTTAGTGCAGATGGCCAGTTCGACTGTCAGCCCACCACTGTGATCAGCTGGAGCATGTAATGCTAAAGTGTATACATTTCAGGACTACATTTATACATTTGTTTTCAACGCAATAAACAGAGGGGAAAAAACATGATCAAACAAAAATTTCAGATTGACACTAACGAGCAGGTGTAAGACTGTGTGAGAACCTTGAGGAAGAAATACAGCAAAGTATTGCAAAAAGGCTGACTTGTCTAAATATGCAGTTATCGCTTTGTTGTGCCAGCTACGCTTACTGGAACAGATCGGCTTAATATGCATTGTACAACATGGGATAAGATGGCAGAACATTTAAAAAAACCTCAAATGTGCAATAAAGACAGCTAGGTGAACAAAAAATAACTTCCTCAGGACTGCGT
Source organism: Calotriton arnoldi (assembly GCA_963921515.1). Taxonomy (NCBI): domain Eukaryota; kingdom Metazoa; phylum Chordata; class Amphibia; order Caudata; family Salamandridae; genus Calotriton; species Calotriton arnoldi. Next base: position 5,833,202 of record CAWUFW010000146.1, read on the forward strand.
CTGAAAGCAGCATGATAATTACAATACTTTTTTACAAATATTATATAACTCTGCATAATAATAATAAGGCTACCTGCATTAATTATTTCAAAGATATGTTTTCATGACAGCTCAAATGCACGTGTTACCACAGTGAACGATGAATGTTGTTATATTCTTTAATAAATGGACACAAAGCCAGGGACTACATAATGTAATGTATTGTGTGACACATCTTCGAAACTGCCACAGCACTAGCAGTGCCTTGCCCTCAGCCTCTTCAGATCTGTTTTTCACTTTTCTTCCAAAGACACTCTTTTAAAAAAATGTTTTTATATATTTATATATATATAGAACAGTTGAGGCAACCCGCCACTGATCCATTGCGAATGTGAGACACCCCTTTGATGTTGGCTTCATTGAACAAGCTAGCCGTGCTTTGCATAATCAAACCAGAAAAAGCACCAATCCGATCACAATTGTATCCTACCCCGCTTATTAGTTGACCTCCTTGCTGCCCATGTATCTTCTAAACTCGGGCCAGATGCCACTTGGGCACTGCTTTGGGTGAGTCAGTGATCGGGCGCAATCCTCCCTAAAATTGCAGAGCTTCACAGTTGTTCCACGTCAGCCTTCAGTAGGCCGTCTAGTCCCAGGTTTTATGCGCTGCATACTGGTGTTTGTAGTTTTGCTCTTTTCATTATAGACGCAGGCATGAATGTCCCATAAAACAAGGAGAAATGTGCTGCTCGCTCCCGACATCGGATGGCGGGAGCTGTTGGTGTAAAGTGAGATCTCTCATCCAGATACAGGAATCAAAGGTGTTTGTCTCATCCAGCAGCACAGAGACCATTTTTAGCTTCATTAATTGCCATTTTCTCACATATTGATTGGTGGTGGGCATCATTTTTATGTTATTAATTTGAGCAAGTGACTGACAGCGCAGTGGTCATCCAAAGGAATCTCATTTCTAGAAGTGTCGTAATTGCTGCATTTTATGCGTCAGATTTTCTTAGGGCTTCTAGGCTATTCCACCCAATGCTTACAACGTGTTTGAAAGCCAGTGTCAAGGTATGTTTTGGCTTGAGAAAATGTGGCCTTATTTTTCCTAAACAAATTCTCAGCACCTGCTACCAATGTGGACACGCATTAATTTTAAACGACTTATGGACTTCAGGGCCCTTACAATTTGAGTCCACAGTTAAAACAAAATCCACAATTGCGTTCTAGATGTTGTGCAGTCAGCCAACGTTTTGTCTTGAAAAATGTGTTGGCAGTGTTTTCAGAGTTTAAGGTTCCCACTTGAAATTCCCTTCCAGGAGAAGGGGGTGAGGAGGTTCTTTTCACATACATGTAATTCTTCCAAATGCTATTGGGATCTTCAGCAGCTTTCCAACTACTTGCTCCTAAACAGCATCATTTGTCTTTTCAGTAGTGCCAGTGATACCACCAGGATGTAAGTGCTCGGTAGCTAATATATCCTGTTCTAGATCTAGCAAGGTTTACCCATATGTCTACTTTAGATTCCCCTTAGGATATAATATATATCATACTTGAAGTGTCATAGATTTTTGTCTCTAGATATTTGAGTTTGAGAACTATTTTAGAGACGGAGCGGCGTAGCAACCTTGTCAAGAATACCTAATCGAAACACCACTGGACTGCCCAGTTGACGCAGAGGCCAGATACCTTTCAAAGCTGATCTGTTGTCCCGCATCTAAATGTTCTCTGCCTATGATGACTATTGCCACTCAGGCTCTTGTGTCTTGACTCCACAGCATTTCATTGCTTCATGACTGTAGAAGATATGGTTTTCCAAGCAGTTTCTGTCTAGGAACTGAACCCAGTTTACTGTTTAGGCAGCCTGCGAAATTTGGTGCAGCAGAGTGACCAACATTTGCTAGTGTGGACTCAACTCACATCATGGCATAATACATCTATGCTCAGCCTTCTACAATTCTATCCTAATCAGTTTGAGATTGCCATTCTTCACTAACATCTTGAGTTCTCTAGAATAAAGTTGTAATATTTCTTGGACACTGGCATGCTCAAATTTTACCTTCACTTAAATACATTTTGTTAAATTGTAATATTCGTTTTTGAAACTTTGAGTAGATTTATGCTTGCGTCCTGATATAGTGGGATCCATCCATGTAATAATTTTTCATTTGCCTTTATACATAGGGGTGCTACCACGTTTGTCCTGATGAAGACCCTGTGGTAATAATTGTAGGGGATAAAAGTTGACATACTCACCTAATGACTGGCATTCGATGTTGTGTTCTAAAACTGTACTCAAAGTTTGAGTTGTTCCTTTAAACTGTGAACTGCTTACCAGTCCACAGTTTTTACTTTGTGAATATCTCCAGCGCACTTTTTTCCCTCTTGGCACTACCACAGCACCTTGGAGCGCCCATCATAAAGTTTTGTTTCTATATAACTGTATGATATATTTGTGAAGCCTTAAGGATTCCTCCAAGAGAACGATTGTTCATGATAACTAATAGACCAAGTTCCCAGGAATGCAGGGTTGCCCTGTATTAATTGTCTTTTTTATATACATACTAGCATTCTGCCTTGTGGGAGACTTATGAACATATAAAAATGGAATTTTTCCACATGGCAAAGGCGGTTCCCCTACCATGTATCACCGCAGTGCATTTAAACTGCAGCCTAGCCGGTACACATCTGCTTGAACTTATATCTTCCTTTTTTCCCCCTGCAACCTCGAAAATTGCTATATGTACGATCAGTTGAATAGTATTCCACAATTGGCCCCATCAGTCAGCCTACCTACGTTTTGTCATTTTATACATAGGTAGCTAATTACTTTCAGTCGTGGGTAAGTGGTCAATCGCCTGGCACTGTAGCATCTCACTTTTCTCCAGGTAAATACAGAAAAAATTCTGTTGATTTTTTTAGATTTGTGATTGGAGAAAGTAGGTGCACATGGAAGATTTATTAGAGAGCATCTTATCAGAGAAATGAATGAAATATTTGCATCAAAACTTGCTTGCCTTCACACAAGTGTTTGTTCTGGTTCTGACAAAGGACAGACCAGGCCTGACCCGTAGACATCATGTGTTCTTGGTGCAGGTTCCCGCAGTTAAAAGTATTTGAAAACTGAGGAAAGCCTCGTTCATTCTGCTTAGCAGAATGCTCCGTAAAGGATTAACATCTCCATTATTTGTCCAACACTTTAACATTTTCTTTTTGCACCCTGTCCAAGTAGGGACACCTAATCCTACTCAGGATAAGTTTAGTACATACTACTAAGTTTACCTGTGCTCTCCTTCAGGTAGTTTGGCACGAGCAGTCAGGCTAAACTAAAGAGGCAATGTGTAAAGTATTTGTGCACACACACAGTAACACAGTGAAAACGCCACACAAATACTCCACACCAGTTTAGAAAAATAGCCAATATTTATCTGAGTAAAACAAGACCAAAACGACACAAATTCAACATACACAAGTCAAGATATGAATCTTTCAATATTAAATGCAGTTATAGCGTTTAGAACTCAATAGCTCCAACTGGGACTATTTGATTGTGCTTAATTGAGCCAAATCCACAAGTTTTTCAGAGGCACTGCAGTGGGACCGCCAAAGAACCGCCCGCCAGAGTAAAAATAAGTCGTACTCTGGCTGGCAGTCTTTAATGGCTTTGGCAGTCTCGGGGCGGCAGCGTGGCGGCCTCGCTTCGAGACCCCATAGTCATAATAAGGCCCTAACTTCAGTATGCAGAAATTACATAGAAGTCCAGCATACAAGTCTATGCATAACTGCCTTTTAATTTCTGACAAAACCTAATAAGTCTTAGTGAGTCCTGCTTCAGTATAGAATAGTCCTAGAACTCCAAGTCTAGTCTTCTATTCTGCCCATTAGTGTTTTATCATCAGATTCAGTGATCTCCGATGTCAACCATCATTATATTGTTTTGTTGGCATCTTTAGTTTTACCACTTCGTTCAAACTGAGCCCAGGTTGTCATTTATGAAGTTCTTTGAAGGATGAGCTCATTTTTTTTTTTTTTTTTTTTTACTCCCTGTACTCCTTTCCTATTTACTTCATTTTATTTGTCTATTCTTTGCGTTTTTGGATGCACCCACATGACTCCTTGGCTGGATCAGAGTGGCATCATTGAGAAGACTCAGTAGCTCGCCTTGTGTAACAATGGCTTCTGTGGGAGCTGTCCTTCCTCTGCAAGTTTCTCGCCCACCCTCTTACTCTCCTAGAATAGTACCTATCCTCTGCAGTACTATGATCCTAAGAGAATATACATATGGACACCAGCCCTACCCATGTGATGTTGTCATTAGCAAACGGGATGGTGAGACTTGTGGTATGTCTGTTCGAGGCTGAGATTCAGAAGTCCCAGACTGCCAGCTCAGGATATTATGAGGGATGAAAAATCCAGCAGGATACACAACAATGGTAACGAAAGTAAAATTAGTGATGCCTCTGGATCATAAACTTTGATATTTTCTTCTGTTGTTTCAATTTGCTTTTATCGTTGGATTCCACTCCCCCCCTCTCTTTCCAGAACTGTAACAATTTGGCTGGGAACTTGGTTACGTGATTCCTATTGACGAAGCAAAAATATCTAATGTTTCCAGTAAAATATTGTGTGGGTTTTGGGAATACTTTTAATTTCTGTGGAGGATTCTGTAAAATGCTTTTCAGGCTAATGTAAGAGGATGCTTTTGGAATTGACTTTCAGCTCGACTTTGAAGTGAGAGGAGATGTGATCAATGGCAGAAACCACGGAGGTCCCCGGAGAGCGCGACTAGCTGCTGACGGCATGGTATGTACTTCTTTTCTTGGCATCTTCTCAAAGTGGAAGGGTAGGATATCACCAATAAATCTTATTTCCTAGAACAGTGCAAGGCCGATTGCGACAAGACGACTTACCGTGTACCATAGCTCTTGTCATTGCGATTATGCTGGGAGTATCGAATGGTGACATCTGGAGGATTATAGAGTGAGTCTTGGCATTGTGGCCACTTGAAATTCATTCTAAGATCAAGGCCTGCATAGTGGACGTTAATGTGTCACCATTATTGTAACACTACCTCCTGCCCCATGCAATCTCCTCCCCCCGCCCCATCCCGGAATTGCATTCAACTGAAGGTGGTATTGCAGGACTTTACAAATTTAACGTAGATGAGAAATTTGCGTCGTGAATGTTAATTGGAACTAAACACCAAGGTGAACCATCAAAAGTAAAGTGCACAAAAGATATGCTTTTGATGCTAATACAATAGTCTCTGTTATGATGGAAGATATCATTGCTAGCAGGTCAAGCAACACATGGGACAGGCATGTGAGCCTACCCAGTGATGTTACAGGGAAGAAATCCTTTCCCTATCAGAGTGGCGCAGAGGCAGTGAGAAAGTCGGTCAAGGTGAGGTGAACCCTGTAGGGCATTTTTGACAAGTATGGTGCTGTAGAATTGGAAAGACGAAACAAATTGTTTAAAGGACTGTTGCAATAGGGTTATTTTCAGATACCGCATCAACGGGAAAGGCAACCTTGAGTTCAGTTACAAATACTAGTAGTGCAGAGACGCTACTTTCACTCCTATATTTGTCACTTCCACACTTTTTCCTTGTATGCAGTATTTGTATAGCATGAACCTAGCCGAAAGGCAGGGGAGCGCTGTACAGGATCAAAGGCAAGCAATACAGTCAGCGACCAATAGCAGAGGTAGGGGTTTGTAGGCTGTTAATGCATTGTGACATAGTGTTCTTGGGTATACCAGTAATCCAGAGGAATTTCCTGGGCTGAGTAAACAATTTAATTGTGACGAGAATAGTAGATCTCTTTTAATGCATCATGTTTCTGGATAAGAAGAGATTTCCCTACCTGTTAATAGAGGTTTAGTTCTACTGGGCTTCTTACTCTTGATAGGTTGCGTGTCGATGTGAGACACAGTCGCTCCTGTTTCTGCTTCCGGACAGTACCTTTGTCCTGGCATCGGATCTCCTACCTGCTGTTGGCTGTGCACATGGGGGAGGCACATCCTGCTGACTTTGCAACACCAGATCATTAGAACATTGCCAGAAGCCAAACTGTAAAGTTGAGGGGAAACCAGACCGTGTTGCCTTTGGAGCACAGGCGTGAAGATCTATCTCGTTTTCACTGAATCATCTCCAATTGTGATCATTTGATGAGCTGCATTGGTGATGTTTGAATATTCATTCATATGAATCGAGCCCCACTGCGGTGGCACCAAACCAAGAACATTTTTTTTTTACAAAATAAGTATGAATGAGTTTCCAGAATCTTGCTTCGAGTTTGTATACTCAAACAGTCACTGAGTTGCTGGTTCTCACTGGAATTTGTTATGTGATTCTGTGTCTGTGCCTTGCTTCATGACAGCAAGAGTGATGAAGCATGAGAAGGAGCCCCACCATGGTGGGTTTCAGGTTTATATTTGAGGGATGTATTAAGTACACGAGGCCATAAAAATACAGAAAAAGCTTAATCCTGCCTTCTTGTCTAACCCCCTCTCTCATGGCAATTTGGGCTCAGCAGTGCAAGCCCTTCAACCCCCCTCCCCCCCCCCCCCGGTAGTTTATAATCCGTCTCAGTTGCGGCTATCTCTTTGCAAAATCCTTTTTCCTCAGAGGACAGGTTGTTGCGACAGGCATCAAAAAAAATTCGCACAGCCTGAATGTGAGGATGCCGCCGGAACACGCGTAACCTCCATCTAAAGCTCGCACCCCGTGAAGAGCCAAAGTGCCCATTTGTTAAGCATGGCTGGATCCTTCCAGTGTGGGCATTGCTATTTTTGCCTTAATTGGAGTGTGAATTCTGTTCCGCAAAGCTACTTTGATTGACGTGTAGGCTTGCGGCCTCTGGTCTGCTTGAGTTCACCTGTCCCTGGCTGCAAATAGTGTGTATTTATCTTACCGTCTATGGCAAAAAAGCTGACCTCACCTAAAAATGCAGTCTCTGAAAAAGAGGAATATTTTTTATCATTTGCCAACTGAAGTGGAGCATAGTGCCTCCATCCACAAGGGCACTCGGGAACATACCAAATTCTCCTCCAGGTTTGTGTCCTTAGGCCTAAATTTAGCTCTATATGGGTGAGGGTGTCTAGGCATTCACTTTGTAATGTTTGGGGTTTTGCATTCTTAAACCTGGTCAAAGTGCGCATTTCATGCATGTCCAGCGTGTTTTTTTTGGGTTTTTTTGGCACTCTGTACCTCCCATTTGACCCAAAGTGTGCGTATGAGAGGATGAGAAACAAGCTGATGTAGAGCAGTCGTTGAACTGCCCCAGTAAGGACATTCCCCTCCGAACTGCCAGGTAAGGTCCCTTGATTGAGACCCCAGGTCGATTCCGGCCCCTTTGCACCTCATCAGTGAGGTGCAGCTTGGATCCAATGGTACAATGCATACAGAGGCATTTCTGTCACATCAGAACAACAAAAGATGGCAGGTGGAATGTTTGCTCATGTCGCTTTCTAGATGGGTTCAGACTGGATTGTTACTATTGGCGCAGGATCATACTGATGTGCATGTATCTGGTCTCTATCTGAAGTGGTGTGAAGGGGCAAAGGACGATGGACTGGAATTTGTCTGTAATTGCCCATGAATGAGATTAATTCAAACTTTCCACTGTCATTTTTTTTTGTTCTCCAAGGGAGGTGCTCCAGGATGGGTACTATGCTCACCGTGCCATAATTATTCAAGCCACATCTCATTGACAAACCCCGGTAGGCCTAAATGTGTCAGGTGCTGGTTGTTTCCTCTTCTAGAGAGAACAGAGCTGGAAGTTCATGTTAGGCTGTTTTTTATGGAGCAGAATCCTTACTGATTTACATATGGATGGTCTTGCTCTAGAGCGGCATAATGGGCATAAACAACATAGACTGACATGCAGCCCGTGTGGCAGACATTATTTCAAACATTCTGCCCATCATATTTTTTCCATTTCAGTTGTAAATGTGACAGGCTTATGATCCCATTTGTTGAACCATCAGAGGAAACCCACGGATAATATTACACAGAATATTATTTAAGTGCTGCATAGGTCCGCACCATAGCAGTTATGATTGCAATTACATCCCATGCTTGAAGTATGATTGAACTGTGTGATGTCTACAGGTATCTGCAAGATACCTCTTGGCAGAAGAGCCCTTCTACTATAATAGCGTATGTGATCAGAAGTGCTATTTTCTGAATGACTGGAGCCAACCAAGTGAAATAGATGCTCAATACTCAAGATCCTTTTACTGTTCAAGCAAAATGGATAGAGTACCTGGTCACTGCTCGAGCTTTGGAAACTGTGTGAACTAAATCATAGTTATTGGATTGCCACAACCAAGGCTATCCCGGTGATTGCACCAATTCATTATGGTGGAGGGAAAATATGTTGCGTTGTCTCCAGTAGGGTCCAGTGTAGACCGATACCTTATCATAAGCATTGGTGTGTTTCCGGAGTCATATTTTCAATTTGGTCTTTTAAGATCTGGTGAGTTGTCGTGCAATCCATCAGCATTAGGTTCGCCACGGGCGCTGCGGTGAAGATGTCGAGCTGTAATTCAGTGGTAAATTAGCTGGCTGCGTAGACGGGAAATGTTGTACTGTACTTTTAAAATGGGGATGATTTTTCAGTCTAATTGGCATGGAGTGTAAATTGAGGAGCAACAGAAATCTGAGAGTGCATCATTCACCAACTTGTTAAGTCCAATTACAAGATTGTTGAGTGCATGTAAATCTGTTTGTTGTGAGTGCTTGCTGCGTTTTACGCTTTTCAGACTTTTCTATCTTCTCTTTTCAGCTCTGGAAAGACTTTGAGATTTGCTGCTTCGGTTCATTCACGGATATGACCACAGGTGAGGGTGGATCTGGTCCAAATAAGTCAAATTGCAGCAATGTCTTTGACATCCTCAATTCAACATTGTGAATGTGGGGGCGGTTTCTGCAGTTCGCTAATTTCAGCTTTGATGAAAAATTATTGATCAGTGAATTCACTTTCCCTTGAGCAGGGGAAATTAAAGCGCTAGTCTTTCATAGGAGATAATGAATAACAAAATTATATCATGCTCTGAATAGATTTAACTAATCTGCTTCATATCCCATCGTTCATTATTTTGAAGTCTAATGTACAAACGAAAAGAAAAAAGTATGTTAATGAAGTGAATTACGAAACTGACAAGCAATTAATCCACTTCGGCACTGAGGATATATCTTTGCTCTCTCTTCCGCTATCCTTATTTCTGTCACTAACAATTTTTGAACCTAGACGATGTTTTTGACTTACCGTCCCACAAATCTTCCTTTGTTATATTTTCCTTCTTTAGCGAGAGTCTCCCATTTTCTGAATCTGAAAATGGTGCGATTTTTACACCAATTCCAGCAAACCTTTCTCCTGGCAGGTTGAAGTGTGTTTATACCATAGGATGTCAGTGAATCCTGCCTGGTATTCTCTACCAATCATGACACTGTTGTCCAAAGTGCGGTGACCCATGAGTGAAGTCTTCTGTATCTTTGAGTTCTTTTTCCTTTTTTTTGTTCCCCACCCGCCCTCTTTATAACTTGAATTATCTCCCTAGCCAGTCTAGTTTTAAGGCTGTGCACCTAGTACAGTATGCCACTCTGTAGAGGCACAAGCTTAGGTCGCGTTCACCTTCTTTGAATGTTCCTGCATCATCACTTGATGCACCCCAACACCTATGTCTAGCCACACCATTTAGCAGAGACCATGTGTTGGAGCCCCACCCCTCTGAACCTGCAAGGTATGTTTTATTATCCTGGATAAGGGAGTCTTCAGACCCAAGGAAACACTTTGCTTGTGGTTGGTTTTTCTCTCAGATCTGCATTCTTCGAGTTCCTCTTTCTATTAGTTTTACTTCACTAGGTGGTTGCTTGGCAGGGCCATTTTATTTAAAGGATATGTTTAATAAGGGTCCCTACATTGGTGCTATTCTCAATTCACAAACCATGATGAATAAGCATGCAAAAACACTACCTAGATCAGATCTCGTTTCCTGACCCTATTCTGCCTTCCTCTTGTATTATCTCATATTCTGAAGATTCATTCCTCTTCAGCGTCTATCGTGTTCACCCTTCTCGTCTTAAAGTGGCCATCTGGTGAATGATGTCACAATAGGTGTTACAAAACCAAATAGACCTCATCAAACTGAAGGACATTCCAGACACACTTTAGTTAATTATTGTTGATGTTGCAAGAGTGGGTATGAGGACAAGCGGTTTTCTTTCCACTTTCCCTTTGTGGACGCGGTTTGTAACAAGGCTAGTATGTGTGGCACAAATGTACCACTTCAGTGATGGACTGGAAGAGAAATCCTGCAACAAGTCTGATAAGAACTCAAACTATGCATACTTGCTGAGTTTCTTCCCACTAGTGCTTTAACGGAAACTAGTTTGATCGTGATGGACAACCCAACGGAAGAATTCTTCGTAATGGTTTACTTGAGGGATGAAGTGCCAGAAGCTATCCCAGTAAATTTAGCTTCTTCAACCTGTCAAGGTTGAAAGCTATAATTTTATCCACAATCGATCTTCCAGTAAGTAGTCGGTTGGAGAAAAATCTGAACGTCTATTTGTAGTATACAGACTGTGAGAGGGCTGATGACTTAATTGGGAAGCTGCGGGTCTTCTCACAGCCTGAGGTGCACACCAAGGCTCATCGGTAGTGGAGGCAGAAGATCAATAGTGAAAATGTACTGATCAGAAATACAATGCTAACAGTCTTATAGGAATGAAGCAATGTTGTGAATAATAGCATTTAAAAATAGTTTTGACAGCATCCCAATAAAATTATTAAGACTAAAATAGTGTCACCAAATTTATCAGTGTGTGCATGATTTAGATCCACGAGCGAAAGCGGCTAGGTTCCAAGGGCTGTTGAAAGAACGGGTTTGCAGAAACCCTGACCCTAACCATCGCTTTACCTTTGTTGTTGCTTTGGTTCCATTTACCCACTAAATTCATGCTTTCCAATGACCTTACAGAATCTGCAGCACACTGACCTCCAGGGAGGTTTGCTTGTGGTTTGGGTCCTAGCTATCGAGGCATTGATCTTTACACAAAATCTTTACACAAAAGAATGTTCACACTGCTCTTTTCCCAAATACAGAAAATTTCCTGTCACAATAGTTGCAGTATCTCTAATTTACATTTTCCACTGCATGGTTTAAGGATCTTGAACCACAACGTGCCATATTTAGGCTAATTCCTTTCATGTAAATCCCTTTTGAAGCACTTTTTGGCTTTATTCAACGTCATAGGACATAATCTACTTGAATTATCATTTTCCTTGCAGGTATGGCATGTTTTTATTTACTCTGGAGTCTCTCCTCAGTGGCCTTTTCTCCCATTATGACAGCCCTCTTGATACTTGCATTCCTATGGCGATGAAAACTGAAAGGATGGGCACCGTTTTGTCTTCCCTACTCTTATTTCATTGACGAATGTGACCTATTTTAAGAGAAGCCACGTCCAGGGCTTATTTCTTTTAAAGAATAAAACTAATTCCTGTTCTTGGTGTCATTCCAACAAAAGTGCCAATAAAGAATGAAAACTTCTTCCATAGTGCTTACATCATATTTCAATTCTGTGATGACGTGGAGAAGATGATCATTGAAACCACAAAGTTGGAGTAGAGAAATAAGTTCTACAGAGTACACCTTTAAACCCATGGGAGAGTTTTCTCCAAACAACTAGACCGTCTGGTACAGAAAAAGTGGGGCAGAAAATGTTCTGAGTTACTGGAGGAACAATGATAGAATATCACTATTTTTTGGCAAAAAATGTCTGAAACGGTTATTTAGTTAGTTTATTCCTCAAATCTGCAAACAAACGTCAAACAAAAAAAATTCAAACACCACCAAATCTACCTCCAATACATACGAAGAATTGGATTTGAACTTTAGACGTTTAGTATGAATATCTTTACTCAGCAATCATCAGGAAACGCAAGCAGTTTCTTAGTTTCATGATTGTTTTTATTTTATCATTTTATTTACGAACAACAACATACATCACAACATTGACGTTCCTGTCCGTACATGCACAATCAGATTTATATCGCATGACTTGTCACCCGTGAGGCTATCCAGGCGCTGTCCCTGGGCACAGGCAGATTAAGTGATTTGCCCAGAATCACAGGATGTTACGCCGACACAGTGTCTTGAACCCGGATCCCCAGCTCCGGAGTCAGTAGCTTTGGCCACTGCGCCACATCCTCTCCTCTAGGGCCCCCCTGGGTCTTTAGGGCGAGAGCTCACTGTTTTGTTTGTAGGCCAGCTTTTTTCTGCTTTATAGTATGAAGCAGTTGTATTTCTAATCCCATCTTTAACTCTTGGTCTTAGTCCTTTATATCTGCAGTGGCCACCCTGCATTTTGCCGCGAGGAGTCCCATTGCTGTGAACCGTCTAATGGATTTTAGGACTTGCTGTACGTGACCCTGGAAGGCCACCAGTGGGGACATCTTGAGGGAATACTCAGTCATAGCCAGCAGTTTATCGAATATTTGTTCAGAGTATCGATTCACCCCAAGGGATAACGGTGCCAGATGTATAAATGTGATACAAAAGGGGATGATGGACGGAACGCTTGAGCCAATCAAACACTCACCCCCAGTCAACTGATCTGGGTTTAATCCATCATCATTCTTTAGCTCACTCCACCACCCCAGTTCAGACATGGCCATATGCAAATCAGTCTGACCCTGTGCCTCATGGGAACAGTCCAGCCCGAACTGCCAAGCCATGTCTTCCCTGGACCGAAACAAGCATCCTAGGACCGGTTTCTGGCATTCCAGCCGTCATCAGCCAGGCTTGCTTGAATCCAGTGGCAAAGTGAGCAAGGGACCCACGTCTGGGCATGCCCCGCCAACTTAGGGCGAACAAGCGATACAAAGGGGATGATGGACGGAGCGCTTGAGCCAATCAAACACTCACCCCCAGTCAACTGATCTGGGTTTAATCCATCATCATTCTTTAGCTCACTCCACCACCCCAGTTCAGACATGGCCATATGCAAATCAGTCTGACCCTGTGCCTCATGGGAACAGTCCAGCCCGAACTGCCAAGCCATGTCTTCCCTGGACCGGAACAAGCATCCTAGGACCGGTTTCTGGCATTCCAGCCGTCATCAGCCAGGCTTGCTTGAATCCAGTGGCAAAGTGAGCAAGGGACCCACGTCTGGGCATACCCCGCCAACTTAGGGCGTAACAAGCGATACAAAGGGGATGATGGACGGACGCTGAGCCAATCAAACACTCACCCCAGTCAACTGATCTGGGTTTAATCCATCATCATTCTTTAGCTCACTCCACCACCCCAGTTCAGACATGGCCATATGCAAATCAGTCTGACCCTGTGCCTCATGGGAACAGTCAGCCCGAACTGCCAAGCCATGTCTTCCCTGGACCGGAAACAAGCATCCTAGGACCGGTTTCTGGCATTCCAGCCGTCATCAGCCAGGCTTGCTTGAATCCAGTGGCAAAGTGAGCAAGGGACCCACGTCTGGGCATACCCCCGCCAACTTAGGGCGAACAAAGCGATACTAAAGGGGATGATGGACGGAACGCTTGAGCCAATCAAACACTCACCCCCAGTCAACTGATCTGGGTTTAATCCATCATCATTCTTTAGCTCACTCCACCACCCCAGTTCAGACATGGCCATATGCAAATCAGTCTGACCCTGTGCCTCATGGGAACAGTCCAGCCCGAACTGCCAAGCCATGTCTTCCCTGGACCGGAAACAAGCATCCTAGGACCGGTTTCTGGCATTCCAGCCGTCATCAGCCAGGCTTGCTTGAATCCAGTGGCAAAGTGAGCAAGGGACCCACGTCTGGGCATACCCCCGCCAACTTAGGGCGAACAAGCGATACAAAGGGGATGATGGACGGAGCGCTTGAGCCAATCAAACACTCACCCCAGTCAACTGATCTGGGTTTAATCCATCATCATTCTTTAGCTCACTCCACCACCCCAGTTCAGACATGGCCATATGCAAATCAGTCTGACCCTGTGCCTCATGGGAACAGTCCAGCCCGAACTGCCAAGCCATGTCTTCCCTGGACCGGAAACAAGCATCCTAGGACCGGTTTCTGGCATTCCAGCCGTCATCAGCCAGGCTTGCTTGAATCCAGTGGCAAAGTGAGCAAGGGACCCACGTCTGGGCATACCCCGCCAACTTAGGGCGAACAAAGCGATACAAAGGGGATGATGGACGGGCGCTTGAGCCAATCAAACACTCACCCCCAGTCAACTGATCTGGGTTTAATCCATCATCATTCTTTAGCTCACTCCACCACCCCAGTTCAGACATGGCCATATGCAAATCAGTCTGACCCTGTGCCTCATGGGAACAGTCCAGCCCGAACTGCCAAGCCATGTCTTCCCTGGACCGGAAACAAGCATCCTAGGACCGGTTTCTGGCATTCCAGCCGTCATCAGCCAGGCTTGCTTGAATCCAGTGGCAAAGTGAGCAAGGGACCCACGTCTGGGCATACCCCGCCAACTTAGGGCGAACAAGCGATACAAAGGGGATGATGGACGGAGCAGCTGAGCCAATCAAACACTCACCCCCAGTCAACTGATCTGGGTTTAATCCATCATCATTCTTTAGCTCACTCCACCACCCCAGTTCAGACATGGCCATATGCAAATCAGTCTGACCCTGTGCCTCATGGGAACAGTCCAGCCCGAACTGCCAAGCCATGTCTTCCCTGGACCGGAAACAAGCATCCTAGGACCGGTTTCTGGCATTCCAGCCGTCATCAGCCAGGCTTGCTTGAATCCAGTGGCAAAGTGAGCAAGGGACCCACGTCTGGGCATACCCCGCCAACTTAGGGCGAACAAGCGATACAAAGGGGATGATGGACGGAGCGCTTGAGCCAATCAAACACTCACCCCCAGTCAACTGATCTGGGTTTAATCCATCATCATTCTTTAGCTCACTCCACCACCCCAGTTCAGACATGGCCATATGCAAATCAGTCTGACCCTGTGCCTCATGGGAACAGTCCAGCCCGAACTGCCAAGCCATGTCTTCCCTGGACCGGAAACAAGCATCCTAGGACCGGTTTCTGGCATTCCAGCCGTCATCAGCCAGGCTTGCTTGAATCCAGTGGCAAAGTGAGCAAGGGACCCACGTCTGGGCAGGGGTATGCCCAGACGTGGGTCCCTTGCTCACTTTGCCACTGGATTCAAGCAAGCCTGGCTGATGACGGCTGGAATGCCAGAAACCGGTCCTAGGATGCTTGTTTCCGGTCCAGGGAAGACATGGCTTGGCAGTTCGTGCTGGACTGTTCCCATGAGGCACAGGGTCAGACTGATTTGCATATGGCCATGTCTGAACTGGGGTGGTGGAGTGAGCTAAAGAATGATGATGGATTAAACCCAGATCAGTTGACTGGGGTGAGTGTTTGATTGGCTCAAACGTTCCGTCCATCATCCCTTTGTATCGCTTTGTTCGCCCTAAGTTGGCGGGGGTATGCCCAGACGTGGGTCCCTTGCTCACTTTGCCACTGGATTCAAGCAAGCCTGGCTGATGACGGCTGGAATGCCAGAAACCGGTCCTAGGATGCTTGTTTCCGGTCCAGGGAAGACATGGCTTGGCAGTTCGTGCTGGACTGTTCCCATGAGGCACAGGGTCAGACTGATTTGCATATGGCCATGTCTGAACTGGGGTGGTGGAGTGAGCTAAAGAATGATGATGGATTAAACCCAGATCAGTTGACTGGGGTGAGTGTTTGATTGGCTCAAACGTTCCGTCCATCATCCCCTTTGTATCGCTTTGTTCGCCCTAAGTTGGCGGGGTATGCCCAGACGTGGGTCCCTTGCTCACTTTGCCACTGGATTCAAGCAAGCCTGGCTGATGACGGCTGGAATGCCAGAAACCGGTCCTAGGATGCTTGTTTCCGGTCCAGGAAGACATGGCTTGGCAGTTCGTGCTGGACTGTTCCCATGAGGCACAGGGTCAGACTGATTTGCATATGGCCATGTCTGAACTGGGGTGGTGGAGTGAGCTAAAGAATGATGATGGATTAAACCCAGATCAGTTGACTGGGAGTGAGTGTTTGATTGGCTCAAACGCTCCGTCCATCATCCCCTTTTGTATCGCTTGTTCGCCCTAAGTTGGCGGGGTATGCCCAGACGTGGGTCCCTTGCTCACTTTGCCACTGGATTCAAGCAAGCCTGGCTGATGACGGCTGGAATGCCAGAAACCGGTCCTAGGATGCTTGTTTCGGTCCAGGAAGACATGGCTTGGCAGTTCGTGCTGGACTGTTCCCATGAGGCACAGGGTCAGACTGATTTGCATATGGCCATGTCTGAACTGGGGTGGTGGAGTGAGCTAAAGAATGATGATGGATTAAACCCAGATCAGTTGACTGGAGGTGAGTGTTTGATTGGCTCAAACGTTCCGTCCATCATCCCCTTTGTATCGCTTTGTTCGCCCTAAGTTGGCGGGGTATGCCCAGACGTGGGTCCCTTGCTCACTTTGCCACTGGATTCAAGCAAGCCTGGCTGATGACGGCTGGAATGCCAGAAACCGGTCCTAGGATGCTTGTTTCCGGTCCAGGAAGACATGGCTTGGCAGTTCGTGCTGGACTGTTCCCATGAGGCACAGGGTCAGACTGATTTGCATATGGCCATGTCTGAACTGGGGTGGTGGAGTGAGCTAAAGAATGATGATGGATTAAACCCAGATCAGTTGACTGGGGTGAGTGTTTGATTGGCTCAAACGTTCCGTCCATCATCCCCTTTGTATCGCTTGTTCGCCCTAAGTTGGCGGGGTATGCCCAGACGTGGGTCCCTTGCTCACTTTGCCACTGGATTCAAGCAAGCCTGGCTGATGACGGCTGGAATGCCAGAAACCGGTCCTAGGATGCTTGTTTCCGGTCCAGGGAAGACATGGCTTGGCAGTTCGTGCTGGACTGTTCCCATGAGGCACAGGGTCAGACTGATTTGCATATGGCCATGTCTGAACTGGGGTGGTGGAGTGAGCTAAAGAATGATGATGGATTAAACCCAGATCAGTTGACTGGGGTGAGTGTTTGATTGGCTCAAACGTTCCGTCCATCATCCCCTTTGTATCGCTTGTTCGCCCTAAGTTGGCGGGGGTATGCCCAGACGTGGGTCCCTTGCTCACTTTGCCACTGGATTCAAGCAAGCCTGGCTGATGACGGCTGGAATGCCGAAACCGGTCCTAGGATGCTTGTTTCGGTCCAGGGAAGACATGGCTTGGCAGTTCGTGCTGGACTGTTCCCATGAGGCACAGGGTCAGACTGATTTGCATATGGCCATGTCTGAACTGGGGTGGTGGAGTGAGCTAAAGAATGATGATGGATTAAACCCAGATCAGTTGACTGGGGGTGAGTGTTTGATTGGCTCAAACGTTCCGTCCATCATCCCCTTTGTATCGCTTTGTTCGCCCTAAGTTGGCGGGGTATGCCCAGACGTGGGTCCCTTGCTCACTTTGCCACTGGATTCAAGCAAGCCTGGCTGATGACGGCTGGAATGCCAGAAACCGGTCCTAGGATGCTTGTTTCGGTCCAGGGAAGACATGGCTTGGCAGTTCGTGCTGGACTGTTCCCATGAGGCACAGGGTCAGACTGATTTGCATATGGCCATGTCTGAACTGGGGTGGTGGAGTGAGCTAAAGAATGATGATGGATTAAACCCAGATCAGTTGACTGGGGGTGAGTGTTTGATTGGCTCAAACGTTCCGTCCATCACCCCCTTTGTATCGCTTTGTTCGCCCTAAGTTGGCGGGGGTATGCCCAGACGTGGGTCCCTTGCTCACTTTGCCACTGGATTCAAGCAAGCCTGGCTGATGACGGCTGGAATGCCAGAAACCGGTCCTAGGATGCTTGTTTCCGGTCCAGGGAAGACATGGCTTGGCAGTTCGTGCTGGACTGTTCCCATGAGGCACAGGGTCAGACTGATTTGCATATGGCCATGTCTGAACTGGGGTGGTGGAGTGAGCTAAAGAATGATGATGGATTAAACCCAGATCAGTTGACTGGGGGTGAGTGTTTGATTGGCTCAAGCGTTCCGTCCATCATCCCCTTTTGTATCGCTTTGTTCGCCCTAAGTTGGCGGGGGTATGCCCAGACGTGGGTCCCTTGCTCACTTTGCCACTGGATTCAAGCAAGCCTGGCTGATGACGGCTGGAATGCCAGAAACCGGTCCTAGGATGCTTGTTTCCGGTCCAGGGAAGACATGGCTTGGCAGTTCGTGCTGGACTGTTCCCATGAGGCACAGGGTCAGACTGATTTGCATATGGCCATGTCTGAACTGGGGTGGTGGAGTGAGCTAAAGAATGATGATGGATTAAACCCAGATCAGTTGACTGGGGGTGAGTGTTTGATTGGCTCAAACGTTCCGTCCATCATCCCCTTTTGTATCGCTTTGTTCGCCCTAAGTTGGCGGGGGTATGCCCAGACGTGGGTCCCTTGCTCACTTTGCCACTGGATTCAAGCAAGCCTGGCTGATGACGGCTGGAATGCCAGAAACCGGTCCTAGGATGCTTGTTTCCGGTCCAGGAAGACATGGCTTGGCAGTTCGTGCTGGACTGTTCCCATGAGGCACAGGGTCAGACTGATTTGCATATGGCCATGTCTGAACTGGGGTGGTGGAGTGAGCTAAAGAATGATGATGGATTAAACCCAGATCAGTTGACTGGGGGTGAGTGTTTGATTGGCTCAAGCGTTCCGTCCATCATCCCCTTTTGTATCGAGATGTATAAATGTGGCATGAGCACTACCCACACATTTGGCATTTATGTTGAATCGAGGCGTCTATTCGTGCAGTTTTTGTGTTGTGTGCTATACCTGTAGGTATTTAAAATGTAACAATCTGTGTATATTTCTATACCTGAGCTGTTTGTGTGCACACACATTACCTATGATATTGCCAATGTTTTCCTCCCAGGTTTCTTGACCCATGAGATATCTGGTCTCATGTATTCACCCAGTAAGGTGTAAAGTTTGTCCACCCATCTTCTATTGTCCCCCGATTCCATTATCTGCCCTAATGGTTTGAAGTTAACAGGCTTGCTTGCGTAGTCTACTGGTGTAGAGCGAGCCTCGTCTATCTATGTTGAAAGTATATAAATGTATGTTCGAGGCATAT